>OX336388.2:747252077-748500870 GCA_946902985.2 Meconema thalassinum
GGCTATTCTGAGTGATGTTTCACCCGTTTTTGTCTACTCTCCCTCCAGGAAAATGCCGGGATAATACATTAATTACAAGTGCTGGGGCATCTACCCCAACTCTGTCCCTAATAGTTAAACACTCTACTCCAGTCATCAGATAATACAGGTCATCTGACAAGTTCAACACCCACCCATCTACTAGGGGCTGATGACCAACATGTTCCAAGCCCCTGAAACGAATTATCTACAACAACAACAACAACAACATGAAATCCTACTGTTTTTAGATGTCAATAAAAATAACATCTGAAAAATATGATCTGATTTGTGAGTAACTCTGGATTATGCCCGTTCCAGCTCTCAGACCAGAATTAGATTTCTTGGCAAAGCCGGGAATCGAACCTGGACCTCTGGGGTGAGAGTATACGTAGTTAAATCTGATCCCTTTGACATACCTATAAACCAGCCTAAACTGTAATAATTGTTTTGGGAGTTTAATGACAAGCAGTCATTGGCTATTGTTTCTTTTTAGCTGTATCTTCCCCCTTTAGATGACGTGGACCATAAAGAATTCGGACGATGCTTCTGCACCTAACTCGTGAGCAACAGCAGTTTATTCGTGAAACGGTATTGAATTTTGGAGGAAGGGACTGTACCGCGTGCGAATGGCGACAGCAGTCAAGCTAGAGTGGAGTGGAGTGTGCTGGCATTTAAGTGACATACGCTGGGAATGTGCGCACTGCACTGCCTGTCAATAAACGTCTCCGCGCACAATGCCGGCCCTAGACAAGGGCGAGTGAGTGAGTGACTGACTCATACCACACTCATGTTTCTTAATGGCATACATTTGAATGGCAATCTTCTTACCATACATTGTGTTCAAGATTCACTTCAGACAGCAAAGAATAACTTGCAAAGTAAGGTACAGTCTGCCAGGAATACAGTATAATATGAGCAATGTGTTTACAAGTTCTGCTGACATGACTTGAGGATGGGGTTTACTGTAATACCGAAGTGTATTGCAAGTTAAAAGAAATTCATTGTATCCAATAGCCTACAATTTCAAAGGAGTTCAGACAAGAATGGTATATTTAATTTCTGTGGAAGACTTGACAACTGTGCAGTTACAGCTTGTTCCCAAGCTCTATGAGCTTGCGGGGTGAGGTGACGTGGGAGGCGCGAGGGAAAGGGGCTGTCTACAATCCGCCGTGTCATATGGAATTCCTGTCTATTCCAATACTACTAACATAGGGCCGTTGTCTATACCAGTGTGGTGTTGCAAATGAGTGAGTGAGTGACCGACCAATGTATTTGGTTCTGTTACTACGCTCGAACCGGGAACCTCCCACATCTCTCTTCATAGTCCGGGATCCACATTCCTCTCAGGTTCACAGAGCTTGGACACTCGCAGTACATTCTTCATACTGTGCCCGTATATACGGAGGATGGTCAGCACTCGGCTTTTTGCTGCTGCGGCATCGGGGCGTGTAACGTTCCCTCCACAGCTGACTTAACATCCGATATGGAATACTCAAGGTTCACATGGATTTGAGGAAAAACTCAACATTATAATTTACATAATTTATTTCATATAAGAAAAATAGATTCACTCAAAACATGTCAAAAATCAATCACTTGGCATAGTCTCTTCAAGTGTCGCTCAAAACTAAAAATCACTTTGTTAAAAATTCATCAAATTCACTATAATGTCACTTCATTATTCCACGAACTTTGTAACTATTTTGTCTTGCTTAAATCAAATTATTACTATTTGTAATATATTTTACTCAGGCGTCGAGCGTGCCTATCATTTAAGTCATATAATCTCTCCAAGGCTTTGGACATTTACATTCATTTCAATCTTTACCCTTCAGGGTTTCTTTTATGTTTACATAAACATTACTTATTTATCATTTATTTAGTCCTCTGGACCTTAATAAGAATTCTTCACAAAGCCTTAGATTTTAAACATTTAAAAATACTGTACAAGAACATGCCATGTCTGTGGATCGAACCCTTATTCCACCAGTTACTCTCCATGCATCAGGTGATCTTTCTCAGCAGCGAACCATGCACTGTGTTATTTATTATAGTGGGATCTCTATTCATTTTAAAACTACATTGTTTCATAACCCGTTATTTCATTCTTTTTGAGGAAGGAATCCTTTTATCAACAATAAAAGTATTTGACAAAGTCTATACAAATGCTTCAAACTTATATTCTGGAGAATTGTATCAACCCCAGCATCATGATTTTATAGGTTATTTTGAGTTTGCATCTATTAATAAAAACGTTCATATAGTGGCCTCTTTATTCCTAGTCTTTGCTAGACCCTAATTTACCGCGGAACTCGTTAAAATCTCTCTCTCACTACCTCACTATGGTAGGTCAGGTTCTAACAGCTGACACTTCACTTGATTTATGGCGTCTCGCCGACCGCCTTGCGTTTACAATGTTATTTACTGTTTAACCATATGATCCCAAGACTTACATTTCACTTCTAAAGTGGCTACTTGTTCCTGATTTTATTATTATTATTATTATTATTATTATTATTATTATCATTATCATTACATTTCGTCTTTACAGGATATTTATTTCTTATTCCGGAGAGGATGTATAATAGTTGACTAAACCAACTTTAATAATAACTTGTATGACGTCTTATCACAACACTATATTCATAACAATGCCTTGTACATTCGCACACGATGCTTTATTTCGACGATTATTGCCTACAATATTTTATTTATAACAATGCCTTCACGGTCTTACTTGTACATTCACATACTTTATTTATAACAATGCCTTCACGGTCTTACTTGTACATTCACATACTTTATTTATAACAATACCTTCACGGTCTTACAATGTAACTATTTTTTTTTTCGACGCTTCACTATGGCAATACTTTAATGGGAATTTCACCTACCCAATATAATACGACGTTTTCATACAACAACAATACATTAATGGGAATCTTTCATCCAGAATATTTCGACGATACTTTCCATCTCCCGAATAAACATATCCTGATTAACGCATGTTCATTAGCTTGAAGCTACATTTATTGTATTATTTGGCCTTTTCGGCAACACGATTAATTGCTTGGTTATTCGCGGTTTATTTAACATCTTATATAAATTTTCATTTACATCGGTAAGACCTCGGTCTTCCTATTATTTTATTCTCAAAACTTTGACTTGATAGCCTGCAATAATACATTTTTCCTTGGGTGTTTATTCACCAATTACTTTAGAGATTTACAAATTGATCATTTAACAACAGTGTGTCAAGATATTATTTATTTCGTTCCGTTTTATTACTTGAGTTCCTTATTGTGATTTTTATCACCACATTAATTTTAAAGTATGACAACTCGATAATAGTTATTTTTATTATTATCATCTCAGATTTCAATTATTTTTATTACTACTTTTTGTTATTTGCCATTTAATTATATGGTATAAAATCAAACTATTTTTATTTTTCCTTATCATATCGACTTTTAACGACTTCATTATGATGCATATTTATTTCATAACCTGATTTTACCATAGCAAAATTTTAAGCCATTTAGGTTATTATTTTCGGTTCCTTCCTCCAAATCATTTATTACTTATTATTTCATTTCTTGGGGTTTTATTACTTTATATTACTGATCCCATTTTTATATTTATTTTGCGAGGTCATTCTCGCAGGCATTTATTATTATCACAACATTTCAATCACATTAGTGCATTCAACTACCCGGTGAATCAGTCATTAAACTCCCTAGTCACGACTGATTTCACTGGGTCAGTGCATCGTACGGCTGCAAATTTTAATGAAAAATCATGACTCACCAGTGTGCTTCTCCTGCTTCATCCTTAGAAGGATTCACCAATCTACGGCATAATTAACACTTTTCCATGGCACTTTCTTTCGTGAATTTCATTTCACTTAGGCCCCATCGACCTTCACTTATATTTGAACACATTATTATTCTATAAAACACTGTATTAACACTAAACACATTTATCTTTTAAATTATTTACACAGCACTATTTTTCCACCATATCTCAGTGATCTTCGGCACTTCCTATCGGTGATCGACGCCCTGATGAGATCCTAAGACCCTGCATTGGACGCGTGATAACTCGAACGGCTCCTAGTTCTTCACTGGATTTAGTCTCTGCCCTGTCCTTTTAACAGTCTATTTCGGCCTTCTTTATCGACTTTTTATAAGCGATTTTCATTTTTCACTTGCCCTACACTTATGTAGCGGTCTATCGAACCTATGGCCCGCTTACTTCTTGACCGTAATCTGTCCTTTTTATATCTGCGACAAGCTTTTTCTTCTTTTTCCTACGAGAATGTTTTTCTGGCTACGTCCCAGTTTGACACACTGTAGCTTCGCTAAAGTTCACGGAATTTGCTTTTGGTCTCGAACCCGTGTCCATTTACTTGAATTTTTGGATTTCGTTCCAATATCTGACCCTTTATACTGTGGTCTTTCACATGACTTTCACGAAGACCTATCTATATTCTCGAATCGATGACTTCCAGCGTTATGTCTCTACTGATCTGGACTGATGTTTTCTAGCTGATTAATGTTCTAGAATTTGACACGGCGCAACTTATTTTGTCACGGTTTCCGTGTAGCGTACAATTTTATTTGATCTAGCACAAGTGCTTTAGTGATCACTTACAAACAACAGTAATTTTTGACGTGACGTATTTATATTACCACGCACATACAAACTTTTGTTGAAACCGCGGATACTGACGATTTGTTAATTTGTCTTAACACGATCCACTTTAGCGGTTGGTAACGAACTGAGTTACTCGCTGTGACATCTCCATACAGGAGTGTGATGAGTTTTTACTAACGCGAGGACGGACTTCCTTCCAGGCAGCCTAATAATTCTGCAAACTGTATACTTATGTACTGTGCGAATTTGCGCTGAGCCTCTCCGGGCTTGACTGAATTTTGACTGATATGATGCAGCGTTTCTGCATTTTATGAGACAGCGTGTAGCGCTTCTACGCTTACTGATGGTGAAACTGCTTCTGATACAGCCGAACGCCTCACTGGGCTGACGAATACTGCATTCGATACAGCCTGACGCCCCCTCTCGGGCTGTCGGAAAACGGCAATTGGCGATGCAGTACCTCCTTACGAGGTCTGTTGTAGACTGCTTGCTCTCTGGTTGAAACCTCGGCTATATATTGGGAACTTGCAAAAATAAATTACTTTTGTCTTCTTCTTGGAACTATCTTTTGAAATAGACGTCGCACGTTTTTGAAAAATATATCATTATGTTCCCTATAATTCAAACGTTACATTATCATCTTGTTTCCCGAAAATCGATCGTCTATTTATTTTAAATAACATCTACATGGCTCCTCAGCTGTGTGGGCGAATGAGTTTATTTTCTCCTTCCCAAGACCTCCTCTTAGCTCCGCCTAATGACGTAACTGCTTCGTAAGGGTCTTTTTCCCTGGGCCTAAATTATTCGATTTTAGTCTTGATTAATTCATAATTCCCTGGATTATTCTGTTCTACGTAATCATATTTATGTAATTTTGCGTTGTTTCCGCCAAAACGGGTTATTTCTCAATTTTGCGGTGTTGGGATGCAATCCAGGGTTGTCATAAAAATGCTAACGTTAACATTCTGCGGTGATTCCCTTGCCAATCTGCTCTGGTGGATTCATCACAGCGTGACTGTCCTCATGATTCACACACAGCTTGCACCCTGTGACTTCAGATAAGGCTTGTCAATGCTTTGCGTCATTGCCTGAATCACTTCTTATTTCCTCGTGGCTAGCTTGTAACTGAACCTCTATTCATCTCAGAGATCCGAAGTTCATATCCTGTACCAACCCCAGTTGGGTACTGTCCCCGTTTACCTGGATAGTAGGCTGTCAGATATCCGCCCCCTCAATCGGATTGCCAATTATCAATTGCACCGGCACAGCTACATCAATGAAAATGGCACTGACAGATGCTATCGAGATAAGAGCACAGACGTTCACAGGAAATCATTGTGGAACACACCAAAATAGACGGGGGTTCATACTTACCGTTACTTACCTCTTAATTATCTCGGGGTTTGAGTTGACAACAGGATCACTAAAAGACTGTTCATACAATAACCTCCACCATGACATTTAAAAATGAACCAGAAACGAAGACGAGAACTTTGAACTGTACAAAATGCTTTATTTCTAATAAAGGGTATGATTTTACTAACACAACAAAATACACGTGGCTATCAGTAGCCCAAGTCAATCTGACTACGTCCTCAAGTAGGACTTGCAAAATTTATCATACAACATGATATAAAACATTTTAGCTCCCAAGAGCTCCAAATAACGTAATATTCATAACACTATTGGATTGGAAAAGGACATCAGGGTGTGACATATATAGAGCATTTGGTTTCCTTTTAATAAACATGAGAATGGTATTTATAGTCGCAAGGCCGGAGTGTGGACGACCTCACTCTGATAACCAGATGTTGGCCCAGCTGCGAGCTACCCTCGAACCTGTTGCATACTGGTCAAATGCACACCCTTCTCACGTGCTATATTACGTAAGAATACAGCCTGCGCTCTCAAGCTTTTAAATGTCTACAAGACAACTCACATTATATTTACGCAAATCTTTCAAGTACTTTGCTCACATCCTATTGGATCATTATGTTAATTCCCTAAATTTGTTAACTTCAATCCAAATGTTTAATTAGCTCTTAAATGTTTATAACAAAATCACATAAATTATTTATAACAATTAGAAATTATTTATAATATTTGTCAAAGACAATAAAAATATTATAAGCACGCCTTTAACATCACTCTCGTTCCATATTATTTTCAAAAATATTTACAGCAATTATTTACAATATTAACATTTAAATTGTTTAAATTATTAATTTAATAAATACATTAACCACATGTCCATTCGGTTGGTAATTTTCATAATCGTGATTAATATAATCGACCAATGAAGGTTAGTTATACATATTAATGTCACAATCTGGTTTAATAAAGGTTTTAATAATGATTTGTGACGGCAACCTTCATTCAAAATCTTATCTCAAATTCTTTCAAAACTCGTGTTAATTATAACAGTAAATCACTTGATTTATTTTCAACGAACTATGACAATCTTACTCCAGCGGAAAATCCTTCGCTAACAAGTTAATGCATAAACTGCATTAAAAATATGCCCAAAATCATCATATATTAATCTATATGGCATTCAACTTCCACATAACTTACAAAACTTCCACAAATAATTCTTTAACATTTATTCCTGTGGGAACTTCCTTCATATTCAAGGGCATTATATCTCAGCGACTTTCAACACGCGCTGCACTAGCGATTATACATTCATAGTTCCACTTAAAATTTTTTATAATCATTACTTGTTTCAAAACTGTTTTTCTATTTAACCTTCGTGGATTTCATTCATGAACCGAAATGAAGTCAAAACTTGCCAATCACAAACAAATTTAATAGTGAATACGCTTATATACGCCCGTCTGTTCTATCAAATTTTAAGATTAACATCCTAAAAAAAAATTGTAGTATGAAAATACTATCATCAAATAAAGTGCGACTAAAAAGCAAAGTAGTCGAATAGAATCCAATTAGACTGGGGAATGCAAACATCGTTCTATAAATCTCTAATTGAAAAAAACTCCTAACAAAAGTACTTGACTTTAATGCATTCAATAATTCATTATTAAAGTTACTCTTTCACAAAAGTGTCTATGATGCAATGTTCATTCATAACTGACGATAAATGTCTGTGTTGCAATCAATTCAAATAACGACTAGTATTTCCAAGATCGTCGACAACGTAAGAGATTTTAACGCTCTAAAATCATTTAAATGTTCTTCCTTCTTGATGATGACAGAAAATTGTTCAAAGTAATTAAACTGGGGTAGAATTACTTTAATAAAGTGACACGCTGTCTGAATTTAAATCTGCCATAAAAATCATTAACTTACAGTCAAATCGTGACTACAAAAATATTGAACCCTTGCAAAGAAGCATATGAGACTCAGATTCGGGGCGTAACAGGTCATATTCGTAAGTTGCTGTCAGGGCGCTTCATTAACTTGCAGGGTAACATATAACAAAATAACATGCAGGAAAGAGTGAAGCCAGGGTTAAAACAACTGAATTTAATAACAAATCACCATATTTACACATAAATAATTAACAACAAAAACTCCCAACTGACTCCCGCTTAATAAAATGCCAAAAACTTAGGCGATATCTCTGGAGAGATTAATTACCTGGACCAAGTGTCCTTAAATAAGATACAAAAGTGACCATATAAGTGCGTACGCCGTTCTACATGCACCACGATGTGTACTTTGAATGCGTGATTCGTTATCATCCAGAATGACCCTTCAAACAACGAATCCGCATTTTCTAGAGCTAGACCGACACAAGGGAACACAACTACAATACTTAAATTAAACCGACACTTCCTAAATCTACTATAAACAAACACAAAATTTCCGTGTGAAATTGGACTTAAATTGCCGTAGCAACATTTACTGCCTAAAAACTTAGGACTTCTCACACAAATCAACGCAAGTACATTAACACGTGACCAATAGAAAAATACTCAAATGACCGCTGTCAAAATTTACAAATACTCTACCACTACACCACACGGGTGTGACAAACAAAATTACATGAAATCGAGTCATCAACAAAGCAATAGGCACACAGCCAACATTTACGTTAATCACAATATTCTTATCCATACAAGGTACAACAATCCGTTACACACATGGCGAACTCCCCAATTAATTATGGCTTAAAATTAGCCATCACAATGAACAGGTTTGCTGCATGAAAGCTTACAGGGTTCAGTCGGACAAATAGGACTGCCTATCAAAATAAGTCACAGGCAAAACGGGCGGTTTGTGGAACTCTGCATGTCTGTCAACCCACGTGTCAATAACCTCGACCTCCCAGAACATGGGGTCGAACCTCGAAGAAATGTGCCCCAAAGCACAATAATACGTGTGTGTCAGAAAAACAATATGGACAAGAATCAGCAGTCTCCCAAGAGCACTCTGTCTTTCCATCTAACAAAAATACAACAGCAGCAAAAATATATAAGGGCGGTAGGACAACTACCCCCTCCTCACGTAGAATCAACACACACAAGACACATCAACACACACTGAATCACACGTATGGGTTGTGACAGACCCTGAAATAAAAGACACAAATAATATCCACATGCTGGCGCCATCGTTCTATGCCGTGACTAGTCACCTGAAAAGGACTCAAGAAAAATCTATCAAAATTAGAACGAAGGTGTTCTATAATTACTTTTAAGTTGGTGCACTCGGCTACCCTAACATGAATAATAACCTGTTCAGCAAAATGTTTTACAATCATTTCCTCCCATTCCTATTTCAAAATATTAACGTTAATAAAGCACCATTTATCGAATGTAACGGGTTCCGCAATTGCAAGGATAAAAATCACGCACGCACGCCGCGTACATTACACATGACTCAAGAAAAATCAAATATCAACAAACACTTTGGCCACGCGCCAACGGACATTTAAACATATAGTGTCGGTACAAGAAAAACAGCTATAAAACAAGAAAGAAAAACATGACTATTTACAAAGTTCCCCGGCCAAATCTAACTACATAATTGAAATAATCCAATTTTAGTACATCACCGCTTCTGCATGTAGGACTAAGGACATCCTCCTCAACCCATTGCCCTATGGACAATTCAGCACTCCATAGTAGTCGTCTGCGTTGATTTCTTGAAGCTCATCCCAACTTCAAACCACGTGCTGATCATCTTGGTCTCGACTCCTTGGCAGAAAAGTTCAATGTTAAATATTTGCCTATCTATAATCGCTTGCAGGCTACTCAGTTCACCCACAATTGTCCTACTGCGATTAATAGCGAAGACTGGCCCTAATTATATCGCACATACGCACTATAAAAACACACATACAATACACATAATTTATACATAAAATATATACATCTCGAGTCCGCGCCACTGGCTCGTTAACAAGTTCAAAATCCTGGCTGCACCAGCAGTCGCTATCTCGTCTGGTATTTCCGTCCCGTCTTGGACTTCGGTTCTGGTAAGCGCTAATTAGGGTGATACGATACTTCCCCCTTAAAGTTGAACTCGTCTTCTTTAAAAGAATGTTACAGTTTATCACGCGCTGGCGTGAAATATTTAGATCACACAATTTAGTTGATTTTAGAACAAAATGTATTATAGCTTTTAAAATTCGATACTGCAAACGCTGCGACTTTAGCTTCCCAGAGCTCATAAAATAAATTAGCTTCACTGATTTTAGAGCGTAAAAATCACATTTCGAACTGGCGTGGAGTATGCCTCTGAAGGCTCCACAAGTATAGACTTAGATAAATTCGAGCGTCAAAATCACACTTCAAACTGGCGTGGAGTATGCCTCTGAAGGCTCCACAACTGAGTCTTAGATAAATTCGAGCGTCAAAATCACACTTCAAACTGGCGTGGAGTATGCCTCTGAAGGCTCCACAACTGAGTACTTCGATTGGCGTCAGGCCAAACTATTTATGAGAAACTGACAAGGGCGGTGGAGTGGGGCGGAGTCGGATAAAAACTTCCAGAGTTTTTGTCTCACAAAGATGGGGCTAGTGTCATTCTTCTCCAAATAAATCCAACGTCTCAAATTACTCGAGCGGAGATTAATCCGTTCGGCGGTTCCTTAGATACACACTTCCGCGCGCTTTTTACTACTGACGCCTTCCACCTCGTGGTCACAGCTTGGTCTCTTGCGATTGGCTGATTCAATCGTATGTTCGTTGAGAGGACCTCGTGATTCTTCCTTTATGTCTCCAATTTTGGTACAGTAGTTGCACAATTTGGCCTTGAACTCGACTAATTCTGGCCGTCCCCAGGAATAGCTACCAACTCAGCTTCTGTTGCAACCATTACGAAATACTGGCCTCCCTAATATCCAAGTCGACTTCCTTATGTGCTGCCTGGGCCGTAGTAATAATAATAATAAATATGAATACTTATTTATCGAAGATCAATAAGGGTTCATTTATCCTCAGCAAGGTTTTGAAATTCGAAACAATTTATTGGTTTGGATTTCAAGAACAAAATCCACTGTAGTAACAACACATCTCTTTAAATCTCACTCAGCTGCTCGAGTTTATGCCCCTCTGACTCAATTAGTGTGCTCCCTTCTCGCTGGAATGTCATTCATATTTTCATTAGGTCTCCCCCTTCTCCTCACGTAGTTGCCACTCCCGTCGTCTCAGCTGCTCGTTGTTTACAAACCAAGTGCGTACTCACGCGCTCCCCGTGGATTTGAGTGTTTGCTCTCAAAAAAAATATAAATTTTGGCAATACAAATTCTGCACATAACATCTTTCCTAATCATCAAATGGTTCCCTTCTGTAGTACGGTTTCAAATTGGCGCTATTAAAAACAGATTTTGCACCAGTGCTCACTTCTTCTAATCTGTAGGCATTGTTACCCAGATTCTTAATTACCCGGAACGGGCCAATGAATTTCGGACAGAACTTGGCGAAGACTTTGTTCTTAGGGTCGGAGATTGGTGGTCTACGAACCAGCACTAATTCTTGTTCTTGTAACTCTCGGTGAAACTTCTTTCCTCGGTACCGTCTCAGCCTTCGGTCCGCTTGGTTCCTCATGTGCTCCCTCGTTCGCTGGATTCGCAAATCATGCGCTAATAATGGATCCCTTGGGCAAGGAATGATCTTGTCCCAAGTTCTTTCCGGCAACCTGTTGTGGTGTACAATCAGTGGGACTTGACCCGTCGACTCATGCTTAGTAGTGTTCATGCACATCTCAATTTCCCCTACTTTGTCTACCCATTTATTGTGTTCGTTAGGAATCATTACTCTGTAGTATTTAGCGACACAGCGAATTGTTCTTTCGCTCGGATTTCCACAAGGATGACGAATACTTGAAAATATGTGTTTTATTCCTAGGCTCTCCAAACCTTGCCTAAAAACATTGCTTGTGAAATAGGTACCGTGATCTGATAGAATGGATTCCGGCTTCCCAAGCATCGGAATGACTTTGTTCTTAATTCGACTAAGGACTTGTCTTGATGTCGTCTTCTGAATAGGACATAGCACGACCATCTTCGAAAATACATCGACACATACCAAGAGGTGTCGGCATCCACGCTTTCCTTTTACTAAAGGACCAAAGCAATCAATCGCGAGCATCTCGCATGGTTTCTGCGGTAATAGTGGTCTTGGAGGTTGTTTCAGAATAAAGTTGTTCGGCTTTGTGCGCTGACAAGCGTCACACGTTCTAATTACTTCAACAATGGTGAATCTCATCTTGGGCCAAGTAAAGGTCTCCCCTATCGTAGCTTCAGTCTTATCCGTGCCGATATGTGCTAGGCTCTCGTGAACATGCCAAGTTAATCCCCTCTGTAGTGATGCTGGAACTAAGATCCGCAGTTTAGTATGATGCTCATCCACGTACTTATGTAACAAGTTATTCAAGTAGTGAAATCTCGCTTGTTTAGCACTGGCTTCCCGGTACTCCGGTGAATTTGGTTGTAACTCCTTCCTATAGAATTTTATCATCATCATCATCCATGGGTCAGCTTCTTGCTCCTTCCGAATATCCTTCAATCTTGTCAAAAACTCACGAGCCTTAGGTGTCAAGGTAATATTGTGAACTTCCGCTGTTACTTCGTTTCCGTCCTCAGGGTTTCTACTCAAGGCATCTTGTATGACGTTCAATTTCCCAGGACAATGCTCTATTGTGATGTCAAACTGCTGTATGTAGATGGACCAGCGCGTAACTCTCTCACTTGCTATTGTTGTCTTAAATAAAAATGTCAGTGCATGGTGGTCGGTTCTAACAATGATGGAATAACCATAGATCATCTTGCGCCACTGTTGGAGAGAATATAGAATTGCTAGTAGCTCAAGTTCCGTAACTGTGTAGTTCCTCTCATGTTTCCGTAATTTACGACTCGTAAATGCCAAATAGGATTTCTTCTTGGGTTCTTCAGCGTCCTCTTGGTACAGCATAGCACCAATCCCAATTAACGAAGCATCTGCTTGAATGATAAATTGTTTCTCAAAATCCGGATATCCAAGTTTCACACAGTTTTCCAATAAATCCTTCGTTGCTTTAAAAGACCTGTCGCACTCCTCGTTCCACGACCATCGATTCGCTTTCTTCAACATCTCCTGCATAGGCGCTACTGTTTCTGTGTAACCAGGGCAATTTTCTTTGAAGAAACCTGTCACTCCCAAAAATGCTCTAACATGTTTGACTTTGGTAGGTGTGGGAAATTTCTTAATAGCATCAATCTTGGCTGGATTAGGCCGCACGCCCTCGACATCAATTATATGTCCCAAATATAAAATTTCGCTCTGGCAAAAATGTGACTTTTTTAAGTTGGTCTTGAAGTTCATGGTTCTCAGGTTGTCCAGCAGTTTATTTAAATTTATCAAGTGTTCTTCCATTGTCTCAGAAGCGATTAATATGTCATCAACATATCTCGTGGTGAAGTTCTTGACCTCCTCAGTCAAATTTCTATCGAGTGCTCTAATGAGTGCACATCCCGCAGTTTTCACGCCAAAGGGCATTCGACACCAGATATAACTTTGATTATCGAATAAAAATCCCGTCAACAGTTGGGATTTTTCTTCAAGTTCAAGATGGTGGAAACTATTTGTCAAATCAACACTTGAGTATATCTTCTTCCCACGGAAGCCTTTCAAAACATCTTTGATCCTCGGTGCTTGGTCGTGCTCAACTAGCAGTTTGCTATTTAAAACTCGCGCGTCTAGGCATAACCTAATTGATCCGTTTGGCTTGGTCACGGCCAATATTGCGTTCAGATAAGGAGTTGCAGCT
The DNA here is from genome assembly GCA_946902985.2 of Meconema thalassinum. Classification (NCBI taxonomy): domain Eukaryota; kingdom Metazoa; phylum Arthropoda; class Insecta; order Orthoptera; family Tettigoniidae; genus Meconema; species Meconema thalassinum. The sequence goes on from OX336388.2 coordinate 747,265,971, forward strand.
TTCCTTATCATGCCAGAATCTAATAAGTTAGTAATAATGTCCTTCATCTGAGAAAAATGCTTCTCTGGGATCGGGTACAATTTACTTTTAAATGGGGTCCAATCTGTTACCTGCATCGCATATTGAAAATTTAAAACTTTCCCAGGTACGGTGTCAAACGCTCCTTTATGTAATCTTAAAATTTCTTCCAATCTCCTTCTATCAGATTCCCCTACGATGGCTTCCTTAAGTCGCTCCTGAAGTAGAATTTCGAATTTGGGTCCGCCCATTTCTTCTTCCGCCAAATGCACCCAAAGTTCCTGCGAAATATCTCGGCTGTCCATCTCTATCACTGCTGTCTGGTTGACTTGCTCTCCCCTCAAGATCTTATCTCCGGCCTCATTAGTGCATTCCTCAACAACCCATGTATTTGCCTCTCTCTCCAGCGGATTCTCTTCCATATTTAAACCCACATGATCCAATCCTTCTACTTGTTTGAAGCTTACAGTGTTGTTATATAAATCAATTACAGCATGAAAATCGCAGATGAAGTTGGCTCCTAAAATTATATTGTAGTTCATCTTTGGAATAACAATGAATGTTTGTGAAAAAGTATGGTTCAATATTTCCAGATCTAGAAATGCTTGCTGTTTACAATTCATAGTTTTGTCAGGAATGACACCTCTGACTTTCATTAGCGGTACCGGCATAATAGGAACAGTCTGTTTTCTTGCTATTTCTTTTATCAAAATTTCAGTAACTAAGCTCACCTGGCTACCTGTATCAATCAAACATCTCACCCTCATACCTCCAATATGCGCGTAAATAATTGGTAGCTGTCTGATAACATTTTCACGGTTCTTCACCACTTCCTCCAGGCAGTCGTCTGGGAATGCTACCCACTCTTCTATATTGGCCACTATCATCTCTTCTTGCTCCCTGGCGATCTCCGTTTCTAGCCTGTCTCCTTTCAGTTCATTTGTTGTTTTTTTTTATCCCGGGCCCCATTAGATGTGTTTCGCCGGTTATCATTCTGTCGCTCCTGTTGCCTCAGTAAACTCTCTGCCCCCTCTCCTTGATGGTTGTCTGGGCTCTGTCTGTTCGCCATGGCACGCCCCCACTTCTCCATCTCCGCTTCTTCATTACTTAATTGATCCAAGTATTTACGGGATTCAATATACCGTTCGTCCCAGTTATTCCTATAATCTCCTCTGTTTTCTTGGCGATAGTCCCTGCCGTTACTCCATCTACCATCTCCATTTCTTTGATAAGGTCTACCTTGTCTCTGGTTTCCCCTCCAATTCGTGTATTCCCGCTGGTACGTCCACTGATTATTTTGATTTTGGTTATTCTGATGATATCTCCCGCGGTTATTCTGATAATTCTGATTGTTGTTATGGAACTGGTTTCGGCCGTCAAAATCTTGTCTTCTTGGCGTGAACTGTGTCCCTGTGGACTGTGTCTTACTTTGGTTCCCCTGGCCGTGGTTATTTTGGAGTCCCTGAACTACCTCTGCCGTGTTGACACATTCCAAATTCCTTCTTCCTGTCTGTGGGCTTACCATACTCGTCTCATCTAAGTGTCTGAGTAATTCTTCGGCTTGGACTGCGGTCTGAATATTTCCTGCGACTAATAATTGTTGGATATGCATTGGGAGTTATTTTCCGATGGTTAGAACCATATTCGGCTCGCTAGGCGGGTCATCAAAATCCCTGAATTTTACCAATTGCTGACTGAAGAATTCTGAAAAACGGGTTGGATGTGTACTGTGGTATTTGCGCGTGTACAGGTCCATTCTTAACCCTTGCTGTAACGAAGGACTCCGAAACTTCTTCAAAAACGCCTCGCGGAATTGATTCATGTCTGTAAACGTGTACTTGAAACTTAAAAACCAGGTCAGGCTAGGTCCTTCTAAAAATTTCTCCACCAGTCTTAATTGTTTCTCCGGGCCGATGTGTTGGTCATTAAAGTAGTCAGTTAATTGCCGTAGAAATGCTTTGGGAGTGGTTCCTGAATGTTCTTTAAACTTATCGGGCTTAAAATCATTACCCCGAATGACTTGGATGACTTGGGCTGGTGCCAAGTTCGGTTGCGGAGTTGAAGTCTCCCCCCTGTACTGCTGGAATGCATTAGTCGTTAGTCTGGGACTTTGACCCCGACTCGTGTCCTCAGCCAACTTCGAACCTGCCGGACTTCCAATACTTGTTTGCTTTTCCGGAATATTTTCGTTTGAAAATAATGTCATCTTCTCTAACGATCTAATCTCGTTTTTTATGATTAATTCTGAGTGTTCCTGTAATTTCGACTTCATATTTTCCTCCAGTGCCTGCATTCGCTTTAAAACTGCCAGCCTGTCTTCCTTATTCGCATGAGCCTGCTGGTCCCAATCTCGCCGGATCCTACTTTTTAAGCTATTTATTTTCTCCTCGTTCCTCTCCTGATTTTTCTCTAGCTCTTCACGTATCCGTTCCTGCGTTTTTACTAGTTGTTCTTCCAAATTATCCTGAGTTTTGACGAGCTGCTCCCCTACTTCTTGTCTTATGACCTCTTGTGTGTTTATCAGCTGGCCTTCCATCTCTTTTCTTATGATCTCTTGTGTTCTGCCTAATTGCTCCTCTAAATTTTCCCGCAAGTGTATCCGCTCGGTTTCAGCCTTAACTTCGACTTTATCTATTTCCTTTATTAATTCCAGCACGTTGTTATCTACCGAATTAATTTGCTGCTGTAGTTTCTCTTGGGTTTTCTTCACTCCCGCGGTGTTACTGACACATGCTGCCTCTATCTGCTTGAGTTTATCTGCCACCATCTCGTCAAATTGTACTAATTTGTTATCAAATTTCGCCTCCAATTTCTTCATTTCGCCTAACTGTTTGATGTTGTTTTCCGCAACCTCGCCTGCCAGTTTCTCTACTTTTTGAACGCTCTGATTAATATCATTTGTGATTTTTCCTAACTGTTCGGTTTGTGTTACCGCCTGTTGTGACAATTTGTGGTTTAGTTCATTGAATTGTTTGTCAGTGTCTAATTTCTGGACTTCTAACTGGACCGAAATGTTACCGCTCATATCAAGTAATTGTTTTTCACTATGCTCACGCTGAGCTTCTAATTGTTCTTTTAATTGTTCTTTTAATTGTTCTTCCGTCTTTACGGACATCTGCACTAATTGTTCTTCCGTTTTCGCGGACATCTGTTCTAATTGTTCTTCCGTTTTCGCGGACATTTGGATCGACATCTGTTCTAACAATGCCTTTATCTCATCAACAATCGCCATTTCACACACACAAATATATTCAGAGAAAAACAGGGTTATGGGCTAAGGTTTCAGCCCTATACGCACATACATGTCACACATTTAAATATTACTGGCTCTAATTTAATGAAAATTTCAGTAACAAAATTTACTGAATACAATGACATTTATTCCCAAACAACAAAATAACCCCTAGTGATCTGCTTTTAAATTCCTAACCAACAGAATTTACGAAACACCAATTAACCGAAGTCAATTAAATGTCAAATATAAGGCAACATCTTCCTGCTTTGACTGAGTTCATTAATAATGCAAATTTCTAATTTTAATATGGGCGCCAGAACAAGTTTATAACAAATACCAAATCAAATTCTAACCTTGTTCAATATTTCTAACTTTAGGAATTCAGTGATTTTACTAATGCACATGGCGGTACAACATCGCCTCCATTTACTGAATTTACGTGTCCGCTTGACCTGGCATCATTTCTCAACGAAATAAGTATGAGATCAGCGAAGCAACAACAACAACAATCCCCACTTGGGCAGCCATTTTTGTTTTATGAACCCTTGCAAAGAAGCATATGAGACTCAGATTCGGGGCGTAACAGGTCATATTCGTAAGTTGCTGTCAGGGCGCTTCATTAACTTGCAGGGTAACATATAACAAAATAACATGCAGGAAAGAGTGAAGCCAGGGTTAAAACAACTGAATTTAATAACAAATCACCATATTTACACATAAATAATTAACAACAAAAACTCCCAACTGACTCCCGCTTAATAAAATGCCAAAAACTTAGGCGATATCTCTGGAGAGATTAATTACCTGGACCAAGTGTCCTTAAATAAGATACAAAAGTGACCATATAAGTGCGTACGCCGTTCTACATGCACCACGATGTGTACTTTGAATGCGTGATTCGTTATCATCCAGAATGACCCTTCAAACAACGAATCCGCATTTTCTAGAGCTAGACCGACACAAGGGAACACAACTACAATACTTAAATTAAACCGACACTTCCTAAATCTACTATAAACAAACACAAAATTTCCGTGTGAAATTGGACTTAAATTGCCGTAGCAACATTTACTGCCTAAAAACTTAGGACTTCTCACACAAATCAACGCAAGTACATTAACACGTGACCAATAGAAAAATACTCAAATGACCGCTGTCAAAATTTACAAATACTCTACCACTACACCACACGGGTGTGACAAACAAAATTACATGAAATCGAGTCATCAACAAAGCAATAGGCACACAGCCAACATTTACGTTAATCACAATATTCTTATCCATACAAGGTACAACAATCCGTTACACACATGGCGAACTCCCCAATTAATTATGGCTTAAAATTAGCCATCACAATGAACAGGTTTGCTGCATGAAAGCTTACAGGGTTCAGTCGGACAAATAGGACTGCCTATCAAAATAAGTCACAGGCAAAACGGGCGGTTTGTGGAACTCTGCATGTCTGTCAACCCACGTGTCAATAACCTCGACCTCCCAGAACATGGGGTCGAACCTCGAAGAAATGTGCCCCAAAGCACAATAATACGTGTGTGTCAGAAAAACAATATGGACAAGAATCAGCAGTCTCCCAAGAGCACTCTGTCTTTCCATCTAACAAAAATACAACAGCAGCAAAAATATATAAGGGCGGTAGGACAACTACCCCCTCCTCACGTAGAATCAACACACACAAGACACATCAACACACACTGAATCACACGTATGGGTTGTGACAGATCTTGAAATAAAAGACACAAATAATATCCACATGCTGGCGCCATCGTTCTATGCCGTGACTAGTCACCTGAAAAGGACTCAAGAAAAATCTATCAAAATTAGAACGAAGGTGTTCTATAATTACTTTTAAGTTGGTGCACTCGGCTACCCTAACATGAATAATAACCTGTTCAGCAAAATGTTTTACAATCATTTCCTCCCATTCCTATTTCAAAATATTAACGTTAATAAAGCACCATTTATCGAATGTAACGGGTTCCGCAATTGCAAGGATAAAAATCACGCACGCACGCCGCGTACATTACACATGACTCAAGAAAAATCAAATATCAACAAACACTTTGGCCACGCGCCAACGGACATTTAAACATATAGTGTCGGTACAAGAAAAACAGCTATAAAACAAGAAAGAAAAACATGACTATTTACAAAGTTCCCCGGCCAAATCTAACTACATAATTGAAATAATCCAATTTTAGTACATCACCGCTTCTGCATGTAGGACTAAGGACATCCTCCTCAACCCATTGCCCTATGGACAATTCAGCACTCCATAGTAGTCGTCTGCGTTGATTTCTTGAAGCTCATCCCAACTTCAAACCACGTGCTGATCATCTTGGTCTCGACTCCTTGGCAGAAAAGTTCAATGTTAAATATTTGCCTATCTATAATCGCTTGCAGGCTACTCAGTTCACCCACAATTGTCCTACTGCGATTAATAGCGAAGACTGGCCCTAATTATATCGCACATACGCACTATAAAAACACACATACAATACACATAATTTATACATAAAATATATACATCTCGAGTCCGCGCCACTGGCTCGTTAACAAGTTCAAAATCCTGGCTGCACCAGCAGTCGCTATCTCGTCTGGTATTTCCGTCCCGTCTTGGACTTCGGTTCTGGTAAGCGCTAATTAGGGTGATACGATACTTCCCCCTTAAAGTTGAACTCGTCTTCTTTAAAAGAATGTTACAGTTTATCACGCGCTGGCGTGAAATATTTAGATCACACAATTTAGTTGATTTTAGAACAAAATGTATTATAGCTTTTAAAATTCGATACTGCAAACGCTGCGACTTTAGCTTCCCAGAGCTCATAAAATAAATTAGCTTCACTGATTTTAGAGCGTAAAAATCACATTTCGAACTGGCGTGGAGTATGCCTCTGAAGGCTCCACAAGTATAGACTTAGATAAATTCGAGCGTCAAAATCACACTTCAAACTGGCGTGGAGTATGCCTCTGAAGGCTCCACAACTGAGTCTTAGATAAATTCGAGCGTCAAAATCACACTTCAAACTGGCGTGGAGTATGCCTCTGAAGGCTCCACAACTGAGTACTTCGATTGGCGTCAGGCCAAACTATTTATGAGAAACTGACAAGGGCGGTGGAGTGGGGCGGAGTCGGATAAAAACTTCCAGAGTTTTTGTCTCACAAAGATGGGGCTAGTGTCATTCTTCTCCAAATAAATCCAACGTCTCAAATTACTCGAGCGGAGATTAATCCGTTCGGCGGTTCCTTAGATACACACTTCCGCGCGCTTTTTACTACTGACGCCTTCCACCTCGTGGTCACAGCTTGGTCTCTTGCGATTGGCTGATTCAATCGTATGTTCGTTGAGAGGACCTCGTGATTCTTCCTTTATGTCTCCAATTTTGGTACAGTAGTTGCACAATTTGGCCTTGAACTCGACTAATTCTGGCCGTCCCCAGGAATAGCTACCAACTCAGCTTCTGTTGCAACCATTACGAAATGCTGGCCTCCCTAATATCCAAGTCGACTTCCTTATGTGCTGCCTGGGCCGTAGTAATAATAATAATAAATATGAATACTTATTTATCGAAGATCAATAAGGGTTCAATATTAATTACTGAAAAATCCAAATATCAGTCTCAACTGATCCAAAATCATTAACTATGCCCATGACATAACAATGTCTTAATAAATCGTCGAAAAATGCAAAACTCAACAAGGTGTACTGAGAATAAGAATCTCAACAAGAAAATAGGGCAAAAATACATGACGATAAAAATATGGGAAAAATGGTTGCTCAAATATCATTAATATACTCAAATACAATAAACGTTCACGACTACCTTATCTGCCGATTGACGTTCCAGAGGAAAATTCCCCAAAGAAGACTGCTGATGGATCCATTTCACCACGTTAAAGTTGAGCTCCATCCTCGAAATAGGAAATAGCACCCTCGGAGAATCGAACTGCCTCCTTCTCCGTGAATCGCTCTGCTCCTCGAAGACGAATAGACATCCTTCTGGCAATAATCTTCTTTGTGAGTCGGGATATCCCTGACCTCTCTTGAAAAATTCCCTGAAGTTCCAGTAGACAATCGCCATGAAGTTTTGTAGAAATTTCCGAAGAAATTATTCATATTCAGAGTATGAAATTGTTTCTATGGCTGTTCGATGGTATTCAGCCGTTAATTACGAAACATGGGTGTAGATGGTATTCACCGCATGTTCGCTTGTGTGGAATAGCAATTAGCGAAGTTCCATGTCGCTATCTTACTCCGTTGAAGTATGTCCCAATTGCAATAAGCCCTTTTAGCCTTCCATCTGCACTTCGGTTGTAGAGTTAGAAGAACAAACTGCCGTATTTAATTGCTCCATTATACTGTATTGTTCTGTAACCAAGCAATCTGAAGTCTTTCTATTCCACTCGCAGCGTCAGCCGTTGCGTTGATTCTGGCTTCACAAAAGTGCTTCTCTTGTGGCGAGATAATCACTTTTCTCAGTCGTATAAAACTGCTAATATCTTTCGAACTAATCGGTCGAAATTGTTCAGCTTTTCTCTATAACTGCATGTAGCACTGCACAATGCAATTAGCTTATCGGAGACCGCTAACTGTTCAAAGCTAAACTTGTAGAAGCTTTCTAAGGTCCGTTTCAACTTCACCTAGTTTTACTTGGATCTCGTTACTATAGTGGCCTCGCCACGCGTTATAAAGACGATTCTTTTCACTGCTGTTCACTTCGACGTCTCACTATAATGAATGTATAAGAAAAGAACTTTCACAAATATACTTCGATGCTCTGAGAATGAGATCTCAGAATGATCAGAGAACGAAAGAGGCTCCTCTCTTCTGCGCAAGCCCTTTTATTAACTTCACGAGGGGCGTTACCATCCCTTCCAAAGCGTGGTACTGCGTCATCGCTAGAAGTTCCAACTTCGTTAATACATGACGGATTTTCAAAATTCAAAAACTGAAAATAAATTTCACCAAAATTCCAAATCAATGCTTTTACTGCAAATGGATTTCCACAATTCTGCATTCCAAAAGTAATAACAATACCATAGTTTTAGCAATCTCCGTCTTCCTTTAAACTATCGTTCATTGGTTCATGCCTCTCCTCCAATAGCATAGTTTCTTCCTCAGCAGAATTCCTCGTTTCCCGCGACTGCGTCATAAATCTTGGAACATTCTCGACTAAATACTGACGTCACTGAGAATCTCAGCTCAAGTAGCCTGCTGGTATAACATTTACGTCATCCGTGCTTACGTCATGACTACCCACGTCATAACTATGACAGCCATAACTTTCCTTATAATTTCAAATATAGCCACCGTGGTCTCTACATAATTCAATTACGGGGGCAGTACAATACTTCCTTCCTTAAGTATTGCATTGTATTTCACTTCTCACCTGCTGCTACAATTATGCTGTGACCAAGATTGTAAAATCGAATCCCGAGAATGTTTGTGGCTATCCTGAGTATGGTTTTACCACGGTATTTTTAACACTCCCTCCAGGAAAATAACGAGATAGTTCCTTATATCAAGTCCCAGGGTGCTCACTGCAGCACTGGTTCTAATACATCTACACACATACTATTACAATAATAATAGACTAATAATAATAATGTTTTCGATTTACGTCCCTTTCTACTACTCTGGCTCTTAAAGGCGCTGGGATGCTGGAATTTTCCCCCGAAGGGGATCTCTGCCAGTAAATCGACTGACACGGCACCCTCACATTTGCGCATCCTCACGTGCCAGCTGACTGCGCCAGTATACGAACCTGCAACCTTGGGCCCAGCAAGCGAGAACGTTACCGCTGAGCCACGCAGCCTGTCACACTATTACAGAAACACAGGTTAATTATCAGTCATATTGTTCAAGTCAACAATATGGCTCTGCAGTCTACTTGTGATTAAATTAATTTAGTCCACACGCATGTACTAATGAATCAATACCACCCGAGCCATTTCTATACTACAGTAGACAACAGGTAATGACAATCCCCACCATTATAATGGTGTCGGGTTCATATTGCACCCAGATATTACTGCGACAGTGAAGACCTTTGTACCTGTGTCCGATAGGGTAATTTCTCTACAATTCAATGCAAAACAAATATTTCTGAATATTATCCAGGTGTATGCTCCAACTTGTGATGCATCAGATGAAGACATCGAAGCGTTCTACACCCAAGTCAAAACGGCCTTGTCTTTCACCAAAACGCATGAGATTACCATTGTAATGGGCGATTTCAATGCCAAGGTAGGTCATGGTCGACGCACTGATATAGTGGGTAATTTCGGATTAGGGAGTGGCAATGATCGAGGTGATCGATTGGTCCAGCTATGCCAAGAGGGGGAGTTCATCATAGCAAACACTCATTTTCAGCTTCCTCCTCGTCGTCTTTACACATGGACCTCAAACATCGACAATAATGTCAGGAATCAAATTGACTATATCCTCGTCAATAAGCGATCAAGAAATTCCCTAAAAAGTGTGAAGACATATCCTGGTGCTGATATTAACTCCGATCATAATATTTTGTTAGCCACAATGAATTTGAACTTGAAAAATATCACCCAGTGATGCACAGCTCCAAGTTTGCGATCCATAAGCTCCAAGACCCTGTATTGAGAAATGATGTCCAAACGGCATTGAGTACAAAACTAGATTATATACAGTCGAAGAAGGATACACATAATATTGAAGACACTTGGAACCAATTCAACTCCGCAGTGAATGAAGTGTATCGAGAAAAACTACAGGCCACGGAGAGTAGGAAAAGCAAACCTTGGATGACAGATAAAATTCTACAATTGATCGATTGCAGAAGACCTTTAAAGAATAATGACCCGATAAAGTACAGAGAATTGCAGAAATTAATACGGAAGGAAATCCGTACTGCCAAAGAACAACACATTTCAAAGGAATGTAGCGAAATAGAAGAACTGAGTGCAACGCATGACTCGTTCAACATGTATAAAAAGGTTAAGCAAGCATCTGGGATTTATAAGAGCAAAGGGATTGGGATTCTCAAAAATAGATATTGCATCATTCTCCCTAGTACTGAAGAGAAGCTGACAGAATGGAAGGACTATATTGAAACTCTATTCGAAGACAACAGAAGTGTTGATCATGGTATTCGAACGGGCGATGGCATATACATTACAAGAGCTGAAATTGAACATGCCATAATAATATCGAATAGCGGAAAGGCTCCAGGTCCAGATGAATTTCACATTGAAATACTAAAGCTTCTCAAGGATGAACGATCTCTTTCCTTGCTGGTGGGTTTGTTCAATAACATCTATCGAAGTGGATACATACCACATGATTGGCTCAAATCAACTTTTATACCGATTCCCAAAAAGACCAATGCAACGTGCTGCAATGACTATAGAATGATCAGTTTAATGAGTCATGCCCTGAAGTTATTCCTTAAAATCCTGCACTTAAGGTTATATCATAAATGTGAGGAAAACATTGGCGGCACACAGTTTGGATTCAGGAGTGGTTTCGGAACTCGAGAGGCATTGCTCAGCTTTCAGGTGTTGATTCAACGATACCGTGATGTTAGTGTCGATGTTTACATGTGTTTCATCGATTATGAAAAAGCCTTTGACACTGTTCAACACGTTAAAAGGATGAACATTTTATGTGACCTGGGACTAGATGGACGTGACATCCGATTAATTGGAAATCTGTACTGGAATCAACGTGCTGCTGTACGTGTTGATGGTTAGCTGTCTGAAGAAGTATTGATTATGAAGGGAGTTCGCCAAGGTTGCATTCTTTCTCCACTCCTCTTCAACATCTATTCTGGAAAGATTTTCCAAGATGCTCTTGATGGAATATCTCAACGAGTAGTAGTAAATGAATCTATCATTAATAACATCCGATATGCTGATGACACTGTCATCTTTACAACAAGTATGGATGATCTACAAACACTACCGGATTCTATTTCTGAAGAGAGTAACGCCATGGGATTACATTTAAACGTACAAAAAACTAAGTGGATGGTTGTTAGTAGAAACAAAGATGAAATTCAGGGCATTCTTACACTTGGTAATGAACGAATTGGAAGGGTTTCATCATATAAATATTTAGGATGTCAAATCAATGATAACTGGGACTTAAATCAAGAAATTCGCTGTAGAATTGAGCAGGCCAGAAGTTCTTTCATGAAAATGTGAAAAGTTTTGATCAGCCGCGATTTAAGTCTGTCATTACGCACCCGACTGCTTCGATGCTACGTTTGTAGTTTCCTGCTCTATGGAGTTGAACCATGGGCACTTACCGAGGTGTTAAATAAGAAACTGACAGCATTTGAAATGTGGACGTATCGCAGGATTTTAAGGATATCATGGACAGCTAAGTCACAAATGTGAAAGTACTGTGGCGTATGAACAAAGACTTGGAAATTCTCAGTATCATCGAAAGGAGAAAACTAGAATACTTTGGTCATTTTATGCGCAACAACAAATACCACCTCTTGCAATTAATCACCCAAGGGAAGATTGATGGCATTAGGGGTCCAGGACGCAGACGAATATCCTGGCTAAAGAACTTAATCCAGTGGTTTGGACTTAATACAGTTTCACTGTTTAGAACAGCAATGGACAAACAGCAGATCATGCTACTGATCGCCAATATCCTTGGAGGACGAGGCACTTGAAGAAGAAGAAGTAGACAACAAATTTTATCTTTATGTGTTTTACAAAGGCCAATATAGTTGATTTATATGGATTTGAGTGTGCTGAAGTTGAAAATGACAGTTAAAAATCTAGATTAGCTCAGGTTTGGAAGTTATTGAAACTTTTATGTTCTTCACATATTATAATGAAACAAAAATTGTTGGGGTTATTAGCACATCTGCGGGGCGTTATAACAGCAGTTTTGATTGCACACAGTAACTCAGAAACTCGTGTCACAATTCACAATAAAAGAAGAAGTTTTGACTCCGCAGAGTAACTCAGAAACTCGTGTCACAATTCACAATAAAAGAAGAAGTATTGACTCCGCACAGTAACTCAGAAACTCGTGTCACAATTCACAATAAAAGAAGAATTTTTGACTCCGCACAGTAACTCAGAAACTCGTGACACAATTCACAATAAAAGAAGAAGTTTTGACTTCGCACAGTAGCTCAGAAACTCGTGTCACAATTCACAATAAAAGAAGAAGTTTTGACTCCGCACAGTAACTCAGAAACTCGTGTCACAATTCACAATAAAAGAAGAAGTTTTGGCTCCGCATAGTAACTCAGAAACTCGTGTCACAATTCACAATAAAAGAAGAAGTTTTGACTTCGCACAGTAGCTCAGAAACTCGTGTCACAATTCACAATAAAAGAAGAAGTTTTGACTCCGCACAGTAACTCAGAAACTCGTGTCACAATTCACAATAAAAGAAGAAGTTTTGACTTCGCACAGTAGCTCAGAAACTCGTGTCACAATTCACAATAAAAGAAGAAGTTTTGGCTCCGCATAGTAACTCAGAAACTCGTGTCACAATTCACAATAAAAGAAGAAGTTTTGACTTCGCACAGTAGCTCAGAAACTCGTGTCACAATTCACAATAAAAGAAGAAGTTTTGACTCCGCACTGTAACTCAGAAACTCGTGTCACAATTCACAATAAAAGAAGAAGTTTTGACTTCGCACAGTAGCTCAGAAACTCGTGTCACAATTCACAATAAAAGAAGAAGTTTTGACTCCGCACAGTAACTCAGAAACTCGTGTCACAATTCACAATAAAAGAAGAAGTTTTGACTCCGCACAGTAACTCAGAAACTCGTGTCACAATTCACAATAAAAGAAGAAGTTTGACTCCGCACTGTAACTCAGAAACTCGTGTCACAATTCACAATAAAAGAAGAAGTTTTGACTTCGCACAGTAGCTCAGAAACTCGTGTCACAATTCACAATAAAAGAAGAAGTTTTGGCTCCGCATAGTAACTCAGAAACTCGTGTCACAATTCACAATAAAAGAAGAAGTTTTGGCTCCGCATAGTAACTCAGAAACTCGTGTCACAGTTCACAATAAAAGAAGAAGTTTTGGCTCCGCATAGTAACTCAGAAACTCGTGTCACAATTCACAATAAAAGAAGAAGTTTTGATTGCACACAGTAACTCAGAAACTCGTGTCACAATTCACAATAAAAGAAGAAGTTTTGACTCCGCACAGTAACTCGGAAACTCGTGTCACAATTCACAATAAAAAATATGTTTTTACTCCGCACAGTAACACAGAAACTCGCGTCACAATTCACTATAAATGAAGAAGTTTTGACTTCGCGCAGTAACTCAGAAACTCGTGTCACAATTCACAATAAAAGAAGAAGATGTTACTCCGCACAGTAACTCAGAAACTCGTGTCACAATTCACAATGAAGTACTACGGTACACCAGCAATATTAGACTTTGTTAGCTAGAAACAAAATACAGCATTCATTGTCATTGCTGAATAAGGAAAACGACAGCTAAAACAGAAATAAGGACGTAACAAACTTCATATAGCACGAATACTGGAGTTAAAATACAACAATTAGTGTCATTTTCGATTATTTTTTTTCGTATATGTAAAAATGTCATTCTTGAACAGTGTTATTTGGGGAGAACCAGAAATATAAAGGCTGTTTTGTTTCAAAGTTCTGATGGACTGTAAAAAAATAACAGATTGACATACCAAACTGAGTTTACTACTAAATGCTTGCTTGTTTTAGTCTTATGTCTCCACATAATCGCTAGAACGATTGAAACATTTGTCGTATCGGTACACCAGCTTTCCAATGCCCTCGGCACAAAATTCTGCCACCACTGAGGTGGGTACGTCCGGACAGTCTCCTGAAGTTTTTCCTTTTTGGCGAGGCGTTGCCGCCCAACCTTCAATTCTCGAAAAAGGTGAAAATCTTTCACGACCGCACTGTGCCAACGTTACGACAGACTTTTTCAAAGAATTCAAGTGTGAAGGTTTGGACCATCTGCCGTTCAGTCCAAAACAAACCCGCAAAAATAAGAGGTCCTGCATTTTTTCGGAATTTCTATATTTACATCAAAATGATCCCCAACTATCGCTAAGTCTAAAATAGGAAATTGACGGCAATACCTGCAACCAGTTGGAATATACGATACATTATACCTTTGAAAATGGTGATCTTTTGGTGTGACCTTCAAACATTTAAAAAATCATAACTCCTACAATACTTGGCCCAATTGTACGAAATCAGGACGTATATATTCTATCAGATGTAAGGGCTCAGTAATAAAATCGCAGAGCTCGGGTGCCACAAGTTTAGGTTTTAGGTGACATATGATTTCCTTATGTACTAAGTAGTCCTAAACTTTTGACCTGTACTGTAAACATTTGAGCTGTGTGTGGTCTTGGGGTCTAGGAGATGTGAAACGCGAAGATATGTCGACATTTTCTCATTTTTTAAAGCCTATTTTCAATTTTGAAAAAAAAATAGGCTTATGAGATCACCTTTTGTCCGTGTGTGTGTGCGCGCGCGTGTGTGTGTGTGTGTGTGAGGAGTGTGTGTGTGTGTCCCTAATAACTTCAAAGCGGCTGGAGCGATTTCAATGAAACTCGGTAAGTTCATAGCACTATTCCAGGCGACCCCGACCGTGACCTTCAAATTTTGTTACGTCTCACCAATCCAACATGGCGGCTGTGCGAAATATTTCACCAGCATTCAATATCTCCGAAACTATTACCGATATCACCCTGGAATTATGTACGGTGATAAAGGGAACTACTATAAGTTTACCTATGTGACTTTTGAAAACCTGGTAACTACAAAACCAATATGGCGGCCAGGCGAAGTTGCGACTTTTAAATAGACGTTTCTCGCGATTTAATCAACCAAACGCAATGAAACTTGGTAGAGTGTATGCTTATACACATTGTAATGCACCGACATCTAACTTCGTTCAATTGCTTACATAACCTCAAGATGGCGGCTGTGCAAAATATTACACGCATCTCTGCCTTTTCTATAAAAGGGGAGTGCGCCCGCGAGGTTCCGTCAGTCGAGATGATTCGCTTAGGCACGGTGACACCACAGCAGCTACTTCCAATATTTTGATATGTGCAGAACAACTCATCGCCGCCGAAGAGGCACTTTGTCGGAGGGAGTCCTCGCGCCGGGAAAGGAGCGGTCGTCGACGCCTTCCCAGTCGTACGCCAGGTATCCGGTGGCGCCTAACTTGACCTCAGCATTACAACAATTTTTTCGCTCAGTATGATCCTGACGATGATTCGGTCGAAACTGCATCTCTACTGCCTGACAACATAGTGCCACACAGCATCCAAAACTTGGATTGGATAAGATGGCGCTCGGCGCCCTGGGACGTTGTATCCGATGACGGTGACGACAACGACACTCCAGGTCCTGGCGACGACGGCTCCGGCACTCCGGGGAACAGGGACGACGCCGCGCCCTACCAGGGACCTACCGAACCATGGCAGCCCGATGATGACGACACAGATCCACTCTACGAGTACGATCCCAGATACCCGCGCAGACCTCCGCGCCTCAGGATACGACAAGTTGATGACCATGGATTCCCACAAATTGTCGTGGAAGCCCCATCAAAGAAGCCTCCTAGACCGGATACTTACATCTCTACCGCAGTTACAGCCGCCAACCCAGTCCCATACTTGGATACACCGAAAGGGGAATACGCTACCAGAATAATCAGGGATGGTGTCGCACTCCCTCGACCGACTAATGCGCCGGGCAGTTTCGTGGCCACTCGGCCTTCGGATCTAATGGACAGTGTAATTGCAGACTTAGTGAACGGACAAATCATCTACAAGTTTAAACCCTGGCACGCCTTTCCACTATTCCTGGTGCCAAAAGCAAACGGTTCAGCACGAGTCATCTATGACCTTTCTCTTTGGACGGACTTTATATCCAAAAACCGAAGTTCACGTTACGTTCGGACGCTCAAGCATTGTCTATCATCCCGGAAAATCATCTCGCGATTAAGTTGGATCTCAAAGTGGATTTTATCAGATCTCAATACGTGTGCGTGACACCTTCAATTATGGCATATACTACCGGAAACAATACTATTGCTGGCAACGCCTCCCGATGGGCCACGCCCTCGCACCCAGCATCATGCAGCGCTGGGCGGAGGCCATCGGGGAGGTCATTGAATCAGAATTCCCGTCCGTCAAGTTTATCGCATACTTGGACGACTGGTTGATACATGGTGAAGAAATCCCAGTGCAAGACATTATCCTCTATATGGAAGTGATCCTCGGTGTTACGTTGAATAAGACTAAGTGCATCCTTACGCCCGCCACGGTTATCTCCTACCTGGGCTTGACTGTCAACATCCACGCTCAGTGTTTACTTCTTCAACATGCAGCGCGGGGACGTGTTCTTCAAATCCTGCGAGACGCGCCCTACTACACTTACGAACAGTCTGAACAAGCCGCGGGCTACTTGGCTTGGATATGTTACGCCATGGCCTGGCCGATGTTTGTGCCCAAACACGTGTTATCTAAGGAACTGTTTTGGCCACGTCGACTATTGACCCCGCAGTTCATCGAAACTCCTCGTGACATTCGTCGAGCTACAAACCCGGCCATTGTGTATTGTGACGCCACTCCTAACAGTATGGCAGCAGTAATGCCGGCCCACAACCAAGCGTGGGCTCAAGCATTCACTCGTGTGTCGAATCAACGAGGCGGAAACCGCCGCAGCACTTCTCGCCGCCAGATGGGTTCTGGAGGAAGAGCTTCACCCGGATCAGCAGAAGATTGTGATATACACAGACTCTAATGTTGCTCGGTATACTCTTAGCTCTGGCAGAGGTACCATATTGTACAGATCTTTGTATATTTTTCCAATTTTTGTAAACCTTGTGAATAAATGCGCACAGCAAGGGGTATCCCTTGCGTGGCGATCCGTGTCCTCGGCGGAGAATCCGGCTGACGGGCCCTCGCGGGCCGTACTCGACGAAGTACACGCATCTCTGCCTTTTCTATAAAAGGGGAGTGCGCCCGCGAGGTTCCGTCAGTCGAGATGATTCGCTTAGGCACGGTGACACCACAGCAGCACCGGCATTCTATAACTCTGAAACTATTACCGGTATCACCATGAAATTTTGTACGGAGATAAAGGGCACTACTAGAAGTTTATCTATAAGACTTTCAAAAACCGGTTAACTACAAAACGAACATGGAGGTCAAGCGAATTTGAAAATTTTAAATAGACCTTTCTCGCGATTCAATGTTCCAAACGCAATGCAAACTGGTACAGGAAATGTTTATACACATTGTAATGCACTGGTATTTAATTTACTTCAATTGTTTACATAACCTCAAGATGGGGGCTGTGCGAATTTTAAAATTCAGTTTTTATTTCTTGTGTCGTATTCATGCGATCGAAGTGAAAGTTTGAATAATGAACCTACGCAGTAATTTTTATTTTATGGTACATGACTCTATGGCCTATACTTTTAACAATCCAACACGGCAACCTTCCGAAATATTTAGACGGCTCTGAATATCTACGAATCTTTTATAGCAATCAAACTGAATTGTTTTAATGTTCATAGGGGCTATGAACTTAAGTTCACCTATAGGACTTTAAATAACCTGGTAATCACAAATCCAACTTGGCGGCGACGCGAAGTATAAATATTCACATGGACGTTTCTCGCAATTTAACCATCCGAGTGCAGTGAAACTTGGTACAGTAAATCCTTATACGAATGTCAATCCACTGGCATCTAATTTATTTCAATTGTTTCCTTTACCACAAGCAGGCAGCTGTGTGAAATTTTAAAATCCCCTTGTTACTTCTTGTGTCCTAGTCATGCGATTGAAGTTTGAATGCTACACGTACACAATAATCTTCATGTAACAGTACATAACTCTAGGACCTACATATATATATATATAATACAACATGGCGACCATCCGAAATATTTAGTCAGTTCTCAATATCTACGAATCTATTAAAGCAATCAAACTGAAATTTTGTATGTTGATAGTGGCAGTTAACATAAGTAGAATATATGAAAATAGGCTGTATAGTTCTTCACGGATCTACTTGTTTTCTAATGAAATCTACCTAAAAAGGCTTCAATAAACATAAAAGAATTTTTAACGTGCCTGTAAATTTACTGGCACAGCTCTTTAACATTTAGGCTACACATCCTGACCGCTCTGGGATTGGATGCAGCAACCGGTGGCACAACAGGTTAGAACCAAAAAGCTTGTAGTTTAACGTGACCGTTAATCTCGAGATCATGAGCCACGGGACCTCCTTTTTACGTGGAATCCGAACCACAGGACATGGCATTTCACTTCGAAAATCTCACATGCATTGACCGGGAATCGAACCCGGACCGCCTTGGTGAGAGGCATACAGCTAGACCGCTGAGCCACCACTCCCCAGGTTAGAACCTTACCGTGTACCACGCAGCTGATCTCTGTGGGAATGAGGATGATGGGACGTGTTGCAGATTTAGTCCACACGCCTGTACTAATGAGCGAAGGGTGGGGATGCATTTAGGCCGGACATGGTGTAATAAATAATTGAAAAAGGAAGCCCAGTGCCAGCCGGATGGAATCAATACCACTCGGGCCATTATCCGGGGAGCACCAAATCTGTCGCCATGATCGAGATTTCTGTGAATACAGTGTGTCTCACAAGAGAATACAATATACAGTTTTCTTGTTTTTATTTTGAGGATATTTATTTACAGAGCCTCCGTGGCTTAGGTGGCAGCACGCCGTCCTCTCGCCGCTGGGTCCGTGGTTCAAATCCCGGTCACTCCATGTCAGATTTGAGCTGGACAAAGCGGAGGCAGACAGGTTTATCTCCGAGTACTCCAGTTTTTCCTGTCACAATTTCATTCCAGCAACACTCTCCACCATCATTTCATTTCATCTGTCATTCATTTAATCATTGCCCCAGGGGAGTGCACAGGCTTCGGCAGCCGGCACAGTCAGTGTCCTCGCCGCTAGATGGGGCGTCATTCATTCCATTCCCTGACCCGGTCGGTCGACTGGAAGCAGACTGTGGATTTTCATTTTCATTTACAGTTGTGAATTTTTAACATGTTGAGGCATGTTTTGGTTTATTGCTTCCAAACTGATAAAAAAAAAGTGTGGCAATCGCAAATGTTGACTATATTTGTGGTTTGTATCGTTTGTTCGATTGTTTGTGAAATTAGCTTGATTCTTAAAATTTAATTTATTACAGTATTTGTACAAAATAATTTTGATGACAGTGATGTTGTTGTTGTTGTTGTTGTTGTTGTTGTTGTTGTTGATTGAGTCTTCAGTCTTTCGACGGGTTTGATGCTGCCCCCCACGCTTCCCTTTCTTAGATAAGTAATCCATGTAAACATTTATGGATTAATTTTATAATTGTACGTAAGTCGTGGCCTTACTGTACTTCCATTTATAGCCTGTTCAAGTGCTTGTGTTAGGGTTGTTCCGGTGAAACATGGACTGATGTGTAGAAGCAAACAAACAATACACTTGAACAAAACAATAGCATGCAAATGAAGGGTTCAGGGGAAAAACGTTGAAATCATAATTTCATTGAAAAAAAAAAGTTACTTAAAGTTTATTCTTAAAAGCACTTCCTTACCACAACTAATAAATAGCTCTACATAAGCCACATTGACACCGATAAACGGTCTATTTCTTCTCGTATATTTAGATATGCTTATGTTTGCTTGACGAGTGAAATATGTTATCCTATAATTTGCTTCCCCTTCTGTAGTCCATAACAAATATATAATTTTTAATAACCCGGTGAGTTAGCCGTGGTCGTTACGGCGTGGCTGCAGGCAGTCGCTCACATCCGGGAGGCGAGGAGGTTTGAATCCCCCCGCCGGCAACCTTGAATATTATCTTCTGTGGTTTCCCATCGTATTTCCAGGCAAATGCCGGGGTTGATCCCTAACTATAGGCCACAGCCGCTACCTTCCAATTCATCGTCCTTACATTCACACTTTCCTCCCCAGTCAACACTCCACACGCTACAGTACTTGTAGCTCACCCCATAGGTGTCCGCATAAAAGCAGCTATAAACTTTGGCTAGCCAAATATGTTCTCGGACACTCCCGGCACTAAAATCCAAACGCTAAAAAAATTAAAACCTATTTTAATCATATGTAATTCTTTTAGATTAATCTAAACCTTTGCATGTTCCAGTGAATGGAATCGGTTGGTTGGTTCCTTAGTTTAGGGGCTGCGACAACGCGGTCATGTAGCCCCGTGTACTTTGGGTGTGTATAGAATTTGTCTGATAACCGGTGTTAATTGTGATGACTGTATTAGTGTGTGTTATCTGTTTTAATTCAAGTAAGCACTGCACACAATAATTTCAAGTAATTAATTCCTACTTTTGCTACCAAATGCTACCGTCTACGACACCTAGCTTGCGGACTTGGCTACTAGATGACATCGCAGTCAGCACCTGGCGGCGAACGTTGGAACTAATAGAGCGTTATCAATTCTAACCTACGAATTCTGGCTTCCCACATGTCTAGTTAGTGGATGGTTCTTCTTCATGCCATAAATCTGACATGGAACCACCGGCCTTACTTCCCCTCCGAAGGGAGGCATACTGAGGGATTTTTACCGCTCTTAAAAAATCTGACGATGTCGGCCGGGTTTGATTGAACCCGCAATCTTGGGCACAGGAGTTCAGCATGCTACCAACTATGCCACCGAAGCTTCTAAAATAATAATAATAATAATAATAATAGTATTAATATGACAATACCGCAGATATTAAGGAAACAGTAATAGACCTCGAGACCCACCATTTTGGAAAAGTATTTGCGAACCCCTTGCGAGCCCCCTGGGAGTTCGCGAACCACAGGTTGGGAAGCGATGATGTAGAGTATTGAACACGTGTCCGTTGACCTCAATGACCTCAATATTTCTTGTGAATTATGCCTCTATGGCAATGTGTTAGAGATATAAATAGCATCACAAAATACGTATGATTTGACTCAACTAGCTTGTCGCAAGTAATTGGTGTCGCGGAGCTTAAGTGTTTTTGTTCCATAGCTAATGGCATCGATCGTTTGGAGTGTATGACTAGGCTATTGAAAGAGGTGTGCTTGAGAATGGTCTCTCGTTAGTGTGATAGGTATCATCCTTGTATTTTCCTATCGAGCGGGGGATCATGGTGACCTGCTAAAGTTAACTGAGGCTTCGGATTCATACATAAAGGACTTCGAATCCGAGTCCATTGGTCGTACGTGACTGCAATAAACGGTAATTTGCGAGCAGAATTGAGATGGTATGGCTATCGGAACGTCTTCATTTCAGTTCTACTTGGAGTAAAACTTCCTTATCCATTGTCATCTGTTTTGAGACCTGTTGACGAATTACTTTTATGGAATGTGTAGTGTTAGATTAATTGTACATTACTGCAAATTTACGTGCACTCTATTCTACATTTACCGGTAGTTATAATTATTAGTTTCAATGCAATTTTTGTTTTATTAGGTTTCGGTCTTTTCATATTTAGGTGTCCACCTTCAACTTTTTAATTGCATTCTAAATGTATATTCCTTAATCAGTGTTAAGAGAGTCAGATGACCTCGAAGTTCCGCCTCTTAAAACAACAGTAACTAATCTATTCTACATGAAACCTGGCTGGTGTCCCCTAGATCATGCAACGCAACACACCGTATAGAGCTACAAGACTGGCAGCCTGCATATTCCATTCCACGGCGAAGTCGTGACCGTGCCTTAAATTAGATCGAGGAGTCATCACCAGGTTGCGGGGTCTTAGTA
Source organism: Meconema thalassinum (assembly GCA_946902985.2). Taxonomy (NCBI): domain Eukaryota; kingdom Metazoa; phylum Arthropoda; class Insecta; order Orthoptera; family Tettigoniidae; genus Meconema; species Meconema thalassinum. The sequence continues at coordinate 747,288,013 of OX336388.2, forward strand.
CGTGTGCAATGAAGTTAGAACGCATCGTATTATAGGGCACGAGGAAGCTCCTCCTTCAGGTGTACCGATGAACACATGTGACGTACAGCGGATAAATGGACTGATCGTATGGTTCGTCGTCTGTTGTGGACGGGCTGGCACTTCGTAGGGTGTGCGTCATTACTCAACTCCGTGTGATACTAATCTGATAGCACTGTTTACGTACTAAGACCCCGCAGCTTGGTCATCACTCATCTCATTTGTTTGTTTTTACATATATTTGTTTCATCGTATAAACTGAACACCATTCTTCTTTTCTGGTTCATGATTATGGAAGAATGTTTCTTATCTCACGAGGACACGGTTCGCGATCTCCAATACTCACCCGCAATAGGATGATGACCATGCTATCCAAAGGTCCTAAATTAAATAATAAGGACGACAACTAACTCCGCCACCGTCATTTCTGCCTTTGTTTGTCACATTCCATGTCCGTCCAATATACCCAGCTGCCGTGTGTGGTTTTAATGCATTGAAGGAATGAAACCAGTCAGTGCTCCCCACTTCGCCGTACACCTCAACGCCAGCGCCACCTTGCTTGCTGTGTTCTGGAATAATACATTTGAACAAAACGTGCGTAGAATTCTAAGCGCGGAGTAAAAATAGAGTTCACTCACGCAACCTCTGAAGCTCAATGCTGCTTCGAAACCAGAGTTTGAAACACTATTTGCTTTATCTTAAATATTACTGTCCCCGATTCCAAATGGATTTTTGAAGATATCCAGTACCAATGAACGAGGGCAGTAATGATCACTTAATTTTCAATCTCGAAACATTTTAACAACTTAAATCAAATCATAGTCAGTTTATGGCTTCGCCTACAGATTATGAGATTTATGTGGTCACAACACTTCCCTCAGACATTAACCATGGCTTATACAGCAGAAGACATCAATCAGTTTCTCAATTGTCTTCACGATAATTGGGTCAACTACATTCTAGCCCGTCTGGCCAATCTTTATCCATGATTTGAGCCAGGGATCCATGACGGAGAACTACAACGCTACCAATAGCCCACAGTAGTAGACTGATGACCTGTATAAGTCAAAACAACAATATAACAAAAAAAAATATAATATGATGCCGGACAGCCGATCTCTACCAAATTTTGCAACAACATTCATTTATGTAGCGAGCGTCTTTTGACTAAACTACAAGGTCAATAGCCCAATAGTTTGAAGATGGCGGCCATATAAGTGTGCAAATCTATTCACCGTATCAATTCAAACACGGTGAAACCGAATTAAATGAAATTTTGTACAGAGGTAGCACTAGCAAAGGGCACCTCATATTCATGTTTAATATCCGTATAACACGTTGTCTTTCAACAACCAACATTCAATTATACTCCTTGAAAAGGACAAAGAGTTATAACAGTACACATGAATTTAGGGGAAAGTAGGCTACATGTTCTTTACTGAACATCTTGTTATTCATTCATTTAACTTATAAGTAAACGAGGATAGGTGGTGGATATGCTGTACATTCCTCGAATAAAATTAATTAACATAATGTAAGGATTCATCGAATTTGGAAATCATCTGCTAAAATTGTCAAAACCTTATGACATAATGACGTATAATCCCAAATGGGATAAAATACAAAATATACTACTAAAAATGTATTTATTCTAGTATCGGAAACATACATTTTAAACATATAACACAGTTATTATATTATCTTTGCCCAAAACTTGGCCACTTCCAGTGCACTCTGTGCTCCCCAACGAAGATCTTCTTCCCTGCAGGATGCTGGGCACAGTCGACACTCAGTCATATGCTGAACAGTCTGGTCTTCTTCACAATCACATCGAATATCATCCTGGTCAATGTAACCCCATCTTGCCATATTAACCCTTGATCTGCCTACTCTAGAGCGCAGTTTATTCAGGGACTTCCAAGTCGTCCATTCCTCGTCATAGCCAGGAGGTAGAGTTTCAGAAACATTTTCCCAACCAGGGGGAAGGTTGGTCGTAGCTCTCCACATTTGCAACCTAGCTTTTGCAGCAGTGGTTCTAAGTTCCTTTGTTGTTCTAAGGAAACTCTTCCTCGACTTCAGTCGTTGCGGCTGCGGTTCGTGTCCATATAGAAGATGAGTTCTTTCATGCCCCACTGTCTTTCGTTCCTTGTTCGTAGCTGTTTCTCTTCGAACAGGGGGTGGTGCTATTCCTGCGAGGAGATAAAGACATTCGACTGGAGTTGATTTCAAGCAACCTGTTATAATTCTGCAGGTATCGTTGAGAGCTGCATCCACCTGTTTGGCATGACTACTAAAAATAAGAATGTAGTATATCTCTTTGTAATAAGGGAGAATGGATTTAATTTGCTAGTCGGCATCCTTTCACTGTTGAAGGAAATAAAGATGACATTTAAACACCCACTTACTCACAAAGAATGAAGGAATACTGGGCTGTAAAAACAAGTGAAGTTCATTCATAAATGTGACATGGTTCTAGATGGTCCCAGCAAATACATAATAATAATCATCATCATATTCCTAGCGTTTGTCCCGCTTTGGAGCAGGGTCCGCTACTTTAAATGCCAATCTCCATTTTTGTCGGTCAAGGGCATCATGCGGACACAGATTAACTTGCCGCATGTCTTCTCTAAGGCGATCAAGCCACCTCTTCTTAGGTCGCCCACGAGGTCGTTTACCATCCGGGTTGAGGCACAAGGCAGTTTTAGCCACTGATTGTTCTTGACTACGTAGGCTATGACATGGCCGTCCCAGCGTAGACGAGCCTCCCGCATTTTATCCTGTATAGGCGCAACTCCCATCCTCCCTCGGACATCGCAATTCTTGATATGGTCGGCGTCAGACCAAGCACCGAACGAAGCATGCGCATCACCATAACATGCAGGGCTTGCTCGTGTTTAACAGAGGCCGGCCCAAGGAGTAATAAGGAGAGGCCCTAACGGCAAGGAAGAGAAGCCAGAAGGTACTCCCTCACATATGCTCAAAACATTGCGTTAGTCCCATAAGAAAAGCATGCAATGGTGTGACGTACGTACTTAAAAGTGGTGATATTTCGCGTGTGGGACGAAATATCGACGTGTGAGGCATATGTTAGCACAAACAGAACTCCCACCTGCCAAAGTAATGTCATTGCACAAATAAATGCACGTTATATGTCATTTATTGTGTTAAGTTTTCATCCTTGGAGTAGCCACCTTATGGTACTGTTCTAGTATCATTCGTTAAATGTTCAAGTAGTGGCATATGTGTCCACCAATATAAGTATTTTGATTGCTAGGAATTAACTACGGATATTTTCCTTCGTTTCTTCCCGGAAATAGTTCCTGCTTGTCAATTAATGAACGGTATTACTGTAATCTAATTACCCCCAATCTATTTTTAACGTGGCTTGAGCTCTAGATTTATCGCTCGTGGGTGTTAGAAGATTGATATGCCATTATTTCCTTATTTTAGCGTATTAATCTCAAACCTCAGCCTACTGTAGACCTTGTTTAGTTTGTTACCGGAACTGAACTGGCCTATTTTAAAAAAATTGCAATAGAACAATAACACCACCACCCAATTAGTTCACATGCCTTAATATTTTAAATTTATTTAATATACATTCGTGAATATAATGGCAGGCCTACTGGTATCTCGCTAATTATTTGCCTATTATTTGGTAAGTTATAAGTTAAGAACAGTGGTGGGTGTCTGGCTGCCTGAAATCCCACAATAATACATGTTATAAAAACTGCATACCGGTATAATACACACATCAAAAAAAGTTTTGCATCACCTCGGTTCCAAGAGTTCCGGAACCGTTAAATACAAAGGGAATAGAGATCAACACAAACAACATTTCAGCTCGTTTTATTGCTCATGAGACCCACACATTGCATGTTGTACCATCATACAGCTAGACTTTCAGCATTTGTGGTCCAGATTGCAGTACACACCACTACCTCTAATACCCAGTAGCACGTCCTCTTGCATTGATGCATGCCTGTATTCGCCGTGGCATACTATCCACAAGTTCATCAAGACACTGTTGGTCCAAATTGTCCCACTCCTCAACGACAATTCGGCGTAAATCTCTCAGAGTGGTTGGTGGGTCAAGACGTCCATAAACAGCCCTTTTCAACATATCCCAGGCATGTTCGATAGGGTTCATGTCTGGCGAACAAGCTGGCCACTGTAGTCGAGCGATGTCGTTATCTTGAAGGAACGCATTCACAAGATGTGCACGATGAGGTCGAGAATTGTCGTCCATGAAGACAAATGCCTCTCCAATATTCTGCCGATATGGTTGCACTATGGGTCGGAGGATGTCATTCAGGTATCGTAAAGCCGTTTCGGAGCCTTCCATGACCACCAGTGGCGTACGTAGGCCCCACATAATGCCACCCCAAAACATCAGGGAACCACCACCTTGCTGCACTCGCTGGACAGTGTGTCTAAGACGTTCAGCCTGACCAGGGTGCCTCCAAACACGTCTCCGACGATTGTCTGGTTGAAGGCATATGCGACACTCATCGGTGAAGAGAACGTGATGCCAATTCCGTGGGGTCCATTCAGCATGTTGTTGGGCCCATCTGTACCGCGCTGCATGGTGTCGGGGTTGCAAAGCTGGACCTCGCCATGGACGTCGGGAGTGAAGTTGCGCATCATGCAGCCTATTGCGCACAGTTTGAGTTGAAACACGACGTCCTGTGGCTGAACGAAACGCATTATTCAACATGGTGGCATTGCTGTCAGGGTTCCTCCGAGCGGCAATCCGTAAGTAGCGGTCATCCACTACAGTAGTAGCCCTTGGGCGGCCTGAGCGAGGCCTGTCATCGACAGTTCCTGTATCTCTGTACCTCCTCCATGTCCGAACAACATCGCTTTGGTTCACTCTGAGACGCCTGGAAACTTCCCTTGTTGAGAGCCCTTCTTGACACAAAGTAACAATGCGGACGCGATCGAACTGCGGTATTGACCTTCTAGGCATGGTAGAACTACAGACAACATGAGCAGCGTACCTTCGTCCTGGTGGAATGACTGGAACTGATCGGCTGTCGTACCCCCTCCGTCTAATAGGCCCTGCTCATGCATGGTTGTTTACATCTTTGAGCAGTTTTAGTGACATCTATGAACAGTCAAAGGAACTGTATCTTGGATACAATATACACAGTCAACGTCTATATGCCGGAGATCTGGGAACCGAGGTGATGCAAAACTTTTTTTGATGTGTGTACATTCATTTCCCAAGTGCTATACTATATTTTAGATCGGTGTATTGCTCTAGTTTATGTTGTAAAATTAAACGTTTTTCGGCAGTTTACATGATTTTCGAGTGCGACGAAAAGTATTGTGACTGCCGTACACTTCGCGCTTGCCAGCAAAGATCAACAAATATTCCTTTATTTCCATCGTCATATAGGCCTACCTTACAACTTCGTACTATATACCTGCACACGAATCTTTTACTGGTAATCATACTTAAATCTCACTAATAAATAAGTCTACGGTCGTAGGCTCCATTTACCGCTCGAGCCGGGCAAGTATGGGGGCGTGGTCAGTGCTTCAACTCTCCGCATGATATAGCGCTCCTTATTACTCCTTGGGCCGGCCAGCATTCAGAACCGTGGAGGGCGACTGCGCGCACGACGGTCTTGTAAATCTTGGCCTTAAGATAGGTGGGTATCCAGCGGTCAAAGAGGACTCCAGTTACCTCCATCCATTTGAACCAACTGGCACTCACACGAGCTCGGGCATCAGGGAGGGTGCCACCATCTGAACGAGTCAAGGAGCCAAGATACATGAATTGGTCGACTCTTTGAAGATCTTGACTACCTACAAGGATGGTGCCATAATAATAATACTAACAATAATAATAATAATTATAGTAATAACAATGAAAGTAACAGGGTTCTCTATAGCAATACGGACACAATCTGCAAAAGACGGTCATGAATTGAAGGTCATCTCAGACGAATGAACAGAAACAGGTTGACTAAAACAGGTTTTCCAATTTTTTGATTCAAGCTTTAAAACCACCATGTCCTGGTTTATAAACAACAAAGAAATTCTCCGAATGCTACCAACTAAACCTGAAGACACAAAACGATAGTGACGAAAGGGTTAAACTGAGACGAGCAACCTAAAGGAGGACATTGGGGCCCTTGGACAGATGAGCGCTAGCAGGCTGAACAATGGATGAAAGAATGAATTAAAAGCAAGTGGAGTACACTGTCAAATTAATGTAACATGATTCTAGATGTCCATATTGTATGAATAATAATAATAATAATAATAATAATAATAATAATAACAATAATAATAATAATAGTAATTTAGGACACATTATGAGGCTAGATGACAACCGATTAACAAAGAAAATATTGATGTACTCACAAAAATTAAAGACGACAACGGTTTGGATTAAACAAGTCCAAACTGATCTCAATAACGCGAACATCACACCCACAGATATCGAAGACCGAAAAACTTTCAGACATAAGATCTACACTTGGGAAGCTGCATCAGAAGATAAGCCCAGCAGACCTAGGGGAAAATGGTCTGACGAACGTCGAGCTAAACATAGCAACATGATGAAAGAATTCTGGAAGAACAAGAGAAATAACAGCAACAGATCATAACTTGCTTTATGTGATCCTGTATGGGTCGAAACATACTAAATAAATAAATAATAGTAATTTATTTATTTATTTATTTATCGTATTGTTTTTAGTGCCGGGAGTGTCCGAGGACATAATAATAATAGTAATTTATGTATTTATTTATTTATTTATTTATTTATTTATTTATCGTATGGCTTTTAGTACCGGGAGTGTCCGAGGACATGTTCGGCTCGCCAGTGGCTGTAGCTGCTTCTAGCGGACACCCATAGGGTGAGCTACAAGTTCCGTTCAATTTCAAGTAGTTCCAACTTTTGCCACCAGATGTCAACGATACCTAGTGGTGAACGTTGGAACTTTGATAGAGCGTTCCAACGAAATCTAACCTAGAAATTTAGCTTCACACAAGATTCGTCAGTGGAAGGATCTTTTACATGCCATAAATCTATGACATGGGACCGCCGGCTTTACTTCCCCTTCAGAGGAAGGCACACTGAAGGATTTTAACGCTCTTAAAAATCCGACGGCTTCGGCCCGGTTAGAACCCGCTATCTTGGGCACAGCAGTTCAGCATGCTACCAACTGCCCCACCAAAGCCGCTATAATAGTACTAATAGTAAAGAAGGATTAACTATATTATGGACATATGAAGCTAATCAGCCCAGCGGCATCATTCCTTACTTTCAGGAGAGGTGAGCCAAATGGGCTTGGTTCTTCGAAATAGATAGAGATATGGGTGGTGCAGCGGTAACGTTTTCGCCGGCTGTTCCCAAGGTTGCAGGATCGAATCCTGGCGCAGTCAGTTGGTATTTGCGGGTGTGCAAATGTGAGGAAGCCATATTAGTAGATTTACTGGCACTTTAAAGATCCCATTCTGGGCAAAATTCCTGCACCCCGGCGTGTCTAATAGCCACAGTAGTTAAAAGGGACGTAAAACCAATTTACATAGAGATCTATAGAAAGTGGGGAATATATCAACTGACATTCAGGAGCACACCCTCAAGCATGCCAAGGTTTTGAAGAAAAACTGAACCTAAAAACTATAAAGATATGGACCCAGGGAAGGAAGGAAATCCACCGAGAATGTATTCGAGCCTTCTGGGCAAACATCAAAACCCGAAGAATGAAACAGTAGAAATGACGTGCTCCATAGATTGCCGATAGTAAAGAAATGAATGAATGACTAATAATATTTATGTTCGACCACGGCGAAATGTAAATAGTATATGTCAGAAAACTGTACAATAATGAGGCTCATTAGTCATTATATTACAAGTTTTCATTATGATACAGTTTCTCCCACCAATCAGAGCTCAGGAAACAGTTGTGTGACCAATTAGGTAAGGATAGCATCCCACCTGAGCTGACTTCCACGGCCTTCCTATTTTAAATTTCACTGCGTGGCTAGTGTCATAGTGGGGTATTTAAGGAGGCTATGTTCAAATACAAGGTATTCTCTGCGCCCTTTGCGCTCTGTTCAGTACATAAAACTGGCGAAATCTCGACAGATATTGATAAATATTTATATTCGAACATAAAATAGTTATAATTATCATCGAACATAAACATTCGTATGCAACTCGCCTATAATGGTAATTAAGACACTCAAATGAAGAAAGGGCCAGAATAAAACATGAACATTGTTTTTTTAAGGGTATGGCTTTTATTACCGGGAGTGCCCGAGGACATGTTCGGCTCGCCAGTTTGTAGCTGCTTCTATGCGGACACCCATTGGGTGAACTACAAGACCGTCGCGTGTGGAGTGTTGTTTGGGGAGGAAAGTTTGAATGTAAGGACGAGGAGTTGGAAGGTAGCGGCTGTGGCCTATAGTTAGGGACGATCCCCCGCATTTGCCTGGAAGGAAGATGGGAAACCCCAGAAGACCATCTTCAAGGTTGTCGGCTGGGGGATTCGAACCTCCTCGCCACCCGGATGTGAGCGACTGCCGACAGTCATGCCGTAACGACCACGGCTATCTCACCCGGTATGAACATTGATTGTATTGTAACGCTCACCTTATGGGTAATTAACGAATAAATAAATAACAAAAAGGAGGATTAACTTAATAATAATAATAATAATAATAATAATAATAACAAATAGGCCACTGTAGTACAGAAAGCTGTCATCCTGAACACATGTCAATTTGTACAAAACTTCATGAACAAGTGAAGTACGGTACAGTATTCTTGATGTTTGATGAATTGTCCGCACCCAAGAATACGACCCACACTTTTAATAAAAATATTATTTTCTAAGTTTCTTATTCTATGCAGGATTGAGTGTAGTTGTATTATTTGAGTTGTTTCACGAGTTCGTGGCCATCTCAGTTTCCACTTTGTATATCTCTGTTTTCTGAGCGTATCTCAGCGCTAATTCACTTGCTAGAGACCCCTATGAAATATCACTCACGCTTGTCAGCAAAAAATTAAATCACATCTAGTTTGCTCATAATTCAACATCCATTTGCCTCTAGGTTAAATGCATATCCCTTCTCCCCTCGTCAATTATTTAAAAAGCTGCTGGTCATTTTTGGAGTAACCTGAAAAGCTAAATTACGTGCAAGCGGAAAGCTTTTGCTTTTCCGGATCCTTAACTTGTCGCTGTTACAATGCGAACATGACTTAAAATAAGCTGTATCCAGCTTGCTGTTTTGAAAATTATAAATGGCCTCTTTTTTAATTAGAAGGGAGTGCTGAGGGGATGGAGGGTGTTCAGTGGCAGTCTGGCTCTGCACATTCACGGGTGGATGGCTCCATTGAGCAATTATTGACCAAACCACACAATATTTTATGGAATGGTACTTTATACACCTCTCTCATACAGAACACGCCCTGTCCCTTCGTGAGCGTGTAGAGGAAGGTGGGGGAGGAAACGAAGCATGTGTTACTGCCAATCAGACAATTATATTTTGTACATACATTTTAAGAAATATTAATTCTGTCTCACCTCATGGGCTCTGGAAAATGACTTCCAAATAAATCACGACAAAACTAAACAAATGATTTTCAGAAGAGGTGGAAAATTCTCCCCAAAGGACACACTGATCCTTCAAAATAATCACCTAGAAGTAGTTTCAAAATTCAAATATCTTGGAGTTACTCTCCAAACAACACTGACATCATTCAACATTCATGTGAAAGAAAGCGCAACAGCAGCGATAAGAGCAACTTGCCACATTCAACAGCCTCAAAAACTCTCAATAAAAACGGTTAGACATTATTTAAAACGGCCATAGCACCAATAGCGACTTATGGAATACACATAATTTGGAACAGACTATAAGAGAACGACCTATTAACATTAGAGAAAGTCAAAGTGAAAGAGTCTTGGGTATCGGGAAGACAGCGCTGTCAAGTCTTACTTATGTCTTCACAAAATAAATTTTCTTCGTACAAGAAATTAGACTGCAGATGTTACCCGTGCACCGAGGCCTATGAGAATGCCCTTCAAATACTAAAAGAAAAGCAAAACGCTATCTGGGATGATTTCTTCTCAACTGACGCCATAATGACTGACGAATGGAAACAGGCAAACTACGAACTACGGCACGTAATGACGCGATACGCTACACATGGCTTTCACTACAAGTTCTCAAAAACAAGAGATTCCACCAGCCAACTGAAGAATATGTGTGTGATCTATGCAGTAAATGCTGTTCTCGATATCATGCAAAATATTGCCGACAAAGACAAATATCAATAACCCAATTGGGATTGGAATAATGTACAGCTGGTTACTCAGTTTTGTATTTTGCACATTGTGCGCTTTTTCAATAATAAAAATAATAATTCTGTCTTACCTCACAGTACTTTCCTTCAGGTTGACAGCGTGGATGAACAGAACTGTCGATTAATATTATTATCATTGTATTTATGTCTACCCTTTATTATTCCCGTTTTCCACGGGGTCGGGGATAAGAGACTATGCGATGAATGTGTATGTGGCGTGTGGGTTTTACAGCTGGATGCCCTTCCTGACGCCAAACACACGAGAGGAGTTAATGAGAGATGAAATGAATGAATTTGAATGCATCTGGGCAAGGATGTGGAAGAATGCGGCTGTTGCCTGTCAGAAGGTACCATTTGCCTGGAGTAATAATAATAATAATATCGTATGGCCTCGGGTGCCTGGTACAAGCTTTGTTAATTGACACCCAGAGGGTAGCTTGCATGTCGAATTTCGTCGTTCCTTTGAACGCTATGAAAGTCAAGGAGGTTAGATATCTAAACTCCTTGACACTACAGCGCTTTCAAGTAGAGAATGGAGGAACTTTGTGTTGGCGGAAAAACCCGAGATTAATTTTGCCATTGAACACGGCCTACTGAATTCAAATGGGTTCTTTAACATGCCAACAACGTATGACATGAGTGTCGTGATTTTTGTCGCCTTTCAAAAATCACTTACCACGACCAGGGGCGATCCTGCAGTCTTGGGGTTGGTAGTCCGACACTATAACCACTCACCCACCGTGGCAAGCTGCCTGGAGTTGAAAATGGGGAAACCATAGAAAACCATTTCAAGGACGGCCGATGGTAGAGCCCGAATCCACGTCTACTGAGTCCGCAGAGAACTTGGCCCCATGGCTTAGCGCTGCGTATTAGCGTGTGTAGATACCGCTGTCGGTCAATATTATTTATTTATTTATTTATTTATTTATTTATTTATTTATTTATTTATTTATTTATTTATTTATTTATTTATTTAACCGATTGTTCTCCTTTAGGAAAGCGATTGTACTTGAATACATGATTTCATCTTCTGGTGTTTTGCCGCTTCTGCTCCCAAAATCTCTTCATTATTATTATTATTATTATTATTATTATTATTATTATTATTATTATTAAGGGGCAGATGACCTCGTAGTTCGGCCCCTTAAAACAACAATAACTAACTAAACTAACTTATTATTATTATTATTGTTATTATTATTATCCCTCCATATATTATTCTGCTAAGGTCCCATTCCAGTTTTGTACCGAAAATAAGGTCCCATTAACACCAACCTGCACATATGGGGTACCTACAGGTTCGGCATAACCCAATGCGTAAGCGAAATGCACTCACTTACTCTTTAAATGCCTCACAATTAAATAAATACCTTAAAACATGTATATTTACCATGAAATAATGAAAGAATGCAACACGGTAACCATGGTAACAGAATCTCACAGGTCCATCTATTTCTGTAAGACGCAATGCAATTACTGTGAAAGTTTCCAGGCGGTTATAAGGTTATCACTGAACCAAATTAAGCAGTAAAATTCATCAATACATACAGTATAATGCGCTTAAGGGGATCAAGGGGCACTCTTGAATTTTTTCACGCAATTTTCACGTGCGAGTGTGGTACGAAAGGTCTTTTTCATCCGACTATAAAGGGTCTCCGAAAACCACATTTAAAGGTCCTTAAATTAACAGTGTCTGTGATATTCCCAGAAAACTAACTTCGCTCTGATATACCTATGAAGGAATGAAAAATCCCTCACCACTGCACCAGTAGCTGAATTTATAAAGTCTGATTATTCATACCAAGGATAAATCAGTCATAGCATTCATGATTGAGATTTTGCTGAGGGTACTCTTTAAAACTAGATTATTCGTGGGCCAAGCCGTGACGGGTAATGATAGTTATTATTATTATTATTATTATTATTATTAATATTTCCTCAACTAACAGTTGGTAACTTGACTCATATTGGTACACGAGTACAGGAAACTGAGTAAAGCCTTGATGCCTCTATTGTAGCTCTTCTCCAACAGTCAGGTGCACAGCTAGCAGTAGGCCACATACTTACGACTATAGTCCTGAATATAAAATATTTTAACATACTGGGAATTGTAGAACAAATAATCGAGCCGTCGCTTTATCGAATGGCTTACACACTGATTGAAAAGAGAATCATGTGTGATATGTGAAGTTGTGTGCCACGTGCGGCTAGGCGCGTAATTGGTTTCTCTGTGCTCGTGGAAACCCATTTTGAGTGTCACGCAATTAGCTGTGTGTTCTGACAGATAAAGGTGCCACGTTTAAAGTCCATGTCTGGTTAACAATGATGATCGATATGAAATACCTAGTTCTATAATACGAGCGATGTTCACAAAATAAATTTCGTCATAATTTTCTCAGAGACCATTTATTGCTAAATTGACTTATTATGATGATGATGATAATTGTTGTTTTTAGGGGCCTAACATCTAGGTTATCGGCCCCTAGGCCTAATGGTTTGGGTGAGAGTGAAAATGAAAATGAAATCAAAGTAAACCTAAAACTATCTACATACACACTACAAGAGGCAATGGAAAACAAACAAGTAGTTCCGTGAAGAACTATACAGCCTATTTTCATATATCCTACTCATTTTAATTGCCTCTATCAACATACAAAATTTCAGTTTGATTGTTGTGAGAACCGTCTAAATATTTCAGATGGTCGCAAGGTTGGATTTTTATTTATGTACTATTACATTAAGATTATTGTGTACGTGCGGTATTCAAACTTCAATTGCATGATTAGAACACAATAAGTAAAAACGAGATTTTAAAATTTCGCACAGCTGCCATCTTGTGGTTATGAAAACGATTGAAATAAATTAGATGCCAGTGGATTAAAATTTGTATAAACATTTGACGTGCAAAGTTTCACTGCACTCGGATGGTTATATCGCGAGAAACGTCCATTGAAATATTTATACGTCGCCGCCATGTTGGATTTGTGCTCACCAGGTTACTGAAAGTCCAATAGGTGAACTTATGTTCATAGCCTCCATGTACATTATAAATTCACTTTGATTGCTGTAAAAGATTCGTCGATATTGAGAACCGTCAAATGTATTTCGGATGTTCGCCACTGTGGATTGTTATAATATGTATAGGCCATAGAGTTATGTACCATTAAAGGAAAATTATTGCGTAGCATCATTATTCAAACTTTCTCTTCGATAGCATGATTGCGATACAAGAAATAAAAATTTAATTTTAAAATTTTGCACAGCCGCCATCTTGAGGTTATGTAAACAATTGAACTAAATTAGATGGCAGTGCATTACAATACGTATAATCATTTACTGTACCACACTTCACTGCGCTCAGATGGTTAAATCACGAGAAACGTCCATTAAAATGCTTCAACTTCGCTTGGCCGCCATGTTTGTTTTGTACTTTACAGGTTTTTGAAAGTTACATAGATATACTTGCAGCAGTTCCGTTTATCACCGCACAAAATTTCAGGGTGATATCTGTAATAATTTCGGTGATATAAAATGCCAGTGAAATATTTCGCACAGCCGCCATTTTGAGGTTATGTAAACAATTGAACTAAATTAGATGTCAGTGCATTACAATGTGTATAAACATTTACTGTACCAAGTTTCATTACGTTTGGATGCCTAAATCGCGAGAAAATTCTATTTAAAAGTCTCAAATTTGCTTGGCCGCCATGTTGGTTTTGTTGTTACCAGGTTTATTGAAAGTCTCATAGGTGAACTTCTAGTAGTGCTCTTTATCACCGTACAAAATTTCGAGGTGGTATCGCTAATAGTTTCGGAGATACTGAATGCTGGTGAAATATTTCGCACAGCCGCCATGTTGGATTGGTGAGACACAATAAAATTTAAAGGGCACGGTCGGGGTCGGCCGGAATGGTGCTATGATCTTACCGAGTTTCATTGAAATCGCTCCCGCCATTTAGACGTTATTAGAGAGACACACACACACGCACACAACACACACGGACAAAAGGTGATCTCATAAGTCTATTTTTTCTAAAATGAAAATGGCTAAAAATGAGAATAAGGGAAACAAAAGAAAGGAGGAAAAGAAATGCCCCCAACCCTCTATGAATGAGAATTAAGGGACTTGGAAGAAAGGAGAGCCAGAAAAGGCAGACAGGAAAGGTAAAGAGGAGAGGGATCGCCCCTAAGGCAATGGAAGGAGATGATATACCAGACCCAGCTCAGGAAGCCCTCGGGGTCGCCAACTCCCAAACTCACCAGACGTGAGCCCTTGAGGGTGTAGCACAATCCAGGGTGTACCATAGGTGGAGGGGCTACACACACATCCTGCCACCTTTAGGGCCTTGGGCAGAAGGTAGGATATACAATGAATACAATGGTATCGTGCACGGCGCGGTATGTTCCTTGAAACGAGTCATTTCGTAGCGGTTCGAATCAGAGCCAGCGCAAGTTTTTTTCTTATCATATTATTTCCATTTTTTGCCTTGCACGATACAACTCAGCTAGTTCGCCAGACGGATAGTTGCGGCATTCCCCCGCGGCTGGTATGTAACGGAAACATTAGGAAACAAGATGTTCAGTAAAGAACATATAGCCTACTTTCTCCTAAATGTATGAGTATAGTTATAACTCGTTGTTATTATCAAAGAGTATAATAGAACTATTCTTTGTTGAAGACCTTAGAAACGATTTACCTCTACCAAACGCCACGACCTAGATAAAAACTGCTACCATCATTGAAGAAAGAAAGAAAGATAAGAAGTATATCAAGAATGTTATGGATCTGGAGACATAATCGACCGGACTGGCGGCGTGGCTCAGCGGTAACGTTCTCGCTTGCTGGGCCCTAGGTTGCAGGTTCGTATCCTGGCGCAGTCAGCTGGCATTTGAGGGTGCACAAATGCGAGGGAGCCGTGTCAGTACATTTACTGGCACGTTAAAGATCCCCTTCGGGCCAAAATTCCGGCACCCCGGTGTCTCTAAAAGCAGCAGTAGTTAAAAGGTATGTAAAACCAATAACATTATTATTATTATTATTACGACCTGCCGTGGGCAACATCCAACTTTGAGTTGAGGCATGTCTTTACACGTCTAGTTGTGCATGGCTTTCACAACCCTAATTGAATTAACAAATCTTTCCATGACCCTACAGAGACGTGTGTATACAAACTATGTGGATATTTTCGATAATATAATCCTAACAGAGCGAGTGCATTCTAGCGGCCAGAATAAGAAACTTTTCAATAAAATCTGGAAGTTACCTTTTTGGCAGCTAGATGTCTCGAGTAAATCTGCTGGCGAATTATGTTTTAATTAAATATATATTTTACACCATAATGTGGACAATATAACGCTTAATAACATTTTCAAGTAACGCAAAATAGGCTGTTACAAACCCTTTAAAATAAAAAGTTAAAATGTATCGTAGTATCAACTTGTCATTCTTCAAATTCGATGCGCATAGAATGATAATGGTATAGTAATCAATGGATCCCCACGTAGACTAGTCGGGACATCTAGTGGTGAAATATCGAACAATATAATCCTAACAGAGCGAGTGCATTCTAGCGGCCAGAAGAAGAAACTTTTCAATAAAATCTGGAAGTTACCTTTTTGGCAGCTAGATGTCTCGAGTAAATCTGCTGGCGAATTATGTTTTAATTAAATATATATTTTACACCATAATTTGCACAATATAACGCTTAATTTTAAAACATCTGAGTCATTACAAAACAATAAACATATAACATTTCAAGCAAAAAACCTAGCTCTGATCGGGTTTGAACCATAGGCATCTGAGCGACAGGCTATCGCTCTACCACTGAGCTAATTGTGTCAACGAATATCGTTCTATTTAAAATGACTTACATAGAACTTGTTAGCAAATAATGATTTATACTAAACGATTTCATCACTGGAGTATATTATTTATATATAAAGCATTTCATACAAAGTTTATTTATTTTTTATCAGTACGCTATATTGCATTCAATACTCAAATTAGTGAAATATAAGTCAGGCACAAGATATCCGCTGCCATCTTGTCTTATTAATGAATCAGCTGAGCTTTTTAAAATCACGTCTGCACTATAGTATTACAAAATAAACTTTTAATTTCGTACGTGCCTCTTCCTTTAGAACAGTTAAAACGATTCTCGGCTCGATAATCGGAACTGGTGGGTCCCATGATATGGATTATAAAGTTTGCATAATTCGCACGGCCGCCATCCTGAAATGGTATGGCGGACGACCTTGTAGTTTGGTCACAAGACGCATCCTATACGAAGGTATGTTGTTACCAAATTTGGTAGAGATTGGATGATTTGGTTAGTCGTTATTTGATTTTACGTTTTGAACGTTTGAGTGGCCGCCATTCAGTTTTAGTAAAGATGGCGGCGATATAAAACATGACACTGAGGTGTCCTTTGCTAGTGCTACCTTTGTACCAAATTTCGTTCAATTCGCATTCACCGTGTTCGAATTGATAGGGGGGGACAGACATTCAGAGTACACACACTCACACACACACACACAGACTCACACACACACACACACACAGACTCACACACACACATACACACACACAGACAGACACACTTTTTTCGCCCTGTGTTGATCTCATAAGTCTACTTTCATTTTTTGCAAAAATCGAAAGTAGGCTAAAAATGTCGCGCTTTCTCGACGCAGTGTTGCGGATTTGCCTTGTTGAAGGTTTTAATGTCACACATATTTTTAGCCTATTTTCATTTATGAAAAAATAGGCTTATGAGATCACCGTGTGTCTGTGTGTGCGTGTGTGTGTGATTCGCGTGTGTGTGTGTGTGAGTGTGTGTCCTAAAAAAATCTAAACGGCTGGAGCGATTTCAATGAAACTCAGTAAGTTCATAGCACTATTCCGGGCGACTCCGACCGTTCCCTTCAAATTTTGTTACGTCTCACCAATTCAACATGGCGGCTGTGCGAAATATTTCACCAGCATTCAATATCTCCGAAACTATTACCGGTATCACACTGAAATTTTGTACGGAGATAAAGGGCACTACTGGAGGTTCATCTATGAGACTTTCAAAAACCGGTTAACTACAAAACAAACATGGTGGCCAAGCGAAATTGAAGATTTTGAATAGACTTTTCTCGCGATTTAATTATCCAAACGCAATTAAACTTGGTACAGCAAATGGTTAGATACATTGTAATGCACTGGTATCTAATTTAGTTCCATTGTTTACATAACCTCAAGATGCCGACTATGGGAATCTTAAAATTAAGTTTTTATTTCTTGTGTCGTAATCATGCGATCGAAGTGAAAGTTTGAATAATGAACCTACGCAATAATTTTCCTTTAATGGTACATGACTCTATGGCCTATACATATAACAATCCAACATGGCGACCATCCGAAATATTTAGACGGTTCTCAATATCTACGAATCTATTACAGCAATCAATAAGTTCACCTTTAGGACTTTCAATAACCTGGTGATCACAAATCCAACATGGCGGTGACGCGAAGTATAAATATTCACATGGTCGTTTCTCGCAATTTAACCATCCGAGTGCAGTGAAACTTTTTACAGTAAATCCTTATACAAATGTTAATTCACTGGCAGCTAATTTATTTCAATTTTTTCCATAACCGCAAGATGGCAGCTGTGCGAAATTTTAAAATCTCTTTTTTTACTTCTTGTGTCGTAATCATGCGATTGAAGTTTGAATACAACACGTACAGAATGATCTTCATGTAACAGTACATAACTCTAAGACCTACATATATAAAAATCCAACATGGTGACCATCCGAAATATTTAGTCGGTTCTCAATATCTACGAATCTATTACAGCAATCAAACTGAAATTTTGTATGTTGATAGAGGCAATTAGCATAAGTAGGATATATGAAATAGGCTTTAGTTCTTCACGGAAATACTTGTTAACTGTTCATTTCCGGCCATAAGTGTCCTATCTCAAGTTGCTTCAGATATTGGCCAGAACCTCTGGTTTTAGTTTGACGACATAATTTTGCGACACGCCGTATATGTATTTTTGATTAAGTGTAATTCATAAGCATCGTATACTAATTAAGCCGAAGTGAACAGGATCTGAGGATGAACGCTTGACGTTCGAAACATGCCACCAATGAAGTGCCTCATTTTGTACATAAAATCATATTAGTTTGTAATAATATGTCATTTCTTTCTGGATAGGGTATATAAATACATGTTTTCCCGCTAATCTAATTGGTCACAATTTGTGTTGACCGACTGGAAAGCTTTCTTTAAGAGATGGTATATCGACTTTCATGGCCAGTGAATTATAACTCAGCAATTTTTCAAGGTTTGTGCCGTGTCTTGTGTGGGTTTTCGCCTAGGAACACCAAGCTGGCTAATACGTGGGCTCTTGGTGACCACGTCCGGACAAGCCAATTAACGATCTTTTTGGAAGCCTTCTTAGAGAGGTTATGGCTGCTTGAGCTATCAGATCTCGCAGTGAAGAGGCGCAGGTGCGCTTCATAAAATGCGAGCGCGCAGTTCGCTACTCCTGTGGGGGTCCGTGCAGGGACACCAAGAGCCCGCTGATGAGCCAGCTTGGTGTCACAGGCGAAACCACGCACAAGACACGGCACGATATTAGAAAAGTTGACGAGTTTTTCTTTAATAGAATTAGGCAAAATGCCAAAATGTTGTATGATATTTCTTAATGATCATGTAGATGCTGTTAGTAGATATCTACTTGATCTAAGTTTTGCTGAAGATGGTCTCACCGTAGACCGAAACATGTGAAACAATTGAATACATGTTTTGTAATTTTATTGATAGATGTGGTATTTTTAAGAGTTACAATGAATTTGTTAATCTGTTGACCGACTGAAAAGTATAAATTGATAGTTTGTACGGGCAACACTCGCTTCAAAACTTCACATAACCCGGTATATCAAGAGGTATCAGTTTCAGCATTCTAGTGTAGCAAATAGTCCGGTTTAAAATGGAAACTGATAAATGTATCATATTTTTGCACTCAAAGCTAAACGCGGACTGAATAACAAGATTAAACAAGGCAAGTGCTACATACACAGTATGTATGTTGTTCATTTTTAGCCTACTTTTCACATTTTGCAAAAATGAGGAAAAATTAGACTTATGAGATCGATCCGGGAAAATGTGTGTCTGTCTGTCTGTCTGTCCTTCTGTCTGTCTGTCTGGCTGTGTGTGTGTGTGTGTCCCCCCCTATCAACTCCTAAACGGCTGCAGCAATCAAAACCAAATTTAGTATGAGTAAAGATGTGCACCGGAATATCTCACGTCCATATTTGAAAATGATGTCAGTGCTACCAACTGCTGAAAAAACGCACTAGAAATTTGAGCTCCATGTTGGATATCTTGCAAGATATGCATGGGGTCTATTCCAAAATTGGCACACAAGTAGATAATAGTATTTCAGTTTAATTTCCAGGAGGCTATACATGACAGTGTTGCCAAACTAATTTTAAGCCTTCTGATAGGTCCAATGTTTAAATGCATATAACTTCTACACTATCAATTGGATTTCAACCAAAGTTTGTATGTAAAATGTGTACATAAACAGATATGACTGAGCGTATTTTTAAGAGCCACCAGGGCTGCCAACTGTTAATAATTGCTCTCTCTATTTTTTAAAATCCAAATACCAATATATCAGAAAGTATGCAAGCCGACAGCTTTAAACTATGCACACGTATATTCTGACATTTTAGATTAATTTGGAGTAACTTATATACATCAGTTCTACCAACATGATTATAAGCCTGCTGATAGTACCAATTTTTAAATACATGTAACTTCTATACTATCAGTTGGATTTCAACCAAATTTCGTATGTGCTATATGTAACATAACATATATGACTATAAGTATTGTTAAGAGCAATCAGGGCTGCCAACTTTTAATAAATGCTGTCTATATTTTTTTAACCCTAATATCAATATATCAGAAAGTATGCAAGCCAACAGCTCTATACTTTGCACACGTATAGCACCTGACTTTCTAGATTAATTTGGAGTAATTAATATTAGTGAGTGCTGCCAACATGATTCTATGCCTGCTGATAGGTCTAATTTTTAAATGCCAGTAACTTCTATACTAACAAATGGATTTCATCCAAAATTGGCACAACGAGATATCATAATATTTCACATTATTTCTGACCAGCACACGCATGGTATTGTTGCCAACATGCTTTTACGCGTGCTGATAGATCCAGTGTCTAACTGCATGTAACGTCCATTGGACTTCAACCAAATTTTGTATTCTGTACCTTAAGGGATGGAACTAAGAATATATTCAGTCACCAGGGCTGCCAACTGTAGTGCTCTATTAGGCTACATTATGCCAGGTATATTTTGAACTAATTAGATATTTCGATATTTCCAACTTAATTTCGTCATTATTCTAGATAGGTTCATATACTGTAGAATAATCATTGGCATGTAAAGTAGGCTGTATAGATTCTTCACGGAACTTCTTGTTTGTGATATGAGTCGTCACCAGTGGCATGAATTCTATCGCATCCACCCCTGTGGAGTAAGTATTCCGTATGTGAAATAAGTTATTTCTTGTGGTAACTACCTAACTACATTCAATATCCCGCACGAGTAGAAGATTATAATTCATCTCCGCGAATTTTATCTGGGCACGTTCTTTACGGTGGTGCGTGGTGGTTAGGGTTTAAACCTCTCCCAGAGATATTCTATTACTTGAATCTACATATTGTCCCATCTGTCACCTGTTTTACGGTATCGCTCATTAGGCGTCTTAACTTCTGTATATACTTTAAGTGTGGTCACGTTCCTCACTTAGTAAATGCCCTGTGCTCTACTCGCAGCGACACCTCCTTCAGTGTTGGAGCTACCCATGGATCAGTTTTGCTGTTGAAGTGTGCGATCGGTAACCTTTTTCACGTCGATTCGGATTGCTTTCGTTAAATATAATTCAGTTCATGAGGAGTTTCTGTAATATATTCTAATTAATGATACAGATAAAATAATCAAGATCCGCATTTTTTGAGAGTCAAAAGCAATTGCCGTAGGAACACGGAGAGCAAAACATTATTTTTCTCTCACATAATATCAATATTTTAAGTGACCACGTAACTATGGTCATGATACTACTGCATCGTTTCAGTCTTAATATTTAGTTACTGTTTTCCATATTTTTTAGATTTTTTTCATTTTTATTGTGTCGAAAAAATGAGACCTACATATTTTTAATGCAAAGGGGGCGGTTATTTAATTGTTATTTTTATGAATATTAATCGAAATATAATTTTAATTATGAAGATGACTGTCGTTTTAAGTGGCGGAACAGCAAGATCATCTGTCCCTTAATAATGTACCCAATATTATCCTATTTCATTTATGAACCCCACCAGATGGATATCCTGCGTACGCCACTGGTCATCATCCATTCCCTGCTAACTAGAAGAGGTGGAATCGAATATAAAAGAGAACCTACATTATTGAAGAGGAGCAATTGATTATAGAACAGAACGTACAACATTGAAGTGGAGCAATGGTTTATGAAAGAGAACGTCCAATATTGAAGAACTGCTGGTTGATTCAAGCCTCCCAACGCTTGTGTACTGTGTAGGTGTGTCTCTTAATGGTAGGGTGGCGTGGCCTGGGGAATTGTGTTTGTTGAAGTCATTTACATGGAGCAGTCCTGCCTACGATCGCGTGTGCCGTAATGAGGCACGTGGATTAATGATAGAGGTAATTCTGCGTTGTAAAATAATGATTGACATTGTAATTCTTCACGATCGTCTGCATGTAATTGCACTCTGTCTCCGTGGAGACAAGTTATTAGTAATTAGGCTACCTCTGCCAAAAAAAACTATTTTTGTCTATGTGCCAGTTTATTCGTAGTATTACGTAAAAGAGAAATTAGTTTATTTGTCCGGGATGACAAGACTTAGCTCTGATATAATAGACGTGCAGGTGTTAGGAAACATTCCATCGAATTAACCGCTGCTTCTTGAAGAATGCTTGTTTATGAGTAGGGCCCGGATGTTGATGACATGTCATCTTTTTACTGAGCTGTCTAAAACAATGCTGAAGTACATGGATACTCCGGACGGGCCACCCTGTCTTCAAATATGTCATTTTTATTAGCCTACTTTCGATTTTTACAAAAAATGAAAGTAGACTTATGAGATCAACACAGGGCGAAAAAAAGTGTGTCTGTCTGTGTGTGTGTGTCTGTGTGTGTGTGAGTGTGTGTACTCTGAATGTCTGTCTCCCCCTATCAATCCGAACACGGTGAACGCGAATTGAACGAAATTTGGTACAAAGGAAGCACTAGCAAAGGACACCCCAGTGTCATGTTTTATATCGCCGCCATCTTGACGGAAACGTAATGGTGGCCACACAAATGTTCAAAGCTTAAATCAAATTACGACTAACTTAATCATCCGATCTCTACCAAATTTTGCAACAACATCCCTTTATGGAGGAAGCATCCTTTGACCAAATCAATAGGTCATTAGCCTAATAGTTTGAGGATGGCGGCCATCTTTGTGTCAAAATCGATTCCCCCTATTAATTCGAACACGGTGAAAACTAATGGAACGAAATTTGGTACAGAGGTAGCACTAGCAAAGGGCACCTGAGTGTCATGTTTTATATAGCCGCCATCTTGACGGAAACGTAATGGCGGCCACACAAATGTTCAAAGCTTAAATCAAATTACGATTAACCTAATCATCCGATCTCTACCAAATTTTGCATCAACATACCTTTATGGAGGGAGCATCCTTTGACCAAACTAATAGGTCATTAACCTAATATTTTGCGGATGGGGGCCATGTATGTGTGCAAATCCATTCCTCATATCAATCCAAACACGGTGAAACCTAATTGAATGAAATTTTTTACGGAGGTAGCACTAGCAAAGGGCACCTCATATTCATGTTTAATATCCCTATAGCACGTTGTATTTCAACAAGCTACTACAACCAACATTCAATTATACTCCTTGAAAAGGACAAAGAGTTATAACAATACCCATGCATTTAGAAGAAAGTAGGCTATATGTTCTTTACTGAACATCTTGTTTTTATTTTTTCATCTTTTTGCATTTTTTGCTATGTTTCCATTTAAGAGCATTTTTTAACTTTGGTAGATTTTTTTGTCATATTTTAGAGAAACCGGCCTTTTAAGGTCATTTTCTTTCAATTTAGTCATGTCACAGCTTTATATGAGGGAGTTACGTCTCTCAGAGTTATGAAGAAGCTAGTAGCTGGTACAAGATAACTTAAAATATTGATATAAAATATTTCAGTATTGCTATTAGTAGAAAAATATATATCTTAGACGCAGAAGAACGGTACCGTAGGTATACAGATGCTCTTGTTTTAGTTGCAAACCAGTTAATAGCGGAATAGAATGTTACCAGCTGCTCTGTTGGCCAAGGTCAGCTGTGGCGGGGTAGAAAGGGGGTCTATATTCTTGTCTCAGTTCCACATAGTTCACGGCGAGAGATATCGTTCATTGCCGCTTTCTCCATTTTATAGTGCATTTTTCGAATTTTTGAAATATTTGTGAGTTTATTATATGATCATTTTCTCCATTTTATTGTGCATTTTTTGAATTTTTTGGTCATTTATTACAGTCATTTTTGAAGAATTTTAGTGCATTTTTGTTTTTTTACGTCATCAACATCCGGGCCCTAGTTACGAGCTTCCTTCCTGAGTTTAAGTGCTTGCCAACGGCGCCGTACCACTCGGGAGACCAATGTTAAATAGATCGGCGTCAAGGAAAGTGACCAAGGGACTGCAGCTGAATTTGACATTAATTCTACATACTTGTATTAGACCCCTTTCTTCACATTTCCTGCTTGATCTTCGTGATACACCCGTTGTGATTCAACATGACCTATAATCTCCTCCCCTCTTTCGAACCTTGGGGATTGGAATTGACTGTCACCCACTTTTTAACCGAGTATGTGGATGTTGTACATCTACAGAGACCGTCCTAGAACATCTAATCTCGTGATAGTCATTGAACTCTGGATTGCCCTTGCAGTTTTTTGATGAAGCAACGAGCCCCCTACGGTCAGCAAGGAGCGCGTACGCCTTCCACTAGCCAAGACAGATCGGGTCCCTGCTTGCGCGAAGGCAGAAACAGTGACAGAATACAGTAATATGATGCGATACATACAGGGTCTTTCATATAAAGTAAGAACGACAAGCGGCAGTTTCGTTATTCGCTGCTACGGTGGCCTTGGCCGAGCTTGTGGCGCGCCATGGGCCCCTGCTGTACTATTGAAAGCACGCGCATAATACATACGAGGGCTGGTGAAAATCATTCACGACCACACTGTTCCAAAGTTACGATATACTTTTACAAATCATTCAAGTGTGAAGTTTTGGACCATCTGCCGTTTAGTCAAACCATCACTGAATGATTTTCACCTTTATCGAGAATTGAAGGTATGGTTGAGCGGCAACGCCTCGTCAAAAAGGAAAAACTCCAGGAGGCTGTCCAGACCTACCCACCTCAGTGGCGGCAGAATATTTTGCCGAGGGCATTGGAAAGCTGGTGTAACGATACGACAAATGTTTCAATCGTTTTGGCGATTATGTTGAGCCATACGAATAAAATAACCAAACATTTAGTAGTACAATCAGTTTGGTATGTCAATCTGTTATTTATATACAGTCCATCGGAACTTTAAAAAAAAGAGCCCTCGTATGTACTATGCGCTTTCAATAGTACAGCAGGAAGCCATGGCGCGCCACAAGCTCGGCTAAGGGCACCGCAGCAGCGAATAACAAAACTGCCGCTTGCCGTTCTTACTTTATATGAAAGACCCTGTACATTATCATTTGAGACTGTTTTTTCTTTCAGCGTCCAGTCTAGTCTGCAAGCCTCGAATTACGAACAAGTAGCCTGCATTAGCACTTCGGCCACCTCTGCTTCTACGTCTCTCACTTTGAAATCGTTCAACACCGAATCTAACCATCGCCTCCTAGGTCTACCTCTACTTTTCTTACCCTCTACAGCCGAACTCATCAACCTCTTAGGTGATCTCTCCTCTGCCATTCTCCTCACATGACCCCACCATTTGACTCGGTTCATACGAACAGCTTCATCTAGCGTGTTCATTTCTAACTTAGCCTTTATCTCTTCATTGCGAGTACCTTCCTGACATTGCTTCCATTTATTTGTCCCAGAAATCATTCGTTCTACTCTCATGTCAGTTACCTCTAGCTTATGTATCAGCTATCCTGAATCTACCTAGTTGTCATTTCCATACAGCGATGTGGGGAGAGTTTCGTTGCTACACTAACTTCTTTCTTGCAGAATACTGAAGGTCAAACCTGGGAACTCACTGCATTGGCTTTATTGATAATAATAATAATAATAATAATAATAATAATACGGTAAATTCATCAGCAATTCATAATTAAAGAACTTACCGTACCTTTTCACAGAGGATGCTGGAAATATTTTACCTCAGATTGGGTAAAATCTGAGACACCATTCGGAAAAGAAGGGCCATATTCTTTGGACATATATACAGAATGGACCCAGTTGGATTAACCAACCGGATGATGAAATTCTTTGTGACCAGGAAAACCACAGCTACTGGTATCAGGACGTGAAGAAGGACCAAGTAGAAATGGCAACATCTGAAGCTAAAATCTGCAACAGGGAAGCATGCAACGCCAAAATTAAGATTTTCACGGGTTTTAAGAGTTATCCTATGTGACGGATCCAGGACCGTGGACTGAAGAAAGGAGGGGAATGCAGAGCGATAGAATGAAGAAGTATTTGGCAAAAATATAGATCCAGAAGCTGAAATCAACTTAACGTGGTCTACAGTGGGCCTATACGACAGAAGAAGAAGAAACAGACGTTGTACCGTGTAAATAAATTGACATTGACACAAACTCTCGCGGAGCGGGAGATTAATATGCAGGATTAGATATCGCTCACAACAGTAGGAGAATTAGAACTTGGCTATGTCATTTTATTTAAACGCTACAGCTGCTTGACAGCTAATGAAGAACATTTCCAGCATCTTCCGGCTTCGGTGGCGTAGTTGGTAGCATGCTGAACTGCTGTGCCCAAGATAGCGGGTTCAAACCCGGCCTAAGTCGTCGGATTTTTTTAAGAGCGTTAAAATCCTTCAGTATGCCTTCCTTTGGAGGGGAAGTAAAGCCGGCGGTCCCATGTCATAGATTTATGGCATGTAAAAGATCCTTCCATAGACTTAACTTGTATGAAGCTAAATTTCCAGGTTAGATTTCGTTGGAACGCTCTATCAAAGTTCCAACGTTCGCCACTAGGTTTCATTGACATCTGATAGCGAAAGTTGGAACTACTTGAAATTGAACGGATCTTGTAGCTCACCGTATGGGTGACCGTTTGAAGCAGCTACAGCCCCTCGCAAGCCGAACATGTCCTCGGACACTCCCGGCTCTAAAATCCATACTATAAATAAATAAATAAATAAATACATCTTCCGTGAAAAGGTTATTCTTTAATGGTTAATTATCAATTATCAATTACTGTATTTTGTAATTATTTATGCCTCCGTGTAAGCAATGACGTCAACTATATTGACTAGCGGTATGCGTGCTCACTGCTGGCTGGCCGGTGGGCTCGCTCCAAGAGACGATGAGATAACCTGCCTCAATGGCAATGCTGTCTTTGACAGCTATAAGTAGAGGTGTTAGTTTTTGTTAATTCGCGATAAAACGAAAAGTCATATTTAGAGGTTAGGATGTTTTATTTTCACGTATTTACATGTTTCGTGCCGCCCAGGAGTGAAATTAAATCGCGAAATAACGCGAATTTTGTGAATAACACCACAAATACCGCAGTGTGCGAAATAAAAACAAATTTTCATATTTTTTCCCCACACCAATCCGAACATTTTTGTCCACAAGCCGATAATCGAATTTGGTTGGTGTTCAATTCGAGAGAATGATCGATTGTATAGTTTCGCGAGGGGTAATACTACGATATACGTCATATTACGATATACTGTCGATATTCTCGTTACTCGTTGGATTTTAGCGCTGTGGTAAACAGCTGTTATATCGCGGCGTGAATAGTTTGGCCGAATACCTCCAAAAGGTTATGTGATAGTTGTTCATAATGTAAACTACGTTTGCCTCCTGTTACATCGGTAGCGAGTGTAAATTATAGTAGAGAATTCTATATAATTTAATAAAAATTGCGCAAATTGTGCGTTATCATTGAAGCTAGTGTGTTATTTGCGTGAATCAGTTGGCGACCAACGTGTTCGTCGTATTAGTTCCGAACTTAGCAGTACAGGAAGATGAGACGCGACGTGATTTAAATATTATGACACGAATTCAGAAATAAATTTTGCGTGTGGTTACGAATTTATACTGGCGTGTGACTACAGTCAACCGTGTGATAACAGTGTTTGTTACTGGGCATCGCTCAGTTGAGTTTAAAAATGCCGAAGGTAGCTGTTTCTGCCACAGACAGACTTAAAGAATATAAGAATGAAGGATTTATAATTTCTTGTGGCATTCTTAAGTGCAAATATTGTGATTGTCGGTTAGATTATCGCAGGAAAGATGCATTAGACAAACATTGCAAATCGGAGAAGCATTCAAAACGCCGAGAAAATTCGCGTCTTGAATTTAGTGTTCCTAGAGTGGCCACCTTGAAAGAAACATTATCAAATGCTAGTCGTGTGAAGGATATGAAAGAAGAGTTTATTTTAGACACTACTACTGCGTTTGTGAAAGCTAATATACCAGTAGAGAAACTAGACAATCCTGCTATCCGTACTTGGTTTAATAAGTACGTTCGCGGAAGTGGAGATTTACCATCAGCAAATCAGATTCGTCAGAAATACATCCCCATGATTGGCGAAAGAAGGAGGGAAGAAATTAGGGAAGATATAAAAAACAAAGACGTGTTTCTGCTATGTGACGAAACAACTGACAAGAATGGTAGGTGTGTTTCCAACATTCTTTTTCGTCCATCAGTACCATCAACTGAATTGAACACCCATCTGGCTGCCTCTGTTGTTCTAGATTCTGCCAATAGCGTAAATTGCTCCAATGCGATATTAGACACCTTGAATTCCTATGAAATTGAACGGGAGCGTGTAGTGGCAGTAGTTACGGACTCAGCACGCTACATGACAAAATGTTTAACTACTCTTCAACGATTGATTGAAGAATTAAGTCATGTCCAGTGCTGGGCTCATAAAGTCAATCTTATCGGCTGCGTATTTGAAAACGAGCTGGACGAATTGAACATGTCTATAGTAAAGACAAAGAATGCCTTTTTAAATACGCGAAAAAGAAAAAGCAATTACGTTGCATTTCTAAGGGAGAAATATGAAAACACAGAAAAAGAGAATGAAATTCTAGCTTTCCCAATGCCTGTATGTACAAGATGGAATTCATGGTTTAAGGCTGCAATGTATATGGCCACGCATGTGGAAGATCTGGTAGAATTTTTCAAAACATTGGAAGATTCAAATTCTGGGGTCAAATTTTTCCAACAAGCATCGACTTCAACAATACAATTTATACAATTACAAGCATTGTATGTTTCTGTTGTTGGTGCCTCTCTTATGGACTTGCATAATTTCTTGGAGGGATCTAAGTACCCAACAATTCACTTACTGGCTGGGAAGCTAGATGACCTTGAGGTAAAGCTCAAGCTATTAGGCGATGGTGGAATGTTCAATCATACGATCCTCCAGAACTTGGAACAGCTTCCTCAAAAGATGCAGATAAAGGTTAAGTCCAAGCTTACGTGTGTTGCCCAGTCAGCTCTAGTGAAAGTCAGGACTTTAAGGACCATGGATCCAGCCAGGAAGACTGTAGAAGCCATCGGGTCATTGTTTGATCCTCGGCATGCACCTAAGAACGTATCTCCTACAGAACTGCTCCAATTTAAGAAGAATGCCCCATTTCTTACGAAGATGGAGTCTCAACAGTTTTTAGAGGCTCACAGCATTTACCTGACTGCAATCAAGAACCAACTGCGTCATGAAGATAATGTGAATGTTCCAGAGATCCTCATGGGATTAAGGCCTGCTCACCGAGACTATGCAACAGCTGCATTAAAGTGTGTGTGGTATCCTTGTTCAAATGTGGATTCTGAAAGGTCATTTTCGAAATACAGTCTCATAGTAAGTGATAGGAGGCGAAAATTGACAGCTGCAAATGCTGAGACTTTAACCATGATCTACTTCCAGTGATTTCACCGCAGTATTTGGATAAAACTGAAAAAGGTATTCACTGAAATGTGTTTCGAGATGGTGAATGTAAAATAAAAATGTGACTTCCATATAAGTATTATCTCATTCTTCCATAGCCATGTTTAACGTTTTACCCTGCTGTTTTGTTTTTTACTTTGTTTTATTAATTGTTTATATTTTTAAATGCACTTATTGTACAAACCTTATCGCTTTTCAAATTTTAACATGTCATCCCCCGAAAAAAATAATAAAATCACAAAACACCACCTTTTGAATTTTAAATCAACAAATCTTCAAAAAAATAACAACACTTTCTAACACCTCTAGCTATAAGCAATCATCTCTCATAATACAAACTATAATATAATATATGTATTTGAGGATAGATTTTGGGTAGGAGGTGGCCGTGAATTTAATTTAGGGTTCATCTCTGCCTGGAGTAGAAGTGGAACCTACGGAAGACTACTTCTATGATGGCTGAAGTAGAGGTTGTAACCATTTATTCTCATTTCTGCCTCACAAGGGTGTGTGTAACCCAGTACAGCCCTCAGACCAGAATTATATTTCAATCTGGAGCCAGGGATCGAATCCGAACCTCAGGAGTGATAGGCAAGAAGGTGAAGCCATTATACTACGAGCAGGTCAACTGGTGATCTGAAATTTGCAACTGCAATTCACAATTCAGCTTTTGACGTGATTTTCTGGAGATCGCTTTCAGCTTCAATTGGCGACATGTTCTTGCCCTCAGTTAGAAGGCTGTCCTGTGTGGTTAAATAGCGCTCATATACAGAAAATTGATACTGAGCTAAATGATACTACGAGGACTATATCAGGAACCATCCGATCTACACCTCTGGATTGGTTACCAGTCCTCTAAAACATTCCGCCTCCTTACGTCCGTAGACAATTGGCAATGACGAAAGAATGGGAAAAATACTGTAAAGATCCTTCATTACCAATTCATCAGGACATTTTTCAAACACATCTCAGATTGACATCTAGGAAAACCTCCCTGGTTACTAGGTGAGGAATTGGTTCAAGAGCAATTTAATGTCTATCAAGCATGGCGAAACAATTGGGTTTCCTAGAATCCAGACAAATATCATGTAATTCTGGATTCAACTCATCGCCCCCCTGGTTTCAACTTATGCTAAAAATCTTGGACGTCACTAAATCGACTAAGAACCCGACATGGTAGAAGCCAGTATTGGAGGCATAAGTCCAGCCTGCGATTGCAGTGAAGTGCCACAGACGGTTTATCACATTGCCATGGAATGCCCAATCAGGAGGTTCAGTGGGACACTACGAGAAATACTTGAGGCTACAGATGAAGCAGTGAATTGGTTAAACTCGTTGGACATCCATTTGTAATGCTTGTATCTTCTTCCCTGTCAGAACTATTGTACATTTTGTATACCTAACTAGCAATTACGTTTTTCACCTTATTTGTAGCATGTGTATCCTTTATACCAGCGTTTCCCAAACTGTGGTACGCGTACCACTGGTGGTACGATCGTACTGCTGCAGTGGTACGCGGTGATGTTACGGAAAATATAAAAAATATTAGATGCGTTACGAAAAAAATAAAATTTTTAAATATAAAAACATTGATATGTTAAGGCCAAATATAAGGAGTAGTTTTATGAATTGAATTGTGATTCAGAACTAAGGCAAACTTTTTCAAAAATGGCTCTTGTGAATTTTTGGGTTGAGAGGCGTGCAGACTATGCAGACATAGTTGACAAAGTTAAATTTTTACTGCCTTTCAGTACTTCGTACTTGTGTGATACTGCATTTTCTTCACTTGTTTATCTCAAGAAAAAAAATACCGGAAAAGGCTCCTTACAGTGGAAAACGATCTTCGATTGAGACTCAGCAATCATAAACCAGACATTCCTAAGTTGGCTTCTAATCTTCAAGCTCACCCTTCACATTGAAGTTGTTAGTTGAAATTTGGTTTTTATGTTTAATT
This sequence comes from Meconema thalassinum, assembly GCA_946902985.2. Classification (NCBI taxonomy): domain Eukaryota; kingdom Metazoa; phylum Arthropoda; class Insecta; order Orthoptera; family Tettigoniidae; genus Meconema; species Meconema thalassinum. The sequence continues at coordinate 747,319,570 of OX336388.2, forward strand.
ATTAAGAGTTCTTTTATTAATAATATTTGTACAGTGTCATTTCTGAATGTTTGAATACTTATTGCACTAAATAATAAAACAACTCGACACAGTTTTTATTATTTGAACCCCAACAGTCTAACTCTAACAAACACAATTTGCAGTCCATTTTTGGTCTGCTACGTAGTGGTGGTAGGGGTTATAGTTACTATATATCCCAACCATTAGGTGGTACGCGAGTGATTCTCATCTCTTAAAGTGGTACACACTCAAAAAAGTTTGGGAAACAATGCTTTATACCATACGAAATAATAAAGTTAGAGGGCGAGGTTTCGATTATTTTGGTTAGTGTATCTCTGTTCATTATGATAATGGGAAGTAGAAATTTATTCACCTTTATGTTCGACCCTGACTATTATGTGTCTAAAAACTGTACCATAATGATGGTCATTATAACACTATTATTCATTATGAAACAGTTTCTCCCACCAATCACAGCTCAAGAAACATTTGTTTGACCAATTAGATAAGGATACCTTCGCGCATGCTCTCAAAATCCAACATGTCTATATAAATTACCGAAAGTGCACCGTCCATATGTTCGCGTAAATAAACTGGTGAATATGAGACAAGAAATAGCACTGTACCTTAATATACCTAAATCCAATTTCTACTCAGCGCGTTGATTTCAAACGACTACGGTGACAGTTTTGCTGAATACTGGTTCTCGGTCTGCACATCTGGCATTGAAGCACACAGAGCGCATGCGTCGGTCGGCCAGAGAGCTTGGAACACGGAGATATGCTACCTAGCGCACCACCCGATCACAAAATTCTAGTTACTGAACAGATATTTATGAATATTTATGTTAAAACATGTAATAAAGTTATAATTATCGTCGAACATAAACAGTCGTATGCAACTCGCCTATAATGGTAATTAAGACACTCGTATGGAAATTATAAAACTCGCTAAAGCTCGTTTTATAAACATACTCGTGTCTTAATTATAGCCATTATAGGCTCGTTGCATAATGTACTATTTTCTGAAAGTGTTGAGTTATTTTCGGAATGCCGATGTAACTAGTGAGATTCCCTCATCATACTATATGCAAACTGGATCGAAGGTTTTCCATGAGATTTCTATATGTTTTAGATATGATTATTATTATTATTGTTATTGTTATTATTATTATTTTTTTTATTTTGATCATCACTGCCCATCACCCCTCCCTCCCAGCAATTTGTTAACTAACTCTGTAAAAAGACTGCACTGTGGCTTATCTGTTGAAGCAAAGTGGATCTCTACTGGGAACAGTGGCGTGTGAATGGGACATTAATTAAACTATCGTGGTAGGTAGCACGGAACAGAGTCAAAAGAGCATGCAGGAAACATAAAAATACCATCTGTCGTCCTTTAGAATGAGTTACAGCTGGTGTCATTGCCCTCTAATGAGGGTGTTCACTATGAAGAATCCACCGGCTATTTCCCCCCTTCGATTTACTGCTTATACATGGTGTGCCAAAATTAAGTGTTTCCTAACTTAGAGAGGTGAGAAAGGATGTAATGGAAAGTCAACTTAATTCATGAACTCATGCCCAAAGGTATAATAATATCATATGTCCTCGGGTGTCGGGTGCAAGCTTTGTTAATTGACGCCCAGAGGGCAGCTTGCATGTCGAATTTAATGTTCTTTGGAGCACTATGAAAGTCAAGCAGGTTAGATATCAAAGCTCCTTGACACTATAGCGCTTTCTAGTAGAGAAAGGAGTAACTTTTTGTGTGGCGGAAAATCCTGAGATTAATTTTGCCATTATGAACACGGCCTTCTGAATTCAAATGGGTTATTTAACATGCCAGCAACGTATGATATGCGTATCGTGATTTTTGTCGCCTTTCTAAAATCACTTACCACGGCCAGGAACTAACCTGCGAGCTTGGGGTTGGTAGTCCGACACGATAACCACCCACCCACCGTGGCAAGCTATGCCCAATGGTGCGACCTCCAAGGAATCTCCGTGCATGAACGCACAATGTCATAGGTCCAGACTATCTCCATCCTTGAAATGGTCTTCCTTTGGTTGGTACTGCGACTGTTCAGTCGATAAACACGTTTTCTTCGTCTTATCCCGCTCATGTGGGGGTGGACATTCTTGACAAGTCTTTTCCATTTCCCTCGGTCCCGAAGGTTTTTTTTTTTTTTTTGTTAAAAGCTTCGAACAACAAATACGCACAGTCATATCTGTTTTAGAACACATTGTACATTCGAAATTTGGTTCAAATCCAATCGATAGTATAGGTTGCGTTCACGGTAGCAAACAGTTGAATCAACTGATCCAAAGCTGATGCATCGGGAGCGGGATCAGGTTTTACGTGTACTTGTGAACGGTCTGCTCCATCTGATCTGTAGCAGCGCGCGTTGTTCGAAAGTGGACAAGGCCGATGTACTATCCTCGAGCCTGCGATGTTGAAATGATCAGATAATCTTGTGAGAGTGAATGCTGATATTAGATCAGTATCTAATTTACCTTTAGTTTTGAAACTCGGAACGAGATTGGTCTGAAACTATGTACCGAAGGCTGTGAACATCTATCAAACCATACCTTGCTCCCGATAATATTAGGCCTACGTTCGTAAATTTCTTGCCTTTCTGCTACGGCATTTATTGTGTTATGCTAGTTCGGCTACGGTAAAGAAAACTTAACAGTTTAACGTATGGTACGGTATGTTAAGGTGGTATATCCCAAGACTTATGCTAATTGAAGTAATTTTAATCCCTTCAAATTGAACAAGGTAGGTTAGGCCTATGTCTCAATAGACCGAATATTTATTCAAGAATATCAATATAGCTTCGAGTTTATTAATGTAGGGTTATAACCTATGAGAAGGGTCAAGAATCTGTAAGTCTAGCAGTAAACCACTTACCAGTCATCCACACATGATGACTTCATTATTTGTTGGCATTGCTTCATCTATATAATTTGTTCCTAGGTATCCTTCATGCTGATATTTTCCTGCTTCTTATATCTTTTCTTTTTCACTCTAGTTTTCTTCTCAAGGATTTGAAGCTTTTGGATTTATTCCTCAGCTTAACTGTGCTATACAGATTTTAGTTACTGTACTATAAAAATTAATTGTATTTACAAAAAAAATCAGGTTAGATAGCAAAATTAATTTGAAACATTACAAGAATATAAATCACATTATCCCTACCTGTCAACTAAAGGTATTTATCTGGACCATTACCCTTCCCCTATCTAATAAGGTCAGATGACCTCAAGGTTCCACACTTTAAAATTATAACCAGCATCTAGAAATAAAATTTCTGGGTCCCTCATTTAAAGCAAAGGAAATCATGGTATGAGCCTGTATTATCCTTGTTATGCCTAACTTATTTACACCCCAATATTAGTACTTAAAGAGAAAGGCACAACATGAACTGTTGATGGATTAACTTAGTCTCTTACTTGGCAGTCCATTCTCCTCCTATCAGTACACAACTGGTTTCCATACCATATTCCCTATATGCTACTGTTCATTTAATGAAAATGAAAAATGTTAGGCTACAGATTTTTGGTTGAAAACAGTTGTCTAAAAGATGCTTTCACCATTTATTTTTTAATACATCAAGTCATCAAATGGTCCACTATCATATAAAGAATTAAACAAGATGTTCAGTAAAGAACATATAGCCTACTTTCTCCTAAATGCATGGGTATTGTTATAACTCTTTGTCCTTTTCAAGGAGTATGATTGAATGTTGGTTGTAGTAGCTTGTTGAAATACAACGTGCTATAGGGATATTAAACATGAATATGAGGTGCCCTTTGCTAGTGCTACCTCTGTACCAAATTTCGTTCAATTCGGTTTCGCCGTGTTTGAATTGATAGGGGGAATCGATTTGCACACATACTTGGCCACCATCTGCAAACTATTGGGCTGATGTTCTTGCAGTTTGGTCAGAATATGTTTCCCACATAAAGATATGGTGTTGCAAAATTTGGTAGAGACTAGATTATTAGGTTGGTCGTAATTACATTTTAGCTTTTAACATTTGGGTGGCCGCGATTACGTTTCCGTCAAGATAGCGGTGATATAAAACATGACACTGAGGTGCCTCTTGCTAGTGCTACCTCTGTACCAAATTTCGTTCATTCGGTTCCACCGTGTTCGAATTAATAGGGGGAATCAATTTTGACATAAAGATGGCCGCCATCCGCAAACTATTAGGCTAATGACCTATTAGATTGGTCAAAGGATGCTCCCTCCATAAAGGTATGTTGTTGCAAAGTTTGGTAGAGATCGAATGGTTATGTTAGTCGTAATTTGATTTAAGCTTTAAACATTTGTGTGGCCGCTATTACGTTTCTGTCAATATGGCGGCGATATTAATCATGACACTGAGATGCCCTTTGCTAGTGCTATCTCTGTACCAAATTTCGTTCCATTCTGTTTCACCGTGTTTGAATTAATAGGGGGAATCGGTTCTGACACAAAGATGGCCGCCATCCGCAAACTATTATGCGAATGACCTATTAGATTGGTCAAAGGATGCTCCCTCCATAAAGGTATGTAGTTGCAAAATTTGGTTGAGATCGGATGATTAGGTTAATCGTAATTTGATTTAAGCTTTGAACATTCGTGTGGCCGCCATTACGTTTCAGTCAAGACGGCGGCGATATAAAACATGACACTGAGGTGCCCTTTGCTAGTGCTACCTCTGTACCAAATTTCGTTCCATTAGGTTCCTCCGTGTTCGAATTAATAGGGGGAATCAATTTTGACATAAAGATGGCCGCCATCCGCAAACTATTAGGCTAATAACCTATTAGATTGGTCAAAGGATGCTCCCTCCAAAAAGGTATGTTGTTGCAAAGTTTGGTAGAGATCGGATGGTTATGTTAGTCGTAATTTAACTTAAGCTTTGAACATTTGTGTGGCCGCCATAACGTTTCTGTCAATATGGCGGCGATATAAAACATGACACTGAGATGCCCTTTGCTAGTGCTACCTCTGTACCAAATTTCGTTCCATTCGGTTTCACCGTGTTTGAATTAATAGGGGGAATTGATTTTCACACAAAGATGGCCGCCTTTCGCAAACTATTAGGCTAATGACCTATTCATTTGGTCAAAGGATGCTTCCTCTATAAGGGTATGTTGTTGCAAAATTTGGTAGAGATCGGATGATTAGGTTAATCGTAATTTGATTTAAGCTTTGAAAATTTGTGTGGCCGCCATTACGTTTCCGTCAAGATGGCGGCGATATAAACCATGACACTGAGGTGCCTTTCGTTAGTACTACTTCCGTACCAAATTTCGTTCCATTCGGTTGCACCGTGTTCGAATTAATAGGGGGAATCGATTTTCACTCAAAGATGGCCGCCATCCGTAAACTATTATGGTGATGACCTATTGGTTGGGTCAAAGGATGCTCCCCCCATAAAGGTATGTTGTTGCAAAATTTGGTAGAGATCGGATGATTAGGTTAGTCGTAATTTGATTTAAGCTTTGAACATTTGTGAGGCCGCCATTACGTTTCCGTCAAGATGGTGGCGATATAAAACATGACACTGAGGTGTCCTTTGCTAGTGCTACCTTTGTACCAAATTTCGTTCAATTCGCATTCACCGTGTTCGAATTGATAGGGGGGGACAGACATTCAGAGTACACACACTCACACACACACAGACACACACACACACAGACACACACACAGACTCACACACACACATACATACACACACACACACAGACAGACACACTTTTTTCGCCCTGTGTTGATCTCATAAGTCTACTTTCATTTTTTGCAAAAATCGAAAGTAGGCTAAAAATAGGGCATTTTAAAATTATTGCTGCCTAAGTCTGGACAGTACAGAATGAGGTAGAGGAAAGTACCAGGATGAATGACACCTAAGAACAAAGATAAATGAAGCAGTGCTAAGGAATACATCTTTTCTGTGATAATTTGAAGACATTCTTTTTCTTTTTTTCAGTGTTGCCTATACAGATTGTCTTTGCTGCTTCTCAGTCGGTCAACATGGGGTAAAAAATTATTATGTAAACCTACTCCTGGAAACAGTTACATGTATTAGTTGCCCATTGCCCATTTAAGTGTGATAACTAACTAATACATGTAATTTTTTCCAGGAGTGTGTTTATATATTTATAATTTTGTACCCAAAAAGCAGCAATGACTACATTTTATCTTGAATTTCAGTACATAATCATTACCAGCTGTTTGATGTACGATACTGGTACTTCATTGGGGCTTGGCTAGTGGGCTCGTACAATTACATACCATTACCCTAGGTAACATTCATGACTCATCACTCTCTTAAAGGCAATGATACTTGGTTACTAACAATTCCCTTTGTTGCTCAATATGTGCCTGGTAGAGAGATGGTTGGTACTGTACCCGTTCGTCCTGGGGATGCGATGACCCATCTGCTATAACATCGCATTCCTGGAGTTCCAGGACAGAGCGGAGTTAAATGAACCTCTAGTCAAATAAGGAATGTGTCGGAAATTCAGCTGAGTTATCGAAAAAGCAGTGGGTATCACGAGACAAAGTATCTCTAGGGTCGTTACGGGCTTAAGTTTAATAGAAATAATGCAAATATAAATGGGCGCCATCAACTGAATTCCTAGCAAACCACTTCCTTTCCGGATAAGCCTTACTCAAGACAAGGAAAGAAAAAGGAACATCACACCATCATCAGATCACAACTAAGATAAAAACAAATTTATTTTACTTTGATAGTCAGACTGACATTTTAAATATAACTCCTACCTGAGAGTATGGTCGAATGCCAAAGTTAAATTGTCATTGTCCAAAATCGAACCATCTCTTTTCTAATCCAAAATTATTTCATCCACATAACAAGAAAAATCTCTAAAGTTCTCTTGGGTTCTCAGGATCACTGTAGCACTATGTCTTTCGTCACTGACATTTGTGAAACCTGAGACCTAATTTCTCTTTAATTTAACATCATAAATGTGGATTTGAAAAAGTTATTAATCTGTCTAAACATACACATATTATAATCACATATATTAAATATCAAGTATTTTATGGTTTGCATGGCATAATTTAAATGTTGAACATGTTAGTCAAATGCTCCTAAACATTGAATAATTAATTTACACTATTTACATTGTCATTCATAATCACTTATCTGTGAATTACAGAAAATTCATGGCTCATTGGTCATCGTTATCGTCATCATCAAAATTAAACATTCCTCACATTAATTCTCACTTCAAAATTCTACATATTCCTGTCAGAATCCTTAATTCATCACCATTACATCATTTAAATTCTCAACTTAAGTTGCAATTCCTTCAAATTATATCTCAATTAAATTTATTTAATTCCATGTAAATTCATTAATCATCAGCTTCTTTAATTAATTATCACCTTCTAATTCAGTTATTCATCATCATTACAATCGTCTATTAATTTATTTAAATCAGTTTAATTATCTAATCTTTAATTCATCCAATTATTTAATTCATCGATTTATTTCAAAATTTAATTTATCAACTTATTTAAATTTCAATCTTCCGGTTATTTAGATTTTCATTATTTCATCTAGTCATTCTGATTTTTATTTCATTAGGTCAGATCGTTAATATGCTTGAATCTCAGATTATTATTTCATTAATTATTATTTTCAGAAAATCTTGTATTATCAACTTCATTTATTTGTTTAATTTCCTAACAAATTGTTTAATATGGTTTATAGAACGTTGTCTTACAGTTTTATCACTTCCAAGTTATGTCTCGTATTTAATTTATCATGCCAAAAAAATATTATTGCCTCCACGACATCACGTTGGATCTAACTATCCACAACGACATTACATTTCCTCAATACTTCAAATATCACATTTGAATACAACAATTATTCCACAAAACTCCATAAATATTCAGCACATACAGCATGAATCTCAACAATTACGCTAGACTGGGTACGACGACCTCATGTCTGCTTCAAAATACATTAGCAACATTGCTACTATCACTTGGCAACTTCCACAAAATGCCTACCACAAACTCCACTTAACCATGTTGCATGATCTACAAAAATATATAACTGGCTTCAAATTATCAACGCACACAATCTCCAATAACTGTAATTAGTCTGATCACATCTAGACAACTTCTTAAACAATTGGAAAAATATTACCTCAGTAATTTAAGATCTGCTTTCAAATAGCATAAATTCTCTTACAATTTTCATAACTCACATCACAGAAAAACACCAATGTGCTATAATCTCTCATATCAAAATCTGCAATACTGATCTGCCTTAAAATAATTCTGACCATTAAAGATTAATCTTACAAGATTCAATTACTTTAAATCCTTCTCAAAGGTATCAAACACAATTATAAAACTCATCAAAAGCATCAGCTGTAACAGCTGTTAAACTGAAATTACTCTCAAAAGAGTATAGCAACAAAATATTGGATTGGCAAACAAGAATTACTAAACGCAATCCTGCTGACATTTATCGTTACTTTATTTAACAAAATTTCGACTGATATGTGACTAGTAGTTCCTTGTTTGATTCACTTACAATCTCGTGTACATTCGGATGATAAAAATGAGTCCCTCAATGGCAAGTAAGATGTGTAACCACCGTACAGTCGTATAAATACGAAAGACCTCGCCCCGTCGACTTGGATGATAGTTCCCTGAACGATGGGTAAGATGAGTACCACCATACAATCGTATAAATACGAAAGACCCCATCTCGTAGACTATATGAGTGAATGTACCGGATAGGAATCAACAAGTTTCTAGTTGTCATATAAAAGCGATGTTCATTCACTAAAGTGAATAACTCCTTAATATCTCCAAACAATCCAATGGAAAAATCCCTACTGATGAATAATACACACTCGCTAGTATGCAATGAACTGACGAAGTAATTTTAGATAATCAATTGCAGATCACGAGTTCGAAATACTCGTTACACAAAAAAAACTATTTATGAAAAATATCCTAGCTGGAAAAATGTCTAAAAGACCAAACATCTGCTTAATAAAGCCAACCAATGGTGAGAATATCGTATAATGATGCCTGCCATATCATATGGTCACTCCATATTCTTGCAAATTCGAAGTATATAAAGTCAAACCATGTCTTAATAATCGTATCACTCCTATTAGAAAAATATACATGTGTGCCCAGTATTCATGAAAATAATCGTATCAGGTAGTTATGACTCTTACAGTACCTTTTCAAAATCAGCTGTAATTAAATTTCCAAGATCGTCGATTTTTCCTACATAATGAATTTCTCGAAAGATCGGCGTGAATATCATTCCATCCATGAAATGACGATTGCATTCGAAATCCCAAGTGAATCAGCTGGTGGACTCCTCTCGTCAGGAATCGAATCCATCGCTCTGCGGTGCCATCTTGTCTCTATCTGCGTCTACTCTGACATGTTGAACTTCGGATTACCCATAGCGGATATTGTCCAACTCCTCTCGAAAATGTTCATGGAAACAGCGGACCCCCTATTCCTCTTCTAAGTTACGCCACTGTTCCATTAAATGTTCAGTTTGAGTATTGAAAGACTAATCTCTAATAACTGCTAAGTCTCACTTTCGTAAAATTAAAATTTTACATGAGAGTGTTCAAGTTTATTAAACACCCTGTAGTTGTCTGTATTTGGTGATTCATGAAACTGCATAAGAAATAAATCTCATTAATGCACGATCTAATGTTCATCAGTGCCTATGCTAACAACATTCCGCTTGCTTGAAATTGTTAAAGTAACTTTGAATGCGTTATGGAAAAGCATAGTCATAATGTTATTCATAAGAACTGTGTTCAAACTGCGTTGAAATGTAGCTTGTAATAAAGTCTCCAACTACTTGCAGTGCTGTTCTAACATATCCCGGCCGTCTGTGATTGCTTCCTCGGCAAGTCCGCCTGGATCAATGACCTGCTTGGCGTTCGCTGCTCGGCGATGCTGAAACTGTCGCCTACACTCTGCCGTGACAGTTTCGGTATGCTACGCGACCTTCACCGTGCGTCTGGCTAGCGCTATAGAGCTCGACCTTACTTGCTCGACTGACAGAGCTCCACTGAATGTGCTGGCACTGTCTTCTCACTTATCTGCCTGGCGCAGACACGTGGTGTAGTCCCCCACCACTGTGCTCTCGCGTCACGATCATAGTCTCGAACCCACATCATCTCGGGTATTCCGTTATAAAATAACTTAAGGGTTATCTAACTTCCTTAGAATTATTTCCACATATAATGCATGTTATATATCCTCTTCTAAGATGTTTAAATACCATATTCCATACATATCTTAATAAAACTTCACATCTCTATCCATAATTCCATCTTCTTACAGATGTCAGTGCCTCCTTGATCCTAGACCTCCTACGTCATCTTGACATTCTTCTTGACTCGATTGGTGCGCTATCTTTTCCTAACTCTTCCCAAAACCTCAACTACGGCTTAATGTCTGCTGGCGTAGCCGATAGCCTAAACTAGGTATCGGGTACAGTACGAATCAGCAAACTAAATGTTAAAAGAAGTAATATCTTCCACCTAGGCTCATTACCAGATTGAATACAAATGAAACTACAGTACAGCAAAACTATAGGTGTAGTTTTGTAACAAACATAGTTCATTCAGTCACCGTACAAGAACATCAGGTCTTCTGTGGTCAGCAGCAAATACTGCTGTGAGATAGAATATGCAGATTATAAAGTGAAGCATCACTGTAATGAGGTGTTAAAATTCAGGCAAGCTGCGATAAGGTAAGAAAATAATGGACAAACTAGGTAAGTGCTGTGTTGAACAGTGCTCAATCTTTTCTGCTTGTGTAAGAAGAGAAATATATTTCTTGAGTTGCAGTACATAGGCCTAGCCATTACCAGCTTCTTGGTAGCCTACTGCAGTGAACCTAGGCTAGTGAGCTTGCCTAATTGTAGCCTATACTGAACAGTACTAGTAGGCAATATTCATGAAACCTCACTCCCTTTAAGTTATCATTTTACTAACAATTTCCTTTACAGGTTACTAAGCTTGTAACTTAAGCCTCCTTCCCAATCCTAGCCTCAGTTAAAAATACATGCACTGCTACTGACACCACATTATTTTGAAATGTATCGTGTAGCCTAGGCTACTGTTAAAATATAGATCAATATGTAGCATACACACAGGAGAGTGAGTGAAATGAATTAGCCTTATGTCACAATTTCTAAATCCATTCTCATAATGCATTTTACTTAATAGTCAGTTCCTATTTGAGTACAGAGACCTAACCTGTCCCCTGAGAGAAAATCATCGCTCGTTTGATAAAAGGAAGGCAAGGATGGAAATTTTGGTGTTGGATTAGTTGAAGCATGGACAAAATACAGTATGTGCATACAATAATTGTCACAAAATGTTAATACCCAGGCATGTTGAGATACCGTAAGTGAAGGAAATAAAGGACAAACTGGGTAAGTGCTACCGTATGTTGAAGAGTGCTTAATTTTCTCTCCTTGTGTAAGAAAAGAAATTTATATACAGTATGTATATATATATATTATATCTTGAGTTTCAGTGCATAATCATTCCCAGCTTCTTGATGTATGGTACTGGTAGCCTACTGCAGTGAACATTGGCTATTGAGCATGCCCAATTATAGCCAATGGTACCAGTACGGTAGGTAATATTCATTACATTGAAAGGAATGTGGATGTTTAATCTAGACCTGAACAGCAACCAAGAAGCAAGATAAATGTTAAGATAAGGCTGCTAATGCCATGAAAAGAAAAGTAGCCTAATGGTTACTGGTACTTGAAATGCTTACCAAGGGAAGCTGGTTTCTTTCAAACATAGAAACATATTTATAGGCTAGGGCCTATACATGACCAAATTAACTTCATTCAGTCCAAGCTGAAAGCCAGGGGGGGGGGGGGGGAGGCTAATCTAGACCTAAACAGCATCCAAGAAGCAAGAGAACTGTTAAGATAAGTCTGATAATACCATGAAAAGAAAAATACTGATAGGCTACTAGTATTTCCCAGTCATTACATTCTGATAAGCCAAACACTCAGTTTTCTATTGGAAGAATCACCTAATAATGCAGGCACAGACAGACCTACGGTAATTCTTATATTCTATTGCATACTAATCCTTAACCCAACAAGTACCGGTATCCTACGGTATTGAAATAATTCAGAATTTGGGGTAGGCCCAGTACAATGCAGGTATTTTTTATACAGTACCGGTAGCCTATGCTTGCTCCAAATGAAAGGTATTTGTTATACAGTATCGGTAGCCTAGAAGTTTGATTCTCTCTATACTGCCTACACAACAATATATTTGTCGAGGTACAGTATTTAGCCCAAAGCATAGGTTAAAATCGTATTTTCAGACCAAATTACCCCAGACAAGTGATCTAAAAACTTTATAAATGCACATTGCCACTAAAAAGGAAACCACACACCTGAATTCATATAATTTTTAATGCTTGGAACAAAAGAAAGGCTGTAACATCCGATATATCAGGTTATGTTTTTTCACACATAGGTTAAAATTTGTCGCAGCTGCGGTCCGTAAATCGGAACAAAGATATATCACGAATTTAACTCAATGCAGGTCATTTTATAGGCTATAGAGGGACCGTGATGTTGTGTTCTTCATTATTATTTCAGTATTCATCAGTTTAGGAACTATTTTGAGTGATTTCCACAATGTTTACATTTGTTATCAAATCTACTTCATCTATACGCCATGTTGGTTTTAAACATGTTCCGCGGATGGAGCGAAGTTTTTCTACGCTCCATAAAATGGCGTCCGCTCCATGGAACTTGTTTAGGGAGCGCTCCATCACACCGCGTTCACAGCGTACTTTCTTCAACAGTTCATCAACTGTTTGCTACCGTGAACGCAACCATAGAAGTTACACGAATTTAGAAATTGGACCTATCGGCAGACTTAGAATCATTTTGGCAACACTGACATGTATGGATTTCTGAAAATTATTCTGGAATGTTATAATCTGTATGTGTGCCAATTTTGGACTAGTTCGCATGCATAACTTCTGAGATATCCAACATATACATCAAATTTCAATTGTGATTTTTTAGCAGTTGGTAGCATTGACGTCAATTTCAGATATGGCCGTGAGATATTCAGGTATAGTTCTTTACTCGTACCAAATTTGGTTTCGATAGCTGCAGCCGTTTAGGAGTTGGTAGGGAGGAGGGTACACAGACAGGCAGACAGAAGGACCGACACATATTTTCCCGGATCGATCTCATAAGTCTACTTTTCCTCATTTTTGCAAAATGATAAAAGTAGGGTAAAAAAAACCTTTATTTTAATGAGCGATACGGTAAGAAAATTAATGATCAGAACCTTGCCTTTGATAGACTCACTTACCAAATTCTATTCAAAATCACCCAATCGTTCCGAAGTGTTCTTAGAAACAGACAGGACAGACAAAATACACTTTTCCGTGCTTTCATCATCTATTAGTCTGAAATATGTAAGGTGACTATTGTTAAATTCTTAAAACACACACAAGAAGGATTTGATTATAGGCTATAGATTTCTGTGTAAGGAAGTACACGGAGTTGATGTTCTATTGAGTTCTCACCAGCTTTTGGCTGGTACACCATTTCGTGATCAAAGTGACGTAGGACTTTCGAAAGTACATTTCCAGAGTTGAATGTCCCAAGTAAAGTGGAATGGTTGATAGCGGGGAGCAGAGCAAGTGTTGGATGTAATTAGTTTATTTGTAAGTGTTGGGGATAATTTGATAAAAGTTGCGCGTACCTTTTGGGTGCCTGGCTTCTTGGCTGGTACCGCTAATTAGGTCGTTGCTTTATTACTCTCCTCTTATATTGCGAATTCGCTTGAAACATGCAATCTCGTCGCCTATCCGCGTGTTCCTCGCCTTTATTGGATAGTAATTACTGTAGCAGTGCTGCCAACTGAACCCAGACATAGTGATGAAGCTAATTGCGTCTGGACATCGTCATGGGACACTACGCTCTATTTATCCTGGAAAAGCAATATGCATTACTTGCTGGCGATTTGTTCCTTTTGCTATACCTACTCTGTGGGCGTTAAATTATAGTGTGTATCATAGTATAGCTTAGACATCTTGCGGAAGGAACTCAACCATCGAAGCTGGACGTATAATTTTAAAGCATTCAATTAAAAATAGTGCAGAATGACTGGAGTATGGAGTTTTCAGTCTTTCACGTTCTGTTCTGTGAGGGAAAAGGTAATGAATGTACCTGGTGGCCCTTTTGCACCGTACTTTCTGAGGCAGTTTTCTTCATGCACTGATGATGAATGGGATAACTAATAACTGATTTTCACAGGGGTATCGCTGCATGCAGTCAGGTTGCATCATAATAAGAAGATATGTAGTTCCCTCACTTCCCTCATACCAACAGTGGTGGCAACGCACGCTAAAGCGCAGTGCGGGTACTATAAAAATCGGACGGTCGCTCGCTGCATGTTCTTCAACGCACCCGTCGATTGAGCCCCATTGCGTTATGAAGCCTCGCTTCCTAGGGCATAGTAGTAGGGTGGTATAAGTGGCTCGTTCCTTCTAGGCCGGTACAATGTACGTACGCAGCTGCCTCGGTAGACGCGTGGGTTCGAGTCGCAACGTCGGCCGTCTTTGAAATGGTTTTCCGTGGTCTCCCATTTTCAACCAAGAAAATGCTGAGACGGTACCTTCTGACAGGCCACGCTGCTTCTTTCCACATCCTTGTCCACATTCATCCATTCATCTCATCTCTCATTCCGACGCGCAGGTCACCCACGGGTGTCGACTAGAAATACCTGCACTTGGCCTCTCAGGAGTCCACACGAAAAAAAACCACTTCCCTCATTAACGACCGGCTCGCTTTTGAAACCTAGCTGTGTGGCTTTGTTTACATTCCATGTCTGTGTGGAGCCAGGGCTTTTCCAGCTCGAGACACAGTGTTGTCAACTCTCCATCGTAGCCAATGAAGCGAGACTAGACGTAATTGCGTGCAACTGTGCAACACTGGTGACCTGACAAGCGAGCCGGCATCCAGGACTTGACTTTGGTCCTCACGTGGAAAAATAGAGGAAGCATGCTATTGGTCACGAACCATCAGCTATTGTTCAACAGCGACCAATGGTTATTGTCCACCCTGCCTATCATTTGAGCCGCCAGTCGTTAACGAGGAAAGTGAGGGTACTATAATAATAATAATAATAATAATAATAATACCGTATGGATTCGGGTTCCGAGTGCATGCTTTGTTATTGGCACCCAGAGGGCAGCTTGCATGTCGATTTTTTTGTTCCTTGAAGCACTATGAAAGTCAATGAGGTTAGATATCTAAGCGCCTTGACACTATAGCGCTTTCTAGTAGAGAAATGAGGAACTTTGTGTTGGTGGAAAATCCCGAGATTAATTTTGCCATTATGAACACGGCCTACTGAATTATGATGGGTTCTTTGACATGCCAACATCGTATGGCATGCGTGTCGTAATTTTTGCCGCCTTTCAAAAAATTACTTACCACGGCCAGGAGCGAACCTGCAAGCTTGGGGGTTAGTAATCCGACACGATAACCAGTCACCCACCGTGGCAATAACTATAACAATCCGACGGTCGCTCGCTGCATGTTCTTCAGCGCACCCGGCAATTGAGCCCCATTGCGTTATGAAGCCTCGCTTCCTAGCGCATAGTAGTAGGGTGGTATAAGTGGGTCGTTCCTTCTAGGCCTGTACAATCTACGTGCGCAGTTGAATTTTGGGAGTCAGGAATCCTATTTTTGTCGAGTCGATGCCTCGCCGTATTGCTGCTGTTTTGAGGGCTCGCGGAGGAGCAACTCGATATTAACTCCGTGCCTTCCCATGACTTTTGGCCACTCAATGTATAAATTCAATTGCCCAAGGTTAGCGGCTTCGGTGGCGTAGTTGGTAGCATGCTGAACTGCTGTGCCCAAGATCGTGGGTTCAAACCTGGCCGAAGTCGTCGGATTTTTTAAGAGCGTTAAAGCCGGCGGTCCCATGTCATAGATTTATGGCATGTAAAAGATCCTTCCTCTAACTAAACTTTTGTGAAGCTAAATTTCTAGGTTATATTTCGTTGAAACGCTCTATCATAGTTCCTACGTTCACCACTAGGTGTCGGTGACATCGGGTAGCGAAAGTTGGAACTACTTGAAATTGAACGGAACTTGTAGCTTAGCCTATGGGTGTCCGCTTGAAGCAGCTACAGCTCATGGCGAGCCGAATATGTCCTCGGACACTCCCTGCACAAAAAGCCATACGCTAAATAAATAAATAAATAAATAAATAAATAAATAAATAAATAAATAAATTGCCCAAGGTTATTAGGATTAGCCTACTTGAACGTGTTTTCTATTTGTCGTGTGGCCTTCTGAGAGGTCAAGAGCAGGTCTTTCTAGTCGACACCCGTGGGCGACCTGCGCCTCGGGATGTGAGATGGAATGGATGAAGATGAATGAAACTGGGCAAGGATATGGGAGGAAGCGGCCGTGGTCTGTGAGAAGGTACCGTCCCAGCATTTACCTGGAGTTGAAAATGGGAAACCACGGAAAACCATTTCATGGACAGCCGACGGTGGGGTTCGAACACACGCGTCTACCGAGTCAGCAGAGAGCTTGCCCCATAAATTAATGCTCCGCTTTAGCGAACGTAACCACTGCTGTAGGTCGTGAATGTGATGACCGACTGAAGATTATTTTACATAGGCTACATTGAAGGAATAGCTTATGTTTATTTTTAGCCTACTTTCGATGATTGCAAAAAATGAAAGTAGACTTATGAGATCTACACAGGACCAAAACTATGTGTGTCTGCCTGTGTGTGAGTGTGTGTATATGTGTGTGTACCCTGTATGTCTGTCCCCTCCCCCTCCCCCCCTATCAATTCAAACATGATGAATCCAAATTGAACGAAATTTGATACAGAGGTAGCACCAGCAAAGGGCACCTCAGTGTCATGTTTTATATTGCCGCCATCTTTGCCAAAACGTAATGGCGGCCACTCAAATGGTCAAAACTTAAAATCAAATTATGACCAAACTAATCATCGGATCTTTCCCAAATTTGGTAAAAACATACCATCGTATAGGACGCGTCCTGTGCCTAAACTAAAAGGTCATCAACCGTACCATCAACCAGTTGACTTACAGTATGCTGGAGCTATTCACGGCCTACTAGATGAGAGCTGCGCTCTATACCGGTCGGTTAGTGAACCCATGTCTACGGTGTAATTGAAAATGTCCTCTTGTTGCCGATAGAGTGCACTCCGTAGGATAGGCGCGATTAAAAATTTGGTGTGCAGTAGGTATATTAAATGTGTTTCTCCCAGTGATACGATTAGACCAACGAAGTTTCAATTATTGTAAGTAGTCGGTGTTAATATACTGAATTCTTACGTTGTTTGGAGTGTTTGCTGATGAAATTGCAAAATTCTGGGGTTAATTATAAACTATGGTTTGAACGCCACTGCTCAAATCCTGTGTGCCAATTTGCACTTCGAATAGGATGAGATTAGGAGGTGATAAGGACAGATAGTTATAACTATACTCATACATTTAGGAGAAAGTAGGCTATATTTTATTTCCTGAACATCTTGTTATATTTTAACAGGGTTTCAGCAGCGTACATGGCAATTGATTGTACGTAGACTAAAGGACTCCGTAGTCAGCCTCACCTTCTCTCGATTCTTCTGGAACAAACAGCAAATTAGTTTGTCTTTTGGAAGCTTTATTTGGAGTGGTGCGTGAGGAGACTGATAGAAAACGACTGTATTCACGTCTACACTTTCATTTCCGTTCCCAGCTTTTACTGTCCCGGTGGATGAGTGAGTACCTATGTACTTACTCGGCTCTTTGGAGCGCTCTAGCCTTCTATTGATCACTGAACACAATTCTCGATTGGATGGGCCACTTGAGGACAACTGTACCTTACTTTGTTTTCATCAGCAAGTGGCTTATCCCCTCCTAAGTTTAGTTTCCCCCCGGGTGTTTACACACTTCTTCCAGGCAAATGCTGGGAGAGTACCTTATAACAAGTGCCGGGGCACCTAAACCATCCCTGTGCTTTATAGAGCTAGATATCTACAACATTGGTTGGTTGGTTCGTCAGTTTAGGGGCTGCGACAACACGGTCATGTAGCCCCGTGTACTTTGGGTGTGTGTAGAATCTGTCCGATAACCGGTGTTAATTGTGATGGCTGTATTACTGTGTGTTATCTGTTTTTAATTCAAGTAAGGACTGCAGAGAGCCTCCATGGCTTAGGCGGCAGCACTCCTGCCTCTCATCGCTGGGTTCGTGCTTCAAATCCCGGCCACTCCATGTGAGATTTGTGCTGGACAAAGTGGAGGCTGACATGTTTTTCTCCGGGTACTCTGGTTTTCCCTGTCACAATTTCATTCCAGCAACACTCTCCTCTAGCATTTCATTTCATCTGTCATTCATTTCATCATTGCCCCAGGGGAGTGCGATAGGCTTCGGCAACCGGCATAGTTCATATCCTCGCCGCTAGATGGGGGCTTCATTCCTTCTATTTCCTGACCCGACTGACAGCAGGCTGTGGATTTTCATTTTCAATGCAGACATTAGATTTTTCAAGTAGTTCCAACTTTTGCTACCAAACGCCACCGTCAGCGACCAACTAACTCTGAACTTGGTTACTAGATGCCACCGCATTCAGCTCCTGGTGACGAACGTTGGAACCTAAGAGCGTTAGTCAAATCTGACATATAATTTATCTTCACACAAGTAAAATTAGTGGAAGGTTCTTTATCATGCCATAAACCTATGGCATGAGACCGCCGGATTTACTTCCCCTCGCAAGGAAGGCTTACTGAGGGATTTTTAACACTCATAAAAAATCCGACGACTTCGGCTGGATTTGAACCCGCGACCTTGGGCATAGAAGCTCAGCATGCTACACTACAACATTCATCAGAGTAGTGAATAGCATTGTTGGCCGTCACGGTGGATACCCGGGTTCTATTCCCGGCTCTGCCAAGAAATGCAATTCTAGTTTGAGGGCTGGAATGGGGTACATTCAGTATCGTGAGGCAAAACTGAGAAGAGGCGGTTTCAATTCCTGCCTTAGCCATCCTGTAAGGAGTTTTCCGTGGTTTTCCACTTCTATTCCAGGCAATTGCCGGGATAATACCTAACTTAAGCCCATTGTCGCATCCTAGCCAAATCCTACCCCAATTACTAATACACTAGTATAGACATCACAGTGACACAGGCTATCAGACAAACTCTACACACACACAAGTATACGGGGTTACATGATCATGATGTCGTTAAGCCCCCCCTTTTTTAGCGTATGGCTTTTAGTGCCGGGAGTGTCCGAGGACATGTTCGGCTCGCCAGTTTTGTAGCTGCTTCGAGACGGACACCCAATGGGTGAGCTACAAGTACCGTTGGGGATGAAAGTGGGAATGTACAAGGACGAGGAGTTGGAAGGTAGCGGCTGTGGCCTATAGTTAGGGACCAACCCCGGCATTTGCGTGGAAGGAAGATGGGAAACCACAGAAGACCATCTTCAAGGTTGCCCGCGGGCGGATTCGAATCTCCTCGCCTCCCGGATGTGAGCGACTGCCAGCAGTCACGCCGTAACGACCACGGCTAATAATTCACCCGGTGTTAAGCCCCTAAGAATCAACAACAATAACAACATTCATCAGAGAAACAAAGATAATCAGACAAGTTCAACACACATCCAAATACACGGGGCTGATGACCAAGATATCTCAAGTCTTTAATATGAATTCAAAGCAAATAACAAGCAATGAAAGTCCGTTATGCATTAACCATAAATCAAACTCGGTTCTCCTCGGTGGGAGGCAAACAGTCAGACCCCTATGCCACCACGTCAAACAGGAAGGAAGATGTATTAGGGTTAATATTTCTTACAAGCTCGCAATTATGTCTCCGTGTTCCAGTGTGATGGAGTGTTTATCTTTCTGGGAAAAAGATAAACTTCGTCTCAAAGTGGAACGATATTGACCAGAACAAAATTACTTGCACGCTTCCCTCAGACACCCCTCGACCGTGAGCCGCCGATAAAGGGATCGTAACCCTCGCACGCAGCTCGAGTATTTCATTTCTTTACTTAAGCAAAGTGATTTCACTGTGAGAGATGCGGTGCCCTTGGCTAGTGCGCACACCCCAATTGTTTGTTCCATCTCAACATATCATCTTTTGACGTACCGTAGGCAAAGTTCCACTCTGCAGCTATTGCCAGCTATACATCATCTAGAAGAGACGTTCTCGACCTCCTTGGGACTGTAAGCACCACTCTCATACCCG
The DNA here is from genome assembly GCA_946902985.2 of Meconema thalassinum. Classification (NCBI taxonomy): domain Eukaryota; kingdom Metazoa; phylum Arthropoda; class Insecta; order Orthoptera; family Tettigoniidae; genus Meconema; species Meconema thalassinum. The sequence continues at coordinate 747,339,881 of OX336388.2, forward strand.
AGCACCATTAAATTGTATATACAGTATTAATAATATTAATCATCATTAATTAAAGATGTGGAAAAGTAAGAAAGGCGAATCCTAAGAAAAATTTTGGTCCAGTCTGTACAGGGGTAATCTGGATGAAAAGGAAATCCCAAGACTTATACCAGCACTCAGAGAAAATCTCTGACACATTTAGGAAAAGACGTTTGAATTTTACGGGCATATCCTCATGATGGGCAATCGGAGACTGACCGAAATAATTCTTAGCCTTGCCCTGTCAATGAAAGTTAAAAACACCTGGCTGCTTGAAGTTGGAAAAATCTTCAGGTAATATCAGTGGCGAAGCGTGATATTTTTTGTAGGTAGGCTGAAATTGAATGAATTCCGAAAGTAACAAACGTGCTCAACTCCTCAAAATTCACAGCTTTAGTCTACTGGAAAGGCTGTGTCCTCACCCCCAGTGTCCCATAACTCATCAGAGGTCAGGCCTTTTTTTACTTTAATGTGGCACACACAGTTACTCATACCATGTATGAAAAAAAAAAAATAGAACAATTATCACAACTAAATGGTATTCTTCACTTTCACAGTCATAATAAAGCAGATGTGTTATTTCAAATAATTAAATCTAATTCGACAAGGAGCATCAGCAAATTAATACATTATCACTCACCATTAATTTTTTTGTAGATAAGTTCGATCCTTCTGTCCTTTTTCTGGGCGTAGACCTCGATAACTCGGGAAATGAATTTTTGACGTTTGGAAGAAGATTTAACAGTTCTCTTTTCTATAGCCAAAATTGCCAAATTCGATAGTCTATCGTTCGTCATTGTGTTGCGGAGGTACGTTTTAACACGTTTCAATGTACTCATGCTTCTTTCGCATGAAGCAGTGGTCGCCGGAACTGAAAGTACCAAGGAAAGTAGCTTCACGCACTCGGGGAGCACATTTTTTAATCCATTGTGTATAATGTATTTGAACAAATCCCTAGGCGATAGGTGTTTATCCTCACTACTATAAACGAACATAAGTTCTCCTGTCAGTTTTTCATGATCGAAGAATGGATACACTTTAAACAATTTTTCGAGAATAAATGTCGGGAATTTATTTGGCCTACTGTAATACAAAAATTCTTCCTGATCTACCAATTCCGTAAAATCTACCTTCTGATAGTCCTGGAATCTGGTTTCCATATTCACTACTATAGTGTCAACTATTTCAAACGCAAGTCTCTTCAATTTCTGTGATCCTGCTTCATTTAGAGTAGTTGAATTTAGGAGAGAGTTAGCTTTCTCAATGTAGGCAAGAAATACTTCTTCACATCTTAGTTTATCAACCGCCTTGGTGCAATTTTCAATTTCGTACTTGCAACGTCTTATATCTACGGTTTTGCTTTGCAGGATGACAAACAATACACCCGTATGCTGAAAAATCAAATGATAAAGCTGCAGCAAAAAAGGAAACGTCAGATCATTAATATATTGCCGAGTCCAATTGCCTGATGTAAGGAATTATCATCCCATCCATCATTGTCTATAATATCATGAAATGCGGCTTTTAGTTCCGCTTAGTGAATGATAATTGTTGCAACAGCGCGCGAATGAAAGTTCCAACTTGTTTCACATGAGCTTGGCAATTTGAAACCCCTTTCTCTAAGAAGATCGCTTATTTTACTAGAACGGCTCAAGAAAGTATGGAATCCTGCGAGGTTTGCTACAAAAATCTTAACTTGCGTAATTGTTTTACAAGCATAAAGCAGAACCAAATTTAATTGATGCGCGTAGCAATGGATGAAGAGGGCATGAGGATATTCTTGTTTTACAATACAGTGAACACCAGCATTTTTACCTGCCATTGCACTGCATCCATCGTACGTTTGGGATATTAATTTCCCTTTCGAGATCTTCCAGGTTTTGAGGACGTCAAGCAAAACAGCGGCTATACCTTGAGCACTTCGGTCTTATGAAACGTCATAAAATCCGACGAATCTCTCTTCAATTTCTCCCGATTCGTTATTGGCATAACGGAAAATAACGTTCATTGGACTTGTAGTTGAGACATCCGTGGTTTCATCAGCCTGTATGGAAATAAACGGACTATTTTCAAATTCACTAAAAATCTGTTCTTTAACTACTTCCGTAATACATTCGAGTAGTTCATTTTGTGTGTCAGAGGAAGGGCCTTTATATACCCCATCGGATGATAAATGATCTTTCATATACGGTTCTTCCTCTGCCAAGAAATCCAATAATTCTAAATAATTGCCTTTGTTTAAAGACGTCTCAGATTCATCGTGACCTCTTGCCGCGCCAGGAAACAGAGTTGAAATCAGTCTTTTCATTATATTCCTATTTCGCTCGACTTTTTCATTGTGTTTCAAAGCTGCAAGACGCATCGCCTCAGAAAGTGCATGGTCAATTCTAGCGGTACCTAAATGATTATATTTAACAGCTGCTGTGATGTGTGAAATTGAACATTCATTTTTTTTTGCCTTAGAAAGACAATTTTTAAGACTTTCCTCACCAACCCCTCTTTTGCCCCATTCTAAATTGTCTTTAGCAAAAAGCACACAATAAAAACAAAATAATCTATTTCGGGTAGCACTACCACTCAACCATGGTTTCGACTCGTACCATTGTCTCTGAAACCGTCTTACAAACTTTCCATCGGTTTTCTGAAGTGACAAGCTTGGCGTGGGCTTCCGTTCTTTCACCTGGAATTTTTCCTCCAAAGAGAGTTGAGAAAAAAATGTTGGATTTTCAATAAGAAAATTCAATGGATCATGAGATGTATTGAACGCATCCGTTGAAACGCATGTGTCGTGTAGATTAGCGTACTTATGCCTACTATTTGTTTTCAACTACTCTGTAACACAAACACCCCACACAGTAAGATACAAATATATTAATAGAAACACACTTCACTGCACTTAACATTCCACACTGGCAATAGGCTGCACAGATTGGTATCATTCACCGTGTAGCCAGGACTGCCAACATGTCAAAAGAGCACATTAAAAAAACCATTCTGCAAGTTAAGTTATGTATTTTAAAGTAACACATAATGAGATTTATCTTAAATTCATTTTTTTGCGTATGTCTGGGTCCTGTTCAGATTTATGTCCATGTTCAATAATTTTTCATGTCAGAAAATTATGCTATCTTGCATTTAATGTCGTTGACAACCCTGTAACCAGTGCTGTGCTGTCTTAGTTCTGCCAAACACCCCTAGATTGCAGCAGTTATCGTTGTGGCGTTTCTATCTCCAGGAGTCCTTGGGCAAGCCTTAACGCACAAGTTTACAAGATACACCCCCTCTTCACCCCGCCCACCAAGTAGTTGCTACTGCGTCTGCGCGCGTGAGGCTGAGTTTAGGTGAATAGCTATTGGTTGATTTGGTTGTGAGCAGACACGACGCTAGGCAGCGCGAGTTCAAATATATAATATTCGAAATATCAATCGAAAAACACCAATAACAGCCGAAGAAAACTAATTTAACTTTTTTTACGGATAGGCTGAGCCTCAGCGCCCTAATGGGCGCCTCGCCCCTGGGTAATATACATCACAGATGCCATTGTACTACACAGAGTTCAGAGAATTAGTCGATAATCACCGCTTTGCAGACCATCCAAGCACTATCACCAACAAAACCTGGTCAGAAGATCGCAAGAGAAGCCACAGCGAGAAGATGAAGAGATTTTGTGGGAAGAGCAAGGCAATGCCATCATCTAAATAAGTTCAATCGCGCTCCTTAGTCGGGCATCACGAAGAAAGAATAATAATAATATTTTAAATACTTGGGTGAAATCGCCCAACCTTCAGGACTAAACATAATAGAAAATCTAGAACGAGTGAGAAAATTACAGAGAGCGTACATACTTCTGGAATCATTACAACAACAAATCGATCTCAGTTAATGCAAAACTAAGACTGCAAAACAGTAGTTCTTCCTGAAGCAATTTATGCCACAGAAATAACCACAAATTCATGGTCACTCAAAAATTATAGAAATAGAAAAAAAGAACGTAAAATCCTCCGAAAATATTTTGGACCATTGAATAATAGTACATTATGCAAAGAGCTTATAATAACAATAATTAAGACACGAGTATGTTTATAAAACGAGCGTAAGCGAGTTTTATAATTTTGCATACGAGTGTCTTAATTACCATTATAGGCGAGTTGCATACGACTGTTTATGTTCGACGATAATTATAACTTTATTATTTGTCTTAACATAAATATTCATAAATATATGTGGGATTCAGTTAATTCAGTTAGTGAACAGGGCGCGCTGGCTTTGCTGACCGAACAGAGAACATGCGTGGTAAAGGCACTCCGAAAGCAGAGACCATTCACTTTGCTTGCCAACACAGAAATATGTTGGATTTTGAGCGCAAGCGCGAAGGTATCCTTACCTAATTGGTCACACAACTGTTTCTTGAGCTCTGATTGGTGGGAGAAACTGTTTCATAATGAAAAATAGTGTTATAATGAGCCTCATTATGATACAGTTTCCTGACACATACTGTTTACATTTCGACATAGTCGAACATAAAGAGGAGTATGGATTGAGACCATCATCAGAAATGTATAAAACCATAGAAACTATCACCGACACTTTCAGAAAGAGACGAGCTGAATGTTTTGGTCACATATACAGAATGGACCAGCACAGAATTACAAAACAAAATTTTCAACATCACGCTCAACAGTAAAATCAAGTCCCAATGGATACAGGAAACTGAAGAAGACTTCAAGCAGCTAAACATCACGATGCACGACATGAGTGATCGGGTTAAATTCATAAAAACCATAATGAAATATACATTTGATTTAAAAAAAACTGTTACCAAAGATGCCAGGAAGAAAGTGGACGGACGAACGGAAGAAAGAACATCGTGCACGAATGAATAGGATTTGGGATCAACGTCGCCGCAAGATTGGGTTGACATGAAAATTGTTCAAGTTCACACGCGCTCTTTAAATGGAATGTACGATAGTAATAATAACAATAACAATACTAATAACATTAATAATACTTACAATATTATTAGTCTAATATTATTATTACTATGCAACAAGCATGCGCCTCTATTTTTGAGAGAAGACCCCCGCTGTGTGTACTTGCGGCGCCCACCTTACCGTGGCACACATCTTGGAGTGTGTGGATCTGGCCGATCTGCGAGGGACTCTCAAGCTGCCTAACACCCTCTCTGTTGTTCTCCGTGATGACGAGTCGTCAGCAGACCTCGTCATCGGGTTCATGAGGGAGAGTGGATATTTTTTCAAGGTTTAATGTACCGTAGTTTAAGACTTTCAATTCAGTCTTAGTCTGTTTTATGTTTTTATTGCGTTCAGATTATATTTCATTGTTCACTGTGCCTTGTTTCTTTTATTGCTTTATACCATTCCCCTTTTTAATATTTGTATCCAAATAATGTATAACTGTTGGGGCTCACTGTCTGTTTTATATAAACCGTGTTCGTCTCATCCCTGGCAGTGGGCTGTTTTTTATCTTCATCCTTTCATTTCATACCATTTCATTTCATTAGGGGCCGATAACCTAGATGTTAGACCCCTTAAAACAGGAATTATCATCATCATCTTTGTTTTTTCTCTACCTCTCCCTCAGAACTGCTTCAATAGCTTGGGATTCATCGATCAACAGGCATGCTACATTGGTCCGCCTCATTGCGTAGTGGCTAGCACTCTTGGCTGTCACCGTGGAGGCCCGGGTTCGATGCCCGTCTCTGCCAAGAAATGTAATTCTGGACTGAGGGCTCAGCCTCATGAGAAGAGGCGGGTTCAATTCCTACTTCAGGCCTCCTAGAAGTGGTTTTCCGCGGCTTCCCACTCCTACTCCGGGCAAATGCCGTGATGATCCCTAACTTAATGCCACGGCCGCTTCCTACCCAAATCCTGATGATGATGATGATGATGATGATGATGATGATAATTGTTGTTTTAAGGGGCGTAAAGTCTAGATAATTGGCCCCTAATGGTTTGGGTGATGGTGAAGGATGAGATGAGAATGAAAACTATAACTAATACTAACTACAGATTTACATACTAGAAGATGAAATGCTAAAGAAATGAAGGATAAGGCAAATAAAGGACAGGAAGAAAAGAAATGCCCTCAACCCTCTAAGAATGAGGATTGAGAGACTTGGAAGGAAGGAGAGGGCCCGCCCCAAAGTCATTGGAAAAAGGGGAAAAACCAGACCCAGCTCAGGAATCTCCCGGGATCGCCAATTCCCAAACTCACCAGCCGTGAGCCCGTGAGGGTATAGCAATATCCAGGGTGCACCAGAAGGGGTGGGGCTACATACACCCTGCCTCCTTGAGGGCCTTGTGCAGAAGACAGGAGATAATATGAAAAGAGAAAGAAGGCTGACCCCTCGCAGAAGGAGGGTATCCTGGAAGATGAGACAAGGGCCAATTAAGGCGGGAAAGGAAGAGGCTCCTTAGGCCTCGAATACCCTAATACCGTCGGGGCCGAAAGAGTACACGAGTTGACCAAGAGAGGCCGACAGGAAAGAAGGAGGAAAGGAGCCCGGCACAAGTAAGTGGAAGCAATACCGGCCTCAGCTGGGGCCTCGTGGTCGCCAACCCATGTCCCACTAGATGTGAAACCCTGGGAGGGTACCCACATCCCACGTCGATTTAAAGTACAGACGTGACAAATACACAGGTTACCAGAAAACTTCTACACACACACCCAAGAACACGAGGCTACATAACTAGGATGCTGCAAATCCCCTAAAGACTTAACAACTACTTAAATCTTCTGACTAGACTTATTTGGCAGAGTCGGGATATAAGTCCGGATATCAGAGGTGACAAGCCAAGTGGTCTTAACTGAACAAACTTCCACACTCTTCACCCAGACTGTTAAATACTTGAGTGAAGGAGTACGCTCCATTGTTTGGTGTTTCCCTCTCAGATTTAATATATTTAAACTTGGAGAGAGCTTACTTAATTTGTGGATAAATACACGAGAACAACAACTCATCATTGGATTTATTGCCATTGTAATATTAGCTGAACAAGAAGAAGGAGAGCTTGGGAAACTGTAAATCACACTCCGTGGCTTAAAACGAACAAAGACACGAGGAAGAGGAAGATTTATATCCAGCCACTTAGTCGATACATATAACACAAGCTCGCTCGTTACGTGCGCTGCATTGAACTCGGGACAGCGCTGCAAATTGTTATCACTAGTATTACACTCCCAGTGACGTAGGAAGGATTTCATGCCAGGGAGAGAAGAGGGTGGATGTCTTGGAAAGTTACATTCCTCCTCCTTTCCCCTTCTACCGGCCTGATCGTCTTCCCGCGGAACGTACTAATAAAATCCCTCCGCCGCATAATTAATGCGAATACACATTGAAAATGATAGGCCAAGAGTTATGGAGTTTTATCTAACTGGGAAACCATAGAAATACACCAAAAATAAGTTTTTGAGATTAAAACACACAAAGAACATAAGTAAGGGTTCAAAAGATTAAATAAGAAGAAGCTTTACCGTCTGTAAAGAAGTGTAGTTAAAAGCAACTAAGTCCTAAATAACATCGTTAAATCGTGCACCATTGCGATGAGGGCATCTGCAGTAATTCCGGAGATCGCAGGTTCAAACCTCGGCGCTAACAGCGGCTATCATGAGTGTGGTTCTTCCCCGTGGAAGACTACTTCTAAGGTGGCTGAAGTGGGAATCCCAGTTTTGCCTCACGAGGCTGAGTGTAACCCGTTCCAGCCCTCAGACCAGAACTGAATATCTAGGCTGAGCCAGGAATCGAACCTAGACCTCCTGGGCCACAGTCAAGCATGCTAGCCGCTACACCACGAGGTGGCCAAATTCAATTCTGACGTGGGGGCCTCAGCGAGGAACACTAAGCCTTGTGAGGCAAAACTGAGAAGATGTAGGTTCGATTTCCACCTCAGCCTTCTCGGAAATGGTTATCCGTCGTGTCTCACTTCTACTCCAGGCCTTTGTCTGAAGTGTAGCGCTCTATGGAAGTGAAACTTGGACTGTTTGCGCAGCCGAAAAGAGGAGACTAGAAGCATTAGAATGATGGAGAATGATGAAGATGAGATGGGTAGTTGGAGTAACAAATGAAGAGGTATGAAGAGAGTGGGAGAGAGAGATGTTTATGACTGCTAATAACAAGAAGAGATAGGTTGATAGGATCCATACTAAGACACCCAGGAATAGCAAACTTAGCTATGGGAAGAAGGGTTGAGGACAAGAACTGTAGGGGTAGACCAAGGTTAGAATATGTTAAAGAGATCGTCTTGTTTGTAGTGTGTGGTAGCTTAGAGAAAACACGATTAGCTCAGGACAGGGAGTTATGGAGGGCTGCATCATACCAGAGAAAATACTGAACACCCAAACACACACACTCCAGGCAAATGCCGGGGTGGTTTCTAAATTAAGGCCCTGGCCGACTCATTCCCAATCCTCGCCCAGCAATACAAATAAAAACACTAATACAACCATCACAATAACACAGGTTAACAGTCAAAAGCACACACACACTCCCAAGTACACGTAGATGAATGACCACGATGTCCAAGCCCCTCAAATGAAATAAAAATACCGAAGACTCGAACTCACACACTCCAGGCAAATGACGAGATGGTTCCTAACTTAAGGCCATGGCCGCCTCCTTCCCAATCCTCGCCCAGTAATACAAATACAAACACTAATACAACCCCCACAATAACACAGATTATCAGACAAAATCTCTCTCTCTCACACACACACACACACAAGTAGAAGTGGATGAATATGAATGATCACGCTTCGGTGGCGTAGTTGGTAGCATGCTGAGCTTCTATATCCAAGGTCGCGGGTTCAAACCCAGCCGAAGTCGTCGGATATTTTAAGAGCGTTAAAATCCCTTAGTATGCTTTCCTTCGGAGGGGAAGTAAAGCCGGCGGTCCCATGTCATAGATTTATGGCATGAAAAAGAATCTTCCAAATACTACACTTGTGGAAGCCAACATTTGTAGGTTAGTTTGATAATGCTATATTAGTTCCAACGTTCGCTGCCAGGTGCTGACTGCGATGTCATTTAGTAGCCACGTCCGCAAATAGGTGTCGTGAACGGTAGCATTTGGTAGCAAAAGTAGGAACTACTTGAAAAAAAATCGCCTGCAGCCCTTCTACCTGAATCACAGATAACACACACTAATACAGCCATCACAATTAACACTGGTTATCCGACAAATTCTACACACACCCTAAGTACACAGGGCTTCATGACTGCGTTGTCGCAGCCCCTAAACTAAGGAACCAACCAACCGACCCTTCAAATGAAACTCGTTGTCCTTGTGGTAGCCTACAACTGCTGTAGGAGCAATTCAAAATAAACAGAATAATATTGCTGGCCAGTGAGAAAGAATGTACACCCGGCGCATGTCCCAGTGACCACTGGATTAATGTGGAGGTATGGGGGCGCAAGCCGCATGGCATAACCCTAACATTAGACAAACACATGTAGATTTTACTAGTCATTGACCTGTGCTGTTTGCGTGCCCACAAAGTGTTATGTTTAGCCCGTTAGGTGCAGGCCAGTGCACACTAGTTATGTTGGTCAAACACTCTGTTTGAGTCCGCTCAAAGGCGAGCTATATCACAACTATGATGAAAATACTCTCGAGACCATACACTCATCCGCTAATAGCATTTGATTTCCAATTACATTGATGTACATACACCAAATAATAGGGGAAGTTAGGGAGGTACCGGACGGCGAACAGTGTCACATTATGAGTCTGAGACGTGTGCTCAAATACTTTCCAGTTAAGTGGTGTTAGGTTGTTGTTTGAGAAGTGCTGGTTCTTAGGAAATCAATGAGATGATAATTGTTGTTTTAAAGGGCTTAACATCTAGGTTATCGGCCCCTAATGGTTTGGGTGATCGTGAAGATGATAACGAAATGACAACTACAACTAATACCAACTACAGACTTACAAACAAGAAGAAGAAATGCTGAACAAAAAAGGATAAGGCAAATAAAGGACAGGAAGAAAAGAAATGCCCTCAATCCTCGAAGAATGCGGATTGAGGGACTTGGAAGGAAGGAGAACCATGAAAGGCAGATAGGAATGGGGAAGAGGAGAGGTCCCGCCCCAAAATCTGTGGAAAAATGGGAGAAAAAACGGACCCAGCTCAGGAATCTCTCGGGGTCGTCAAGTCCCGAACTCACCAACCATGAGCACCTGTGTGTGTGGCAATATCCAGGGTGCATCAGAAGTGGTGGGGCTACATACATCCTGCCTCCTTGATGGCCTTGGCAGAAGACAGGAGATACATGGAAGGCTGACCCCTCGCAGAAGGAGGGTATCAGGAAAGATGAGACAAGGGCCAATTAAGACGGGAAAGGAAGAGACTCCCTAGCCTTCAGATACTCTAATACCGTTGGTGTCGGAAGAGAACAAGAGTTGACCAAGAGAGGTCGACAGGAAAGAAGACGGAGAGGAGCCCGGCACAAGTAAGTGGAAGCAATGCTGGACTCAGCTGGGGTTCCGTGGTCGCCAACCCACGTCCCACTAGATGTGAGCCCCTGGGGGGGGGGGGGGGGATCAATGATTAAAGTCGACCATAATATGGCCTTGGCACACAGAATGTGGGCTGCGATCACGTTTTGCGTTCTCCGTCCGCAGCGAACTGAACGCAAATTAGTGTTTCTTAATATTGTATCGTCTATGTCAAACACACACTGGTCTGCGATTACGATCTCAACCATGACGTAACGGGCAGTGGTCAGTTGAGTTTCGAGTCTGTTGCCCGCACATTGTGTAGCGTTCTTTGTCGAAATGTACACTGAAAAACTCGCTGAAGAGGTGAGAAACTACCCATTTTTGTATGATAGAGAGCATGTCATGAATTTATTTAGACTATAGCCAGTACCAGTAGATTTTATAGTTCTTCGAAACACTCACAGGACATTCGGAAGTAAATGAAAGAGGAGAAGAGATAGAGAGAGTGGAGGATTTCATCTTCGTGGGAGCCAAAATTAGTTACAGTGGATATTGTGGTCCTGAAATTAGGAGACGTATTTCGCTTGGACGAAGCGCTATGATGACTATGTCCCCAATCTGGAAGAGCAGAAATATCAGTTTGGCTAACAAATGTAGATTAGTCAATGTGAATATATTCCCACTGTTCATGTATGGATGCGAGAGCTGAACGCTAAAACAGGCAGACAAGAGGAAGATCGATGCTTTTGAGCTCAGAATACTATAGACTGCAAAAGTTACCAACAAGGCAGTATTAGAGTGCATCAAGCTCCGTATGTCATTGGTCGGCAAGACTATGAAGTTGCAGCTAGCATACTTTGGCCACGTTATGCGATCAGATGCATTAGAAAAGCAATCATGCTAGGAATGATCAGCGGTACCAGAAGACCAGGTACCCAGAAGACACTTTGGTTAGACACCAATAAAACAGACTCTAACCTCTCCCTGGAACAACTAACTTATAGAATGCAGTGTTGGACAGGACAACTTGGAGAGTGATGAGTCATAGAATCGCTGATGGTCGGATTCGACTGAACGGATAACATCATCATCATCAACTTTATAACACTAATTCTCGACACAATCTGTGATATTCGCCTGATTGTTCTCGTAAATTTATTTCGTAGACTCTCTTCTGCATTTTTGCATTTTGGCCTTTTTCATGAGAACAAATAAGGCTAACATTTCCTCTTCGTCAGAAGAACACCACATATTTCCATGTGTTTCTCTTCGGAGGACACCATAGTACCTGCCCGCGCGCCCTACCATTCCGCAATGTGTGTGACATTCCCGAATCGCAGCCCGCCTTGAGTTTCACGACGCGACGTCCTGCCCATAAACGCAGCCCACATTTTGTGTGCCAAGGCCTTCATTTTAAAACTCTTCGTTCATCACCAGCAGGAAGCACCATAAAGTTAAGTACCCTCATTAACTTTAGAGCAAACTTCAAAATTACCATAAACTATAACCTACACAACAAAATGTGCAACCTGTCTTAAATAAAATGGTTGGTTGCTTCCTCAGTTTAGGGGCTTTCGACAACGCGGTCATATAGTCCTGTGTACTTTGGGTGTGTGTAGAATCTGTCTGATAACCGGTGTTAATTGTGATGGCTGTATTAGTGTGTGTTATCTGTAATTCATGTAAGGACTGCATACTATCAATTTCAAGTAGTTCCTACTTTTACTACCAAATGCTACCGTCAACGACACCTGACTGTGAACTTCGCTACTAGATGCCACAGCAACTGGCACCTGGTGGCGAACATTGAAACTTAGTAGAGCGTTAATCAAATCTAACCCACAAATTTAGCTTCACGCAATTGTAGTAAGTGTAAGGTTCTTTTACATGCCATAAATCTATGACATGGGCCCGCCGGCTTTACTTCCCCTCTGAAGGAGGGCATACTGAGGGATATTTAACGCTCTTAAAAAAATTCCGACGTTTCGGTTGGGTTTGAACCCGTGATCTTGGGCATAGAAGTTCAGCAAGCTCCCAACTATGCCACCGAAGCCGTTTCTTAAATATTGTGAAGCAAATATTTATATAATTTTTCCTTCTAGGTGCGTCACCACACCGCTCAAGTTTGAGAATACCTCTTCTAGTTCAGCTTCACTTAATGACATAACGGCCATACAGGAGATATAGGCCTACACCTTTTTTTTTGTGTTTGCCTAATATATCTCTACTTAGTATAAAACTAAGTCCCCTATTCTTGGATGTTACGGGTAAACTCGAGAACCACTAGATGGATTTTGATGCGGTTTTCACCATTCTGTACAGGATATCTCGGGAATGATTTCTGTAGAAAATAATTTATTTATGATCCAAGGAAGCCGAGCACTAACGATTTCAGTGGAAAAGTCGAAAGAAAACCTGGCGTCCGAGCGCTTTGTAAGCTTACGCTGGGCAAACCGTTAAACATGTCTAAATACTATGAGTGTAAGAATTGTTCAGCATTAAAAGTTCTACAAAAGAGCCCGGGAGAGCATATCTCTATCTTCAATACATCGCCTACTATAAGTCTTTTTACGTTTTCATTTCATCCAACAATCTCCATTTAGTTACTGAAGCGACAGTTTACGAGCTAGCTATGGGCAAGTCTATCACCCCAGTTACAGCTTAGCTAGTGGGCAAGCTTATTGCCCCAGATACAGCCAGCAGCAAACTGTCGAGTCGCGTTGAGTTAAAAACTTTAGAGAAGAGTGGTTGTGTTTGGAGTTTCTCTGGAAGTGCAACTGGGCTTTTCTTCATTTCGCCTGTGAATTTTTCGTTCCGCAAAATTCACAGTCAAGTTAAGATTGGACGGAAGGGGCATTTGTGTTTCATGCAGCTCGCCATTCGTAAATTACGTCTGACAAGAATATAATTAATAGTCCAGTCAGTGATTTTAACCCAACATGCCGAGACATAAAACGGATATTGGTCGTTGTTTATTGACATTGAAAAAAAAAAGCGCTTATCCCGTAATGCATTCATAACTGTTCCTGGGCGAAGCCGGGTTGTGTTGCTAGTCATCAAATAAAACTCAGCTGGGGACACGTGGTCACCAAACCACGTTTCACTATTTATGATCCCCTGGTGGGGAGGTCTAATTTAAAGGTTGTCTGTAGAAACAGGCAACATTAAGTCATAATTATATTAATTAGATTAGGTCTTAAAGCAAGGCACTGCACTTCATTATACTTGGTTTTATATTGATGCTTTGTACGGCTTCATGGCTTTCAAGTCTGACGTCCAACTCCTTAGATTATAATTTCATAATACATCTCCCTTGGCCACGGGGTTATTGCCTCTTCCATATCAGTGAACATTCTTCCTCGATGGGGATTGAAAGAGAGAATTATGAGGGCAGAAGAGTAGTGGGGAGGGCGGAAATGAGGGAAGAGGAAAGGAATGGTTGTTAGAGGGAACTCGAACAAAAGCGCAGCCTCTCAAAGTTACGAAATCCAGATGGCTGTGATGAGCATCAAAAGAAACCAGAATAAAGGGAAAGATGCTCATTATCGTTTGTATTTTAAATAGGCTACCATCGCGGGTGATGGGATGGGCGTGCTAAAATATGCGACTTTGTACTTGTCTAGATGTTAAGTATTGTGACGGGTTTCAGAGTTCACTCGTGAATACACACACTACTGGTAGCATGCATGACACTCACCAAATTTATTCCTTAGCTACTATGTACACCAGTAGACTACTTACAGGATGCACCTTAATAATAAGTGGACCCTAGACGCATAATATTATTGTACATATCAATAGTTGTGCAATTATATTGACAGTCTGTAGGTAGTATTGAAAGGTTGTACGATGGCTGTTTTTTTAAGTAAGGGCCGTTTTTTGTAATTTTAAAATGAACCGAACGTGTTATTTTGAAACCACATTTATTTTTTGGTTTTACATACCTTCCTCTATTTTTCTACATAGTTGCCTTGTTTATTTAGGCACTTGTCATACCTTAAAACTAAGTTCTGAAATTCCTCTGCATAAGAGTTTGCCGCCTGCTCTGACAACCAAGAATTCACACTCGAGGAAAATCCATTGATAGAGTGGTTATCGTGAATATTCGGTCCTCGTGAATTTTCGTGTCAATTGCAGTCACCAAGTCATCTGTGATCACAGACCTGAGCGTTCATCGTCATGGACATTTTCACGGCCACTTTTGAACTCGCGTACCCATTTTCGCACTTTACCTTCCGTCATTGCATTATCACCATACACCTCACAAAGCTGACGATGAATGTCTGCAGCCGACATGTTTCTTGAACTCAATAAACGTATCACAGATCGTACCTCACACGCGGTGGGCGAATCAATAATCTTGAACATTGTAAAGATGCACAGTTCAGCGTACAGGATAGCTACACAGCTGCAACTGACGCCTGATTGTTCGCAAAGGATGCCGGGAGGTAGCGCGTACGCCTATTGCGGCGTGCGCACTAACTACGGGCCTTAAAAAGAAAAACGGCCCTTACTTAAAAACAGCCCTCGAACAATATATTGTGCGAATCAACGAAGGGTTGATATTTATTGCACAATGTGGGAGAGATTTTGTCGTGTCCGGACAGTATTGTGCAATATTTGATCAGTTGCTCTTGAGTATTATAAGTGATAGTGTTTCCTTACCTATATATACTCATTCAGACTGTATATCAAAGCTATACAAGTGTCTATAATAATCTCACTTATTGACTGCACTGATACAGCACTTGTAAAATTCAGGTCTGCAAAGGTTGCAAGGTAACATAAAGCTATTGATAAACGCTGGTTTGGTGAAATTGCTCTCGCATTAAGGTATCATGTTTTAGCCAACTTTCTATTTTTGCAAAAAATGAAAGTAGAATTATGAGGTCTACCCATGGCCAAAAATTGTGTGTCTGTCTGTATATGTCGGTGTGTTAGTGTGTGTACTCCGAATGTCTGTCACCCCCCCCCCCCCCCCCATCAATTCGAACACGTGAAATCGAATGGAACGAAATTTGGTACAGAGGTATCACTAGCAAAGGACACCACAGTCTCATGTTTTTTATCGCCGCCATCTTGACGGAAACGTAATGGCGGCCACCCAAATGTTCAAAGCTTAAATCAAATTACCTTTTGGGGAATCATCTTTTGACTGAACTACAAGGTCATCAGCCCAATAGTTTGCAGATAGCGGCCATGTATGTGTGCATATCGATTCACCATATCAATTCAAACACGGTGAAACCGAATTGAATGAAATTTTGTGCAGAGTAGCACTAGCAAAGGGCACCTCATATTCATTTTTAATATCCGCATAGCACGTTGTATTTCAATAAGCTACTACAACCAACATTCACTTATACTCCTTGAAAAGGACAAAGAGTTGTAACTACCCATGCATTTAGGAGAAAGTAGGCTATATGTTCTTTACTGAACATCTTGTTTTGATTTGTGGAGTAAACATTGCAAGAAGTTCAGCAAATAAATTACTATCCTAACGCGAAAGGCTTCGAAAATCAGTTGGCTCACTCAGTCTCAGTTCGTTTAATAGGTTTTGATGAGTGTATTCATTTCGCTTCTGAAAAAAATGTTTCGCCCATTTGCGCTTCTTTGATTTTTTCTTTTTCACAGCCTCAGCCAATGCAATACCAATAATACAAAGTTCCGCTTCCGGCAACATGTTCACCTCGCACGATCAAAACAGCAACTAAATTATTGGACAAGTACATGGCACTGTCTAGGGACATTCCATAAATCTATTGCACGTCGTTTGCACAATAATATTGAGCGTATAGGGTCCGCATTTAACACTCCACTTTGTACGCAGATAACTACAATAGACTATCTGAACACTTCTCAGTGTAGTCTTTAAAGTGTGCTGCCGATTTATTTCCTTCCAGCAGAGTACCGCTGAGGTACTGCTTGGGTCGAAGCTCCGCGAACCTGAGAAGAATGTGGATCGCGGACTATGAGGAGTGATGGTGACGAGTGATGAGGGTTCCCAGTCCGTGCGTAGTAACAGAACCAAACACATTGGTCGGTGACTCACTCACTCATTCGCAACACCACAGTGGTTCGAGCAACGGCCCTATGTTGGCAGTATTGGAATAGACAGGAATCCCAGATAATGCGGTGGGCTGTTGACAGGCCCTTCTCTTCCCGCCTGTCACATCACCTCACCCCGCAAGTTCACAGAGCTTGCACCCGAGCAGTTGCGATTCTGTCTGTACTGTGTCGAACCCAGGTCTTCGCACACCTGCAGGAATAATACTGCACCAAGCTATCACAACACTTGACTGGCACTGGTCAACTCACTGACTGGTATGCACGACGTAACGGCACTTTCTGACAACACTGTTAGTCTCGGCTCGGAAGAAAGACTCTCTTAACTCTAAGTTGTCTGTTTCCAATACAGGCCTTTGGGACTTAAATCTTTAATCATCACAGAACATCCTGTTAGTGTAATTTACTCCAGTGGTAGCGATTTAGATGGCAAGGCTTTCAGTTTTCAGTCATAGTTCTTTCCTTTGGTGTTGAGGATATGACCTAGTAGTTGTCGCAATAAACTGCCTCTATGGACCCGTTCGCGATGGATAATGAAGGCTAGCTAGGGTTTAAAAAAAAGAAGAGGATGCTTATCTGCGCGTTTGCTCTGAAGATAAGACTGGTGAATGGAGTCACGTAGGATCTGTTCTCCAGAGTTATAACATGAAAGTGCTGAGAAGAGGTAAACAGGGCGGTTTCTACATCCGCTTCGGAGCCAACTTCCAGATGAACATCGGTTTGTATGCACATGGGAGAGACAGATTTAGAGCCGACTGCTGCGTGGCGAGGGGTGAACTTTTACAGTACCCAGGGCATTTCAGTGATTATTATTACAGGCATACCTACAACAACACACAGTGTGTGATATGGATTCACAGCCTGACACAGAATTCACACCTACAAAATCCTGATGAAGTCAAAGCCTCCACCAAATTATGGCATTTGAAAATTGAGATCAGACGTCATCTGAGACAAAATTTAACACCAACATGTTAGGGCCTACCAGTCTGTTTCCTACATATTTTTAGCCTATTTTCATTTATGGAAAAAAAAAAGCTTATGAGATCACCTATTGTCTGCGTGTGTGTATGTGTGTGTGTACGTCTGTGTGTGTGTGTGTGTGTGTGTGTGTCCCTAATAACTTCTAAACGGATAGAGAGATTCCAATGAAACTCGGTAAGATCGTAGTACTATTTTGAACGATCCCGACTGTGCCCTTCAAATTTTATTACGTATCACCAATCCAACATGGCGGCTATGTGAAATATTTAAGCGGCATTCTATATCTCCGAAACTATTACTAATATCACCCTGAAATTTTGTACGCTGATAAAAGGCACTATTAGACGTTCAACTATGTGACTTTAAAAACCCTGGAAATTACAAAACGAACATGGCGACCAAGCGATTTTGAAACATTTAAATAGACTTTTCTCGCGATTTAACCATCCGAGCGAGGTGAAACTTGGTACAGCAACTGACTATATAGATTGCAATGCACTGCCATCTAACTTAGATCAGTTGATTACGTAACATCAAGACGGCGGCTGTGCGAAATTTTTAGATTAAATTTTTATTTATTGTGTCCCAATCATGCGATTGAAGATTTTTTAGTAAAACATCTCCACAATAATCTTCATGTTCTAGTGCATAACTCTAAGGCCGATATATAAAAATTCAACATGGTGACCATCCGAAATAAACTGAAGAAAATGGAAATTGCAACACCCAGGAGGAGTGGTGCTACATTGCTGCAATTGAACATGCAGAACGAGTGTTCGGTTGTGATTCGATGATTACACTTTAAGGTCCCTCTGACCGCAAGTTTGGACAACAATCAATACAGAATGTGCCCACCACGAGCTGCAATACATTGATGAATTCGGCGGGGCATGGAGTCAATAAGGCCCTGGATCGCTTCCCGAGGAATTGTGGCCCATGCTTGCTTCACTGTACGGGTCAGTTGTTCCAGAGTTGTGGGTGGCTGAGGACGGTTGGCCAGTTGTCGACCCATCATGTCCCACACATGCTCAAAAGGACTGAGGTCCGGGGATCTGGCGGGCCTTTCTAAGGTTGTGATGTCGTGGAGAGCTTCTCTGGAGATGCGTGCAGTGTGAACCCGGGCATTGTCCTGCTGAAACATCCCATTTCAATGTTCGCCATCATAGGGGCAACCACTGGATTGAGTTCCCTATCAACGTACTGTCGAGCAGTCATAGTGCCCTCAACAAGCACTAATTGTGATTTCACATTAAAGCCAATAGCTCCCCAGACCATAATGCTTCGTGTTGGCCCTGTGTACCTCTCGAAAATAAGGTCTGGGAGGCCCCTGTCCCCGGTACGTAGGCGCACACGATTCGGGCGATCACTGCGGGCAAGGCAGAATCGTGATTCATCACTAAAGACGACCCTATGCCATTCGTCAACCCACGTCGATCGTTCTCGACACCAGGCCAGCCTTACATGTCGCTGTTGTGGGGTCAATGGAACACCTTCTGCAGGGACACGGGATCGTAAGCCAGCTGCACGCAGGCGATTACCAACTGTTTGTTGTGTAACGTGGGGTGCCACAGCTGCTCGAATTTGCGCTGCTGTTACATGGGGTTCCATCCGGGCCAACCGAATGATGCGGCGATCCTCTCTCACAGTTGTATGTCGCGCTGGGCCTGTGCCAGGTCTACGAGTGTGGGTACCTTCATTTGACCACTGCTGCCATACAGTTGTACCGTAGATGCCTGTCGGCCAACACGGGCAGCGACAATCCATAGCGATAATCCAGCCTCACACAGCCCGATTATCCGAGCCCTGTCAAACGGCGACAGTTGTTGATAGTGTGCTCATCTCTGTCGTCGAGGCATGTTTGACAGAGAACACTTCACTGCACAGAATGCAAGTCAACTACGCTACACCAGAGTCCGTATACTGGAGTTGATTCCTCCGCGACCAATCACGTGGGGAGACCTGCAGCAACAATCCAATGGGTCGGAAACTTTGATCGTTTTCATACCTTCATGGCATCGTTCCAATATCTTGAAAATCAACACAAACGACCAATGCCTTCATGGTGTTGCAATTTCCATTTTCTTCAGTATTACAGCAATCAATTTGAAAATGTGTATGTTGATAGAGGTAAATAATGTAAGCAGGACATATAAATATAGGCTATTTAGTTCTTCACGGAACTAGCCCACTTGTTTTCAACTCGTTCAGTTTCAATTTTCCTCCCCCTAGAGACTCACGATTAGTGGGACGTGGGCTAGTGACCACGGGACCTCAGCTGAGTTCGACATTACTTCCCCTTACTTGTGCCGGGCTCCTCTCCGTTATCTTTCATGTCGACCTCCGTTGCTCAACTCTTGTTCTTTTCTGACCCCGATGGTATTGGGTATCTGAGGCCTAGGGAGTTTTTTTTTTACATTCCCGCCTTAATTAGCCCTTGTCTCATCTTTCCTGATCCCTCATTCTTAGAGGGGTCATACCTCTTCGGTTCTCTTCATCTCCTGCCTTGCGCTCAAAGCACTATAATTAAGGAGGCAGGTTGTATGTAGACCCACGACTTAAGTTCCACCCTAGATAGTGCTACACACTCTAGGGCTCACGGCTGGTGATTTCGTGAGTTGGAGACCCCGAGGGATTCTTGAGCTGGGTCCACTCTTTCCCCTTTTTCCAATGGGTTTGGGGTGGACCCTCTCTCCTTTCCCCTTTCCTATCTGCCTTTCATGGCTTTCCTTCCTTCCAAGTCCCTCAATTCTCATTATTCAAGGCTTGAGGGCATTTTATATTTTCCTGTCTTTTATTTGCCTTATTCTTTATTTGTTTACCATTTCTTCCTCTAGTAGCCTATGCAAGTCTGTAGTTAGTATTACGTACAGTTTACAAAACAACGTTTTATAAAGAATGTATTTAATACTCGGCGTAGACACATAAAGCCTTGATTAAGACACCCATATTCTGTGTGGTTCCCGAGACTCCTTACATCCTTTCTTAGGCCCTCCAACTCTGCTGTTTTAATCATGTCTCTTATTGTGAACTCGTTCTAATGAATGGTTTCTATCTCTTTCAGGTGAGTGTGGGGTTTCAAAGCTGTGGTCGTCCTTTGGTGAGTTCATCTGTAATCTTCTACCACTGGCGCATCACCCTTCATCCCATTCTGGCTTTTGATTTTAAAAGGAAGAAGACCACGAGGAAGACCGAGGAAACGCTGGTTAGAGACTGTAAGATCAGACATGGAGGAGAGAGGACACAAAGGAAGATGTCCTGGAACATAAGATGTATGAAGATGGAAGGAGATGGCGAGCGCTTGTACACCACACCGAGGAAACTGGCGTTGGAGAATGATAATGATGATGATGAATTGCACACATGATGATAGTTCGTGTGATACACACGTTTCCTCTCATCGAGCTACACTGTCTGTCTGTGATTACGTTAGGTCGATCGTCGAGAATTGATTTTCGTCTGTTCGACTTTAAAATTTGGCTGGAATTTCACCAAATCGGCCTGAAAGTTGATTATATGGACAGTCGCTCCACAAAGATTGAGCGCACTATTGGCAATGATTATGGTGAGATCTGTTTACCATCTCATGATGAATGCAGTATATTTGCATTTGTCTCTTGGCACAGGCTAGAGTAAAATGTGGCTTTTCACCGATGTCTCGGTCTCATTCATGGCTGTGATTATATGGAAGCTACCGAGGTATGGGTGGTGCTGAGTAATGGCCTTCAGGGCACAGCCAGTGCATGTGTGTTCTGTGAAAGGTTCTACTCATAGGGTATGTGCGATTGTTCTGACTCAGTGAGGAAAGCAATGGCAAACGACCTCACTCCTCATCTTGCCTAGTACACCTCATTATAGTACGGGGGTACTTTCTGAGGATCCAACCAGCCTCTGGACTGACTACCTAACAGACAGATGGTGAGATCCCAACTGTAGGCTTACAAGATCATCTTAAAAGCAGTGTCGAGGATTATAGGTATCATACTTTGGTAAATGTAGAATTTATCTGATTATAGGATTACTTGGTTACGCTACTCATTTCTTAGGGTTTTGGCTCTGGGCTTGAGAACTAATCAAGAAAGAAAGAAAAACATTAAATCACCTGGCATTTACCAATGGTGTGCTAGTATTTGGTTTGAGTGACTACATAACAACGTTTCAGATTGCTTCCCAACAAAAATTACATTAGATATAAAATATTTAAAATATATTAATTTATTCAACAACAGTCTCATCAGATGCTCTTATTATTTGTGTTTGTTTCATATGAGGGGCTTAGAAATAGTGGTCTTTTGCCCCGTGTATCATCTTCGGTAAGTGTAGAATTTATCTGATAACCTGTGTTATAGTGGGGTATATAGTAGTGTGTGTATTAGCAATTCAAGTTGGAAAAACTAAAAGCGACTTTCTTAAAGAAGGTTCTGTGTGTTTCAAAATACACGCCTTTAAGACTAGTCTATGAATTAACACGTGAATTATATTATGCGGAAGAGCTCCGCCTCCATCTGTCGCTACCGTCTACGCCAGCATACGTGCAACTCATGGAGAACCTGAAATCGAAGAAGAGAGACATATGGTGGGATTTCTACATCACTGACGCAATGACCTGCAATGATTGGAAACGGGGAGGCTACGAACTAAGACATACTGTTACACGCTTTGCCATACATGGCTTTCACCATAAGCTGTGCAAGTTAAAGAAGTTTCACCAGCCAGACGCAGACTGTGTATGTGAACGTTGCGGCAAATGTTGCGATAGATATCAAGCGATGTACTGTAGTCTACATATAGACTTGAATCTCTGACGTCCTTATGTTGTAATGAATAGTTTATTCCTATGTATGTTTCATTTTTTCTCTATCATTCCTTTGGCTATTAGCTGCAATAAATATTTTATTACCAATTCAAGTGAGGATTGGGAAGGAGGCGACCGTGCTGCTGAGTTAGGAACCTGGAATAGAACTGGGAAATTATGGAATCCCAGGATGGTTGTTTGGTTCCTTAGTTTAGGGGCTGCGACAACGCGGTCATGTAGCCCCGTGTACTTTGGGTCTGTGTAGAATTTGTATGATAACCGGTGTTAATTGTGATGGCTGTATTAGTGAGTGTTATCTGTGATTGAGGTAGGACTGCAGACGATTATTTTTTATTTTGGGATTATGTTTGTTGTGCGTCGAAAACGTCTACTAAGGAGGGATTTTTGGATATTCAAGTTCTAAAGGGGTGTGAACGGGGTTAAACCTGCATTTCATTGAAGAACAATATGACACGACTATGACGCGAGCGAAGCCGCGGGTACCTGCTAGTCTATCTATCTATATATATAAAAATCAATGTAACGTGATAGTTTGTCTGTGGGTGTGTATGTCTCCTATGCGTTCATATACCATTCGTCCGATTGCGATGAAACTTGGGTGAGATGTTGAGTACACTCCAAGGAAGGTTTCTGACTTAGTAAATCCATTTTACAATAGGTAGCGCACGCGTAGATTCAACAAATGAGCGACGATGCGCGAAGCATTTCAACAAAGTCCCGTATGTGTTCATATACCATTCGTCCGATAGCGATGAAACTTGGGTGAGATGTTGTGTACACTTACGTGAAGGTTTCAAAATTAGTGAATACATTTCACAGTAGATAGCGCACAAGTAGATTCAACAAATGAGCGACGACACGCAATGCGTTTCAACAAAGTCCCGTATGCATTCATATACCATTCGTCCGATAGCTATGAAACTAGGCTGAGATTTTGTGTGCACTCCAGGGAAGGTTTCTAGCTTAGTAAATCCCTTTAAAAATAGGTAGAGCACGAGTAGAATCAACAAATGAGCAACGGCGCGCGAAGCGTTTCAACAAAGTCCCATATAATTTCATATACCATTCATCTGATAGCGATGAAACTTTGGTGAGATGTTGTGTACACTCCAGGGAAGGTTTCTGGCTTAGTACATACATTTTACAATTGGTATCACACCAGTAGATTCAACAAATGAGCGATGACACGCGAAGCGTTTCAACAAAGTCCCGTATAAAGTCGTATACCAGTCGTCTGATAGTGATAAATGTTTGGTGAATTGTTGTGTACACTCCAGGAAAGGTTTCTGGCTAAGTAAATCCATTTTACAATATGAAGCGCACGTTTATATTCAACAAATGAGTGACTACGCGCGAAGCGTTTCGACAACGTCCCGTATACGTTCACATACCATTCATCCGATTGCGATGAAACTTGGGTGAGATGTTGTGTACACTCCAGGGAAGGTTTCTGGCTGAGTACATCCATATTACAATATGTAGCGCAAGAGTAGAATCAACAAATGAGCGACGACACGCGAAGCGTTTCAACCAAGTCCCGTATGCATTCATGTACCATTCGTCCGTAGCTATGAAACTTGGGTGAGATGTTGTGTACACGTCATGGAAAATTTCTGGCTTAGTAAATCCACTATACAATATGCAGCGCACAAGTTGATTCAACAAATGAGGGACGACGCGCGAAGCGTTTCAACAAATTCCCTATAAGGTCATATACCATTCTGCCGTTAGCGGTGAAACTTGGGTGAAATATGGTGGACACTCCAAGGAAGGTTTCTGGCTTAGTAAATACATTTCACAGTAGGTAGCACACGAGTAGATTCGACAAATGAACGACGACATGCGGAGCGTTTCAATACAGTCCCCTATGTCTTCATATCCCATTAGTCCGATAGCGATGAAACTTGGGTGAGATGTTGTGGACACTTACGTGACGGTTTCTAACTTAGTAAATACATTTTACAGTAGGTAGCGCACGAGTAGATTCAACAAATGAGTGACGGAGCACGAATCGTTTAAACAAAATCAGGTATGCGTTCATATACTATTCATCCGATTGCGATGAAACATTGATCAGTTATTGTGTACCCGCCAGGGAAGGAGACTTAGTAAATCCATTTCACAATAAGTAGCGCAAGAGTAGATGAAACAAATGGGTGACGACGCGCGAAGCGTTTCAACAAAATCCCCTATTGCGTTCATATAACATTCTTCGATTGCGATGAAACCTTGATGAGTTATTGTGTACACACCAGGGAAGGGCTTCGACTTAGTAATACATTTCTCAATAGGTAGCGCACGAGTAGATTCAACAAATGAGTGACAGCGCACGAATCGTTTAAACAAAATCCCGTATACGTGCATATACAATTCAACCGATTGCGATGAATCATTGATGAGTTATTGTGTACACACCAGGGAAGGGTTTCGACTTAGTAAATCCATTTCACAACAGGTAGCGTACGAGTAGATTCAACAAATGAGTGACGGCGATGAAACTTTCGAAAGTTGTTGTGCACGCTTCCACGAATGGTTCTAAATTAGAAAATCCATTTTACGATAGCTTAGAGGCAGTTAACATGTAGTGTATCCAAAAGCACTTCAAGAAACAGAATTTCAACGCCAACACTTTCTTTGATTGGCATTGCAACGCATGCCGGGTACAGCTTGTACTCTATAAAAAAAAGGCATCCAACGTTTAGAATGAAGCACTGGTTGGATAGGGATATTCTTCTCTCATTCTGTTGCACGTGAGACATGTATGACGCTGTCATTTTCTAGCAACCCACTATAGCCATATCAGTCGAAAATTTTTCTTTGTCGAAAAAAAAAAAAAAAAAAAAAAACAAACAAACCAGTTTTGCCGATCGTTTTTGTCCTATATTAGAACTGGGTAAACTTGATAGAAATGCTAGAAAAATTAGATATCCATAATTTTAAAGGATAAACTGTGTCCCCTTTTTAGTAAAATCGATCTTATATCATGTTGCATTGACTTTGTGATGCCTATTTTTCACACACGTGTAGCTAAATGTGCCGTCTTGATGATGGATTATTGAAATATTTTATACTGGCAATATTACTTTTTTCATGTAGGTAAAACTTCTGAATATTCTCTCATGACCGCATAGCAGCATTGAAAAAGTTCGTATGCTGCCAACTTTTCTATTTTTAAAGATAACCATGTCATGTCAGTTAGATAGTTGTAGAGGAATGCTGGAAGAAGTTTTCTACCTACCCAGAGTGTAGGTTTGTTTGCATAGGCCGGGCTGTTCATTGACCGCGGATTATATGAATGAAGTTTCGAAGGACAGCGGGGTGCAGCTTGCTACTCACAGCTTTAATACTGTACCCTTCGGGCTTGTATTTCAGTTGTTCACCAGTCTCTATCTTGAGTGTGTGTGCAGCAGTTCGGTTAGATTTAACGTGTTGTATTTTACGTATTTCACGTACAACAATGGATAGTTTTGTGAAAATAAAGCGTGGTCAAGTGCTCAGAAGGAGGGAAATACAGGTCGTAATTAATGTGTTCAGTTATTTGAAGAATCTTAAACCTAACGAAAGTATAAATAATTTAGTCAATGAAACTGCTCTGGCCACAGGAATATCAAAGACTACCGTTTCTAAAATATGTAGTGAGAGTGGACAGGGTCCAGTACTGTCGCCACGCAAAAAGAGGCTAAGTAATACACTTAGCAAGAATGTTAAATACTGTATAATGACGTTATAGTTAATTTACCGGGTGAGTTAGGCGAGGTCGTTGCGGCATGACTGTTGGCAGTCGCTCACATCCGGGAGGCGAGGAGGTTCGAATCCCCCCGCCGGCAACCTTGAAGATGGTCTTCTGTGGTTTCCCATCTTCCTTCAAGGCAAATGCCGGGGTTGGTCCCTAACTATAGGCCACAGCCGCTACCTTCCAACTCCTCGTCCTTGTACATTCCCACTTTCATCCCCAACGGTACTTGTAGCTCACCCATTGGGTGTCCGTCTCGAAGCAGCTACAAAACTGGCGAGCCGAACATGTCCTCGGACACTCCTGGCACTAAAAGCCATACGCAAAAAAAAAAAAAAATAGTTAATTTAATTTCGTTGTATGTGTTATGTTAGCCTACTATTAGTATTATTATACAGTACTTAATTCAAGTCATCGTCACTGCACAATCGCTGAATGTGCGGAAAGTGTACGCGAAGTGCTTTGTACTGCCTCCTCTCATGGAGTGGCAACCCTGTCGTAACGCGCCATAAGACCACTGCTTCATTCTAAACGTTGGATGCCTTATAACAATCGTGAAAATGAAATTCTGTTGTTATAAGCACGCAGGCTAGTGTTTGGAGGTGGGGTGGGTTGTTAGTTTGTGTGTGGTTAGTTTTGAAGGATGCAGAAAAGAACGAATTATTTTACATCCACCCAGGCATCGTAAAAACTGAAAGTTAATGAATTAATAAATTAACCCAATGCAACCTTTCATTTAACATGTCAGCCCATAAAGTAATAACCGGACTCGGCAAAGTGCTGACAATTGCGAGATCATGATGTTTTTCGACTACAACTGAGAGTACCCCTTAATTTTTTTTTAGAAGAAAAGCACTGAGTTTAGAAGTCATTCTTACAGTGTTGCGTATTTATATTGTCAGTTGTAGCTCTTGAGTCGGTCAACACGTATTTCCCCTAAGACTGGGTGGGGTACAATGTATCTAATATATGACTAAAAAGTAAATAACATTCCTGAAAAAAAAATATTTTACTTATGGAACCTGAGCATTAATCAAATCTAGCCTATAATGTACCTTCACACAAGTGTAATTAGTGGAAGGTTCGTTTACATGCCATAAATCTTTGACATGGGACCGCCGGCTTTACTTCCCCTCCGAAGGAAGGCATACTGAGGGATTTTAACACTCTTAAAAAATCCGACTTCGGCCGGTTTTGAACCCGCGACCTTGGGCATTGAAGCTCAGCATGCTACCAACTACGCCACCGAAGTCGCTTATGTTTGAACTGTACTGACGTATTTTATATCTTTTATGGCAGGTATAATGTAACAAGTACCAGTTTGTGGTGGGTTTCAAGGGAAACTTCGACTTACAAAATTCACAACTCTCAACATCCTTGTGCTACAGCAACCAAATTTCAATATGAGTTAATGAGATATGTTTGCTTTGTATAGTTGAAAATCCACAGCCTGCTTCCAGTCTCCGACCGGGTCAGGAATGGAATGAATGAAGCCCCTATCTAGCGGCGAGGATATGAACGTGCCGGCTGCCGAGGCCTGACGCACTCCTCTGGGGCAATGATTAAATGAATGACAGATGCAATGAAATGATAGTGGAGAGTGTTGCTGGAATGATATTGTGACAGGGAAAACCGGAGTACCCGGAGAAAAACCTGTCTGCCTCCGTTTTGTCTAGCACAGATCTCACATGGAGTGACCGGGATTTGAACCACGGACCCAGCGGTGAGAGGCCGGCGTGCTGCCGCCTGAGCCACGGAGGCTTTTTAATATGACTACTTAACAAATTTTATTTCTTAAGTTTTTTATCATAAAAAATGTTTTATAAAAATTTAATTGAAATGTATATATAGTAATTTTTGGTCACTAATTATTGTTAAAAAATGTTAAATTGATGTACAAATAACACACACAGGCTGCGGAACATGTACCATTAGTCATCATCATGATCATTTTCCAGCTCCAGTTTCCCGGGTGTGGTACACAAGCGCTCGCCATTTCTTTCTGTTGGAGTAGAGTTGCTGTTCTACGTCTTCCCAATTCACATTCCGTTTGTTGACCTCAGACTTCACTGTGTCTATCCATCTACTGTATTTCTTGGTCTTCCTACCGGTCTCCTCTCTCTCACTTCTCTGTCGAAATAATTTCTTGGTGTTCTATTTCTGTCCATTCTCATGACATGACCAAACCACTGTAATCTGCATATACCTAGGAGTTCAGTGACAGGTATTTTGATACCAACTTCCTGCCTGTTAATTTTATGTACCATTAGTGTAGATAATGTATTGAAGATGTTGTATTGAAAAGTGGATCATTCCTATATTCAAGTGTTAACAACTCGATACAGGAAAAACAATCAAATATGACTGAAGTCATTAATATACATTACAGCGACAGACAACGATCAGCACATGCATGGTGTCCACAGAATTTTCAATGTCAATTTTCCTGACTTTTCCTGACCATTTTTCAACAAAATTCCTGACTCGCGAAGTCATCATAACATCGGAAAAATTGTTTATTGAGCAAATATATATATATATCGCTTATTTGCAGCCTCCACCATCCCCATAGTTGCCCATCGCTCGCCTATTTATTCATTTAAAATACAAAATAAAGTAAATTATAATGCAATAATACATAAATCAAAGTTCTTAATAACCTAAACTACGCCAACGCCAAAAAACGAGTACAAAAAATAGTAAAAGAGGTTTTTACTATGATGCACTGAAAAATTGGAAACTTACCATAATGTCCAGTGAGTTATTGCTTTTTAACTTCAGAGATTAGTTGAACTAGTAACATCAAATTATGGCTGTATAACACAAAATACTGTATGGTTAATATAATATTCCTGACTTTCTAATACTTTTCGCAATTTTTTCCTGACTCACGCCATTTATTCACACTTTTTCCTGACCAAAAACAAAATTCCTGACTTTTCCTGCCTGTGGTCACCATGACATGGCTGCCAAATTTCAAGATACATTATAAATGCCAGTTCCAGTAGTCTGCAAACATGAGGAATTTGAAAAATGCATGGCAACAATGAATTAAAAAATGAACACGAAATTATATGCAAAGGTTACATATTTGGTAACTTATTTAACATGACACCAACTATACGTTCATTTTTTGAGGGGTCAGACCCCTTCTTCCTCTTCTTTCAAAATGGGAATACCAGCTTATTCTTAGTACTGTATGTACATCCTGAGTAAAACTCAGCGGTCTACACTCTCAAGGGCTTATGGCTAGCGAGTCCATGAATTTCTTAGAATGAGCTATAAGTATACAGTATGCCGTAGTCAGATAGCAAAATCCGTCATTTCATGAAAATCCTAGCCAGCATATGATGTAAAAGGGATAGTTGCATTATCTGACATATGGTTTAATGAAGTTTTGCCATCGCATAATATAATTATTTTTCTACATTATCTGGTGGGAAGTCCAGCCAGTCACTTCATGACATAAGTGGTGTCATCGTGGTGAAAAGTGTGCAATATACGGTATGGAAGTCACCATGGATGTTCAAAGGCTAGGAGTACTTTTGGCAATTTGGTATTTCTGTATTTTTTTTTTGTTCAGCGAGCACATTTTAATATTGTTCTGTTGTTCTATTATTATTGTTTTACTGTTGTCAATTCATTTTAGACCATGATACACAAGCATTCATTTTATTTCTTGGAATAGTTTGTGTATGCCAACAAAAGGTTGATGTACGTCTCCTTTGTGTCAGTTATTTCATGAAAAGTTGAATCAACGAACACCGGATCTTCATGAAGTGCTTCAGCTGATAATGCAAAATTATTTCTTACACTATATGCCTAAATCGTCATCAAGAAACTCGTCAGTTAGTGGAACTGTTCCCTTTTACATCATATGCCAGCTTTTCATGACGTGTGTAGGACTTTCATGAAATGATGGATTTCACTGACTACGACATATTCAATGTGAACCAGTGGCATTGGGTTAACACCATAACATTTTTGCATTCCCATGGGTAATTGATTTAATGGATCATACAAATGCCAAAATGGAAGTGAGAGGGGAACAAGAGAAAACCGTTACATGTCCACTTTATTAAGCAGTTATTTCACACTCCTAATGTGGAGAATATGGTGAAAGGTCGATATCTGTCTGAACCAAGTTGCGCAAGTTATAAAATACGGGACTGCTACAATGAAGTACGTTAATAATAATTTAACAACCATATGTACAGTTTCAGAATACCAATCTCATAAACACTGCCACAATTCACTTATTTGTGCATGGAATATGAAACAACAATGAGATTACACCTAAGTTATACATATACAGTATTGATATCTACTTCCCTGATGTTCCTACTTATGAGTCTCAGTTTAGACAGATCTAAGGAAAGAAAATTCTTAAGATAAACCACAAATATTTCTTTGTTTTTCTATACAGTTTGACAATATTTAATTAAGCACAAACATTGTTATTGTATACAAGCCGGATGTTTGTTTTAGATGATTGACCATGACCTTGAAGCTTGCGAGCGAGTCTGAACACGGTCACTCTCTCGCTTCGAAGTTCACCGGTCTGACAATGGAATTCCAGACTTGAGCACGTGACAACACCACCGTGCAGAACAGCACAGTCCACGTCAAAGTATTGTGTGACGTGGAAGTACACGTAACATAGTTATGAACAGAACGCCATTATATTTGCCAATGACTGTACTTCAGCAGTAGCGCCAGCTTGTTTTGTCCATCATTTGACCGCAGGGGGAAGCTGACAAAAACACAGGTACTGTAGTAACTCGCCTCCAGGCTTCCATTATGATTTTTCACTCACCTAAAATGTCCGGCCTGTAAAAGTTTCGCCTCCAACAGTAGAAAGAAAATTCTGTCACATAATTCTTCAGAAAAGAAATCGATAGCCAAATTAAAGTTACCACGGTTGATGTTTCTTTGATTTCCATTTTATACATAATTCGAACATTATAAAAATTGTGACCATTATATCAAATGAACTGCAGAGTTGAGAGCAGACGTTTAATCCTACACAGCACAGACAATAATTCCTTGCCACAGGTTGCTTTAAAAAGAGCATTAGGAAGGCTGTAGTTTTATCACTGCAAATAGGGTACATTTATGCAGGAAAGAGATAAAGTCAATGCTGGCAAATCCTTACAAATCTTGGCTTAATTTATATATATCAAAAATGTTATTATATTGAATATTAATTTCCATTTATAAATTAAGCCAAGTTTTGCAAGGATATCCAGTTTTCATTTTCTATATGATGGCTTCTTCAAAAGCTGAAACATGTTCGAAAGAATAAGAGATGCTTCTTTCTACAGTGAGGACCATCCCTATAGAAAGGAACATCGCAGGTGTGACGGGCCTGTCGAGCAAGGCGCTAGCAGCAGCATAGAGCCCAACTAGTTCAACACATTTACACTTTTTAACGTATTTAATAATCATTACTTACTGTACATGAATTTCACAGTAATTGTTGGAAATGCTGTCCTTCAATTTCTAGACATACGTTGCACCGACGTACAAAGTTTTGGTACACTCACTGTAATATTCATCCTCACTGATATTTCGTATCAGTGCAGTTATTTCATTCTCGAGAGCCTAACTCCAGAGTACGCGGATTGTATCTGTATACATTTTGTCTGAGATTCCTCTATGAGTAAACATCACACAGTGCTTAAATTTCTGAATACATTTACTGTAAGACTTCTTCTTACGAAGATAAGTTTCCACTATGCAAATGCATGGTTTTGTTCCACATCTAACCATGTTCATGGGATACACAACAGCCTACAGTGCTTCACCATAAGTCTTCAGTCTCTCAACTAAGGTATCTTGTCAGCTGCGTGTGTAATAAATGCAATGCTAGAATTCTGGACTTCCCGTCCTGCTCGTGTTATCGCTAACAAGGGGAGGATACGATGCATGGGTCACCGATTCAAACCATCTCTAGTACACGCGCAGAACATGGCCAGGCGTATATCAGGTGCAAGCAGCAAGGTGCGCCTCCCAGCCGCCTCCGAGAAATCAATTAATTGCAATAAATGCAGTGCGGCGTCTATTGTATGCGCGTTGTATGCCAGCAAGAAACCAACGAACGCGTGGAGATGGGCAAGAGCCCCGCCTCGCAAGCGCGGGATCGCTGGTTCGAATCCCACTGGTGTGCCTTTGCGTTCTTTTTTTTTTTTTTTTTTTTTTTAAACATTGGCAATTCATACAACTGTAGGTGTCTTGAATACTGTTTATTTTGCAGTCAACTGTAATAACGTGTTATGTGAGCCGGAAAAGGGATTCTGAAATCATCGTATCCAGGTCAATGTTTGTGACATTACATAATGTAAAGTATTGGCATTGCAAATACACTGACCGGCAAAAAAAGTGGAACACTTTAATTTTTAATGTCATTTCTTAATTTATTCCACTAAAATGTATCGGTTTTCCAATATTTGCATTATTCATGTAAATTTGAGATGTTTGGCTACAGAAAATACCGAAACATGTTTCACAACACGCTTTAACTCACAAATTTCGTTACATTTTGCAAATCTTACAATTTTCTATTTTTTAGTAATGTTCTTTTGGGCTGGTTTTTATCAAGCGTATTGCCAAACAAAACAGTATTAATGTCTGCACTGCACTGCACGAGAACACTGGTCACTAAAAACGAGTGTTTCCACCCTTAGCGCCTATGACAGCTTGTAAACGCTCAGGCATTCTGTTCACAACTCGTCGAATGGCATCAGCCGGGATGCGATCCCATTCCTCCAGCAGCGATGTTCTCAGTTGTGCCAAGGTGGTGTGGTCACGCTGTCTGACGTTCCTTCCAAGCATATCCCATACATGTTCGAAGGGGTTCAAGTCAGGACTACGAGCTGGCCAGTCCAGGGTTTGAATCCCCACTTCCTGCAGATATTGTACAACACAGTGAGCAGTATGAGGGCGGGCATTATCCTGCATCAGCATGAAATTCTAACCTATGAAAGGCGCAAAGGGCATCACATGGTTCATCAGGATCTCTTCGATGTACCTTTGGAAATTGAGCGTCGCGTGATCGATGCACATCAACTCAGTGCGGGCCATAACGTTGATGCCACCCCACACCATAACCGAGTCACCTCCAAATGGAGTCTTGGAGGAGAAAGCAACAGGGCTGTACCTCTCTCCGCGCCTTCTCCACACTCTTTCTCTTCCATCAGGAGATCTAAGATTAAAGCGACTCTCGTTAGTGAAGAAAACAGAGGTCCACTGCTCGTGGGTCCATCCCAGATGCTGCCTTGCGAAGCCAAGACGCTCCTCTCTGTGATGTCGTTCGAGTGTGGGTCCACGTGCAGGTCTCCTGGACGAAAGATGATCTTCTTCAAACCTTCTTCTTACTGTTCGCTCACTCACTCTCACATTTCTGACATTTTCCAGTTGATTTCGTGCCTGGACTGCTGTGGTATGGCGATCACGCAGAACTTGCAGGGTGAGAAATCTGTCATCCCTGGCACTTGTGCATCTTCTACGGCCTGACCCTCGTCTCCTGTCGTAAGCTTGGAGTTCTCTGTAATGTTGCACTGCACGGTTATTTATTTATTTATTTATTTATTTATTTATTTATTTATCGTATGGCTTTGAGTGCCGGGAGTGTCCGAGGACATGTTCGGCTCGCCTGAGTCTGTAGCTGCTTCCAGCGGAAACCCTAAAGGGTGAGCTACAGGTTCCGTTCAATTTCAAGTAGTTCCAACTTTCGCCACCAGATATCAATGATACCTAGTGGTGAACGTAGGAACTTTGATAGAGCGTTCTGACGAAATCTAACCTAACAATTTTGCTTTACACAAGTTTAGTCTGTGAAAGGATCTTTTACATGCCATAAATCTATGACATGGGACCGCTGGCTTTACTTCCCCTCCGAAGGAAGGCATACTGAAGGATTTTTAACGCTCTTAAAAAACCCAACGACTTCGGCCGTTATTGTTTCAAAATTGTATCTCCAACAAAAACAACAAAACAATCAATTAATTATGTGAAAGGCTCACATTTCGAAACTGGAATGCTGTAGAAGTTTGTCCTTGGGTGCGTTGTAATCCACATATACCAAGCGTATTCGATAAGTAGGCCTAACTATCCGTAATGTAAATAAATGGGTTTAGTTTTTATGAATTGGTATTTATTATGATTTCGGTGGATATTGTCAGCAGGCTAGATCCATAACTAACACATATACAAATTTGTTTACTGTAGAACAACGGCGTTGAGATTTGTGAATCTCTTAAGTCGACGAATCCCTCGAAACAGCCAAAAACTGTTATTTTTTCAGTAAAGAATATCCAAATACCGTACATTCCAAAATTAACGTTATCATCAATCAACGCATAAATGATCAAGGAAAATCGTGATGTTATTTGCTTTTCTGTAGACCTTTTGGTTAGATTGCTATTTATCTCCAAACGTGAGTGCACAATATTTCTACGCCATCAGTAGTTACCGTGGTATATTGGCTTTCACGGCCGGTGAATTAAAACTCAGCAATTCTTCTAGGTTTGTGCCGTATCTTGTGTGGGATTTCGCCTAGGACACCATGCTGGCTCTTCGGCGGGCTCTTGGTGTCCCCGCCCGGACCCCCACAGGAGTAACGAACTGCGCGCTACCTCCCTTTATACAGAGTGCAACTGCACTACTTTACTGCAAGAACTAAAAGCTCAAGCAGCCTTAACCTCCTTATGAAGGCTTCCAAAAAGATGGTATATTGGCTTGGTGTCCTAGGCGAAACCCCACACAAGACACTGTACAGTAGTTCCCTGTCCAATCTTATTGAGTCGACCAGCTGAAAAGCTATTAATAATACACACATCAAAAAAAGTTTTGCATCACCTCGGTTCCCAGATCTCCGGCATATAGACGTTGACTGTGTATATTGTATCCAAGATACAGTCCCTTTGACTGTTCATAGATGTCACTAAAACTGCTCAAAGATGTAAACAACCATGCATGAGCAGGGCCTATTAGACGGAGGGGGTACGACAGCCGATCAGTTCCAGTCATTCCACCAGGACGAAGGTACGCTGCTCATGTTGTCTGTAGTTCTACCATGCCTAGAAGGTCAATACCGCAGTTCGATCGCGTCCGCATTGTTACTTTGTGTCAAGAAGGGCTCTCAACAAGGGAAGTTTCCAGGCGTCTCAGAGTGAACCAAAGCGATGTTGTTCGGACATGGAGGAGGTACAGAGATACAGGAACTGTCGATGACAGGCCTCGCTCAGGCCGCCCAAGGGCTACTACTGTAGTGGATGACCGCTACTTACGGATTGCCGCTCGGAGGAACCCTGACAGCAATGCCACCATGTTGAATAATGCGTTTCGTTCAGCCACAGGACGTCGTGTTTCAACTCAAACTGTGCGCAATAGGCTGCATGATGCGCAACTTCACTCCCGACGTCCATGGCGAGGTCCAGCTTTGCAACCCCGACACCATGCAGCGCGGTACAGATGGGCCCAACAACATGCTGAATGGACCCCACGGAATTGGCATCACGTTCTCTTCACCGATGAGTGTCGCATATGCCTTCAACCAGACAATCGTCGGAGACGTGTTTGGAGGCACCCTGGTCAGGCTGAACGTCTTAGACACACTGTCCAGCGAGTGCAGCAAGGTGGTGGTTCCCTGATGTTTTGGGGTGGCATTATGTGGGGCCGACGTACGCCACTGGTGGTCATGGAAGGCTCCGAAACGGCTTTACGATACCTGAATGACATCCTCCGACCCATAGTGCAACCATATCGGCAGAATATTGGAGAGGCATTTGTCTTCATGGACGACAATTCTCGACCTCATCGTGCACATCTTGTGAATGCGTTCCTTCAAGATAACGACATCGCTCGACTACAGTGGCCAGCATGTTCGCCAGACATGAACCCTATCGAACATGCCTGGGATATGTTGAAAAGGGCTGTTTATGGACGTCTTGACCCACCAACCACTCTGAGAGATTTACGCCGAATTGTCGTTGAGGAGTGGGACAATTTGGACCAACAGTGTCTTGATGAACTTGTGGATAGTATGCCACGGCGAATACAGGCATGCATCAATGCAAGAGGACGTGCTACTGGGTATTAGAGGTAGTGGTGTGTACTGCAATCTGGACCACAAATGCTGAAAGTCTAGCTGTATGATGGTACAACATGCAATGTGTGGGTCTCATGAGCAATAAAACGAGCTGAAATGTTGTTTGTGTTGATCTCTATTCCCTTTGTATTTAACGGTTCCGGAACTCTTGGAACCGAGGTGATGCAAAACTTTTTTTGATGTGTGTAGTTAGATTTAGGCGACGTTCACTACGTTCCAAATTCTAGCTCCAATTACAACTGCACTCACTAATACAGACACTACATTAGTACAGGTTGTAGGGAAGATCCTACACACACCCAAGTAGTCTACAAGCTACTGATAATCAAAATTGTTCATCCTCCCCTCCCAATCTTCTAAATGAACCAACAACTAAATTACAGAGTGTAAAAAGTGTTAAATACGTCTTTTCCCTGTGAATTTATTTAGGAGTAATTACTTTCCTTTGAAATGATAAACATATTAAATGGAACATAAATTACTTGTGTAAGCATTCCATTTAATTTCAGTCTGTGTTCGACCGTTCGCTTTGTGCTGTATCTGTGTGTGTTCACTGCTTTGTAGCACCTCCAACATTCCACAGCCACCGTGATCTCCATATATTTCACTTCCTCAGCTTTTGAAAATGGAAATTGGTATTCCATTTGCCACCGCTGTTTGTTTCATTCGACCACAACGATTTGCAATTGTCTTTCCTGAATCTCGGCCATATTTCTTCACCGTCTCCATAGCAACGCGCCGCCGAGCCGTGCTGAGTCGGGGGTGTGAAGAATACAGGCTGCCACTTCCCATGGCAATCGTTTGAAGCGCAGATAAGGCTAAGATGTCTATGGAATTGTATCTAATTTCTAGTTAACACAAGCATAACTTTTAGGAATCACATATTTTGTTATTGTTGTTCCATTTGAGGGTTTTGGACATCGTGTCCCTATAGCTAGAGCCCTGCGCGGATAATTCAAACGTTATCCGCTTCCGCACGACTGTTACCGCATCCGCCCCGCATCCACACGACTGTTATCCGCATCCGCCCCGCATCCACACGACTGTTATCCGCATCCGCCCCGCATCCACACGACTGTTATCCGCATCCGCCCCGCATCCACACGACTGTTACCGCATCCGCCCCGCATCCGCCCCGCATCCACACGACTGTTATCCGCATCCGCCCCGCATTCACACGACTGTTATCCGCATCCGCCCCGCATCCACACGACTGTTATCCGCATCCGCCCCGCATCCACACGACTGTTATCCGCATCCGCCCCGCATCCACACGACTGTTATCCGCATCCGCCCCGCATCCACACGACTGTTATCCGCATCCGCCCCGCATCCTCACGTTTGTTAACCGAATCTACTGGCATTACAATAATATTTTTAAGTAGGGAGAGATTGTGTCTCAATTATTGCCAATATAGGCTCGTTGCATAATGTACTATAATGCAACACATTTAGACATTTGTATGTCATGTGCTATGTTAAAATGTATGTTATACAGCCATAATTGCAACCCTTTTCAGTTCGAAGTTTTAACTATGCATAATGACATAAATTGAATGAGATAAGCTTGCTCAAATCATCGTCTTACATTTGTCATGAAAAAGACATTACGGAAAAATTTATGTCAGAAACATCCGGGTCCTAGTAATGATATTCAACAAGTTCGGACTGTGTTCTAAAACCTATCCGTAAATTTACTCCAAACATTATCCACAGCTTATCCGATATCCGCACAGTCATGCAAACTATATCCGCATGGCGAAAAGTTTTGCGGATATCCGCGGGTTTATTCGTGGATATCCGCATCAACGCACGGCTTTACAGACTATAGCCCCGTGTACTGAGTGGGTGTGTGTAATTTTTTTCTAATAACCTGTGTTATTGTGAATTCTGTATTTGTGTGTCTATTTGTAATTCAGGTGAGGATTGCGAAGGAGGTGATCGTGGTTTTAGGTTTGGAACCATCCCAGCATTCACCTGGAGTAGAAGTAGAGAAGCCACGGAAAACCACTTCCAGGCTGGTTGATGTGGGAAACAAACTCCACCTCTTGTCAGTTTTGCCTCACGATGCTGAGTGTACCCCACTTCAGGCCTGAAAACCAGAATTAAATTATTTGGCAGAGCCAGAAATCGAACCTGGACCTCCGGGCTAGTAGACAGGAATGCTAGCCGTTACGCCACGAGGTAACAAATTCATTACTTTAAGTCATAGAGGCTGATATTCCAGATGTTTAGATGTTAGAACCCTTAAAACAACGATTATTATCATCTTCATCACTTTAAGACCTAGAAATATTTGACGTTCGTCGTGGGACAAGGATTTTGTGGACAAATTTACCGTAATTAATTACAGCAATTTCTATTCAGGTTAGTAGATAACCTTTATTTCTTCCAACAATTGAATTGGGTAGGGGACCAATATTGTGACCGAAATTGTGAAGCCTTTGAGTTCCATGATACCATATCAGTAGGGCCCAACCGACAGTAGTGGCTACGCTGGCTAAAGCGCTGCGTTAGGTCATGGGGCCAAGCTCTCTGCTGACTCGGTAGGCGCGTGAGTTCGAGCCCCACCGTCGCTGTCCATGAAATGGTTTTCCGTGGTTTCCCATTTTCAACACCAGGCAAATGCTGGGACAGTACCTTCTGACAGGCCACGGCCGCTTCCTTCCACATCCTTGCCCAGTTTCATTCATCTTCATCCCTTCCATCTCTCATCCCGACGCGCAGGTCGCCCACGGGGGTCGACTAGAAAGACCTGCACTCGGCCTCTCAGGAGGCTACACGAAAAAAGAAAAAGAAAGTAGGTCCCGGATGTTGATGACATGTCATCTTTTAACTGAGCTGTCTAAAACAATGCTGAAGTACATAGAAACTCCGGACGGGCCACCACGTCTTCAAATATGTTATTTTTATTTTGCATCGTTTTGCATTATTTGCTATTTTTCCATTTTAAGAACATTTTCTTTAAGCTTGGTAGATTTTCTTGGTCATATTTTAGAAAAATCGGCCCTATAAGGTCATTTTTTTTCCAATTCAGTCATGTCACAGCCTTATATGAGGGAGTTACGTCACTCAGAGTTAAGAAGAAGCTAGAAGCTGATAAAATATAATTTAAAATATTGAAGAAAAAATAATTCAGTACGGTATTGCTATTAGTAGAAAAATATTTATCTTGGATGCAGAAGAACAGTACCTGAGGTATATAGATGCTCTTGTTTTCGTCACAAACCAGACAGTAGCGGAATGGAATGTTACCTGCTGTGTTGACCAAGGTCAGCTGTGGCGGGGTAGAAAGGGGAAGGGGTGTATATTCTTCAGTGGCGGATCCAGGCCTTGCGGGGCCCTGGGCGATATGATGTGTGGCCCACAACAATAGGAAATTAAAAAATACCAAATCAAATGGAAAATAGTTTGGTAATAATAATAATAAAATAAAGAATAGTTACAATTTTTCAGTATACTACAGTACATTTTTTAATAATATGAAAGAAACCTTTTAGTCCCCTTGAAAAAGATTATGTAAACTATGAAATATTAAAATATTACTGGGACCGAGAACAAAGGATGGTGCACATTATCCAAAGCCTAATACAGAAATATACAAAGAAGTTTCCAAAATCACAGACACAATGCGAATACGAAGAATCCAATTTATGGGACACACAGAAAGAATGGACCCGAACAGACTGACACACAAAATACATACTTTCTTAAAGAACAAGGCTGTTAGACCGAATCGGTGTAAATTTACAGAGAGAGACTTAAAGGAATTAGGATCGCCAAACATATATGACCGGAAGGAAATCAGGAAAATCACTCAGACGCGGGGTTTCGAGGAGGAAAGAAGAAGACTACACGACATCAATGGTCAGAGCAACAGAAACAGACCCACTCGTTGCGAATGAAGGAATACTGGGCCAACAGGAAGGCTAGAAAGTGTTGATTTCGCGTGGTACTAAGCGACCCATTCGCGAAGAAGAAGAAAATATTACCTGGAGACATTTCCCCCGGCTGAAGTCTTCTATTATTGCACTGAAATCTAAACTTGCTAGACGGTCACGGGAGGTCATAGCTGCACTGAAAAAAGAATATGAATTATAAATTAGTTTGAAAAGTATAATTAATTAATCAGTTAAATGTAAAACAATCCATGGCGCGGGGCCCTGGGCGGTCGCCCTCCTGGCCCTCCCCTAAATCCGCCCCTGATATTCTTGTCTCAGTTCATTTTCTCCATTTTATAGTGCATTTTTCAAATTTTTAGGTCATTTATTAGTCATTATTGAAAATTTAAAGTGTATTTTTTAAACTTTTTACGTCACCTCAGCAGAACCATACGGGGCGATCGAAGGGCCACTTTGAGTCAGATCACCGCCCAGTTGAATGTCGGGAGTCAGGAACCCATTTCTCGTCGATGCCTCGTCGTATTGCTGCCGTTTTATATTCCGTGCCTTCCTATGACGTTTGGCCACTGAGTGTAAAACAGGAGCTCCAGTGGGGATCCACTGCCTTGCATATAAATTTTAAATACGGCAAATATAGTTTTAGGCAAGTAGCTTTCTTGAGATTCGACGACGTAGAATTGTAGTGCAAGACGAAAGGAATAACAGGTTCTAATCAGAGGATCTGTACTACAGTACTGACTCTCAGTGAACAAACTAAACAGGGCGATTATAAGAAGAGATTCGCAAAAGTGCCCGGGCATTGTTACGTCCGTTCTTCTTGCAGGCTGTTTCACAATGAACTTAACTTCTTATGCTTTATGAAACGTAAAAGGGAACAAGCAATGCTTCTGCATGTATTATTCAGAATTCCTGCGGCCACACCACCACGTATTAGCCATGGCTAGCCATGACAGCGTAACAAACCTTCTAACTTATTACGGCTTACAAATACATGCTCTGTGATCATATTCAAATGCAAAGCAAGCAACTTCGCACAGCCACTAACTCCAGGAATGCTTTTAAACCAAATGAATAGGATACGACCGCGCTAAGCCACATAGGAATGTGCCCGTTAATATCGTGTATAGCGCTGCCGACCTAAGCCCCACATGATACGACATTATGATATAAAGTCTCCTACTATTTTACTGTTAACAAAAATATATATTGCAGTACTTTTTCACTTTTATCTTTCTATGTCCTAATGTTACATACTTTGTCAACAAAATTACTGCGTTAAATCTCGTCTCACTTAATTAAAACATATTTCACCTAGAACAAAAAGAATGTGGTAAGCTAGCCTCTCGCCGAGGAAGACATGAATTGGTCAAGAGAATCTTTAGTTGCTTCCAACCATTTATTTTTGTTGTTGTTGTAGTTAATTTCAGTTAGAGGCTTTATGACTTGGCTCACCTCGTGGGGCAGTGGCTTGCATTTTTGGCTGTCAGCCTTGAGGTTTGGGATTGATTCCCACCTTTGTAAAAATATAAAATCCTGGTCTGAGAGCTAAAACAGAGTCCACTCAGACACCTCGTGGTGTCGCGGACAGCGTTCTTGGTTGTCGCCCCGGAGTTCCGGATTCGATTCCAGGCGCAGCCATGAAATTTTATTTTTGGAGTGAGGGCTGGAACGGGGTACACTCAGCCTCGTGAAGCAAACCTGAGTAGAGGAGGGTTCGATTCCCACCTCATCCATCCTGGATGTGTTTTTCCGTGGTTTCTACTCTTCTACTCCAGGCTGGGATGATTCCTAACTTAAGGTCACGACCGCCTCCTTCCCAATTATCACCTGAATTAAGTACAAAAACACACACTAGAACAGTCATCACAATAACACAGGTTATTGCATAAATCACACAAAAACCCAAAATACATGGGGCTACATGACCGTGATATCGTAGCTCCTAAAGTAAGCAACAATAAAATAGTCCACTCAGCCACGTGAGGTAAAACTGAGAAGGCGTAGGTTCGATTACCACCTCAGCCTTCCTGGAAGTGGTTTTTCGTGTTTTCCCCACTTCTACTCCAGGCCAATGCTGGGATGATTCCTAACTTAATACTTGCCCAATCATACGTGAATTACAAATATACACACTACAATAGACACTACAACACACAGGTTATCAGACAAATTCTACATACACCCAAGTACATGGCACTAAATGTCCAAGATGTCCAAGCACCTCAAATGAAACAACGATGGCAAAGAGGTTATGTAGCCCAGTGACTTGGGTGACTGTGTGAGGGGGAAAGGGGGAGAGGGGAGGGGTAGAGGTGAAGGGGATCTGTTTGATAACCTGTGTTGTTGTTGTTGTTGTTATGACTGTACTAGTGGGTGTGTATTTTTAGCATTGGCTAGAATTTGGATAGGCTTTAATTTAGGTAGCTTATTGGCATTCGCCTGGAGTAGAAGTAGTAAACCACGGAAAACCGCTTCTAAAATGCCTGAGGTAAGAATCGAATCCACCTCGTGTTAGTTTTGCCTCATGAGGTTGAGTGAGCCCCGTTCCACCCTCAGACAAGAATTAAATATCTTGGAAGGGCCGAGAATTGAACCCGGATATCCGCGTTGACAGCCAAAAATG
Source organism: Meconema thalassinum (assembly GCA_946902985.2). Lineage (NCBI taxonomy): Eukaryota > Metazoa > Arthropoda > Insecta > Orthoptera > Tettigoniidae > Meconema > Meconema thalassinum. Next base: position 747,382,585 of record OX336388.2, read on the forward strand.
CTAGTCACTACACCACACGGTGGACATTAATTCAACAATGAACAACTTGTCACTTCTTTTGATAAAATTCTTGGCACTGTATAGAGTTAGGATTGTTGTCCCGGCACTCTGAATAGTATTCCATCGTGACGTTTTCCTAGAGCAGCAGAGTCCAACCATAGCTACCCATGCTGCGCCTCTATTGACAGGGTTGCCTGCTCTGACAGCTCCTCGCCGCGTTCGACCGAGTCAAGTTGGGATGAGTAGCGCACCCGACGAAATGCCAACAGACACACAATGAAACAAACAGACAGACAAACCAAAAAAACTGTTCGTCTAATGCGTTGGCTGTCCGACCTATCTACATAGATTACGTGTTTAGCTCAATATATCTCCAAGTACCAGCATTATGCTAGAAGGCAGTCTTAAAGCGTATGGTACACTATATCTGTAATAGAGAGCAAGGGGATTATCGCAGAGATAATGTGGCGTAAACCGCTCATGACAAATAGACAAAAGACATATCACTTTCTAAATGTAACGTTGTCCTAACCACATACACCATATGCTTTAAACTAACCTATGATCACTTTCCATCACGTCGGGTTTCTTAAAGCCGCTTTGAAAGGCTATATTTGGATATAAGCACACAGGCTCTTCATTGGTTATAGAGCTACACGGATTGGTGAAGTATTGGTGTTACATATCTACCATTTCAAGGAACTACTATTTGTCATGAGCAGCTGATCACCGTCACCATCTGTTTCTCTTCATTTTATTCTATTCTTATACCCTAAATTTTATGGTGCACCATATCAGGTTTTAAACACTTACCTTATTACTGTGCTACGCTTTGTTTTTGTTATTTCAATAGCTGATGAAGGGGATAAAATATAATTAATCCCCGAAACATGTACTGTAAACAAGTTAAATAATTAATTTTATCTGTATAGTATTGATTCAGGCAGATGTTCATTTCTTGTTAATAACTATCTAGCGCTGACTCAACGCGCTTCGTCCGTCACACGGCACTGGCTGGACTCCGTTCCATAGGGAAAGCTCTCACTGTATATCCGAACATATTTTTGTACGTTGGAATTGAAGTATTTAACATGTGCTTCACCACGGAAGTGTCTTGTTTTTAATAAATTCTGATCTATGCTTCATTGATGTCACGACCTGGTGTCTGCTGTTCCATAATTCAAGCCTGCCATTCAGTTTATTGCTTAAACATAAACTCATAAATTAAAATCGAAGTGAAATAAATTTACCGGTGATTTTTTTTTCCTGTGTCACCTGCATTGACCTACTTATTTCCCCTTCGCGTATTGCAATGCTATGTTTAATCTCACAATCTGATACATTGTGATTCTGGCGGCCATCACACGTGTTGTGGAATCTACTCAGAATATCAAGCACTTACTCACTTGCCTACTTACTTACTGACTTATTTACTTATTTACATATTTACGGTGCTTACTTAAAACTTGTGTACTTACTTATTTGCTTACTTACTCACTCGACAACCTCGCGGTGTGCTTGCCACGGTGGGTGAATGATTATTGCGTCGGACTACCAACCTCAAGCTTGCAGGTTCACTCCTGGCCGTGGTAAGTGATTATTGAAAGGCGACAAAATCACGACACGCATATCTTACGTTGTTGGCATGTTAAAGAACCCATTTGAATTCAGTAGGCCGTGTTCATAATGGCAAAATTAATCTCGGAAGTTTCCGCCAACACAAAGTTCCTTATTTCTCTACTAGAGAGCGCTATAGTGTCAAGGTGCTTAGATATCTACCCTCTTTGACGTTCATAGTGCTCCAAGGAACGACAAAATTTGATCCGCAAGCTGCCCTATGGGCGTGAAATAACAAAGCTTGCACCCGGCTTCCGAGGCCATACGATATTATATATTATTTATATATACCTCGTGGTGTAGCGGCTAGCATTCTTGGCTGTCGCACAGGAGGTTTAGGTTCGAGTCCAGGCTCTGCCAAGATATTTAATTCTGTTCTGAGGGCTGGAACGAGGTTCACTGAGCCTCGTGAGACAGAACTTGAGAAAAGGTGGGTTCGATTTCTACCTCAGCTATCCTAGAATTTGTATCCGTGGTCGGCCATCACAATAACACAGATTATCAGACAAGAATTCCTCACGCACGCAAGTACACGGGGATAAATGACCACAATATCGCAAAGCACCTCAATTAACAACAACAACCTACTTACTTACTTACTTAATTACTTACTTACTTTCTCACTTACTCACTCACCTCACCTCACTTCACTCGGTGAGCTTGCCACAGTGGGTGAGTGGTTATCGTGTCGGACTACAAACCCCAAGCTAGCAGGTTCGCTCCTGACCATGGTAAGTGATTATTGAAAGGCGACAAAAATCACGACACGCATGTCATACGTTGTTGGCATGTTAAAGAACCCATTTGAATTCAGTAGGCCGTGTTCATAACGGCAAAATTAATCTCGGGATTTTCCGCCAAAACAAAGTTCCTCATTTCTCTACTAGAAAGCGCTATAGTGTTCAAGGAGCTTAGATATCCAACATCCTTGACTCTCATAGTGCTTCAAGGATCAACGAAATTCGACATGCAAGCTACCCTCTGGGTGTCAAATAACAAAGCTTACACCCGGCACCCGAGGCCATACGATATTATTATTATTACCTCACTCGGTGCTACAGCCCTTCAAGGTCATTGGCCTCTCATATAATATTTTATTATTGCTATATATTTTACGTCCGTTTTAACTACTGTGACTTTAAGAAACGCCGGGGTGCCGGAATTTTGCCCCGAAGGGGATCTTCAACGTGCCAATAAATCTACTTACACTCAAATGCCAACTGTTAGCGCACCCTCAGGATTCGATCCTGCAACCTGGGGCAGAGCAAGCGAGAACGTTGCCCCTGATCCACGCAGTCAGCCTCTCATATAATAATATGGTATCCCACCGTTGTCTGTATCTGGTCTTCTCGCTTCCTCTCTCCATTTTCGTAGGCTACTTCTATTCGTCTGAGAATCATCCTCCACATCATTGCAATCTTCTTCCTCCTGGCTGAACCTTAAGAACTTTCTGAGCTATTCCATCTTCAGACATCTTTCCATGTGCACTAACCACCTCAGTTTGCTAGTTATGTCTGGTTTGTTGCAAATGCCCATAATTACATAATTTTTCCTTATTCTCCACAGCACATCGTCATCTTCTTCAATATCTTTCTCCCGTCTTTTCAGCAGTTTTCAGAATGCTAAAGTAAAAACAAATTATCTTGTATCATAGACTAATAATTTTATCTACCGTATAAAATGTTACAGAATGTCCTCTCAGAATGATAATTGCCACAACTTATTCTCAAGCTATCAGATCAAGTTATTTCATCTCTCGATAGCTCCTCTGACGTGATTGGTGTTAGGAAGAGCACCCGGCAGTAATGATCATTTGTCACATAGAAGTATCATGCCCGTCCTCGTATAAATACTGGAATAATGAGAGATAGAGATACACTGGACAGATTATGTGCGCGATTTCTTAGTTGTGTGTCCACTAACACTTGACTTGAGCTATATCTAGACAGAGCAAATTTGTACGTGATTGAATACTGATGACTGACTTTTACGGCCCAGAGGGGTAGACTTGCAGTTTCCATATCATCTGCAACCCATCGCACTACATCAATCACGCTTTCATTGGCCTGTCCACATTGAAAGGGCCTACGGTAAATTCTGAAGAACTCGATGCACGAATGCTCATTGGCTGCTGCGAGTTTCACGTGCTAATTTTAGTTCGCAGAGTTTTAAGTTCTGTAGGGATCATCTCAGTGCATTTGGTTACAGAATACCACCTCAGATGTTTTGCTGGCAGTCTAGTAAATAATAATTTATGCTAACGTTTAACGAAATTGGTATATTCACTTGAAAAAAAATCCACAGCCTGCTTCCAGTGGAAAAATCGTCAATACTGTTATTTAGTGGATTTATCAAATCTTATGTAATTCGCTCATGGTTTTACGCCGTATTATATTGTAGATTTAAACAAGGTATCGCGAATATTTCCACCTCAAAAACATATACCCAATAAAATATGCGCTCTACCAACCTTCAAATGTTGAATTATCACAGTACATATACATCGGTTCCACAACAATGGCATTCCTACATCCAGCTGCGTTTCGAGAAACATTTTTCATATTAATTAATCAAAATTTGCAACGGATCTGATTGTATTATTTTAAATGTTTTAGACAGAAAGCATTTTGGAAATATTATTGAATCTTACCACTTTTATAAATTTAATTTTTACTTGTTGCACTATTTCTCTCGACGACATTAAGAAAATTGTTGTTTTTCCTGAATCACAAAATTTCACGAACTTGCAACTTCATACTTGTTAGAACTCAGCAATTCTTCTAGGTTTGTGCCGTGTCTTGTGTGGGGTTTCGCCTAAGACACCAAGCTGGCTCATCGGCGGGCTCGTATCCCCGCCCAGACCCCCACAGGAGTAACGAACTGCGCGCTACCTCCCTTTATATAGAGTGAAACTGCACTACTTGACTGCGAGAACTAAAAGCTCAAGCAGCCTGAACCTCCCTATGAAGGCTTCCAAAAAGATGGTATATTGGCTTTCACGGCCGGTGAATTAAAACTCAGCAGAATTCCACTCGATATAAAGGGAGGTAGTGCGCAGTTCGTTACTCCTGTGGGGATCCGGGTGGGGACACCAAGAGCCCGCCGATGAGCCAGCTTGGTGTCCTAGGCGAAACCCCACACAAGACACGGCACAAACTTAGAAGAATTGCTGAGTTTTAATTCACCGGCCGTGAAAGCCAATATACCATTCATACTTGTTTCTTTTTAAAAGTATTCATTATATATTAGGGGCAGATGACCTCGTAGTTCCGCCCCCTTAAAAATACAATAACTAACTAACTTCACTAATGAAAGTCATAATGTAACCGAAACCGCTTCTTTAGAACAATAATATTAATAATTTACTGGCTGATGGTATTTTATCGTTGTGTCTCAAACTTTGTCAATAAGGGTCATTTTCAAGATATGGTTATTTTCTTGTCTCTAAGAACTGAATTTATGCTACACATATGTAGTGTTATTTGTAGGTCTTCAGTCGGTCAACACGAATTTGGCCAATGAATGGGCGGGGTTCAAATTATAAATATGTAAATACGCTCCTGGAAAAATTACATGTAACTTATTAGTTAATTATCACAATTATAATGGGGCAATTTAGGATTACGCGTTTCGACCCTCAAATGGCCATTATCAGATCCTGATCACAGTGTAGAAGGGCATCAATTCCGCTCGGGAATTCCAGTCAGGTAGGCAGGGTTACCTCAATTCCACTCGGTCCTCAAAGGGACCCAAAAATAAGTTCCTCAACTCCGCTCAGGCTTTGACAAGGGGTCGGCAATGGGGTTATCCCCAATGACGTAAACAAATGTCATAACCCTCCTGCTCGCATACCTTATGCAGCGCATGAGTGAATTCTTAATGCAGCTGATTTTTCTGTTCTAGGCTTGAAAACAGTGTGGTGTTTGATGCCATATTTTCAGTGTTGCCTTAGTAAACAAGAGCTTAGTGCTTTTCAGTCGGTCAACATGAATGTACCTTTATTAATCTCATGTAATTTATTTCAGGATTAGGGTATAACCCATCTCTTTTGAGTACATTCGTGTTGACCGACTGAAAAACACTATACTCTTGCTTGAAAACAGTATTTTCAGCATCCGCAGCTGATATCGAAATAATTTTTTTAGGTACAAATTATACTCCTATTATTATCTAAATTTAATTTAATAATGTCTGACTAGGTTAAAAAACATACAAACATTTAATTATGCACATGTTTAAAACAATGTATAACATTTGTAGAAAAAAATAGAAAACTTGGCAGACTTATTTAAAAGAATATTATGATTAATTTTAAATCACTTGTATTTTCTGCCGTTTAAGTTATAATGTGCCCAACACTTTATACCTGATTTAATGAATGAGCGGACTTGACAATTGACATCACAGCGGTTGACCCAATGGCACAACAATGTCTTGCGAACACCACCACGGCATCGGTCAAGCGCTCTGTTAAAGTCCGCTCATTCGTTAAATCAGATATAAACATAATACATAAAGAACTAGATACTAATCATTGTTGTTAAATACAAATATGGACAGGAAATTTAATAAAATAAGGAAAATCAAAATCTTAAAATCACATAAATCTTTACTTCATTTCAAACTATACAAAAAACATTAGATGCGCTGCAGAAGGTGTTTGGCCCGGCCCTTGGTATGCGAGCAGGAGGGTTATGACATTTGTTTACGTCATTTGGGATAACCCCTTTGCCAACCCCTTGTCAAAGCCTGAGCGGAGTTGACGAACTTATTTTTGGGTCCCTTGGAGGACCGAGTGGAATTAAGGAAAATCGAGCGTAATTGATGTTCGACCGTGTAGAAGTGGCGAGCCGGTCGACAAGATAACACTGCTGTGCGACGATAAGTAAACATTACAAATAGATGGTATGTTAGCTTTCACGGCCAGTGAATTAAAACTCAGCAATTCTTTTTGGTTTGGTGTCCTAGGCGAAACCCTACACGAGACACGACACAAACCTAAAATAATTGCTGAGTTTTTATTACAAATAGAGTTTTCCAGTGCATGCTATTGTTGTTAATTTTATTCATTTATTTATTTATTTATTTATTTATTATTACATTGTGTTAATTTAAATTGTATACACATGCATACACACCTTTACTTACGTAATTCATAAAACCTTTATGACAACAACAAACCTAACGCATAATTACGAATCGTATTATAAACACCGAAGACAAGCTACAATACTATATTAGTGAAATAATTTAAACCTCAAACACACTGATCTGGATCTGATGATGGCCACTTGAAGGTCGAAATGCGTAATCCTAAATTTCCCCATTTTAATTTGTGATAGTTAACTAATACATGTATTTTTTCCAGGAGTATATTTACTTATTTGAGGAGCTTGTTTTCAAAACTGAATTTCTCCACAATCATACATTTTTTAGGAGAGAGGAAAAACATATATCTTCAGAGAGGATTATCAAAATGGAGTGAGGGGGGGGGGCGCAGCGGTCAAGCTGTTCGCCTCTAACCAAGGTGGACTGGGTTCGATTCCCGGTCAATGCATCTGAGATTTTTGAAGTGAACTGCCATGTCCTGTGGTTCGGATTCCACGTAAAAAGGAAGTCTCATGGCTCATAATTATGAGATTAACGGTCACGTAAAACTACAATCTTCCTTCCTTTCAAAATGGAGTAATATATAGATTGAATCATAGCTGGGAAGGGCAACATACTATCACCAAAAGTGCACGAAATTATATACAGTACATAAAAAGTTATTGATAATAGGAGATTGGATAGCCTATATTGAAATTTGAACAAAAATTAATGGATATATTTAGTTTGAAAAAAAAAAAAGAATGGTTGTTGCATTTAGCTATGGAAAGCAGGATATTTTATATAATCTCAAGTATTTAACCTGATTCGTGATATTTATTGTGAACGTAATATTAATAGGTATAATTAGCAATTAAATGCCTTCATTTTTAAAGATATATTCATTCTGGTGCAATATATTATAAGTGATGGATGTATTCAGTTTTGAAGCATGTTTTCTCACAGCTTACAGCTTTATCAATGGGAATTTTTTTTCTTTTTTTTTTTAGCGTATGGCTTTTAGTGCCGGGAGTGTCCGAGGACATGTTCGGCTCGCCAGTTTTGTAGCTGCTTCGAGACGGACACCCAATGGGTGAGCTACAAGTACCGTTGGGGAGGAAAGTTGGAAGGGAGGGTCGAGGAGTTGGAAGGTAGCGGCTGTGGCCTATAGTTAAGGACCAACCCCGGCATTTGCCTGGAAGGAAGATGGGAAACCACAGAAGACCATCTTCAAGGTTGCCGGCGGGGGGATTCGAACCTCCTCGCCTCCCGGATGTGAGCGACTGCCAACAGTCATGCCGCAACGACCTCGGCTAACTCACCCGGTATATTAACATTTGATCAAAAATATTTTACCATCCAATGCAGCTTAGGAAAATGTTACCGAATCAACCATACAAAATAATAATAATAATAATAATAATAATAATAGTTTTTGGAGATATTCCATTTTAAGAAGCTCCACATTTATACGTTTTACCCCGCCCAGTCATTGGGTAAATTCATGTTGACCGACTGAAGAGCTACAAATAACAGTTTGAATATGCAACTCTGAAAGAATGGCTTCAAATCCTTACACAAACATGTAATAATTTAATTTCTATGTTAACTTCTTGAACACTTCCCTCTTAATTTATCTTATTTACTATTGAGGATTTAGCAGAGTCTCCTCCACTTCAATTGGGAGTTCTTCAATATACCCAATACTTTTTCTTGGCTTAAACCTGACCGTGCGCCGTAAATTTCACTTGCTGACATCCATTTATCGATTTATGCATGAAAACACCCCCACGTACATGTCATCAAAATGTAGTTACTTGTCCTCATATCATAACCGAAGAACTCGATCTGGCTCTTCCCTCACCATCACCATCATCCACTCATCCGCTATTTTGCTGTAGCTGGTTTCGACTATAGAATTCAACTCCTGCCGATATCAGAAATTCGATAACAATAAAGAATTTCAAGGCCGCATGCCGAGATTACCTCTTGAATACTGCTGATTACCCCGTGTGAATGGTGATGAATGATAGACCGTAGGACTGAGCGAGGATTATATCTAGGATATTATAGAAAGGACTGTGACATTGTGATTATTATTATTATTATTGTTATTATTATTATTATTATTATTATTTAATCTAATAATAATGTTATTGGTTTACGTCCCTTTTAACTACACTGGCTTTTAGAGACGCCGGGGTGCCGGAATTTTGCCCCGAAGGGGATCTTTAACGTACCAGTAAATCTACTGACACGGCTCCCTCGCATTTGCGCACCCTCAAATGCCAGCTGACTGCGCCAGGTTTCGAACCTGCAACCTTGGGCTCAGCAAGCGAGAACGTTACCCCTGAGCCACGCAGCCAGACTATTATTTAATCTATTGTTCCCCTTTAGGAGAGCGATTGAACTTGTTGGATACATGATTTCATCTTGTTGCGTTTTCCCGCTTCTCTTCCTAAAATCTCTTCATCCTCTCAGAATGCTCCCTTTTCCGCTCAGCTGTCCATTTTCTTCCAGGCTGTCATGATGGTGTATCCTCAAACTTAACATTTTTCATTTTATTCCGGCACTCAGTGCGGTCCTCGAGATTTTGTATGTTGACCAATATTTATTATTATTATTATTATTATTATTATTATTATTATTATTATTATTATTATCATTATTCATGTGCCTTTTTCATTAATATTACTATTAGCATAATTAATTTACTCCTTATTTATCATAATTATTTTTTGTATTTCCAAAATTGTCTCATATGTACTGGTAGCATATTGCGTGGTTAAGTGTAAGAGAGAGCCATGAGCCCTTACTTCGCCACTTCTGAAGACATAAAATACATAAATAAATACATAAATAATACATTCCCACCAGTGCATCTCTGTGACTGCCAACAGTTAGGAAACCATTGTAAAGCAAAGTTCTAGAGTACCGAGTCTTAATAATTACTGTTTGCCGCAAGTGTTTCTGCAATTAACTTGTGCAATATTTTCATGTAACTAGGTTATATCTAAGACTGCTTGCTTGCGGGAACCTAAGTAATTTTCATTGTAAATTTGAAGCTAAATTGAATCTCGAAAAGAATATCACGCGGTGTAGCAGAAAACTCCCCATCCGCATTAACGGGTCTGCGAGCCTGCCTTAATAAGTAAAACCCATTTCCATATATAAACTTGATATAAATTCTCGCAGCAACATAGCTATTTAGTTCAATATATCTCCAAGTACCGGCATTATGCTACAAGGCAGTCTCAAAGCGTATGGTACACTGTATCTGTAATAGAGAGCAAGGGGATTATGAAGCTGTATTCTTGTATCGTTCAGAACATTAAAATACATCATTACTATCATCATCGTCATCTACCAAGGGATTAATCGAAAGCTGCGAGGTATCTTTAGTGAATTTTGTTCTTTTCGTAGTGTATGCGGACTTCCTTTTGAATGCGTTCTTTCTCTGCTATAGATCACATACACACGATCTCGTTTTAGTTCCAATTGCTGTTGGTATGGGACGGGTGTGGTGGCGCAGCGGTCAAGCTGTTGGCCTCTCACCAAGGTGGACTGGGTTCGATTCCCGGTCAATGCATGTGTGATTTTCGAAGTGAAATGCCATGTCCTGTGGTTCGGATTCCACTTAAAAATGGAGGTCCCGTGGCATGGTTGTTTTAATAATTCAAACATTTGAAGTACTGGATTATTTCGAATAGTTAACTGTTAAAATAAATTGAACAGTGGTTCAAACATTTGAATTATTTGAAACGATAAGTACTGGACAATTAGTGCATTTTGTGCACACAAAAAAATGTCCAATGGACGTGTTGTTAAAAGCAGGAAGTTATCCGAAAGGTGAGATGGGGGTTAACTCCTTCCCCATTCAGCCTGACAGAAGGGGGGGGGGGGGGGGGTTGGTGCAGCGGTCAAGCTGTTGGCCTATCACCAAGGTAGACCGGGTTCGATTCCCGGTCAATGCATGTGATATTTTCGAAGTGAAATGCCATGTCCTGTGGTTCGGATTCCACGTGAAAAAGAAGGTCCCGTAGCTCAAGATCACATGATTAACGGTCACGTAAAACTAAAAGCTTCCTTCCTTTTTTAGATGCCTATAAATAAATATCAGTGACTTCGGTGGCGTAGTCGGTAGCATGCAGAACTGCTATGCCTAAGATCACGGGTTCAAACCCTACTGAAGACGTCGTTTTTAAGAGAGTTAAAATCCATCAGTATGCCTTCCTTCGGAGGGGACGTAAAGTCAGCGAGCCCATGTCATAGATTTATGGCATGTAAAAGAAACTACCACTACAATTGGTAGTGTGTATCTAAAGATGTAGGCTATTTGGTGAGAAACACTCTTATCAAGTTCCAACGTTCACCGCTAGGTAATAATAATAATAATAATAATAATAATGAAAATGAAAATCCACAGCCTGCTTCCAGTCTCCGACTGGGTCAGGAATGAAATGAATGTAGCCCCCCATCTAGCGGGGAGGATATGAACTGTGCCGGCTGCCAAAGCCTGTCGCACTCCTCTGGGGCAATGATTAAATGAATGACAGATGAAATGAAATGATAGTGGAGAGTGTTGCTGGAATGAAATGTTGACAGGGAAAACCGGAGTACCCGGAGAAAAAACTGTCTGCCTCCGTTTTGTCCATCACAGATCTCACATGGAGTGACCGGGATTTGAACCACGGACCCAGCGGTGAGAGGCCGGCGTGCTGCCGCCTAAGCCACGGAGGCTCAATAATAATAATAATAATAATAATATCGTATGGTCTTGGGTGCCGGGTGCAAGCTTTGTTATTTGAAACCCATAGGGCAGCTTGCATGTCAAATTTCGTCATTCCTTGGAACGCTATGAAAGTCAAAGAGGTTAGATATTGTTACGGTTGTGAGTTTGTTTCGTCGCCTCGCCGCGTGAGTCACCGCCGCCCCCGGGCTATGCTCTGCCTCTGTGTATTACCTGCGCCTTACGCAACAGGGCTACTAGGACAAAAGGGATGGTCCAGAATATTCGTGACCCAGCCAGTGATGGAAATCTCGAGAAGCCGTGAATCCTGGACGGGTCTAGAAGCATTCATTGAGTCACCAGCCTGCTATATAAGAGCGACCTGGCCGGCGAGGTGGACAGTGTTTTTCGAGCTAGTGCGCGCTTTTACCCGAGCGACAGTTGTTGGTGACATGACTTGCGAAACCCTAGTGAAGCTGATTCTCTTGACAGCGAAGGAGTGTGAAGTCTACGGAGGAACAGTGTCTTGAGCGAGTGTGTTTTCCAGTGCAACAGAGGTTAGTGTGGTGAATTGCGAAAACACCGGGGGCTGTTTCCCTAGCCAGCGGACAGCGAAGCAGAGTGTAGTGGTGAGTGAACGGCTATCGTAAACAACTGTAGCTTGCGTATTCAAGGAAGTGTTGCAGGTAGTTCTACCGAGGCCATCGGTCCCATTAGGAGGGATTAACTTCTGTCGCTTATTGACAAGTGAAAGGCAAGTGTTCCCTACAAGAGGAAACTAGAGTGAGATACTAATTGCTTGTATTTGCTACTGTATTTGTGTGGTGTATCTTTCTGGCCCGCAATAAAGCTAATACGTTTCTTTAAGGGAACAATTCGTGTTGTGCTTCTACCCACCGTAATCCAGTTAACGGAAGTGCCACTTGGGGGTGGCACACAACAATATCTAAGCTCCCTGACACTATAGCGCTTTTTAGTAGAGAACCTAGGAACTTTGTGTTGGCGGAAAATCCCGAGATTAATTTTGCAATTATGAACATGGCCTACTGAATTCAAATGTTTTTTTAATATGCCAACAACGTATGATATGCGTGTCGTGATTTTTGTCGCCTTTCAAAAATCACTTACCACGGCCAGGAGCGAACCTGAAAGCTTGGGGTTGGTAGTCCGACACGTTAACCACTCAACCACCTTTGCAAGTCACCGCTAGGTGTGACTGACAGTGGTATCTCTGGTAGCCAAATTTTTAGCATCCTACGGTCGTTCATTTAAAAAAATACCCAGCTATGGCCATTGGCTGCGATTCAAATTGATTATAAATAGCATTCTATACCAGCATCGCATGTTATCACTTTCTTTCATTCTTCCTCATTCTTTCTTTCTCATTCTTCCTTTCTTTCTCTTTTTTCTTTCTTTCTTTCTTTCTTTCTTTCTCTTTCTTTCTTTCTTTCTTCCTTCCTTTCTTTCTCTTTCTTTCTTTCTTCCTTTCTTTCTTTCTCTTTCTTTCTTTCTCTTTCTTTCTTCCTTTCTTCCTTCCTTTCTTTCTCTTTCTTTCTTTCTTCCTTTCTTTCTCTTTCTTTCTTCCTTTCTTTCTTTGCTTCTTTCTTTCTTTCTTTCTTCCTTTCTTTCTTTCTTTCTTCCTTCCTTCCTTTCTTTCTCTTTCTTTTTTCTTTCTTCCTTCATTTCTCTTTCTTTCTTTCTTTCTTCCTTTCTTTCTTTCTCTTTCTTTCTTTCTTCCTTTCTTTCTCTCTCTTTTTTCTTTCTTTCTTTCTTTCTTTCTTCCTTTCTCTTTCTTTCTTTCATTCATTTTTTCCTTCCTTCCTTCCTTCCTTTCTTTCCTCCTTCTTTCTTTTTCCATTTATGTTAACTTTTCTCTTTGCTTTTATTTTTATTATAATTATTCAAACATTTGAATGATTTGACATGTTCGTCAAATAATAATTTGATTATTGACTGAATACTCGAGTTATTTCATTAATACGAATATTTGAAATTCGACATTATCTATTGTATGTATGTCTATCCCTTATTATTCCCGTTTTCCAACGGGGTCGGGGATGAGATGCGATGGAAGTCTTTATGGCGATGGTTTTTACGGCCGGATGCCCTTCCTGACGCCAACCTCATGAGAGGAGTTAATGAGAGATGAAATGAATGATGGTGAATGAAACTGAGCAAGGATGTGGAAGGAAGCGGCCGTGGCCTGTCAGAAGGTACCGTCCCAGCATTTGCCTGGTGTTGAAAATGGGAAACCACGGAAAACCATTTCAAGGACAGCCAACGGTGGGGCTCGAACCCACGCGTCTACCGAGTCAGCAGAGAGCTTGGCCCCATGACCTAATGCTGCGCTTTAGCCAGCGTAGCCACTGCCGACATTATCTATTACTTTGAATATTCGAATGTGCGAATAAGTTAATTCAAATAGTCGAACAATTCGTATTTTCTAATCTAATATTCGTCATCATCATCATCATCATCATGTTTTTCAGTCAAGCGACCCCTACATTGAGTCTTCTCCACGTTGTTCGGTCTTGTGCTGTCCTTTTGACCATTTCATAATTTCGTAGGCCAGAGCTAAGTAGGAAAGATCTCATGAAAGTGTTCCGTGGCCTCCCGCGAGGACGTTTTCCGGGTATTTTGCCTTCTAGTATGTCGATATCATGCCACCATGTCGTAACCTGTGGCCAAGCCAGGTGGATCTCCTTCTATATATCTGGCGGATCATTTGCCGTTTTTCCTTTATTCGATCCAGCACCGTTATTTTGGTCATTTTTTCTACCCAGCTGATCTTTTCCATTCGGCGCCAACACCACATCTCAAACGCTTCTAGTCGTTTAATGTCACCTCTATTCATTGACCAGGTCTCACTGCAGTACATTGCAACTGGCCATATGTATGTCTTAACCAATTGTTTTCTAAGGCTGAGGGACATCGAGCGTTGACAAATTAGAAAATGCTTTTCACGGAATGCCTGCTTGGCCATGGCTATACGGCTCCTGATTTCAACTTCACATCGTAGGTCTTCTGTGAAGATCTGACCAAGGTATTTAAAACGATTGACCTGTTGTACTGGTTCTTTATTTATGGTAATATTTAGTTCGTGTTGACGCTTACTTATCACCAGAATCTTGGTCTTCTTAAAATTGATTTTCATTCCATCTATTCGATATTATTTGAAAAACTCGATTTTTGAATATGTACAGCCCTAGTTTCCATCAATTTATCTTTGTGAGATTACCAGCAGTTTGGAAGCCATTATATATTTCGTGTATCTGTTATTGTGGTTAATACGTGCAGCTAGGAAAATCACAATATCCTTGGTTACTGGCTTGGTGTGGTGGGGAAAATAATACATTCATGCCATAAATAACCAGCGTAAATAAATATAGAACGATAACGTGGGCAAACATCAGCGCTGGTAATCAATTTAACCGGCAACAAATATGCAAATAAATATATACATGTGTGCATAAACGCATGTGGAGTGCTGGTCAATAAACATTTCTGTTTTGGCTAAATATATCGATATCATTATGTCTTCGTTATTTATTCATTCCCTATGGGCTCACAACCAGTGGGACGTAAATTGGCGGATTGCTTGCTTTATTTCAGGGTTTGTTTCTCCTTATTTGTGTCGTTTTTTTAAACATACTAGCCTAATTACATATTTTGTAAATAATAAAGGTAGATATATGAGATCTACATGGACCAAATGTCCGTGTGTGTGTGTATTCCTATCAATTCTCAAGCAACGAAACCGAATTGAAATAAAATTTGGTACAGAGCTAGCATTATTTAAGGGCACCTCCATCCCGCTATTTTAACAAAAATAAAATGGTGGCCTCCGATTGTTTTAAATACCGACGAAACTTATCATCGTATCTCTACCATCCAAGGCCGAAACTACAAGGCTATCAGCTGAATTATTTTTAAGATGGCGGTCGTACTGAACATGCAAATATTACGATCCATAACATACGATCCAATAAAGCAATGCTCACAGTTTTTGGTATTGAAGTAGTTTTGTATGAGGACCTTACATTAGCAACGTAATGCCTTTATGAGATGTAATAATTAAGCGCAGTTGCGATCTTGAAATTATAAAATATAAGAATTAATTACTTTCAGCACTTAAGAACTACAGTAACAAAAATTATCATACTAATATATAAAAATGAGGTGGTGTGTGTCTTTCTGTCTGTCTGTCTGTCTGTCTGTCTGTGGGTTACTCAATAACACAAGAACTACTGGTTCGGTTTAAATGAAATTTTGCATCGACGTAGCTGATTTACCAGGCTTACATATAGGCTACATTTGATTTAGATATTTTGCACTATTAAAAAATGGCGACTATTTTCATATTTCCATTTCAAATAAAAAGAGAACGCTAAGAAATAGCAAACTTTTGATGGCACTACGAGCTTTAAAATTTAATTTTCTATCCGAAGGGTCCTTATCAATTTTCGTGTATCTCCAACGGTTAGCGAGTAAAACCTAAATATGTCTTATAAAACACGGTCAACGCCGAGCGATGTTAGTCTATGTTAGTCTCTACATGAACTGTTTTATTTATAGAGGTAGTTTTTGGGGTCCGAACCTAGACGTGATTTTGAGTCTAATTTTATACTCATTGTGCCGGTTATTGTATGTGAGTATTTGGATCTTTACGCTGTTTCATTATGTTATGGGGCTTTCTACATTGCACGGTATGCTTTCAACATTTTTGCCGATTTGTTTTTCGTTAAATGAATATTTCAGTTGGCCAATATTTATCTGCTTTTTGTCGTTTTTTACCATGATCAGAAACCCAAATTCACAGACGAATGTGTCGAAGACTATCGACTGTCACATTAGTTTATTTAGTGTTCATATGTATCTTACTGCAGAACTGGGCAAATTTATTTCAATAAAGTAGGTATTTTGACTTTCGCGGCCAATAAAAAAACCCGCACGAAAGACGGCGTAAACCTAGAAAAGTTGCTGAGTTTTAATTGCTTGGCCCTGAAATTGAATATACAATCATTTTGGAAGCCTTTATAGGGAGGTGAAAGACTGTTTTAACCTTTAGCACTCGCAGTAAAGTAGCTGAAGTGTTCTAAATAAGAATTGAGGTATCGCACAGTTAGTGGTAGTCTGCAAATAGGCCACAAGAGCCCGCTGATGAACCATCTCAGAGTTACTAGGCGTAATCTCGCAAAAGACACGGCATAAACTTAGAAAAAAAATCTGTGATTAATTTGTTTTTGTTATTATTACTTGGGATGATTGAAGTTTGTTCCGTTACTGTTACTCTTTATCATGACATGGTATATACTTATTGCGGATATGATAATTGCTATCAAGTTTGATGTATTTTTAGAATAATGTTTATATGTTTAAATATAGTAAGAAGACGCTAAACGATAGGTGTTCAATATTTAAGACAGGTTATTTAACTTTTACTACATAGAAGCTGATATTTATTTCCAATATTTAAACGCACTTTCTCACCTACAAAGCGGAGGTAACAGGATTTTCTCCGGGTACTCCGGTTTTCCCTGTCACAATTTCATTCCAGCAACAATCTCCACTATCATTTCATTTCATGCGTCATTAATTTAATCATTGCCCCAGGGGAGTGCGACAGGCTTCGGCAGCCGGCACAGTTCATATCCTCGCTGTTAGATGGGGATTTCATTCATTCCATTCCCTGACCCGGTCGGTCGACTGAAAGCAGGCTAAGGATTTTCACTTTCCTACCTCTGATTAATAATTCGGTGAGTGAAAATGCATGTAATCTACACATGTAGTTGGTAACAAGGAAATAACATAACTACATTAGGAATGTGTGATTATATATATTAATGATTTAGGCCAGCAAGTACTAAAAGCCGTTCGAAGAACGGGTACTTCAGCTAGTTGACAATAAAGGACGGCATAAGTGTCCTTGTGTACCCAAGGCAAATGAACAGCGACTCCATACATCCGAAATGGTGGATGTGCAAATTATTAGAATATTAGAATATTAAAATCAGCAACTCAGAATGTCATTGACAATTAAGACGAAACTTGGTAAGGGAGGAGTATCATATAAGCTACCTCAGTAACGCTAGTGATACATTTATAACAATGAATATAGTGCGCAGCGGTCATCTTGATATTTCAGAAAATAATAAATAGAGCCACAATGGCGAAACTTTGTAATAAATAAGTACCAGGTATAGACTAAGGCATTATATGTCGAAAATTAATCTATACATTCAAAATGGTGGCTGGGCATACTATTAAGGTCGTAAAGGAATCAGTTATTCATGATATAATTGCGCTATTAAAACGAAACTTTGTAATACAAAATGTACCCCTTTTATAAATTTAAATTTTACTTGTACTTGTTGTACTATTTCTCTCGACGACACTAAGAAAATTGTTGTTTTACCTCTATCAGATAATTTCACGAACTTGCAACTTCATACTTGTTTCTTTTTAAATGTATTCATTATGGTGATGTAGGTCATAATGTGACCAAAACTGGAAAATGTTTCAATATCCACTGTCTGACAGTAATATTACTGGACGCTGCTTTTTGTACACCATGTATAAATAGATTGTGTTCTGATCTCCTTGTACTGTATACCAGTCCGTAGATTTAATGCAGCCTTCTCTGTCGTGGGTCAGCTCATTTTTAGGTTGGCTTTCATTTCCCTCTTCCGTGGTCGTCTTTTTCTTGCCTGAATGTTGTTCCTAGATGACGTCATTGCGACTGTACGCACGATTGGCACACAATGTGTTTTTCTTGTCGTCAGCGAGAAGAAGAGTGCAATAAGTTTCTGCTCGCTCTTACACGTTCATGACTGATGGCAGCACAAATTTCTCGCCGGCTTCTGTCTTTTGTTAGTCGTAGCTATCTACTTGAAAACAGAGAATATCATACTTTTTCCATTACATTGGATATTTAGCTATTACGAGCAGTGGCAACTATGATTCCTAAGCCTCAGTGCTTGGCCATGTGACCAAACTACCGCTGCCTTGGCAGATGTGGGTTCAAATCTCACCATTGTCCATCCGTGCAATAGATTTTCGTGGTGTCCCAATTTCAATTCCAGGCAAATACCAAGACTGTGACTTTTAATAGCCCACGTTCGCTTCCTTCCAACTTCTAAACCAGTTTCACGCATATTCATTCATTTCAGATAGCTTCGGTGGTGTAGTTGGTTGCATGCTGGGCTTCTATGCCCAACATTGCGGGTTCAAACCCGGCCGAAGTCGTCCGATTTTTTAAGATCGTTAAAAATCGCTCAGTATGCCTTCCTTCGGAGGGGAATTAAAGCCGACGGGCCCATGTCATAGATTCATGGCATGTAAAAACCTTCCGCTAACTACAATTGTGTGAAGCTAAATTTGTAGGTTAGATTTTATTAACGCTCTATTAGTTCCAACGTTCGCCGCCAGGTTCCTGTTGTGGTGGCATCTAGTAGCCAAGTTCATAGCTTGGTGTCGTTGACGGTAGCATTTGGTAGCAAAAGTAGAAACTACTTCAAATTGATCGTCTGCAGTCCTAATTACATTAATTACAAATTACACACACTAATACAGCCATCACAATTAACACCGGTTATCAGACAGATTCTATACACACCCAAAGCACACGGGGATACATTCCGCGTTGTCGCAGCGCCTAAACTGAGGAACCTACCAACAATCATTCGCTTCATCTTTCATTATCAACTCTCACGAGGTTGGCGTCAAATAGGGCATGTGGCCATAAAAACTATCCAAACATAGAGAAAATTATCACATTACATCCCTGACCCTGTGTAAACTAAGCGGTAGACACATACATATATGTAATTTTTAGCTATTTGATCCGGAGAAATGGGTTAAAATACCGAGGCATTGTAAACAACTTCTGCTTGTGTCCTCGTCATTGTGAAGAATATAATAAAGAAATATAATATAATTTGATTTAAGCTTTCAACATTTGGGTGGCCGCCATTACGTTTCCGTCAAGATTGCGGCGATATAAACCATGACACTGAGGTGCTCTTTGCTTGTGCTACCTCTGTACCAAATTTCGTTCAATTCGGTTTCACCGTGTTTGAATAGATAGGGGGAATCAATTGGCACACATACATGGCCGCCATACGCAAATTATTGGGCAGATGACCTCGTAGTTTGTTCAAAAGATTCTTCATGCATAAAGGTATAACGTTGCAAAATTTGGTAGAGATCAGTAGATTAGGTTGGTCATAATATTATTTAATCTTTTAACATTTGGGTGACCGCCCTTACGTTTTCATCAAGATGGCGGCGATATAAAACATGACACTGAGATGCCCTTTGCTAGTGTTACATCTGTACCATATTTCGTTCAATTCGGATTCACCGTGTTTGAACAGATAGGGGGAATCAATTGGCACACAAACATGGCCGCCATCCGCAAATTATTGGGCAGATGACCTCGTAGTTTGGTCAAAAGATTCCTCATACATAAAGGTATAATGTTACAAAATTTGGTAGAGATCAGATAAATAGGTTGGTCGTAATCTGATTTAAGCTTTGAATTTTTGGGTGGCCGCCATTACGTTTCCGTCAAGATGGCAGCGTTATAAAACATGACACTGAGGTGCCCTTTGCTAGTGCTACCTCTGTACCAAATTTCGTTCAATTTGGTTTCACCGTGTTTGAAAAGATAGGGGGAATCGATTTTCACACAAATATGGCCACCATCCGCAAATTATTAGGCAGATGACCTCGTAATTTGGTCAAAGGATTCTTCATACTTAAAGGTATAATGTTACAAAATTTGGTAGAGATCAGATGAATAGGTTGGTCGTAATCTGATTTAAGCTTTGAACATTTGGGTGGCCGTCATTACGTTTACGTCAAGATGGCGGCGATATAAAACATGACACTGAGGTGCCCTTTGCCAGTGCTACCTCTGTACCAAATGTCGTTCAATTCGGATTCACCGTGTTCGAATTGATAGGGGGGAACAGACATTCAGAGTACACACACTCACACACACACACACAGCCAGACACACAATTTTTGGCCCTGTAGTGATCTCATGTCTACATTAATTTTTTGCAAAAACCGAAAGTAGGCTAAAACAAGATGTTCAGTAAAGAACATATAGCCTACTTTCTCCTAAATGCATGGGTATTGTTATAACTCTTTGTCCTTTTCAAGGAGTATGATTGAATGTTGGTTGTAGGAGCTTGTTGAAATACAACGTGCTTTAGGGATATTAAACATGAATATGAGGTGCCCTTTGCTAGTGCCACCTCTGTATCAAATTTCGTTCAATTCGGTTTCACCGTGTTTGAATTGATAGGGGGAATCGATTTGCACACATACTTGGCCACCATCTGCAAACTATTGGGCTGATGTTCTTGCAGTTTGGTCAGAATATGTTTCCCACATAAAGATATGGTGTTGCAAAATTAGGTAGAGACTAGATTATTAGGTTAGTCGTAATTACATTTTAGCTTTTAACATTTGGGTGGCCACGATTACGTTTCCATCAAGATAGCGGTGATATAAAACATGACACTGAGGTGCCCTTTGCTAGTGCTACCTCTATACAAATTTCGTTCCATTTGGTTTCAGCGTGTTTGAATTAATAGGGGGAATCGATTCTGACACAAAGATGGCCGCCATCCGCAAACTATTAGGCGAATGACCTATTAGATTGGTCAAAGGATGCTCCCTCCATAAAGGTATGTAGTTGCAAAATTTGGTAGAGATCGGATGATTAGGTTAATCGTAATTTGATTTAAGCTTTGAACATTCGTATGGCCGCCATTACGTTTCAGTCAAGATGGCGGCGATATAAAACATGACACTGAGGTGCCCTTTGCTAGTACTACCTCTGTACCAAATTTCGTTCCATTCGGTTCCACCGTGTTCGAATTAATAGGGGGAATCAATTTTGACATAAAGATGGCCTCCATCCGCAAACTATTAGGTGAATGACCTATTAGATTGGTCAAAGGATGCTCCCTCCATAAAGGTATGTAGTTGCAAAATTTGGTAGAGATCGGATGATTAGGTTAATCGTAATTTGATTTAAGCTTTGAACATTCGTGTGGCCGCCATTACGTTTCAGTCAAGATGGCGGCGATATAAAACATGACACTGAGGTGCCCTTTGCTAGTGCTACCTCTGTACCAAATTTCGTTCCATTCGGTTCCACCGTGTTCGAATTAATAGGGGGAATCAATTTTGACATAAAGATGGCCGCCATCCGCAAACTATCAGGTGAATGACATATTAGATTGGTCAAAGGATGCTCCCTCCATAAAGGTATGTAGTTGCAAAATTTGGTAGAGATCGGATGATTAGGTTAATCGTAATTTGATTTAAGCTTTGCACATTTGTGTGGCCGCCATTTCGTTTTCGTCAAGATGGCGGCGATATAAAACATGACACTGAGGTGCCTTTTGTTAGTACTACCTCTGTACCAAATTTCGTTCCATTCGGTTGCACCGTGTTCGAATAAATAGGGGGAATCGATTTTCACACAAAGATGGCCGCCATCCGCAAACTATTACGCTGATGACCTATTGGTTTGGTCAAAGGATGCTCCCCCCATAAAGGTATGTTGTTGCAAAATTTGGTAGAGATCGGATGATTAGGTTAATCGTAATTTGATTTAAGCTTTGAACATTTGTGTGGCCGCCATTACGTTTCCGTCAAGATGGCGGCGATATATAACATGACACTGAGGCGTCCTTTGCTAGTGCTACCTTTGTGCCAAATTTCGTTCAATTCGCATTCACCGTGTTCGAATTGATAGGGGGGGGGACAGACATTCAGAGTACACACACTCACACACACACAGACACACAGACACACACACACACAGACTCACACACACACATACACACACACAGACAGACACACTTTTTTTTCGCCCTGTGTTGATCTCATAAGTCTACTTTCATTTTTTGCAAAAATCGAAAGTAGGCTAAAAAAATAGGCTTCAACTTTTGTCCGTGTGTCTGTGTGTGTGTGTGTGTGTGTGTGTGTGTGAGAGAGAGAGAGAGAGAGAATTTTTGTGTGTCCCCCCTAATAACTTCTAAACGGCTGGAGCGAATTCAATGAAACTCAGTAAGTTTATAGCACTATTCCGGGCGACCCCGACCGTGCCTTTCAAATTTTGTTAAGTCTCTCTAATCCAACATGGCGGCTGTGCGAAATATTTCACCATCATTTAATATCTCCGAAACTATTACCGATATCAACCTGGAATTTTGTACGGTGATAAAGGGAACTACTAGAAGTTCACCTATGTAACTTTTGAAAACCTGGTAACTGCTAAACCAAAAAGGCGGCCAAGCGAATTTGCTACTTTTAAATAGACGTTTCTCGCGATTTAACCAACCAAACGCAATGAAACATGGTACAATATATGTTCATACACATTGTAATGCACCGACATCTAACTTCGTTCAATTGTTTACATAACCTCAAGATGGCGGCTGTTCGAAATATTTCACTGGCATTCTATATCTCTGAATCTATTACCGGTATCACCATGAAATTTTGTACGGAGATAAAGGGCACTTCTGTAAGTTCATCTATGAGACTTTCGAAAACCGGTTAACTACAAAACGAACATGGCGGCCAAGCGAATTTGAAAGTTTTATATAGACTTTTCTCTCGCGATTTAATGATCCAAACGCAATGAAATTTCGTACAGCAAATGTTTATACACATTGTAATGCACTGGTATCTAATTTAGTTCAATTGTTTATATAACCTCAAGATGGCGGCTGTGCGAATTTCGAAAATTAAGTTTTTATTTCTTGTGTTCTAATCATGCGATCGAAATCAACATTTGCATAATGAACGTTCAAAATAACCATCACCTAATAGTACATAACTCTATGGCCTACTTATATTAAAATCCAACATGGCGACCATCCGAAATATTTAGACGGTTCTCAATATCTATTAATCTACTACAGCAATCAAACTGAAATGTTGTAAGCGTGTAGAGGCTATAAGTGTAAGTTCACCTATGGGACGTTCAATAACCTGGCGAGAACAAATCCAACATGGCGGCGACGTGAAATTTAAATATTCAAATGGACGCTTCTTCCGTTTTAACCATCCGAGCGCAGTGAAACTTGATACGGTATATGCTTATACAAATTTTAATCGACTACCATCTAATTCATTCAAATTATTTTCATAACCACGTGATGGCGGCTGAGCGAAATTTTAAAATCCCGCTTTTATTTCTTGTGTCCTAATCAAGCGATTGAAGTTTGAATAAAACACCTACACAATAATCTTCAGGTAATAGTACATAAATCTAAGGCCTATAATATAAAAATCCAACATGGTGACCATCCAAAATATTTAGACGGTTTTCAATATCTACGAATCTATTACAACAATGAAACTGACAATTTGTATGTTGATAGAGGCAATTAATATTAGTAGGATATATGAAAATAGGCTATTTAGTTCTTCACGGAACTACTTGTTGTTTCTTTCTTTTCTAACTCCTGTGTTTCTCCTCTTTTGTTTGAGGGGTTGCTGTAAACTGTGTAGGGCGTTATTCCTATTTAGTTTTTTTATTTATATGTTCATGAATTCCGTTATTTATGGAGTTTGCCGGATCATCAATAAGCCCTCTTACGAATCGTCGGAAACAAACTTAAACAATTAATGTCGTATGGACTAAGATTCTGAGCATTTCTGGGTGTTCTATCAAGAATAAGGCAGTAGAACTCCTGAATATTTCAGAACAGTGGAGAAGTAAATTATTTCCTCGTGGCATGGTGATTGTGCAGAAAAGTAGGCTTAAAATTATTCGCAAAGCTTTTGCTGTGCAGGCTATACTGCACATTAAATAGCGAAATCCTTGTCAATGAAGTGCAAATTTAGAGCAAACGAATTCTGCTAGGGTATCAATAGTCGCGCAAATTACGATATACCGTAAGCCTCTAACTGCTATATACATAGGCTACTTATTTATTCAACTTTCGTATTTTGTTATGGTACTATGTGGGAGATGACTTTAAATATATGAATGATCATTTAATCGCAACTGTGTTTAATCCATGGATTTATAAAAGAAAAACTTCGTTTTATTTCCATTACAGATAATCCTACATTTGCACATTTTG
This sequence comes from Meconema thalassinum, assembly GCA_946902985.2. Lineage (NCBI taxonomy): Eukaryota > Metazoa > Arthropoda > Insecta > Orthoptera > Tettigoniidae > Meconema > Meconema thalassinum. The sequence continues at coordinate 747,407,140 of OX336388.2, forward strand.
TAGCCTGATTGCCTATCATTTTTTTAAAATACTATGAGCATATCCTTTATTATGCCCGTTACAGTTATTAAATACCAACTCTTGATGCAGTGGCTACCAGTTTTGGCTGTCAACCCTGTGGTGCGGGTTTAATTCCCAGCTCTGCCAAGAAATTTAATTCTGGTCTCGCGGTTGGAACGGGGTACACTTAGCCTTGTGAGGTAAAGCTGTGGAGAGGTGGGTTTGCATCATAACTTAGCCTTCCTGGAAGTGATTTTGCATTGTTTTCTACTTCTACAGTAGTTCAGACAAATCACGAGATGGATCCTAGGGCAAACTGCGCCCTCCTTCTTATCAATTCTGACACTCCACTTTATTTGAAATTAATTTCAACTGATCTTTGGTGACGATGGCTGGTCATCAAAATTTTCCATCAACTCGTTTCTGAAAAACAAACAAAAAAAATCAAACAAAAAAAAACCGATTTACCCTGTTCTTTCCGTTGAGTCTTCATTTAGAATGTGTTGTGTTAATTTCAAAGAACCAGAGAGGGTTCAGTGCATATAAATAAAGTGTTACATAAATAGAATGTAATTTCAAACCTTTTGACTCATATTAGCCCTTTAGCTCAAAATACAGGTGCATAAATTTTACATGTTGTTAGTACGAAGCATCTATGGAATCATGTAAATATTCTAGTGTCAAATTACAAATACTCACTCAAATACAGATTATACAATAACTTAGGTTATCACACATGCTCACGAAGCACAATGTCCAAGCCTTTATTTGAAATAACAACAGGAACAATAAAGGAGTTCAGATTACCATTATTCTCAATCAAAGTTCTCGGTCGTAATTGATCTTATTCTGAGGCGTGTTTGCTGTGACACCGTTACACGCCAAGACCGTCTTAATGAGGGGCAATGAGGCTTGGCAGTAATGAAGCTGATTATAGGAGCCTCGAAACAACAGAGAGTTGCTCATTTAAGCAAAATTCCGCGGTGGCACAACAAGGTGGGAATAAATCTTAAACATCTAAAACACAAGTTCAAAAGTCCCTTCATGTAAGTACATACTTTTAACACTGAAATCTATATATATGGATGGCGTGGAGTATTTATGTTGTTTCATTTAGGGGCTTGGACATTGTGGCCATTTCAGCCCCGTATACTTCGGTGTGATTAGAGTTTTGTCTCACGACCTGTGGTATTGTGTGGTTTCAAGCAGTGTATGTATTAGTAATTTAGGTGAGGATTGGGAAGAAAGCAGCCATGGCCTGAAGTTACGAACATAATAATAATAATAATAATAATAATAATAATAATAATAATAATAATAATAATAATTGTTTTACGTCCCTTGTAACATCTGCGGCTTTTAGAGAAGCCGGAATTTTACCCTGAGGGGGATCTTTAACGCGCTAGGAAATCTACTGACACGGCTCCCTCATATTTGAGCACCCTCAAATGCCAGCTGACTGCACCAGGATTCGATCCTGCAGCCTTGAGCACAGCAAGTGAGAACGTTACCGCTGCACCACGCAGCCAGCCAAGTTAGGAACAATCCCGGCATTTGCCTGGAGGTTTCCAGGAGACAGGGGAGTTGTCAGTGAGGAAAGGAAGGTCTTACACGGATGAAGAGAAGAAAGAAGTGGGAGAGAGGATGAAGAGATATTGTCAGAGAGCGAAGACCAGACATACTGTAATGCAAAAACTGTGAAACGTAGTCCATAGTTGGCCGCAAGGAATAACTATAAATATTGTCGTAAATGCTGTATGTAACTTATTTAACCAAATTACACTAACTTAAAACTTGTTGTTCCTGATATGATACAAAATATATCACCTTAATTTTAACGAAATGTATCGTATTTTCTTACTTCTTGGTGGAGTACTTTTGTTACCTTGTATATAAGCCCTGATCTTATCATATGTAGGAGCTCTTAAGCTCAAGTGTAACCGTGTAAATAAAATGAAATAAAATCTAACATCAAAATATCACACACACAGACACACCCAAGTATACGTGCCAGATAACCAAGATGTTCCAAGGCTCGTTTAAACAATGAATATCGCCGCCATCACAATTAGCTAAAAATAGATAAGAAATACAACAATGACTGGGGATAGAACAATCACATTCTTACCCGCCGATATTTTATCTACAGTCGAATCTATTTTCTACTACATACTGTACGTCTCTCACGCATTTCACACATTTGCCTGCAAGACTTCAAACATTAGCTCCTGAAGATTTTGAAATCAAAGAGTTTTCTGCAAAATTGTGAATGGTCTCGATTAAAAGGCGGGTGGAGGGGTTGCGAGAACCAAAGGCAAAGCGATCTTGGATAGAATTTTAATGAGTTCTCGGGGCTTTCTGTCTGTCGTACCTAATAATAAATTGAATATGTCGCCGTCAATAGATGAACGAGGTGAGAGAGCCAATTCTTTATTGTGCCATGTCACTCATTTTCACTCCTATTCGGCAATCGAAGGTGATTCTATCACCTGGTAAGAGCAAGGTGCAAAATTACCTTTGCATCCATCTTTGTTGGTGTTATAAAATGTCAGTCATATTCCATCTTGTTCTGTAATTGCCAGCATTTTTCGCTAGCATTGCAAGATTGAGAGAGAGGGATTGGTGCAAAATGAAGATAGTTATCGTGCCCACAAGCTAGTGATATAGCCTATACAGAACTGTATAATAAGTTCTGAAGATTAGAAACCTTAAGTCAATATTAATTTGTACTTTCTATATTCGACCTTGACTATTATATGTCAGAAAACTGTACTATAATGAGGCTCTTTGTAACACTATTTTTCATTATGAAACAGCTTCTCCCACCAATCAGAGCTCAAGAAACAGTTGTTTGACCAATTAGATAAGGATATCATCGCACCTGCACTGAGTTCCACGGCTTCTAATTTTTAATTTCACTGTGTGGCCTAGTGTCATAGTAGGGTAATCGAGGAGGCCATGGTCAAATACAAGGCATTCTCTGCGTCTCATGCGCTCTGTTCAGTACATAAAACTGGCGAAATCTCGACATATATTTATGAATATTTATATTCGAACATAAAATAGTTATAATAATTATCGTCGAACATAAACAGTCGTATGCAACTCGTCTGTAATGGTAATTAAGACACTGGTATGCAAATTATAAAACTCACATATGCTCGTTTTATAAACATACTTGTGTCTTAATTATTGCCATTATAGGCTCGTTGCATAATGTACTATTTATTGTACCGGTTTCGGCCACATTTTGGCCTTCCTCAGCGCAAATAATAACATCAATAAAAATGCAAGACTTATAGTACATGAAAAATTTGCCATAAGAGAGTTTTGTTCTCAAAATTATTTCTAAAAAATTAATCGGCTGAAAGAAAAAAAACACACATACACTAAAATTTTAAAACAAAACATATCTTTTACAAAAATACGAAAGAAATAACTCTTGATATAAAACCAGCTTGATGAAGGAACAGTGATCTAGAAAGAAGATTAAGATAGGAGCGAGAAACAAATTCTAGAAAGTCATAGAGTAAATGGAAAAAAACTTAGAAACCTTACGTGGATGTTATATAGACAAAAAATGATTGAAGTTGTCAGAATGGGTATAATCAGTGCTCTTTCTCAGGGGGAACGCGGGGTACGAGTACCCCTTAAACATTTGAAAACTGGTACATTTGTATCTAGTCCGGCAAATATAACATCCGACTTGAAAGTTCATCGATCAGCTGACATCAACATGCTGTTCACAACAGCTGGAGGAGATTTCGAGTAATCTTCGATTTCAATAGATATATCTAATCAGTTTCTTTTGGTCGGCAACTCGGCACTACGTTCTTAAAAGCACGCAGCTATTGTTTGGAGGAGGGGTAGGTTGTTATTTTGTGCGTGTGGTTAGTTTTGAAGGATGAAAAAATAACGAACTATTTAACATCCACCCAGGCATCAAAGAAGCTGAAAGTTAATGATTCGAACATAAACAATGAGCGTACTTTGCGAAGAAAAAAAAGCACTGGGTATAATCATGTAAAATTGTAAAACAAACTGTGGAATGATATCGTTGAAATAAATATTCCAAGCAGTAGATAGGGCAATATACTGAGTGTTCGGTCATTTTCATGTCACATTATATATATATACTAATATAATAAAGCTGAAGAGTTTGTGTGTTTGGCGTCTCTAAAAGCCACCGTAGTTAAAAGGGACGTAAAACCAATAACATTATTATTAGTTTGTGTGTTTGTTTGTGTGTGTTATGTGTTTAAACGCGCTAATCTCTGGAACTACCAGTCGGATTCAAAAAATTATTTTTGTATATGATACCCTGATTCAAGAGGAATAGTTTAGGCTATGTAGCATTAGGGTACACCTCTCAGGTAACCTTAAAGATTGATTTTTGTTCAGTAAGTCGGAAGAACAAGTGCTCCAGAATGGCTTCAATAATACGGTACCGAAGTCTATTGTTGCCATGTAATGCGGGCTGCATCACGTCGCCCCTACCAATGTTCTGGTGCAGAATTTCGAGCTGCTTATAAATTGCAGTCACGGGGAGTAATTAGTGCAAAAAGATTTCTTAGGCCCCTTAAAACAGTTATCATAATGACAATAGTATGCCTCTGTATAAGGGCGATGGTGTTGGTGCAGTATACTGAGGTTATCAGCTACAATAAGCGTTGGTGCTTTCAAATTTACTTTCATTTATTCCGATTCTTATCCTTGAGCTCTCCAGTTATGTAAAACAAATAAATCCACCGGGCGAAGCCGGGCACTACTGCTAGTGCTGTATATAAACGTTCGAACTGACGACGGGTCTGGGGGAAGTGAAACGCGAAGATATGTCGAAATTTTCCTGATGTCGCAATATGGTACCATTGCAGTAGTTAGGTTTCTAATGAAATCTACCTTAAATGCACCCTTCACAGGTGTATTCACCACACGACATGAGTCTGGAAACATGAAAAATGAAAATCCACAGCCTGTTTCCAGTCTCCGACCGGGTCAGGAATGGAATGAATGAATCCCCCATCTAGCGGCGAGGATATGAACTGTGCCGGCTGCCGAGGCCTGACGCACTCCTCTCGGGCAATGAATAAATGAATGACAGATGAAATGAAATGATAGTGGAGAGTGTTGCTGGAATGAAATTTTGACAGGGAAAACCGGAGTACCCGGAGAAAAACCTGTCTGCCTCCGTTTTGTCCAGCACAGATCTCACATGGAGTGACCGGGATTTGAACCACGGACCCATCGGTGAGAGGCCGGCGTGCTGCCGCCTAAGCCACGGAGGCTTAAAAGGGACGTAAAACCAATAACATTATTATTAGTTTGTGTGTTTGTTTGTGTGTGTTATGTGTTTAAACGCGCTAATCTCTGGAACTACCAGTCGGATTCAAAAAAATTCTGTTTATGATACCCTGATTCAAGAGGAATAGTTTAGGCTATGTAGCATTAGGGTACACCTCTCAGGTAACCTTACAGATTGATTTTTGTTCAGTTGTTTAGGAGTTCTCCTCAGCATATACGCAATTTGCCTGACAGTGGTGGCCAAACGGCAGGATATCTTACAGGAGAGTTTTCTCTCTCGATTACGGGTCGGCGGCACTCGCGATCGGCGATGTCATTTCAAAAGCTTGTCAACACACCCACACATGGGCGACTGTTGCCGTAATGGAGTCTCAGCCTTGCCAATAGATGCAGGTACACAGCCCACCTGCACGGAATGCCGACCGCAGCGCTGCATCGGCGTAACATCACAACGGGTATTACTTAGAAAACAGCCCTCTTATACGCGCCCTTCAAATAATACTGTACGCTTAACCATCGACATTCCTATAAGGAAGGTGCCTACACAAGAAGGAAGAGTTTCCAGGTACAATATATCTCCAATTTGAAAGGAACATAACTTTCAAACTATTTCAGTAAATAGAAATAAATGTAGTACGTACGGCACCGTATTGAGTTTGTGTGCCAAAACATTTTCTTTCAAATTCTTGGTGTTGTCAAAATGAAGGTTTGTGTAGATTAGAAGCTTATATTCATTTAATAGTTTGTTTCCGGATTATCGGAATTTTCGATCATCCAGATTACCTCCGGTCCCACCTACTTCGGATAAACGAGGTTTTTGTTTATACAGGGTGATTTATTTCACCGTGTACAAACTCGAGGGATTGATCGAGGAGAGGATACGGAACAGACAAGGTCTAATGAACGTATGTCCGGAAATGCATGGTTTGTTTGTTAGGGACCATTTATTAGATCATTCCTAGTTACAGAGACGGCGTGGCGGTCTAATACGCGCTGTACCATGCAGCCACAGTTACAATATGTGTTGAAAATGATTTCCATGCGCCTTCACGCTTGCGTGTACGCGCCGTAGCATGTTCTGTCCAACACGTTCACATCGGCCAGGCTGCATCCGAACGGTGTCAAAGGCAGCATGAATACGCTGCTCCTGTGTCTCCACATCTGGAATGGGCTCTGCATAAACGATACTTTTGAGATGGCCCAATAACCAGAAATCACACGGGTTGAGATCTGGCGAACGAGCAGGCCATGCAACTGGACCTCCTCGTTTGGTCCATCGACCAGGGAAGACACAACTGAGATACGTCCGGACATTAACGGCGAAGTGAGCTGGAGCACCATCATGTAGCAGCCACATAACCCTGCGAATCATCAATGTTACATCTTCCAGCAAGGGAGACGAAGTCACCCGCAAGAAACGCCGATAGTTCCAGCCTGTTGGGCAACGTGGAAGGAAGACTGGTCCCTAGCATGGGCACCATGCATTTCCGGACATACAGTACGTTCATTAGACCATTTTTGTTCCTTTTCCTCTCCGCGATCAATCCCTAGAGTTTTTACACGGTGGAAGTTTCACCCTGTATACATGCTCTAGCTTGTTAAAGGTAACTTAATTAAAAGTCTCATACCATTTAGAGTGCATTTGAAAGCTGTTATAATCAGGTTCACTGATTTGCGCGGAGTGAAATCCCACTTAACGACAGAGCGCTGTGTACTGCAGTGTTTTAAAAACTGTAGTCAATGGGATGTGCTATCGGCGAGCCTATTAGTCACATGGATCGCAATTGAAATGTACAACTCAGGGGTGGGGGTTTGAGTCCAGTGAACCGTGTGGGGAAACACCTCGACAGACAGGTGATAATCGCTGCACGCGCTACTGAACAGGGGATAAAACTAGATGGGTCATAAATGTACCAGCTGCGACTGTGAATTCTCATAGTCAGGTTGTACACAACCCTTGGATGTTGATGATGATAATGATGATGATTATTGTTGGTTTTATCATTTTAAATGATCTTGTCGACTTCGTCGTTACGCTGGGGTCTGGCGTTACGTTACGGTGACGGGACGAAATGTACCCAGATGCACTGAGGTGTGTGACGTCATAGTACCGCTTGGTGCATGTGTTGCCCGAAAATCTCTACTTCGTTAGTATAAGACAAAAATCCCCGATTCTTGGATGTCACGGGTAAACTCGAGAACCACTGGATGGATTTTGATGCGGTTTTCACCATTCTGTAAAGGATATCTCGAGGAAAGATTCTGTAGAAAATAATTTATGTATGATCAAAGGAAGCCAAGCAGTAACGATTTCAGTGAAAAAGTCGAAAACAAACTTGGCGTCCGTGCGCTTCTTAAGCTTACGCTGGGCAAACCGTTAAAAATATCAATATACTATCAGCGTAAGAATTAGTCAGCATGAAAAGTTCTACAAAAAAGTCCGGGAGAGCCTAATCAATACATCGCCCACTATAAGTGTTTTTAGACTGGATGGAAGGGGCACGTCCCCGCGCGCTCTGGTGACCGTGACGGCATCCCGCACGCTTGACCTTGTTTTGCCCTTGGTTTGCACTTGCCGTTCGCGAGTAATTTGAAACAAGATAAGCAAGATAAGTATTATGCAGATAATTTTTTAACATGTCAAGAGTCTTTGGTTTCGAAGCGAGAAGCCTCCAGCCTTTCTAACATTTTTCAGCATTTGTAGCATTTAAAATGATACAAAGTCTAGTCTTTCAGACTGACTATCACTTTTTAAGGTGAGAACAGAGAGGTCATTTGCCCCCCATATCCCTTGGATTTAAAGTCAATGTCACCAGAACAAAATATCAAACGTAAGCATATCAGTAGCGACAAATAAATAAATGTAGCTCAGAGAGGGAGGTCTAGCACTTACCTCCGCGGTTACAGCTAATAATGCAAGTCTCTGAACAGTACCTTCTGACAGGCCACGACTGGTTTCTATTAACTCCCTATTTCATTCATATTATTTATCTCCTAGTCGGCTTCGGTGGCATAGTTGATAGCATGCTGAGCTTCTTTGCACAAGGTCGCGGGTTCAAACCCGAAGTCGTCAGATTTGTTAAGAGCGTTAAAAATCTCTCTGTATGCCTTCCTTCGGAGGGGAAGTAAAGCCGGTGGGCCCATGTCACAGATTTATGCCATGTAAATGAACCCTCCTCTAACTATACTTGTGTGAAGCAAAATTTGTAGGTTAGGTTTGATTAATGCTCTTAAGTTCCAACGTTCATCACCAGGTGCTGGTTGCGATGGTATCAAGTAGCAGCCAAGTTCACAGCTAGGTGCCTTGGACGGTAGTATTTGGTAGCGAAAGTAGGAACTACTTGAAATTATCGTCTGCAGTCCTTACTTGAATTAAAAATAAATAACGCACACTAATAGAGTCATCACAATAACACCGGTTATCAGACAGATTCTACACACACCCAAAGTACACGAGGCTATATGACCGCGTTGTCGCAGCCCCTAAACTAAAGAACCAACCTTTATATCCAGACATGAGTTTGATGTAAGGAAGGGCATCTGGTCGTAAAACAATTCCCTTGTAGAAACTCATCTCATCCCCGATCCCGTAGATTTGATGTTGTTTCATTTGAAGGGCTTGGACATCGTGGTCATTTAGCCCCATATACATGTGTGTGTGTATATATAAATAATTAATTAGTCTGTTAACCTGTGTTATTGTGGTGTCTGTAGCAGTGTGTGTATTTGTAATTCAGGTGAGGATTGGGAAGGAGGCGGCCATGGCCTTAAGTTAGGAACCTCCCGGCATTTCCCTGCAGTAGAAGTGGGAAACCACGGAAAGCCACTTCCAGGATGTCTGAGGTGGGAATCGAACCCACCTCTTCTCAGTTTTGTCTCACGAGGTTGAGTGGACTCCGTACCAGCCCTCAGTCCAGAATTTAATTTCTCGGTAGTGCTCGCTTTGTATTGTCACGTGACGTGCACGCGTGCCCTCTAGCGACGGGCTGTGACCTTCCACGCTCTGGTTGGAACTACACCTCGTTACACACGCCACGATTAGCCCATGTCGTCACCGGTTTGCACATTACAGCCTCCGGCTTGTTACTTTTTGAACGCACCTTATATAATATGCTCTATTATTAAAACAAGCACATGAGTGATATAATTACTCGAACTACTATCAATTCCATGGAAGTTGTATCTTGGATACTAAAAATATTATAAAAAGCTGTATGGCACTGATATATTTCCAACATTTCGTATGAACTATTTATATTTCTGATTATAAGCATATTTGAGAACATCTACATGGAATATCCGTCAATTTGAGGCAGAATGTATGTTTTAAAGTGTATTATCCCTGTCCGTGGCTTATGTGTTGAAATATAAGGTGTGTTCAAAAAGTAACGACCCGGAGGCTGTAATGCGCAAACCGGTGACGACATGGGCTAATCGTAGCGTGTGTAAAGAGGTGTGATTCCAACCAGAGCGTGGAAGGTCACAGCCCGTCGCTAGAAGGCACGCGAGCACGTCACGTGACGATACAAAGCAAGCAGCAGCCTGCATCAATCGTCCAACGTTGCCAGTCGCATTGCAAACAGTGACATGGAGGCGTCAAACGAAGAGCAAAGAGGTGTTGTTCGGTTTCTGACAGCGAAAGGAGTAGGGGGAACGGACATTCATCGCCGAATGTCACAAATGTACGGCGAACACTGCATGTCCCTTGCAAGGGTCAAGGCGTGGCACAAGCGCTTCAGGGAAGGACGGGTGTCGTTAGCTGATGTTGCCCGGTCTGGGGCACCGCCCTGCATTACCGATGACATCGTCCAGCTGGTTGATGCACTCATTACCCAGGACCGCCGAGTGACAGTGAACCCCATAGCCGCCATGGTCGGATTGAGCGTCGGAAGTGTGCACACCATCATGAAGGAACGACTACACTTGCGGAAAGGTGTGCCCAATGGGTGCCCCACAGTCTTCAACCACACCAGGAAGCATTTCAAATGGCCTACTGTCTTGGTCTTGGTCTTGGTTGGACGATTGATGCATGCTGCTGCTCGCTTTGTATTGTCATGTGACGTGCACGCGTGCCCTCTAGCGACGGGCTGTGACCTTCCACGCGCTGGTCGGAACTACACCTCGTTACTGACGCCACGATTAGCCCATGTCGTCACTGGTTTGCACATTACAGCCTCCGGCTCGTTACTTTTTGAACGCACCTTATATAATATGCTCTATTATTAAAACAAGCACATGAGTGGCTTAATTACTCGAACTACTATCAATTCCACGGAAGTTATATCTTGGATACTAAAATTATTATAAAAAGCTGTATGGCACTGATATATTTCAAACCTTTCGTATGAACTATTTATATTTTTGATTATAAACATATTTGAGAACATCTACATGGAATATCCGTCAATTTGAGGCAGAATGTCTGTTTTAAAGTGTATTTTCCCTGTCCGTGGCTTATGTGTTGAAGTACTTAGAAGATGTGGGGAAACAAGCCCTTAGCTAGAGAATATGATGAAAGGAGTTGGGTTATCAGCATGCTTAGAGAGAAAATATTGCTGACATTCATAAGCCTAGCTTGCTATTATATTACCGAACGAACCCCTTCACCCCTACAAGCCCCGAGCAAAGCCCAGAAAATTGGGTGTGACACATCAGACTAAGAGAGGGTGCAGGGAGAAGGTTGAATATACATTTATGTTAATTGATTAACCCAGTCAGGAAGGAAACTGACAAAGAAGTAGTGTCTCCCCTTAATGCTTACATACCCCACTGCAATTACTTTGCCACCCATTACAATCCCTTCCACTTTAATTACCAATTTTATAATTGTGTACTCAATTACATTAGGAACAATGTAAATCTTAATTTAGATAAGGCATGTCAAAATGAAGTGCACCTAGGCACATGAAAGGGCATCATGGGTAACTTTTGTTGCTCGCAAAGTTTTTTGAAGTGATGGTTACAATGTTTCGATAGAATGGGGCATTAATATCTTTACAAATAAAATAAGCTTTCTCTTGTAACATTTTGAATTTTTGGATTTAATTTTGCTTTATCCCTGATGAGCGGCAAATGACCAAATATACGAGGTCCATCCAGAAATTAAGTTTACCTATGTTCCAAATTTAAATTTAAAAAAACATAGTTACACAAGAAACGTGTATTGATGGAATAAGAATAGGTTTCAATGTTAAGGATATTTCTGATACATTTTCAACAAACTTCATGTTTCTATGATTACATTTTAATAAGGTACATTTAAGAAAATTATTATTCAATAACATTGTAACAGATCTGATATCTTCTCTTTTTTGACATTTAACATTTCAAAAACATATTTTTAGAAAATAAATTTATTAATGCAGCCGATGGACATTTATTCCATTTTCAGGACGGGTCAGGGGAGGGATTTTGGAAGAGAATCGGCCGTAGATCTATTGAAAGGAACCGTCCCTCATGGTGAAAATGGGAAATCACGAGAACCGTTTTCAGAACAACCGAGGTGGGATTTGAACCCACGCTCTTCCAATGCCAGGTAGCCACGAGGTAGCGGATTAAAGCTCTCGGCCACCGTGACTGGTAGTTTATGGTTCTTTTTTTTTTGTCGTGTGGCCTCCTGAGAGGCCGAGTACAGGTCTTTCTAGTCGACACCCGTGGGTTAATGAGAGATGGAATGGATGAAGATGAATGAAACTGGGCAAGGATGTGGAAAGAAGCGGCCGTGGCCTATCAGAAGGTACCATCCCAGCATTTGCCAGGTGTTGGAAATGGGGAAACCACGGAAAAACATTTCCAGGACGGCCGACGGTGGGGCTCGAACCCACGCGTCTTCTGAGTCAGCAGAGAGTTAGGCCTCATGACCTAACGCTGCACTTTTACGAGCGTAGCCACTGCTGTCGGGTAGTTTATGGTAAATCTATATTAATAGACTATAATAAAGCTTAAGAGTTTGTGTGTATAAATGCGCTAATCTCTGGAACTACCAGTCGGATTCGAAAAATTATTTTTGTACACCTTGTTCAGTAAGTCGGAAGAACAAGCGCTCCCGAACAGCTTCAATAATACCTAAGTCCATTGTTGCCTGGTAATGTGGGCTGCATCACGTCACCCCTACCAGTGTGCTGGTGCAGAATTGCGAGCTGCTCATAAATTGCAGACACGGGGAAGCTTTTCTTTCTTTCTTTCTTTCTTTCTTTCTTTCTTTCTTTCTTTATTTGGCTTATCCCAATTAATTGGGGTCGCCGGAGGCAGCCAGGCTCATTTTTTGTTTTGGCCGGGGATTTAAGACCGGATGCCCTTCCTGACGCCACGTGATATTACAGGTGAACATTTCAACCCGTTGTCATCGGGATTCGAACTCCGACCGTCCGTGTGAAAAACGATTAGCTAAGTCACGGCGCCATCACGCTCCCCGCAGTCACGGGGAGTAATTAGTGCAAAAAGATTTCTTAGGCCCCTTAAAACAGTTATCATCATGACAATAGTATGCCTCTGTATAAAGGCGATGGAGTTGGTACAGTATACTGAGGTTATCAGCTGCAATAAATGTTGGTGCTTTCCGATCCTTATCCTTGAGCGCTCCAGTTCTGTAGCAGTATTCATTATCAACCATAAAATAAATAGGCTAAATCCACCGGGTGAAACCGGGCACTACTGCTAGTAACAGATATAAGTTTTTAGCCTACTTTTCACATTTTGCAAAAATGAGGAAAAAGTAGACTTATGAGATCGGGCAAATGTGTGTCTGTCTGTCCTTCTGTCTGTCTGTCTGTCTGTCTGTCTGGCTGGCTGGCTGTGTGTGTGTCCCCCACTATCAACTCCTAAACGGCTGCAGCAATCGAAACAAAAATTGGTAGGAGTAAAGATCTATATCTGAATATCTCACGGCCATATTTGAAAATGATGTCAGTGCTACCAACTGCTGAAAAATCGCAATTGAAATTTGAGCTCCATGTTGGATATCTTGGAAGGTATGAATGGGAGCTTTTTCAAAATTGGCACACGTATAGATAATAATATTGCAGTTTAATTTCCAGGAGGCTATGCATGGCAGTGTTGCCAAAATAATTATAAGCCTGCTGATAGGTCCAAATTTTAAATGTATATAACTTCTACACTATCAATTGGATTTCAACCAAATTTCGTATGTGCTATGTGTACATAAACAGATATGAATGAGCGTATTCTTAGGAGCCACCAGGGCTGCCAACTGTTAATAAATGCTCTTTATATTTTATATCCAAATACCCATATATCAGAAAGTATGCAAGCCGACAGCTTTAAACTTCGCACACGTATAGTACCTGGCAATCTATATTAATTTGGAGTAACTTATATACGTCAGTGCTACCAACATGATTCTAAGCCTGCTGAGAGGTCCAAATTTAAATACATGTAACTTCTATACTATCATTTGGATTTCAACCACATTTCGTGTGTGCTATGTGTACCATAACAGATATGACTATGCCGAGTCTTAAGAGTAACCAGGGCTGCCAACTGTTAATAAATACTGTCTCTATTTTTGTTACCCTAATATAAATATATCATAAAGTATGCAAGCCAATAGCTCTAAACTTTGCACACATATAGTACCTGGCATTCTAGATTAATTTCGAGTAACTGTTTGAAGTCAGTGCTGCCAACATGATTCTAAGCCTGCTGATAGGTCCAATTTTAAGTTGCATGTAACTTCTCTACTAACTAATGGATTTCAATCAAAATTGACACAACAATAGATCATATTATTTCAGATTATTTCTGACCAATACAGGTATGCCATTGTTGCCAACATGATTTTACGCGCGCTGTTAGATCCAATGTTTAACTGCATGTAACGTCCATGCTATCCATTGGACTTCAACCAAATTTTGTAGTCTGTACCTTAAGAGATGGAACTAAGTATATATTTAGTCACCAGGGCTGCCAACTGTAGTTCTCTATTAGGCTGTATTATGCCAGGTATACAGTATTTAGAACTAATTAGAAATTTCGATATTACCAACTTAATTTCGTCATTATTCTAGATAGATCCATATAGATTAATCATTGGCATGAATTTTAAATTTTAAGAAAAGTAGGCTTTTTAGTTCGTCACGGAACTTCTTGTTATTTAGTCATATGAGAAAAAAAATCAATATCGTACTCGCAATTATTAGCAACTCGTCTCTTAATATCACTCGTTAATTATTCTGAAAAAAGACTACAAGGTGGTTATAACTAATAGACTACATTAAACAACTTGCTGATACCGGGTGAGTTAGCCGTGGTCGTTACGGCATGACTGCTGGCAGTCGCTTACATCCGGGAGGCGAGGAGGTTCGAATCCCCCTGCCGGCAACCTTGAAGGTGGTCTTCTGTGGTTTCCCATCTTCCTTCCAGGCAAATGCCGGGGTTGGTCCCTAACTATAGGCCACAGCCGCTACCTTCCAACTCCTCGTCCTTGCATTCAAACTTTCCTCCCCAACAGTACTTGTAGCTCATCCATTGGGTGTCCGTCTCGAAGCAGCTACAAAACTGGCGAGCCGAACATGTCTTCGGGGACACTCCCGGCACTAAAAGCCATACGCTTAAAAAAATGCTGAACTGTACTTAATGTATTGACTTTTGGTTGATCACTTTTAATACCATTTTGTGTTTATTAGTATTTGACAATAAGAACCAATTTTATAGTTAAATATGATTGATTAATTGAAACTTTCTTGTCACCAGAAACAGCAATGTTTGAGCTACTGTATTTTTCTACATAGGTTGGTTGGTTCCTCAATTTGGGGCTGCAACAACGCGGTCTTGTAGCCCTTTGTACTTTGGGTGTGTGTAGAATCTGTCTGATAACCGGTGTTAATTGTGATGACTGTATTAGTGTGTGTTATATGTGATTCAGGTAGAAGGACTACAGACGATCAATTTTTCAAGTAGATCCTACTTTTGCTACCAAATGCTACCGTCCACGACACCTAGCTGCGGACTTGGCTACTAGATGCCATTGCAGCCAACACCTGGTGGCGAACGTTGGAACAGTATTAATAATTAACCTAAAAATATCTTAGCTTCCACAAGTGTAGTTAGTGGAAGGTTCTTTTTCATAGCATAAATCTATGAAATGGGACCGCCGGCTTTACTTCCCCTCCGAAGAAAAGCATACTGAGAGATTTTTAACGATCTTAAAAAATTAGACGACTTCGGCCGGGTTTGAACCCACGATCTTGGGGATAGAAGCGCAGCATGCAACCAACTACGCCACCGAAGCCGCCTTTTTCTACATAAACCCCGCCAGAATTGTGACTCCTGTCATATCGTCGGATCAACTTTTGCACTCCTGTGTCGTAACAGTCTAGGGAATAGAACCAGCGTGTGGCAGTTGTCTTCGGCTCACTAATTACTTGTTGTTGTTGTTGTTTTTTCCTTAGGTGCTTTGTGAAATCATGATCAAATAGTCCCGTGTACTTGGGTGTGTGTAGAAGTTAACCTTTGTCACTGAGATATCTGTAGTAGTGTATGAATTTGTAATCGAGGTATGATTTGGGTAGAAAGTTGCCGTGGCCTTAAGTTAGGTATCATCCCGGCAGTTGCCTGGAGTAGAATTGGGAAGACCACGGAAATCCGCCTGCAGGATGACTGAGGTGGGAATCGTGCTCACCACAGTTTTGCCTCACGAGGCTGAGTGTACCCCATTCCAGCCCTCCGACCATAATTTAAATTTCCTGGCAGAGCCTGGAATCGACCCTGCATCTTTGCAGTGACAGCCACAAGTTAGATCCCTAAATGATCAACAACTAAGTTCGTCTCGCGAGTCCAGATATAGCCTGGCCTGTCTGTTAATGAGCTTGGACGAACTGGCCGGACATTACTTTGAGCCATTACCGTTTTTAAAAGAGTAGGATCGATCCACTGATCCGCGCTGTCAAAGAATTCTCACTGTTTAGGCCTGGCGCTGGTACACGTGTTCAGCTTATCACCATTTATCGTGGGCTGAATTTATGAGCACCGTCTTGCCATCTGTGTTTCTTCAAGATTTCATGCTTTTGCACATTAACTGGTTTATAACCTCACTTTTAATATTTTCCTCTCAGACTGGAGTCTTGTTAATGGCCGATAGCACAAATTACAGGCGGCTGACGGGATCAACAACAGACATAAAAACTTGGATGAACGCAAAAGAGTAACGTGTAACAAAGTAGAGAACCTCATGACGCTGACAAATACGAGGGGTTTTCCTAATATATTTCATCACTTTATTTGACGTGGAAACTGTATTACCAAGAGAGAAAATATTGAAATATTAGAAGTCATAATAAACCATTTACTACCTAAAGTTAATATTTGAACCGTACCTTCTTCAGCGTGATATTGGATAAGTAATTGTGTAGTAACAGACAACTTAATATTTTTGTTTTTCTAATAGAGGATACTATAAATAATTTTGTACCAAAAGTTCACAGAGTAAAATAAAAAATAAATAAAAAACACATCTGTTACAATAATTTTGTTACGAAAGTCTAAAATATGTCTTGAAAAAACATCGAACAGATGTGTACGTGAAAATATGTATGTTGAATTGTATGTATGTCTACCCCTTATTATTCCCGGTTTTTTCGTACGGGGTCGGGGATGAGATGCGATGGAAGTCTTTGTGGCGGATGATTTTTACGGCCGGATGCCCTTCCTGACACCAACCTCATGAGAGGAGTTAAAGAGAGATGAAATGAATGATGGTGAATGAAACTGGGCAAGGATGTGGAAGGAAGCGGCCGTGGCCTGTCAGAAGGGACCGTCCCAGCATTTGCCTGGAGTTGAAAATGGGAAACCACGGAAAACCATTTCAAGGACGGCCGACGGTGGGGCTCGAACCCACGCGTCTACCGAGTCAGCAGAGAGCTTGGCCCCATGACCTAACGCAGCGCTTTAGCGAGCGCAGCCACTACTGTCGGTGAAAATATGTATGTTGAATAAGTTAGGCAAATACAATACACCAAGCATTTTTTTGGTAACCTAAGTTATTCAACATACATATTTTCACATACACATCTCTTCAATAAATTCTACGCTGTTTTTTCCAGACTTTTTTATCCGTTATTAAAAAAATTAAGCCTCCGTGGCATAGGCGGCAGCACGCCGGCCTCTCACCGCTGGGTCCGTGGTTCAAATCCCGGTCACTCCATGTGAGATCTGTGCTGGACACAACGGAGGCAGACAGGTTTTTCTCCGGGTACTCCGGTTTTCCCTGTCAAAATTTCATTCCAGCAACACTCTCCACTATCATTTCATTTCATCTGTCATTCATTTAATCATTACCCCAGAGGAGTGCGTCAGGCCTCGGCAGCCGGCACAGTCCATATCCTCGCCGATAGATGGGGGCCTCATTCATTCCATTCCTGACCCGGTCGGAGACTGGAAGCAGGCTGTGGATTTTTTCATTAACAAAATTATTGTAACAGATCTGCTTTAAAAATAAAACTGTGAGGTTTTGGTACAAACATATTTATAGTATCCTCTATTAGGAAAGAAAAGTTGTGTGGCACTACACTAGTACATTATGCAACGAGTCTATAATGGCAATAATTAAGACACGAGTATGTTTATAAAACGAGCGTATGCGAGTTTTATAATTTCCACACCAGTGTCTTAATTACCATTATAGGCGAGTTGCATACGACTGTTTATGTTCGACGATAATTATTATAACTATTTTATGTTCGAACATAAATATTCATAAATATCTGTCAAGATTTCGCCAGTTTTATGTACTGAACAGAGCGCTTGAGACGCAGAGAATGCCTTGTATTTGACCATGGCCTCCTCTATTGCGCCACTATGGCACTAGGCCAGGCAGTGAAATTTAAATTAGGAGGCCATGGAACTCAGCGCATCTAATTATCTAATTGGTCAAACAACTGTTTGTTGAGCTCTGATTGGTGGGAGAAACTGTTTCATAATGGAAAACAGTGTTATAATGAGCCTCATTATAGTACAGTTTTCTGATATATAATAGTCAGCGTCGAACATAAAGTTATTTATTCAACACCACGCTGAAGATGGTCACAATGTGACCGAAACCGGTACGGTTTCAATGTACTAAATATTGACTTTAGGTAATAAATAGTTTATTATAATTAATACGTCAATAATGAATCGGTCATTTTTATGTCATTCTATAAGTCATTAGAAGTCACTGTTCAGAGATACACGTCACGCAATCTTAAACTGAAGCACTGCACTACTCAGCTGATCGGAGGCTCTGTGTACCATAGACCAGGCGTTCTCAACCTGGTGTTCTTTAAATAAAATTTGGTGCTATGAGCCAAAAAGTGCTTGCGAGTACAAGCTCCACTGAGATCGATTACAAATTCTGTTGCACGAACCGGAATAATGCCAAAGTGTTTTCATTACAACGGCCGGCCCCGTGGTGTTGGGGTAGCGCGCCTGCTCGAATACCGGCTCTATCAGAGATTTTAGAAACTGACGTGAGGGCTAGAACGGAGTGCACTCAGCCTCTTGGGAACAATTGAGTAGCTGTGGGACAGTGATGCAGCGCCCCGGTCACGGAGACCAAGATTAACGCCCAAGGGGACCCGATGCACTGACTACGCGTCACCCCATAATTTGCAGGCCAACTGGCTGGGCAGCGGCCGCTTGGTAGGCCTAGGCACTTCATGAGTTGAGCGCGACGGGGTTTGGTTTGGTTTTTTAGTTTCATTGCAAATTTCGACAGCGAGAAATTTTTCATTTTTGAAATAGTTTTGTCAATCTACATTCCTGTTTTCTAAGTAAAACGTAAGATGCTGCTTAAACTCGAATTACGTTTACACGTACTTTTTTTTTTTTTTTAATTTTATGTCTTCAGTAGTGGCGAAGTTAGGGCTTATGGCCCTCTCTTACACTTAACCACGCAATATGCTACCAGTACATATGAGACAATTTTGGAAATACAAAAAATAATTATGATGATAAATAAGAAGTAAATTCATCATGCTTATAGTAATGTTAATGAAAAAGGCACATGAATAATGATAATAATAATTATTATTATAACAATAAAAAAAAATAATCACCATGTCACAGACCTTTCTACAGTATAATATCCTAGGTATAATCCTAGCTCAGTAATACGTCCTATCATCCATCACTCTGGACAATCAGCAGTATTCAACAGGTAATCTCGGCTTGCGGCCTTAAATTTCTTTCCTTCGAACACCGTAAACTAGAATTAGTAGAAAAATGTTGGAATAGCAATACCGGCATTAAGTGGATCAGAAATTAAGGATGATATTAAAGAAGTCCAAATGACCTGGAGAATAAAACTGACAGAATCAACATTTTACAAGACTCACATATTAGACTACCAACCAATTGTTACGTGCCACCCCCTAGTGGCACTTCCGTTAACTGGATTACGGTGGGCAGAAAGCACAACACGAATTGTTCCTTTAAAGAAACGTATTAGCTTTATTACGGGCCAGAAAGATACACCACACAAATAACAGATACAAGCAATTAGTATCTCACTCTAGTTTCCTCTTGTAGGGAACACTTGCCTTTCACTTGCCAATAAGCCACAGAAGTTAATCCCTCCTAATGGGACCGGTGGCCTCGACAGAACTACCTGCAACACTTCCTTGAATACGCAAGCTACAGTTATTTACGATAGCCGGCCACTCACCACTACACTCTGCTTCGCTGTCCGCTGGCTAGGGAAACAGCCCCCGGTGTATTCGCAATTCACCACACTAACCTCTGTTGCACTGGAAAACCCACTCGCTCAAGAAACAGTTCCTCCGTAGGCTTTACACTCCTTCGCTGTCAAGAGAATCAGCTTCACTAGGGTTTCGCAAGTCACGTCGCCAACAACTGTCGCTCAGGTAAAAGCTCGCACTAGCTCGAAAAACACTGTCCAACTTGCTGGCCAGGTCGCTCTTATATAGCAGGCTGGTGACTCAATGAATGCTTCTAGACCCGTCCAGGATTCACGGCTTCTCGAGATTTCCATCACTGGCTGGGTCACGAATATTCTGGACCATCCCTTTGTCCGCGGAGCCCGTTGCGTAAGGCGCAGGTAATACACAGAGGCAGACATAGCCCGGGGCAGCTGTGACTCACGGGGCGAGGCGACGAAACAAACTCACAGCCGTAACACAATATTAATAAAAGAGAGCTGCAGACAAGAAGTTAACATCTGAGGGGATGAAAATCTATTGGCAAAATAGAAGAACTAAATTGGCTAAGGCTATGGATAATTGATTGTAGTGTTCCAATATTGACCATCATCATCATATTCTAAAGGTTAATGCCTTGTCGATGCAACTACACTCTTCTGTCATTGGCGGTTCGTTTCAGTTCCATGTAATTGTCACATCCCATTCTATTCTTGATGTCTTCCAAATACTTCGTCCTAGGCCGTCCTCTTCCTTTCTTTACCAGCATTTTCCCTTCAAGAATGTTAACGATTGTGTCTGATGACATGTCCAATTTTTTTTCTCTTTCCCATTTTCTTCATTAATCTTCTCTCTTCTTTGACTGGCTGGCTGCGTGGCTCACGGGTAACGTTCTCGCTTGCTGGGCCCAAGGTTGCAGGTTCGTATCCTGGCGCAGTCAGCTGGCATTTGAGGGTGCGCAAATGTGAGGGAGCCGTGGCCGTAGATTTACTGGCACGTTAAAGATCCCCTTCGGGGCAAAATTCCGGCACCCCGGCGTCTCTAAAAGCCAGTGTAGTTAAAAGGGACGTAAAGCCAATAACATTATTATTATTATTATTATCTTCTTTGACTTCCCTTAAGACTTCCAGGTTGGTTTTTCTTTCCATCCAGCTCGTTCTTGTCATTTTCCGCCATATCCACATTTCAGCAGTTTCAAGCCGATTCTTTTACAATTTACCTAGAGTCCAACTTTCACTTCCATAGAGCAGTGTACTCCATACAAATTATTTTGCAAAGAATGTTCTTACATCTATATTCATGCTGTATGTTTGCTGGATAAAATGATTTCTTAGTCATAAATGCCTGTTTTGCCAATGCAATCCTTCTCTTCACTTCCATTAAGCATCCATTGTGTTCTATGATTATACTATCGAGATAATAACATTTTATGTTGGTCATAAAATATAAAACAAGATGTTCAGTAAAAAACATATAGCCTACTTTCTCCTAAATGCATGGGTATTGTTATAACTCTTTGTCCTTTTCAAGGAGTATAATTGAATGTTGGTTGTAGTAGCTTGTTGAAATACAACGTGTTATACGGATATTAAACATGAATATGAGGTGCCCTTTGCTAGTGCTACCTCTGTAAAAAAATGCATTCAATTCGGTTTCGCCGTGTTTGAATTGATATGGTGAATCGATTTGTTCACATTCATGGTCGCTATCTGCAAACTATTGGGCTGATGACCTTGTAGTTCAGTCAAAAGATGCTTCCCACAAAGAGGTATGTTGTACCAAATTACGTTCAATTCGGTTTCACCGTGTTTGAATTGATAGAGGAAATTGATTTTCACACTTACATGGCCGCCATATGCAAACTATTGGACGGATGAACTTGGTCAAAGAACGCTTCTCACATAAGGATATGTTGTTGCTAAATTCGGTAGAGATCAGATGATTAGGTTGGTCATAATTTGATTTAAGCTTTCAACATTTGGGTGCCCACCATTACGTTTTCGTCAAGATGGCGACGATATAAAACATGACACTGAGTTGCCTTTTGCAAGTGCTACCACTATACCAAATTTCGTTCAATTCGATTTCACTGTGTTTGAATAGATAGGGGGAATCGATTTGCACACAAACATGGCCGCCATCCGCAAATTATTGGTCTGATGAACTTGTAGTTTGGTCAGAAGAATCTTCATACACAGAGATATAATATTGCAAAAATTGGTAGAGATCAAACGATTAGGTTGGTCGTAATTTGATTAAAGCTTTTAACATTTGGGTGGCTGCCATTACGTTTTCATTAAGATGGTGGCGATATAAAACATGACACTGAGATGCCCTTTGCTAGTGCTACTTCTGTACCAAATTTCGTTCAATTCAGTTTCACCGTGTTTGAATTGATAGGGGGAATCGATTTGCACTCATACATAGCCGCCATCTCTAAACTATTGGGCTAATGACCTTGTAGTTTAGTCAAAAGACGCTCGCCATATAAATATATGTTGTTGCAAAATTTGGTAGAGAACGGTTGATTAGGTTAGTCGTAATTTGATTTAAGCTTTGAACAATTGGGTGGCCGCCATTACGTTTCCGCAAAGATGGCGGCGATATGAAACATGACACTGAGGTGCCCTTTGCTAGTGTTACGTCTGTACCAAATTTCGTTCAATTCGGTCTCACCGTGTTCGAATTGATAGGGGGGGGGGGGCAGACATTCAGAGTACACACACTCACACACACACACAGACTAACACACACACAGACAGACACACAATTTTTCGCCCTGTGTTGATGTCATAAGTCTACTTTCATTTTTTGCAAAAATCGAAAGTAGGCTAATAAATAAATAAATAAATAATAATAATAATAATAATAATGATAATAATAATGCAATGTCTCATATTAAACAGGGAAGTAATCACAGACAAACTTGAAATCCAAGAGTGGAAGATAATGACGAAGATAATGGGACCAGTCAAGGACGGGAGTGAATACAGAAGATGACCCAATCAGGAGCTATAAAGATACTCTGAAAGAATTACAGACGTGGCCAGGAAGAGGCGTCTAGCATATTATGGACACGTCTCCAGGATGCATCCGACCAGGCTGACCAACCAGCTTCTCACATACTGGCAAAGAAGGAAGACCAAGTCACTGTGGCTGATACAAGTGTAGCTGGGAGTTACAGAAAAAGACATAAAAGACCGAACGTCTCTTAGGAGTAAAATGAAACAAATGAAGTTCCAGGACAATCCCCCAAGGAAGAAGACAGGTGCCCTCTGGACAAAGGAGAGAAAGAAACAACACAGCCAGAGGGTGCGTGACTATTGGACAAACATCGACCCACTCCAAACACAATAGTTGAATTCGTGGCCCGTAACTGGCCTATACGGAACACGAAGGAGAAGAAGAATGCAACACGCTTCTCTTTCCTTTTCCTATCATTTCCTCCCTCTGAAGTGCTGAAAAAGCTAGGTATTCACCGCTCACCAGGCATGCTGCAACTGCTTGCTTGAATGACTCATGCAGGTACGACATATTTACGTGTGGACAGTTGAGTCGAATCAGCATATTTTGTGTTAGTCATAAAACAGGGATGTCCAATTATATTTACTGCATATTAAAATATACAAGAACTGTAGGGATAGACCAAGGTTAGAATATGTTAAACAGATTGCCTCGGATGTAGGGTGTGGTAGCTATGTAGAGATGAAATGATTAGCTCAGGACAGGGAGGCATGGAGAGCTGCATCAAACCAGTCAATAGACTGGAGACTCAAACAACACAACCAATATACTATTTCATAAAATGATGAAATGTCTGACTGTCAAAACTTGTGATGAAAACAATGTTATTCTAGTTTGTGCAACAGAATTTGAATTGAAGAATGGATGTCAGTGGAGCTTGTGATCGCGAGCACCTTTTGGTTTGTTTCACGAGGGCTCCAAATTTAATTAAAAGAGCACCAGATTAACAACGCCTGATATATTACCATAATGTGGATCGATATTGTCAGCGTTTGACCCGTGAAATTCTACCTGTTCACTTTCAGTTCAAGATTACCTGTTTAAATTTTCTTGCGTGGCTAAGAGGTGCGCTCAACTTGACCGATAACTTGTAATTCTCGTCAAAGAATACCTCCTTCCTTCCATTAGGGATATTGTCAATTACCGAGCGCTCTCGAGATTACCACAGGGAACACTTTAGTGACCATTAGCCGCACTGCGTGGCCTCTGAACATCTAGCGTTTCGTGGGACGGCACTGAATTACTTTCTTCTTGGTCTGCAACTGATTGAGTACTGATTGAGTACAGTTTGTTATCCATAAATAGAGATACCGTGAAATCTCTATAAAGAAAGTAAGCTTTCTGTATGAAATTTCGGCTCAACCTTAGTATTTATCCCGGATAATATAGCTCTACTTTAATGTGTGTCTGTTTGGTATGGGTTGCTCACTCTGGAGTGAGTGGCATGAATATTCGTATTTAAGAAGAACATAAGCCTACATTATACATACATATTCATTTGGGACTGTTTTGCCTTTCAGCGCCCAGTCTAGTCTCCAAGTCATCGTTTGCGGACAAGTTGCCTCCATGATGCCCTATCAGCAGTTAGCAAATAGAAAGTGGCTAACATTGATTTGCGACATGTCTTCACGAGAACTGCGGCCCACGGCTTTCACCATAGAATCTGTCATCAAAGAGGTTACCAGCATGCTTCGATCCAGTGTACCTGTGTGCTTTGTGGCTGACGTCCACAGTACCGCTTAATTGCCTGCAATCAAAGAACAAATTCCATGAACTACACCATGTAACAAATTTTAACGTTTTGTTTGTCCATGTGTTGAAAGTGTTATTTCCTGATTGTTTATGCCCCAAAAGTATGGAAAATGGTCATTATGTTCCATCTACTTTACTTTGTTCATGTGGAAAGCAACGCACTTCTAAATATATGCTGCTATTTACAGTATTTTACTATTTTTTATGCATTTTAATTGCATTCAACATAATATTCCCCTTTCTTTGTTTCTTTGCTAGTTATGATTAAAAGAAATGACAAAATAAATGAAAATACGGTAAGGTCATAAATATATCAATATCCTGCTCACAAAAGCAAAGTTTGACATGAATAATTTTGTTTTTCCTACTTTTTCAGACATAACCAATTAGAAAATAGCATTTACTTTCCAAGGACAAAAATTGTGTTACATAGTGTTATTATGCAAACGACATGAATTTTCAATGAGCTACATACCTATTAGCTATTACTATGTACACAGTGTGTTTAATAAATATATATAATACTGTATATATAGGGCATATATTATATATGTTAATTAGCAGTTAGCATCGCGGCCTCCTCTGCTTCTATAACTCTCACTTTGAAATCGTTAAACACTGAATCTAACAATCGCTTCCTAGGTCTACCTCTGCTTTTCTTACCCTCTGCAGCCAAACTCATTAACCTCTTAGGTAATCTCTCCTGCCCTATTCTCTTCACATGGCTCCACCATCTGAGTTGGTTCATACGAACAGCTTCATCTAGCGTGTTCATTTCTGTATCTTCATTACGAGTACCCTCCTGCCATTGCTCCCATCTATTTGTCCCCGCAATAATTCGTGCTACCCTCATATCGGTTACCTCTATGTAATGTATCAGATATCCTGAATCTACCCACTCTCACTTCCGTACAGCAAGTTCGGTCTAAATACTGAGCGATGTAGGGAGAGTTTCATCGCTACACAAACTTCTCTCTTGCAGAGTACTGTAGATTGCAACTGAGAACTCACTGCTTTGGCTTTTCTACACCTCAACTCTCTTTCCTTCCCCATACTACATCCTGAGATAATATACAGCCCAAGTACTTTAAATGTTCTACCTGCTCCAATTTAGTTCCTCCTACCTGGCATTCTACTTTCCTACCGACATGAGCTTCGTCTTTGAAATGCTTATCTTCACATCATACTCCCTATATTTCTGTTTGGACGGAATCCGTAATTACCACCAGGTCTTCAACATAGGCCAGACTGCTTACCCAGCCAGTTTATGGTATATATAAAATAAACAGTAGTGGGTAGAGGTGACAGATTTAATAAGAAGTCACCCATAAAATAAACAAGGGTACATATTATATAAATAATACAAAGGGGTGAGGGGGTTAAGAAGAAATTTCAAATCCCGCCTCGAGGAAATTGAGCCGTTCTCATCCATCTCTTGACATGGACCCGTGGGCTCAAGTCATGAGGTGGCTGGATATTAACCAATACTCCCGGGGTAAGACTTGAATCACATCGTTTTGGCATGCATGTGTCCCAATCAATTGCTTACACCTGGTGCCTGGTCCATATTTAAGTAGCTTGAGGATGTTGCCTGATGCTGATAGAAAGAATATGAATTAAGTATGAAAGCGTTTAAAATTAGGGCATAATACCCTGAAGAAATCGTTTATTCTATGTCATTATTTGCTAAGGAGCTGTATCTAAAGCTCTTAATAAAACTCACGTAGCAATGGTCAGTGTTATCTGCGTGGTTAGAGTTGCGGGCTATCACACGTTAGGCTAGGGTTCAAAACCAAGTAAGGTTGTTTACTATATTTTTTATATTTATTTTTTCTATTATTTTAGTGAGTAATAGTAACTGTATTGCAGTTATTTTCACGAAAGTAACTATAACGGTGACTTCGTTATTACATTTTGTAAGTAACGATCACTGTATCGTACCACTGCCCAATACCTAAATATTATATTTAGGTGTAACATTGGATCGTGCTCTCACCTGTAAACAGCATTGCATAAACGTCAAGCAGAAAGTGTCAGCCAGAAACAACATCCTTCGCAAACTGTCTGGAACAAATTGGGGTACACAGCCAAAGACCATGAGAACTACATCCCTGGCTCTGTGTTACTCCGCTGCAGAGTACGCTTGTCCCGTTTGGTACAGTTCCAGTCATGCTAAACAAGTTGACACTTCTCTAAATGAAACATGCCGACTTATCACTGGCTGTTTGAGACGAACACCACGAGATAGAATCTACTGTTCGGGTGGAATCGCCCCACCAGATATTAGAAGAGAATTTTTAGTCAAGACTGAGTAAACCAAAGCAATTACCTCTTGCGCACACCCATTGTACGTATGAGGTCTAGGAGGAGTTACCTGAATACAGCAGAAGGTCTACATGAATCTGCTAAGTCCACAAGGTAAAGATTATGGAGATCTCGAAATACTCAACTTGATCGCTGGATGCTACCAAATGAACATCTCCCTCCAGGTCATGAGGAACACTGGTCTACGTGGAAGTCATTGAACAGGCTTCGCACTCGTGTTGGTAGATCAAGAACCAATATGTTAAAGTGGGGTTTTCCTGGTGGTGAAGTCCAAACCACAGTCCATTTCATGAATTGCATTAAGGGTCCTTTAAGTTGCACAATGGGGGACTTGATGTCTGCGACACATAATGCCCGTGACTTGGTAGAATTTTGGACATACACTATTTAATATGTGTACAGTATTATTAATAGGGTTCGGAAGTTCAAGACCTAAAGAAGTACAAAATATGCAAGCAAATATGCCCTAAAAACTAGCTAAATATGACCTAAAAACAAGCTAAAACAAGCTAAATATGACCTAAAACTATAAAATATGACCTAAAAATCTTTGAAACATGACATGAATTTTTGGGATAGTTAGAGCATCACTAACATACAGTAAATGCTGAATGACGTCCGTAGATGAGCGCCTTCTTGGAATCAGGTCTTCCAAACCTGCTATTTGCCAGTTCAGGGAAAAGAAAGAAAAATATATCCACTACACTATTCGAAAACCTGTGTTTGAAACTCGACGCAGATAACACGCACCTTGTTATCGACGCATCAATTTAAACACCAATGCTGAAATTATAACCAAATATGACCAAAACAATAAAAATGGCCAAAATATCCATTTATAGGCAACAACAAATTGCTTTAAACGTGGTCAGGGACCCGTCATTCAAACTTATTTTTCAGATTTCGGGTAAAATGAGTTCGAAAAAAAAATATGACTTTTCCTTAACATCCGAACCTTAATTATTAAGTACCATATTTTTAGCCTATTTTCAATTTTGAAAAAAATAGGCTTATGAGATCACCTTTTGTCCGTGTGTGTGTGCGTGTGCGTGCGTGTGTGTGTGTGTGTGTGTGTGTGTGTGTGTGTGTGTCCCCCTAATAAAATCTACACGGCTGGAGCGATTTCAATGAAACTTGGTAAGTTCATTGCACTATTCCGGGCGACCTCGACCGTGCCCTTTAAATATTGTTACGTCTCACCAATCCAACATGGCGGCTGTGCGAAATATTTCACCAGCATTCAATATCTCCGAAACTATTCCCGATATCACCCTGGAATTCTTTACGGTGATAAAGGGAACTACTAGAAGTACACCTATGTAACTTTTGAAAAACTGATAACTACAAAACCAACATGGCGGCCACGCGAATTTGCTACTTTTAAATAGACGTTTCTCGTGATTTAACCAACCAAACGCAATAAAACTTGGTACAGTATATGTTTATACACATTGTAATTCACCGACATCTAACATCGTTCAATTGATTACATAACTACAAGATGGCGGATGTGCGAAATATTTCAGCGGCATTCTATATCTCTGAAACTATTAGCGGTATCACCCTGAAATTTTGTACGGAGATAAAGGACACTACTGGAAGTTCATCTATAAGACTATCAAAAACCGGTTAACTACAAAACGAACATGGCAGCCAAGCGAATTTGAAAATTTTAAATAGACCTTTCTCGCGAATTAATGTTCCAAACGCAATGAAATCTGGTACAGGAAATGTTTATACACATTTTAATGCACTGGTATCTAATTTAGTTCAATTGTTTACATAACCTCAAGATGGCGGCTTTGCGAATTTTAAAATTAAGTTTTTATTTCTTGTGTCGTAATCATGCGATCGAAGTGAAAGTTTGAATAATGAACCTACGCAATAATTTTTCTTTAATGGTACTGTACCCGTTCGTCCTGGGGATGCGATGACCCATCTGCTATTACATCGCATTCCTGGAGTTCCAGGACAGAGCGGAGTTAAATGAACCTCTAGTCAAATAAGGAATGTGTCGGAAATTCAGCTGAGATATCGAAAAAGCAGTGGGTAACACGAGACAAAGTATCTCTAGGGTCGTTACGGGCTTAAGTTTAATAAAAATAATGCAAATATAAATGGGCGCCATCAACTGAATTCCTAGCAAACCACATCCTTTCCGGTTAAGCCTTACTCAAGACAAGGAAAGAAAAGGAAAATCGCACCATCATCAGATCACAACTAAGATAAAAACAAATTTATTTCACATTGATAGTCAGACAGACATTTTAAATATTCATCCTACCTGAGAGCATGGTCGAATGCCAACGTTAAATTGTCATTGTCCAAAAATCGAACCATCTCCTTTATAATCAAAAATATTTCATCCACATAAAACAAGAAAAATCTCTAAAGTTCTCTTGGGTTCTCAGGATCACTGTAGCACTATGTCTTTCGTCACTGACATTTGTGATACCTGAGACCTAATTTCTCTTTAATTTAACATCATAAATGTGGATTTAAAAAAAGTTATTAATCTGTCTAAACATACTCATTTTATAATCACATATTTTAAATATCACGCAATTTATGGCTTGCATGGCATAATTCAAATGTTAAATACGTTAGTAAAATGCTCCTAAACATCGAATAATTAATTTACACTATTTACATCGTCATTAATAATTGCTTGTTCGTGAATTACAGAAAATCCAATGCTCATTGGTCATCATCATCATCATCATCAAAGTTAAATATTTCTCACATTAATTCTCATTTCAAAATTCAACATATTCCTGTCAGAATCATTAATTCATCACCATTAAATCATTTAAATGAAAATTATTATCATTACTTCATTATACTTTCTAATTATTCACACAATATTATTTTATCATCTTCTTCAGATTAAATCATCTTAAATCATCAATACAAATTGTTTAATTCCTCAACTCAAGTTGCAATTCCTCAAATTATATCTCAATTAAATTTATTTAATTCCATATAAATTCATTAATCATCAGCTTCTTTAATTAATTATCACCTTCTAATTCAGTTATTCATCATCTATCCAATCATCTATTAATTTATTTAAATCAGTTTATTTATCCAATCTTTAATTCATCCATCTATTTAATTCATTGAATTATTCCAAAATTTAATTTATTAATTTATTTAAATTTTATTCTTCTGGTTATTTAGATTTTTATTAATTCAAATAGTCATTCTGATTTTTATTTCATTAGGTCAGATAATTAATATGCTTAAATTTCAGATTATTATTTCATTAATTATTATTATCAGAAAATCTTGTATTATCAACTTTATTTATTTGTTTAATTTCCTAACAAATTGTTTAATATGGGTTATAGAACGTTGTCTTACAGTTTTATCACTTCCAAGTTATATTTCGTATTTAATTTTCATGCCAAAAATATTATTGCCTTCACGACATCACGTTGGATCTGACTATCCACAACTACATTATATATCCTCAATTCTTCAAATATCACATTTGAATACCACAATTATTCCACAAAACTCCATAAATATTCAGCACATATAGCATGAATCTCAACAATTACGCTAGACTGGGTTCGACAACCTCATGTCTGCCTCAAAATGCATTAGCAACATTGCAACTATCACTTGGCAACTTCTACAAAATGCCTATCACAAACTTCACTTAACCATGTTGCATGATCTACAAAAAATATATAACTGGCTTCAAATTATCAACGCACACAATCTCCACTAACTGTAATTACTGTGATCACATCTAGACAACTTCCTAAAAAATTGAAAAAAATATTACCCTAGTAATTCAAGATCTGCTTTCAAATAGCATAAATTCTCTTACAATTCTCATAATTCACATCACAGAAAAACACCAATGTGCTATAATCTCTCATATCAAAATCTGCAATACTGATCTGCCTTAAAATAAACCTGACCATTAATGATTCATCTTACAAGATTCAATTACTTTAAATCCTTCTCAAAGGTATCAAACACAATTATAAAAATCATCAAAAGCATCAGCTGTACCAGCTGTTAAACTGAAAGTACTCTCAAAAGAGTATAGCAACAAAATATTGGATTGGCAAACAAGAATTACTAAATGTAACCCTGTTGACATTTATCTTTACTTTATTTAACAAAATTTCGACTGATATGTGACTAGTAGTTCCTTGTTTGATTCACTTACAATCTCATGTACACTCGGATGATAAAAATGAGTCCCTCAATGGCAAGTAAGATGAGTAACCACCGTACAATCGTATAAATACGAAAGACCTCGCCCCGTCGACTAACATGATAGTGCCCTGAACGATGGGTAAGATGAGTAACCACCATACAATCGTATAAATACGAAAGACCCCATCTCGAAGACTGAATGAGTGAATGTACCAGATAGGAATCAACAAGTCTCTAGTTGTCATATAAAAGCGATATTCATTCACTAAAGTGAATAACATCTTAATATCTCCAAACAATCCAATGGAAAAATCCCTACTGATGAATAATACACACTCGCTAGTATGCAATGAACTGACGAAGTAATTTAGATAATCAATTGCAGATCACGAGTTCGAAATACTCGTTACACAAAAAAAAACTATTCATGAAAACTATCCTTGCTGGAAAAATGTCTAAAAGACCAAACATCTGCTTAATAAAGCCAACCAATGGCGAGAATTTCGTATAATGATGCCTGCCATATCATATGGTCACGCCATATTCTAGCAAAATTGAAGCATATAAAGTCAAAGCCATGTCTAAACAATCGTATCACTCCTATTAGAAAAATATACATGTGTGCCCAGTATTCATGAATATAATCGTATCAGGAAGTTATAACTCTTACAGTACCTTCTCATAATCAGCTGTTATTAAATTTCAAAGATCGTCGATTTTCCTTATGTAATGAATTTCTCGAAAGATTGGCGTGAATATCATTCCACCCACGCAATGACGATTGCCTTCGAATCCCAAGTGAATCAGCTGGTGGACCTCCTCCTCGTCAGGAATCGAATCCATCGCTCTGTGGTGCCATCGCGTCTCTGTCTGCGTTTACTCCGACATGATGAACTTCTGGTTATCCATAGCGGATACTGTCCAAATCCTCACGAAAAAGTTCATAGAAACAGCGGACCCCTTATTCCTCTTCTACGTTACGCCACTGTTCCATGCAATGTTCGGTTTGAGTGTTGAAAGTTCAATCTCCAATAACTGCTAAGTCTCACTTTCATAAAAAAAAATTATATGAGAGTGTCTAAGTTTATGAATCACCCTGTAGCTGTGTTCATACTCGGTAATTTATAACACTTCATAAGAAAAAGTTACATTAATGCACGTGCTAATGTTCATAATTGCATTTGCCTGAAACATTGTGTTTGCATAAAATCGTTAATGTTACTTGGAATGCGTTATGAAATGCATAGTCGTAATGTCATTGAAAAACTATGTTCAGTTGAAGTTCACAGTATGTTGCAGTATCTCGTAACTATCTGCCTGTACAATTCAAATGCTGAATAAACGTTCCAACTCAATGTTGTAATGAAGTTCAGCTTCTGTCTTAATGCTTGCGTATAAGATTGGAAATAACCCTACTGCATTGCTATAATAATCTCCACATAAAGCTGGCCTCGCCATGCCGCTCTACTATGCTGTTCTGCGTTTCCAAATTGCAGCTTGAAATAAGTTCTCCAACTCGTTTTACCGTACTGTTCTAAACACCGGCCTTCTATGCTTGCTCGGCCTGGACAGCTGGTTCTATAACCGGTCTCCACGCTACCTACTGCGGATGTCCGCCCGGCTCAATTACCTACTTTTCGTTCGCTGCTTAGTGAAGTTAAACTTGTCGCTTTCACTTTCCGTGACAAAAGCTGTTCGCTGCGCGACCTTTACCATGCGCTCGGCGTGTCCTACTCGGCTCGCTCTCTGAATTCGACTGCGTTGCTCGCTGTACTGGACTCCTCTGCTTGTAGAGCTCAACTGCTTGGCTCACTGAGCTCAACTGACTGTCTCTGGACTGCCTTGACCTGAACCTGCCTGGCGTAGTCACGTGACGATCTCCCCACCTCTGTGCTCTTGCGTCACAAATATAATCTCGAACCCCGATCATCTCGGCTATTAAGTTATAAAATAACTTAAGGGTTATCTGACTTCCTTAAAATTATTACCACATATAATGCATGTTATATCTCCTCTTCTGAGATGTTTAAATACCATGTTCCATATAGATCTTAATAAAGCTTCATATTTCCATCCATAATTCCATCCGCTTGACTGCCGTCAGAGCCTTCTTAATCCTAGACCTTCTACGTCATCCTGACATTCCTCTTGACTCGATCTGAGCGCTATCTTTTCTTAACTCTTCCCAAAATCTCAACTACGGCTTAATGTCTGCTGGCGTAGCCGATATCCTCAACTAGGTATCGGGTACAGTACATGTCTCTATGGCCTATACATTTAACAATCCAACATGGCGACCATCCGAAATATTTAGACGGCTCTGAATATCTTCGAATCTAATATAGCAATCAAACTGAATTTTTTAATGTTCATAGGGGCTATGAACTTAAGTTCACCTATAGGACTTTAAATAACCTGGTGATCACAAATCCAACATGGCGGTGACGCGAAGTATAAATATTCACATGGACGTTTCTCGCAATTTAACCATCAGAGTGCAGTGAAACTTGGTACAGTAAATCCTTATACGAATGTTAATCCACTGGCATCCAAATTATTTCAATTGTTTCCATAACCACAAGATGGTAGCTGTGCGAAATTTTAAATTCTCCTTGTTACTTCTTGTGTCCTAATCATGTGATTGAAGTTTGAATGCGACACGTACACAATAATCTTCATGTAACAGTACACAACTCTAGGACCTACATATATAAAATCCAACATGGCGACCATCCGAAATATTTAGTCTGTTCTCAATATCTACGAATCTATTACAGCAATCAAACTGAAATTTTGTATGTAGATAGAGGCAATTAACATGAGTAGGATATATGAAAATAGGCTGTATAGTTCTTCACGGCACTACTTGTTTAATGTAAAATGCATACTTCTGATACGAATAAATAAATAAATAAATGAACTGTAACGTAGTCATTTTCACGAAAGTAACTCTAAAGGTGACTTCGTTATTATCTTTGGTAAGTAACGGTAGACTAACTGTAACGTAGTTACTTTTAATAAGTACCGCAACTTACGCATCCCTGGATTTGACCTATTAAGACAAAAATGAAATGAGCACAACCTTTATCAGTTTGTGTACGTTAATGTTTAATATCCAGGTATTGTATAATGCAGAGGATGCCATTTGGGAGAGCAAGGCTGACCTCAATTGCCATGTTAACTGGACGTCCGAGCTAGTCCTGGGAGATGACACTGATGACTTGGTGCCATGAATACACTTCGTTGGTGGCGCGACTCTCAGTTGGGACTTGTTGTGAGCAGGAAATAAGAGAGAGAAAATTAATTAAAATGGCGGTCACTCAAAATGAAGCTACCGTGCTCTGCCAGTTACAACAAAGTGTTTCCAATTACCAGGACTTGTAGTGAAAACTTTCACGATAAAAAAAATTGTTAGAACCCATTGATAACTATAGGAAAAGTCTCGAGAAGATGTAAACAGTCATGACTTCATTATTGTAATTTACTCAACAGATTTTGACAAATTCAAAAGTCTGTAGGCTGCAGTTAACGTGACTATGTGAATAATTTTGAATTACTTTTTAACCTGATCTTTTAAATTATCGTAGGTGAATTATGTACCAACTATGAAGAACATTATCGTGATTTTAATGCATTCGGAAACATTCTATCTACTAACCATATTGTTGTGACTTCCTTACGGCGCAATTCTTGGCTATTGCCCCTGAGGTCTGAGTTCGATATCAGTCTCTGTTAACAAATTGAATTCGAGTCTGGTGGTTGGAACCGGGCTAAACTGAGAAGAGAAGAGAATTCGTTTCCTCTGGTTTCCCCCTTTGACTTCAGGCAGATGTCAGGATGCTTCCTAATTTGAGGCTTTGGGCGCCTCCTTCCCAATCATCGTCTCAATTACAAATACACGCAATTCTAGGGACATGACAATGACTTAGTTGATCAAATTCTTGACATACCCAACTGCATAGGGTTGATGTGTCTACCTTGGACAAACATCTAAATCAACAACAATAAAACAACAACAACTACAACTATAACTACTGCCACTATGTTCCTGTTCATTGTCAACAAATGAACGACGAAATACGGACAAAGCAAGCTTCTGAATGAATATGGCCTGATTAAAATGGTAACTTATGATGAGGATATCTCACCGTAAATAAACATCTGTCGCAAATAAAATAACCTCATCTCACCTCGGAAACTGCAGAAATGGGAATTATAAGTGGTAGAAGTACACGTATTATTTATTATTATTATTTTATTATTCATATTATTATTATATTATTATTTTATTACTATAATAATTATTATTATTACTTCCACATTCATGTTTCCTGCTGAAATATGTTTCTTGTATGATATTATATTCAATGACTCTTGTTCTTTTTCTGAGAGTGTACAATTCCAACGCAGCGAGAAAGGGCGGCTAGGCCACACGCCGTGACCCCTCGCGTAGGGTGTGGCGTGAAGCCAGGGGCAGCTGGGCCTTGATGGCAATCACTGAGAGGGGGAATTGATTCATTGATTGATTTATAACGTATTACCTGCGGTAAGGTTACTCTTCAGGAGGGAAGGAAGACATAAAGGTGGTCCAGCTAATGGAAAGGGAAACATATTTTCTCTCTATTTTATTTGTTTTCCATTTGTACTGATTTCTAAACGGAAGGGGACTCGAAGATGTGAACGTGGTGGGTTAGTCTTATTTCACACCTTTTATTTCCCCTTGAAGCAAGGTATTGATTTTTTATTTTTTTGCAATCAAACTGTGATTGATAAAATGTTATTGGAGGGTTATGGCGCAACGTGGAGTATCACCATTACAGGTTAAAATTATCTATTGAGTAAGTATCCGCAATCGGGATTCGAACCAGGAACTCCAGCTGTCCAGGCAAGTGCGTGTAGACACTTAAAACAAAGCGACCACCCTTCGGCATTTTGCCAAGTTTTAGATGGAAAGGCGCTGTTGCGGTGATTTCTTCAATGGAGAGGCGGAGATATCTTTGATAAACCAAACGATACACACAGAGACAGACAACTGAATGCCAAAGTTTGAACCTGAGTTGGTTTTTTTTTAACCTAGAATTAGCTTGGCATATAGCTCATCTTAGAGAGCAACAATGCCTCTCAATCTAAGAACTGAGGATAGGTGGATTGGATTCCTACAACAGTCATTCTAAAAGTGATTATCCTTGGTTTTCCACTACTGCTCCAGTCGAATGCCGGGATGGTATGTACCTGATATAGCTTTCTGTTCCATGAATGTGTATTATTGATGTGTAACATCTTTCCACTCGGTTGCTGGATATTTCTGTGGGAGTGATTTTGAAAAATGGGACGGAAGTGTATCGGAACTATCGAACGGAAGTGTGCTCGAACGGAAATGTGCTAGCTGTCAGTGGTGGATCGGAACGGAAGTGTAAGACACACTGCCAACTCGATCGATCGATCCATCTGGCAGTGATAAGATCCAGTTGGCAGTGGTACGAGAAACAATGAGCGCGTGGTTCAGAAATTGACACCATGACGTACTCTCGGCCATGTGGAATGTATATGACATACTGAACGGTAAACGATCATGCGTACTCTGGTGTCAAGTGATTGAAACAAAGCACATGGTACATGTTCGAAGTTTTCGTATCAGTATTGAAATGGTAAAATGCCTTAATATCAAACATTGTAAGTAGTGGGCATTGCCGGTATTATGTTTCTGCACAATGGCTATTCAAATATTAACCCACATAACGGTAATGCAGTCATCAATATAATATAATCGTTGTGGTTATACGAGCATTGAGCAAGCCTTCATGAACTATTGCTGAATACATTCTCTTTACTCACAAGAGGGCCTATTCATAAGGCATTTTAAACTCAATTTCACGCAGGAACATTATCGAAACAAGTAAAATATAAATGAAACATAATTCCGTAATGCAGTATTATTGGAACGTGGAAATAAGTCACCATCTTGTGCACAGTATTTGCGTAGTCGAAATAGCCGTGGGATTAGCGCCTATGACTGTGAATCTAGAGATCTCGGGTTTGAATCCCGGACGGGGTAGATATTTTTTATACCAGATTATTATTTTAAAAGATATTTTATCTTATCAATATGGCTCATTTTAACAGAATCCATATGAAATTACGTGTTGGTCTGTAAATCAAGAGGACCTGTTAATAAGGAACTTAAGGTTATGAGTGGTGTAGCCTCTTCGGGTGTTGATAAGCTTTTAGTAGACTATATCAGTGTTGTTAGTTATTGCTGTTAACTGATTTACGGACTGAACCATCCTGATCATTAATTCAATGCATTTGTGTGTATGTAGAATTTGTCTTTTGCTATATTTGTCAAGTAGTAAATTGATTTGAGCTAGATTCTGGTGTTTGAAACCATTTTTCAGTGTTGCCTTATTAAACAAACGTTAGGTAATTTCCAGAAGCATTTTGTATTGTCATCGCGCCAGGAGACGGCAGTTCAACACGCTGCGACGGGGAATGGGGTTTTCGAGTACGTATGCGCGGCCCATCTATTCCAACCTTAAATATATCAGCTTCCCGCAGCATGGTAATGGTTGTTATCAGGCTTCACGTGTGTGTGTATTGTTACTTTCCTTCCTGGGGGCAGATGACCTCGCTATTTCTCCCCTGAAAGCTCAATAACTAATGCTATTCTGCTTACTTCTGTTTTTCATAAACCTGACTTGAGCTGTCAGTCAAAATGTCACTGAAGCCCCCTTTTCATTTTTCTCATTTGCAGAGTAAAGAATACAAAGAAATATACTGTAGTAATCATAATGTCATCGGTTTTACGCCCTTTTTAGAGACGCCAGGGTGCCGCAATTTTGTCCTGAAAGGGATCTTTAATGTGCCAATACATTTATTGACACGACTCCCTCGCACGTAAGCACCTTCATATGCCAATTATCTACGCCGGGATTTGATTCTACAACCTTAGGCGCAGCAGACGACACGCAGCCAGTCACAAAGAAACACAGACACAGAACGAAGAGAAAGAAAGAAGGAAAGTGCTGAGTGAGTGAAATAAGTAGTGATCAACTTAATGTTTTTGGAATGGGCGATACGCAGTGAGCGGGAAGACATCTGCAGTTCAAACCCAACTGCCATCTCCTGGCGCATTATCAATACGTCTAAAGCAAAGTCGACAGCAAAGATTTCATTGTTGCGTTGAATGAGGAAAAATCTCTACTTAGTATAAAACATGCCCCCGATTCTTGGATGTTGCGGGTAATCTTGAGAACCACTGGATGGATTTTGATGCAGTTTTCACCATTCTGTAAAGGATATCTCGAGGAAGGTTTATGTAGAAAATAATTTATTAATGATCAAAGGAAACCAAGCAGTAACGATTTCAGTTAAAAGGTCGAAAAGAAACCTGGCGTTCGGGCGCTTTTTAAGCTTACGCAGGGCAAACCGTTAAAAATATCAATATAGTATGAGTGTAAGAATTGTTCAGCTTGAAAACAAGTCCGGGAGAGCGTATCTCTATCTTCACTACATCGCCCACTGTAAGTGATTTTACGTTTTCATTTTTCTTCCAACAATCTCCATTCAATTACTGAGGTGGCTGTTTACGAGCTAGGTAGGGGTGAGACTATCACCCCAGTTACATCCTAGTTAATGGGCGAGGCTATTCTCCCAGATGCGAACAGCAGCAAACTATCGAGTCGTGTTGAGTTAAGACTTCAGAGAAGAGTGCTTGTGTTGGGAGTTTCTCTGGAAGTGCAACTCGGCTCTTCTCCATTTCGCCTGTGAACGTTTCGTTTCGCGAAATATACAGTCAAGTTAAGATTGGATGGAAGAGGGATTTGTGTTTCATGCTCCTCGCCATTCTTGAATTTCGCCTGAGAAGAATTCATTGCACATGCAACTCTGATAATATAATTAATAATCCAGTCAGTGATTTTAACCCATCATGGCGTTGATACAGGGCGTAGCTCATTGACATCGAAAAAAAAAAAGCGCTTATCACGTAATGCATTCATAACTGTTCCCGGGCGGAGCTGGTGCCAGATTTGTAAATCTACGGTTCACTTGTATTTGAGACTAGTGTTGGAAGAATTTATCCATGGCGTTAAGTGAACCGGGACGTGTGAATCTACAGAATAATATTTATCTAATACCGATGTTTAGTTACATATCTCAGAAACTACAATAGATACTCCCTAGAATGTTCTTTTGGTATATTCAGAGTACATTCATCATTATTTGGGTAGAATGTGAAGTTTCTATGTTGAATATTGTGTGTCAGAGAGAGCATTACAAAAACAATCGTAGAAAAATATATTATTAAAAATTCCCTTGACTCATGTCCCTTTTTCTGAGCAAATAGTCAAACCAGATCCAACACACTTTGCATGCATAATATTTAAACCATCTTTGAAGTAAATGTATTGTCCTATTGTTTATGGGGGCGTGGTGGCTCAGCGGTCTAGCTGTATGCCTCTCTTCGAAGTGAAATGCCATGTCCTGTGGTTCGGATCCCACGTAAAACGGAGGTCCCGTGGCTTATGATCTCACGATTAACGGTCACGTTAAACTACAAGCTTCCTTCCTTCCTATTGTTTATGGGAGTTTTCTTTTCGTCCTAGTTGAAAACTGACATCTCTGTAAAATTATCAGTGCTTTTCAAGCTGGGCTCCATGAACTAATCAAGATACTTGAATAAATTTACTTCCACTAGTAGATCTACACAGTGTCTTATAGACCACAAAGTTTCAAGTACAATGATCAGATAGTTTTCTTCGAAAATGGTGCATGAAGTTTCAAAAAATATGACTTACGGAATACACCAAAAGAATGTTTGACTAGTAGCTGCAGTATAGTCTTAAAACATTATGTTTGAACCTAATTTTATTGCATCGAATATCATTTCAGCACAATAATTGATTCACCAAATTCTTCAGGATAGATGGGAGATATTTTTAAGCTAAAAGAAACAAATTGACAATTGTGAGCCTATCACACGTCCCAGTTCCCTTAAGTTAGGAACCATCCTGACATTTGCTGGAAGTAGCAGTGAGATACCACGAACAATAATTATTTCTTGGATAGCTGAGGTGGCTGTCGATTCCACTCTTTTAAAGTATTCTCATTAAGATATAAGGTGTGATCAAACATATTCCGTTTGACGGCCGTACAGATCTCAATCGGTATAATAATTAGGCAAATTCGCCGTGAGCATTGGGGCACTCATCACACGGACGCACGAGGTTGAAGATCCCCCCGTGTGGTCAAACACCGTGTCCTGCTGCGTGGAGACGTCCGTAACCGTTTGCTGCGCATCCTCAACCGTCAGGAATCGTTAACCTTTCAAGGCCCATTTTAACTCTTTATGGGATAGTGGTCGCTATATTAGCCACATGCGATAAGGACAGTTTATGCTTTCAAAGATATAGTTGAATCTTTCAGCCAAATTTCGGAGAATTTTCATGCTGAAGTGCCAGTATTTCAAAAAATAAAGTATTATATACGTATCTACATGACGTAATATGATGCATAAACTTAAAAAAAACATTACAATTTAAATATGAAAACAAAATATAAATACAGAAATAAAAATCCTAAAAATAAAATTACAATAATAAAAAATAATAAACATAACTATAAAAAATTATGAAAATAATTGTAAAAATTAATTAATTAAATAAATAAAAATAATATCAAAAGTAAATATATATGAACATAAATAAAAAAATAAAATAAATATAAACATTCAAATTAGAGAAACCAAAAATTACATTAATAATAATAATAATTAAAATAAATCAAAAAGTAAAGACACATAAAACTAAAAGATAGTTTTTTTCTATAAAGGGTTACGGGACCGAAGGCGTGATCATTGCATGGGGAGAGATCAGGTCTATAGGGCGGGTAATCGAGTGCCTCCCACTTGAGTTGGCGTAACTTCTTCGTTACGACATTTGCGGTATGGGGACGTGCGTTATCATGACGCAGCAGCACCCCTTGTAGCAGTTTCCCGGAAGTTTCGCCTTAATTGTCTGCCGTACTTTCTCCAATGTTGCTCAGTATCGTTTCCCAGTGACTTAGACACCAGGTTCATTGAAATCAATAAGCAATGGATCCCGTTAATCAAAGAACATACCCCTCGGGGACTCACATTTAGTGGGACGTGGGTGGCGACCACGGGACCCTAGCTGAGTCCGGCATTGCTTCCACTTACTTGTGCCAGGTTCCTCTCCATCTTCTTTCCTGTCGACCTCTTGGTCAACTCTTGTTCTCTTCCGACCCTGACGGTGTTAGGGTATCCGAGGACTAGGGAGTCTCTTCCCTTGCCTCCTTAATTGACCCTTGTCTCATATTTCCTGATACCCTCCTTCTGCGAGGGGTCAGACTTCTTTTTCTTTTCATGTTATCTCCTGCCTTCTGTTCAAGTCCCTCAATGTGGCAGCGTGTATGAAGCCCCACCACTTTTGATGCATCCTGGATATTGCTACACCCTCAGGGTCTCACGACTGGTGAGTTCGGGAGTTGGCGATCCCGAGGGATTCCTGAGCTGGATCCGTTTTTCCCCCTTTTTCCACTGACTTTGGGGCGGGCCTTCTCCTCTTTCCCTTTCCTATCTGCCTTTCATGGCTCTCCTTCCTTCCAAGTCCCTCAATCCTCATTCTTCGAGGGTTGAGGGCATTTCTTTTCTTCCTGTCCTTTATTTACCTTATCCT
The DNA here is from genome assembly GCA_946902985.2 of Meconema thalassinum. Lineage (NCBI taxonomy): Eukaryota > Metazoa > Arthropoda > Insecta > Orthoptera > Tettigoniidae > Meconema > Meconema thalassinum. Next base: position 747,449,063 of record OX336388.2, read on the forward strand.
TTATTTGTTTACCATTTCTTCCTCTAGTATGTAAGTTTGTAGTTAGTAGGAGTTATAGTTTTCATTCCCATCTCATCTTTCATTATCACCCAAGCCATTAGGGGCCGATAAACTAGATGTTAGGCCCCTCAAAACAACAATTCTCATCATCATCATCATCATCATCATCATCATCATCATCATCATCATCAAAGAACATGGCGAGTTGATGGATGACACCACCAGTGGTAGCACCAGCTTTCGTCACCTGCAACAATGCGCTCTAGGAACGTGTTGCCTTCAATATTGAAATACAACAGGTGCTGCAGGCAAACATCCATCCGTTGTGCTTATTGTTCGGCTTTCAACGCTCGGTGTATCGCTGCAGAAACGCCCTCAAACAGAAACTTCTTGATCGCTTTTATAAATAGATTTCGTTCCAGCCCTCAGGTCGGAATTAATTTCATTCGCACAGTGGCTCAGATTGGTCAGGAGGAGGACCTGGCTTAAACTAGATAACATTGCTTGATACCATTTGCCTGGGTTGGAAGTGGTAAACCATGGTAATCCAATTCTAGGATGGATGAGGTGGGAATGAATTCTTCTGACGATCCTGAAACGGACATAGTCGGAAATCGAACTCAGAAGGAAGGAAGGAAGGAAGCTTGTAGTTTAACGTGACCGTTAATCTGGGTAGATCATAAGCCACGGGAATCGAACTCAGACGTCAAGGCTGACGGACTAGAGTGCTCTACACCACGGAGTAGTCTGTGTCTGTCCTATGATGCGAAGAACTGTAACCTTTCCTTTTTTTTCTGTTTAAATGGTTGTTGTGTGTTAGTTCACAAATTAGGAGCCCGCAACTACCCACAGTTGCATGGCAGTGAACGGGCTCGAACCAACGTTCTGTCGTAAAATTAATTCCATGTTCATGCCTGGCGCTGAGCCACGCGGGTCTTGGTCCTCTGCCACAGTCGTGTTCATGGCTGTCGCCGGTTATGTTTCAAAGGTTCATTTTAAAATGCTGTGCAGAGCAATGCATATCTTTTGCTTCTCAATTCTCTAATGAGTAGCGGCAGATGACCTCACTGTTCCTTCCCTTAAAGCAACAATAAATAAATAACTAATTTTCTAATAAGTTAACGCACTTGTACCCACGCTAACCTACCGCAGTCTTCGAAATCGAATCCGGATCTTAGAGCGGACAGCCAAGAATGGTAGCCAGTACACCACGAGGTAGCCCTTGTCCGTTGTATGCTGCTCGGAAGTGTGACTTGTTCTTTCTTCTGCCTAGTATTAGTTTACGGCAACGATATCATTCCAGTAATTCAAATCAGAATTACATTTCTTGCCAGTACTCAGATCTCCAGAATTTCAGCCAATTACGCCAACCGCTACACCATGAGGTTAAAGATCTCCGCGTCATTAGTTATGTTCGTAAATACGTCCCTAAATTATAATGAAAGGGGCCAAAATTTCCTACGGTTCACAAAACTATAAGAATTAGGAGAAAGGAACTATAAAAGTAGTAGAGCCATGAAAGGCGGATAGAATAGGGAAAGAGGAGAGAGTTCGCACCAAAGCGGAAAGAACGAAAGCAAGTTCCTTCGTTATACTGGGGAGAATTGAATCAAGGATATGTTTTTCATATCTAGATTATGGTTACCTGTCAATCTTTCTAGCAAGCTCTCTAACACGGCTGTAATACACCACTCGCAATTTGCACGAGGATAGGTCTGCAAACGACTGTATTCATAACGTTGTTTCTCGTATCTGAGGGTATAGAATGAACTATGTCCGGTCTTTGTACCTGTTGCCTATGCTCAGTGCCAAAGGGGCGAATAGACTCACTTAAGTTTTGAATTTCCTGAAACCGTTTCTTAGTGAGCACCTACAACGTAAGAGCAACCAACAAGCAAAATTTCAGCTTTCGTTCGCATCATATTTTAGGTAATAAATGAAGTGGCCCTATGGTGGAGACTCGTACAAATAATAACAATTTGAAAATGTAAATCGTGGTACAGGTAAAGTTGGTGATGGAACAAAAATGAAGTTGGACAGTACACTTTTAAATAACCCTGGATATGAAGCAATGGGAAAGGTTGCTGCAATTTTGTGTGGAGACGAAAGTGTAAAGTTAACGTTGGATTTAAACCTAGCAGGCAGTGTGAAGTTCAAATATGCCCTTATTACCTCTTCTGATGTTAAACGCTGTTTCAGTCAGTATAAATCTGTCCTTAATAGACAAAAGGAGAACAGTTACTTTCTAGCAATTAAAACAACATTTTGTAACCCATTGTTTTTGTAAAAGAGAATAAAAGATTGATTGTTCTCTAAAGATGATCTTGATATTAAAATGAGAATTGTAACATTATATTTCAAGTAGATCTACTTTCTTTAGCTTCTTCGAATTTGGATATTAAAATAGAAATTGTATTTTCTTGTAATTTTAAGTCCATATATAATTCCAAATTTCAATAAAAATATCTAAATATATCTATCTATCTATATATATAATACCCTAAGGCGTATATTTCACAAAACTTAAGCTCCTAAACCAGAGGGAGATAGAAGGTGTGGTTTGTACCAAAATCTTCCAAATCGTCTCAATAGTACAGGAAAAATCTTGCATTTCTTGAAAAGTCAACGGAAATATATGTATTTGTTTATAAAGTGCTTTTAAACAAATAAACGAGACGATAGCCCCTGGCAGAACTGTGTCGCGTACAGCCACATAGCACTAGGGTCGGGTGGGTAGTCTATACACATGGGGCGCACACAACCAGCAGCAGTGATGAATTGCTCTCTGATTTCATAAATATCGAAAATTTGTTTAAAAAGTGCGTTTAAACAAATAAACATATTTATAGAAGCCCGCATAACAGTAAAGCCAGGCGGGAGGTTTATACACAAAGCCCGCATAACAGTAAAGCCAGGCGGGAGGTTTATACACAAAGCCCGCATAACAGTAAAGCCAGGCGGGAGGTTTATACACAAAGCCCGCATAACAGTAAAGCCAGGCGGGGGGTTGATACACAAAGCCCGCATAACAGTAAAGCCAGACGGGTGGTTTATACACAAAGCCCGCATAACAGTAAAGCCAGACGGGTGGTTTATACACAAAGCCCGCATAACAGTAAAGCCAGGCGGGTGGTTTATACTCAAAGCCCGCATAACAGTAAAGCCGGACGGGAGGTTTATACACAAAGCCCGCATAACAGTAAAGCCAGGCGGGTGGTTTATACACAAAGCCCGCATAACAGTAAAGCCAGGCGGGGGGTTTATACACAAAGCCCGCATAACAGTAAAGCCAGACGGGTGGTTTATACACAAAGCCCGCATAACAGTGAAGCCAGGCGGGTGGTTTATACACAAAGCCCGCATAACAGTAAAGCCAGGCGGGTGGTTTATACACAAAGCCCGCATAACAGTAAAGCCAGGCGGGGGGTTTATACACAAAGCCCGCATAACAGTAAAGCCAGACGGGTGGTTTATACACAAAGCCCGCATAACAGTAAAGCCAGGCGGGGGGTTTATACACAAAGCCCGCATAACAGTAAAGCCAGGCGGGGGGTTTATACACAAAGCCCGCATAACAGTAAGGCCGGGCGGGGGGTTTATACACAAAGCCCGCATAACAGTAAAGCCAGGCGGAGGGTTTATACACAAAGCCCGCATAACAGTAAAGCCAGGCGGGGGGTTTATACACATGCGAGTGTTCTCGCACGGGTCCGCTAGTATGTACGTATTTATTATTATTATTATTATTATTATTATTATTATTATTATTATTATTATTATTATTACATCATTTTTGCCCTTATGGACAGAGTTTGAACTTAAATATCTCATGATGTCACAATTTTCACTTCTTTCCCTTCGTCTCTTCCCAAAATCTCTTCATCCTTTGACTGTGCTCCTGTTTCCTTTGTTCCGTCCACAATGTTCCTATCTTCTTCCTTTCACTTACTAAAAATTTGGCGTTCTTAATTTTGTTAATGAATTTTTCTCTGTCTTCTATCATTTGCTTGTTGATCCCTAATTGCTTTAAGTCGTCTTCTATTTCATGATACCAATTTGTTTTCCTTTATGTACGTATTTAATTATTAGCACATATAAATCTGTTCCCTCGTTATTAGGATATCAAACAACGTTGGCAACCAGTTCATGGGGATGATGACGTTTTATTCCCTAGCTTTTAGCGTGCCCAATGAGCGTCAACTTACCAGGAAGCAGATCAGCCAGAGATTTGATGAACAGGTATGTGTATATCGTATGAAGTGTCGGTCAATATGGCAGTGACCAGTTCATTGACCTGAGCACCGTACTGAAGTTAACGTTTGTGTTCTGGTGGAGCATAAACGGACCGCCCTGACTTCCTGCTCGCGTGCTACAATCAGATACCACAGCTTCCGGTTGCCCGTCATCTCTTTGCTTATGCATATTTTATAGTTTCCGAGTGAAACGTCATTATGGATGACTTCATAAACGAGGCTGATATACAGGATTGTCTATCTTATATCTGCATGATTTACTGAGATACAGCATAACACGTTAAGGTATGCTTTTTAACTGGTGGATTAAAATGTTATCTAGCGCGGAAATGTATAAATGTCTTCTTTCAGCTTGTGTTGATATAGTCCGCCGTCTGGCATCTTGGCTGTCAATGCGGAAGTTCGGAATTTGATTCACGGCTCTGCTACGAAATTAATTCAGTACACTCAGCCCCATGAGGGGGAGCGTGATGGCGCAGTGGCTTAGCTGCTCGACTTTCACCCGGACGGACGGGGTTCGAATCCCGGTGAGAGCGGGGTGGAATTTTCACCTGAAGAATCACGTGGCAGGGAATCTGGCCTTAAATCGCCGGCCAAAACCAAAATGAGCGTGGTTGGCTCCGGCGACCACAATTAATTGGGGAAAGCCGAAGAAAGTTAACTCAGCCCCATGAGAAAGAGCTTGTTGCTGATTCTTTAACGGGCTTTGCGACATCGTGGTCATATAGCCCCATGTACTTAGGTGTGTGTAGAATTTTTCTGATAACCTGTGGCACTGTGATGTCTGCACTAGTGTGTGTACGTGTAATTGAGGTATGATTTGGGTAGGAAGCGGCCAAGACATTACGTTAGGAACCATCCAGGCATTTGTCTGGAGTGGAAGTGAGAAACGACGGAAAACCACTTCCAGGATGGCCAAGGTAGGATTCAAATCTGGCTCTTCACAGTTTTGCCTCACGAGGCTGAGCATACCCTCAGATCAGAATTGAATGTCTTGCCAGAGCCATGAATCGAACCTCCACGGTGACAGCCAAGAATGCTATCCACGACGTAACGAGGTGGACAGAACCGAGAAGAGGTGGGATCGATTCCAACCTCGCCCAACCTTGAAGTGATTTTCCGCGATTTTGCACTTCTATTCCAGTAAAATGCAAGGATGGTTCCTAAATTAAGGCCATGGCTGCTACCTTTCCAAATCCTAGCCCCAATTATAAGTATGCACACTACTACACTGGTTACCAAGTACTTGGGGCTGCATGGCCACGAAGTCACAAAGCTGGTAAATGAATTAAGAATAACAAGAACAACCAACAACACATCTTGATAAGGATCGCTGTGTTTGATGTGCTTCTTCCAAGAGGTATGACCCTATACCTCTATTATTAGGGACCGGATGTTTTGAAAATGCATATGTGCATATGCAAATACATATTTTGAACATAACTGCATATAGGCCTATTAGCATATATGCATTTGATATTAAGTATGGCGGCTTCGGTGGCGTAGTCGGTAGCATGCTGAGCTTCTATGCCCAAGATCGCGGGTTCAAATCCGGCCGAAGTCGTCGGATTTTTTAAGAGCGTTAAAAATCCCTCAGTATGCCTTCCTTCGGAGGGGAAGTAAAGCCGGCGGTCCCATGTCATAGATTTATGGCATGTTAAAGATCCTTCCACTAATAATTACACCTGTGTGAAGCTAAATTGTATAGGTTAAAAATGTAAACAACGCTCTTAGGTTCCTACGTTCGTTGCCAAGAGCCGACTGCGGTGGCGTCTGGTAGCTAAGTTCTGAACTAGTAGTCGATGACGATGGCGTGTAGCAGCAAAAGTAGGAACTATTTGAAAAATTCAAAAGTCTGCAGTCCTTGCTTGAATTAAAAAATAGATAACACATATTAATACAGTCATCACAATTAACACCGGTTATCAGACAGATTCTACACACACCCAAAGCACACGGGGCTACATGACCGCGTTGTCGCAGCCCCTAAACTTAAGAACCAACCAACCGATATTAAGTATAATTTATAAGAATCTTGAACAAATTTGGTTTCGCCTGCGTATTGGACATCCCTTGTAAGCAACATTCCTTTCATCATCTAAGTAACCTTTTGAGAAACATATTTCCCGCAAGCATGCTGCCTGTCATTTTCAAGAAGGGAATGAGATTAGTTTAGTGAGGAGTTTCTTCAGTTAAAGTGTTTCTTTATTCTTAGTCTGCTTATGATAATGAAAATCCACAGCCTGCTTCCAGTCTCCGACTGGGTCAGGAATGGAATGAATGAAGCCCCCATCTAGCGGCGAGGATATGGACTGTGCCGGCTGCCGAGGCCTGACGCACTCCTCTGGGGCAATGATTAAATGAATGACAGATGAAATGAAATTATAGTGGAGAGTGTTGCTGGAATGAAATTGTCACAGGGAAAACCGGAGTACCCGGAGAAAAACCTGTCTGCCTCCGTTTTGTCCAGCACAGATCTCACATGGAGTGACCGGGATTTGAACCACGGACCCAGCGGTGAGAGGCCGGCGTGCTGCCGCCTAAGCCACGGAGGCTTATCTTAGTCTGCTTATCCATTGTTAAAATTGCCAGAAGAGAAGAGCAGCAAAATGTATCTATTAAATCAGTGGGTGTCAGGTAATACAGTGATTATTCAACTGATGGCGTTGTTGTCCATTGCCAATTATGCTCGAAGGAAGTGAAATGTGACAAGAAATTTCAACTTGAACAACATGCAAAAACGACTGCACATATTACGGCAAAGTAGGGCAGGAAGAGTGAATAAGGTTGGTCTATTGTTAAGTGCATATTGTTCAACTTTTAATGCTAATTTTCTAAATTCTTAGTTCATAATTGCATGCACATTTTAATCCTCCAGTCCCTATCTATTATGGCCGATAACGTCGTTGTTAGGCCCCTCAAAACAACAACCACCTATCTATTATTCATGTAAATTTAGGTCCCTTATTCTTATTCTTCTTCTTCTCTCTCTTCCACTTCATATAAGAGGCTTTTCAGTTGGCAAACATGAGCATACACAATTGGATTGGCCGGAGAATTTTAATTAATATCCTGCTGCCTGTAATAAATACATGATTTATTTATGAGCTTAATAAAACACTTATTACATAAATGAGAGTGGGTTAAATGGAAGACTAGTTATATTTGGTTAGGTTATTGAGCCTTATTTAATGTTTAATTATAAATACTAAATTAAAACATTATTATAGAAATAATTTTATGATATTGTTGTTGTTGTTTGGTAGCGTGATGGTGCAGTGACTTAGCTGCTCGTCATTTCCCCGGACGGCCGGGGATCAAATCCCGGTGACAGCTGGGCGAAATTTTCACCAGAAAAATCACGTGGTGTCAGGAAGGGCATCTGGTCTTAAATCTCCGGCCAAAACCAAAATGTGCCAGTTTGGCTCCGGCGACCGCAATTAATTAGGATAAGCCGAAGAAAATGATGACGATGTTGTTGTTGTTGTTGTTGTTGTTGTTGTTGTTTGAGTCCTCAATCTATTGATTGGTTTGATACAGCTCTCCGTGACTCCCAGTCCTAAACTACTATTTGGTTAGCGAGAGGGGTGGCAGTGAGTTGGGTCATTCTATTAGCCCTCATCCCCCAATGTAATTTTGACTTAGCTCATCCTCCTCCAGAAGAGAATCCTCGTTACGCCACTGGGTAAGTGTATGGTAGTCGATGAGCAGGGAATACAATCTACTACTTGGAATAAAAGTCGTGGAACACTGAAGAATAAATAGCGTGCGATAAGCGAACATGAGTCTGTGATTACGAACGATGGCCCACGGCCAAGACAGCGCTGCTTGCCAAATAAATACTGTGCAAGGCGGTAGAAAAGCTGGTCTTCGGGGATCGCTTTCCTTCTTGTAAGTTCAGACACTTGAGTTACTTTACCGAACCGAGTTGCCAAAGGTTGTTTATCAATGTACAGATGAGATCCTCATTATTATTATTATTATTATTATTATTATTATTATTATTATTATTATTATTATTATTATTATTATTATACTGACAGCGGTGGCTACGCTCACTAAAGCACAGCGTTAGGTCATGGGGCGAAGCTCTCTGCTAACTCGGTAGAGCCCCGAGGGGCTCACATCTTGTGGGACGTGGGTTGGCTACCACGGGGCCCCAGCTGAGTCCGGCATTGCTTCCACTTACTTGTCCCTGGCTCCTCTCTGTCTTCTTTCCTGCCGACCTCACTTGGTCAACTCTTGTTCTCTTCCGACCCCGACGGTATTAGGGTATCCGAGGCCTAGGGAGTCTCTTCCTTTCCCGCCTTAATTGGCCCTTGTCTCATCTTTTCTGAATCCCTCCTTCTGCGAGGGGTCAGCCTTCTTTTTCCTTTCATGTTATCTCCTGCCTTCTGCTCAAGGCCCTCAAGGAGGCCGGGTGTATGTAGACCCACCACTTTTGGTGCCCCCTAGATAATGCTACACCCTCAGGAGCTCACGGCTGGTGAGTTCGGGAGTTGGCGACCCCGAGGGATTCCTGAGCTGGTCCGGTTTCCCCCTTTTGTCCCTTACCTGTGGGGTAGACCCTCTCGTCTTTCACTTTCCTATCTGCCTTTCATGGCTCTCCTTCCTTCCAAGTCCCTCAATCCGCATTCTTCTAGGGTTCTTTCCTCCTGTCCTTTTTTTTTTGCCTTATTCTCCTTTATTTTTCCATTTCTTCTTCTAGTATGTAGGTTAGTAGTTAGTTTTAGTTTTTAAGTTTGCATTTAATTTTCAACTTCACGATCACCCAAATCATCAGGGGCCGATAACCTAGATGTTAGGCCCCTTAAAACAACAATCATCATCATCATCATTACTCGGTAGACGCGTGGGTTCGAGTCCCACCGTCGGCCGTCCTTGAAATGGTTTACTGTGGTTTCCCATTTTCAACACCAGGCAAATTCTGGGACGGTACCTTCTGACAGGCCATGGTCGCTTTCTTGCACATCGTTTCCCAGTTTCATTCATCTCCATCCATTCCATCTCTCATCCAGGCGCACAGGTCCCTCTTCGGCCGTCGACTAGAAGGACCTGCACTAGGCCTCTCAGGAGGTCACACGACAAAAAATATAATTATTATCTTGTTTCATTATTTTTCCTGAACGGACTGCGAGCTGAAGTTGCAAGATCAACGGACAACTTATTGCATAAGTGGCATTTTCCAACCAAGACAGTTCTATCTCATTGTGGCGAATTTCAAACAACACAGCATCTCTTATGTTGTCCGTTGTGACCATCTACACACATCAAAAAAAGTTTTGCATCACCTCGGTTCCCAGATCTCCGGCATATAGACGTTGACTGTGTATATTGTATCCAAGATACAGTCCCTTTGACTGTTCATAGATGTCACTAAAACTGCTCAAAGATGTAAACAACCATGCATGAGCAGGGCCTATTAGACGGAGGGGGTACGACAGCCGATCAGTTCCAGTCATTCCACCAGGACGAAGGTACGCTGCTCATGTTGTCTGTAGTTCTACCATGCCTAGAAGGTCAATACCGCAGTTCGATCGCGTCCGCATTGTTACTTTGTGTCAAGAAGGGCTCTCAACAAGGGAAGTTTCCAGGCGTCTCAGAGTGAACCAAAGCGATGTTGTTCGGACATGGAGGAGGTACAGAGATACAGGAACTGTCGATGACAGGCCTCGCTCAGGCCGCCCAAGGGCTACTACTGTAGTGGATGACCGCTACTTACGGATTGCCGCTCGGAGGAACCCTGACAGCAATGCCACCATGTTGAATAATGCGTTTCGTTCAGCCACAGGACGTCGTGTTTCAACTCAAACTGTGCGCAATAGGCTGCATGATGCGCAACTTCACTCCCGACGTCCATGGCGAGGTCCAGCTTTGCAACCCCGACACCATGCAGCGCGGTACAGATGGGCCCAACAACATGCTGAATGGACCCCACGGAATTGGCATCACGTTCTCTTCACCGATGAGTGTCGCATATGCCTTCAACCAGACAATCGTCGGAGACGTGTTTGGAGGCACCCTGGTCAGGCTGAACGTCTTAGACACACTGTCCAGCGAGTGCAGCAAGGTGGTGGTTCCCTGATGTTTTGGGGTGGCATTATGTGGGGCCGACGTACGCCACTGGTGGTCATGGAAGGCTCCGAAACGGCTTTACGATACCTGAATGACATCCTCCGACCCATAGTGCAACCATATCGGCAGAATATTGGAGAGGCATTTGTCTTCATGGACGACAATTCTCGACCTCATCGTGCACATCTTGTGAATGCGTTCCTTCAAGATAACGACATCGCTCGACTACAGTGGCCAGCATGTTCGCCAGACATGAACCCTATCGAACATGCCTGGGATATGTTGAAAAGGGCTGTTTATGGACGTCTTGACCCACCAACCACTCTGAGAGATTTACGCCGAATTGTCGTTGAGGAGTGGGACAATTTGGACCAACAGTGTCTTGATGAACTTGTGGATAGTATGCCACGGCGAATACAGGCATGCATCAATGCAAGAGGACGTGCTACTGGGTATTAGAGGTAGTGGTGTGTACTGCAATCTGGACCACAAATGCTGAAAGTCTAGCTGTATGATGGTACAACATGCAATGTGTGGGTCTCATGAGCAATAAAACGAGCTGAAATGTTGTTTGTGTTGATCTCTATTCCCTTTGTATTTAACGGTTCCGGAACTCTTGGAACCGAGGTGATGCAAAACTTTTTTTGATGTGTGTAGATGTACAATGAGTGATTTGACTCAAGCAAATTAAATTGCTCTCGAAGTTGCTAGGTATTGGGCAGGAACTGTTTGAAGTTGCATGATCTTGTGTCTATTTATAGTTCATTTCATTTTTATGTATTTTTGCTTTTGTACTTCTGACACAAATAAATCATACTAATATATAAAAATGAGATGGTGTGTGTCTGTCTGTCTGTTACTCAATAACGCAAGAACCACTGGTCCGATTTAAATGAAATTTTGCATGGATGTAGCTGATTTACAATGTTTACATATAGGATACTTTTAATTTCGATATTTTGCACTATAAAAAATTGCGACCATTTTAGTGACGTCACTACACCCGTTGGTTTCAAAATTTCATATTTCCATATCAAATAAAAAGAGAACGCTAAGAAATAGCAAACTTTTGATGGTACAGACGAGCTTCAAAATTTAATTTCCTATCCGAAAGGTCATTATCACTTTTCGTTTATCTCCAACGGTTAGCGAGTAAAACCCACATATGTGACGTCACTATACCCTTTGGTTTCAAAATGTCACATTTCCATTTCAAATAAAAAGAGAATGCTAAGAAATAGCAAACTTTTGATGCATACACGAGATTAAACATTTAATGTTCTATCCAAAAGGTCCTTATCACTTTTCGTGTATCTCCAACGGTTAGCGAGTAAAACCTAAATTTGTGCAATAAAACACGGTGAACACCGAGCGGTGCAGTATAGCTCTACATACATAAAAATTAAAGTTTGTATGTTTTTTTTCGCAATTTCTACGGAAATTTGAGTTATTTATGCGTTTCAGACTGTTTTATTATGTATGCGCGCGAAAATAATTTTTTGGTCTGTCTGTCTGTCTGTTTGTCTGTGGTCAACTTTGTTCCCTTATAACTCGAGAACGGCTGGGTGTATCAACGTAAAATTTGCTACAGATATCCATCAGAGGCACGACACTAATCATTCATGTAACCCTTCTCCGTACCTCTCATAAAAGAGGGCCTACCCTCTTAGGTTGGTTGGTTGGTTCCTTAGTTTAGGGGCTGCGACAACGCGGTCATGTAGCCCCGTGTACTTTGGGCGTGTGTAGAATTTGTCTGATAACCGGTGTTAATTGTGATGACTGTATTAGTGTGTGTATCTGTTTTTATTAATTCAAGTAGGGACTGCAACTTTGAATTTTCAAATAGTTCCTACTTTTGCCGCCAAACGCCACCGTCAACGACTACTAGGCCTAGTTCAGAACTAGCTACTAGACGCCACCGCAGTCGGCTCTTCTACCCTCTTAAAATACATGCTGAAATAGGAGTAAAAGGACGAGACGAAGATCATTTTCAGCCTCTCAATGTGAGAGACAAAACTCGGGGGCCCTGAGGGCCCCGAAATCCACATTTTAAGGCCCTAAAACCAACCATTTTTGAGATATTCCCAGAAAACTAATTTTATTTAATAAACTAATGAACGAATACAAGCCGGTAACCATGGCAACAGATTCTCAGAGGTCCATCTATTGCTGTAAGAAGCAATGCAATTCCATTAATTACATTGATGTGAAAGTTTGCAAACGGCTAGAAGGTTATCACGGAACCAAATTAAGCTGTAAAATTCATCAATATGTATAATGCGCTTAAGGGGGTCAAGGGGTACACTAGAATTTTTTTCACGCGATTTACACCTGCGGGTGTGGTACGGCAGGTCTATTATATTCCTATACCTATATTATATTATTATTATTAGTATTATATTATGGCGTACAACGAGGAGACAAAGCCCCTCGGTGCCAGAAACAAAACTTGGGGACCTCGAAAACAACAGTACATTATAAGGCTCTAAAACCAACAGTATCTGAAATATTCCCAGAAAACTAATTTAATTTAATTTAACGAACTAATGAAGGAATGGAAATCGGTAACCATGACAACATTATCTCAAGGGGTGGCATCCAACTTTCCATCTATTTCTGTAAGAAGCAATGTCACTCCATTTATACCTTGCCACGGTGGGTGAGTGGATAGCGTGTCGGTCTACTAACCCCAAGATTGCAGGTTCACTCCTGGCCGTGGTACAGGCCGGACGTTTGTTTTAGACGAGTGAAAAATCTTAATGGAAGCCTGGAGGCGAGTTACTACAGTACCTGTGTTGTTATCAGCTGCCCCAAGCGCTCCGATGATTGATAAAGCTGTTTCACACTATTGCTGAAGTATAGTCACTGGCAAATATAATGACGTTCTGTTCGTAACTACGTAACGTGTACTTCTGTGTCACACAATACTTCGACGTGGACTGTACTGTCTGCTCAAGTCTGGAATGCCATTACATCAGATCGGTGGTGACAAATGTGAAGTGATGGGGTGAGAGAGTGACTGTGTACAGGCTCACCCGCAGGCTTCAAGGTCAAGGGCAATCGTCTAAAACAAACGTCCGGCCTGTACGTGATTTTTGAAAGGCGGCAAAAATACGACTCGCATGTCATACGATGTTGGCATGTCAATGAACCCATTTGAATTCAGTAGGCCGTGTTCATAATGGCAAAATTCACCTCAGGAGTTTCCGCCATCACAAAGTTCCTCATTTCTCTACTAGAAAGCGCTGTAGTGTTCAAGGAGCTTAGATATCTACCCTCCTTGACTTTCATAGTGATTCAAGGAACAACGAAATTTCGACATGCAAGCTACCCTCTGGGTGTTATATTACAAAGCTTGCACCCGGCACCCGAGGCCATACGATATTATTATTAGGCTACTCCATTTATTACATTTCTGTGAATGTTTGCAAATGGCTATAAGGTTATCACGGAACCAACGTAGACTGTATAATTCGTCAATGCAATTAAGGGGGTCAAGGGGTAACCTAGATTTTTTTCATGCAATTTCACGTGCGACATATAGTACAGAAAGTCTATTATAACCACAAACAGCAACGTTATTTTCAAAAATTCCTGAATTGAATCAGCATTTTTTGCGGGTTTTAGGAATTTGGGCCATTTGAGGCTAAAGAACCTGAATTTTCATGCACCATAAGCCTTTATAATTTTTGAAAGAGGTCATCCTGTGTATGGGGACCTAACACAACGTAGAGGGACATTTTTTATGTGAGGTGTATTGCGTTTCGTCTACGAGGCTTTCAAATCTATTTCACGTCAGGAAGTACACGTTAGGTGAATTTAGTTTGACAGCACATTTTAACTAATCTTTTTTTTTTTTTGTCGACATACGGGTTCATCATAAGGATGATTTTGTTTGATACGTATGGTAGATATACCCATATTTGGATATCTGGGTGATATGTAGACAATAGAATTGTCTGTCTGTCTTTCTGTTTATCTTTATGTACGCCTATAAATCGTGTTCGGATGCTTGGTGCATCGTAAAATTAGGTAAGGTAAACATGAGTCAATACACCAATCATTTATAAAACTCCTCACCGTACTTTTCATACAGTAGGAGGGTGGATATAGGGATAAACTTCTCAAAATACTTGCTAAATTAGGCGAAATAAAAAAAAAATCCTAGAAGGACGATCAAAGCATATGTTGCGCTTCTCATTGTGAGACACAGAATTCGCGAGTCTATAAGGGGTCTCCGAAAACCACATTTTAAGGCCCTTAAATTAACAGTGTGTGTGATATTCCCAGAAAACTAACTTCGTTCTGATAAACTTATGAAGGAATGACAAATCGCTAACGATTGCAACAGTAGCTCAATCGATAATGTCTGGTGTTAATATATAACACCGTTCGAAGAACGGGTACTTCTGCTAGTACATTATAAAATGGAGTATTGCTATTTTGCCATTTCTTTGCGAATGAGAATGTTAGTAGCATGAATCGATCTGAATAACGTCGAACACAGATGTACGGAAGAAATTCATTTCAATTGTACCCATTATAATTGGGGGCAAATTAATTGGCCAGTTTATAATTACCAATGAACAGTTGACTCCCAACTGCATGTATTGTATCTTCTATTAATAGCAGGTAGCAAACTTTCAATTTATTTTAATGACCCACAATTAGGTCAGTTCATTTATATCGCAGGTACAATGATTGAAATAAGTGACAATGGGGAACGTAGCGCGATATATTGCTAATTAATGTAATGAAATGAAGTCTATTCAGCATGTGGTTTTGACGTCTCGACAATATTTAGTCAAATATGTCTGCGGTCATCTCTTCGACCAGTATTTCTCAGAAACTAAACACACTGTGGCAATATAACATTTTGTGACAGACAGTTCGAACAAATACATCACGACAGACCGGACAGGTAGTCATTAATCCTGCTCAACATTTCAACTATTAAATAAACTGACTTCTGTGTCATTTATAACTCTCAACAAAACAATCCTGCCTTTCCTAATCGCTCTGCACTCATTTGTCTAATTGGATCAATACGCGGAAAAAGAATGTACTCTAAATTGACTAGCAAATGGTGTACAGAGGTGTGCAAATTATTAGACTTAACGCCGGTTTCCTGAAATTACATTTATACTTTGCACGGCTTAATGCACTAAATACGAGGCTCGTTTTTTTAAGTAATACCCGTTGTGATATTACGCCGTTGCAGCGCTGCGGTCGGCATTCCGTGCAGGTGCGCTGTGTACCTGCATCTAGCCAGGGCTAGATTTGTGACGGTACGCACCGGTACGCCGTACCGAAACCTCTGATCGGGGGAAAGTCGAATATATAACATAATTTTTAGAACTGTAGAACGTTAGTAGTAAGTCAAGGTCAACTTGGTCTTTGACTGGATAATTATTTCAGAAAACTGTAAAGACAAAGTTATAAAACAAGAAATACAAGATTGTTGGTGAACATGTGTGTATTTTCAAACCGAAAGTATGTATTTATTTAAATTACGTAAAAAAAAGTAAACTGAAATAATGTTCATTTAATATAGGCCAACGGCTATGGTAAGAATATTGTTGCTATAGCAGTCTCAATTTAATTCAAAATTGCACTCAAAATTAGATTGCTATTTTGTCCGCTGATTAATTTTTAAAGGTGATCAGAAAAGCGTAAAAATATCGTTTTTAGAACTCTATATTTCAATATTCCGAAGAGACACCCCCCTCCCCCCTCACCCCCTTTCCGCCTTTCGGTAGCCCACAGTACCGGAACCTCTTCTTTTTACAAATCAAGCACTTCCTGCATCTATTGACAAGGCTGAGACGCCATTACGGCAAAAGTCGTCCATGTATGGGTGTGTTGACAAGCTTCGCCGATCACGAGTTCCGCCGACTCGTAGACAAGAGAGAGAACTCCCCTGTAAGATATGCTGCCATTTGACCACCACAGTCAAGGAATTTGCTTATGTGGTCAGGAGAACTCCTAAACATACGACGTTATCCTGGTATGCACGCAATTTGCCTGACAATGGTGGCCAAATGGAAGCATGTCTTGCAAGGGAGTTATCTCTCTTGTCTACGAGTCGGCGGAACTCGTGATCGGCAGTGTGATTTTAAAAGCTTGTGAACACACCCACACATGGGCGACAGTTGCCGTAATGGCGTCTCAGCCTTGGCAATAGATGCAGGTATACAGCGCACCTGCACGGAATGCCGACCGCAGCGCTGCAACGGCGAAATATCACAACGGGTATTACTTAAAAACGAGCCTGGTATATTTGCATTGCGGTGAAATTAGTTCCAGTGTTGAACCAAGCGTCTTAATTATATTTTCTTTTAAGAAACTCATATTAAAATGTTTTTTAGAATTTCCACTAACAGAGGAGCTTTCCTACTGCAAATGCAACACGTTTTGTTTTGATTACTTCGCTCTACTTTTCGTGTGAATTAAGAGCTGAGGGTTTTGGGGTCATTTTACTGATGATCCGCTCTTGAACTATTCAAAGATTAATGAACTATGGACTGAAATCACCCGACTTAGAGGGTATGTTCCGAAGTTAATGGAAAAATAGAAAACCGGCCAAGCTCAGGTGTCCTTATGAATATCAAATTCTGTAAGTTTCCAGGCACAATTCCTTATGGGAAAAGGTGTAAGTCCACAAGGGAGAGAACATTACAAAAGATGCCAGCAGATAAAATGATTTCGATTGAAAAATTGTAACTGATAGAAATTCCTTATTTGATTCTAATTTTTTGCACACCTCTGTAGGCCCTCATTTCATCCCAGAATATATAAAAGTTGCCTTCGGAACCCAGTTTTGTCATCTATTGTTACCTTAAAACCACTAATTCTGTGGTATAATGGCACAAAAATGTCGCTAAACGACAGTTCACAAATTGGTTTACTTAGAAGAGAATTCAAAACGTAGTACGGTAACGCACAATTTTTATAGGCCAAATAACTTTTTTGAGTTACGCAGTACAATGCAAAGTAATCCAATTATCGATATCGTGTAGTTACCCGGTCGCTGTAAATAATGGTCTGGGTATTCTACCATTGTTTTAATTCCTTGACTAGTTTGCCACGGTGGGTGAGTGGTTAACGTATCGGTCTACAAACCCCAAGCTTGCAGGTTCGCTCCTGGCCGTGGTAAGTGTTTTTTTTTAAGGCGGCAAATATACGACACGCATGCCATACGGTGTTGGCATGTCAAAGAACCCATTTGAATTCAGTGGGCCGTGTTCATAATGGCAAAATTAATCACGGGAGTTTCCGCCAACACAAAGTTTCTCATTTCTCTACTAGAAAGCGCTATAGCCTAGTGTTCAAGGAGCTTAGATATCTAACCTCCTTGACTTTCATAGTGCTTCAAGGAACAACGAAATTCGACATGCAAGCTACCCTCTGGGTGTCAAATAACAAAGCTTGCACCCGGCAAACGAGGCCATACGATGTTATTATTATTATTATTCCTTGGCTATAGAAATCCGCATCGAAGAACCACTGTTTGAACTTTCAGCCAGCAACATATTTGTGCCATTTTGCTCTGGAAGTAGTGTCTTTCAGGTAACAAATGTGGTCTACACTGGGTCTGGATGGTAAAATTATCATCCTGGTATCAAATGTAAGCCTACCATGTTCGGTACCCAATTTAGTATAGGCCTACAGTCTTTATCCTTTTATTAATCGCTTGGTGGAAGATCCGGACTGTGTGGCGTATGTCCCATCGAAAACGTTAAATTGTGGCTTTGGTGGCGTAGTTGGTAGCATGCTCAGCTTCTATGCCCAAGATTGCTGCTTCAATCCCGGCCGAAGTCGTCGGATTTTTGAAGAGCGTTAAAAATCCCTGAGTATGCCTTACTTCGGAGGGGAAGTAAAGCCGGCGGGCCCATGTCGTAGATTTATGGCATGTACAAGAACCTTCCAATAACTACAATTTTGTGAAGCAAAATTTGTAGATTAGATTTCATTAATATTCAATCAAGTTCCAACGTTCGCCGTCAAGTGCTGGTGCGGTGGCGTCTATTAGCCAAGTTTGTGGCTAGCGTATCATTTGGTAGCAATCGTAGGAACTACTTGAAATTGATCGTCTGCATTCCTTATCTGAATTAGAGATAACACACACTAATACAGCCATCACAATTAACACCGGTTATCCGACAGATTCTACACACACCCAAAGTACACGGGGTTACATGACCAGCTCTGTTTCTGTTGTTTTTGCTGTTCGTATTTTGTATTAGGAACTTAGGGTATTATGAATAGCAACTCCGTGTACTTGAATGTGTGTGTAATTTGTGTCTGATAACCCGTGTTTCTGCTGTGGCTGGAGTAGTTTGTGTAACTGTAGTTTTTAGAGCCAAGAATTGGGGTAAGAGCCCCGGGACTTGAATCATCCCGGCATTTGCCTGGAGTGAGTGTGGGAACACCCACGAGAAAACCACACATAGGCAGTCCATTATTTAAGCCAGGTCTCGAACATTCGATCTCCGTGCTTCCAGCTCCCTAATGCAGTGGGAGTGTCTGTGCTTCTGATCTAGAATGTGCATTCTATAGCATGTATTCCTGGCAGGAAAATATTGCTTTTGCTAAAATTTAGTGTAACCTATGATGTTTAAAGTACGGCTCAGGAAATACACATATCCGCTTCCTCGCTCATTCTCATTTGATATGCGGACGATAATTACAGCCATTAAACATTGAAATGAACTCCAATATATTGTTTACTAATCCCTTCATCCAACTCTGGTATCAGACGCGTAGATTGTGCGTTACTATTATTATTATTTTTCTATTATTATTATTATTATTACTATTATTATTACTATTATTTTCATTAATTCCTCCTTTAGGAGAGCGTTAAAACACAATCAGTCTTCACGTTTATTTTTCTGTCCCTTTCTTCTTTCCTATCAAAAACCTCTCATATATTCACTGTGCTTCCTCTTTCTCTCTTCAATCCACTTCTTTCCTGTTTTTGTTTGTCTTTTTGCTCAAATTTCTGTTTTCTGATTTTTTTCTCTGGGTTAGGTCTTCAATGGACCACGTTATTTAAACTGCCTTTTCCCCCGTTCTTTCACATTGGCCCTGTGTTCGCGCGTTCTTCTTCGGTGAGCTTATTTTCGTTCTTCGGTCTACGTTTTGCCGGTTTTTGCTGAAATCTCTGAATTTATTTATTTATTATTCGTTAATCAGCCTACTAGGGACCACGATAAGTTCCACTCTACATTCTGGTGTTTATCCTATTTGCTATTGATCCTGTATGTTTTCATTAGCTTGCTGTGTCGAGCACGGCGTTCATCCGACCACTATGCACCGGTTGCCCATTTCTCATCTCGGAAAGTCCCAAAAGTCGGGAAAGGTCTCGTTTGTGCGCGTCATCAGGTTGTGGGCACATTTCTTGGAGGTCTTTCTTGACGTTTACGTACCAGGGAAACTGTTAAATATACGTTTTGTCCATCCGTCACAAGTGACCGTAGAAGCGAGCCCTGCGTTTGCGCATAGTGTCTGTGATCTTCTTTATATTACAACAGATTTCTTGCCTGTATTTTCTTACGTAGATCCCGTTTTTGTAGTTTGGACCAAGTATGTTGTGGAGAACCATTCTCTCTTTTTGCTCTAAGTTAGCAAGCGCACTTTTCTGAGAGAGGAAAAGGCATTCTGACGCATTGAGGGATACCGGCTTGACGACAGTGATGTAGAATGAATTTTGGTATTTATAGAAAAGCACCTTTTGTTATATACTGTATGTTCCGGGTGGTTTGAAAAGCTACCTCCAGTTATTTTGCTCTGGCCGCTATGGCTTCTGTGTTATTTTAGTTCCGTGATTGAATCCACTCACCAAGGTATTTAAACTTATGCACACGGTTTATTGTTCCATAATCGGTGTTCAGTTGGGTCGTGTAGTCTTGGATGTTTGACATTACTTCCGTCTTTTATTATTATTATTATTATTATTATTATTATTATTATTATTATTATTGAGAATCTGATTTCACCAAATAACCGTTAATTTTAATTGCCACGTGATTTGCCTGAGAACACGTCAACACCACCATTGCGATTGGGTGAATGGACTATCAATGACATCATTTTTGATTACTTGAACAGAAAAAAAACAGAAACAAAACAAAAACGGTTATTTGGCGAAATTAGATTCTGAATAATAATTATATACATACCAACGAGATTAAATTCATTTAACTAATTCTTCTTTGTTCGATTTTGGCCTACTTTGGACCAGGGGAAACAATTGACTTGCTGATTAGTCCTTTTTTCTGCTCCCAGAAACTCTTCATCCTCTATAACCGAGTTCATTATCCTCTTGGGTAATTTCTCCCTCCTCATACTCATCACATGACCCCACCATTTTCTTCAACCGAAGTACCTATATATTTGTTGTGTATTCACTACAGGGTTTGAGATATCGTGGTCGTGTAACCCGTTTACTAGGGTGTCTGTGGAATCCGTCTGGTAGCCTGTACTATTGTGTTGGCTAGTGTGTGTGTTTTTTATTGAGGATATGATTTGGAAGGTAGCAACCGTGGCCTAAGTTAGGCACTATCTTGACGTTTACACCAGTAAAAATAGAAAACTTCGAAATATAACCTGTTGAAGTAATTCCGCTGTGTGGAAAAGCGACAAGCGAAAACAAAACTTGGACGATTTTAATAAAACGAAACATGCGCTCTCGACTGTCTTTGGACGGTCTCCTCTACCTTAGAGCCCGCCACGCCAGTCTCTCCCGCGACATGATCGGGGAGGCGCGGCCACCGAACAGTGGGAGGAGTGGGTTTGTCCTAGCTAGGCTAATTTCTCGCGTCTCTTTTAAAACCGAAACTAAATATCAAGCGCGCCATTGGGTCAAGTTAGGCAAGATACGGTTTCTACCTAGGCTATGAGTAGGTTGAAAGACAGCATTTTTCTGAATATATAGAAACATGGAACACAATATTCTATGCCCAGTAGTTTACTTTTTATGTGATTTTAAAATTATTTGAGAGAGGACACTACTCATTGGTCATTAATCACTCGTCTCTAGCTCCTGCAGGGTGCAAGAGCCAATGCAATGTTGCATAACAACGAGGCGGGTGAGCGAAGCTCTCCCTACATTGCGTTAGCATATGTTCCCACGTTCAAATCCAAGCAGAGAATAAACGATGTTGCTACATCAGGACTCGGGGAGGCAGGACGTGTCACGTGTTCCAGAGGAGGCGTGAAGGAACTAAAATGCGTTACTGCGTCGTGGCAGAGAATGTTTTTTTTGGGGGGGGGGGCTTTACCACCTATATAGCTGTCGAGAGTGAGGTGATTCGCAATGTGCTCAGGAACGGGAACGAGAACGAGTAAGGAAACGAGTACGAGAAGCTTGTCGGGGTTCCATTTCACAATTGGCCCTAAAACGGAAATTTTAAGAGCTCCAGTTCTCAATTAGTCTCGGAACGGAAACGAGAACGGGAAGTTTTCCTTTAGAGCTCCGGTTCTCAACTAACGCGGAACGGGAAAGAATGAGTATGGAAACGAAAATGGGAAGTTTGCCGAGGCTCACTTCACAATTGACCCGGGAACGGGAAGAAGAACGGAAACGAAAACGGGAATCTTGCCAGAGCTCACTTCACAATTGACCCGAGAACGGAAATGGGAATGAGAACGAAATTTGGTGCTTATGTATTACACTGAGTGATGTGTTTATTGCCTTAAATGCGCATTTGTTGCTTTTCTACGTTCCTTAGCAAGAGAAGAAATCTTGTGCAATGCTGGTTTAATCGCCCTGGAAATAGGCCTATGTTTGTAACAGTTTTCAAACTCTGCCTTATCACACCAAGAAGGTTCAGTTTAGTTATTTCAGAACAATAACTTAATGGTGCATGTCAACCCACTAAAAACAACATGTATAATGGAAAATTTTCATTTAATTGATTTATACAATTCTACGCTGATCATTAACTCGAGTACTTTTGTCATGACGAGGTAGACCTATTTGACAAAGATGACCTGCCATGTTTCCTTCTAAACATATAATGGTTACTGTGCATATTTGGACCTCATAATTACAGAATAATATCATTTATTTGGTGTAGGATAATGGTTTCAATAACACATGGCATTACTGATGTTTATATTCAGCTACCCGTTGCTGTGCTTTCCGTTGTAGTCGTTTAGTTGACGTAGTGAAAGCGTAATGACATGATACACATTGTTTAATTTATTGACAACAAGTTAACTACTCGCTGATGACATTCTAGCAATTTCACACAATTCGCCATTGCTCACATCTGATTGGTTCGGAGAACTTCGGTTGGTTGGTTGGTTGGTTCTTAAGTTAGGGGCTGCGACAACGCGGTCATGTAGCTCCGTGTACTTTGGGTGTGTGTAGAATCTGTCTGATAACCGGTGTTAATTGTGATGACTGTATTAGTGTGTTATCTGTTTTTTAATTTAAGTACAGACTGCAACTTAGAATTTTTCAAATAGTTCCTACTTTTGCCACCAAGCGCCACCATCAACGACTACTAGGCCAAGTTCAGAACTTAGCTACCAGACGCCACCACAGTCGGCTCTTGGCAACGAACATAGAAACCTAAGAGCGTTGTTTATATTCTTAACCTATCCAATTTAGCTTCACACAGGTGTAATTAGTGGAAGGTTCTTTAACATGCCATAAATCTATGACATGGGACCGCCGGTTTTACTTCCCCTCCGAAGGAAGGCATACTGAGGGATTTTTAACGCTCTTAAAAATCAGACGGCTTCGGCCGGGTTTGAACCCGCTATCTTGGGCATAGAAGCTCAGCATGCTACTGACTACGCCACCGAAGCCACCTCGGGGAACTTCCGAGAACGACTAATAAATCTTAACCATGTTTCCTGTTCGTCTTCCGTGTGCCTTTTCGCTTCATGTTCCCGAAGAGTGATAGTAAACTGACCCATAAGCAAAGCCCTGTGCGGATATCGGTTAAGCTGCGGATAATGTTTAGAGAAAATTTGCGGATAGTTTTTAGAATACAATCCGAACTTGTCAGGACCCGGATGTTTATGACATACCGGTATCATATGTTTCCGTTATGTTGTTTTTTTTCGTGACAAATGTAAGATGATGTTTTAAGCAAATCTCATTCAAATTTTGTCATTAAGCATAATTAACACTCCGAACAGGAAAGGGTTGCAATTCTAGCTGAATAACATTCATATTAAACATAGCACATGACATACAAAGCCTGAGGGACCGACTTTCTCCTCAAATGTCTAAAGGTGTTGCTTTAGTAATTTATGATTTATCTAATTTAAAATATTATTATAATGCCGGGCGGCTTCGGTGGCGTAGTCGGTAGCATGCTGAGCTTCTATGCCCAAGATAGCGGGTTCAAACCTGGCCGAAGCCGTTGGATTTCTTAAGAGCGTTAAAACTCCCTCAGTATGCCTTCCTTCGGAGGGGAAGTAAAGTTGGCGGTCCCATGTCATAGAATTATGGCATGTTAAAGAACTTTCCACTAATTACACCTGTGTGAAACTAAATTGTATAGGTTAAGAATGTAAACAACGCTCAAGGTTGCTACGTTCGTTGCCAAGAGCCGACTGCAGTGGCGTCTAGTGGCTAAGTTCTGAACTAGGCCTAGTAGTCGTTGACGGTGGCGTTTGGCGGCCAAAGTAGGAATTATTTGAAAAATTCAAAGTTGCAGTCTTTACTTGATAAAAAAAAACAGATATACACACTAATACAGTCATCACAATTAACACCGGTTATCAGACAGATTCTACACACACCCAAAGTACACGGGGTCACATGACCGCGTTGTCGCAGCCCCTTCCTTCCATGACTAACTTAGCTATTTCTGGGTTTCTTAATATATGTCCTACCATAGAAAGAAGAGTAATAATATTAAGCATAGAAATGCAGACTTACAAGATTCATGCAAAAACATTCTTTCATTCTATTTACTGTTTGATAGGTTGGTATCGTGACAGAAGCCACAGTATGAGCTGGTAGTGTAACGGTCTCATTAGTTCTGCTAGTGTGCATGTATCTATTCGTTAATTTAAATTGGACTCCACTATGAATGGGATGGTTATATTAGCTAAACCAGAATGTACCCTAATTGTACATCATTGAACAGTGAAATTAAGTTATTTCATATAATAAATAATGTGACCTGATTCTGTGTAATTACTAACCTTGTTAATGAAATATACATATTACAAGTATTAACCAGATTTGCTCACTGAGACATAATTTGGCATAACTTTTCAGTCAGAGAAAATACGAACTATTCGGTGCATTCCGAGTTTCTGTTAAACATGGAAAAAGCCACTCTTGAAGTAAGCCAACTAAACTGATAGATACTTCTTCTTCTTCTTCTTCCTCTTCTTCTCCTTCTTCACCTATCCCTTTTGCCTCTCGGCGTCGGGTCTGCCAGCCACTTTCTGTATTCATCCATCCGGCTCTTCCGTTTGTTCTCTGAATTTGAAAAGCTTCACCCGACGTGGGTAATCACCCCTACGTGAGCTAGCACAGTGGAGGGGCTGCCTCCTCACATTATCTGTGCCTACTGGACTTTTCTGTCAGGGTTGTTCCCCCTTATCTGAGCATATCCCGTTTTAAGGCGCCGGAAACTCGCCCTCACCCCTCCCTTACGGACTAGGATTTGCTGGTTGCATTGCTAGGCAGAGCCTCCCAACTAGGGCATTTCTCAGTATTTACCTGAGACACCTACTCAGCTTTGGTGTCCCCACTGAGGCCCTATAACCAGCCATTCACCCTCCTCCTTTCTCAACCGGGCTTGGGACCGGCTATGGTGGAGTTCTGATAGATACAGAACTTCAAAATACTACTCAACGTTCACAGTGGATCAGGGGGTATATAAGGGGGGGAGCTGTGGGGGCTCCAGCCCCCCCCCCCCGAAAAAAAGCCAATACAAATTAAGAAAGTGTTGCTTTGGTAAAAGCATATAGTAATTGTAAATTTGGTTGTACCCTAATCTTAACTTATTGGCTAAGTTATAAACAATATTAAGATTGAAATTAGACTTCCTCGTGGTGTAGTGGCTAGAATTCTTGGCTGCCACCCGGGAGGTCTGAATTCAATTCCCGGCTCTGCCTAGAAATTTCAATTCTGGTTTGAGGGCTGGAACGGGGTACACTCAGCCTTGTGAGGCAAAACTGAGAATTCCACAGTAAGGTGCTCTTGAGAAATAAATTATCAATTTGTAGAAAAAAAAAACTGTTTACCTTTTTGCTTAATAAATTGACAAAAATTGCCATTCATACTCCATACATGGTGGCCACTACTCCTGGAAAACCAGGAAATCCTGGAAAACTCCTGGATTTTTAATAGGTCTGGAAAACTCCTTGAAAATGACGAATAATTTGAAAACTTCTGGAATATGACCACTGTTAATGAATTATAAAAATCTTTCCATCCAGTACTAAAATTCCCAGTCCGCTCTTAGTCCTCGACGTCATAATTTCGCGGATGGGGTAGCAAGGGCCATCTAACGGTCGCTCGGCAAATCCTGCTTATTTTTAACTGGAAATCTACGCGCCGTGTTTTATCTTAAATCATACTCCCGCTGCTGTTTTGGGTGAGCACTCTATCGTTAACGGAAGAAATTTCCTCAGGCTACCTGTTTCTGTGTGTGAGAACTTGCGATAGTATTTTTGTAAAACATATTGAGTATAGACAGCTTCACCGCAATAAAATTGCAGGCGGCATTCTTTTCTCTTTTTTTAAGCGGATATTTGAGTCACAAAAGCTTTTTTAAAACAACAACAACAATTAACTCATTTGTGTGTAGGCTTGCGTATCAAGAACGCAATCACCACTAATTTTTGTCCACATCTGTATAAGGAACCGAAAACACAACTGCTTTATTTTGGTCTTGAAGTAGGCAACCGATAAAGCCCCCCCCCTGCGGACTAGCGCTTGCTTTTAAATCTGGAAAAATGAGAATTACTCCTGGAAAACTCCTGGAAAATCGTTGATCGATTTGAGTGGTCACCATGTCCATAGGCCATAATACAAAATACATTTAGTAAAATTTTTAGCCTATTTTCAATTTTGAAAAAATAGGCTTATGAGATCACCTTTTGTCCGTGTGTGTGTGTGTGTGTGTGTGTGATTCGTGTGTGTGTCCCCCCCTAATAAAATCTAAACGGCTGGAGCGATTTCAATGAAACTCGGTATGTTCATAGCACTATTCCCGGCGACCTCGACCGTGCCCTTCAAATTTTGTTACGTCTCACCAATGCAAAATGGCGGCTGTGCGAAATATTTCACTAGCATTCAATATCTCCGAAACTATTACCGATATCGCCCTGAAATTGTGTACGGTGATAAAGGGTACTACTAAAAGTTCACCTATGAGACTTTCAAAAACCTGGTGACTACAAAACCAACATGGCGGTCAAGCGAAGTTGAGACTTTTAAATAGACTTTTCTCGCGATTTAACTATCCACACGTAATGAAACTTGCTACAGCAATTGTTTATACACATTGTAATGCACTGGAGTCTAATTTAGTTCAATTGTTTACATAAATTCAAAATGGCGGCTGTGCGAAATATTTCACTGACATTCTATATCTCCGAAACTATTACCGATATCGCCCTGAAATTGTGTACGGTGATAAAGGGTACTACTAAAAGTTCACCTATGAGACTTTCAAAAACCTGGTGACTACAAAACCAACATGGCGGTCAAGCGAAGTTGAGACTTTTAAATAGACTTTTCTCGCGATTTAACTATCCACACGTAATGAAACTTGCTACAGCAATTGTTTATACACATTGTAATGCACTGGAGTCTAATTTAGTTCAATTGTTTACATAAATTCAAAATGGCGGCTGTGCGAAATATTTCACTGACATTCTATATCTCCGAAACTATTACAGATATCACCCTGCAATTTAGTACGGTGATAAATGGTACTGATACAAGTTTACCTATGTATATTTCATAAACTTGTAAAGTAGAAAACGAACATGGCGACCAAGCGAAGTTGAGACTTTTAAATAGACTTTTCTCACGATTTAACCATCCAAACGTAATGAAACTAGGTACAGCAAGTGTTTATACACATAGTAATGCACTGGATTCTAATTTAGTTCAATTGTTTACATAACCTCAAAATGGCGGCTGTGCGAAATATTTCACTGACATTCTATATCTCCGAAACTATTACAGATATTACCCTGCAATTTTGTACGGTGATAAAGGGTACTGGTACAAGTTTACCTAAGTATACTTCATAAACTTGTAAAGTAAAAAACGAACATGGCGACCAAGCGAATTTGAAATATTTTAATAGACTTTTCTCGTGATTTAACTCTCTGAGCGCAGTGAAATGTGGTACAGTAAATGATTTTGCAGATTGTAATGCACTGCCATCTAATTTAAATCAATTGTTTACATAACCTCAATATGGCGGCTGTGCAAAATTTTTAAATTACGTTTTTATTTCTTGTGTCGTAATCATGCGATCGAAGTGAAAGTTTGAATAATGAACCTAGGCAATAATTGTCCTTGAATGGTACATAATTCTATGGCCTATACATATAACAATCCTAAATGGCGAGCTTCCGAAATAATTAGACGGTTCTCAATATCTATGAATCTTTTACAGCAACCAAACTGATTTTTTTTATGTTCATAGAGAATATGAACATATGTTCACCTATAGGACTTTCATTAACCTGGTGAGCACAAATCCAACATGGCGACGACGCGAAGTATAAATATTTAAATGGACGATTCTCGCGAATTAACTATCCGAGTGCTGTGAAACGTTGCACGTTAAATGCTTATACAAATGTCGATCCACTGGCATCTAATTTATTTCAATTGTTTGCATAATCACAAGATGGCTGCTGTGCGTAATTTTAAAATCTCGTTTTTACTTCTTGTGTTCTAATCATGCGATTGAAGTTTGAATACCACACGTACACAATAATCTTAATGTAATAGTACAAAAATAAAAATCCAACCTGGCGACAATCTGAAATATTTAGACGGTTCTCAATATCTACGAATCTGTTACAGCAATTAAACTGAAATTTTGTATGTTGTTAGAAGAAATTAACATGAATAGGATATATGAAAATAGGCTGTATAGTTCTTTACGGAACTACTTGTTAATTGTGTGTTGTGTAGTATTTTACAACTTTTTTATATTGCCACTAACTTAATTACACAAAGTTATAATATGCTGTAAGATATCGGTGGATATTTCTGGGTATTTTGCGGTGACAATCCCCTGAGAATACTCACAATTTTCCAGGATAGCCAGTCCCCCCCCCGAAAAGAATGAAGTATATACGCCCATGCAGTGGATTTTGGATTGTCTCGTCACAGGGCTGCTCTGTTTAGTTTTTGATCATTGTCTGGACATCGTTGTCATCAGTCCCGTGCAATTGAATGTATCTGTTAACCTGTATTACTCGTATTGTGCTGTCTTTAACAGTGTGTCCATTTGTAATTGAAGCTTGGATTGGGGGTGGCCGCTGCCTTAAGATAGGAACCATCCCGTCATTTACCTGGAATATAAGAGGAAATACTTTGGTTTTTTTCTTTTTGTTCTTAGTTTTAAGATTTTTATTTTTAATTTTGTTGTTTTATTTTTTTATTTTTTGTTTTTGTTTTTGTATTGAAATACTTTTGATTTTCATTCAAAGTACGTGTCTTTCTCCATTCAACTTAGATATTCGGAATTTAAAATCACTTTGACTGACCTCTATTTTGACCTATATAAGTAAGAGTCTCGCAAACTCGGCACTTGGTAACCCGGCACTCCAGATTTCTCGGCCACCCTGACAGGAGAAAATAAACATGACTTTTGTTTGTTCTTTGTGTTTCCGCACAGAGCGTTATTATGTTTTCTTTCGTCTTCTCCGTCTTCCCCGCTATGGACATCTTGTTTCTTCGCCGTCTTCGTAACGAGGCTTCAAGAAACAAGTTTCAAAGCGAAAAGCAAAAGAACATTAATTAAGTTACTTACTTTTTTGCACAAAAAAAAGTAAATGGTAATTTTCATTAAGTGAAAAAACTATTTGCGTACGGGAATTGTTTTGTACATATACTGTACAGTGTATTATAAAAATAATTTGTAGGCCTAGTTTATCTAAGTTTTCTTTTATAATTTAATTGTTTCCCTTGATTTCTATGCAGTACAGTAGTACTGTACTGAACTATATATTCAAGTACTGTAATTGTAGTGCCTTAATCGTTTTAAAACTTGTGTTTCTGTCAAAAACAAATACATGTACAGCATTGCATTACTTTTAAACCAAAACAAGCAGTTTATTTCTTCTTTTTAACACATTTCCCGATAACCCGGCATTTTCGCGAACTCGGCCACCCTTCGGTCCACATTAGGCCGAGTTTGCGAGACTCTACTATACATAAAATTATCTCACCCACTTCACACATTTGAAACATAAAACTTCAATGAAGTTATACCCAAGGATGGAGATACGTAAATTACGGGAAACTTCCACGTGGATGTCTGATCTGGGAATGACACCCACCTCTACTCAGTTTCGCCTCACGAGGCTGAGTGAACACCGTTCCAACCCTGTGAACAGAATTACATTTCATGGCCGAACTGGGAATTGATTCTGGACCTCCACGGTGACAGCCAAGAAAACTTTCCCCAAGAATTGATCATCTTGTGATGTAGTGGCTGAAAATATACAGACATGAAAATGTCACAATAATTATTTATTGTTAAATATTATGCGTACATTGGCAATGTTTTTGTTCATATTAATGGAGTCCATTATTCCTCAAATCCAGCAAATTATAGAAGCAGGGAACGTGTTATTAAGCAACAATTTTATACAAAAGTAACGGAACAGTAGCGATAGGCCTACGTTACTTTGACATGTGTAACTGTAACGCAACTATAATAATAAAATAATAAAATAATAATAATAATAATGATAATAATATCGTATGGCCCTTGGTGCAGGCTTTGTTATTTGACGCCCAAAGGGCAGCTTGCATGTCGAATTTTGTTGTTCCTTGGAGAGTTATGAAAGTCAAGGAGGTTAGATATCTAAGCTCCTTGACACCATAACGCTTTCTAGTAGGGATTTGAGGAACTTTTTGTGTTGGCGGAAAATCCCGAAATTAATGTTGCCATTATGAACACAGCCTACTGAATTCAAATGGGTTCTTTAACATGCCAACAACGTATGACATGCGTATCGTGATTTTTGTCGCCTTTCAAAAATCACTTACCACGGCCAGGAGCGAACCTGCAAGGTTGGGATTTGTAGCCTGACACGATAACCACTCACTCACCTTGGCACTGTTACTATACCTTGGTTATTATTTTTGGCGAGTAACTAATAATTATCCCTGACAAAGCCCATCAAGGGCAGCAGAAAAGAGGAGAATTGAAGCGTTTGAAATGTGGTGTTACAGGAGAATGATGAAGATCAGAAGGGTAGATAGGGTTACAAACGAAGAAGTATTAAGACGTGTGGGAGAGGAGAGATGTTTCTGGAGACAGCTAATGAAGAGAAGTGATAGGTTGGTAGGACACATGCTAAGACACCCAGGAATAGCAAGCTTAGTTATGGATGGAAGGATTGGGGACAAGAACTGTAGGGGTAGACCAAGGTTAGAATGTTAAACAGATTGCATTGGATGTAGAGTGTGGTAGCTATGTAGAAATGAAACGAATAGCTCAGGACAGGGAGGCAATGAGAGCTGCATCAAACCAGTCAAAAGACTGAAGGCTCAAAAAACAACAACAACAACAACGAACAGGTAACGGTGACTGTAACATAGTTACTTTTAAGAAGTAATTTACGCTACCTTTTGTTTTAACTAATTTCGAACCAAAAGTGGACTTACTCGTTATTTTAACGCTCTCTGCAGATATAAGGCACTTCACGGAGACGGTAGCCTCTACGAGGGCTATGCATTCCACTTTCTCAGCACCCACGTACTGCTCTGTCGTGGGGAAGGTAGATATAAGAAAAAGTTCTCGAACGGCAGGCGCTACTCAAGAGCACTTTGAGCGCGCGGAAAGTTGGGAGTGGTGGCAGGAGGAAACAAGACCATGCTCAGGGTTGTCCCGAAGTGGGTCTGCCTCACTTTATTTGAGGCACTGACATGGAATAGCATGTAATTCTCAAAA
Organism: Meconema thalassinum; assembly: GCA_946902985.2. Classification (NCBI taxonomy): domain Eukaryota; kingdom Metazoa; phylum Arthropoda; class Insecta; order Orthoptera; family Tettigoniidae; genus Meconema; species Meconema thalassinum. Next base: position 747,480,534 of record OX336388.2, read on the forward strand.
ATGAAAAAAATATTTTTTTCACGGATACGATAATAAGAAAGAATGTCCGGGGCATGCTAAAGCCAGTAAGTTGTTAGCAGGAAGCATTTACCCCTCAAATATAGCGTTAGCGTTAAATGTGATGGCCTTAATTAAATGCGAAGACATAAATATTGAGTCATCGCGTGACCGGCACCACATTTTTGTATTCGCGGTCAAGTTGGGAGAAGTACCGAGATGTTGCACTATCGGCGCTGACCTCGACTGTTTCAGAAGATTCCAGTAGTTTTCACGGTAGAACACGGAGAAACATCGGCACCACTCGTGGTCGTTTGACGAGATTCTCTATGTCCTTGAAGTCATGCACGGGGATGCATAGCTTTGTTTTGCAATCGACTGTACTTGCTATCCGTTTAACAAAAATCTCATTATCCTCGTCGTCGGATACGGAGAAATAACGCGATGTTACGCAATCTCCTCCACTCTCGGCCGTTTGACGAGTTTCATGTTGCCTTCACGGTCGAACACGGAGAATATTATCGCTGTGTTACACAATTTACGCCGCCCCCGACCGTTCAACGACATTCCCGCTGTCTATGTAGAATGATGGTCACAAGTTTGAGGCTGAGTCTGGTCTAAATTCACGTACGGATATGGCCGTGTTATATGATCGGCGCCGCTCGTAAGTGAGATGACTTGTTCCCACTGACCGTATACTGTGGTCTCGAGTTCGCGGTGGATTTCGAGGAGACTCGCGATGCTTCGCAGTCAGTGTTGTTTATAAGTTGGTTGACGCACTTCTGTCATTCCGTATGCATTTAAGTTCACGGTTGGACATAGGGAAAAGCCGCAGTAGGATTCGGGATGTTTCGTGATTGGCGTCTACTCTCCTGTGACAAGATTCAGGCAGTCATCGTGTTCAGAAGGTCGCGATCGGGAACGGAAGAACATTCTGATTTTACGCAACTGGCGCCGATCTCGGTCCGTTTAACGCGATTCCCATAGGCAAGCCATGCGGTCGGACGGCCGTCTTGATTATGCCATTTTGGTGGATGAATATTTGAAGTAGGTATCATATATTACGAATTATTGGGGGAGAATATTGTAATACGGTACCACGGAAGGGCGCACTTTTCTTCCGAAGTATGAATTATAAAGTTTTGCATGATAACTTGTTAATTTTATATAAATACGCTGGCACTGAATTTCAAGGATAAATTCATTTTCCAAAGATATTGAAATCAGTTATCTTAACATAGCCTTTTGTTACGTCTAGTATTAAAACAAAACATAAACAAAAACCTATGGCGCTACAGCCCATAAAGGACCTAATCCTACTACTCCGTGACCGAGGTGCTGCCTCATTATCAGACAGCTACTCAATTGTCCTCACGAGGCTGAGTGCACCCCGTTCCAACCCTCACGTCAGTTTCTGAAATCCTTGACGGATCCCATACTGAACGTGGGACAAACGATGCCGCTAACTTACGAGCCAGAGAAATTATAAAATAATATATAGGCCCCAGCAAAACTGCAGACAAAATACGGGAAGATCAACAGAGTGGAAAAATTTAAGTACTTGGGAGAGATCATCATGAAAAGTGGACTGCACAAAGAAGCACTCAAGGAACGAGTACGCAAACTCGAAATAGCCTATCAAACATCGCGCTCAATATACTGTACAACAAAAAATGCCTGTCCAAAAATACTAAACTACGTCATTATGAAACTGTTCTGAAACCAGTAGTTATGTATGCAGCCGAAACCCTATCTCTAAATGCTAATAAAGGACTCCTTGAAGAGCTGGAGAAAAAAGAGCGCAAAATCGTCAGAGGTATATTGGGATCAAATTACAAGAATGGTATCCACTATAAAACAAGATGTTCAGTAAAGAACATATAGCCTACTTTCTCCTAAATGTATGAGTATAGTTATAACTCGTTGTTATTATCAAAGAGTATAATAGAACTATTCTTTGTTGAAGACAAACGATTTACTTCTACCAAACGCCACAACCTAGATAAAAACTGCTACCATCATTGAAGAAAGAAAGATAAGAAGTATATCAAGAATGTTATGGATCTGGAGACATAATCGACCGGACTGGCTGCGTGGCTCAGCGGTAACGTTCTCGCTTGCTGGGCCCTAGGTTGCAGGTTCGTATCCTGGTGCAGTCAGCTGGCATTTGAGGGTGCACAAATGCGAGGGAGCCGTGTCAGTACATTTACTGGCACGTTAAAGATCCCCTTCGGGCCAAAATTCCGGCACCCCGGTGTCTCTAAAAGCAGCAGTAGTTAAAAGGGATGTAAAACCAATAACATTATTATTATTATTATTATTATTATTATTATTACATATACGACCTGCCGTGGGCAACATCCAACTTTGAGTTGAGGCATGTCTTTACACGTCTGGTTGTGCATGGCTTTCACAACCCTAATTGAAAAAAAAGGAAGGAAGATTGTAGTTTTACGTGACCGTGAATCTTGTGATTATGAGCCACGGGACCTCCTTTTTACGTGGAATCCAAACCACAGGACATGGCATTTCACTTCGAAAATCTCACATGCCTTGACCGGGAACCGAAAACCCTAATTGAATTAACAAATCTTTCCATGACCCTACAGAGACGTGTGTATACAAACTATGTGGATATTTTCGATTGCTATTTGCCTGAAATAAAAGTAGTAATTAATAAACTGAACTAACACCAACAGCTTGAATTCAGTTACTATGTGAAATCGTTTTGTTCTTTACTTCAAATAACATTTTCAAGTTACGCAAAATAGGCTGTTACAAACCCTTTAAAATAAAAAGTAAAAATGTATCGTAGTATCATCTTGTCATTCTTCAAATTCGATGCGCATAGAATGCCAATGGTATAGTAATCAATGGAGCCCCACGTAGACTAGTCGTGATATCTAGTGGTGAAATATCGAACAATATAATCCTAACAGAGCGAGTGCATTCTAGCGGCCAGAAGAAGAAACTTTTCAATAAAATCTGGAAGTTAATAAGTAGGTCAGCGTGCAGTTACCTTTTTGGCAGCTAGATGTCTCGAGTAAATCTGCTGGCGAATTATGTTTTAATTAAATATATATTTTACACCATAATATGCACAATATAACGCTTAATTTTAAAACATCTGAGTCTTTACAAAACAATAAACATATAACATATCAAGCAAAAAACCTAGCTCTGATCGGGTTTGAACCATAGGCATTTGAGCGATAGGCTAACGCTCTACCACTGAGCTAATTGTGTCAACGAATATCGTTCTATATAAAATGACTTACATAGAACTTGTTAGCAAATAATGATTTATACTAAACGATTTCATCACTGGAGTATATTATTTATATATAAAGCATTTCATACAAAGTTTATTTATTTTGTATCAGTACGCTATATTGCATGCAATACTCAAATTAGTGAAATATAAGTCAGGCACAAGATATCCGCTGCCATCTTGTCTTATTACTGAATCAGCTCAGCTTTTTAAAATCACGTCTGCACTATAGTATTACAAAATAAACTTTTAATTTCGAACGTGCCTCTTCCTTCAGAACAGTTAAAACGATTCTCGGCTCGATAATCGGAACTGGTGGGTCCCATGATATGGATTATAATGTTTGCATAATTCGCACGGCCGCCATCCTGAAATGGTATGGCGGACGACCTTGTAGTTTGGTCACAAGACGCATCCTATACGAAGGTATGTTGTTACCACATTTGGTAGAGATCGGATGATTTGGTTAGTCGTTATTTGATTTTACGTTTGAACGTTTGAGTGGCCACCATTCAGTTTTAGTAAAGATGGCGGCGATATAAAACATGACACTGAGGTGTCCTTTGCTAGTGCTACCTTTGTACTAAATTTCGTTTAATTCGCATTCACCGTGTTCGAATTGATAGGGGGGGGACAGACATTCAGAGTACACACACTCACACACACACACACAGACACACACACACACACACACACAGACTCACACACACACATACACACACACACAGACTCACACACACACATACACACACGTAGACAGACACATTTTTTTCGCCCTGTGTTGATCTCATAAGTCTACTTTCATTTTTTGCAAAAATCGAAAGTAGGCTAAAAAATCCAACAAAGAAGTCTACAGTGAAATAGAGAAAATTTCAGAATCGATCCGTAAAAGGCGGGCACGGTATTACGGTCATCTCAAACGAATGGACGGAAACAGGCTGACTAAACAGATTTTTCATTTATTTGACTCCAAACCCAAAACCACAATGCCCTGGTTTATGAATACCAAAGTCGACCTCAAAATACTGCATCTTAAACCCGACGACGCCTTCAATAGAGATCTCTTCCGCAAAACGATACTGACTAATGGGCTAACCCGAGACGAGACATCGAACCCGAAAAGAAGACACGGCACCACCTGGACAGCGGAGCGCAAGATGGCCCACTCACAGAGAATGAGGGAATTCTGGGCTCAGAGGATGGCGAAACAAATTGACAAGTGTAGCAAGACTTAACGTGGTCCTAGATGGCCTCTACGAATTATATATATATATAGTTATTTCGTGAATATTTTTTTGAAACGGTTTTATTTCGCGATTTCAAGAAGTAGTAATTTTCGTTGCCTCAATTCAAGATATTTTCCAAATTCAGTGGTCTATTACGAAAATAACAGGTTTCTGTTGAGTTTCAGTTGATTTCACGAACAAACGTCCCGCGAAAAGCCCGAGTTCCTAGTAACTGCCCACTGTTGTGAATTTTCTTCTTTTCATTATGCCTATTACCTTCTCTGCCTGGCCACTGTTGTGTTTGAGTCGGATTGTAGTATCGAGAGATGTATATAACCTTGTTAGCTCATATACAGAGCGTCTGGAAAGACTCTCCGCAGCGGTGAGCTACGCTTGCCTCTCCTTGCGGGACGGGTGTTAAGTTGGCAGCACATTCATGTCGCTGTATACGCAAAGTCTTACCTCAGTGGTTGGCACAAGCATGCACTTGTTTCGTGTTGACCTTCAAGTGGAGTGGAAAGTTGGGAAATACCAGTTCATTATTGCCGACAGTGAGTGCTAAAACTCATGTGTATCAAAATAACCCAAAGACACTGGATTAACTGAAGACAGCGATAATTGATTATGTGCATTCGATTTCACGTGACACATTGGTTTTACAGTGCTTTTTCTCTAAAAACAATTTAAGGGGTACTCCCTGTTGTAGTCGACAAAACATCACGATCTTGCAATTTTCGGCAATTTGTAAAGTCCGGTCATTGTTTGTGTTCGAATAATTAACTTTCAGCTTTTTCGATGCCTGGACGGATGTTAAATAGTTCGTTATTTTCTGCATCATTCAAAACTAACCACACGCACGAGGTAACAACCTACCTCACCTCCAAACACTAGCCTGCGTGCTTATAATTTTATTAATACAGCCAATGACTATGTACTTCTCTTTTCAGGACAGGTCAGGGAAGGGATATTGGAAGGAAATCGGCCGTGGATCTATTCAAAGGAACCGTCCAGGCATTTGCCTGGTGGTGAATGTGTGAAACCACGAAAACCATTTTCAGGACGGCCGAGATTGGATTTGAACCCACGTTCTCCCTATGCCAGCATGGCACGAGGTAGCGCATTAGCGCTCTCGGCCACCGCGGCCGGATGCGTGGTTATAAGAATGGAGGGCTGAGTTATCGACCAAAAGAAACTGATTCGATAGGTCGATCTAAATCGAGGATTAGCCTACTCGAAATCTCCTCCAGCTGTTGTGAACAGCGCATCGATGAACTTTCAAGTAGGTAGTTATATTTGCCGGACTAGATACAAATGTGCCATTTTTTTTTCTTTTAACAGTTTTCAAATGTTTAAGGGGTACGCGTACCCCCGCGTTCCCAGGGCCGGATTTAAGAGTATGCCGCCAATAGGCTGAAGTCCATTTGCCGCCACCTCTATAGCTCATATTTACTTAATACATTTTTCTTATACAACTAAATGATAGATTTCATTGGCGTTTTCATCTTCTTTGAACATAAAGTTCATTTAGTTTATACTGAAATTAGTCATCTGCTTGCCTCTTTTTACTTAGCCTACTTCTTTTAAGATTCGTTAAAAATGAAATGGGTTTCGAACTTAATAAATTAGCCTAATTTGTTCTTGGAGATCAGTGATCACCATTTTACACATATTTTTATATTTTAATGCTAATGACTACCTTTTGTGTAATTGAAGAACTGTGTTCAATTTGAATTAAGTTGTCCTACATGGAGAAATGAAATTACACAAAATGTAGTTAATTACTGGTTTATTTGTTGAAAAATATACAAACTTCTCTAAAACCACTCACCCCACGCAATCTTGATGTTCAAATTTACATAGCGTTCTTGCGAGATTTCCTAATGGCAAACACGTTAATAATGTCCTCATGTGAAAGTGTTTTTGTTGTATTTGCCACAATGCAAAGTACCGTAATGAAAGTGAGTTTAACCATATTTCATAAATACTAGTTCGCAGATAGATCTTAACTCTTCGAAGGCAGGAAAAACTGTAGAAGGACTAAAACATAGTTTTAAGTAACATGTTTTCTTAAATTCCTAAGGAAAATATTATTAACTTAGCCTATTTAGAAATACGGCCCTGCGTGTTCCCCCTGAAAAAAAAAAAAAGCACAGGGTAATGGTATTCGCAAATTATTGTAAACGTGTTGAACTATGTCATCAAGAAAGACGGAAACACTTCTAACACCTACTCTGAAGTGGTGAGTACCGTGTATAGCCTATAATTGGATTACTTAATTTAATGTAATTGTTTTCCTTGTATCAACACAACATGAATGTACTACCAACCCAAAACGTCCCGCAAGGCGAGACATGCACTGTGGAGAGACCTAGCAGACACACTGTATAAAACAGCTTGTAGTTACTTTCTCCCAATATCTACATACCTGACATGACATATCTTATGTAACAAGATTTGAACTAAGTGTAAATGATTCTTATTTGCTCTGAGTTTTAATGTAACGTCCATCTAATTCAGCATGCGGGCCAGGGACAACCCACAAGTTTATAGAAGTAGATTATGTGCCCTTGTTGCAGATGTTTTATGACCATGCGCTGCATTATCTGCCGCAGCGCGCTGGAAAATGAACCAACCTATCTTTTATCTTTTGCTGTCACCACGCAAAGCGCGTTACTTACGCAAACTGCTCTGTTATTCAAAACTTTCCAAATGAACCAAGAAGCGCTTTCTACAGTCCTTGATATTTTTAAGGAGATTACTTCCTCGTTCTCTTTTTCTCTTAGTTAACTACCGTGGTCTTCGCATTAGGAAAACACACCCACAGAAATGAAAATATTGTGTATTTCGAATTAATATATTTTACCACCAAAGAAGAAACTTAAGAATATGTTAATGAATATAATGAAGAGTTGTGTGTAATCGATAGGCTATATATTAATTTTTTAACTGCCTGATTTAATATTATTTGCAGAAGTCTTCCCTTTGACATTAAGGGTTTCCATACACTGTCAAGCTAACATTCCACAAAATCTTTCTTTTTATCGCTTATCCTCTGAGGTCGGCTTCACCTACGGCCCTCTTGATTAAAAAGGGTCGCTGTTCCGTTCCCTTGGGCATCCAGGGCCACTTCTATAGTGCTACGAAGGTGGATCAAAACATAGTTGCACTAACGAGCTGCAGCAGCGCGCTGTGTGTCGCAAACGTGGGCACAGCGGAGAAAGGGACAGACACTGCCCACACGTCTGTTAGGCAGGTCGCTGTGGTGTTTCGTCTTGTATGCTGTGAATAGTGGTCAAATGCAATGGCGCGTCGCCTGGACGTTCTCTCCAAATATGAGGTGTGTGCGACCATCCGATTCCTATGGGCCAAAAGGAAGAATTGCACGTTTAAAGAGAAGCGCCGGGGGAAATTGAGTGCCGGTGTGATTTTGTTGCTCGATAACGCAACACCTTACAAGGCCCGCCAAACGAGCGAACTGCTGCAGCGTTTCAAGTGGGAGGTCTGGAAAAATCCACCATACAGTCCCGACCTAGCGCCATGTGACTTTCATCTGCTCGGTAAGCTTAAAACAAAGCTCGGTGGTCGACGTTTCCAGACCGATGAGGAGGTGAAGGCCGCTGTGGTTGCAGAACGCTGGAGGAACTTTCTATGCATCCGGCATCGACAAGTTGGTTGTGCGTTCGCAGAAATGTTTGGAGTCTCTTGGAAACTATGTGGAAAAGTGACGTTACATTGTATGTCGTTATAGGCGTGTTGCTGTTGTATAGGTGATCGAAGTTATCTTCCAGATTTGGTTATCTTCCAGATAAGTAGTAGCCTGTAATATTACAGTTTAACCATAGTTGATTTTTACAACCATGTAATCACTCAAAATTACAAACTCCGGATATCTATCACCATTTAGCATTTCACCTAAAATCATATATACTGCATTTAGCATACACCGACAGTTGCATTACCAATACTGCAACTAAATATTGTACATATTGTAAATATTTTCACCTGTATTTTCAAACATAGATTTTATAGCCTAAGTGTAATGGATCTGATGATGATCGCTTGACGATCGAAACGGGTCATCCTAGTATATTTATTAATCTCATGTAATTTATTTCAGGATTAGGACATAACCCAGCTCTAATAGACAAATAATAATAGTTAGTAGCACTATACCCCTGGAAAGACTGTAAAGACTGATTTTACATTCCCAGAATTGTACTAACTGCTCTTCTGTTGTCGGCAGAGAGACAGCGGATGGACATTCTCATGGCGCCCTTGAAATGTGACAAAATTATCACATTTGCTCGTACCCTTTGAGGAATTTATGGCGGTGTTACAGTCTTATTAAACGAATACCTGCATTTACTGTAGAATTAAACCGTCTCTATGCTCATTACAATTTAATTATCAAAGGTAGATTTTAACTGGAATCCCACAGTAATTGCAACTGGGCATTTCATGCTGAGTACACACACACAAATTGGAAGGAATTTATTATTATGATCTCCTACCTGTCGGCGCAGACAAATTGAGCTCACTTTACTCTGGAATTAATTAGAGGTTTGCATTTGTGCCTGACAGTCCTTTCTTCATCTTCTTGAAGTGGTTATATAATTCCATTGGCTTGTCCAAACTTTCTATATAATACAGGTAAAATGGTTGAATATGTCAATTCTTCCGTAATGAGTGTTGAAAATTAATTAATCTCTCAGAAGAGAGAATTAGCCGTGATTCTAGCTCCTGTAATCAGCGCATTGCTCGGTTTCCTGTTGGGTCAATGGTTTCCCAACTTCAGGCAAAGGATTGAATAGAAGTCTTTTCTGTGTCGCCTAAGTATCTATTATGATATTCGCTTTTCAATCGGTCAACACGAGTGTACTCAATCAGATTGGGTGGGGAGTAACAATTAATGTAATCAATTAATGCTTGAAATATTATTTATTGATAATGCCCAGAATCTTTAAGTACAGTATGAAACATAGTCCCCGATTCTTGGATGCCACGGGGAATCTCGAGAACCACTGGGTGGATTTTGATGCGGCTTTCACCATTTTGTAAAGGATATCTCGAGGAAGGTTTATGTATAAAATAATTTATTTATGATCAAAGGAAGCCAAGCAGTAACGATTTCAGTGAAAAAGTCGAAAGAAAAACGTGGCGTCCGTGCGCTTTTTAAGCTTACGCTGGGTAAACCGTTAAAAATATCTATGTACTATGAGTGTAAGAATTGTTCTGGATGAAAAGTTCTATAAAAAAATCCGTGAGAGCATATCTCTATCTTCAATACATCACCCACTATAGGCTAAGTGTTTTTATGTTTTCACTTCTTCCAACAATCTCCATTCAATTACTGAGGCGACAGTTTACGAGCAAGCTTTCTTGTTCACTGCTGGAGGGAAAACGACTAATGTCGTATACAAGGAAATATTATAAGTTCCTGGGCGAAGCCGAGGTGGACTGCTAACTGAGTCAATACACAAGGAAATTCAAATCTGTGGTACTGGTTTCGTTTATCTTGTAATCATCGTCAAGAATGTGAAATCTTAAATTATGCTGATATTTAACATAAAAGCGAAAATTAAATAAAAACTGTGAGAATCAATCCAATCTATAATAACAATTATGCATGAAGAGAAAATTAAAATGTAATACCATATGACAACCTCTAGCACTTTCCTCTTCCAGAAACGAGGAAATCAGGAAGAAGACAGCGCTAGAGGATGTCATCGTAAGGGCCAGGAAACTGAAATGGGCATGGCCAGGCCATGTACTGAGAATGGATCACGCGAGTTGGGCCTACTCAACTACAATGTGAGAGCCCAAGATCGAAGAAGAAACCCCGGCCGTCTGAAGAACGGAAGGTCAGACAAGTAGTACAGTAGCCTACAGCTGGAATGGTTTTGTTCCAAAAACCGTGCTATGGTTGGCTTTTTGTAAATCGTTAGAAAAGCACAAAAAAATGCTTAACTCTAAATTTCGGAATAATTTGTAGTATCATGTCGGAATACTAAAAAAATTTGAAAAGCGTTTTTTTCTGAATCTACGTATTTTAAAGAAAAGTTTTTTAAACAAAAAATGTAGAGGACATTGTCACCTACAATTTGTCTCATTGAGGTCATGTCATACGTTTTGAAATGCAGAAGCTAGGTGGCGCCAAAGTTTCCAAAAAAGAGTTTTTTCACTTTTTGTCCCAGATAAAGTGGGTTTTTCACAAAAGAGTGAATCAGAAATTTGTTCCACTAAAAATTGTCTGCAACAGTTATTTAAACGTTTGTTTCCTCCGACTTACCGTTCCAAAGTTATAGCGCAGCAAATTCAACGCTGCGTAGTCAAGGCCACTATTGTCACTCTGGAGAGAGTGGTGTGCATAGTTTAGACCGGGACCGGTGTCGGACAATTTTCACACTTCGGCAGACTATAACTTTGGAATGGTAAGTCGGAGGAAAAAAATGTTTCAATAAATGTTGCAGACAATTTTGAGAGGAACAAATTTCTAATTCGCTCTTTTGTGAACAAAACATTTTTTTCTAGGACAAAAAGTGAAAAAACACTTTTTTGTAAACGTTGGCACCATCTAGCTTCTGCATTTCAAAACGTATGACGTGACCTCAATGAGACAAATTGTAGGTGACAATGTCCTCTACATTTTTGTATAAAAATCTTTTCTTTAAAATACGTCGATTCAGAGAAAAACGCTTTTCAATTTTTTTTGAAGTTTTCCGACAAAATGATCGTGCAAATTATTCTGAAATTTAGAGTTAAGCTTTTCTTGTGCTTTTCTAACGATTTACTAAGAGCCAACCTAAGCACGGTTTTTGGAACAAAAGGGGCTTCTTCTGTGTAGCTGTACTGTACTATTCGACGATCGGGAAGCGGTGGATGAAAGTGGCAGATCAACGAAATTCGCAGACGTCTGTCGTCAAAACAGTCTGTTCGAAACATCCTTAGACTAATCGTCAGCTTCGTTAGATATTCAGGCTAATATGAACTAGGTTCAAGTTCTACCAGTGTGTTTAATACAATACGATTATTTGTGAGGAAGATGAATAGGAGTGTAAATAGTTCAATAAACTTCCTTTAAGTTACTATTAATGTTAATGTTAGAGGCTTCAGTGGTGTAGTTGGTAACATGCCCATTTGCTGTGCCCAAGATCACGGGTTCAAACCCGGCCTAATTCGTCGGATTTTCTAAGAGCGTTAAAATCCTTCAGTATGCCTTCATTCGGAGGGGAAGTAAAGCCACCGGTCCCATGACATAGATTTATGGCATGTAAAAGATTCTTCCACTAACTAAATTTGTGTGAAGCTAAATTTCTAGTTAAGATTTCGTTGAAACGCTCTATCAAAGTTCCAACGTTTACCACTAGATGTCAGTGACATCTGGTAACGAAAGTTGGAACTACTTGAAATTGAACGGAACTTTCAGCTGACCCCATGGTTGTCCACTTGCAGCAGCTACAGCCTCTGACGAGCCGAACATGTCATCGGACACTCCCGGCGCTAAAAGCCATACCCTCATCTGATGATATATCCCACATCTACCCTGCGAGAAGGAGCCTTTGCCCTTTAAGAGATTTATCAATGGCTAATATTAATAATAATAATAAATAAAATAATAAATATATATAGATAGCGCTATGGTGTAGGCTATGTTTCACAAAACTGAAGCCCTTAAACCAGAGGGAGGTAGAAGAAGCAGTCTGAACCAAAATCTTCCAAATCGTTTCAATAGCGCAGGAAAAAATCTATAATTTCTTGAAAAGTTGACGGAAATATATTTATTTGTTTATAAAGTTTAAATCATGGAACAGGCAGCCATACAGATAAGCAAGATTGTAGTCTAGCAGTACTCAGAACCCCACTGTTATAAGCTTCAGGATTGCTTTTCAATATGGGATCTGAACCACTGGATGGGACTCTTCACTTAGAAAATCTCACATGCATTAAGTAAGAATCGTACCTGGTCCACCTTGGTGAGAGGCAAGCTTCTTGAACGTTGCAGCATCACACAAGCTTTTAAACCATTGATATGGTCTTGACCTTCATCGGAGAAATAGGCTGACTGGTCCGTGTGGTGAAGTGTGTCCACTATTTCCTGCATCCAATGGCGGGGGAAGTTTCAAAGCTGTCGGCGAGGAAGATCTGGTTTCGTTATTGACACTAACTGACACTATCAAACCCGATTCACAGCTCGCTGCTTCCTTACTCAGACGTCCTTATCACTTCGTCTTGAATAGCTCCTTCTTCTTTTGTGAATGACTTGTCGTCTCCAAATGAAGGCCATAACTTGAAGATTTTAACATTGGCTACTCCATGTTGGCAGATGATACGAACGTTCGGCTCGCTAGGTTATATTACTTACAATGTATCATTCTGTGCAGTAATTACCGAGATATTTCCTTATAGGAGACGTATTTATAAGAATTCAAGTTTTATGTTTGTACCTTGTCACACTGCCTCTCTGATAATAGTGCAAACCTCATTACAAATCTCCTAATTGGATCTATTCTCTACCGACCAGCGTATCTAAGTGGTGAAAGACACGCTCAACGTATGGACTGCGTAGCTGGCGTTCCTAGATCCGGGGTCCGAATGCTACTGCTGTCGTTCTGACTGTTGTTGTTGTTATACTGTATAGGCTTATGTTCATTTGCTGCCAAGCCTATCCTCCACTGTCGTAAAATATAATGATGTTTCATTTTAGGGGCTTGGAAATCATGGTCATTTCTGTCCTGGGCAACTTTTTAAGCATAAATAAATTAACAAATGAATCCATAAATAAATATATATAAATAAATATGTAAATAAATAACAAGGTACACATCGAATGAAGTTTCTCTAGCAGATAACTTCAGGACACTAAAAGGAAAACCTGCCATTAAAGTTAAGAAATCGGAGAAAACCAAGAACACGATGGTAATACTTGGTACAGCCTTCTTTGTTCACAACTCAATAGTAGACTCTATCGTGGAGTTCAGATCCTCCTCTCCAAGACGGTCTATATTGACCTTAAAAAATGGCAACAAACTGTATACTGTGTTCAATGCTCATGCACCTATTAATGACGACAACAAAAAGAATCCCCAGAAAGTAGACGAGTTCTGGTCTCAACTAGAAGAAGAAATATTCAGAACTCCAAAAAGACTCATCAAGATTTTAATGGGAGATTCTTTTGCTCAACTAGGGAAGGAAAAAACTACAGAAAGGTGATAGGTAAATACCCAGCTCATGGTAGGACTAACAAAAATGGTGAAAGGTCAATAGATATCTGTGAATCTTTCAACATGACAATCAGGCGCGGATTCAAAGGGGGGGTCACGGGGGTCATGACCCCCCCCCCCCCAAACGGAGACCAATTTTTTTTGCAAACTCAAAACACAATAACCAGACAAATAAAACTTAACGAATTTTCATTTTATTCAATACTGAAAATATCTTTATTGCAATTATTAAGTTCTGTTTCAATTGTACATATTTAGAACTTCATACCTGTTATATAAAAACGATTATTTATATAACAAAATCAACTCATCTATTTTGTTTACCAAACCTTGTGATTACCGAATCGATGTGTATAGAGATGGCACGATGAACGGAATGTGCAGCAAAGCACGGATAGGAATTTGGGGCTTTTTTCGCACCAACAAATTTTGCCGACGTCCAAACTGCAAGCTTGGTTGGCAATTTAAGCTGTGATTTTCTCCCTTTGTCGGTACCAAATCGAAGAGTAACGTACCTTGATACTTTTCTGGAAGCTCAATGTAAAAGTCGCAAAACACGCCGTTGCAATTTGTACGAATAGTTTTGGTGTGCTAAACGCATCAAATTTCTATCCATGTAGCTTGCAAAAAAATTGGTCTGGTTTTGTACGTTTGGTTATTTTGTGATTGCGTTTTTAGTGATACCATTTTTCTTAACAATTTCGATTCTCTGACCCCCTCCAAAGCCAAACTCTAGATCCGCGCCTGATGACAATAATGTCAACACAGTTCAAGAGGATCCCAAAACAAATGAAGACATGGAGGTCACCTAACCCTCTGTTGGGCGAGTTTCAAATTGACCATGTTGCAACCAATAGCCCAAAAGAAGTAATGAATGTAAGAGTACAACGAGGAACAAACTTCAATTCAGACCACTATCTGACAGGGATCAAAATGAGATTCATTCCTAACAATACCAAGAAGAAAACTTTCAAGATACAAAAATACAGAATTGAAGAACTGAAATTAACCAAGATATAATAGAAAACTACCAGAAAGAACTGGATTCATTGAACACATTTAAATGGGATGAAATGGCTCGAAAAATCCAAGAGGCTGCAAAACATTCAATCTTTCTTGCTAAAAGGAAAAAGCATCTATGGTGCAATGATGAGTGTGAAGCTGTACTAAAAAAAACGTTCTGAGGCATGGAATATATGACACTCCACTAAAGAGAATTTTGATGGGTTCAGAATCCAAAGGACAGCTACAGTTTTCAAAAATGCCAAAATAAAATTTGAAAGAGACCAACTTAGGGATATTGACGAAAACTTCAAGAAGAACAATACAAGAATCTTCTATAAGACCTTCAAATCAAAACTTAGAAAATATTCTCCACCCACTATCTGCTTCAAGGACGATTCCGGTAAATTGATTCTGAATAACAAACAAAATTGTGAACATTTGGCCAAAGTATTATTGACCTGTGAACCTCCGAAGAAAGAGATGTCATTCCAAGAACCCCAAACTAAGCTTTACGACTCAGCCCCACCAGACAAAGAGGAAATAAAAGAAATCATTAAGAACCTCAAAAACAACAAAACATCCGGTAAAGACTCAATCGTGGCGGAATTACTAAAATACTCAGGGGACAAAGTATCAGAACAGTTCGTGAGACTTTTCCAAGAGATTTGGGACACGGAAAAGATACCAGATGACTGGAAGAATGCTATCATTCACCCTTTACATAAAAAGGGAGACAAGACTAACGTTAACAACTATAGAGGCATATCTCTCCTGTCAGTTACCTACAAGATATTGTCCAAAGCGCTTCAGAATAGAATTGAGAATCACATAGATCAACAGTTAGGGGAATATCAAGCAGGATTCAGGAAAAGGTGGTTATGTGCGGAACAGATATTTATCATCAAGACTTTAATCAAAACTAAAACTGTAGCTGCAAACAAGAAGGTGATTATGACATTTGTAGATTTCAAAAAGGCATATGACTCCATCGACAGGGATACATTAATAAAAGTGCTGAAAGTATTTGGAATAGATGACAAGAAAACTAATATAATACAACACACATTAACAAACACTCGGTCACAACTTAAATTCCTTGGAGAGTTATCAGAACCATTTGAAATCAAGACGGGTGTGAGGCAAGGAGATGGTTTATCCCCAGTACTTTTGAACTGCGACTTGGAGAAGATAATAAGAGAATGGCGAAAAGAAATGGGTCGGCAAAATATTACTAATGGAATCAAGATAGGACACAAAAAGGCTGGATTTAATTGAATGCCTTGCATTTGCAGACGACATAGTGTTTTTCGCTGAGAAACTCGAGACTGCCACTAAACAGAGGTTTTACAAGAAACAGCAGAAAAGGCAGGACTGCAAATATCCTTTGAGAAAACTGAATACATGAACATAGATCCGAAAGAACCAACATGGATAATGAAAACCAAATATCGTGACATAAAAAGAGTCCACGAATTCAAGTATCTAGGGGAGATTCTGACTCCTAACAACGATGAGAAGTCAGCTATTGAAGAGAGAGAGCAGAGGATGGAGATTGCTTTCAGATTATGTCAGGAAACTTATAAGTCCAAATCCCTCTCCTATGAAGCCAAACTCAGACACTATAACACCGTGGTGAAACCTGAATGCCTTTATGCAGCGGAGACAATTGCCAGAAAGGGAATCACAGAAATAGAAAAGAAAGAACGTAAATTTCTGAGGAAAATTCTGGGACCCAAGAAAGCAGCAACAAATGAGTTTACCTTCCGTTTGAGATCAAATCAAGAGCTATATAAAAATGCGAGAACATTTCAACACCTATGAGGAAAAGACGACTAACGTTCTATGGACACTTGAGACGAATGGGACCGGGTCGCCTAGCAAATAAAATCCTCATCTTTCAGGAAAGGAGAAAGACTGAAGTACCATGGTTGAAAGAAGTTTATCAGGATCTTAAAAATGTGGCATTGAGGAGGGAGATATTGCAAACAGAAAAGTGTTCAGAAGGAAATTTGCGGAGGTGACAGATCTGTCCAAGAAAACTGGAAGGGTGTTCTCGGTCGAGGAACGAGCAAGAGTGAGCCAATGAATGAAAGAGTATTGGCGTAACAGGAAAGAACATCAACAGTCAAGGCAGTTGTGTAATCGTAACCCATAGGAGGTTGAAACGATCCTAAATAAATAAACAATAAATAATATGTCTGATTGCCCGTGTTATTGTGTTGTCTGTGTTTCTGTGTGTATATGTAATTTGTGGTCAGGAATGAAAAGGAGGCGGACGTGGACTTATGTTAAGAACCATTCCGACTAGTAGAAGTGGCGGCTGAGGTGAGAGTCGAAGTCATTTATTCTCAGCTTTGCCTCACGAATGATCAGAATTAAATTTCTTGACAGAGCCAGGGATCACACCCAGAATATTTGGGTCTCGGAGTATCAATACGTACCCCGATGCCAAAGAAAGTGGCAGGAAGGGGTACGTACCCCGGGACTTGAATAATCGAAGTATCCCAGCATTTTGTAGAGAGAGTGTTGAAGAAAAACGGGCAAACCACCATCAGAGTAGCCACTGTCATCGCCGGGATTCGAATCGCTGTTATCCGGACATGCTGCAGTCCCCCGTCGCTGCCGTGGTGGGCAGGGTAGTTAACACACGACCTGAAGGCCTACTGTTTGGCGATATTCTATGGGATATTGTAGAATATTATATATTTGTTATATTTTTTTAGAGATATTTCAAGGATAGTTTTCTTCCAGCCAACAAATCATAGATTCCTTGTGATTTTAATTGTTAATATAAAGTGTTCTTTACTTAATAAAATAATCATGGTGTTTGATGCCATTTTTCAGTGTTGCCTTAGTAAACAAAAGTTTGATGCTTTTCAGTCGGTCAACACGATTGTACCCACACGATATGAGTTATTCCCTGATCCTGAAAAAAATTATATGAGATTAATAAACACACTTGGATGACCAGTTTCGATCGTCAAGCGATCATCATCAGATCCATTACACTTCTATATATATAAAGCACAAAGTTTGTCTGTCTGTCTGTCTGTCTGTCTGTCTGTCTGTCTGTCTGTCTGTTATGTATACAAATCTACACCGTTTCACCGATCTGAACCAAAGTTTGTATACTTACCCTTTGGAACCCTGCGGGTAACCCTGTCAACATTAAATTTCGGACAGACCACCCCATGTCCTGCATTTAGGCCCTTTCGCACAAATCTACACCGTTTCACCGATCTGAACCAAAAGTTGTATATTTAACCTTTGGAACCCTGCGAGTAACACTGTCCACTTGAAATTTCGGACAGACCACCCCATTCCCTGCATTTAGGCCCTTTGGTCCAAATCCACACCGTTTCACCTATCTCAACCAAAATTTGTATATTTACCCTTTGGAACCCTGCGAGTAACACTGACCACTTAAAATTTCGGACAGACCACCCCATTCCCTGCATTTAGGCCCTTTGGTCCAAATCTACACCGTTTCACCGATCAGAACCAAAATTCGTATTCTTACCCTTTGGTGCCCTGCGAGTAACACTGTCTGCTTGAAATTGCGGACAGACCACTCCATTCCCTGCATTTAGGCCCTTTGGCCCAAATCTACACCGTTTCACCGCTCTCAACCAAAATTTGTATATTTACCCTATGGAACACTGCGACTAACACTGTCTGCTTGAAATTTCGGACAGACAACGCCATTCCCTGCATTTAGGCCCTTTTTGCACAAATCTACACCGTTTCACAGATCTGAACCAAAATGTGTATACTTACCCTTTGGAACCCTGCGAGTAACACTGTCTGCTTGAAATTGCGGACAGACCACTCCATTCCACGCATTTAGGCCCTTTGTCACAAATCTACATCGTTTCACCGATTTCAACCAAAATTTGTATATTTACCCTATGGAACACTGCGACTAACACTTGAAATTGCGGAGAGGCTACTCTATCCCCTGCATTTAGGCCCTTTGGCACAAATCTACACCGTTTCCCCGATCTGAACCAAACTTTGTATACTTACCCTTTGGAACCCTGCGGGTAACACTGTCCACTTAAAATTTCGGACAGACCACCCCATTCCCTGCATTTAGGCACTTTGGCACAAATCTACACCGTTTCACCGATCAGAACCAATATTCGGAAACTTACCCTTTGGTACCCAGCGAGTAACACTGTCTGCTTGAAATTGCGGACAGACCACTCCATTCCCTGCATTTTGGCCCTTTGTCCAAAATCTACACCGTTTCACCGATCTCAACCAAAATTTGTATATTTACTCTTTGGAACACTGCGACTAACACTGTCTGCTTGAAATTGCGGCGAGGCTACTCCATCCCTTGCATTTAGGCTGTTTGGCACAAATCTACACCGTTTCACCGATCTGACCCCAATTTTATATACGTACCCGTAGAACCCGACAAGTAACACTGTTCACTTTAAATTTCGGACAGACCACACTATTCCCTGCTTTTTGGCCCTTTGGCAGAAAACTACACCGTTTCACCGATCTCAACCAGATTTTACATAATTACCCTTTGGAACTCGACGAGTAACACTGTCCACTCGAAATTTCGGACAGACCACTCCATTCCACGCATTTAGACCCTTTGGCACAAATCTATATCGTTCACCGATCGAAAACAAAATGTGTATACTTACCCTTTGGAACCCGATGAGTAACACTGTCCACTTTAAAATTTGGACAGGCCACTCCATTCCCTGCATTTTGGCCCTTGACACAAAACTACACCGTTTCACCGATCTCAACCAGATTTTACATAATTACCGTTTGGAACTCGACGAGTAACACTGTCCACTCGAAATTTCGGACAGACCACTCCATTTCCCGCATTAAGGCCCTTTGGTACAAATCTACATCGTTCACCGATCTCAACCAGATTTTACATAATTACCGTTTGGAACTCGACAAGTAACACTGTCCACTTGAAATTTCTGACATACCACTCCATTGCCTGCATGTAGCTCAGGAATTCCTCGGGGTTGCCAGCTTCCTAACTCACCAGTCATGAGCCCTTGAGGGTGTACCAGAAGTGGTGGGTCTACACACACCCTGCCTCTTTGAGGGCCTTGAGCAGAAGACAGGAGATATTATGAAAAGGAAAAGAAGGCAGACCCCTCGAAGAATGAGGGTATCAGGAAAGATGAGACAAAGCCAATTAAGGCGGGAAATTGAAAGACTCCCTAGCCCTCGGATATCCTAATACAGTCTGGGTCGGAAGAGAACAAGAGTTGACCAAGGGAGGCCGACAGGAAAGAGAACTGAAATGAGCCCGGCACCAGGATGCGATGCCAGTCTCAGCTGGGGTTCCGTGGTCGCCAACCCACGTCCCACAAGTTGTGAGACCCTGGGGGGGGGGGGGTCAGTTGTGAGAATAGCTTGCTGATTCATCGCGAGGTGACTTGAGAGTTACTTTCCAGAGCCCGCCGTGTTATCTCCTGCTGTCTATGCTGATGCCAGCACAGGGCCGTTGCGAAACAGTGAGTGATTCCCGGTCAATCTGTATAGGACGGGGAACCCCGAACGTGTGTCATCATATTTCGTCATCATCTGCGATCATCTCAGGTTCGTGCAGCTTGGACCTATATTCTTTGTCTTTGCCGAGCAGTACGCTCTTTCACTAGACGCATCCAGTACAGGCCTAAGCCAGAAAATAAGGTTGAGACTTTGGAAGACATCGAAGCTAGACACCTGAATTACCTATATCAGTTTTAAAATAACACCATGTTCGTTTAGTAGTCATTTTTTCATTACCTTATTATTATTATCATCATAAGTGCAAATGACCTAGATGTTACGTGCATCATACCAATAATCACCGCCGCATAAAGTCTTTCTCGACTGTGATTTTTAAAATATTCATTTTTGGTTGGTTCTTAAGTTTAGGGGCTGCGACAACGCGGTCATGTAGCCCCGTGTACTTTGGGTGTGTGTAGAATCTGTCTGATAACTGGTGTTAATTGTGATGACTGTATTAGTGTGTGTTATCTGTTTTTAAATTTAAGTACAAACTGCAACTTAGAATTCTTCAAATAGTTCGTACTTTTGCCTCCAAGCGCCACCGTCAACGACTACTAAGCCAAGTTCGGAACTTAGCTACTAGACGCCACTGCAGTCGGCTCTTGGCAACGGACGTAGGCATCTATGAGCGTTGTTTACCTATCAAATTTAGCTTCACACAGGTGTAATTAGTGGAAGGTTCTTTAACATGCCATAAATCTGACATGGGACCGCCGCTTTACTTCCCTTCCGAAGAAAGGCATACTGACTGATTTTAATGCTCTTAAAATATCCGACGGCTTCGGCTGGGTTTGAACCCGCTATCTTGGGCATAGAAGCTCAGCATGCTACCAAATACGCCACCGAAGCCGCCATATAGTTATTTTTATTACAGTACATTGTGTACATTATACGTTGAAGTGTCAATTCAATACCGGTAGTAGTTTCCCTTATCATCCTCATCGTAAGAGCAAATGACCTACAGTAGATGTTACGCCCATTACACCATTAATCACCACACACAATAAGTCTTCCTCGCCTGTGAATTTTGAAATATGTATTTCTATTACGGTAGTTTGTAAGTCTGACGTGTCAATTCAACAGTAGTTTTTATTATCATCCTTATCAAAAGGGCAAATGACCTAGATATCACTCCCTCATTGTCTTTGGGGGCAAATGACTTAGATTTTAAGTCCATTATATTTCTAAGGAGACCTTAAAACATTATCATCATTCCACCGGGCGAAGCCGGGTACTACTGCTAGTAGGCTATAAAATCTATGTCTGAAAATATGGGTGAAAATATTTACAATATATACACTTATTTAGTTGCATTATTAGTTAAGATTACGCAACTCGTCAATATTTGTTAGTTGTGGTCTATGTGATGTATTGTTGAGATACTGGAAGTGGTGATTGACCTCCGGAATTTGCTTGTTTGGAGTGAATATGTGGTTGTTGTAAATGGTCAATTCAGATTGTATTGTACAGGCTACTTATCTGGTTGAGTCTTGCACAGTCCTGTTGAGAGCAGTTTTTTGGTCTCTGTATTCACTCAACTGACGGGAAAATCCTGTTTGAGGATCCCTTATCTCGTTGAGCTATTCCCCCACTCGCATTCCTAAGTTCTATGTGTTCCTCGTAAAAATATACCACTTCCAGTATCTCAACAATACATCACATAGACCACAACTAACAAATATTGACGAGTTGCATTATCTTAACTAATAATTCAACTAAATAAGTGTATATATTGTAAATATTTTCACCCATATTTTCAGACATAGATATTATAACTCAGCATTCTTCTAGGTTTCTGCCGCGTCTTGTGTGGCGTTTCGCCTAGGACACCAAGCTGGCTCATCAGTGGGCTCTTGTTGTCCCCGCCCGGACCTCCACAGGCCGTGAAAGCCAATATACCATGTTTTTATAGATTGTAATGCCTAAGTGTAATGGATCTGATGATGATCGCTCGACGATCGAAACTGGTAATCCAAGTGTATTTATTAATCTCATGTATTTTTTTTTTCAGGATCAGGGAATTACCCATCTCATTTGGGTACAATCGTGTTGACCGACTGATAAGCTGTGTAGTAAAATAATTCTGTGACAATATTATCGTAATTTAGGCATATGGTGCAATTGTGTATAGATAGGCTTGCCATACGTCCCGGTTTGACCGGGACAGTCCCGGAATTTCGCTGTTGTCCCGGTGTCCCGCCCGGTTTTATCAATGTCCCGTAAAACGGCTGTAAGATGTAAAAAGTAATGAATCTTTTATGAATCGGTTACTTTTCAACAATCAACATCGTTGACTATCGCGCACAGCGTCAAAGAGATCAGAAGTATTCAAACGAATGACACAAAACAATAGCCCAAATTGTTTACTCAATTGTTCTTTTAGTTTGACAAAAGAAGTTTTCTGTAATTGTTTTTGTAATTAGACAAAAATTTGTGGTTTTTTCAAAAAATAATAAGACTTAGAAATTGTTCAATTAAACAACTTTATGAAGTATTTTAATTTGTATTTTTTTAACACTTCTTTCTAGATGGTAGACCAGAAAAAAATTATTAAAAGGAAAAATTATAGAATTTTATGTAGCAAAAAAATCTTTTTTATTTTTAAAAGGTGTGTAGAACAAACAATTTAGGGAGCCAGATTCCCCCTCCCGTCACTTGCGAGGCTTAAAACTCACCATTTTGCTTCTAATGTTTAAAAAAAATCCCGGGGGAGGATCGTCCACTCATCCCCCCCCCCCCCCTCATATTAATGTGTCCCGGTTTCACTCACCAAAAATATGGCAAGCCTATGTATAGAGGTGTTGTGAATTCTCCACGTGACTACTTATGTTCTAAAATGAGGCGCAACTGCCAGAGGGTTAACCCTGGAACAGTACAGTGGGGCGCTCAATGCCCCAGAGAATTTTCGTTCCCCGATTACCTTATGTTGGTACGCCTGATAAGCGGCCACCTCCAGTGACTTTTACTTGGCTTTGACTGTCTTTCAGTCATGGTGTATACTTCTTAGCAGGGAGAGTTAATTATACCCAAAACAGTGTCTCCAGGGCATTGCGTGCTCCATCTGCCCGCGATCCAAGAACACCAAGACCACCGTGGTGTGCTCAGAATGCAAGAGTTTTGTGCCTGAGCATCATAGATTGTTGTTTTGTAGTGAATGTGAGAAGTGAAAATGGTGATTATGATTCCCAAATAAAGATTATCTACAATAACATTGAAATATTGCTAACATGTTTGTTTTCTATAAACAAAAGTTTGGTGCTTTTCAGTCGGTCAACACGAATGTACACAAATAGAGCTGGGTTATGCCCTAATCCTGAAATAAATTACATGAGATTAATAAATACACTAGAATGACCAGTTTCGATCGTCAAGCGATCATCATCTATGTTTGAGAATACAGGTGAAAAATATATACAATATGCACAATTATTTAGTTGCAGTGTTGGTAATGCAACTGTCGGTGTAGTATATCTAATGTTAGGTGAACTTCTAAAATGGTGATAAAAATCCGGAATTTGTCTGTTTGGGGAGATTATATGGTTATACAAAATCAACTATGGTTATACTGTAATAATACAGGCTGATACTTATCCGGTTGTCTCCCTAACTGGAACTTCAAGCAGTTTCGTGTTCACTCTGGCACCAGTTATGGTCGACTAACCCGGGTGTTAACTGGGCGGAACTGGGTTTTCCCTTTCTCCCCCTTTTGTTCCTACGTTCTTTCTGAGGTCAGTGCCATGTTTATTTGTGTGACGTTGCCAAATCTAGATAAGAATGTATGTTATTGAATACAGGAAGATCTACAACTATTAAAGACCGTGGAACTATCTTCGCCACGCGTGGACTAAAAAGCCATTCAGCGAAGCGGTACACGGTCTATTGAAGACGTCCCGGTACCTTTAATTCTGCCACGCATACCGGCCTAGGTTTATTGCAGAAAAAAGTACATAGTACACCTGATCCAAATAACATTTACCTGTAACCACCGCTATTTACCCCCCCCCCCTTTTTATCTTGCTTGGCTGTATCGCTAAGTTGTGTCTTGTTTTCTACAGGGTGTGTTTTTTAGTAGAGTTAAAAGGGGTGCGCTCTCCATGAACGTGTGTTCATTTAGATTGTTGGGATTGTTTTGTTTGGCTAGGTGAATCTCGATTGCTTCCTTTATGTCGAGAGCTCTGCCTTTCGATTCGTCATGAATTATTTTTAGGTCAGTCTCGATTTTAGTAAAGCTGTGCCCCGTGTCACACATATGTTCGCATACGGCTGAATGTGTTCCGTATCTTATCGCATTCCTATGTTCATTATAACGTGTAACTACTCGTCTTCCGCTCTGTCCAATGTAATTAGCTTGACAACCAGTGTCTTGGCATGTAATAGAATATACCCCTGACTTAGAAGACGGGTCTTGTTTATTTAGATTACTATTTTGCAGGTGCCTCCCGGTCGTATTATTCGTTGTGAATGCTATATTTATGCCTTGCTTTTTGAATAGATTAGTGATTTTATATGTGTTCGCATTCACATAGTTGAAGCGTGCGAATTTTTTCTCATTAATGTCCGGTTTTGGAATCATTTTATCTTTATTTTTATGTTTGGCTACAATTTGGTCTATTTTGTTTGGAGGGAAATGGTTTTCCTTTGCTATTTGTTTAATGGTATTTATTTCCTTATTATAATTGTCTTTCGACATGGGTATGTTTAAAGCCCTGTGCACCATTGAATTGAACCCCGCTAATTTATGCGTACAAACCTCACAATGTTTGTTTTCTATTATATTCACACAGTTATTTTCATTTTACAGTCTTCATTGTTAAAGTAGTTTGTGCTACAGGGTAAATTTTACTCATTTGTAATTGCAGTTATTAGTAATACATTATTTTAATGCATCAGAGTTGTGTTTCTGTCCTGGAGTAATCAGTGCCCCGGGATACCATTACTGTTTCTGTTTCTGGAGAATAAGGGTACTATTCCAGGGTTAATAAAACCTTAGTTAGCAACACTGTACTCCAGTAGTGCAAGCAACACTTGGGAGGAAGACTGGCCACGCCCTCTCGCCTTAACACTATTCTCACCACATCTCGCGAGCGCAAGCCCCGGTGACCGCTTGTCGCCTTATCGCGAACGGCTTGTTATTAAACTGTAAATGTGAGTGACCCGGCAGGCCAATAAGCTGGACAAAGAAACAGCAGCCTAGCCCGTGTGCCTAGAATCTCAATGTGATGGTATAAACAAGTGGGATTGATAAGGACTTGAAATATCAGTGGGGCTACTCCGCTGAGAAGCGATGCGATGCGATGCCGGAAATACCAATCGGCTGTGTATCTTCCCATTGTGTCTATGAGCACGCTTCCTACATTTAAAGTAGTCTATATGTCTTACTGAGACATTGACGACGAATCGTGTTGAAAGGAGGAAATAGCACGCGAGATGGTAGAAATGTTTATGGACGAATCTAAACCTTTACTACACACACCGGAGTAGAATTCTTATGGTCACGTTCGTCGCCAAATAACCATCGTTGTATAAGACTTAATTTTTGTCTGTCTGTTGTACCGAAGCGTGCTCAGAAGGAAAGGAGCTTTTCCGTAATAGACATACGCAGGATTTATCTTCTCATCTTTCGGCCTTCTAAACCAGTGTTACGAACCTTCAAGGAGACAGCCCGAGATCGTTTTTTTAAGTAGTATCGAAACACTTCGTAGCAAATGACGTCGTTGTCATTTATCCTCGTGTACTTGGGTGCGTGTAGAACTTGTCTGTTGGCCTATGTTATTGTGGTGTCTGTGGTGATGAAAATCCACAGCCTGCTTCCAGTCTCCGACCGGGTCAGGATTGGAATGAATGAAGCCCCCATCTAGCGGCGAGGATATGAACTGTGCCGGCTGCGGAGGCCTGACGCACTCCTCTGGGGCAATGATTAAATGAATGACAGATGAAATGAAATGATAGTGGAGAGTGTTGCTGGAATGAAATTTTGACAGGGAAAACCGGAGTACCCGGAGAAAAACCTGTCTGCCTCCGTTTTGTCCAGCACAGATCTCACATGGAGTGATCGGGATTTGAACCACGGACCCAGCGGTGAGAGGCCGGCGTGCTGCCGCCTAAGCCACGGAGTGGTAGTATGTGTAATTGAAATTCAGGTGAGTATCAGAATGGAGGCTGCCGTGGCCGTGGTAAACCACGGAAATTCACTTCTGGGATTGCTACGGTAAGAATCCAACCCAATTTTTCTCACTTGTGCCTCACGAGGCTGAGTGTACTGCGTTCCAGGTCTAAGACTAGTATCAAATTTCTTGGCATAGCGGGAAATCGAACCAGGAACTCCGAGGTCGACAGCAAAGAATGGTAGCTTCTACTGCTCGATTCCAAGCTCTATGAACTTGCGGGGTGAGGTGAAAGAGCAGGGAAAGGTCGGGCGTGAAGAGAAGGATCTGTCAACAGCCAACCGTGATATATGGTATGCCTTTCTATTCCAATACTGCTAACATTCGGCCGTTTCTCAAACCACTGTGGTGTTGGGAATGACTGAGTGAGTCACCGACAAATGTATTTGGTTCTGTACTATGCACGGACCGAGAAACCTCATCACTCGTCAACACCATTACTGATAGTCCACGATGCACATTCCTCTCAGGTTCACGCAGCTTAGCATCGAGCAGTACACCACAAGGTGGTCTACGCAAATCAGGAAACCAACCATTCGATATGATATAGTGCCTAGATCGAGGACAAAATTGTTATTATACTCCAGCAATTCTATGTTTTCACCATGTCTATTGTAGGATTACGCCCAAGTGTATACTGCTTGTAATTGCAATGGACTCCTTAAAGTAATTGGAGAACTGTTTGTATATGAATATGTAATAGAGTCCTATTCATAGACTGTGGTAATATGAAAGGAGAAATTAATTGAACATGACAGCAAAATTTGTATTTTATGATTTAAGTTAAGTTTTAAAAATAGTAACGATATAACTGTTGTATTAAGGTAGGAAGAAAATATTATAATACACTACAATTGCTTTATTGTATTAATATTAACATATTATAATCATTACGATCATCATAATTCATTGTTATGAGGTGGTAGCATATGTTTGTGAAGTATTATTAGCTGCACTGCATAAAAGGATGGAAGGTGAGAGATTGGACTGTTAAGTTGTAAATTGAATTGTTTTGGTTATCATACATTTTGTAATTATAATTGGCACCTGCCGACAAGCGTAAGCTTGGCAGGACCAAAAATTGTAAAAATTGGCTTAAATAAATGAACTGAAAAAGAAATAAAACTGCTACTAAGTTATTCGGTTTAAGATTGAATTTAGTTTTCCTGCAAAACAATACTTGGGCACTGATCACTGTTAGAGCTAATATTTAAAATATTCATATCGTCCTTATTCTTCTTTAAAACACAATTATTGCAGCAAGGAAAACCCCGCAATTATCCTAGATTTTAACACTGTGTTAACATCAAGATGTTAAATGCTAAATGAATGCAAATTGTGATAGAACTAGATCTGGGAACAATGTTAGGCAAAAGTCTTATCCTCAGAGTCTGTTGAATAAGGAGGAACACCTCTCTCTCTCTCTGTCTCTTTGTAACAGAAAATTAGACTAGGTATGAAGTTGAGCGGTAATCCTTGTCTCAATTTGTAGCGCTAATCCTAGCTACAGAATATAGCAGCTCATTTGAATGAGATGACTGTACCAAGTTCCATAATCGCTGGCAAATACCTCATGTTTATGCAAGCACTGTATATCACTGGCTATAAATGAAAATAATATACAGTCAACTTTACGAGAGCACGACCTCGCTTACATCAACTACTTCAACTTAATTACTTGATGTAATGCAAGTCTGCTCTCATTTCTGTTTTCTTAAAACAGGAAGAATATATATTTATAACAAACAATGGTCTGTAAATTATAGGAGACCTAAATACATCCAGAATACGAAACAACTAGACATTTTATTTACACAGCGGGGTCCTAAAGCTTGCATTAAAATTAGAAAAAAAAAAATAACATTATTAATAATTATAACAATAATAATAATATCGCATGGCCCAAGTGCCTTAATATTTTTATTGAATTAATTAATTAACTAATTTCGAATTGATTTTTACAATTATTTTCATAATTTTTATAGTTATATTTATTATTTTCTTTTTTATATTTTCTTTTATAATTGTAATTTATTAGCCTACTTTTCACATTTTGCAAAAATGAGGAAAAAAGTAGACTTATGAGATCGATCCGGGAAAATGTGTGTCTGTCTGTCTGTCTGTCTGGCTGTGTGTGTGTGTGTCCCCCCCCCCCCCCTCTATCAACTCCTAAACGGCTGCAGCAATCAAAACCAAATTTAGTATGAGTAAAGATGTGCACGGAATATCTCACGTCCATATTTGAAAATGATGTCAGTGCTACCAACTGCTGAAAAAAACGCACTAGAAATTTGAGCTCCATGTTGGATATCTTGCAAGGTATCCATGGGAGCTATTCCAAAATTGGCACACATGTAGATAATACTATTTCAGTTTAATTTCCAGGAGGCCAACCATGACAGTGTTGCCAATAATTTCAAGCCTTCTGATAGGTCCAATGTTTAAATGCATATAACTTCTACACTATCAATTGGATTTCAACCAAATTTTGTATGTAGTATCTGTACATAAACAGATATGACTGAGCGTATTCTTAAGAGCCACCAGGCCTGCCAACTGTTAATAATTGCTCTCTCTATTTTTTTAATCCAAATACCAATATATCAGAAAGTATGCAAGCCAATAGCTTTAAACTATGCACACGTATATTCTGACATTTTAGATTAATTTGGAGTAACTTATATACGTCAGTTCTACCAACATGATTATAAGCCTGCTGATATTACCAATTTTTAAATGCATGTAACTTCTATACTATCAGTTGGATTTCAACCAAATTTCGTATGTGCTATGTGTACCATAACAGATATTGACTACAAGTATTGTTAAGAGCAATCAGGGCTGCCAACTGTTAATAAATGCTGTCTATATTTTTTTACCCTAATATCAATATATCAGAAAGTATGCAAGCCAACAGCTCTATACTTTGCACACGTATAGCACCTGACATTCTAGATTAATTTGGAGTAATAAATACAAGGCAGTGCTGTCAACATGATTCTATGCCTGCTGATATGTCCAATTTTAAAATACATGTAACTTCTATACTAACAAATGGATTTCATCCAAAATTGGCACAACACGATATAATATTTCAGATTATTTCTGACCAGCACACGCATGACATTGTTGGCAATATGCTTTTACGCGTGCTGATAGATCCAGTGTCTAACTGAATGTAAAGTCCATTGGACTTCAACCAAATTTTGTATTCTGTACCTTAAGAGATGGAACTAAGAATATATTCAGTCACCAGGGCTGCCAACTGTAGTGCTCTATTAGGCTACATTATACCAGGTATATTTTGAACTAATTAGATATTTCGATATTAGCAACTTAATTTCGTCATTACTCTAGATAGGTTCATATTCTGTAGATTAATCATTGGCATGAAAAGTAGGCTGTATAGTTCTTAACGGAACTTCTTGTTTTATTACTGTATTTATATTTTATATTTACACTTTAATTATTAATGTTTTTAGTTTTTTTTTAATTTATCCAACACATTACGTCAAGTAGATACGTATATTATGTTTGATTTTTAGAAATACTCGCTCTTTGTCATGAAAATTCTCCGAAATTTGGCTGAAAGATTCAACTATCAGCATCTTTGAAAGCATAAACTGTCCTTGTGACCGGTGGTTAATATAGAGATCACTATCCCGTAAAGGGTTAAGCCTCAATTACTAACTAACTAACAACAATAAAAGTTGAAAATTAATATCGACGGCCTATATAAATCCGGCTCCCCTTAAACCTTTACTCCTACATGAAATTTCTCTTTTCTTCTCCTTCCTC
This sequence comes from Meconema thalassinum, assembly GCA_946902985.2. NCBI lineage: Eukaryota > Metazoa > Arthropoda > Insecta > Orthoptera > Tettigoniidae > Meconema > Meconema thalassinum. Next base: position 747,510,760 of record OX336388.2, read on the forward strand.
GAAGCTTTTCGGGAGTATGCTGACAAAAAATGTTTGAATATCACTGGATTGACTGAAACTGATTGTCTTGGCCACTAATACATTCCCTAAATCCCGAGAGATGGATATGTCTGAGGTATCTGCTCTCCAGAACAGACAAAATAATCCCAGCAAAAGAGTTGGCGGGCGTCACCGAGCATCGGGATGCGATCAATCCCTGCTCCGTTAGATAAATGATGTGATAATACGGGCACGTCATTGCCTTGGTCAAAGTTCCATTCTCAGTCGGATCGAACAATCGCCTTGCGCACCTCTCTGACTTACTGCCTTCCATTTCAATTTCATCGGGTGGAGCTGCTTCTCAATATCCATTGTAGCAAAAAGACGGGACGGGGGTTTGATGCTTGCCACCAGATATCTAGATTGAATGGCGACCAATTCCACGCTGACGAATTCTGGGTCAGAACCACGTCAGCGTTGTCATCATCGTTTATTTCCTCGCAAAAGAGCAAATGATGAAGATAAATTCAATGTAATGACAGAGGATTTCTTCTCAATCGTCCTGTGTCGTCTCCTTAATAGAATTTGGGGACCAAAATGATAAAAGTATATCTATACCGATTTGTCCTGATAATCTGTTTTTGTTGTTGATTTATTTAGAGACTTTGCGACATCGTGGTCATGTAGCTCCGTGTTCTTGGGTGTGTGTGAAATTTGTCTGATAACCTGTCCTATTGTGATGGCTGTATTAGTGAATGTATTAATTTGTGAGTCAAGTGACGTTTAGGAAGGAGACGACGTACCATGCAATTTGTCCACCTCGTTGCGTAGTGGCTAGCAACCTTGGCAGTCTCCACGGAGGCCCGGGTTTGATTCCCGGCTCTGCCCAAAAAATATTAATTCTGGTCTGAGGACTGGAATGGGGTACGCTCAGCCTTGTGAGGCAAAACTGAGGAGAGGCGGGTTCTATTCCTACCACACCTATCCTGGAAGTGGTTTTCCGTGGTTTCCCACTTCTACTCCAGACAAAAGTCGGGATGGCACCTATCTCAAGGCCACGGCAGTTTCTTACCTCGATTACAAATGCTCACACTAGCACAGACATCACAGTGATCCAAGCTATAAGACAACTTCTACACACACCGAAGTACATAGGGCTACATGACCACGATATCGCAAAGCCCATAATCAACAACAACAACTCACCATTGGAGCCTTTTCATAGTGTGAAATGTGAATGAATGACTAGAAAATTAGCACAGTTGTGAGGAACTCTTTCATAGACACGTAGGCTAATATTCCAGATGGAGAATACGTGAATCTCGAAACTTTAATGGGTACAACCAGTGAACTATCCCAGCCGATCCAATTGAAACTTGGCACAGTGATGTGGAGCAATGCACTACCCTGTTTCTACTTATACATTTATTGAGGTGTCTCCATTAAAGCGCATTGTTTGCTCACGGAGGGTCACAAACTAGACTGGTCTATAATTCAAAATGAAAATGAAAATCCACAGCCTGCTTCCAGTCTCTGACCGGGTCAGGAATGGAATGAATGAAGCCCCCATCTAGCGGCGAGGATATGAACTGTGCCGGCTGCCGAGGCCTGACGCACTCCTCTGGGGCAATGATTAAATGAATGACAGATGAAATGAAATGATAGTGGAGAGTGTTGCTGGAATGAAATTTTGACAGGGAAAACCGGAGTACCCGGAGAAAAACCTGTCTGCCTCCGTTTTGTCCAGCACAGATCTCACATGAAGTGACCGGGATTTGAACCACGGACCCAGCGGTGAGAGGCCGGCGTGCTGCCGCCTAAGCCACGGAGGCTTATAATTCAAAATAATGAATCTTATTATATAATACGCTAAGGTGTATGTTTCTCAAAACTCAAGCTCCTAAACCAGAGGGAGTTAGAAGGTGTGGCTTGTACCAAAATCTTCCAAATCGACTCAGTAGTACAGGAAACAATCTTGCATTTCTTGAAAAGTCAGCGGAAATATATTTATTTGTTTATAAAGTGATTTTAAACAAATAAACAAGACGATAGCCTCTGGCAGAACTGTTTCGCGTACAGCCCACATAGCACTACAGCCGGGGGGGGGGGGGGGTAGTCTGTACACATGGGGCGCACACAACCCATTAGGCCTATGCGCACGGGTCTGCTAGTTTATTGTTATTATTATTATTATTATCGCTTATCTTCCCAAATCGGCTTCAACCACGGACTATGCGAGGGAGCATTCCTCTACGGTCGCAAGGGCGGTGCCTGGGACTTGAACACACTTTGTCAGTAGATACAACTGGGGATGGTGACCGCTAACAAGGGTCTAATAATTAAGGAAGGGTCAGGGAAGGAATTTTGGACGGAGGTCGGCTATGGGCCTATTGAAAGGAATTGTCCTGGCATTTGCCTGGTGGTAAAAATGGGAAACCACGAAATCTATTTTCATGACGACTGAAATGGGATTCAAACCTACGCTTTCCCGGTGCCAGCGTGGTACCAGCTAGTTCGTTAGAGTTCTCGGTCCGCGTGGCTGGTTAATTATTATTATCATTATTGTGCTTGCCACGGTGGGTGAGTGGTTATCGTGTCTGACTACGAACCCCAAAGCTTTCAGGTTCGCTCCTGGCCGTGGTAAGTGATTTTTGAAAGGCGACAAAAATCACGGCATGCATGTCATACGTTGTTGGTATGTTAAGGAACCCATTTGAATTCAGTAGGTCGTGTTCATAATGGCAAAATTAATCTCGGGATTTTCCGCCAACACAAAAATGTTCCTCCTATCTCTACTAGAAAGCGCTGTAGTGTCAAGGAGCTTAGATATCTAACCTCTTTGACTCTTATAGGGTTCCGAGGAAAAACAAAATTACGACATGCAAGCTGCCCACTGGGCGCAAATAACGAAGCTTGCACCCAGCAGCCGAGGCCATGCGATAATATTATTATTATCGTTTATTGTTTGACAACATTATCACGGCAAATACCGGCTACATTTTATGTTACAGCCTGGTTCGGCCTTAGCAAGGAACCATCTGTACTGAGATAATTTCGTATACACTGTTCAGAGACTTCACATTACTGTACATCCATGTCGTGCCCGCAGTCTTCACGAGTCTCCTTCATTTATAGGATGAGCTAAATTTCCATCGAGCGTTGCTGAGTATTCGGCCAGGGTATTGTCACCAAGGAACTTCCTAACAATATGGCATGTGTTTAACAGAACTGCCTTCTGTAGTTCAATATAATATCTGCGGGTGCAGATTCAATATTGATAGACTACTTTGGAGAGTTTTGGGTATAACACCAGTACACGATACAATATTATTGGGATCGTGGCCACCGACTCAAGTTTCCACATCTGCTTTATCTCAATTGCCAGCTCTGTGTACTTAGATATTTTAGTAGCAGCTATTGTTTGGATGTTTTGAGTGTTGGGACATGTGATATCTATCAGTAATCATTATTATTATTAGCAACATCAGCTGATTTAAAAATAATAAACTTGAATAATTCACTGGTCAGTTAAAAGCCTCAAATATCAACACTATTTGAGTGCCTTGGTGGGCAATGGTACCTTGCCAGTACATCAAACCAGAATTAATATGTTTAGTAGACCAGGGATTGGAACCCGAGCCCCTGGGGTAGCAGCCAACAATATTCTAAGCTGTACACCACACGAGATAATGAATTACCCGTAATGAAATGATGATGTGGTCCAGCACATGAAGCTACAGTGTTCACGTGCCAACAGAAGAATACTATGGCGAGTGAGACGGGGAGCTAAAGCAATTACCTGGCGCAATTAACACAACCGCCAGTTTAATTAGAGCGAAAACTAAATCAGGTCGCTACAGAAGAAGTTGAAATGACCAACATTAAACAAGGAGTGGGCGTGCGTGAGTTTTCTCTCCACGGAATTGAGTAAACATTGTGCGACCACAATCCATTCTCCGAGGTGTTGATTCTCACTACTAGGGTATATTTAATTACTGCCACCTGAAGACGAAAATACAGTATGTTCCTTCATGAAAACAAGTATTCATTTGATGTTGACCTCGAAAAAAGGATCATTATTGGTAACTTACATTGAACAAGCAATGAAGGAAATTATAGAAAAATTTAAAGTGGGAGTGAGGATTCAAGGAGAAATAATTTCAACTCTGATATTTGCCGATGCCATAGTCATCTTGGCAGACACGCCTGAGGATTTTAATGAGTTTTTGAATGGTATGGACTCCGTCTTGGAGAAAGAATTCATGATGAAAATTAATAAATGTAAAACAAAAATATTGGAATGCAGCCAAAATAATCAGAATCACCTATGGACATTAAATTAGCAGGATAAAAACTAAAGGAAGTAGGAGACTTCTGTTACTTAGGAAGCAAAATAACCAGTGATGGACGAAGCAAAGAGGATATAAAAGTAGGTTAGCTCAGGTAAGGAAAGCATTTCTACAGAAAAGGAATCTGTTGACATCGAATATAGATTTAGGTGTTAGGAAGTCATTTTTGAAGGCCTTTGTCTGGAGAGTGGCACTCTTTGGAAGTGAAACTTGGACTATTGGTGAAGCAGAAACGAGGAGAATTGAAGCGTTTGAAATGTGGTGTTACAGGAGAATGATGAAGATCATATGGGTAGATAGGGTTACAAACAAAGAGGTATTAAGACGAGTGGGAGAGGAGAGATGTTTCTGGCGACTGCTAATGAAGAGAATAGATAGGTTGGTAGGACACATACTAAGACACCCTGGAATAGGAAGCTTAGTTATGGAAGGAAGGGTCGAGTACAAGAACTGTAGGGGTAGACCAAGGTTAGAATATTTTAAACAGATTGCCTCGGACGTAGGGTGTGGTAGCTATGTAGAGATGAAACTATTAGCTCAGGAAAGGGAGGGATGGAAAGCTGCATCAAACCAATCAAAAGACTGAAGACTCAAACAACAACTTACAGAGGAGTGGCATGAAGAAGTCAGACATCGAATTACGGAAAGAGTTGTTGTTATTATTGTTCGACAGCAGTAGTTACGCTTGCTGTAGTAAATCTATATTGGGTTGGTATCCTGTGTGGTTCTACGAGATCTATTACTGTTGACCTTGATTACATTGCTCTATACAGTTTTCGATTATGTCCAAAGAACAATTTCGAAACTAGCATAACACACTTCTTCCAATAAAATGTAACATTACTTATGTTGACAGTAAAACTTCGTCGTTTTCTTCAGCATAAAAGAAACATTCCCCCAAACACGGAATAAGGTTTCATGTAATTTCAGAATTGACCTTAGCCTCTCATATTTGCGTGATATATTTTGCAATACTGGCTTTTTCCTTTCCATTTATGTCATAATTTTTCACCAAAATGGCCAAAATACCGATTTAAAAAAAATAGTGGACTGTCTCCTTTAGAAGGCGCAGTGATAGCTTCAGACCACTCAAAGCTGTTTCAGCTTAAAAATACCTTCATGAATACATCATTAATTTTTAGAAAATGAATGAATGCTCTATTTCATACCCTTTTCTTGTTTAATATTTTTTTTAAATCACTAGTTACTATACAACTTGATACTACGACTCCTCATAAGTGTTTATGGGTATTACACACTCATTTATTTATCGTATGGCTTTTAGTGCCGCGAGTGTCCGAGGACATGTTCGGCTCGTCTGAGTCTGTAGCTACTTCCAGCGGACACCCTTAGGGTGAGCTACAAGTTCCGTTCAATTTCAAGTAGTTCCAACTTTTGCTACCAGATATTAATGATACCTAGTGGTGAACGTTGAAACGTTGATAGCGCGTTCGAACGAAATATAACCTAACAATTTAGCTTCACATAAGTTTAGTCTGTGGAAGGATCTTTTACATGCCATAAATCTATGACATGGGATCGCCGGATTTATTTCCCCTCCGAAGGAAGGCATACTGAAGGAATTTTAACGTTGTTAAAAAATCCGACGACTTCGGCCGGGTTTGAACCCGCTATCTTGGGCACAGCAGTTCAGCATGCTACCAGCTACGCCACTGAAGTCACTAGTATAAGAATTATTTTAAAAGCAAATAATAATGATAGAGGTTGGTTGCTAGAAGCTACGGCCCAACTACAGTGTGGAAAAGACAGCGGGAAGCAGCAACGGAGATGCACCTAAACAGTATGTTCTCGAGTGCCAAACTTCCAAGTGGCTTCCAGCTACCACGTAAAACATAAGAATAAGAACAGGCCATGGTAGATGGAGAGGTGCAGAGACATGCTGTTTAAATAGAACAAGTTACTGACAGCTGCGTGTGACTGCGGAGCTGCGCGACAGACCAACCACCATATTGTGAGCGACTGTGAAACGCGGGCGTACACAGGCAGCCAAGAGGATTTCTTGATGGCAACTCCAGAAACAATCAATGATCTCAATTGTAAGGTGTCTTTTATTGTTCGTTGTTTTCTTCTTATGTAAATATGTATATAATTTATTTCTGTATATAACTTGCTAATCGTGTGTTCTTTAGTCTGAACAATATCTTCAAATTTCGTCTGATATCTCAGAAGAACAAAGTCCATCTTTACACGACGCTGGTGAGACCAGGACTTTTATACGGTTGTGAAACTTGGGCGACATCAGCAACGACAGAAGATTCAATATGTGCTTTTGAAAGAAAGGTACTTCGAAAGATATATGGACCCGTCTACAATAACATGGAAGGTAAATGGGAGAGAAGAAAGAAAGAAGACCTGTACCAGAGGTTTGGAAAGCCACACATTGGACGAATATTGGGACAGAGGCGACTACAATGGTTTGGACACATCTTACGAGCGGACGGATCCCTTCCTAAGAGAGTCCTCCAATCTCAACCCACGGGAAAACGCCCGAGAGGACGCCCGAGAACACGATGGAAGGATCGAGTGACGACGATCCTTCAAGAAGTGGAACCGACAGCCATGGTGGATGATGCTAGAGACCGGAAAAGATGGAGTGCCATCTGCAGGAAATACCTCCTCTTGTGATTGACTGACTTTCCTTTTATTGGATCTGTTTTTGTTTCTTGTAATATTTTTTCCTTTGTAATATCTTTTGGTTTTTGTAAAATTTGTAATATTTATCTTTTCCTTTTGTTATTCTGCTGTAGGCCTCAAAGGCCTGTTTAATGCAATAAATGATGGTGATGATGATGATGATGATGATATAACTTGATTGCATGGGCCATACGCTAAATAAAATAAATAATGATAGAGGTATATGACCTTCGGGGTGGCCTGGTACAAGGTTTTCGATTTGCCGCCCCTGGGCGACCTGGCGATGAAAGGAAGCTTGTAGTTTAACGTGACCGTTAATCTCGAGATCGTGAGCCACGGGACCTCCTTTTTACGTGGAATCCGAACCACAGGACATGGCATTTCACTTCGAAAATCTCACATGCAATGGACCTGGGGAAAAAAGGAATGATTTAGTCGTCACATACACCCATTTGGCGATCCATGGGAATTAACAGGACGAAATTAAAATGTTATGGCAGGTCGGTAATTGAACCCTGGGAATTTTGGCGGTTTCGCCTTCCTCTTAATTGCCAAGTCAGACAAAGAAATCAAAGAAATACGTTTGAAAGAACATTAAGTAGACTAAGTGAGTGAGTGAGGGAGTGATACAGTCTTAGAGTCCGCCTATCTGGTTTTTACTGCGAGGCTATGTTAGATACCCTTTACAAATTTTGGGTCATCTTGGGATGATTGAAACCAACATCTGGTTTGCTTATCACTTCGTCTCGGAAAAAATACAGATCCGAGTTAACTTGAAATTCTGTATGTACGGTACGTTCCCATCTTTCCGATCAACATATAGGCTCCATTCTTTCAAAAATCATTCAATGAGAGGCACAGCATACAAATCTCTAGCCGAAGTAGTTATAAGTTTCAAGCCACAACGGACACACTCACATTTGTGACATTCCGGGTGCCCAACTTTGATTCCTTGGACTGACTTAAGTAGAAATTGCTTCGCCAGTATCACTAACAGTAATCTAGATTGCGCAAATTCTCATCAGAGGAGTTATTCACTTGTATCGATTCTGATGCTACGTAAATTTTATGAATCAGGCACAACAGATAAATAAATAAATGAATGAATAAAAGAATATTAATTTTCATATCACGCGACTACAGATGTTGTAGGCTACACCGAAGTAACATAAGGTAAGCTATTGAGGTTTCATTCAGAATAAAATGTGCGGTGTTCTCTCTGATCTTCTCATAAACCAAGTTAAAGTACCGAGGAACGGGCGCATGCACACAGCTTGAGAAATACATTTTAAAGATGGGTTATCTCGTTCTTTGTTGGTCTTGATGGGGTGCGCTCGATTGGTCTAGTTGCATGCCTCAGGCTATGCACGGGGAATAATACATACGCTAGAGAGCCTTTGAAAGGCCAACATATTGTTTCTGCTTGAGTGAAGAAGAGAACCTTTATAAGCTATTCTATGTTTTAAAAGAAATTGCGCTCTTGTATCTGTATTTACCTGCCATGGCTTTGAGGAACACAGGGGAAGAAGGCAATGAATGGCAAGCTGAAAGTAGATACTGGCCCTCCAAGATCAATAAGAGGAAGGAAAAGGCCTGTAGTGCTCCCTTAAAATGTAGCATGCGAATATCAGAGGCAAAGGTCAATTCAAAAGTTAAATAAAACCTTACCTCAAGTTTCGGAGAATGTTTGTATTACGTTGATGGAAACGACGAAGTTTTGTTGTCGAGGTAAGTAATATTACATTTCAAACAAATCATTGGACGAAGTGTGGTATGCTAGCTTTGAAACTGTTCTTTTAACTTCTAAAACAGTATTGAGCAATGCTATCAAGTTTGATTACGGTCTACTGTAATGTATCTGTAGAAGATATCAACCCAAGAGAGATATATTTGATATTATACTCGTAGCAAGTAAACTTTCATGACCTTTATAAGCCTTAATACTTCTTGTGTGCTTTGGGTCAAGAATAACCTTTGAAAGACAACGTTTCAAGCTAACAACTGACTATTTTTCAAGGTTAAGGTAAAATAATAATAATATCGTATGGCCTCGGTGCAGGGTGCAAGCTTTGTTATTTGACGCCCAGAGGGCAGCTTGCAAGTCGAATTTTGTAGTTCCTTGGAACTCTATGGAAGTCAAGGGGATTAGATATCAAAGCTCTTTGACACTATGGCGCTTTCTAGTAGAGAAAGGAGGAACTCTGTGTTGGCGGAAACTCCCGAGATTAATTTTGTCAGTATCAACACGGCCTAATGAATTCAAATGGGGTTCTTTAACATGCCAACAACGTATGGCATGCGTGTCGTGATTTTTGTCATCTTTCAAAAATCACTTACCATGGCCAGGAGTGAACCTGCAAGCTTGGGGTTGGTAGTCTGACACGATAACCACTCACCCACCGTGGCAAGCCTAACATTAAGGTGATGATATTGCACAAAAAATAAATACCTTACTAGAATATCACACTCTATAGAATATGCCGGTGTTTTGCTGATCCATACCCCATACGGTTCAGTGCATAGCGTCTGTTCTGCAGGAGTTCGGCTGGGAGTTGTTCGAACATCCTCCTTACAAGCCTGATCTTGCTCCCAGTGATTTCCATCTTTTATTGTACCTCAAGATATTCTTGTCCTACGGTCAGCATTTTCACGCTGATGAAGAGCAGACAATGATTGTCATCCGCTGGTTCTATTCCCAGGCGGCAAACTTCTGCGACACAGGTTGATCCCACGATCTGACAGGTGTCTCAATTCCGGTGGAGATTATGTCGAAAAATAGCTCAAACATTGCTGTAACTGGATGCAATAAAGATTTTCTAATAACTCAGATAGACTACTTTTTATTTAAAAAAGAAGAAGAAGAAAAAATTATTTCTGGATGGACCTTGCACAGCCTGTTCCGATTTAACACGTAACTGTAAAATGGGTTGCCTACCGACCCGCAATCGGCTTGAAATCTGCTCGCAGCGCGCTAGCGACGGGGCTGAGTTTGATTTCACTGATTGCCTCCTTCTTATTTTATGCAGCATTGCAAAGTGGTTTGCTCTTTGAAAATATATTTACACAGGCTTCACAATAAGTTTGAACGATTTCTGTTTCAGAACTTGTTATTTTACGCTTCTGTTAATGGCTTTTGCAGAGCATTTCTATGAAATAAATTATTTTACAACCTAGTTTATTAAAACACAATGCATTTTAGTGTTGTATTTTATTTACAACACAATTTATTGCTTTTTAATCCAATACCACAAAACGAGGGGCGGCTTCGGTGGCGTAGTCGGTAGCATGCTGAGCTTCTATGCCCAAGATCGCGGGTTCAAATCCGGCCAAAGTCGTCGGATTTTTGAAGAGCGTTAAAAATCCCTCAGTATGCTTTCCTTCGGAGAGGAAGTAAAGCCGGCGGTCCCATGTCATAGAGTTATGGCATGTTACAGAACCTTCGACAAATTACACCTGTGTGAAGCTAAATTGTATAGGTTAGGAATGTAAACAACGCTCTTAGGTTCCTACGTTCGTTGCCAAGAGCCGACTGCGGTGACGTCTGGTAGCTAAGTTCTGAACTAGTAGTCGTTGACGGTGGCGTTTGGTGGCAAAAGTAGGAACTACTTGAAAATTGATCGTCTGCAGTCCTTACTTGAATTAAAACAGATACATACACTAATACAGCCATCACAATTAACACCGGTTATCAGACAGATACTTTACACACCCAAAGTACACGGGGCTACATGAGCGCGTTGTCGCAGCCCCTAAACTTAAGAACCAACCAACCAACCACAAAACGAGATACAATTTGGAAATGATTTGTTACAAAATTGTAATCAGGCTTCGATCCGACTAAAAAAGTTAGTTTATCACAGACGTTACATCTATTGCAAATGGGCATTTACATAAGGTGTTGGAAGTGGCGTCCATCATTTTCCAAGCAGAGGGCCACTCGTCGCATGAAGTACTCTCTAGCGTTCGACAACATCTGAGGAGTAATTTCCGCAAAGGCTTCGGTAATGACGAGCTCCGTTTCTTCGGGTGTTATTGGTGATCTTAAATATACTCTCGGCCTGTCGTAGCACCAAATGAAGAAATCCAGGACTTAGCAATGCTGCAAAAGAAGGTGGCAATCAGTGAAATCGAGCTCAGCCCCGTCGCTAGCACGCTGCGAGCTGATTGCAAGCCGATTGCGGGTGGGTAGGCAACCCATTTTACAGTTCCGTGTTGAATCCGGGATGGTCGAACTCCGCTAATTAGGTTAAACCCAAACAGTCATGTCAGCTCACACTAATGGGGTTGGGAAGAGAGTGGGGATAGGCAACATCCCCTGAAATGTTGGTTAATCCACGAGTGACTGACAGCTACGTGGGCCTACTCCTGGAACCCCTGGAGTTTCCGAAGATACACTGTAATCAGTGAGTTAACATGTTATCCATGTACAGTCACAGAGGTGGAGAATAGATAATTATAGGAAACTATAAATTTCATAAGTGTGAGTTGCCAAAACGGGGTCAAAAGCGGAGGTGTTCAAAGGAATGTTCAACCCATTTATTTACAAATAGTGGTAACTTTCTTTTATGTGGGTCTCACAATCACGAACCATGTACCACGATTAATCGAGAATTTATTTCGAACAATGTCAAAAGAAAGGTACCGTACGTGACAAAATAAGTGAATGACCATACAGTTGATGAGAAAGCACATACTTGCTGCCCCTAAGCACTTGTCTGTTAATTTACTATCAAATGACAGAGAGGGTTAAAAATATATATTGCAGCCGAGAAACGGAGAAACTTACGACCTCTGCCTCAAAATCAGCAAGACGTTCATGATGCTCTAGCCATTATGGACATTTGATCGAACTTAGAAGAAAATATGCTTGTAACTGACAGAGAGAATAACATTATTATGTTTTCTACTGCATCAAATTTGAAATACTTTGTAAAAGAGAAACTATTTTTATGGACGGAACATTCAAGTACTGTTGTAAATAATTTTATCAACTCTTCACTATTCATTCAGTAGAAAATGGCATAAGGGCATACTGGAATAACACCTAAAATATCTAAGAGTGTATGAAATACGTGTTTGAGATAACAGGAGTACATAGTGAAGATCAGCCCAGGTTGACACATTCCGACAATATTTACTACCATGTCCAGTTTGGAGTGTGGGGCAGTGAAACACGCCTCAGGCAACTTCCCCTGTTAGGATTTTCCTAATTGACCCCCATGGAGAGAACTCATTAGCGGAGCTCGGTATCACCCGTTTAATCGGAACAGGCTGTACATGCGGTTACGATACTTAATTTATTGTTTGTTGTTGTTTCATTTACGTCAAAGATCTGATCATCATCTTGCGTATTTCCTTCGATAACTTTTGTTTTTGCTTTAACTGTTCAAGTGTGTGTAACTGGGATTATTAAGGGCTAGGATGGGTATATTTACCTCTGAACTTGAACTTAGGCCTAAACTGCAATAATCACGGATCCTGCCGGGATATTTCTGTCGTAGGGCGTTTCTGACAGTGGTTATCCAGGCAGTTAAAAGTGAAATGGCTTTCAAACTCATATTATTTGTCATTAATGAATGCCGTACATAATTTGTCCACTGGAAACCTGCCCCTAGGTTGCAGTGTGCTCTGAATGTTACTCCAAATATTGAATGTTTGGTTAAACACAAAATTAAAGGCAAACAGTAATTCAGTTCCGGGTTTGGAAAACAAGTAGGCCTATGCTGTTTTTTAATTTTCATAAAAAATTAGGTAATATTAATCTTGTGTCAATGTAGGCTATAAATATGTGCACACCTTGATGGTTCGTACCATTTTAAATGGCATGTTCAAACCATTTTAGGGGCTTGGACATCGTTGTCATTTAGCCCCGTGTGTGTTTAGAGAGGGAGAGAGAAAACCTGTCTGATAATCTGTGCTATTGTGGTGGCTGTGGTAGTTTGTGTGTTGCAAGGAATTGGAAGTGAGTGAGTGGTTGTGGTGTATTAGAAGGTACCGTCCAGCATTCGCCTGGAGTTGAAAATGGGAACCACGAAACGCCATTTCAAGGACGGCTAACGGTGAGGTTCGAACTCACATCTACCGAGTTCGCAAATAACTTGTCCCCATGGTCTAGTACTGCTCCTTAGCGAGCATAGCTACCGCTTTCGGTGCGTCGATCCAAATATACACACTATTAATGCGACACGTCTGTGCAACTTCGACAGCAATATCTATAGCTGCTTTCAGTTGGTTGGTTGATTGCTTGGTTGATTCTTAAGTTTAGGGGCTGCGACAACGCGGTCATGTAGCCCCGTGTACTTTGGGTGTGTGTAGAATTTGTCTGATAACCGGTGTAAATTGCGATGACTGTATTAATGTGTGTTATCTGTGATTACGGTAGAAGGACTGCAGACGATTAATTTTTTCAAGTAGTTCCTACTTTCGCCACCAAATGCTACCATCCACGACACCTAGCAGCGGACGTGGCTACTAAACGCCTTCGCAGACCACCTGGTGGCGAACGTTGGAACTAATAAAGCGTAATTAAACGAACCTATCATTTAGCGTCACACGGGTGTAATTAGTGGAAGGTTATATATTATGACATGGGACCGCCGGCTTTACTTCCCCTCCAAAGGAAGGCATACTGAGGGATTTTTAACGCTCCTAAAAAATCCAACGACTTCGGCCGGGTTTGAACCTGCGATCTTGGCCATAGTAGCTCAGCATGCTACCAACTACGCCACCGAAGCCGCTCTGCTTACAGTTGACGTCCGGCATAAGCTATAATAATAATGTTGGTATATTGGCTTTCACGGCCTGTGAATTAAAACTCAGCAACCTTTCTAGGTTTATGCCGTGTCTTGTGTGGGATTTCACCTAGGAACACCAAGTTGGCTCATCAGCGGGCCTTTATAGGGAGGTGAAAGACTGCTTGAGCTATTAGCTCTCGCAGTAAAGAAGCGCAGCTGCGCTTCATAAGAAGGGAGGTAGTGCGCAGTTCGCACTGCTGCTGGGGTCCGGGCCCCTTGGGCCTACCTTGGCGTTCCTAGGGGAAACCCCACACAAGACACGGCACAAACCTTGAAAATTTGCTGTGTCTTAATAATAATAATAATAATAATGTTATATGTTTTATGTCCCTTTTAACTACTGCGGCATTTAGAGACGCCAGAGTCTGGAATTTTGCTCCGAAGGGGATCTTTAACTTGCCAGTAAATCTATTGACACGGCTCACTCACATTTGCCCACCCTCAAATACCAGCCGACTGCGCCAGGATTCGATCCTGCAACCTTGGGCCCAGCAAGCGAGAACGTTACCGCTGAACCACGCAGTCAGCTATCATAAGTTATACAATCCTTGTTCTACCAGCACACTCTTCAATTCCATTTGTATTAACAATATCTTTAAGATATGCATAATTACATTGTACCATCCATTTGTAATTTGGGGTATATGCCCTGTTATGGTTGTAAGTTAGGCTAATTGGAAAATGAAAATCCACAGCCTGCTTCCAGTCGACCGACCGGGTCAGGGAATGGAATGAATGAAGCCCCCATCTAGCGGCGAGGATATGAACTGTGCCGGCTGCCGAAGCCTGTCGCACCTACCTGGAGAAAGTTAGGCTAAATAAAAAATTAAAAAATAAAAAGAAAGAAACAAACAAACAAAATGAATGAATAAATAAATAAATAAATAAATAAATAAATAAATAAATAAAGTAAATAATTAATAGGAGACGTGAGTTGACTGGGTCAGTTTTGGGGTCTGAATATCGTGACCATTAGCTCTGTGTGCTTAGGAATGTATGTGATATCCTGGAAATGTGTGAATTTGCAATTTGCAGCTAGTATTGAAGAGGAGGTATTTGTGGGTTTAAGCTAGGATTTGTACCGTTATTAGCCCGGTGTAGAAGGGATAAAATATAGAAAATGACTTATATGAAGGTTGAAGTTGGAATTGAACCCGTCTCACCTCTGCATTTGCACACGAGGCTGCTGGTGCCCCGTCCCAATCCTCAGAAATTAATGAAATTTCTTAACAGTGCTGGAAATTGAACCCATGAATATTTGGAGTGGAATCTCAATATGGACCCCTAGACCACGGAGGTGGCTGGCTGGGTCTAAATTAAGGAGTGACTCTGAGGAAGGTTTAGAAGACCCCTAATCCAAATAATACTCAAGTTTTGATCATAAGAAATGAATCGTAGGTCGCCCACTGTTTACTAGTCATGGCGATGCTGAAGCTGCAATATGCCTTTATTGTCCAACGAAACGACTGGCGTGGGGTTTGGACTTTAATTAAACACCATGAATTATTCATAGTGCCAGAGTCGAGGTTCATTCCTCGCCACATGAGCCAGTCTCCGAGTAGCTGGCGTTCGTATATCCAAGCGGCCATCCCTAATTTGGCTTTTGACTGCCTCATGGTGCATCGGCTAGCATTCATGCCTGTCACTTCTGAGATCCGTGTTTGACTCCCAGCTATGCCAAGAAATTTAATTTTGGTCTGGCCTAGCAGAAAGTTGATACACTCAGCCGTGTAGGTGGGTTTGATTCCTACCTCAGTCATCCAAGAAATGGTAATCCGTAATTTCGTATTTCTATTCTAGACAAATGCCAAGATGGCTCGTAACGTAAGGCCACGGCTACCTCCTACCCAATCCTAGCTCCCATTACAAACACACGCATTACTACAGATATCACAATAAAGGCTATCAAACAGATTACACACACATCCATGTAACGGGGTTAAAAGACTACGATATCGCAAGCCCTTACGGATTTATAAAACAACAAGGTGAGTCATCATCATCTTCATTTCCCCCTTTTCCAGCTGACACTGGGTGGGGGCAAATATGGTTCCTCTCCACTTTTTTCTGTCGTACCACCATTCTTGTTCCGACATGGTGTTCCAATCCAGGTTCCGTTTTCTAATGCTATACTTCACCGAGTCCATCCAACGCATTCTTGGTCTTCCTCGTCCTCTCTTCCCTGTCATCTGTCGTTCCAGTGCTCGTCTTCGTAGCCCTTCTTCATTCATCCGTTTGACATGTCCAAAGCATCTCAATCTGTTTTGCTCCAGTTCGTCATTTAGTTTCTGTACTCCCAGTTCTTTCCGTATATCTTCATTTCTCACTCTATCTCTCCTCGTTTTCTGGGCCATACTTCTCAGGAATCTCATCTCAGCTGCCTGTACTCTGTTCTCATCCCTCTGAGCCATTGTCCAAGTTTCTGCTGCATATGTCATTATAGAAACATAATATGCTTTCTACATAACTTCTTTAGCCTTAATTGGTATATCTTTGTTCCATACAAGTCCCGTACCTGTTGGTAGAACGCACTCCCGAGTTGTATTCTTCTGCTAATTTCCACGGTGAGTCTTGTTTTCAAGATCTCCGTGCAGTGTGCTCACGTCACTGTGTTACCTCTAATTTTCAAAATTATCTAAATTTGCATCAACTTATCTGCGGCAAAAGGGGCAGATGACTTTGCTGTTCTGCTCCTCAAAGCGACAACAATCAATCAACTTGTCCTTTTTTGAATTACTGAATTTTTGTTTTTCATTTTCTTTTTGTTTCTTCTTCTTGTTTCGTATAGGCCATCTAATCATCTGTTACATTTAAAGTGGGCTTTGATATTTGCCCAGTAGTTACGCATCCTCAGGCTGTGTTGTTCCCTCCTCTACTGGGTCCAGAGGGCACCTGTTTTCTTTCTTGGCGGTTTGTCCTGGAACCTCGATCTCTGAAGCATCTTCCTGAGAGATGTCCGGTCTTTTAAGTCTCTTTCCGTCCCTCCAAATTCTTGCAGATCTTTGCTCACTTACCACAACCATGGTGACTTGGTCGTCCGCTTTTGCCAGTAACCGAGGAGCTGGCTATTATTATTATAATTATATAAATTTTGCCCTACTTACTTACTTTCCGTGTCCGGGAGACACACTACATTCTTCCTTTTCAGAACTCTGCAGCTCTTATCCCTCGGTCTGTGGCCAACATAAGGTCTTCCTGGCTGCAGGTTTCATTAAGATCTTTGCACTTGAGCAGGTGTTGTGGAGTCTGGATTTCTCCACAGGCACATCGTGGATCTTCTGCATAAACCCACTTCACAAGGTTGCTACGACACTTAGGCACTCCTGTTCTCATCCGGTTTAAGGACCTCCAGATGGTATAGGGCAAATGACTACCACTGCTCAGTTCTTCTTTAGGGGTAAACCCTCTGGTACTATTTGTTTTCAGAGTGTCACACGCCTGACGTCTGGTTTGCCCTTTTTGCCCTTATGGACAGTGTTTGAACTTAAATACGTCATGATGATACAATTTTCACTTCTCTTCCTTCTTCCTCTTCTCTTCCCAAAATCTCTTCATCCTTTGACTGTGCTCATGTTCTGTCCACAATAGCTTGTCGAATAGAAGAGAAATATCCCAACAGATATTTCTTTATAAGCTTATAAATAATATTATTGATAATACCGAATTTCTAAATTAAATCAGTTTTAATACCCGGAGAATGAATCTCAGACTACGTGCTTTTTTGCTAGTCGCCCCCAAACCAAGAACGTACTCTCAACAAAACTCGCTACTTCATACAATGCGCCGGACAGCTAATCTCATTAGTGTGCATTTCGAAATGTTTGATTTCACTTTTTCTTTGCAACAGTTTAAAAAAATACTAAGTCAGTACCTACATAAATGAGTAATACAAATACATCTTGGAAAATGTCTGATAAAATATCAAAATCTATGCATCACTAGGTATTAATACATTTAATACTTGTTGTTTTCACCCATTACTAATATTACTAATTTTCATAATTTAATTACAGTTTACTTTCACTTTATCAAGTTGGCATTCAGCGTATATTTGTGTTATTTAAACTTGAGTATTGTACAATGTTAACTGTATTATTATTGTTTGTGTTGTTTTTTTCCTTTCTTTAATATGTGATTGTGATAATGCTATGTGATATTATATAAGTAATGTAATAATAATAATAATATTAATAATAATACATAATATTGATTAAGTGGAAGCCTCCGTGGCTTAGGCGGCAGAACGCCGGCCTCTCACCGCTGGGTCCGTGGTTCAAATCCCGGTCACTCCATGTGAGATCTGTGCTGGACAAAACGGAGGCAGACAGGTTTTTCTCCGGGTACTCCGGTTTTCCCTGTCAAAATTTCATTCCAGCAACACTCTCCACTATCATTTCATTTCATCTGTCATTCATTTAATCATTGCCCCAGAGGAGTGCGTCAGGCCTCGGCAGCCGGCACAGTTCATATCCTCGCCGCTAGATAGGGGCTCCATTCATTCCATTCCTGACCCGGTCGGAGACTGGAAGCAGGCTGTGGATTTTCATTTCATTGATTAAGTGATAATCACTACATATTAATACATTTTATGGTTGTTGTTTTCACCCATTACTAATATTACTAATATTCTTAATTTAATTACAGTTTACTTTCACTTTTTCAAGTTTGCATTCTGCATATATTTGTGTAAAGAATAGTTAAACTTGAATATTGTACAATCTGAACTGTATTATTATTGTTTGTGTTTCTTTTTCTTTCTTTTTTTCTTTAACATGTGATTATGATAAATCTATGTAAAATTGGTCAGTCTCCAGTAATTGGAATTTTATTCTGTTGGAGGCACTAAATAAATAAATAAATAAATAAATGTTCCCGTCTTCTTCTTTTCATTTACCGGTACTTTAAATTTTGTATCCTTGATTTTGTTTCTGATTTCTCCTCTGTCTCCAATCATTTGCCTGTCGATCCCCGTCTGCCTTAAGTCTTCCTCTATTTCATGATACCAATTAGTTTTCCTGCTGAAGCTGTTAACTACATCAACGATTTTCTTTGTAAGTCTTGTTTTTGTTCATTCTCTGTACGAGCCCGTAAAAAGTTAGTCTGGGTTTTCTGATCATATCGGTGAGTCTGTCCGTGTACTCGAATAGCTCTTCGGTAGGTCTTTTCATCCATATGCCATCTCTGTGTATTGCTCCAAATATTTTTTTGAGAATTTTGCGTTCTATTTTTTCAGTTTCTATGATGCCTGTTGCTCCAACTGTTGTCGTTTCTGACGCATGTAATGCTTCTGGTAGTACGGCTGTTTTGTAGTGTCTATGTTTGGCCTGTCTTGATACGTGTTTTGTTTATTATTAAAATGTTTAGTTTAATTTAATTTTTGGTTTCATTACTTTTAGGATTATTTTCTTATTTAGGTGTCCAC
Source organism: Meconema thalassinum (assembly GCA_946902985.2). Lineage (NCBI taxonomy): Eukaryota > Metazoa > Arthropoda > Insecta > Orthoptera > Tettigoniidae > Meconema > Meconema thalassinum. The sequence goes on from OX336388.2 coordinate 747,529,959, forward strand.
CTCTAAATTTAAATGAATTCTAAACTTGTATAATTTAATCCGTAATAAAAGGGGGAGATGACCTCGGTGTTCTGCCCCTTGAATCAATAATACCTAACAAACTAACTCACAATCTTTCTGGGGATTCACTCGCCTCTGTTGGTTAATTCTGATAAAGATTACTCCGTAACGCATGTTGCTGGAAGAGTTTGATACACAAGAAGAGTTACCGGCAGTTAGCTCTGCACTTACTCATCTCCCTCCTCCTGCATACTACCACAGCTGAAAACATTTACCACGCAAAGCGTCAGTAGCGTAGACTAGTAATGTCCGAGGGAACATGCTACTGCCGCGAACCAAAGTTCTCAGAAAGAAGTAATCGACACGATCCCCGCACCACTCCACGCCCCACAACTACCAATGTCAAGTGCACAGCTAGCCGCCGGAAATTATACAGGAGCTGGTAAGCATGATTTTACTATGCATTCCATTTTTATTTCAGACTGTTTTAGCTTTCAGCGTCCAATCTATTCTGCAAGCCTCTGATTGCGGACAAGTCGCCTCCACCATTAGCAGATAGCACTGCGGCATCATCTATTTCCACACCTCTCACTTTAAAATCGTTAAACACTGAATCTAACCATCACCTCCTTGACATACCTCTACTTATCTTACCCTCTACATCCGAATCATTAACCTCTTACGTAATTCCTCCTCCCGCATTTTCTTCACATGACCCTACCATTTGATTCGGCTCATACGAACGGCTTCATTTAGCGTGTTCATTTCAAACCTAGCCTTTGTCTCTTCATTACGAGTACCTTCCTGCCATTGCCCTATCTATTTGTCCCAGCAATCATTCGTGCTACTCTCATATCAGTTACCTCTAGCTTATGTATCAGATATTCTGAATCTACCCAGCTCTCGCTTCCATACAGCAAGGTCGGTCTAAATACTGAGCGATGTAGGGTGAGTTTCGTGACTACACTAACTTCTTTCTTGCAGAATACTGTATTTGCAACTAAGACCTCACTGCGTTGACTTTTCCACACCTCGACTTTATTTCCTTTCTTGACTGGCTACGTGGCTCAGCGATAACGTTCTCGCCTGCTGTTCCCAAGGTTGAAGGATTGAATCCTGACGCAGGGTGCGCAAATGTGAGGGAGCCGTGTCAGTAAACTTACTGGCATGTTAAGAATCCCTTTAGGGGCAAAATTTCATCACCCCGGTGGCGTCTCTAAAAGCCACAGTAGTTAAAAGGGACGTAAAACCAATAACATTATTACTATATATTTCCTTCCCCATACTAGTATCCTCCAAGTACTTAAAAAGTGTTCCAACTTCTCCAATTTAGTTCCTCCTACCTGGCATGCTATTTTCTTGCGTTTCTTCCCTACCGACAACCTACTACAGTACTCTCATGCTGTGATAGCACCTTAGAAAAGGTGAATGCTGCAGTATCAGAGACTGGTGTCCGTAAACCGGACTCCTTTTCCCCTGTTTTGATGACTTGGGGAAAATAATAATAATGATTGGTAATTATCTCTGGCTCTAGTAAATCAAATAACTTTCAGCCAGAGTATTTGTTAGCCTATTTTCATTTTATGAAAAACTAGGCTTATGAGATCACCTTTTGTCCGTGTGTATGTGTGTGCGTGCGTGATTCGTGTGTGAGTGTGTATCCCCCTAATAAATTCTAAATGGCCGGAGCGATTTCAATGAAACTCGGTAAGATTATAGCACCATTCTGGCCGACCCCGACCGTGCCCTTCAAATTTCATTGTGTCTCACCAAACCAACATGGCGGATGTGCGAAATATTTCACCAGCATTCAGTATCTCCGAATCTATTACAGATATCACCCTGAACTTTAGTAAGGTAATAAAGGGCACTACTAGAATTTCATCTATGAGACTTTCAAAAACATGGTAACTACATAACCAACAAGGCGGCCAAGCGAAGTTGAGACTTTTAAATAGACTTTTCTCACGGTTTAACCATCGAAACGTAATGAAACTTGGTACAGCAAATATTGATACACATTGTAATGCACGGGCGTCTAATTTAATTCAATTGTTTACATAACCTCAAAATGGCGGCTGTGCGAAATATTTCACTGGCATTCTATATCTCCGAAACTATTACAGATATCACCCTGAAATTTTGTACGGTGATAAAGGGCACTGCCACCAGTTTATCTGTGTAATTTTCAAAAATCTGTGAAGTACAAAACGAACATGGCGGCCAAGCGAATTTGAAACATTTGAATAGATTTTTCTCGTGATTTAACCATCTGAGCGCAGTGAAATGTGGTACAGTAAATGACTATACATATTGTAATGCACTGGCATCTAACTTAGTTCAATTGTTTACCTAACCTCAAGATGGAGGCTGTGCGAAATTTTAAAAATAAGTTTTTATTTCTTGTGTTGTAATCATGCGATCGTAGTGAAAGATTGAATAATGAAGAAACGCCATAATTTTCCTTTAATGGTACATAACTCTATGGCCTATACATATAACAATCCAAAATGGCGAGCATCCGAAATATTTTGACGGTTCTTAATATCTACGAATCTTTTGCATCAATCAAACTGGTTTTTTTTTTCAATGTTCATAGAGGCTATGAACATAAGTTCACCTACAGGACTTTCAGTAACCTGGTGAGCACAAATCCAACATGGCGGTGACGCGACGTATACATACTTAAATGGGCGTTTCTCGCGATTAACCATCCGAGTGCAGTGAAACGTTGCACGTTAAATGTTTATACAATTGTTAATCCACTGGCATCTAATTTATTTCAATTGTTTTCATAACCACAAGATGGCAGGCAGCTGTGCGAAATTTTAAAATCTAGTTTTTACTTCTTGTGTCCTAATCATGCAATTGAAGTTTGAATACCACACGTACACAATAATCTTCATGTAATAGTACATAAATAAAACTCCAACCTGGCGACCATCTGAAATATTTAGACGGTTCTCTATACGAACGAATCTACCACAGCTGAAATTGTGTATGTTGATAGAGGTAATTAACATGAGTAGGATATATGATAATAGGCTGTATAGTTCTTCACGGAACTACTTGTTGTGAGAGGTTTAACAGTTATGCAATGGAATAATAAATAATAAATGTTATTATTATTTCGCTACGGTCGCCATGGATTAGTTGTATGTGAGCCTTCGTCTTAAACAGTTCATAAATGAATAATATGAGATTATTCGACGTGCAAATAGCACCCATCGCCGCATACGGACTAGAAATCATCTGGGAAAAACTGACCATGACGGACCTGAGGACGCTAGAAGCAGTGAAAGCTACCCTGGGAATATCAAAATACACAAAATCTAGACTAGCGTATGATCTTGCCAAGGATACTTACTTCATTGAGGATCTCCGGGTGAAGAGAGGGCTACCATCCACTGACACTTGAGAGAAACTAATGCAGGACATAGTGAAGAATGGGAAGAAATCTGGTTCGAGTTTTACTGAATGGAGGCCATGATAAACAGGATATTTATTCATTCATTCATTCATTCATTCATTCATTCATTCATTCATTTATTTGCAATTGGGAGTGTGTCCCCCGAGGGCAAATTGGGTATACATAACAACTACATAATTATACATAACACTTCAATAACAATTAACAATTAAACTGGAGCATTTACACAAATAGTCAGTCTTTTCTTAAACACCCCAATATGTTTGGGAAAAGGCTCTAAGACTGCGGCAGGTAGAGAATTCCAGTTATCAATGGCCCGGTTAACGAAAGAATATTTACCATAATTTGTACGCTGTGGTCGGCCCTTAACTTTGAAAGGATGATCACTCCTGCTCATGTAAGTGGGCTTTCCCATACGTTTGCCAAGCTCACCCCATGCTGGTTGATTTGTATACGTGTTGTACATAGCGCAGAGTCTGGATTTCATCCTCCTAGCCTCCAGTGATTCCCACCCAAGTTTCTTTAACATACGGCTCACACTGCTCCTGGGATTAAAGTCACTGAGCACAAATCTAGCGGCCTTTCTTTGTACCATTTCCAACTCATTGATGAGCCCTACTTGATACGGATCCCAAACCGCCGAGGCGTATTCCAGAATAGGCCTTACAAGTGACAAATATCCTAATTCTTTAGCAGAGCTACTACTTCCTTTTAATACCCTCATTACAAAGTGCAGGGATTTGTAAGCTTTAGAAACTACACATCCTACATGACTACTCCATTTCATATCATTCCTTACGTGAACGCCCAAATATTTGCAAGAATCTTCTTCTACAAGTATTTCCGAGCCAATATTATATTGAAAATTTTGCCTTCGCCCTTTCCCAATTTTTATGAGACTACATTTTCTTGTGTTTATTTTCATTTTATTTTCAATCGCCCACTTATAGACCAGGTTCAGGTCGTCTTGAAGTACTGCGTTGTCTTGCGAGTCATGTATATTTCGATATATTACACAATGATCCGCAAACAATCGACAATCACTACGAATTCCATTTGGTAAGTCATTTATAAACGCCAAAAATAACAAAGTTCCGATTACGCTGCCCTGAGGGATACCCGACGTTACGGTAATTTCATCTGAGAATAGGCCTTCGACTTTTACTTTCTGGGAACGATCCGTCAAAAATTCTTGGATCCATAAAATTACTCTTCTATCAATCTTCCTTGAAGCTAATTTATGGAGTAGCATGTCGTGTGGTACGACATCAAATGCCTTCGCAAAGTCTATAACTACGACGTCGACTGAAACTCCATTGTCTAACGATTCGCTAATATCTTGAAAAAGTGATATGGACAGACACTAGCCAACACCTGCGGCACTTTGTAAACTTGATGGCGGTACATGGGTACCAACATAAACTGTGGAACACCGAGTACTCCATGACCCAGACGACTCCTATCTATGTAAACTGTGTGGTATACAATACTGCCGATACCACGTGATCACTTGTAAAAATAAGGGATCATCCATTGTGATCTTTTGTACATGTGAGAGGTGACAATACGCGTGATTATTCAAGTTTGTAATCAACATTATGCACAATTTGGGCGCTGTATCTCTAATAATAACAAGTAGTTCCATGAAGATCTAGATAGCCTATTTTCATATATCTTACTAAGCGCCCAATCAACATACACATTTTCAGTTTGATTGCTGTAATAGATTCGCTGCGTTCGGATGGTTAAATCGCGAAAAAAATTCTTTAAATGTTTAAACTTTGCTTGACCACCATGTTCGTTTTGTAGTTAACAGGTTTTTGAAAATCACGTAGGTGAACGTCTAGTAGTGCCCTTTATCATCGTACACAATTTCAGGGTGATATGAGCAATAGTTTCGGAGATATAGAATGCCGGTGAAATATTTCGCACAGCCGCTATGTTGGACTGGTGAGACGTAATAAAATTTGAAGAGCACGGCCGGGGTCGGCCAAAATAATACCATGAGTTTTATTCATATCGCTCCTGTGGTTTAGAAGATATTAGGGGGTGGGGGTAGGGAAAGGGGGGGGGGGCACGCACACGGACGCGTGCACACATACACACATGGACAAAAGGTGATCTCATAAGCCTTTTTCTTTTATAAATGGAAATGAGCTTAAAAGCACGCCAATAATTGAGCATTGATTACTGATTCATTTCTCAATAATTCACAATAGTCTATAAATAAAATAAATACTGTACGGTACATATTCATGATTGGTCTAAAGAATTTGCCAAGCTTCACTTTGGCCCGGAACTGCAGTGGTTACCGGGAGTTTAATTATAGACTGTGTATAATGCATGTAGGTCTGTGATCAATCACAGTGAGAGCCGGGGTTCAATTCCTACCGCAAGGGATATGACAGACCGCAGTGTGACAACAGCAGCATGGACAAGTCGCTCACAACATATACTGTAGTGACAGGGCGAAATATTACCAGCTACTGGAGACAAATCTCCCGTGTTCTATTGCCTGATGCCTCAATACGTTGTGTCGGTGAATACATTCCCTCATACGCGTATTTCTATGTTTATTCGATGTGTGTGTATGTGTGTCACCATTTCCCTCAGGAATTAGGATATTATTATCATTATTATTATTTTATTTATTTAAGCGAATATTCCCCTACAGGAGAGCGATTAAACTTGGATCACATGATGTCATTTGGAGGTGTGTCTCCTCCGCTCCTCCCAAAATCTCTTCATTCTCGCGGGATGCTCCCTCTTCCTCTCAACCGTCCACTTTTTCCAGGTTGTTGTAATGATCTTGGTTCAAACTTAACATTCGCGATTTTCGTCTGGCACTCAGATCGGTCTTCGAAATGTTATATACTGATAACTTGTAAGTCTGTCTGTACCTCTTTAAGCCATTCTGTGCCGCATTTGCTCTGTGTTATGATACCGAGTAGTTTCTTGGGCAATCTGGAGGTGGCCATCCAGTGGATGTGAGTGTAAAATTTGGCTCTGCGTTTTCTAATTTCGTCTGTTATCGTAATGGTGTTTTGATAGAGTACTGTACTAGTTCTCTTCATCCAAATGCCGTTTCTGTTGATTGCTCCGTAGATCTTCCGCAGAATTTTTCTTTCCTACTTTTCCAGTTCCCTAATCTTTGAATGACCATTGATTACTATTGTTTCAGCCATTATCATTTTTATTATAATTACTATTATTATTATTATTTTTATTATTAAGGGGGGCGTGGTGGCACAGTGGTTAAGTTGATGGCATCTCACCAAGGTGGACCGGGTCCGATTCCCGGTCAAAGAATGTGAGATTTTTGAAGTTATTTATTTATTTATTTATTTATTTATTTATCGTATGTATTTTAGTGCCGGGAGTGTCCGAGGATATGTTTGGCTCGCCTGAGTCTGTAGCAGCTTCCAGCGAACAACCTTAGGGTGAGCTACAAGTTCCGTTCAATTTCAAGTAGTTCCAACTTACACTACCAGATATCAATGACACCTAGTGGTGAACGTTGGAACTTTGATAGAGCGTAAAATGCCATGTAAAAGCTTCCTTCCTCCTGCCTATTATTATTATTATTATTATTATTATTATTATTATTATTATTATTATTATTATTATCATTTGTGTTTCGGTGCTGACTGTAATCGTGCCTGTTATTGCACTTATTTGGGTCTAGAATTGATATAGGTATCCTAGCACCTGAAGTAAGGTACCATGCCTTCGTTTGCCTGGAGGGAGTGTTGGAAAACCACTATTTCATTTATTTATTTGCAGTCGGGGTTATGTCTCGCGGGGGAAAACATTGATTTTCATAACAATTCACTAACAATTAAACTGGAGTATTTACACAAATCGTCAGTCTGTTCTTAAACTCACCTATATGTATGGGGAAAGTCTCTAACAAGGGGAGTATCAGTTAAGACAGGTCGAAACCTATTTTGAAACTTTGAGGACGTTTAGTTGTACTATAATAGGAAAATGTGCGGAAAATCATCTGCCAGATTGAATTGTAAAGCTCCGAAATCGAACCTGACATCCTGGTACGTAGGCATGACGGCTGGAGGAGCTGGACATCCCTGTGGCACTCGGAGCCGTAGCGATGTGGAGCGTATACGCTGACCGGAGCTTGCGGCTCCTTCCCACCGGCCTTGAGTGATTGGGCGGTCAGGGCTGTCCATTCGAACATGTACGGTACTCGCTAACTCCCATTGATTTATATGACAGATTCGCCATATGATTTCGGAGCCTTCCAGTTCAATCTGGCCGCTGATTTTCTGCACATTGTCATCTTATAGTACAATGATTGCGTCAATAAAGTTTCAAGATAGGTTTCGACTTGTCTTACTTGATACTTACCTTGTAAGACTACGGCAAGTAGAGAGATCCAGTTATCAATGGCATAGTTTACGAAGGAATATTCACCATGACTTATACGCTGTGGTCGGCCCTTAACTTTCAAAGAACGATCACTCCTCTTCATGTAAGTTGGCTTTTCCATAAGTTTGCTAAGCTCATCCCATGCTGTTAGATTTGTATAGGCCTACGTGTTGTACATAGCGCAGAGTCTAGATTTGATCCTTCTAGTCTCAAATGATTCCCACCCAAGTTTATTTAACATACAAATCACACTGGGATTAAAGTCACTGAGCGCAAATCTAGTGGCCTTTCTTTGTTCCACTTCCCATTCATTGATGAGTCCTACTTGATATGGATCCCAAACCGCCGAGGCGTATTCCAGAACAGGCCTTACAAGTGACAAATATCCTAATTACTTAGTGGATTTACTACGTTCTTTTAATACCCTCATTGCGAAGTTCAGAGATTTGTAAAGGCGGCTTCGGTGGCGTAGATGGTAGCATGCTGAGCTTCTATGCCCAAGATCGCGGGTTCAAATCCGGCCGAAGTCATCGGAATTTTAAGAGCGTTAAAAATCCCTCAGTATGCCTTCCTGCGGAGGGGAAGTAAAGCCGGCGGTCCCATGTCGTAGATTTATGGCATGTTAAAGATCCTTCCACTAATTACACCTGTGTGAAGCTAAATTGTATAGGTTAAGAATGTAAACAACGCTCTTAGGTTCCTACGTTCATTGCCAAGAGCCAACTGCGGGGGCGTCTGGTAGCTAAGTTCTGTACTAGTAGTCGTTGACGGTGGTGTTTGGCAGCTAAAGTAGGAACTATTTGAAAAATTCAAAAGTCTGCTTTCCTTACTTGAATTAAAAAACAGATAACACAGACTAATACAGTCATCAAAATTAACACCGGTTATCAGACAGATTCTACACACACCCTAAGTACACGGGGCTACATGACCGCGTTGTCGCATCCCCTAAACTTAAGAACCAACCAACCAGAGATTTGTGAGTTTGAGGACTGAGTACGTGGCTCAGCTGTAACGTTCTCTCTTGCTGGGCCAAAGGTTGGAGGTTCGTATCCTGGCGCAGTCAGCTGGCATTTGAGGGTGAGCAAATACGAGGGAGCCGTGTCAATAGATTTGCTGGCAGAGTAATTAAAAGGGACGTAAAACCAATAACTACACTTCCTACAAGACCACTCCATATCATATAATTCCTTACGTGTACGCCCAATTATTTGCATGAATCTTCTTCTAAAAGTATTTCCGAGCCAATATCAGAAAGGCGTTATCAGTGCCGGGATCTAAACCTTCCAAGTCCCCTGGCTTGACCTCACGCGTGGCTACGCTGAGAGGATAGAAGCAGGTACGCTAGCTCCCACTTGCGGTGTATTGTTACCTAACTGAGCCCAGGGGAGGGAGTTTTAGCGGCCATTATACGCTCACAAGCGAAGACTATAACTTGTATGTGACATTAATGTAAGCCAAGTGGAGTTTGATTCATACAGCCCTTCCTTGATTATGACGTTGGTTAAATATATGAGCGTGTGTCACGACAACCAAGCCTCGTAGAGGCGGGATTCTTTTATAGGTTCACAAGATTATTGTAATTATTTTCGTGCAATCCTTCCACCACGCAGAGTAATTTATTTCGTGCTTTATACAATATTGGCCGAAAGAACGCAGTAGATTGTTTTGATTTGAGTGAGGCACCGGCCTCTACAAATCCCTTACTGATAAAGCTATATATATCATATCAACCCTACTGTATTATTATTTTATTCGAAACTCAAATTAAGATTCATCTTCGAAGCCTAATTTAATATATTCATTGCGTGTCAATTGTAACTCTTCAGTCGGTCAACACAAATTTGCCCAATAACTGAGCGGGGTGCAATGTATTGTGCCCGATATTCCAGCCTTGGATTGCGTGGCCCGACTCATCGCGATCCCAGGTTAAAATTCGATGCAACAGTAACAGAGAATGTTATCAAAAGAAAATCGTGGATGATTAGATATACGTCGGCATGAAGATCGGATAAGAAAAAGTGAGACCTCAAATGACCTCGGGGTGTGAACATGGACTGGGGTTCATATATTACCACCTAACGTCATCTCCAACCATCCACGTTACGTTGCGAAGCCACAGAAAGAATATGCACAAATAAGATAAAACTTCCACATTTTTATTCACCGAAGCACTAATACAGCCAATAAAAAATTATAATTCCTACCCCCTGCACTTGGAGATTGACCAAGTTAAGTCTTGATGTGCAAACGAAAAGTTAAATAAAATGCATGTTTAATTGGGACAAAATCTCCTTGTGTCCTGCCTTTGGATATAATTAAACTTACGGAGATCCCGCATATTGACTTCAATGGATTACGTTTTAGTCACACTTTTTTATTTTTCATCCATAGCTTAATATAGAGTTCATATTTGGATGTTCTAGAAAACTGACTGCATTAAAAATAAAACACGAAAAAAATATCATTGGGATTATTCTAATATATCTCCTTCTAACTAAATCACGACTGGTGCATAGTGGATATTCATGCTTATTCTAACAACAAATCTACAATCTATATAGACACGTGAATGTTCACATCACATCATAGCATAGCAACGTTTCTCTTAACTCGTAATAGATCCAAAATGTCTTTGCCTTTACAAATGTTTAGTCATTATTCAAGTTCTAAAACTTCTCACAATTAGTTAATACTGTCTTGATTCACATTTTGATTCATTTAATTAAACTTTCCACTGGTATCTTTGACTGGTGTAACTCTCATTGATGTTGAGTAATTATATTCAGAAATAATTATAAAAATATTCATCAGGCAAAATTATTGGCTACAACTTTTACATAGTAACCTTTCGCTAAATTCACACACATATTTTAAATGGTCCTCATGGCTTCGTTCTACACAATTCATAGGCTTATTCTCAACCAAAGCTACCATACTTTGCTTATTCTCATTTAATTACTTGCCTATTTATATCACAGTGACCTTTTTTATCACACTATTATTTCATATATCTTCGCATATTTATAAATCTTTGAATCACATCTTTAAATTGCCACATTTTACCTGCGTTACACTTTATCATCTAAATTACAGCATTGCAGCGTTACTATTACCTCCCATTCATTCTCATTAACTGAATCATTGAAGTTATGTGACATCATTTCGTGTCTAGATTTACCATTCTAAGCTATCAGTGTGTTTAAAGAAAGATTTAATTGTCTTATTTAAATGTTTAAATTGTGTAAAAATTATGCAGCATTATTAAAATTACATTGTATATTTCGTTTAAATGATTATTATCCATCAAACATTCCTTACAAATTTACTGATGTTATGGTGTAACTGTGATCAAGTTTATTAACAGTATCTTCTCAATATTTCGCTAATTTAATGTTTCATGTCTAAGGTTACCTACTACTTAACTAGAATTATATCTACTATATCTGAAATAACCAGTTGTTTCTCTAGAAAACGTAAGAAAAATGTTTCAATGTCACCACCTAATTAATGACTATAGATCCCCTTAAATTATCGCAATAGAATTTGATGAGAGTTGTCCAACCACTTAAATCTACTTCACTTAAAATTCTAGCTAGTTAGAATCATGGTGATGACATCTGTACCTTAGGATTCTTCTTGAAGAAGAATGGAGTTCTTGTAGGAGCAATGGCGAATCCCATCGTTCTCGCCATTTGGTCTTGACCCATCTCCAGGCCTCGTGGTCGACTTGCAATTGGCTGTGGGCCTCCATGCTCGTCTCCAGGAACGTCATCCGCCTCCAAAATCTCCCATGTCGCGTGTTTCTTAGTGTGCCATCCTACGATGTTGAAAGTTCTTCGCAAGATACGAATATATGTCGGGTCTGATGATCATCATGTCCAAAATTTCACAAAATTTCTGCCCGTCTAATATGACAATTTATAAGTTTATGGATACAATCGCGCAAACCGCACTTTGACAAACCTATTGGTTCTCGAACTAGAGCTGTTTTCAAAACGCAAAGTTCGTACGCAATATCCCGTGAGATTGCAGTCTCAAACGTGGCCTCGGAATACCTGTGCGTCTCCCAAATCACAAGCGGTTGGCCTTGGCTCGCATACTGTCGCTCGGCACAATGACCTCGCCTCACCGTAAACAGAGTCCCGCTTCAAGCAGCTAGAAGATTCATTGATATCGTTGTATTTCAATGTCCAGCCTAGCCCTAACAGCATTTCCTACGATGTTGTAACTTCGTGGAAACATATAGGCGGTTACCGTACACGTATTGTCAGCACTTATGAAACATGAAGCCTCATTGTACTGCGTAAACTGTCTGTTCTACAACTTGTTCTGACTGGTTGAATAAATCACTTTGAATACCGTATTTCCCATGCTGGCACAGCGATGCGGTCAGTCCTTCGTCACTAGACTGTAGTTGAGTATGACTCATGCGCGCTCGCGGAACTGTCTTCACTCGACTGCGTACAGAAAGTAAGTGGCTGACCTCAAGTGATCTGCTCACCTCCAAAGCTCGTTTTCTGCGTACGGAGCCCTCTACAGAGTCCTCCTGGATCACGTGGTCTTCTTCTTCCTTATTGGTCCCATACGTTACTACGTCATTCGGAGAGTCTTTCACAAATCCTCAGGTAATAATTGTAAAATTATGAACCCTATATCCTTCCATAACTCAAGGTCTCTGAACATCTTGGAATCAAGGTGGCCATTGCTGTGACGTCTCAAGCATACATGTACGTCATCTGTCCGCCCTTTAGACCACGTCGTGTTTTCTGACATCTTGACACATGACATATCGGGGACAGTATATAATAACTTATAATATGAATGATAAGTAAATAACACTCCTGGAAAAATATACATGAATTAGTTATGGCTACTAGGACCACAAAAAATTATACAAAATTTAAATGCAATGTGACCAGTATCCAGCCAGTTCACAGGCCTCTGGTGACTTGTATCAAGTCCTCGAGAGAGCAGGTTGTTGGCCACAGTTTTCAGATGAGATGGTCCATGGTCTGCTCTTCACCGCATTTGCATAATCCCCACTTTCTCAGGTTGCTTTTAGATCTGTCAACTCCTGAGCACTGCCTGTTAAGCGTCTTTCATCTTGATGATGATGATGATGATGATGATGATGATAATTGTTGTTTTAAGGGACATAACATCTAGGCCATCGGCCCTTAATGGTCTGGATGATAGTGAAAAGGACAATGAAATGGAATACATAACGGAAATTAAGATGGACTGAAAATACTTACAAAATCGAACTCAGATTGAAATGGCTCACAAAATGTAGAGAGGAAATACTTACAAAAGGCAATTTAAAAGGAAAATACTCACAAAAGGAATTTAGATTGAAAAATACGAACAAAATGTAGGTTAGGTTCAAAATACTTACAAAATGCAATGTAGATACGAAATTCTCAACAACATGCAATTGAAATTCGAAATACTTACAAAATGCAATTGGAATTGAAAATACTTACAAAATGCAATTAAAATTCAAAATTCTTACAAAATGCAATTGAAATTGAAAATACACAATGGAATTTAGATTGAAAATGCCTTCAGATTCAAAATACTCACAAAATGCAATTGACATTGAAAATACTTACAAAATGCTATTGAAATTGAAAATACTTACAAAATTTAATATAGATTAAAAATACTCACAATAAGTGGAAGCCCGCGACTCAAAATACTGTACTTACCAAATTCAATTTATTTGAAAATAATTACAAAATGGAGTTTAGATCGAAAATACTTACAAAATGCACTGTAGATTGAAAATACTTACAAAATGTGGTTGAGATTCAAAAATGTAATTTAGAGACACGGGGAGCCAATTCATAAAACAGGGCGGAAATCTTAAAGAGGAAAGGATTTATAATGAATAGAAAAAGAAGGCCGATTCCTAGAAGAATGAGGGATAGGAAAGATGAGAGATGGGGCAATTAAGGCGGAGCCCCTAATACCGTCGAGGTCGGTAGAGAACAAGAGTTGATCAAGAGAGGTCGACAGGAAAGAAGACGGAGAGGAGCCCGGCACAAGTAAGTGGAAACAATACTTGACTCAGCTGGGGTTCCGTGGTCGCCAACCCACGTCCCACTAGATGTGAGCCTCTGGGGGATTCCATATAGGCCACATGGTGAAAATGGGAAACAACGAAAACCATTTTCAGGACGGCCGAGGTGGAACTTGAACCCGCGCTCTCCCGATGCCAGTGAGGCACAAGGTAGCGCGTTAGCACCCTTGACCACAGTGGCCGTTTGAAAGGCTAATTCTGTACAGTGGGTAGCACGATAAACTATTAACATTGCTCTTGCATTATTTTGTGTGAAGCCAAGCGCCGAGTTAAAGTACATGGCAATGTGTGTGCTCCATTACCTGAATGTTATAGCAACACTTAAGGAAATGAAGTTGTGTTTTAATGCAACAAGAATATAGTGGCTGCATACTCGTTATGAGCAATAAAAAGCGAACACTGTCACACATAAGAAGGAAACGTAAAGTGAGATTCATGCCATGTGCCTCAAGCTCCCTCTTTTTGCCGACATTCTTATGCAGATGGCGTGCAGGTAGGTATCTGGGGAGTACTTGAACTGCTACATTTATGACCGTCACACAAAGATTTTGGCTGATGTGACGAGATTGCTCAGCTAGTGTTACTATCAGGAAGAATATCGCTGCTTTACGAATTTTATCACATACCTGTGTCATAGACCTGGATCAGTGCTAGAAGTGACTGCTAGATCTCGGAAGAAGAGCATGGATTAAACGGAAAGACGTCTCACTATTCTGTCATGTGCACCACCACCTTTACATTAATTTTTGTTAATGGCTCGAATCAAACCACGTTCTTTCTACATAAACCATCCTCTACTGCGGCACAGTCCCACCGTAGAATTCACAGAAGCGATAATTTTAGCCTACTTTTCACATTTTGCAAAAATTAGGAAAAGTAGACTTATGAGATCGGGCAAATATGTGTTTGTCCGTCTGTCTGGCTGTGTGTGTGTGTGTCCCCCCCCTCCCCCTGTCAACTCCTAGACGGCTGCAGCAATCGAAACAAATGTTGGTAGGAGTAAAGATCTATACCTGAATATCTCACGGCCATATTTCAAAATGATGTCAGTGCTACCACCTGCTCAAAAATTGCAATTGAAATTTGAGCTCCAAGTTGGATATCTTGGAAGGTATGAATGGGAGCTATTTCAAAATTGGCACACGTACAGATAATAATATTGCAGTTTAATTTCCAGGAGGCCATACATGGCAGTGTTGCCAAAATGATTATAAGACTGCTGATAGGTCCAAATTTTAAATGCATATCACTTCTACACTATCAATTGGAATTCAACCAAATTTCGTATGTGCTATGTGTACATAAACAGGTATGACTGAGCATATTCGTAAGAGCCACCAGGGTTGCCAACTGTTAATAAATGCTCTCAGTGTTTTTATCCAAATACCCATAAATTAGAAAGTATGCAAGCCGACAGCTTTAAACTATGCAGACGTATAGTACCTGACATTCTATGTTAATTTGGAGTAACTTATATTACGTCAGTGCTACCAACATGATTCTAAGCCTGCTGAGAGGTCCAACATTAAATACATGTAACTTCTATACTATCATTTGGATTTCAACCAAATTTCGTGTGTGCTAGGTGTACCATAACAGAACTGACTATGCCGATTCTTAAGAGTAACCAGGGCTGCCAACTGTTAATAAGTACTGTCTCTATTTTGTATGCAAGCCAATAGCTCTAACCTTTGCACACGTATAGTACCTGGCATTCTAGATTAATTTGGAGTAACTAATATAGGCCTACGCCAGTGCTGCCAACATGATTCTAAGCCTGCTGGTAAGTCCCATTTCTAATTGCATGTAACTTATATACTATCGATTGGATTTCAACCAAATTTCGTATATACTATGTTTACTACAATAGATATGACTGTGCGTATTTTAAACAGCCACCAGGGCTGCCAACTGTTAATAAATACTCTCTCTCTATTTTAACCCTAATATCAATAAAACAGAAAGTATGAAAGCCAACAGCTCTAAACTTTGCACACGTATAATACATGACATCCTACCGTAGTTTGGTGTATCGTATATACATCAGTGCTGCCAACACGATTCTATGCCTGCTGATATGTCCAGTTTTTAAATGCACATAACTTCTATACTAACAAATGGATTTCGACCAAATTTCGTATGTACTTTGTGTACCACAACAGTTGTGACTATGCGTATTCGTATGAACCAGCAGGGCTGCCAACTGTTAATAAATGCTCTCTATATTTGTTTAATCCTAATATCAATATATCAGCAAGTATGCAAGCCATCAGCTCTAAACTTTGTACACGTATAGTACATGGCATTCTAGATTAGTTTGGAGTAACTAATGTACCTCAGTGCTGCCAACATGATTTTTAGCTTTCTGATAGTTTCAATTGTTAATTACATGTAATTTATATACTGACAAATGGATTTTATCCAACATTGGCACTAGAATAGATCGTGATATTTCAGACTAATTCTGAGCATCACATACATGCCATTGTTCCCAACATGAGTTTTATCGCACTGATCAATCCAATATCAAATAGCATGTAACGTCCATACTAACCATTAGACTTCTGCATTCTATACCTTAAGAGATGTAATTAAGAATATATTCAGGGTCACCAGGGTTGCCAACTGTTGTAAGTTACTCTATAAGGCTACATTATTTCAGGTGTATTTCCAACTGAAGTACTTTGAAATGATAGTATTACCAAATTGATTTCGTCATTATTCTAGATAGGTCTACATAGATTGGCATGAATCTAAATTTTTATGAAAAGTAGGCTCTTTAGTTCGCCACGGAACTACTTGTTTATTTCTGCATTCGTAATTTAATAAAATAATTGCATACATTTACTTGTTGACTGACCTCGCTGTTTCGTCCCTTAAAACAACAATAATTATCATGTTGACCAATTGTAAAGCTATTACTTTATTGCAGTCTCATTCACTCGCAGTGTTCGCCGATGTAAACCCATGGTACTAACACGACAGGCCATCAGCCTACCACGAACCAGAGTTACCCACTTGAGCGATAAGTCCCTACATCTAGCAAATATAAGCATATTTGGACGACAAATCATTATTGAAATAGGAATTTGGCAGCATTATCAAGTTTCCTTGATGACAAAAATTTTTATTTTTCCGATGCTAACAGGCATCTAACTACTTTAGAATACAATCTGGAAATGTTAACAAATATAATAAATTGGCAACACTGCTAACTACAATGCTTGCAGTACTGTAGAAGCTGATGGTCTGTGCCAGAGCTAACAAGGTAACTCTGGCAGTGACTACCCAGCGATCGGATTGTCATTGGCACAGGATACTCTTGGTAGATCCCTCTACAGTATGTGTTTGAGTCTTCAGTCTTTTGACTTGAATGATGCAGACCTACATGCTTTCCCGTCCTGAGCTAATCGTTTTTTTTTCTCTACATAGCTATCACACCCTGCTTCCGACACAATCTATTTAACATATTATAACGTAGGTCTATCCCTACAGTTCTTATCCTCGACCCTTCCTTCTATAATTAAGTTTGCTATTCATGGGTGTCTTAGTATTTGACCAACGAACTGATCTCTCCTCTTCATTAGTAGTCGCCAGAAATATCTTTCCTCTCCCAATCGTCTTAATACCTCTTTATTTGTAATCCTATCTACCCATCTGATCTATATCATTCTCCTGTAACATCACATTTCAAACGCTTCAATTCTCCTCTTTTCTGCTGCTCCAACAGTCCTGGGTTCATTTCCATAGTGTGCCACGCTCCAGACAAAGCCTTTCAAAAATGACTTCCTAATATCTAAAACTATATTCGATGTCAACAGATTCCTCTTTTGTAGAAATGCTTTTCTTGCCTGAGCGAACCTACTTTTTATATCCTCTTTGCTTCGTCCATTACTGGTTATTTTGCTTCCTAAGTAACAGAAGTCTCCTACTTCCTTTAGTTTTTCACCTGCCAATTTGATGTCCATAGAAGATTCTGATTTATTTCGGCTGCATTCCAATATTTTTGTTTTACATTTATTATTTTTCATCATGAATTCTTTACTCAAGACCGAGTCCATACCATTCAAAAACTAATTCAAATCCTCAGGCGTGTCTGCCAAGATGACGATAGCATCAGCAAATCACAGAGTTGAAATTATTTCTCCTTGAATCTTTACTCCCATTTTACATTTTTCTATAAATTCCTTAATTGCTTGTCCAATATAAAGATTGACGAGTATGGGTTATAAGTTGCAGCCTTGCCTTACACCTTTAATGTCAGATTCCTTTTCTGTAGAAAAGCTTTCCTTGCCTGTGCTGGAGGCTTCGGTGGCGTAGTTGGTAACATTCTGAGCTTCTATGCCCAAGATCGCGGGTTCAAACCCGGCCGAAGTCATCGGATTTTCTAAGAGCGTTAAAATCCCTCAGTATGTCTTTCTTCGGAGAGGAAGTAAAGCCCATGGGCCCATGTCAAAAAATTTATGGCATGTAAAATAATCTTCTACTAACCACAATTGTGTGAAGATAAATTTGTAGGTTAGATTATATTAACGCTGTATTAAGTTCCAACTTTCGTCGCCAGGTGCCGGTTGCGGTGGCATCTAGTAGCCAAGTTCACAGCTAGGTGTCGTTGACGGTAGCATTTGGTAGCAAAATTAGGAACTAATTTAAATTGCAGTCCTTACCTGAATTACAGATAACACACACTAATACAGACTTCACAATTAACACAGGTTATCAGACAGATTCTACACACACCCAAAGTACACGGGGCTACATGAACGCGTTGCCCCAGCCCACAAACTGAGGAACCAACCAACCTACATATTGCTTGGGCGCTGGTTGAATATTGGTCATGAACTCTGTCTTCTCAAAGGAGATCTGGAGTCCTGCCTTCGCTGTTTGTGCATTAAACTCTTTCATTAGTTCCGTGGCTGTCTCTAATGAATCAGAAAAGATTGCCAGATCATCAGCATAGGTTAGACAGTCGACTGTAAGTTTCCGGTTGCTGTACCTTACTGTTATTATTATTATTATTATTATTATTTTATCGTTTCGGTCGTCTATGGACCACGTTATTTCAACTGCCTTTTCCCTCGTTCTTTCACATTGGCCCAGTATTCGCGCATTCTTCTTCGGTGAGCTTCCCTTCGTTCTTCGGTCCACTTCTTGCCAGTTTTCAATATAGGTTTTGGCTGAAAACTCCGTATCTCCCCAAGTTTCTTCTTCAAAGAGTCACGTTCCAAGATGTCCTCATGTGATATCCCCAGTTCTTGTAGGTCTTTTTCCACCTCTGTAAACCAGATCCCTTTGGTTTTCTTTCCCACAAAGTAGGCACAGATTCGATTGGACAATCTTCCGGAGTTCATTCGTGTTAAATGGCCATAAAAGGAGAGTCTTCTTTTGCGAATGGTGTCCGTTATTTTCTCCACATGTAGATAGAGTTCATCGTTGTGTCGTCTTCTATACTCTCCTCGTTCCTTGACCGGGCCCAAGATCTTTCTCAGAATCTTCCTCTCTTTGGCTTTGAGTTGTTCTGCCAGGCCTTTCTTATTCATCGCCAGGCATTCTGATGCATATAACGCCTCCGGGCGTATAACGGTAACGAAGTGCCTCAGTTTGGCCTTGAAGGACATTGATCGTGATTTGTAAATGTCTTTGGTTAAATGGTAAGCCATTTCCATTTTGTTAATCCGTGCCACGAAGGATTCCTTTTCACGAATGTTGGGCTCAATCCATTCACCCAGGTATTTGAATTTCTCTACCTGATGTATTTGTCCTCCATTCACCGTAAGTTCTCTGGGTTCCGACTTGATGTTCGTTATAAACTGCGTTTTCTCAAACGAAATCTGAAGACCTGCCTTTGCTGCTTGCACCTGTAATTGATTGATTTGTTGTGTGGCTGTGTCAAGAGAATTAGAGAAAATTGCAACATCATCTGCGAAAGCTAAACAGTCGATTGTCAGGTTTTTGTTCTTACAACCTAGTCTGACCCCATTCTCTATACCATCCTTACACAATTCTTTACGCCATTCTCGAATAACTTTCTCAAGAACACAGTTGAATAAAAGAGGCGAGAGCCCATCTCCCTGTCTCACCCCTGTCCGTATTGCGAAGGATTCAGAAATCTCTCCCCTGAATTTCACTTTGGAAGCCGTATCCAATAGGGATTGGTGAATGATTGCTCTTGTCTTATTATCTAAACCAAATTCTCTTAAAACCTGGATCAGGGTACTTCGATCCAGCGAGTCGTAAGCCTTCTTGAAATCAACAAAAGTCACAACAAATTTCTTACTTCTCAGATTCATGTACGATAGAATTGATTTTAGATTCATGATTTGCTCAACACAAGAGCGCCCCTTTCGAAATCCACCTTGGTATTCGCCCAGGTGTTGATCGAGCTGTGCTTCCGCTCTCGTTTGAAGCGCTTTCGCGAGAATCTTGTATGTTATCGAGAGGAGTGATATGCCACGATAGTTGTTTACGTCCGCTTTATCACCTTTCTTGTGCAGGGGATGAATTAGGGCCGATGTCCAATCACTGGGCAGTTTCTCTGTTTCCCAAATCTCCCGGATGATATCCGTTAGCTTGTCGACTGGTTTTTCACCTGCGAATTTCCAGAGTTCGGCAACTATTGAATCCTCACCTGGTGCTTTATTGTTCTTAAGTGAGTGAATGATCTGCTTGATTTCTTCCCTAGTTGGTGAACTTGAGTCTGGATTGACGAGCACATTACTGTGAAAGGAAAATTTCGATGTTGGAGCCTCACAATTGAGAAGGGACTCAAAGTATTTCGCCAGGATCTGGCAGTTGTCTTTGTCATTGTAAGCAACTTTCCCATCGGGATTCCTAAAGTGAAGACTGGGTGGTGTGTATTTACTGAGATTTTGCTTGAAGGTTTTATAGAAATCACGGGTGTTGTTCTTTTTGAAATCTTGGTCTATCTGTGCCAACTGATTTTTTTGGAATGCTCGTTTTATCCCGCGTATGGTTTTATCAGCCTGCTTTCTCACGACCAGGAATCTCTCTCTGTTTTCTTCATTCTTCTGTTTGTTCCATCGCAACCAGGCAAGCCGCCTTTGGTGAATGGCATCGTCACATTCATTAGTCCACCAAGGATGCCGCCTCAACTTTGTCAGTGGGATGGTTTCCTGTGCCGTTTCAAGAATTGCTTCTTTGAGTTGTTCCCAATTCTGTGGCTCAAGTGTTTCAAGTTTCTGACTGAATTCGCTTTGTGTTTTCAGTTTTTCCACATCAAACCTGTTGATCTTTCTTCCCTGAAATCTCTTGGTGGATCTTGGAAGAAGTTTTAATTTTATCTTTGAAAGATAGTGATCAGAGTCAAGATTCGCGCTTCTTAATACTTTTACATTCTGGATTTCTCTACGAGATTTACGAGAAATAGCAACGTGGTCAATTTGGAATTCGCCGAGATGGGGATTTGGGGATGTCCATGTTTTCTGTTTTGCAGGAAGTCGTTTGAAAGCGGTTGACTTCATCACTAGGTTGAACGCCTTGCACAACTCCACTAACCTTTCTCCATTGCGGTTTGTTCTTCTGTGGGCCGGGTATTCTCCGATAATATTCTTGAATTTCTTTTCCTTACCGAGCTGAGCATTGAAGTCCCCAAGAAGGACGATGATGTGTTCCTTGGGAATCTTGGATAGAATATCTTCAAGCTCTTCCCAGAATATTTCCGTCCCTTGCGGATCGATTCTGTTAGCTTGATTAATTGGGGCATGGACGTTCACCATGGTGTAGATTTTATTTGTGCTCCGAAACGAAAGGATCGAGACTCGACTGTTGGGGGACGTGAAGTTGGTGATGGACTCTAAAATCTTCTTACTGACCACAAATCCTGTGCCAAGGTGGGGATGGATTTTACTACACGTTTTCCGACTTTACCTTTGAAGATTCTATACCCCTGGGAGTCAAAAGCTTCTGCATCAACAAACCTTGTTTCCTGAATTCCTGCGATCAGGATTTGATGATGTTGTAGGGTGTCAATCAGTTGTTTCAATTTACCGACCTTCATAAGGGAGTTCACGTTGAATGTTGCGAAGAAGTTGCGTCGTTTGTGTCTGATCTTGTTTGTAGGAGTCTCCGATACCTCCAAGCATGTCGTTGCAGGCTCCCCAGAGTCCGAAGGCCTGCATGCGTCGTGCAAGACGACGGTGGATTGGTTACCACCTGGGGTAGTTGCTTCAGCAGACGTTTCCTCCATGCTTTTCACAGTTGAAAAAACTGTAGATAGGGGGCCAGTGATATTGCACACTGACCAATGTACTGCCAAGGTTGTGAGCCTTGGAGTCCCCAGCACTGATCGGCTCGCCGACCCAGCTTCCCGCTGGGATTGGTTACCCAACCTTCCACTGGGTTGCTCGGCTTAACAGGGGGCACCTCTTGTAGGTTACATGCTGGAGTTGGAGTGAAAGAGGCTAAGTTGGATTCTCTTGCTGAATCCAATATGTTTAAGTCGCAGCTGACATGCAACAACGCATTTCACTCCCATTAGCCCAGAGCCGTAAGGACTCCTCCCAGGTTGATTCCTGGGACCCTGTTATTATTATTATTATTATTATTATTATTATTATTATTATTGTTATCATTATTGTTATTATTATTATTTTCATCATGGCCAGTTGTGGACCACCTGGGATGACGATGATTTTCTCTGTTTCCTTTCTTTACTAAATTGCATTATCCTTTCTAATCGTTCTCTCTCCCTTCGCTTCTTCAGTCTAGACAATTTTCTCTGCCTTTCCTAGAAAATCTTGAATTCCTTATTCTACTGTAAACATGGCGCTGTATAAGATGTTACTTTTCGTGAAATTCAGTTCTGAAACACTCTTATTTCTCTCGTTAAACTAACAGATTTAATTTATTATTAATTATTAGTAGTAGTTGTGTTATTATTATTATTATTATTATTAGTCTATTATTATTATACAGATAACTAATTCACAGAACACACTACGGGTGCTGATGCATAATGCCTTGTAATAATGTGGACACATGTCAATTTGTCGGTGACCAGTTCCGTACATCAACTGGTACATGGACAATATGTTGTAACGCAGCCGCTGGCATTGAAGGCGAAGATACTCATAGTTTTTGGTTTAAGCCATCTCTACATAGTACAGTATAAAACAAAGTCCCCGATTCTTTGATGTAACGGGTAATCACGAGAACCACTGCGGTTTTCACCATTCTGTAAAGGATTTCTAGAGGAAGTTTTCTGTAGGAAAAAAAAAATCCTCTCGGCCTGCCGGAAGGCGGAGGTAGATTTCACCGGGCAAACTAGGATATAATATGCAAAAAATTCAGGTTTTCGTAGAAGGATCAGACCTCATTTACTGCGAGAAAGTATTTTACAATTGGAGGTTAATTAACTTTTTTTTCGTCTTTCTAAGCATATTTTTAACATGTTATTGTCTTATGGGGACGGTAACCTTCTCGTCATTTGGGGTTCATTTTTATACTTGTGGTCATACTGTCCTTATGCAAGGTTTGGAACTGATGTGTAACTATCTAACAGTCTCTTACTTCTTCACGCAAAATCTTATCTCCCGCAGATATGTTGGTTGGTTCCTCAGTTTAGGGGCTGCGACAATGTGGTCATGTAACCCCGTGTACTTAAGGTGTGTGTAGAATCTGTCTGATAAACGGTGTTAATTGTGATGACTGTATTAGTCTATAATTCAGGTAAGGACTGCAGACGGTCAATTTCAAGTAGTAGTTCCTAATTTTGGTACCAAATACTACCGTCAATGACTCCTAGCTGCGAACTTGGCAACTAGATGCCACCGCAACCCGAAACTTTCCCTCCGAAGAAAAGCATACGGTACTGAGGGATTTTAGCACTCTTAGAAAATCTGACGACTTAGGCCGGCTTTGAACCCGAAACCTTGGGCATAGAAGTTCAGCATGCTACCAGTTACGTCACCGAAGCCGCTTCCCACAGAGTCAGATGGAAAACTGAATGTGATCTCGTGCAATGGTGTTGTCATGGCAACCTCTGATAGCTTATCCCGCATCAATTTAGTAGCGTTGTCATGGTAACCTCTGATGGCTCTTGGCATTTTCTTATACGACTGCGGTGGCGTCTAGTAGCTAGTTCTGAACTAGGCCTAGTAGTCGTTGACGGTGGCGTTTGGCGGCAAAAGTAGGAACTATTTGAAAATTCAAAGTTGCAGTCCCTACTTGAATTAAAAAAACAGATACACACACTAATACAGTCATCACAATTAACACCGGTTATCAGACATATTCTACACACACCCAAAGTACACGGGGCTACATGACCGCGTTGTCGCAGCCCCTAAACTAAGGAACCAACCAACCAACATTTTCTTATAATTCCGAAATCATTTTTATCATCCCTTGGTGTAATGGTGGGTCATATCAAAAAATCTTTCAGACAAAAGTTTTAGGTAATTATTAGGGGAATACTGTTCATTTTACGGTTTTGATATTGTGCCTATTGTGGGTAATAACCCACAAACACCCAAGGCCTCATATTGAGGCATATCAGGCAAGTTGAAGAGTGAGGTAGTTTGCCAATGCTTTAAACACTGAGTCTGTACAATAGTACCGACCCTATGATTAGAACCTTTCACAGTAGATACAGGCACTGGATATGACCTGAATGCCATTACCCAGCACCAAACATACTTCAGTAACTTCCATATAATCACAACCATGAATGAGACCGAGACATTGCGCGTTCAAAAGGCACATTATACTCAAGCCTGTACCAACAGGCGAATGCAAAAATACTGCACTCATAAGGGATGACAACCTTCCCTGTTTGCCTGGAGTTGAAAATGGGAAACCAAGGAAACCCCATTCTAGGATGGTTCATGGTAAGATTCGAACCCACTCGTCTACCGAGTTCGAAGATTGTCTGATCTCATGACCTTGCATGTTAATTCGCTGTGCTGCCCGGTGGCTAATAGTCTAATAATAATAATAATAATAATAATAATAATAATAATAATAATAATAATAATAATTTGAACTTGGTATGGTAGGAGCGGTGAACTGAGCCCGCTGATGTTTCCATTTCAGAACATACCATCGACCCGGACTGCTAATTTATGCAATATGCATGCATTTTGCGGAAGCCGTCAATAACCGTGATTCTGATATTGCAAAACGACGTTATTATGTGCGCGAGTATCGATCACTAGACCCCCTGCTACAGATTAAAGAGGCCCAATCTCCGATTCTCTCAGGACCTCACTGGTGCGATATATTTGATGACTATGGGTTCTCAAGCTGGGTTCTTCCTTACAGCTTAAAGTGACCCACTCTCTCATCTCTTTTATGACATCATTTGTGACCCGTGCTTGCTTCTGATAATAGACCACACCTCTGGTGAGCCGACGCGATTAGTGAACATAATTCGCTAGTGTAGTCTGACGGTTTGTATCGATACATTCTCTTTTATCTGTTCTGTCCAACTTCCCTTTGTCGTGACCTACGTGGCCTGTGAGACTTTCTGGCAGGTCGACAGCTCCTCTGACGATTTTCCCTCCTAGCCGAGTGGTTTACTAGATGAGGGAGTTTGAGTTTGTAGGTTATGTCCCGGAACTTCCCGGAATAAAAGATGCTACTTCCCCTGACCTTACTGCTGTTTATTATAATATAGCAGTCGAAGTATGTACACTATATACAAGTTACATGAGTTTACTGCAGGAAGTGTACGATGGTCTGTATTGGCTCTACTAAGTCCTAAGTCCTTACTGTTACTCGAAGTCTAGAATGTCTCCACGAGACTGGATTTTAGCTCACGTCCGATGCGACGTCTGTCTAGGGCAAAAGCTCAAGAGCGAAGCACCGTTCGCCATCTAGGATGCCCTTATATTCAACTAGGGATGACAGGAGTCCATCTCTCCTTCCACTGAGGTCTGCGACCATTTCCATCTTCAGCACCCCAGTAGGTGGCGCGCCCCACAGTGGTGGTGGCCGTCCGTACTAACATTCACATGATTGCTAAGTCCAGATTCTGGACTCCTTGTGACTATGAATCACTCTTCCTACATTACAGAGTGCTCGACCAAGTGTCCCTCTGTACCAACCAATATTTACAGACATCCTGTTTGAACATTCCTGCTCCTTAGGAATAATATCTTGGCATACATCACTCACTTCCATTTCTACTCAGTAATAATAATAATAACAACTCTATTGCCCTTAAATAATGTTCCTCCGAACCGCAGTCCTGGGTTCTGAACCTCGGAGGCTCACAGTCACGACACCTTCATCACACCCTGCTCTGTTGCCGAGTAGTCTGAGCCACGCTGTACGATGGGGTTTGTCAGCATCCACTTTCGTACATTTGAGATTTCAAGCCCGATGTTGACAGTGTCTTTCGTGAGTTATTCTCTACAGGTTCATGTAATGGTGTTCAGTGATTTCAAACTAGTTTGTTTTGTTGTTGTTAAAGTTATATAAATTGTTGACTGGTTGCGTGATTTTCGAAACTCAAATACTAATCTTAAACGTAAAGGCCAGCTATCAGTAAGTGGAAGGATAGGCTAGGTGTACTATTATGAGTTAGTTTATTATCAATGTGTACTGTCTGTGTAAAGATCTTTACGTTTGTGTGTCTTCTACTTTCTTTCTTTCTCTCTTTCTTTCTTTCTTTCTTTCTTTCTTTCTTTCTTCGTTTTGCCCACTTAGGGAGCGCGTTTGAACTTGTTGACTCGGGTTGATGGTGTTTTTCTCTTCTTCTCCTCCCAAAATCTCCTCATGAACTCGCTATGCCCTTTCTTACGTTCCTCCGTCCATTTTCTTTCAGTGGTCTTTTTTTGCGTTTTCGGCGAAAGATTGGTTTGTAACTAGAGTTCCAAAAGTCCTGCGATTCATGATGATATCTTCTGTAATGTTTATTTCTTTTAAGTCATGTTTGATTTCTTTTAAGTCCTGTTTGATTTCTTCTAACCAACTGATTTTGACCTTCTTTGAATTAATAATATCAAGCAGATTTTTTGCATATCTCTTGTTGTCCATTCTGAAGATGTGACTATAAAATTTCAATCGTCTCTTACGCACGGTATCAGTGAACTTATTGATTACTGTGTACAAGTCTGTGGTTTTCCTTTTAATCCATATACCATTGACATAAACGGGACAATATATTTTCCTGAGAATTTTACGTTCCTGGATTTCGATTTCACTAATTTGAGAGTGGCCTCCTAGAGATATAGTTTCGGAGGCGTACTAAGCGTACGTTTATGTGTCTGTTAAAATAATAATGATAATAATACTAATGATCATAATAATAAAAACAGCCCTTCAATCTCATAAAGGCAATGGCCTTCTGACTTAACTTTTTTTTATCGTGTATTCTTCTCTTGTTTGTCGATTTTTTTGTAGCCGTGGTATTAGTAATCATCTTGATTGTCTTCTTTACCGTTGGCGGTAGATAACCTCGATGTTCCACCTCTTAAACCAGGCGACGCCAACGCGAGCACTTAGTGCTTGCGTGCGCCGGAGCCGCACCGAGCAGCACCGTTGCTTTTCCCTTCCCTCCCCTCTTTCCTCCCTGTGTAGCGGCGGTAGGACAGTCAGACTTGGATGATGAGCAATGGATCGCCGACCTCGCTTTCATGAAACACATCACGGGACATTTAAATAATTTAAATATCTCGTTGCAAGGTAAAAAATATATTAATCAGTAGCCTACCATGTGTGACCGCATTGAAGGTTTCAAATTGCAGCTTGTGCTTTTTAAAAGTCAGCTTCAAGAAGGAAATTGGGACAATGTTCCCTCTCTAAAATCCTTGAATTTAAGCACTGTGCTTATGAACACATCAGTGACTACAGAAAAGCGTTACAGTCTTTGCATAAAGAATTTGAAGATAGGTTTGAAGAAATGAAACAAGTAAAACCGGCACTCAATGTTTTTATGACGCCATTCTTGGTGTGCCCAGAGGATGTCCCATCAAGTCTCCAAGTTGAGCTGATAAAACTCTAGTACGATTGAATTTTGTCAGACCGCTTATACCATTACAATGGTGATATGATTCAATTTTATAAAGGCGTTGAGGAACAAGAATTCCCGAGGATTCAAACCCTTGCCCTGAAATTTGTTGCTGTTTTCGGAACAACGTTCGTTTGTGAAAAAAATGTTTTCAATTATAAATAGAAACAAAATAAAAACAAGGCCAAGTTTTTCGGATGCTTCCTTGGAAGCTATACGGTACTTCAGATTGCAACTACGAAAACGATTGTTCCAAATATTGGAAACTTAGGGGTTTCAAAGCAATGCCAAAAATAATCAAGGAATGTTAAATATTAGTGCAATATCAGGAGCGCAATAAAACTATTATTCCTGTCTGTACACAAAATGGCATTATTTTTATTATTCATTTTAATACCGGTAGGCCTCCTGACGCGCGCTGATTTGTCCAGCCCCATTCACCAAACAACAACAGAAACAACACGACTCTCACCTCGCTAAGCACTGCCACTACACGTTCCTCTCGTTCAGCAGAGCACCGGTGCTTTCGCCGGTGCCAGCCGCTGCTCGCGAAGCACCTGCGTTGGCGTGGCCGGCCTTAAACAGATGGTGCCTGCGTTATTAGAGGTGGATCGGAAAGTAACGATTCGTCAATTAGAGCAAGATACCGGACTGGCGCATTCTACTGTCCTCCACATCCTGAAGGACTTACTGAAAATGAGGAAGATTGCATCCAAATGGGTTCCGCATGACTTAACCGACATGCACAGATGGCTGCGATATGACGCTTGTCGTATGCACTTGCAGCGTTATGAGCGCGAAGGAGAGCCCTTCTTCACCACCCTGACCACTATGCTCCTCCATTTCCTTACGCTGAGCATTCTGTGTATGTATTCGTATAAACTGAAAAGTGTTGTATGTCATTGAACTTACATGTTTTTCTCTTTGTTACAGGTGAGTACAGGGCTGGTGATTCCATGGTGCCAAGGTGTGTATTTCTGGAGTTTTCTTTCTCCTGTGAGAGAAATATCACATTTGCTGGTAGGAACCACGCCAGTGTAGCTGGGGAACCTAAGACATGCTCCACGTCTGCTCAGGTTCGTATCACACTCTTACAGCGGCCATACTGAGTGTGACTTCTATACTCACCACTTTTACCGACGGTTGCTGCCCTGCATCCCCTCCCTCAGAGCACATGACCTCGCCCGTCCTCACCACCGCTCGTGCGTAATCACGCCTGTTAGATGAGTAGTGTGAGACCAGCGCTCGCGAAAGACAGTCGCAATGTTTTCCAAGCAGGAGCAGAGAACGTGGATAAAAATTCAGTGTGCTAGGGGTCGCAGTGCTAAACAGTGTCACCGAGGATTGCAGGAAGCGTGCGGTGCAGCTGCGTTACCGTTCAGAACGGTAGCAAGATGGGTTGCAGCCTTTCGAGATGGGCGCGAACGTGTGGAGCACATACCTCGATCTGGTCACCCACCAGTAAGTGATGACAATATACAGATGGTGCCTGCGTTATTAGAGGTGGATCGGAAAGTAACGATTCGTCAATTAGAGCAAGATACCGGACTGGCGCATTCTACTGTCCTCCACATCCTGAAGGACTTACTGAAAATGAGGAAGATTACATCCAAATGGGTTCCGCATGACTTAACCGACATGCACAGATGGCTGCGATATGACGCTTGTCGTATGCACTTGCAGCGTTATGAGCGCGAAGGAGAGCCCTTCTTACGGCGTATCATAACCATTGACGAGACGTGGGCCAGATCTTATGAGCCACAGTTGAAACGCCAGTCGAACGAGTGGCGGCACCACGGAAACAAACAGTTCGGCCAGCCCCCACCAATGTGAAGGTAATGTTGATTCTTGCCTATGATTGGGATGGTGTGATCATTCACCATACTGTTCCCCGAGGGCAAACCGTTAATGCGGCGTACTATTGTTCGTTTCTGCTCCGAGGAGCTCTGAGAAGGAAACGGCGCCACCACATGGTTACACCGCCCATCGTTCTGCATGACAATGCTAGGGCACACACAGCAGGCGTTGTGTCGGCATTGTTGGATCGCTGGGGCTGGGAGGTCCTCTATCACCCCCCATATTCTCCCGACATCAGTCCCTGCGACTATGATCTCATCCCGAAGATGAAGATGACAATGCGCGGGGAGCGCTTCCGTACCATTGAACACGTTAAGCAGGCTGCCGAGCGCTCTCTTCGTACCATCAATAGATTTGGCAATGCCAACGGGATCCAACGACTTCCGCATCGCTGGGAACACGTTGTACGCAACGGTGGGGACTACATCGAGGGCCTGTGAAACTTGGGACCATCTAAGTGAGTTATTAATCCAGTTATAACTAAGGTGCCAAAACTAAAAAACCAACCCATGTATTATTAAGGGTGTTAACGGTTGAATCCTTCAGCCTAATTACAACAAATATTCTCGTCGAAGTAATATGTATTTCTCTCCTTGAACTACGGCGCTGGATAAATACTTAACTAATATATTAAATAAGCATTAAATGTATTAAAATATATTCAGCGGATCCCGTACTGGGATAAACGCTAGGAAATAAGAAGAAGAAGAAGAAGAAGAAGAAGAAATATATTAAAACATATTAAAAACAAGTAGTTCCGTGAAGAACTAAAGACTATTTTCATATATTCTACGTATGTTAATTGCCTCTATCAGCATACAAAATTTTAGTTTCATTGCTGTAATAGATTCGTAGATATTGAGAACCGTCTAATATTACGGATGGTCGCCATGTTGGATTTTTATATATGTAGGTCTTAAGAGTGATGTACCTACTATTACATGAATATTATTGTGTACGCGTAGTATTCAAACTTCAATCGCATGATTAGGACACAAGATGTAAAAACGAGAATTTAAAATTTCACACAGCTGCCAGCTTGTGGTTATGAAAACAATTGAAATAAATTAGATGCCAGTGGGTTAACATTTGTATAAGCATTTACCGTACCCAAGTTTTACTGCACTCGGATGGTTAAATCGCGAGAAACGCCCATTTAAATATTTATACTTCGCCGCCAAGTAGGATTTGTTATCATCAGATTATTGAAAGTCCTATAGCCTCTATGAACATACAAATTTTCGATAGGTTGCTATGAACGATTCGTAGATATTGAGAACCGTCAAAATATTACGGATGGTCACCATTTTGGATTGTTATATGTATAGACCATAGAGTTATGCACCATTTAAGGAACATTATTACTTACCTTCATTATTCAAACTATCACTTCGATCGCATGATTACGATACAAGAAATAAAAAATTAATTTTAAAATTTGGCACAGCCGCTATCTTGCGTTTATGTAAACAATTGGGCAAAATTCGATGCCAGTGCGTTACAATATGTATAATCATTTACTGTACCACATTTCACTGCACTCAGATGGCTAAATCGCGAGAAAAATCTATTAAAATGTTTCAACTTCGCTGAGCCGCCATGTTCGTTTTGTACTTTACAGGGTTTTGAAAGTTACATCTATAAACTTGTAGTAGCGCCCTTTATCACCGTACCGTACAAAATTTCAGGGTGATAACAGTAATAGTTTCCGAGATATAGAGTGCCAGTGAAATATTCGCACAGCCGTCATCTTGAGGTTATGCAAACAAGGGACTAAATTAGATGCCAGTGCATTACAATGTGTATAAACATTTGCTGTACCATGTTTCATTGCGTTTGGATGGTTAAATCGTGAGAAAAGTCTATTTAAAAGTCTCAAATTCGTTTGGCCACCATGTTAGTTTTGTAGTTACCAGGTTTTTGAAAGTCGCATAGTTGAACCCCTATTAGTGCCCTTTATCACCGTACAAAATGTCAGGGTGATACCGGTAATAGTTTTGGAGATATTGAACGCTGGTGAAATATTTCGCACAGCCGCCATGTTGAATTGGTGAGACGTAATAAAATTTGAAGAGCAGGGTCGGGGTCGGCCAAAATGGTGCTATGAGCGTACCGAGTTTTTAAAAATAGCTTCAGCTGTTTAGAAGTTATTAGAGGGACACACACACACACAGACACACACACACGGACAAAAGGTGATCTCATAAGCCTATTATTTTTATAAAATGAAAATAGGCTAGTAAGAAAAAAACTTCTTCTTTCTTCGAATTTGGCCTACTGTGGACCTCGGGAAATAAATGATTTGCTGGTCAGTCCCTCTTTATTCACCCAGAATTTCTTCATCCTTTCGCTGTGGTTCCTCCTCCTTTCCTCTGACCAGGTGTTCTTGGTCGTTCTACTGGGTCATTCCTTGAACCCCTTGAAGTTATCACTTTTAGCTCGAAACACAGCCCTATTCAAGATGTCTTTTGGATACACGCCAACTTCCTCCAGGCCTTGTATCGTTTCTTCTACCCACATTGTAGTCGCCTTTAGTTTGGTGATGTAATCAAAAATTCTCTTCGTTATTCGATTCTCATCCATTCTTATGATGTGCCCATAAAACTTCAATCATCTCTTACGCATGGCCCTCACGGAGCTCACTTGACTTAATTCCATCTCTTTACCGTACAAATGTCAACCGATACTGTCAGGTTTCAATCCCACGACTTCTATACAGTAGGCGAGAATATTGCCAAATTCGTCACGTATCCGGACTCTTTAGTCTACCCACTTCGCAATGCAGGATTATCCTTTCTTTTAATAGAGATTATATATGACGAATGGTAATGTGCTACAGTTTTTGCATGGCGATAATTGTGGTATGAATGATGAACAGTTGAGAGGGGCTGGAGAAGGCAACCCTCTGTTTTTTCTTCCACTGGTATCATAATTGTCAAATGGCGTGCTGGATTGAGATCTGATAGAGGAGAATGAAAATGGGTGTGTCAGCGGTATAAAGCTTTGTCCTAATTAATTATCATCTGGTCAGAATATTTTTAAGTGCTATCTCATTCCTTTGTTCAATATCAGGGAAGGGTTCATCATTCATGCCCTAGCGTGGAGTAATATTTCTCAGTCGACATTTATAGTGCCCAATAATTCACATCACGGCATGCTGTGTTTTAGCTGATGAATTTTACCGGTTTCCTTATGTTTCCTAGCTACCTTTCTGAGATATCGTTATATACGGTGTATAGGCTACCAAACAGTTTCTTTGACTAAACTTATCTTTCTGGCTGTACATATTTTCCCTAGTGCTTCTTCCCGGTAGTCTACTTGTTTTCAGTAGCCTATTTCCTTTACCTTACTGTAATTTTAAACTTACTCCTAAGTATCTTAGTTATTTACCCTAACAATGCAACAATTTACAGCCTACACCACCAAGCTAATCCAGTTTATATGTATTTTATATTGTATAAATATTGTAAAATTGTTAGATTTAAGTTGAATTTGTATTGTTCATTATCAAGCTAATCAATTTCATATGTATTTTATATTATATCAACATTGTAATATCGTTAGATTTAAGTTGTATTTGTATTGTTCTTTACTTATTATTTGTATAATCTGGTTAGATGGAAGAGAGGGCCCAATGGCCCTAATCTTGCCAGTCAAAATAAATCTATCTATCTATCTATCTATAACAGTCAAAGTATTTCTTGTTTTGTCTTGTCGATAATGATAATAATAATATCGTATGGCCTCAGGTGCCGGGTACAACGTTTGTTATTTGACGACCAGAGGGCAGCTTTCATTACGAATTTTGTTGTTCTTTGGAACACTATGAAAGTCGAGGAGGTTAGATATCTAAGCGCCTTGACACTATAGCGCGTTCTAGTAGAAAAAGGAGGAACCTTGTGTTGGCGGTTGTTGTTGTTGTTGTTGTTGTTGTTTGAGTCTTCAGTCTTTTTACTGGTTTGATGCAGCTCTCCATGACTCCCTGTCCTGAGCTAATCGTTTCATCTGGACGTAGCTACCACACCCTACATCCGAGGCAATCTGTTGGCGGAATGTTGTTGTTTTAAGGTGATGAACAGCGAGGTCATATGCCCGTAGTCTTTAGTCTTGTCTTTCGGTTCGTTTCGTCTAGTTTTGTTTCGTTTCTTCTCTTTTCGTATCATATTTTTTCGTTTCTTCTCTTTTCGTTTCAATTTGTTTTGTTCCGTTTCTTTTTCGATTTATTTTGTTTCTTTTAGTTTCATTTCGTTTCGTTTCGTTTCGTCTCGTCGCGTCTTTCCCCGCCTCGTCTCGTCTCGTCTCTTGTGTCCGTTTAGTTTTAGCCTTAGTTTTGACCTTGGAGATTTCAAGTCATATTGCCTATTGTTGGCACCATGGATCCCATTTATTTGCAACAAGTGAGATTTTAAATTACGTACCCCTCGAGATCCTACATTCTACCTCTCCGTATGGTTACAGCCGTTATTGGGGCACTTGCCATAACGGGGCAACAATATTCTTCTTCACTCGTGAATGCCTTCACTCCATGGAATACTGCTTGAATTCAAAAGTGGTGTATGATAACAGTGTTTTGTCTCCTGCAACAATGTGGTTTAAAGACAATGTTTTGACGAAACATGTGTTGTTGTATTTCTGAGATAGATTTTTCGAGACCTAACTTGCTTACAATTTCTAAAATCCTAACTGATCTATGATAAAACAGTTCAAGGTGAGTAGAATCCAAAGAAGAAAGAGTACTTTCTAAATAATGGCATTCTTTGGGACATATGTAGTTAAATTAAGAACGTTCCTCGTGTATTTAAAATTTCAACTTGATACTTTGATGTTATCTATGGAATATTCAAACACACTTGTTTATGGGTGATTCGACTGACATAATGATTAACCTTTAGAACTACTTCTTCTTGTGTGTTGTACCCGTGCGTAATATTTGTTTTTATTACCCTGAATGGTTTTAAGAGAGTTTATTGTAAAGCAATACATTTGAAATCTACGGAGTATGTTACATTGGCAGCATGATGCATATGAAAATATCAAAAAGTCAGTTTGTCCCTGACCACAGACTAAATCATAAGTTAGCCTGGCGCAGTCAGCTGGCATTTGAGGGTGCGCAAATGCGAGGGAGCCGTATTAGTAGATTTACTGGCACGTTAAAAATCCCCTTCGGGGTAAAATTCTTGCACCGCGGCGTCTCTAAAAGCCAGAGTAGTTAAAAGGGACGTTAAACCAATAACAATTAAAAAAATATAAGTTTCCAGTTTCTGTAGGGTTGGGTGGAGCCATTCAATTGTTTTAAGTGGGAGGGGAATACAGACAGACGAACCAATGCGTGGACGTACACAGGACCTCTCTCTCAGCTCATATGATTAAAGTAGACTAATAAAACTCGGCTGTAATTTATTTGTGATGTAATTTGTCTGTGATTAGAAGTGTCTGTTGATTATTGTGTATAGGGCCACGCTGAGCTTCTATAGATCTCAAGCACATATTGACGACTACTTTTCTTAGATTTTTTTTATGAAAAAAAAATGTTTTAATGCAAACACTCAATTATTGTGTCTATTTATCAAAATACATTAACATCTCAGAATGATCATAGTTTGAAAGTTTTGTTATAGTTCATAATCAAGTGTATTGCTAGTTTTTACATTTTCTCAAATAGTGTAATATTCCCGCAACCTCTGAGTTTTTCATCAATATTGTATGTCATTAGCTGAAGAAGACCACAGTGTTGACCGAAATATGTTCCACACTGCGTATTGGCCATGCCCGGGCCCATCACATTTCCATGATGTGTTGGGTTGCTGAAAAGATGGGTACCGAGAACCCTGTCCGCTGAACACAAGAGTTCAAGAATGGGCATCAGCCTCGATCACTTGATGCGGTACGCGCGAGAAGGAAATGAGTTCTTGTTCAGAATCATCACGGGTGATGAGGCATGGATGCACCACTTCCACACCAATGTTTAGGTGAGGCACACTGCGAGATAATTCCTTGCATCGCCGGGCACCAAGTCTTACCCAAGTGGTTTCTTCAAACTGATTGCACGCTACGAAAAGGGTCTCAATGTCAGTGGCGACCATGTCGTAACATTTATTTTATTTATTTATTTATTTATTTATTTATTTATTTATCTTACGGTATGGCTTTTGGTGCCGGGAGTGTCCGAGGAAATGTTCGGCTCGCCAGAGTTTGTAGCTGCTTCTATGTGGACACCCATGGGGTGAGCTGCATGTTCCGTTCAATTTCAAGTATTTCCAACTTTTGCTACCAGATGTCACTGACATCTAGTGGCGAACGTTGGATTTTGAAAGAGCGTTTCAAACGACCCTACCCATTGTAGCGGTAGGTTCTTTGTCATGCCATAAATCTATGACATGAGCCTGCCGGTTTTACGTCCCCTCCGAAGAAAGGTATACTGAAAGATTTTAACACTCTTTAAAAGCCCGACGACTTCAGCTGGGTTTGAACCTGCGATCTTGGGTATGGAAGTTCAGCATGATACTGACTACGCCACCGAAGCCGCTATGTCGTAAAATAATGCATAGTATAGTTCATGGGGCCATGGTGAATGTCAGTTTGGCAACAAAGGGTCCCTTGGAAAAAATATCGAAACTTTCTTTCGGAACTTCTCTCGTATGTGTGTTACTATCGTTTATATAAATCAAGTACTGTAAGTCAATACGAACAGTTTAGCCTATAATCATCATCATTAATGTTTTTGTGTACAATGAGCCAGGAGCGTATATACAATTTTTTTCGGGGGGTGGTGACTATTCTGGAAAATTGTAAGTATTCTCAGGGGATTGTCAGCGCAAAATACCCAGAAATATCAACCAATATCTTAGAGCATATAACTTTGTGTAATTATTTTAGATAAGAGTTTATTGTAAATTGCAAGTTTATATAGCCTACAATTAGTGGCAACACAAAAAATCAACACAACACACACCGGTACGGTAATTAGATTTTATACTTAAAGATTTTTTTTTTTTTTTTTTTTTACAAATTGATAATTTATTTCTCAAAAGTACTGCACTGTGGAATTCTCAGTTTTGCCTCACAAGGCTGAGTGTACCCCGTTCCAAACCACAGACCAGAAGTACAATTTCTAGGCTAAGCAGGGAATCGAATTCAGACCTCCGGGGAGACAGTCAAGAATGCTAGCCACTATACCACGAGGTAGTCTAATTTCAATCTTAATATTGTTTATAACTTAGCCAATAAGTTAAGATTAGCGTACAACCAAATTTGCAATTATTTTATGCTTTTACCAAACCAACACTTTCTTAATTATTTTTTTCGTGGAGGGGGGGGGGGGGCGGGTCTGGAGGCCCCACAGCTCCCCCCTTATATATACCCCTATAATGAGCTTATATTACAGTAAGTGTTGTAATTAAAAATAACCAAATTAATTCTTGCGTGGAATATTATAGGGACTGTTAATCCGGCTCAAAATTTGGAATTAGTGCGGTTTAGAATCCACCTCTTCATTAGTGTGCTTATATGATTATGATTAATAACTTAGTCTAACACGTAAAACTTTGAAACCAACGTTCATAAATAGTCATAGTATAGTTGACCTGAATAACAACTATTATCGTAGTCTAGACATCGATAATACCGGTACATAAATCTGTCATTAGAATGTCTGAGAACCATTTACTGCTGTATATATGCTACTTCCTGACGTGCAATAATGCGAGCAGTGGCAGCTTTAAGTAGCAGGCAACGCAAATACAATAACACCTTCTCAAGCCACAAGCGACTACAGAGCCTGCTAATGACACAGCACGAGGAAATCGGCTTGAACTGGAATCATAAACAAGATGTGAACTCTTAGCTAAACACATGGTGATAAGCAAAAATATTTGCCATAATAGCAAATTGTTTGGATCCGTATTGATAGAATAACTAAGAAACACTTAAGTTAATTATACGCCACATCAATACTAACAGAAACACACTTAAATGTCTACAATTTATAGATTATTTGAAGTGTACATGTTTCGAAACAGCAATGGTTTCTTCTTCAGCACAATAAGAGAAAAAAATACTTATTCTAAGCAAAAAATTTAAATTAAAAATGGATATCCTTACAATACGTTTTAAAAGAATAATTTGGAAAAAACATTTATAAATCCTTAAAATAATATATGAAAATGTAGGAAATTATATGGTTTATCTTCTGAGAAATATCTATGAAAAAATATTGTTAATATTCCTCTTCTGAAAAAATTATGGTTCGCTGAACATAAACAGTGTCTTAAAAATAAACTAGTAAAGCTTTAAAGTACTGAACCACGGAGTTGAAATAAGACATGTAGTCATATCTCTGGAACTGATTCAATCTTAGACCCTATTAAGAGCATCAAGTCTATATGTCGATGTTCATTCAGTTTTTATATGCCTTCTGTTCCGCATGCCAACTATTTCAATACGTGGTGGCATCTCAATCTAGGAAATTCACACAAACCACATGGTGCTCCACAGATATTCATGGAGAGGTTAATACCAAGTTTTATGAGGAGGCGACTTCCACTGTCAACAGAGAGACACAGCTTTAATTGGATTAATTATCAGATGACAGAGAGCTCGCATTGTTCGTGTAGTTCTCGTTTCAAATGCCAATCAACCCGCGAGGACTGCATCATGGGTGTTTTTGACCCATGCTAATATAATTCTCTATATTTTCGTTTTGGTCAGCGAATATTTCCTGTCGCTTACAGTACCTTTCTTCCTTGCCTTGAACTTCATCCTGCAAAAGAAACATATCCATAGCTTTTTGAGCACTCAAGTTATTTGTATGTTATAAATAATTCATGTTTTTTGGGCTAATGCCGTGTGTATTTAGATTAGAACCATATGTTTCAGAGAAACTTTGCCTCCTTTTTCAATGGAATCAAACAATGTGGCCATAACAATGAGATTACAAAAATTACAATAAATATAGATACATTCCTCGGTTCGTCACCAGAGAGCAGCGGCCAGAAATTACTGTATGGACCATTGTAGAACGGCGGACAGAGTAGACGAACAAAGGAGATCTCCCTTGTATCGCTCAGATACACTTCCCTTTTGTTTATGTTTCCTTATATCCATCTAACCCTCCCAGCTCCCCCCCCACCCCTTTTTCTTTTGGACATCCTCAATCTTCGAGGAGTATCTATATTTTCACCCCGTCCCCTTTACCTTCTCCTTACTTACTACTCGGTCCGCCGTTCTACCATGGTCCATACAGTAATTTCAGGCAGCTGCTCTCTGGCGACGAACCGAGGAATGTATCTATATTTTTTGTAACTTTTGTAATCTCATTGATATACTTTCTTTGGCCACATTGTTTGATTCCATTGAAAAAGGATGCAAGGTTTTGTCCGAAAAGTATGGTTCTAATCTAAATATACACGGCATTAGCCCAAAAAAACATGAATTATTTATATAATCCGGGCCGTGAAAGCCTTAATATACACATTATTTCTATATTATTTACGGTCGGGTCAGATTTACCCAAGGCACCAGTCCTCGCGTGACAATTTTTGGCTTACATTAGTCGGGACAATCTGTAAAAAATAAGGGGGAAAATTCAACTATTTTGGTGCAGCACAATCACATAGCTCACGTTCTTGTTGATCCATGTTTAGAGCCTAGGGACACCTTGGTCATCAACTCCTTTGTTCAACAAAACGAGATGAACGCTTTGTCACTACTATCACTGGTACGAAAATTGTATTTTTTCTGCATGTTGAATTTGAAAAATATAAATAAACCTTATTTTATGTTGGGAATAGTTCATAGGAAGACACCAGGTGTAAAATTGCTTCATCAAAATCCGTACGACTACGACAGAAAGGGAGTGACACACTAGGGGTGAACATTTTTTTTTTTATTATTATTTTTTTTTTAGCGTATGGCTTTTAGTGCCGGGAGTGTCCGAGGACATGTTCGGCTCGCCAGTTTTGTAGCTGCTTCGAGACGGACACCCAATGGGTGAGCTACAAGTACCGTTGGGGAGGGAAGGAGGGAAGTTGGAATGTAAGGACGAGGAGTTGGAAGGTAGCGGCTGTGGCCTATAGTTAGGGACCAACCCCGGCATTTGCGGACCCAGCGCCATTCCTCGTGTTATATTTTTTCTTGCCAATTCTCAAGGGTTAAGGGAATTCATAGTAGTCAGTTTGAGTTGAGGGTTTCCTCGAAAAATCTGCCATCCAGTTCAATCTATTGACATGATATTGTTACGTGCCACCCCCTAGTGGCACTTCCGTTAACTGGATTACGGTGGGTAGAAGCACAACACGAATTGTTCCTTTAAAGAAACGTATTAGCCTTATTGCGGGCCAGAAAGATACACCACACAAATAGCAAATACAAGCAATTAGTATCTCACTCTAGTTTCCTCTTGTAGGGAACACTTGCCTTTCACTTGTCAATAAGCCACAGAAGTGAATCCCTACTAATGGGACCGGTGGCCTCGGTAGAACTACCTGCAACACTTCCTTGAATACACAAGCTACAGTTATTTACAATAGCCGGTCACTCACCACTACACTCTGCTTCGCTATCCGCTGGCTAGGGAAACAGCCCCCGGTGTATTCGCACTTCACCACACTAACCTCTGTTGCACTGGAAAAACACACTCGCTCAAGACACAGTTCCTCCGTAGGCTTCACACTCCTTCGCTGTCAAGATAATCAGCTTCACTAGGGTTTCGCAAGTCACGTCACCAACAACTGTCGCTCAGATTAAAGCGCGCACTAGCTCGAAAACACTGTCCACCTCGCTTACCAGGTCGCTCTTATATAGCAGGCTGGTGACTCAATAAATGCTTCTAGACCAGTCCAGGATTCACGGCTTCTCGAGATTTCCATCACTGGCTGGGTCACGAATATTCTGGACCATCCCTTTGTCCGAGCAGCCCGTTGCGTAGGGCGCACGTAATACACTGAGGCAGAGCACAGCCTGGGCCAGCTGTGACTCATGCGGCGAGGCGACGAAACAAACTCACAGCCGTAACACAACCCCCTTCCTAAAAGGCTGATCGTCCCGATCAATCATTGGTCCGTCTGTGTCCCTCCGTAGGCTGCCAGGCGAT
Source organism: Meconema thalassinum (assembly GCA_946902985.2). NCBI lineage: Eukaryota > Metazoa > Arthropoda > Insecta > Orthoptera > Tettigoniidae > Meconema > Meconema thalassinum. The sequence goes on from OX336388.2 coordinate 747,570,778, forward strand.
CTCGATGCACGATCTTCATCTTCGCCCTCGGGCTCCGCTGGATCCTGTAGACGACATCGTTGATCCGTTTCACGACTCGGTATGGGCCCTCCCAGGACTTCTGTGGTTGGGTGACAGGCCTTTCTTCCGTAATGGGTTGAAGAGCCAGACCAGGTCGTCCTCAAGGAATCCGCCGGCATCCGTCTGCTGGTCGTATCGGGTCTTCATTCGGTCGGTCTCGATCCGCAGTCTCCTCCTCGCGAACGCGTGCACGTCCTCCAGTTGGTCGACCAGTTCTTGACAATACTGGCTTACCGGGATCGGATCATTCCCAGGTCGGCCGAAGGCAAGATCGACAGGTAGACGGAGTTCCCTCCCAAACATTGCCCGGGCTGGTGTGCACCCGGTGGCTTCATGCACGGCCGCGCGGTAGGCCAGGAGAAATAGTGAAAGATGTTTGTCCCAATCCGTCTGGTGCCCGCTGACGACTATTCGGAGATGGTTCTCGATGGTGCGATTGAATCGCTCTACCATCCCGTCGGACTGAGAGTGTAGCGGCGTCGTCCTTGTCTTCCGGATTCCCAGCAGCTGGCATAGGTTCTGGAACACCTGCGACTCGAAGTTCCTCCCTTGGTCGGAGTGCAGCTCCAGGGGTACTCCATACCGGCTGACGAATTCCTTCACCAGGGTTTCTGCGATCGTCGCAGCTTCTTGGTTAGGGAGCGCATACGCCTCCAGCCATTTGATGAAGTAGTCGCTGACGACCAATATGTAGCGGTTCCCTGCCTCGCTCAGCGGGAATGGCCCAGCAACATCGATGGCCACTCTCTCCATGGGCCGCCCACGTTGTAGGTCTTCAGTGGACCCCGTCGTCTTCGTCCTGGGCCCTTGCTGGCTGCGCAATCGTGGCACCTCGCGCAGGAGTTCTTCACGTCTGTTCGGCATCCGATCCAGTAGAACCGCTCTCTCAGCTTCTCCAGGGCCTTCTTTATCCCAAGGTGTCCACCAGATGATCCTCCATGGACTTCTTTCAGGACTTCCTCCGTCATAGCCTTTGGAACGACGACTTGTTCCCGAGATGTCTTCCCGTCGGTGCTCTCCCAGGTACGGCAGATGAGGCCATCCCTTACAATCAGCGATTACCACTGCGCCCAGTAGGACTTGAACTTTTGGCTGCAGTCACTCACAATGTTCCACCCGGGTCTGGGGACACAGGCCCTCTTCCATTCGGCTATCAGTCCCAGGTCATCAATTTCTGCTTGTGCCCGCGTGAAAGATTCGCGGCTCCAGCTCCCTTGAAGTTCCACGGTAGTCCTTCGGCACTGTATCCCGGTATTCTCCTCCCTTCTGGTACAGAAGGTGCAGTCTTCGGGGCACGGTCTTCGTGACAGGGCGTCGGCATTAGAATGCAGTTGGCCTTTCCTGTGTTGGATCTCAAAGTTGTACTGTTGAAGCCTCTCTAACCACCGCGCGAGTAGACCCTCGGGCTGCTTGTAGTTCAGGAGCCACCACAGGGATGCATGGTCGGTCCTGATGAGAAAATCTTGTCCGTACAGGTACTTGTGGAAGTGTTCAATGGTCTTCACGATGGCGAGCAGCTCCTTCCTGGTGACGCAGTAGTTCCTTTCTGGCTTTGACAAGGCCTTGCTGAAGTAGGCCACTACTCTCTCCTCGCCGTCCACTATTTGCGACAGGATTCCCCCTATACCAAAGTCGCTGGCATCGGTATCGACGATGAACCTTGTTCCAGGTCTGGGGTAGGCCAGAATAGGTGCGGTGCACAGAGCCTGCTTGAGTTGTTCGAAGGCACTGTGGCATTCTGCTGTCCACGTGAAGAGTTGGTCCTTCTCAATCAGTCGATGCAGTGGTTTGGCGATGTCGGCGAATCCTCTCACGAAGCGACGGTAATAAGTGCAGAGTCCCAGGAAGCTTCGTAGTTGGGACTTGTCCTTCGGAACTGGCCACTCCCTCACAGCTGTGGTCTTTTCTGGGTCGGTGCGCACCCCTTCCTCGGAGACAATATGCCCAAGGTACTGGACCTACTTCTGGAAGAGCTGACACTTCTTGGGGCTCAACTTCAGCTGGGCAGCCCGTAGCTTCATCAAGATCTCCTTCAGGTTGCTGTAGTGCTCCTCGAAGCTTCTCCCCAGAACGATTACGTCGTCTAGGTAGACCAGGCAGGTCTTACAGTGTAGTCCCCTCAGAATGAACTCCATTAGCCTTTCGAAGGTCGCAGGGGCGTTGCACAGACCGAATGGCATGACGGTGAACTGCCAGAGCCCGCTGCCCACAGAGAACGCAGTTTTCTCGCGGTCCTTAGGGTGGACCTCCACCTGCCAGTAGCCACTCTTCAAATCCAAGGTGGAGAACCATCTTGACCCTGATATGGTGTCCAGGGTGTCGTCGATCCGAGGTAGAGGGTAGCTGTCCTTCTTCGTGACGGCATTCACCCGCCTGTAATCCACGCAGAACCTGGTGGAACCGTCCTTCTTCTTTACTAGCACGACCGGAGTACTCCAAGGACTATGTGATGGCTCGATCACCCCTTGCTCCTTCATCTATTCTATCATCCGGTCGACTTCGGCTTGCTTGGCGAGCGGGACACGTTGGAATGGGGCCCTAATCGGTGCGCTGTCCCCATCGTCGATTCTGTGCTGGACCAAGCTTGTCCTGCCGAAGTCTTTGCTCCCCACGGAGAAGACATCTTGGAATTCATGTAAAGGTCCCGAAGTTGGCGTGATTGTTCCTCGTCTAAATGGTCCTGTGATCCTTGGTACAGCTTCTGTAGTACTTCTGGCAGGGCGAGTCTTCTTCGGTTGTCCGTCAGCAGGTGTCCGTCCGTCGTGTCTGTGATGCGGGCAATCCAGGTAACGGGCTCGCAGACTCCTAGGTTGGTGTCCCGGTGAACCGTAATGTCGTAGTCGTTCAGGTTGGACAGGCGGACGTACGGCCGAGACGTCATGTTGATGAGGGTCTCTGCAATTAGCAATCCTTTTGTCTGGATGTCCTCATATTTTGGCTGTTAGGTCCTTGGTTAAATTCTTCTGGCCGTCTTCTAGTTTGGCAGTTAGGTCCTTGCTTAATTTCTTCTGGCCGTTTTCTAGTTTGGCAGTTAGGCCCTTGGTTAAATTCTTCTGGCTGTCTTCTAACTTGGTTTCCATGCCACTTAACTTTTCTAGCAATGCTGCCAATTGCGCTTCCATTTTAGTTGTTTGTCTTGTAAAGGGCATGCACTCACAGGAAAATTAGAGAAAATGACCTGCTCGGGTTTTGAAACCAGGACCGTCAGGTGTTGTGCTTGAGTTCGTAATCCGCCTTCTGACACCAGTTGTTACGTGCCACCCCCCTAGTGGCACTTCCGTTAACTGGATTATGGTGGGTAGAAGCACAACACGAATTGTTCCTTTAAAGAAACGTATCAGCTTTATTGCGGGCCAGAAAGGTACACCATACAAATAGCAAATACAGGCAATTAGTATCTCACTCTAGTTTCCTCTTGTAGGGAACACTTGCCCTTCACTTGTCAATAAGCCACAGAAGTTAATCCCTCCTAATGGCACCGGTGGCCTAGGTAGAACTACCTGCAACAATTCCTTGAATACTCAAGCTACCGTTATTTACGATAGCCGGTCACTCATCACTACACTCTGCTTCGCTGTCCGCTGGCTAGGGAAACAGCCCCCGGTGTTTTCGCACTTCACCACACTAACCTCTGTTGCACTGGAAAACACACTCGCTCAAGACACAGTTCCTCCGTAGGCTTCACACTCCTTCGCTGTCAAGATAATCAGCTTCACTAGGGTTTTGCAAGTCACGTCACCAACAACTGTCGCTCTGTTTAAAGCGCGCACTAGCTCGAAAATACTGTCCACCTCGCTTGCCTGGTCGCTCTTGTATAGTAGGCTGGTGACTCAATAAATGCTTCTAGACCCGTCCAGGATTCACGGCTTCTCGAGATTTCCATCACCGGCTGGGTCACGAATATTCTGGACCATCCCTTTGTCCGCGCAGCCCGTTGCGTAAGGCGCACGTAATACACTGAGGCAGAGCACAGCCTGGGACAGCTGTGACTCATGCGGCGAGGCGACGAAACAAACTCACAGCCGTAACAATATTACTAAACTCTCATTCTCTCGTGATAAGATAATGTTGGAGTGCCAAGAGTAGTGACCGACTAGGTGCTGAGCGCCGGATGACTGACATGGGGATGCCACGTGATGTTATGTATACTCGCTCCAAAATTGTCATGGGGTGAGCTACAAGTACCGTCGTGTGTGGAGTGTTGTCTGGGGAGGAAAGTGTGAATGTAAGGACGAAGAATTTGAAGGTAGCGGCTGTGGCCTATTGTCAGGGACCAACCGCGGCATTTGCATGGAAAGAAGATGGACAACCACAGAAGACCATCTTCAAGGTTGCCGGCGGGGGTATTTGAACCTCCTCACCTCCCGGATGTGAGCGACTGCCGGCAGCCACACCGTAACGAACACGGCTAACTCACCCGGTATTTATACTGTACTTGTATGTGTTGGGTGTGTCGTGTCTCTGTGATGACTCTAGAACTGTGTGTAGCTATTTTAGGGATAGGGAGGGGTTTTGTGCTACGGGTCTTGAAATAAAAACTATCCTGGCATTTGTATGGAAGGAGTGTAGAAAAATTTGGGGATAAACCCACACTCAGGATAGACGTTGCCAGTGCCGGGATTCCAACCTCTGATCTCCGGACTTGCTGCAGCTCCCCATCGTAATCGTGGTGACGAATTTATTGCGCACGACCACACCCTGGAGTCTCAAATATAATGGTATAACTGATGTGTTTCCTTGTTTCACCAATTTATTTCCAACAGAGACTCCCTTCTACAAAGGGGGCCACAGGACGCGGTCGCCCAGGACCACCGTCAAGCCAGTCTTGAAGGACGATTCTCAAATGTCGCACAGGCAGTTTGGACAACTGTCTTATTCAGTATATTAGAGTACTTGGATAGCTCAGAAATTACTGTAATCTCAGTTTCTATTCATGACACGGAGTTAATAATTCGTGAAAGGTATGGACAACTGTTAATAGTTAAAAGTACCCATTATGGTGCTATGATGGAAGACATTACTAAGCTCATACTTATTCATGTTTTTTTTATTCGTTGTGCCCAACTACGGAGCGTGTTTGAACTTATTAGCACCTTTTCTTCTTCCCTTCCCAATATCATGGTATTATTATTATTATTATTATTATTATTATTATTATTATTATTATTATTATTATTATTATTCTAATCATATGCTCGCCATGCCATTGGGTACAATTCACCATTTGATCGGCATTTGTTGCAAGATGGAGTGGAGTTCTCTATATTGGTGGGTTCAGGAACGAACGAACTATGGAGCAGGTCTCTAAAATAACTACTTTCTTCATACTGGTATGGTGATTATAGTGGAGCCCCAGTTTATCGAGGCTGGCCTCCAGCGACGTCGATATGATCCCTGTGGGAGGGATTTATTTATTTAGCGTATGGCATGGTACATCTGCATAATTACAAACAATAGAACACATTAAACATATGAATTGGCATTTACAAAGACAATAAATATTAAAATCAATTTTGATGACAAGACACATATTGAGCAGTAAGCAAAATTATTAAATGTTCATGTTTACAAGTTAATATTTAAATTTGAAATCCAATCAAGAGCAGGCTGCGTTGCATCATGCAAGTCTTTCTGGTTCCCATAATAGGCTCGAAGGCTGCAGTCCCACACAATATGCTGGATGATAGGCACTGCAGTGACAAATTCCTGTCGCCACATCAGTCGGATCTCTTCAGCCAGAGACATTTGTTTCGTCACTTTCTCAGCATAAATGTGTTGGAAATTATGCGAGTTAGGGACTGCTATGTCTATTAGACGAGTTTTCTTTTCCACTTTATCAAAAAGAATAATGTCTCAGTCTGACCTGTTTGCTGGTATAGTTCTATCTGTGATCACTGACCTGCCCTAGAGTAGCTTTTCGAAGTGAAATGCCATGTCCTGTGGTTCGGATTCCACGTAAAAAGGAGGTCCCGTGGCTCATAATCACAAGATTCACGGTCACGTAAAACTACAATCTTCCTTCTTCTTCCTAGAGTAGCTTGTGTGTATTGTTCTCCAGAACAGCATCAGGAATATATTGATAGTAAGGCAGAACATTATTACTAAAGGAGTGCTACTTTGCCAGGTTCAGGTGGATTATCTTGGCTACTTGGTCATGTCTCTTCAAGTAGTGCGTAGATGAAATTGTTGTACAGCCCCCTGTGATATGCTGGATGGTCTCCTATTCGCGATGGCATCTCCTACGTTTGTCATCTGACATGTCTGCTTTAATGATGTATTTTAGGTAGTTCTTTGTTTAAACACAAATTGTGCTAAATGTGCCGGCATAACTCAACAAAATGACAGCGTTTCGCCCCGGTGTGTTATTGGGCTCTTCAGTTGGTTAAAGCACACCTCACCAAGACACTGTCTAGTACACACTGGGAAGGCCATTGCAAGACGTATTAGATACATATGTATCCGCGTCACGAGCAAAGCCAGTTCTTTGTTGCCACTACTTGATCCTGTATCGCGACCATGAACCCCTCTGTCTCAGGAAATAGATCCGCATTATTATTATTATTATTATTATTATTACCGGTAATAAAGGCATATTATGAACACCTATCGCTACCATCGACATCACATGAATTATAAGCTTTGTGGACCGTTTCAGTAACAGGGATTGTTGTTTATTTTTTACGTGCAGGGTTTGACGCCTACTGAGCTGATATATCATTTGGCTGCACTCTGTGACGACACGTCCTCCGATGTGATGTTACCTGTCATCGTAATGTGGTATGTGTGATATATTACCGTAAATCTATGAAAGTGCATATTCAAAAACTGTGAACATGCACCCATACATCCATCTATCTATCATCCACAGTAAATTAAATGTTTTCCAATAAATTAATCCAATTGTATGTTTTATCGTGAGTGGGTATCCGTGGTTTGTGCTCGAGTTGTATAGCTCAGTTCCACTGCTCAATTAGTCATCTACTCCTTCGTGCTTATTTCGTCCTTGAAACAACAATAATTTATTTTTATCTTTATTAATGCAGCCAATGGCCATTCCTTTTCCGTTCAGATCGAGTCAAGGAAGGAATTTTGGGAGGACGTCGGACTTGTTGAAAAGAACCGACGGGGCATTTGCCTGGAGGTGCAAATGGGAAACCACGAAAACCAATTTCAGGACGGCCGAGGTGGGATTCGAACCCACGCTCTCTCGATACAGTGAGGCACGTGGTAACGCATTATTAGCGCTCTCGACTGCCGTGGCTGGTGAACAAAGACAATGCAGTGGTGTTTGGGGAAATGAGTAGGCCTATTCCCACATTGAAATGTACGAGTCGAGTGTCTGTATGGTATTCAGTTGTCTGACGTGTGGCTACTAGATCGTTACTGCAGAGAGAGTTTGACAATTTCTTACATGAAAATCAAAGAAACTTTAAAATAAGCTTACGGTTTAAACATTTTTCAAATTCGCAGACTGCACCCATCATCCTTTCAGACAAAAATAATAGAACAGAATACAATGTATTGCGAGCCTTCGATTCCCATTGTGAAGAGCTTTGAAGCCATTTTTCAGTGTTGCCTTATTGACATAGATACTGTAACTTTTCAGTCGGTCAACAGAATGTAATCTAAATTAATGAACATGCGAGAAAACTTTACTACTTCATTCCCTTCGCGTACTCTCAGTCGTATCCATTATTTGATGATTCTTTTCACAAAATATTTTCGACTCCTTAAACATCCACGCATTCCTGCTCCACTGTCAACTGTACAACTACTGTACGTAACCCAGAAATCCAGTGCGGTCGGGGATTATGGTCCTTTAAGAGGAAGTCTGGACCAACCGCACCTCTGAAGAGTTGAACATGTGGTCTCAGTACCTCATCCCTGTATCTCCGAGCGTTCACAGTGTTCCTCGGACCACCTATGAAGATGTGCAGGTCCGTACGGCCATTCAACATGATGCCACCCCACGCCATGACACCACCACCACCATACTGGTCCCGTTCCACGGTGTTCGTGTGGTTGTATCGACTACCTGGTTCTCTCCAGATTAATGTGCGACGGGAATCGTTCTACAAACTGAAGTGGGGTTCATCTGTGAAGAGCACATGCCTCCATTCATTCATGGTCCATCTTCGACGTTAACGGCTCCACAGTAAACGGGCCAGTTTCTGTGCTCGAGTGAGCGGGACGCACACCGCTGGACGTCTGGTAAACAGCCCTGCTGTTCTGAGCCTCCGGTACACAGTTTGCCAGGAAACGACAACTCCTGAGACGGCTGCAAGCTCCGCCGACAGTAAATTGTCTTGCATGTGCACTCCGATTTCGTCGGGCGGTTAAGGCCTAATCTCGGTCCTGCTGTGAGATGGTTACTCTTGGTCGACCTGGTACTGGCGCACGACTTACATATCCTGTGTCTCAAAATCGTCTCCAAAGCCTTGGAAATGACACTTTGTGGCACATTCAAGGATACGGAGACTTATACGGCGACTTCGGTCTGTGTGTAGCCTGCTTCCAGGAGGCCGAGTATTCTACCCAGCAAAACGAGGTCCAAATGGCGTCGGTGTGCCATTATGTTGTCACGTTCACCACGAGGCTACACTCCCAACACTATAACAGGACAAACACGACTGAGGGAACATGGGGCGCAGGCACTGGCTGTGCTTACCTTGCGGTTACGCCGCTAGTCAAAGTAGGGAATTTTGGGGGCAGATGACCTCACTATTCCGCCCCTTGAAACGACAATAACTAACTAAAGTAGGGAATACTCATTTCCTGTACAGAGCGAACACGTAAGGTTGCTAGGTGCATACATCGTGCAATTTGCGGTCTATTTCCTGTTGCCCTGCTTATTCGTATCTTATGCTGAACATTCGGACACTAGTGTATAAAGAAGGCCGTGATAAAGGGAGCTGTGCCAGTAGATTTATTGGCACAATAAAAATCCGCTTCGGGACAAAATTCCATCACACCGGCATCTCTAAAAGCCACAGTAGTTAATAGGGACCTAAAACCAATAAACTAATTATTATTATAACTAGCGGACCCGTGCGAGAACTCCCGCATGATGGGTTGTGTGCGCCCCATATATACAGACTACCCACCCGGCTATAGTGCTATGCGGGCTATACGCGCAACAGTTCTGCCAGGGGCTATTGTTTTGTTTATTAGTTTAAAAGCACTTTATAAACAAAAAATATAACTTTTTCCGTTGACTTTTCAAGAAATGCAAGATTTTTGTTATACTATTGAGACGATTTGGAAGATTTTGGTACAAACCACACCTTCTAACTCCCTCTGGTTTAGGAGTTTAAGTTTTGTGAAACATACACCTTAGCGTATTATATAACAAGATTCTGGTCTGAAGGCTGGAACTGGGTACACTCAGCCTCGTGAAGTGAAACTGAGAAAAGGTAGGTTTGATTCCCACCTCAGCCATCCTGGAAGTGGTTCCCCGTGGTTTCCCAATTCTCCTCCTGACAAGTACCGGGATGATTCCTAACTTAAGGCCACGGCCAGCTCAATCCCAATCTTAACCTGAATTATAAGTGCACATACTCATACAGACGCCACAAGAACACAGGTTATCATACTAATTGAGTGTGTGTGTGTGTGTTAGAGAGAGAGAGAGTGTGTGTGTGTGTGTGTGTGTGTGTCATGTTGCTAGATGATCACGATGCCGTATGGATCATGTACTGCAACAGTATGTACTGTGTATAATATAAGTCCCTCGGAACAAATTGGCCCGTGAGTTAGAAACTGAAGCTGGCCAGCGGGCCTACCTCAAGTTCAATGACAGCTTGCAATGCAGAAGAGGGTTGGGAAGGGGCGAGAGGGGGCGAAGGAAGAAAGGCTGCTTCTTGTGACAGATTTATAACATAGAGGTACAGTCAGCTAGTTGTGCTACTTATTCCCCAATCACATAAAAGAAGTGAGGACTATCACAAAGATATGAACAGTGAATATTATATTCGTTGGTTAAAAGAAAAATTGATCCCTAATTTGGAACGCAACTCAGTGCTTGTTATTGACAACGCATCGTACCACAACACGCAGAAAGAATGGTTGATTATTATTAACAGCACAGTGCTGAACTATATAGTCATAATATTTCCGTTACAATATTATTCCATTACACGTATTAGTGTCATATAATTATTCTAATGACCTAATACAGTTTGTAACGAGTGAAATAAATAATAGTTGTTATAGTGTGTGTGTGTGAGTGAGTGACAGTTGCTGCGTGAACAGAGCGTACTTCTGACGACTGACGGGTGACGCAGCGGGCAGCACCCAGCAGGCTGAGAGGCAGACTCTCTCTTCAGCTTCCTACTAGATTTTCACAAGGGTCAGTTAGTTCTGAGGCAGTTATAGTCGCTAGATACTGTAGTTGTAGTGGTCGTCGTCACCATTCTGCTGTAGAATAGTATTCATCTTCGTCATATAGGGCAGGACCATGATTTTCCTCTCCTTAAACAACAATCTTGAGTGGCTTCGGGGGCGTAGTTCGTAGCATGCTGAGCTTCTATGCCCAATTTTTCAGGTTCAAACCCGGCCGAAATCGTCGGATTTTTAAGAGTGTTAAATATCCCTCAGTACGCCTTCCTTCGGAGGGGATGTAAAGCCGACGGTCTCATGTCATAGATTTATGACATGTAAATGAACCATTCACTAACTACAATTGTGTGAAGCTAAATGTGTAGGTTAGATTTGATTTACTCTCTGTAAGTTTCAACGTACACCGCCAGGCACTGATTGCGGTGGCATGTAGTAGCCACGTTCGTGGCTAGATGTCGTTTACAGTGGCATTTGGTAGGAAAAGTAGGAACTACTTGAAATTGATCGTCTGCAGTCCTTACATGAATTATAGTTTTTTTTTTTTTGCGTATGTTTTTTTTTTTTTTGTTAGTGCCGGGAGTGTCCGAGGACATGTTCGGCTCGCCAGTTTTGTAGCTGCTTCGAGACGGACACCGAATGGGTGAGCTACAAGTACCGTTGGGGAGGGAAGGAGGGAAGTTGGAATGTAAGGACGAGGAGTTGGAAGGTAGCGGCTGTGGCCTATAGTTAGGGACCAACCCCGGCATTCGCCTGGAAGGGAGATGGGAAACCACAGAAGACCATCTTCAAGGTTGCCGGCGGGGGGATTCGAACCTCCTCGCCTCCAGGATGTGAGCGACTGCCATCAGTCATGCCGTAACTACCACGGCTAACTCACCCGGTAATTATAGATAACACACACTAATACAGTCATCACAATTAACACCGGTTATCAGACAGATTCTACACACACCCTAAGTACACGAGGCTACATGACCGCGTTGTCGCAGCTCCTAAACTGAGGAACCAACCAACCAAAAAACAATCTCCTTCATAAACACATTTTTTCCATCCTTGAATATATTTGAGAGATTTTTACATATTGATCAGTTATTTTTTAATCATATAAGTTGGCAGCAATAGTTTTCCTTTACTACGCAGTAAATTGTGAGGGCCGCACACGCTCTAGCTTTATGCCGTGTTGGAGAGAGAGCTTTATTGGTCATATATCTTTCTTTATGAGCTTGCAGAATTGAACTGATGTTCATTAGTTTTTAGAGCAAGATTGACATTTAATGCGTGGCACGGAGGATTAGGTCAAGGTCAAGGTGGTTCTCTCTCGGTGAACCAATTCCCAGGGGCTCACAAATTGTGGTAATCATTTTACAACTGAGGAGGCCTCCCACTGATCCCGGGTTTGTCGAGCTTTTCTCTTTCATCTTTTCCGTCGACCTCCCTTGACCAATTATTTTAACCTGGACATGTTTTTGGGTTAGAGGTCTGCGATTAGCGTAGGTCAGGGCCATCTAGTCATTGCGCTCGGGGAGCACTGGGCAGTCGGACTAGCGCTCCTTCCCCTACCACCACTTCACTGTGGCAGCGAGGGGACGGACGATGTTCGGACCATGCTGAGTAGATACATACGTACAGTCGTGCGGCCGACGGGTCTTGTGGAATTGTTGACATATTAATAGGGCTAATAAATAATAATATCGTATGGCCTCGGATGCCGGGTGCAAGCTTCGTAATTTGACACCCAGAGGGTAGCTTGCATGTCGAATTCCGTTGTTCCGTGAATCACTATGAAAATCAAGGAGGTTAGATATCTAAGCTCCTTGAACATAGCGCTTTCTAGTAGAGAAATGAGGAACTTTGTGTTGGCGGAAACTCCCGAGATTAATTTTGCCATTATGAACTCGGCCTACTGAATTCAAATGGGTTCTTTGACATGCCAACATCGTATGACATGCACGTCGTATTTTTGCCGCCTTTCAAAAATCACTTACCACGGCCAGGGGCGAACCTGCAATCTTGGGGTTAGTAGACCGACACGCTATCCACTCACCCACCGTGGTAAGCATTGATAGGGCTGTTTTGCCATAACAAATATACTGCATATACAAATCGAATGGTACTCCGATGTATGGAATGTGCAGGAAACGAACACAAGTGTTAAGTAAAGAATATTGTGATTTATTCCACACTGAAATGTGAACATATTACAGAGGAAAATTCAACAACAAATTGTATTCTTTTTAACACATTACATCTCTGTTGCACACTGAACATTTGGCATGCCCTTTATAAGCTGTACAGAAAAATGAAATTTCACATTCTGCTTTAAAGACTGCTGCTTCACCACTCCTCTTTTTGAATGCTATTCAGTCATGACCACTGCGAAACTGATTTACTTACACGCTGTCAACAAAGCGCATTGGACTAGACTAGCGACTGATGGATCGGCTGCACACTTCAGCGCGCTCAGCCAGCGAAGCTCCTCCCACCACTTCTGAAACTACCTTCCGACAAAATCCTCGGAGCACTGGCTTAGAGCACGGCCAGAGCACTGTCTGGATAGTCCTGGCGTAGACAGTTTATAAATGGATATACAGGTTGTCGCAAAATTACGTCGACAAACTGAAACCAACTTGAGATAGGGCACTTATGGCCGGAAACGAACCGTTAAAACTCTGTGCGACGTTAAACTTTTAACGAGGAATATCGGCAACACTGTGCCGGGAAAGTGCGACTTTTTCCTAATGTTTCCGTTCCGTACCAGCCGCGGTGGAATGCTGCAACTTCCCGTCTGGCGAACTAGCTCGATAGTAAGAAAATAGCAGTAAGAAAAAACTTGCGCTGGTTCTTATTCGAACCGCTACCAAATGACTTGTTTCAAGGAACACGCCCCGCCGTACACGATACTATTGAGCTAGTTCACTAGACGGGAAGGGCCTGAACCTCTGGTTTCAGTTTGTTGACTTAATTTTCGACACCCTGTATATTTTTTGTCTGTGGGTTCTCTTTGGGATTAGCATGGACAGTTTTAATTCGACCAATCTATGATAGCGAGATACCACTGCAACAAAATGTAAGCGCACTTAGTTGCCACTCATTGAAGCGTGCTGGATCACCGTAAAGAAGTCGATAGTGCTGATAACAATACACGAATGAAACATATTCAGGACTAGCAACCCGCCCTAGCTTCGCCTGATACCTTTAACTGTTTACCCAGCAGAAGCTTAAAAGGCGCATGGTTGTCAGGTCCAAGACACAGAAAATCCGAGGTCAACAGTGAAACTCCAAACACATATACTCTTTAATAGTTGGTGCAGTAGAGTCCCGCTCAACCGACCTTCACTTATCCGACATTTTGAGTTATCCGACACTGGTAGACTTAATTTGAACATTTGGTTACACTAAATTCTGGGACACCCGGTGTGGAGGTTGCAGCCAAGGGACAAGCACTGACGAAATTAGGGTTGGTGAAGATGAAGAAAGTTTTGCAAAACAAAAGGATGAAACGATGTCTCACAGTGCATGATTGAGTACATTGGATATGGTATTAACGTACGTGGAGCAACAGCCGGAGGCAAGCTGCAACGGAGGTGTTGATTTTTCCTCGATGGCGAGATCTCGCAGCAAGAAAACGTGAATCATTAGGCAAGTAGGTATTGTTGAACAGTTTATTTTCTCAAAGCATTTTGAGCGATTTTTATGTGTGTTAAATACAGATTGAATTGATAGTTTAGTAATACAGTATAGCCTACCTATTTATTTCAGTTCATTTTCGAAGTCATTCTGTATTATCCGACATTTTCAAACTTGTTATTGGAGCCGCATCACCAGTTTTTTTTTGGTGAAAATTATATTGAAATATTTAGAACCTTGATTTAACCAAATTATTTGTAAGGATATCCATTTTATTTTATTTCAAATTGATTCTATTACTTTACATTTTACAAGAGTATGTATCCATTAGATTTTGTATTTTCATCGTTCTTATTCATTACTTTTCCAGTTCCTTCATTTCATCCTGTGTATATTTTACTTAATTTTATTTCTCAACAGTTTTATTAAAATAGTTTTTAAGGTTTAATTCTAATTTTCTGAAGAAGGTCCCATTGTTGGACCGAAACATGTACTAATTTGGATATAATTTGTATTGAGTGGCGGAGCATTTTAATTGATTATGTAGTTATGTGAAGCCCATAATATTGATCGTGAGCATGTACTATAGTTTGTTATGTGGAACCAGATGTTCACGAGCAAAATGATTTTTAGAATGATTATTTAACATTTCCCAAAGTGGAGCAAATGCTTTGACTGCAAGATTTATATTGTAACATAGTGATAGGACTACTCACATTAGCATTATATTAGATTAGATTATTTTTCCACAGTAAGTATTTTCCATCTTTAATGAATTAAAATTAACGAGCATCTATTTTACTACATACTGTACAAATTTTATTGTGTTTTTTCTCTCTTCACACAGACATCATCTTAAAGATATTTATTCCCATCACGCATCATGGCGTGCCTTGCTCGGAAGTGATGGGCTCCATCTCAGCAACGCTGTACAGCTCTTCCCGGAGCGGCTAGCTGGTGAACCATGTGTTATTTCCCCATACAAATACAAACCGATATAAAATAAGTGAATTAATTTACGTACTTCACAGTCATACATCATAACTTTTTGATGTATAAGGATTCCAACGCGAACAAGAACTACATTTTCCAACCACCCCGAGCCGAGAAAAGGTTACTTTACAAAAATGATAACAACTTTGTTTCTTGGACACACAAAAATTTTAAATTAATAAACCAGTTATACAACATTCCAATGTATATTGTGTTAAAATTTGGATTCGATCTGATGACGGGTTTTTGATATAATAATTCTTAAATGTGACGCATGGTTCAAACACGCTTAAAAACGTGCACTTTTTGTGTTCCAACTGCGATAAAAAATATTAAAATATAAATTTAAAATTCCAAACCTACTTGAACTAACGTAAAATAGAACGACGAAAATGATGATGTTATTGGATTTTATGTAGGTCTATTGGTTTCTTCACAAACAACCTTCAAACTCGAGTACACATAATATTGTGGTCGCAAGTAGTCTCCTTGTAAAGCTTTGACGTCACAAACGGAGTACTAAAACATGGAACAATTGTTTCATTTCTTGATCTGAGCGCAGGCGATTATGATTTCCTTGGAGACTCTGGCATTACTACGTCTAAGCTCGTGTGGTTTGATCGAATGTGTGGGGCGAGGGAGAATTGTTGAGAGATAAGACAGGGATACAATAGAGTAGGGAAAAAGAAATAACAAAGCTAAGTGATCATAACGCTTGAACGCAACGGTTGTGATACGGTTTAATAATTAGACAATTTGAGCGATATACTGTACTGTACTTAATAACCTCATTTCCAATTATGAAATTACATGATACTCCATTGATGTATAATATTTCCTATCAGTTGCCCTTCTTGAGGCCAACCTCATTAGAGGATAGAGAGTTTTGAAGCCATTTTCCAGTGTTGCCTTATTGACAATTGATATTGCATATTTTCCATTGGTCAACACAATATATTCCCAAATGTGAAAAAGAACCTGATATATTTGTCATAAATCAAAGATGATGACGCTTTTGTATCAATCAGTAAGTTAATAGTTGCCACACTTTCTATTTTTTTGCCGTGCTTTTTGCTTTTTTGAGGTCAGTGATCGTCTGTGTGTGTCTCAGTGGGTTTGGTAGTGTTTTGTAGAGCTATTTTGTCTTGTAGGCCTATATATGGATCTGTTAATGCTCGCTTTATGAGCGAAACATGTCATCCTATAAATTTCTCCCTCTTCTGTAGGTCATGATAAATATTTATGGGGACGTGGTAGTGCAGCGGTCAAGCTGTTGGCCTCTCACCATGGTGGACCGGGTTCGAATTCCCCATCAATGCATGTGAGCTTTTCGAAGTGAAATGGCATGTCCTGTGGTTCGGATTCCTCGTAAAAAGGAGGTGGCACATGATCGTGAGGTTAATGGTCACGTAAAACTACAAACTTCCTTTCCGTACAAATATGAATGCGCCTATACAATTCATCACATGTAATTTTCTTCTGGTTGTTTTCTTTCGCATGTCGCAATAATATGGTTAATGTTATGTTGACCGATTAAAAAGTAACAATATCAATTCTTATTAGAGGAGTTATTGAGATATCAGATGAATGAATGAAACTGGGCAAGGAGTTAAGGAACGTGGTCGCGATCTATTAGACACAATTATTGTTGAGGTCAGGGTTCGATTCCCGGCTCTGGCAAAAAAATGTAATTCTGGTCTGAGGAATGGAATATGCTTTACTAAGCCTCGTGAGGCAAACTGAGAAGATGTGGGTTTCATTTCCCATCTCAGATGTGGTTTATCTCACAATACCGTGGTTTTCCTATTCCATATCAGTTCATAACATAAGGCCACGGTCTCCTCCTTCGAATCCTAGTCTTACTTACAAATACAAATGAAACTACAGGTTATCAGACAAATACCCCCCTCCCCTGGGGCTACAACTAGTTGACGACCACGGGACCCCAGCTTAGTCCGGCGTTGCTTCCACTCACTTGTGCAGGGCTCCTCTCCGTCATCATCCCTGTCAACCTCCCTTAGACAATTCTCGTTCTCTTTCAGCCCCGACGGTGTTATTGTATCCAAAGCCTAGGGAGTCTTTCATTTTCCCGCCTTAATTCGTCCTTGTCCCATATTTCTGGTTACTCTGATTCTTCGTGGCGTCGGACCACTTCTTTTCTTTTCATGATATCTCCTGCCTTCTGCACAAGGTCCTAAAGGAGACAGGGTGTATGTAGCCCTACCTCATTCGATGCACCCTGGATTGTGCTACACCCTCAAGGGCTAACAGCTGGTGAGAGATTCCTGAGCTTGGTCCAGTTTCTCCATGTTTCACTGACTTTAGGGCGGACCCTCTCCTCTTCCCCTTTCCTATATTTCATGGCTCTCCTTCCTTCCAATTCCATCAACCCTCATTCTTCGAGGGCTGGGAACATACCTTTTCGTCCTGTCCTTAATTTCGCTTATTCGTTTTTTACATTTTCATTTCTTCTTCCAGTATGTACGTTCTTTGTTGTTGTTAGGCTATTGCTTGTTTATGGAGATGTGACATCGTGGTCATGTAGCCCCGTGTCTTGGGTGTGTGTGATATTTGAGAGAAAACCTGATTGTGATGGCTGTACTAGGGTGTGTAATTGAAAATTGGGAAGGAGACCACCGTGGCCTTCAGTTAAGGACCATCCCAGTATTGGCCTAGACTAGAAGTGTGGAGACCACCGAGAACCACATCCAGGATGGCTGAGGTGAGAATCGAACCTCCCTCCTCTTCTCGGTTTTGTCTCATGAAGGTGAGTGTACCCCGTTCTAGCCCTCACAACAGAATTTACATTTCTTGACAGAGCAGGGAATCGATCTTGGACCTCCGGGTCGACAGACAAGAACGCTAGCCGCTACACCTCGATGTGGTCATGAATGTTAGTGATAGGTCTGCAGATGTGGCAG
This sequence comes from Meconema thalassinum, assembly GCA_946902985.2. Classification (NCBI taxonomy): domain Eukaryota; kingdom Metazoa; phylum Arthropoda; class Insecta; order Orthoptera; family Tettigoniidae; genus Meconema; species Meconema thalassinum. The sequence goes on from OX336388.2 coordinate 747,588,717, forward strand.
TAGTTTCCATGTCATCATCATTTCCATGATCACCTAAACCATTTGGGGCCGATAACCTAGATGTTACGCCCCTTAAAACAACAATCATCATCATCATACATCAAACAAATCACAGACACATCCAAGTGCACGGGGCTATATGACTACGATATTGCAAATCCACTGAATGTATCTGTAACAAGCTTGCCACGGTGGGTGAGTGGTTATCGTGTCGGATTACCAACCCCAAGCTTGCAGGTTCGCTCCTGGCCGTGGTAAGTGATTTTTGAAAGGCGGCAAAAATCACGACACGCATGTCATACAATGTTGGCATGTTAAAGAACCCATGTTTAATTCAGTAGACCGTGTTCATAATGGCAAAATTAATCTCGGGATTTTCCACCAACACAAAGTTCCTCGTTTCTCTACTAGAAAGCGCTATAGTGTAAAGGAGCCTAGATATCTAACCTCCTTGACTTTCATAGTGCTTCAAGGAACATCAAAATTCGACATTATTATTATTATTATTATTATTATTATTATTATTATTATTATATATAATTCGTTGAGGTCATCTAGGACTACGTTAAGTCTTGCTACACTGGCAATTTGTTTCGCCTTTCTCTGAGCCCAGAATTCCCTCATTCTCTGTGAGTGGGCCATCTTGCGCTCCGCTGTCCAAGTGGTACCTTGTCTTCTTTTCGGGTTCGATGTCTCGTCTCGGGTTAGCCCATTAGTCAGTATCTTTTTGCGGAAGAGATCTCTATTGAAGGCGTCGTCGGGTTTTAGATGCAGCATTTTGAGGTCGTCTTTGGTATTCATAAACCAGGGCATTGTGGTTTTGGGTTTGGAGTCAAAGAAATGAAAAATCTGTTTAGTCAGCCTGTTTCCGTCCATTCGTTTTAGATGACCGTAATACCGTGCCCGCCTTTTACGTATCGATTCTGAAATTTTCTCTATTTCACTGTAGACTTCTTTGTTGGATTTTTTATAGTGGATACCATTCTTGTAATTTGATCCCATTATACCTCTGACGATTTTGCGCTCTTTTTTCTCCAGTTCTTCAAGGAGTCCTTTATTAGCATAGGGATAGGGTTTCGGCTGCATACATAACTACTGGTTTCAGAACAGTTTCATAATGACGTAGTTTAGTATTTTTGGACAGGCATTTTTTGTTGTATATTGAGCGCGATGTTTGATAGGCTATTTCGAGTTTGCGTACTCGTTGCTTGAGTGCTTCTTTGTCCAGTCCACTTTTCATGATGATCTCTCCCAAGTACTTAAATTTTTCCACTCTGTATTATTATTATTATTATTATTATTATTATTATTATTATTATCTGTAACAAGTATTAGAAACCACAGACTAGCTTCGTTTCGTAGTGGTTAGCACTCATGGCTAACACGACGGAGTCCCGGGTTCGATTGCCAGCTCTGCCATACTGGAAGTGGTTTTCCGTGGTTTCTCACTTATACTCCTGGAATGGTTCCTAAATTAAGCAAAACGGCCGCCTCCTTCCCAGTCCTAATCTGGATTACAACTACACACAGTAACACAGCCAATTTCTTGGGATGAAGGTTGGGCTCAACCCGTCTCCCCTTGCAAGTCCGTAGATTTCCTGACTTCGTAGTCATCCGCGTTGATGCACTGAGCTAATCCAGTAGGTATTACGGAACAGAGTATTTAATTAATATTGATTGTTTTCTAGCCGCACACATTTCACCTGCGACTCGGTCTTGTAGGAGGAAGCGAGGCGGTAATTGAGATTACCCACCTCGAGGATTTGTGTCCGACTTTTCTTCTCGCGGGGGTTTCAGTGTAAATAAAGGACAGTAAGCTTCGAGGTTAATTGCCCGTCAAGCCGAGAGCACGGAGACAAAAAAATCTCTGCTCTTCTCATTTCCTGCTAGAACAAGAGCATGACCGAACAGGTGGCTTCCCTCTTCATGTACAGGCCGAGGTGCCCGCCATCACCACCTCAATTATTACCAAAATGCAGTATGCAGGCCTAATCATTTCTAAATAATATTGAAAACTTCACAAATTAGTCTTTCTTTAAAATATTAGTGGTGTAAATTAGGGGCTTGGACATCATGATTGTCCGCCCGTTTACTTGGGTGTGTGTAGATTTTTTTTTATGGCCTGTGTTATTGTGAAGTTCAAATATCCCGTCCTTTCGGCATTACTGACTAGAGTTCGTTCGTCGTTGAACGATCACCTGATGTCCCATATCCAAAGACATGAAAACCTTGATTTACTACACCCCTGTGGAATCCGAGGAAGACCTACCGGCGCGGGTTATTGCTGCGGTGGATGTTGGAGGACCAGGAATTGGTGATCGTGTGTACCAGAACTTGGTACAGAGGTACCGTGTCTGTGTTGTCTTCGGTGGTCGTCACATCGAGCCCCACCTCTAATTGGACCAGACGACAAGCAGTAGGAGTCGGGCAGAGCGTTGAAAATGAGGGAGCTCTGAACGAGTGCTGTGGTGCTTAGCGGGAAGACGGTACGCTTCCGAACACAAGTTCTTATGTTAACCTTAACCGTCCTGGTCCCCATTACAAGCCCTCAAAGTGTGTGATGGGAATTTAGAAATACCCTGTATATGACTACCAACATAACATTCTTCGGCTTATCCCAATGAATTGGAGTCTTCGGAGCCAACCAGGCTCATTTTGGTTTTGGCTGCATGCCCTTCCTGACGCCACGTGATTTTTCAGTTGAAAATTCCACCCCATTGCCACCGGGATTCGAACCCCGGCCGTCCGGGTGAAAGACGAGCACCTAAGCCACTGCGCCATCACGCTCCCATATCGACTAACAGCTTCTACTTTCCTAGCGTTTATCCCAGTAAGGGGTCCCCTGCTTTACTACATCTTCTCCACTTTCTCCTGTCGGTGACATCTGCAGGTTGCAAGCCAACATCGTGCATATCCGTCTTAAGCTGGGTTTTCCTAGGCGCGGAAGCGCAGAGCGGAACGCGGAGAGAGCTGTCCTCTGGTCATATGTAATTTTAATGGTAATGTTTTTCTAGAAGCGGAGCGGACCGCAGTTGGAGGAGCGGAACTCGCTCCTCCGCGTTCCTCTGCTCCGGGAGCAGACGAGTCCGCTGTCGGCTGGTGGAGTGGCTGGACGTCTGTACAAGTTATGTGCAGTTTTATTCAATTGTGTCCCTTGTGTGTTTAGTATAAAGTGTGTGCACCATGAGTGTGTGTCGGTTTACTGCTTCCGAAGATGAACAACTCATTGAGTTGGTTCATGGTCATCCTATAATATGGTATCCAATAGAGAAAGAATATAAGAATGTTGTGAAGAAAGATGCCATATGCCACTCACACATTCTGGATCCTTCACTAAATGCATTAGTAACTCTTCCTCCTCCTCCTCCATTTCTTCCTCCTCTTCCAAATGTAATAAAATAGAAAGTCTAGATTCCACGTCCATATCGACCTCACCTTATCACTCCTAGTATGCAAATGAGCAACCGTTCCGCTCTCCGCCAGAGGACAACTCCGCGTCTAGGAAAACACAGTTCAGCTGGCTGATGACTCACGAGCGGAGAGCCGACTCCGCTCTCCACGTTCCGCTATCCGCTTCCGCGCCTAGGAAAACCCAGCTTTAATGTTGTTGATCCAACGCTTCGCAGGTCGTCCGCGTGGTCGCATTCCTCCTGGGTCCAGTTTGAAAGCTATTTTGGCGACTGAGTCGTTCGGCATTCTCATAACATGACCATACCAACGTAAACGAGCTCCCCTCACTTTCTTCCGAAATTGGTGTGACACCTAATTGTTGTCGAACATCTGCATTTCTGACATGGTCATATCTAGTTAGTCCAAGTGTCCAACGGAGCATCTTCATCTCCATCGTGTGCAGAGCCTGTTCATGTTTTCTTGTCATTGGGCAGAAATCTGCCCCATAAATTGCTGCCAGACGTACAACTGTCTTATAAACTTTTGCCTTTAGGTATTTAGGCATCTTTTTGTCGCAGAGGACACCGAGACCTGTTTCCATTTGAGCTAGGCCGCATTTACCCTCGCCCAAATATCTAAAGTGACATCACCATTTGACGTGATAACCGACCCTAGTTATTTAAAATTATTTGCTGCACACAATTGTAAAAGTGGCCTAATGAATACTATTTGTGAGAGTTATTATTATTTTTATTATTAAATAAAAATAAGAATGACTCGACCTCCCTCTCCGCTGCCTAGTGTTCTGAATTTAAATTGATGTATTCGTCTATCAAGATACGAGTACCAACGAACTTGGCTGCGCCAGCGTTTGTTGTTTATAGCAGCAGGAGCCTTGCGGGACGAAGTGGAGGACACAGTGCGGTCTGCACATAAGTCAAGCAGCATTGCACGTGCTACTTGTGTTAGACAGAAGTTATATTGTAAATTGTGAACGGAGAAATTAATATTAATGGGCGAATTAATCCTGGTCTAGTTTCTAATTTCACAGTTAAGGTTAACAGGAGCTCAAGTCATCACGGAGAGGAGAAAGATGACTGAGCCTACTGGAGCTGAGGCATATCGTGCCCGGGTGACTGTACCTGTCAATAAAGCAGGCTGACAACGTGACACAAGTAAACAAAGAATAGTTCTCATCTCGGCAACCGGCCTGGCAGTATGATGAATTTACCTTATAACCTGTGCAATAGTTTGCCAACTGTAATTATTAGGATCTAGGAGTGGGTTGTGTGCCTCGGGACTTCAAATAATGTACCATCCTTGCATTCACCTGAAAGGAGTATGGGAAAATTTCAGAATGACCGCTGTCAGCGCCGGTATTTGAACCTTCGATCTCCATACCTCCAACTCCTATTGGGTGGAGATATCATCAATTTACCTTGGCCTACTGGTAAATCCACACAGGACTATAGACTATTTATCTTCACAAAGATGTTATTAAATGTCAAGTGTTAGGTTCGTCAGTGACCGAAGAAGCTGTAAATTAACGCACCTGATGGCGTGACGTCATTCTGGGTAATGGAGACAAATGCCGAGCACGAACCATAACTCAGCTCCGCTCTGATATTGACAGTAATGGCTGCAAGCATTTATCAGCATTGTTCCAAGCATTAATTAACACCATTAGTTAGATTAAATCTCCGTCCCGCTGATGGGACGTTGGGAATCTGATTTGCAAACATTTTTTCGTCCATCAGATTGGTTGCTCTGTTCTATCCATCAATTATACAAGTAGTCTCGTCAATGTTGGACACGGATATGCGAATCACTGCATGTCAGTGTGAAGACACTCTCGCAGTGTTACCAACACAGTGAGAATGGATATCCACCGACGCTAATAGCAATCATCCCATGTGAGTTTTTCCTTTGTTTATCTACACGCCCTTCAGCCAAATATTGAGATGGTATCTAGTCTCGTACCACCTATTTTCAACCTACTTTAAGTATGTGAAATATAGGCTTATTAGATCACCTTATGTCCGTGTGTCTGTGCGTGTGTGTATGTGTCCCTTATAATATATAAACAGCTGGAGCAATGTCAACGAAACTCGATACGGTATTGTCCCACCTCATTTTCATACGTTGGACAAATCCAATATGGTGGCCGCACTGGCATTCTGTATCTCCGAAAATGTTCCTGATATCATCGTAAAATTCGGTATGGAATAGTGAATACTATGATAAGTCGCGTATGTGACTTTTAGAAACATGGTAGGTATAAAATTACCATGGCTGCTAAGCGAATTGAAAATATTTAATTGGAATTTTCTCACGACTTGAACTTCCGAGCGCAGTGAAACTTGATATGATAAATGTCGATACATAATTTAACCTGCAGACAATTAAGTTAATTGAATTGTTTTCATACATTCAAGATGGAGGCTGTGCGAAATGTTGAAATTCAATTACTGCAATTACTATTTTTGTGTCATAATCATGCGATTGAACTGATCACGTGTGTTTAATGAACCAACGCAACAGGCTAATCATCATCTACTGGTACGCACCTCTATGGCTTACATATAGAAAAATCCAACAAGACGATCATCCGAAATAATTCACCTGTTCTCATTACCTGCGAATCTACTACAGCAATTTAACTGAAATTTTGTATATATGTTGATAGAGGCTAGTAGAATAAGTTCACCTATGTGACTGTCTATAATCTGATGTGAACAAAACCAACATGACGGCGACGCGAAATTTACATATTCAAATTAAGTTTTCTCGTGACCTAATCATCCAAGCGCTGTGAAACTGGGCACAGAATATCTTCACAGAAGGATTAATATGTTGACGTCAAATTTAATTCAACTTTTATGAGAACTTCAAATTGGCAGCTGTGCAAAGTTTTAAAATCACGTTATTATTTCTCGTATCCTTAACAGGTGATAGAAGTGTAGATTGGTATAATGAAGCACCATTATAATTAGGGCTCGGATTTTTACGTAAATAAATATTTTTATGTAAATGCATATTTTAAGCATTTTTTCTATAAATACATAAATTCCTGCTTTTCACTTATTAGCACATAGAAAGACATAATATTTACATTGTTTTAAATCAGTATGCTAGATTTTTCAGTTTATTGCATTTTTGTTCAGTGTTACTTCAACGGGGAAGAACCTGTGAGCTATCTAATCTTCATGCAGAGCGTATGTCAGCTTGCAACTGTGTTATTCTTAACTTGTCGCCCCATCCCACTCACTGTGGAAGCAAGGGATTTCCTTGTCCGTAGCCATATTGCACCACGTGCTAGACCTTTCATGCCAGCTACCTGGAATCAGTGTCACTCACATGTAGTTCATTTCTGGCACAGTGAAGTGTAAGGCAGTTCTACGATGCCTCAAGTAAAAACAACTACAAGGTATCGTCTGTTGCAGAATTTAAAGGCAATTTTACTTCTGATGGGGCGTTCTGTTCTGCCAACCATTTGGGAAAGCAATCAAAACCGAAGAGCTATCTCAAGTTACACAACACCTCAATGGCAAGAAACATATTGCCGCAGTTTCGAGCCTTCAGAATAAGTGTTGCGCGATAATCGTTGGTCATTTGTGATGGACAACCTGAAGATGTATCTCGTTGTGTATTGCAATGCTTCAGCAGTCTGTGAGACATAGCATAAATTGCATTCATAAGTATGGTACTACATGATGTTTATATTCACATTAATAAACTAAATTATAATTAAATATTTTTACTTTTTAGTCACATATTTCAGGTATTTTAAATACATAAAAAATAAATGTTTTCCTGATTTTTAGCACCTAAAAATCCGAGCCCTAATTATAATATTCATCTGCTGGCATATAATTATATAGGCTATACAGGGTGATTCATAATTCCTATTACAAACTTATGGGGGTTGTAGAGGGGACTAAGTAGACCACAGTTTGAACAGGAACCCTTGTCCGGACATTTATCGTTTCGATACCAAGTCTGTTTGAAGATCACTTTCATTTTACATCACCCGCTTCACGGAACGCAAATAACATTGGCTGAGGGCAACCTCTGCAGTCTCCTGATGTCATACAGTACGTATGTCTTCTGTTTACAAACCGTAGAGGCATTGAGTCCGCTTTTACAGCAGTTCTGATGCAGTCAGGCGCAGTAGTCTACAGGACGAGACCGCAGTCCAATACTATCGTGTCGTCTGTTCATTTACAAACAGTAGTGACAGTGAGTCCACACTTTGACAGGTCGAGGAAGTCCAATTACGTGGCCACCACGATCGCCAGATTTAACTCCCCTCGACTTTTTCCTGTGGGGCCACATGAAGAACCTTGTTTATGAGACCCCTGTCGAGTCGGATGAAGATCTTGTTGCACGCGTTCCGGTGGCAGCGCACATAATTGAACACACACCAGTTCTCTTGGAACATGTGTATGACAACATGCTGCACAGGTACACGTTGTGTAATGAACAGCAGGGTCGCCACGTGGAACAACCCTTGTAGTGCATACTTGTCTGTAGTGAAGTGGGAGATGTGCAATCGAGTCTAACTGATTTGGTATCGAAACGATACATGTCCGGACATGGGTTCCCAATCAAAATGTGATCTACTTAGTCCCCTGTACAACCCCCAGAAGTTTGTAATAGGAATTATGAACCACCCTGTATATACACACATCAAAAAAAGTTTTGCATCACCTCGGTTCCAAGAGTTCCGGAACCTTTAAATACAAAGGGAATAGAGATCAACACAAACAACATTTCAGCTCGTTTTATTGCTCATGAGACCCACACATTGCATGTTGTACCATCATACAGCTAGACTTTCAGCATTTGTGGTCCAGATTGCAGTACACACCACTACCTCTAATACCCAGTAGCACGTCCTCTTGCATTGATGCATGCCTGTATTCGTCGTGGCATACTATCCACAAGTTCATCAAGACACTGTTGGTCCAAATTGTCCCACTCCTCAACGACAATTCGGCGTAAATCTCTCAGAGTGGTTGGTGGGTCAAGACGTCCATAAACAGCCCTTTTCAACATATCCCAGGCATGTTCGATAGGGTTCATGTCTGGCGAACATGCTGGCCACTGTAGTCGAGCGATGTCGTTATCTTGAAGGAACGCATTCACAAGATGTGCACGATGAGGTCGAGAATTGTCGTCCATGAAGACAAATGCCTCTCCAATATTCTGCCGATATGGGTGCACTATGGGTCGGAGGATGTCATTCAGGTATCGTAAAGCCGTTTCGGAGCCTTCCATGACCACCAGTGGCGTACGTCGGCCCCACATAATGCCACCCCAAAACATCAGGGAACCACCACCTTGCTGCACTCGCTGGACAGTGTGTCTAAGACGTTCAGCCTGACCAGGGTGCCTCCAAACACGTCTCCGACGATTGTCTGGTTGAAGGCATATGCGACACTCATCGGTGAAGAGAACGTGATGCCAATTCTGTGGGGTCCATTCAGCATGTTGTTGGGCCCATCTGTACCGCGCTGCATGGTGTCGGGGTTGCAAAGCTGGACCTCGCCATGGACGTCGGGAGTGAAGTTGCGCATCATGCAGCCTATTGCGCACAGTTTGAGTTGAAACACGACGTCCTGTGGCTGAACGAAACGCATTATTCAACATGGTGGCATTGCTGTCAGGGTTCCTCCGAGCGGCAATCCGTAAGTAGCGGTCATCCACTACAGTAGTAGCCCTTGGGCGGCCTGAGCGAGGCCTGTCATCGACAGTTCCTGAGTTATATTCCTCGTCGGGAATAGAACCCACAACCACCAATATTAATGGATTCAGCTTCTAAAAGCTGAATTATTATTATTATCATTACTGCAAGTGTCAGCCGAGTTTCAACAGACAGTATGTATGCTAATTTCCCAATACTAAGTGACTCGAGCTGTGTGTAATCTGATAACAACTCAAAGTCCAGAGGACGCACAAACTCGTGCCTTGCTAGCTATGAATCATTTCTCAGTATAATATTTTATAACAACTCGAGGTCCAAATGACACATACCCTTGTGACTAGCATGCTATGCATATTTACAAAACAGCTCAGGGTTCAGATGGCTCACAGTCTCGTGCTTGACAGAGTCCAACCGGATATTTCCGTGACGTATGTTTCCTACTCCAAAACCTCCAGTAGTCCCTTCCACGTGTGTCCCCCTCCACTCTGGTAACTAGCCAGTAAGATGGTATTGTATCCCACCTAGAGGGATTGACATGTGACTTGTTTAATTCTAATAAAACCCTGGACTCACAGAGCTCCAGTCTCTTGTAACTCAGTAATCTTAAGACTAACCAACTGAACTGGTTGGCATACGGGCTTCATGCCTCGGCACTTGTAAATAACTTCAAATGTATTAGTGACTAGTCGAAACAATAAATATATCAATTAAACTCTTCGCTTCATTTGAAATAGATATCACTCAGACTCGTGGAGAACCTGTGAGGACCTAGCTTAGCAAGCTAGCCACGAACAATTGTTAAGCGACAAACTTAACTGGAATCCCGTCCGGGATTCGAGTCGAGTAACTTGACTGGGGGCCTGCCGTCCGAGATAGATAAATGATCGCCACTAGATCTACGTGCTAGTTGGATGAAGTGTTCAGACAACGATCCAGAATCGCCTTTCGTCACTCGTCTAGCAAAGCCAGTTATCTTCCCGAAAACTACTGAAGTAATCTATTTCATTTGAACCAGCCAGCTAGTTAGGAGTGGAACTGACAACCTCACTGGAGGCTTTTCGAACACAACCGACTACGCTAGCTTGAAGGAAGGAAGCTCGCAGACAACGCTCCAGCAGCGCCTTTCGCAGCAACCAACCGCCATCGCCGTACGAGTGTACCGACAGCTCTGAAAAGGGGCTCGCTCGCTCGACGTCGCCGAAGAGAACCAACCGACTACGGAACGAGAGGAAGTAAGCCGACAACGCTCCAAGAATCCAAGGATCGAAGCAGCGCCTTTCGACTACAGCCTATCGCCGTACGTTGCTGCTGTACGTGCGCACCGACAGCTCTGAAAAGGGGCTCGCTCGCTCGACATCGCAGAAGAAAAACCAACCGACTACAACTACAGACCAAGGAAGATGCAGTCCAAGCTGATCATCATTTCCTGCCTGTAAGTTACATTTGAAATACCTTATTTGTACTGCCTAAATATTGCTACCAACAGCATGGTTCATTCTTAACTTACAGTAACAAGAGCAATAATAATAAATTCATTTAGCCCTTCAAAAGAGGAGTGAGTTTGTGTAAATCTAAACGGGGTTTTCGCATACCACTATTTTCTTTTGAATTAAAAACGTAGATATTAAGATAATAATAAATTTGTTTTGCCTTTCAAATGAAAAAGGATTTAGCTTGATCGAAAGATACGTCGCTTTTCCTATTTCATTTTGAACTAATACTTGTAAAATTAAAAAATTAAATAATAAATTCTTGCCTTTCAATCGGAAGCAAATTACGGTAAACTTTGACTAGCAGAGTTTGCTTTGTTATTTCGTTTGAATTAAATTAATAAATTAAAACAAATAATAAATACATAATAATAAATATTTGCGCCTTTCAAAAAGAATAATCAAAGTGCGTTCTGATTTAGCGGACCTTACACTTTTTATCCACTTTTTGAATTAATATTAAAACTAAACCTTTTTTTTTATAAACAAACAAAAAAACATCATCATCAATCATCATTCTCATTTCAGAATAAATATCATTTTACTAGCTTATATTGTGGAGAATCTAAACGGGATATCCACATATCATTAATCTTTCAAACTAATAATAATAATAAATAAGTTAATAATTTTCAATTATTCAATTAACTAGTCAATTAATTAATTATAATAAATCACAATGCCTGAGACAGAATTGCTATCAAAATTTGAGTACGCTCAAATACAATTGCTACCCGAATTTAATGGAAGTACGTCTTGCAGTCTAGACTACTTTCTTGCAAGATGTGATAGTTTCTTAAATACTCACAGGAGAGCCAATGCAGTTCCCAACGCTAACATCATTAATGATTTTTTATTTAATGTTGTCAAATCGAAACTAAAAGGAGAAGCTAGTACTATTTTAGATCTGGATGCAAACTCTAGTTATGAGAAATTTAAAGAAAAACTGATCAGGAAATTTGGTGACGTAAAAGATGAAAGACTGCTAGTTCAAGAAATTTATAATTGCTTCCAAAAGAGAAGTGAGGCTTACACAGATTATCACGACAGACTAGACGCTCTAGTCTTACAATGTAAAAGTTTATGCAAATTAAACTACAGGGATCAGATCTTAGAGCTCAAACTAAGAGAGCTAGACGATCTGAGTTTAAACACTTTCAAAGCCGGAATCTTAGAACCGTACCGAGCATATCTGCGCTATGCCCAAGTCACAGATTTAAGCCACGCATTGAGACATTGCAGGACTTACGATAATGACCGTGCACACGAGAATTACATGGATCAATTGAGAGGGACACCAAAACTTCCTCCAAATAACCATGCCAGTCACAGACCATTCACGCAGTCATCACCTAACAGATTCAATCAAGCGACACAACCACTAAACCATACTGCTCACAATCCGTTTGCATATCCAAGGCCACAAAGCCACTACTTTCCCCAACCACGACCCTTTTCCAACCAACCTAACCAACAATTCAGAATCCCTAACCAATCACCAAACTTCAGACCCTTTCAAGGTCCGAACCCACCGACTTTCAAACCACAGAACCAACAACCCTTTAAACCAATGAATCGTCCTTATCCTACGCCAAATAACATAGGCCGACGTTTCACACCTAATAACCAAAGTTATCCTAAGCCTATGTCTGGTGTATCCACCATCCGAGGGAATGTAAATACGCACGCAGATAAAACCAACGATTGTGACTATGTACCACCAGAATACTTTCAGGAGGCACACTCGTCAGAATATTTTGAAGAAACACAACCGTACGAACACGAGTTCGAATACGACACAGTCCACCCATCCTCATTCTCATTCAATGAAGATCACGAACAAAGTCAGGATTTTCTCTTGGCTCAGTCCTCTCAAGCGAAGACTTAAATAACATAAGAAATGCTCCTAAATTACCATTCATCACTCTATTTGGTTTTAAAATTTTAATAGACAGTGGTGCTTGTAATTCTGTAATGAATCCGACAGTCGCACACGAACACTTTGCAGAATACCTTTACCAAGAACCGTTCTGCATACAATCAGTACATTCGAAAACGATAGGCGAAGAAAACATACAATTCCCTATCTTTTCAGAATATGAAATTGACACTCCCGTAGACTTTAGAGTCATGCAATGGCATGATTATTTCGATGCGCTAATTGGCACAGATGATTTTGTCAAACTAGGTGCGAAGATAGATTATGAATCGAACCTAGTTACGCTAGGCAATAAAGCCATACCATTCCATTTTCACTCGAGCAATAAGCAAGTGAATCATTTTCAACCCGCAGTAGATACACATAACACTGCGATTCCTGTCAACATCGAGAAAGGAGATGAGTATATTCTGAATTTTAAATATGGTGAAATGTATCTCTTAGATGCCAAAAACCATCAGGTCATATACCCCACAGAAACACAACTAAGACAAGAGTTTAAGGAACCGATTTTAGTTGAGCCACTGGAAAAGGACTCCATTACAGTCGGCGATATTCAAGAATATCCCCACACAAAACTAGAAGAATCTGATTTTGACAAAAGAAAGACCAATCACGTTGCAGATACAATTTCTAGAATACAAGTAAATGTGAACGACGAAACAGTCTCGAATGTAGCCATCCCCGGAGATGCCACATATCAAGACGAAATTGATAATGAAACCGTACACTCGAATCAGGAAGATCCTATCTTCACACTGAAAACATCAGAGCGTAATTTGAACCAAAACCGAAATCAAATTATCTTAAAATATGGTAATGTCCCTAAGGTTCTTGAACAGAAACTGTTCAAGAAATACACACGACACGTTATGATAGTAACACAGAAAAACCTTCAACAAGATTTGAACAAACACCTACTTAAAGTAAGCAACACCTCAAACAAGTACGCCATTTACTTTAATGATCTAACCCTTGAAATCCCATTCATTAGAACATGCCAGAAATTATTCACGTCAGAGCTAGTAATTATTAGAACAAATAAATTTTTAGAGAACATTGAATGTCCAGAAACACAGAAACAGTTAATTCTACAATATCATTCAATACATCACAATGGTATTATTGAAACGTTTGAACACCTTCGAACCAAGTACTATTGGCCACACCTAAAAGAACAAATTACAAATGTAATAAGTCAGTGTAACTTATGTCATAGAAATAAATATGAAAGACACCCTAACGAGGTATCAAACCAAGGTCCTATAACAGCCGACTACCCATTTGCTCAGATACATATTGATACTCCTCAATGTGTCTCCTCGTCTCCAAAAAGTAATGAATATATTGAGAGACAAGGAAACCAGTTGAAAATCTTAAATGAAAGTAAACCGGAACCAAACGATTCCAATTTCGAGCACTCCTATCAAATAGGCGAAACTGTATATGTCCTAGACCCTCTAACGAGAAATAGGAAATCCAGAAAACTATATAATGAAGGCACAATAATCAAACTTGAAGAAAACCGAGTATACTGCAAAATGAAAAATGGTAAGACCCATGTCAGAAATTTCCGTGACATTAAACCTAAAAGGAAATTTCTTCTCTACTCAGATTCCTACCATGATATGCCATCATCTACACAGAACCCATAACAACGTCGGGATTTTATGCCGACCCCATGGGATCTGTATTGGTAATCATTAATTACCATAAATTCATGTTTCATTTCAATCTTACTACTTTAAAAGATTCGTACAAAAATATTGATGAAACTGTCTCTAGCCTTTTATTAAAAAGTAATAATACCTAATACATATAATAGAACTAAACGTGGTCTAATAAATTGATTAAGAAAAGTAATTAAGTTCATCTCTGGCAATCTAGACCAGGATGATTTAGATATTTTACAAAGTCAATTAGACATTCTAAAACAAAGCCGCACTAATGAAATTAAACATATAAATAAACTAGTATCATTCACAAATTCAATTGCTCAAAAATGTTATGATAAAATGAATCATGTTAATGGTCAATATGAAGGTAATCCAAGGTATACTTCGAACAGAAGACTTCAAGATAAATCTACTAGAAAACATCCAATAAGTGTTACTGTGCATCAACAAATTCCAAGAAATCATGCGAGTGTTTCAAGAGACCATTAGTCTCTCATTTCATGAAATGACGAATGTAAAATTGTTCTCAAGAAAAGACTTAACTAACATAGTCAAACATTTGTTATCAATCTACCCTACACAGAGTATGATCCATACTGATCAATACCATCAGTATGAAAACCTGAAATTGTCAAAGACTCAAGTCCTTATGCTGGACGAAGAAATAATTATAATTCTATCCATGCCAATAACGGATGGAAACCAATACAAACTATATGATGTAACCCCTATACCCACTATTAATAATATTGTACTTGTCCCGTCTGAAAAATATTACCTACAAGGTCCAATTTTGAAATGGTCCACTGTACCATGTATTAAGAACACTCAAACTTATGTGTGTTTATATTATAACACCAGAATCACAAATTGTAATTTAACAAACACTGCAGGATGTGAATTTGCTTCTGTAAAGAATAATGTAAAAATATCTAGACCCTTAAACAAGGAACACATTCTGTTCCTTACTAAAGATCCAGAGGTAATTTTACAAACGTGCCCAGAATCCCAGAAATCCATACAGATTTCAGGACCACAGGTAATTTATTCTAATGAATCTTGTCCTATTTCCAGTATGGGAATAACTTTACAACAAAAACCTACCAATTACATTCATTCTTTCCCATCCTTAAATATTCAGAATGAACCTGCAATAAAGAATGAAATTAAGTTTCACATTTCCCATTTAGATGTAAAGAAATTGAAACTGGACTTAAAACCAATCCCTCTAACTTCTATTGGTACAAAAATATTCGTATCTACCAATGTCATTCTTGTGATATTAATAACAGGTATTGTTATAATCATGTTCAGGAAAAGACTGTATAAATTATGTAAATCTGTAAAAATTAGAAATAAGAAAAATGAAAATGTTACTGAGGGCAGTAACGTTAAAGAAAGAGGGGAGGAGTTATATTCCTCGTCGGGAATAGAACCCACAACCACCAATATTAATGGATTCAGCTTCTAAAAGCTGAATTATTATTATTATCATTACTGCAAGTGTCAGCCGAGTTTCAACAGACAGTATGTATGCTAATTTCCCAATACTAAGTGACTCGAGCTGTGTGTAATCTGATAACAACTCAAAGTCCAGAGGACGCACAAACTCGTGCCTTGCTAGCTATGAATCATTTCTCAGTATAATATTTTATAACAACTCGAGGTCCAAATGACACATACCCTTGTGACTAGCATGCTATGCATATTTACAAAACAGCTCAGGGTTCAGATGGCTCACAGTCTCGTGCTTGACAGAGTCCAACCGGATATTTCCGTGACGTATGTTTCCTACTCCAAAACCTCCAGTAGTCCCTTCCACGTGTGTCCCCCTCCACTCTGGTAACTAGCCAGTAAGATGGTATTGTATCCCACCTAGAAGGATTGACATGTGACTTGTTTAATTCTAATAAAACCCTGGACTCACAGAGCTCCAGTCTCTTGTAACTCAGTAATCTTAAGACTAACCAACTGAACTGGTTGGCATACGGGCTTCATGCCTCGGCACTTGTAAATAACTTCAAATGTATTAGTGACTAGTCGAAACAATAAATATATCAATTAAACTCTTCGCTTCATTTGAAATAGATATCACTCAGACTCGTGGAGAACCTGTGAGGACCTAGCTTAGCAAGCTAGCCACGAACAATTGTTAAGCGACAAACTTAACTGGAATCCCGTCCGGGATTCGAGTCGAGTAACTTAACTCCTGTATCTCTGTACCTCCTCCATGTCCGAACAACATCGCTTTGGTTCACTCTGAGATGCCTGGAAACTTCCCTTGTTGAGAGCCCTTCTTGACACAAAGTAACAATGCGGACGCGATCGAACTGCGGTATTGACCTTCTAGGCATGGTAGAACTACAGACAACATGAGCAGCGTACCTTCGTCCTGGTGGAATGACTGGAACTGATCGGCTGTCGTACCCCCTCCGTCTAATAGGCCCTGCTCATGCATGGTTGTTTACATCTTTGAGCAGTTTTAGTGACATCTATGAACAGTCAAAGGGACTGTATCTTTGATACAATATACACAGTCAACGTCTATATGCCGGAGATCTGGGAACCGAGGTGATGCAAAACTTTTTTTGATGTGTGTATATGTAATTCCAGCATGGCGTCCATGCGATATATTTCACTGGTTCACAATATCTCCGCAACTATTTAAGCAATCAAACTAACATTTTACAGGACGGTTAAGTAAGTTCATTTTTGTGACTAATAAAATCCTGAGGAACACAAAAAACTAACATGGTGTTCAAATGGTTTTAAAATATTTCAAATGCATTTTCTGGCGATCTACGTAACTACCCGAGAGCAAGAAGCTTAGCTCAGTGAATCTTTATTCATAGCTTAGTAGGCCTAATGAAACATGAAATGATGTTCAATTGGTTTTAAAAAATCAGTAGATATGAGTTCGAAATTTTAAAAACTTATTTTTTATTTAAAGATTATTTCAAGTTGCTAGGAAGCCTGCCTTATCCCTGTCCCTAACACAGGTACACACACTAATACAGTTATCACATAAATACAGGTTATTGAACAAATTCAACACACACCCAATTACACGTGGCTTATGACCAATATGTCCTAAGCCCCTAAATTGAATTAACTACAACAACAAGAGCTTCTAATATAGGCCTACAGCATCTTTTACCCCGCGGAAATGTACTGAGGAAATTACCTGAATTGGTTCACGGTTGAATTTCGAAATGAGGTCGGGTCTCTGCGCCTCTACAGCTCCCCTAGTCTTCATGCCAGGAAGTTAGACCCGTTTGTTTATCGCCATTGTTGTTCAGTTAAATGAGACGACACAATCTCTTTTGTCTCTGTGGCAAATTTGCGCTTGTTAACTTGGAGATCCGTGCTGTATTGAAATATTTCTGCGCGAGGCAACAGTAAGGCGAACGAAACTGTCTGGGGGGGACTGATAAAGGCTAACTTAATGAATGTAGTATACTGCAGTTTCCTGCTTGCGTTTAGCATGGAATAATGAAGACTTCCACAGTCACGCCACCAATAAAGGGCTTTAACGGTCCTATATTTAGCGCCAGTATGCATGCAGACCGACGTTATTAACACGACAGCGAATCCTAGGCTTAAGTAAGGGATAATATTAACTAACTAGAAAATCAGTCCCAGAAAATCTAGCAGATTGAGAGTTAATTTGACTATTTCACATAGGCCTATACGTTAGTGTTTTAATATAAACCAATATCGTCAAGGAATGTCTTCCATATTAAGATATCAGGACTGGTTTGTTGCCCCGTGACTATTGAACATATAAATACCAAAGGGGGATATTTTTAGCCTACTTTTCATATTTTGCAAAAATGAGGAAAAAGTAGACTTATGAGATCGATCCGGGAAAATGTGTGTCTGTCCTTCTGTCTGTCTAGCTGTGTGTGTGTCCTCCGGCTGCAGCAATCGAAACAAAATTTAGTATGAGTAAAGATGTATACCGGAACATCTCAAGCCCATATTTGGAAATGATGTTAGTGCTATAAACAGCTGAAAAAACGCACTAAAAATTTTAGCTCCTTGTTGGATATCATGGAAGGTATGCATGGGAGCTATTCCAAAATTGGCACACATGTAGATAATACTACTGTATTTCAGTTTAATTTCCAGGAGGCCATACATGACAGTGTTGCCAAAATAATTTTAAGCCTTCTGATAGGTCCAATGTTTAAATGCATATAACTTCTACACTATTAATTGGATTTCAACCAAATTTTGTATGTAATATGTGTACATAAACAGATATGACTGAGTGTATTCTTAAGAGCCACCAGGGCTGCCAACTGTTAATAATTGCTCTCTCTATTTTCTTCATCCAAATACCAATATATCCGAAAGTATGCAAGCTGACAGCTTTAAACTATGCACACGTATAGTACCTGACATTTTAGATTAATTTGGAATAACTAATATACTTCAGTTCTACCAACATGATTCTAAGCCTGCTGATAGGACCAATTTTTAAATACACGTAGGCCCTAACTTCTATATTATCAGTTGGATTTCAACCAAATTTCGTATGTGCTATGTGTAACATAACAGATATGACTATAAGTATTCTTAAGAGCAATCAGGGCTGCCAACTGTTAATAAATGCTGTCTATATTTGTTTTACCCTAATATCAATATATGTGAAAGTATGCAAGCCAACAGCTCTATACTTTGCACACGTATAGCACCTGACATTCTAGATTAATTTGTAGTAATTAATATAAGTCAGTGCTGCCAACATGATTCTATGCTTGCTGATAGGTCCAATTTTAAAATACATGTAACTTCTATACTAACAAATGGATTTTATCCAAAATTGGCACAACAAGATATAATATTTCAGATTATTTCTGACCAGCACACGCTTGACATTGTTGCCAACATGCTTTTACGCGTGCTGATAGATCCAGTGTCTAACTGCATGTAACGTCCATTGGACTTTGACCAAATTTTGTATTCAGTACCTTGAGTGATGGAACTAAGAATATATTCAGTCACCAGGGCTGCCAACTGTAGTGCTCTATTAGGCTACATTATACCAGGTAAATTTCGAACTAATTAGACATTTCGATATTACCAACTTAATTTCGTCATTATTCTAGATAGGTTCATACTGTATACTGTAGATTACTCATTGGCATGAAACTTACTTTTAATAAAAGTAGGCTCCTTAGTTCGTCACGGAACTTCTTGTTTAACCACCACTTGTTATTTCGTTTTGTATTTTTTTTAATAATTTGATATTTGATATGTATGTCTCCCCTTTGTTATTCCCGTTTTCCAACAGGGTCGGCGATGACATGCGATGAAAGTCTTTGTGGTGGATGGTTTTTATGGCCGGGTGCCCTTTCTGACGCCAACCTCATGAGAGGAGTTAACGAGAGATGAATTGAATGAAGATGAATGAAACTGGGGAAGGATGTGGAAGGAAGCGGCCGTTGCCTGTCGGAAGGTATCGTTCCAGACTTTGTCTGAAATGCCTTAAGTGTCACGGGTTTTGCTTGTGCGTACTAATGAGTGACAGTTCTACCGGGAGATTCTTGAAAGACTTCGCAAAACGGTCATTCGTGTGAGACCAAGCATCAAGCTGAACTGGGTGTTGTACCATGACAATGCACCTTGCCACACAGCGATTCCAGTGATCGAGCATTCCTGTGGCTCCTCAGCCTCCTGATTCGCCCGATTTGAGTCCTTGTGACTTTTCTTCTTGAGATAGAAAACACGCCTCATGGGACGTCGTTTAGGGGGCACTGAACACCATTCAAACGGCTGTTACCGACCAGCTGAAGGTGATTCCAGTGTCCGAGTTCCAGCACTGCTATGTGGAATGGAAAAACCGCCTCCAGGGCTGTGTGGCTTCCCAAGGCAGTTACTTTGAAGAGGACGGTGTTGAATTGTAATGGTATTGGAATAAACCCAGGTGTAAAATCAGTATATAGTATATCGTATGGTAGTGAGACCTGTGGTATGTGTGGTTCAGAGACTTGGACCATGACGCAAGGTGATGAGTAATTGCTAAGAAGATGGGAAAGGAAGATACTCAGAAAAGTATATGGACCAGTAAACGAGGGTGAATTCTGGCGAATCAGAAATAATATGGAGATGAGAGAGTTGCTTGGTAAGCCAGATATAGTAGTGGAAATAAGAAGTAGTAGACTGCGGCGTTGGTTGGGACATGCAGAAAGAATGACAGAGAACAGGGTGGTAGGGAAGGTCATCAATGGGAAGCCAGGAGGACGGCGTGTGAGGGGAAGACCTAGGACCAGGTGGCTGGACAACGTGGAGGAGGATCTGAGAAGGATGGGAGTCAGAAGATGAAGAACCAAAGCAGTCAACAGGGAAGAATGGGTGGAGATTGTCCAGGAGGCCAAGGCCCTACAAGGGCTGTAGCACCAAAGAGTAAGTAAGTAAAAAATCAGTCTCTCACACCTCGTATATACGCATTTTCATTTGATATTGTTTTGCCGTTCAGCGTCCAGTCTAGTCTGCAAGCCTCTGTATGCAAACAATTCGCCGCCAGGATCCCCCATTAGCAGCGATGCCGCTTCCTCTGAATTTATGCAAAAGCTTAATTTTTTTTAAATCTCTAAACCTATTTGTTCACTTTTCAATACAGGGTCATGGAAAAAGGGTGGCTTAATTTTGATTTGTAATAGCTCAGCCTGTAATAAAGATAATTTAATTATGTTTACACCAAAAGATAGAGAAAACCATAAAGTTTTGTTTACCTATTTAGTAGGTTTCGATGTGAGCTCCGCCTGTGGTACGAATCACCGATTATATAGCAACTGTGACTCCTGACATGATTCGGCGGACCTGGACGAGGTGGACTATCGCTTGGATGTGTGTCGTGCCACAGGCAGAGCTAAAGCAGCCTGGAGGAATGTGATCCAGCTGGCAGTGTTACCATGTGGAATATATAATAACATACGGATTACTTCAAGGATTGGAGGCGCCATTACAGATATTACTACAATAAATCATCTTCAAGTTGTTGTTCTTTGGTGTAAAAATATTCATTATATCATATTTGCTGAAAACAATTATGATTTATTTAGAGTCTGTTTTTCAATCTCTGGATAAAAGTGATGGGCATCCACTCCCCCAGTAACTTTCCTCAACACTTTCATACTGAACGGTAAACGCTCATGCGAACGCTGATGTCAACTCATTGAAATACAAACCACATGTCTTAGTATCAGTATTGAAATGATGATATGCATTTATATGAAACATTGTAACTAGTCGGCAAAGCCGGTATTATATTTCTGCACAATGGGTATTCAGATATTAACCCACATTGCGGTAATGCAGTGATCAATGTAATATATATCGATGGTTGTATACGGGATCTGGGCTAGCCTATCCGAGACCATATAGGAATTCCCTTTACTGTCAAGCAGGCGTATTCTTAACTAATTTAAAACTCAATTCCACGCAAGAACATTATTGAAAAAAGCAAAATATTAATGGAGCATAAAAATACTTCCATGTTATTACCGGCACGTGAAAATTAGTACCTGTCTTGTACTCCAAATGTCTGGTTGTAATGGCTGAGTGGATAGCATCTTGGTCTGCGAATCAAGAGGTCTCAGGTTCGAACCCCAGTTCCAGTAATTATTTTTGCTACCTGATTATCGATTTAAACGATATCTATCATAACATTATGCGTCATTTTAACAGAATCTACATGAAATTACGATTTATCTAATTTTAATTGCAATAGTTTGCACCAAGCAGGAGTTGGGAAATTTGATTCTATTGAGCATTATTTCTAGTAGTCTATAGATAGGCTAGAGACTATGGTTTCATTCCTCCTCTTAACTTACAATATAATATGTGATGTTTGTTCAAACAAGTGTGACAGTAGCATATCTCCAATTTAATCTATACATTCATCATAGTACCAGTATGAAAACGGAGCGTAAATGAACGTTTTAAGAATGTCCAAGCTGTGTAGTATATGAGTAGGATAACATGTCAGATGACTTCACATACATTTCATCTCAATCTCATGGTAGAATAACATGTCAGATGTTACACATCATATGCGACTACTGTAAGACTCGTATCTTTTTTCGATGACCCTGTACAATAACTTAAACCCTATACTACGCTATATCAACGATACATGTTTCGACTTAGGCCTATGTGAAGCAGATTGATGACCAATTGAATTCGGCGATGATGATAATATCAGGTTGCATCAGGACCACTCCTCTGTACTGGTTTGCACCTCTAAGTCACATTGCACCACCTGATTTACGTAGACAAAACTCTCTCCTGGGGTAATATCTAAAGGTTATCTCCACTCCACAGATTCCTATTCATTCTGACATACCTACGGTAAAGGTAAATCGCTTGAATCGCGCCGACCACCCATTCTAACAGCGGAATCTCTACAATTATATAATTTTTAGATTGACAACAAGTGGTCTGAGGTATGGAATATTTTATACTATGAGAAATATAGAAACTTCATTGATCCTATCAAGAAACCAGCTGGTATGGAACTACCCGGCCATATATGGAAATTACTCAACAGGATTCGAACGGGACATGGGGTCTGCACAGACAGCTTATATGCACCGTGTGTGTTGCCCTAGTGGAGCGCAGCGGCACTAAAGTAGTGAGGCGAGGCGGGAATACGGCATGTATGAGTAGCAGTGCATAAACGTAGGCGAGGATATTCTTCTATTCGGGACTGAATACAAATGTGAGATTTAAGAAGCCTGTCATTAAATGTTTTCAACGTGTTGTTTAAAATAACATCTCGCGGAAAACGTACGGGTGAAGTACGTCATGAAAATCGCCTGTTGGTATTTTAAATGAAGATAAAGACCGGACTGTCTAATTCTGCTATGAGAGTTTTGGTCGGAGTCCATCGTACAACTGAGTCACGCATTTTCACCACCACTACGATGCTTCTAGCATCCGAAATGACACATTTCGTGTTCTGACCAAGTATTGAAAGTGTATAGGAGGCTATGGAGTGTTCAAAGACAAACACCTGAAATATAGGTTGATTACGATTGTACGAAAATTAAAGTTGAACAACCTCCTAAGGTAGATCGTAGAGTATTTCTCTAATCCCATTACAAGGGAACATACTGAACCCTTAATATGATTGCCACATATTAATGTTTCATATTTCTGGTCTGTGTGAGGACGAAACATGACATTTGAAGGAGGCGTGCTACTATGTTGAAATTTAGAAGCTACCTGGCAAGAAGAAGGGAGCCTGACATCCTGTTCGAACAATGAGGCAGGGGTGAGTTTGGAATGCAGCCCGGCCTGAAGAAAGAGACAAAACCCGTTAGCTGGAGTTCAAGAACCTAGTTTGGCGCGTTGGACAAAATTAGTCACCCCTAAGCGTCTGTTCTTTGTGAGACAAGGGAAAAGACGGAGAAGCAGAAGAAATTGCGAGGGAAACGACTGTGCGTTAACGCCTACGTGAGCGGGGTCCGCATTTAACCGCGAGTTCAGAAACAGCACCCCAACCAATGAGAAATGAGTACGCGGGGCCTTTCGCGCTATTTCGAAGGTACGCCGTCAGAAGAATTTAAGGGGGGAAATTGATTACGATTAATTGCACGATCAAAAGAAAACCCGCATGCCATAGATGTTCGATTCACATCAAGACAAGATCCCTGATATGTGCTGTGTGTCTGTAGGACTACTGGATGAATAATTAGATATTTTATTCAGTCCCGCCCCCACTTTTCGGACTAAAATATATAAATACTGAGTGGAGTGTTCACTGAAAGACATTACTATTTCATTCGTTGACATATTGTGAAGGCTGACTACGCTCGTTCTACGTTACTATTTTGGGAAGTTACAATGTCTGTTATTAGGCAAGTCAGTGGACTTAGCAAGTTTCGAGCCAGTAAAAGAGAGGAACTTAAACTTTAATAAAATCATTGCTCTTAGGAGATGAATTCTACATCTCAAGTGTATAAATTAATATGTTTTGCGTGTGAAATGTTTCTAGATAGCACCCTGCTATAAGTTAGGGACAGTCATCGTTAAATATTGCTATCCGGACTTGTGGGTGGATATATATATCCACGCTAGCAATCTATTAGGGATATTGTGTGAGGCACTATTATAAAACAAACTGACAATTCTATTTGAAGCAGCCTGCCAGAAATAGAGACCGTGGTATCAGCAACTGAAGAAGAATGGTGCTACTGAAATTGAACACGGGAATGTTTGGGTGCTAAGCGCACATGGTTGGGGTCATGCCCAGGAAACGTCAACGTGGAGGAGACTGGAAAGGATGAGTACAGAATGATTTATATCATTATGTAGCCTAGTTTTGGTTGTCGGGGATCCTTGTATATATTGTTTAGTTTTTATGTTTTCTTTTGTGTGTTTAGAGTGTTTTTTGTGACCGACCACTACTTTTAATTGGCGATGAGCATCGTGGTTATTCTTTTGTATTTCATTAATTTTTTGCGGGACAGTAGATTAAATTGTACCCGCGTGTACAGAATGTGTTTTTATGTCAGATTCAGCAAATGAGCGGACTGTATCGCTGATGACAAGTGAAGCTTTGGTTAGGTAACGTAATTACAGTGTTGGGGGGAAAATATGATATTTTGTGTGAGAAACTTCGGATTACACAGGCTGTAAATTTTATGCGATATTGCATATTTTCTTAGCAAGAAGCATTCAGATTCTGTGATAATCATTTTTTGTATTTGAGCTCGTAGTAACTTGTTGTGTGTTGGAGCACTATTTTTCGAGGTTTATCTGTGATCTGGAGCAAATTGAGGGTGATGGTGTGTTGTATCAAGGCATGGGCCTATTATTATTATTATTATTATTATTATTATTATTCTGCGCGGGGTCTGGCCGAGGTCAATTACCTGTCAGCTGCATGGCGTCGAAGACCGGACTCATAAGGATGATGTCACTGTTAAGTGTTCTACAGGTCCCGAAATTGCATGGTGCAGTTTTGAGGACAGATCTACGAGTTGATATGTGTTTTATTTCAGAGTGTGATTGATGAATTTTCTACGGATCTCTAGCGAGTGGCTGAGAGACAATTGAGACCTGCCTGGTATTGATATAATGACGAGAGCTGGATATTCCAGACTGCGAAGGCTCAGATCTCAGATAAGGGCAGAGGGGCCATTAGGGCCGAGGTGCGTGCTCCCGTGATAACGATCAGTTAAAGCCTGTATAATTGGAAGCGAATTAGATTAAAATATGGTGCAAGTTCTTCACATCAGAAATGCAGTTCATGATTATGCTGATTTGTATTTTGTTTTCATGTTAGCTACTGTCTCATAATTATTGTGCATATTTTATCGCATTTTTTTGATGCGCCTCTGTAACTTTGTTGTGTTCGGGAAACTATCGGTTTATCCCTGTGTTTGTTACTGATGACCACGATTGTATATTCACCTTGTTTCTGTAAGACCTATTTAGGCAGCTTGATTTTGTGTGCTTTTGGCACTGATATAAATACTTCTCGCGGAAGTAATGTGTATTTTTAGTAAAGGGTAGTGTGGTCGATTGTCATTTCATTTTGCGTTAGCCATTTAGTGTGGATCCCGATGCCAAGGCGTGGTGAAATATGATCGTGGATATGCGTCCTGCGATCTGGTTCTATGGAAGCATATCTCGTGACTATATGTACTCATTCTAACCGTAGTCTTGCCAGTAAACCGTCAAACACACTACACGCAACAATAAGAGGAGTAAGGACGAGGTCCATGTTTTGGTTTATTGTGACAGCATTTGCAGCTGTAAATTTGATTCAGTGTAATTTATTATTTGATTGTTTGATGTTGAGTTGATAAATATGGGTGTCACAAGGGATTTTTGTGTCATTGTGTCATTCTTGTCGGGATATTAAAATATTCGTTTTGTTTGAAGTTGAGTCATCTTTTTGCTAATTATATTCTCCTTATGTCACCTTGAAATTATGGAAGCAAAGTACAAATATCTAACTTCACGACGATGAACTGTGCACCCCCGAATATAGTCTCGTGTACGCTTTCCCAAGGGGACAATACACTGTGTAATGTTTAGTTAATATCACACCCAGTGGTATGATTAGTAATTCGTCCAAACGCTACGCCGGGAGATTGAGTGACGTGTTGATCACAAACGACAGTGGGTTGTTGACATTGTTAGAACCTAGTAATGAGATCATTGCTGACAAAGGCTTTCCTGGAATAGCAACAAGCCCATCAAACCGAGGAATGATTGGCGTAACCCCTCCTTTTCTTCATGATGGCAAGCTGATAGTTGACGATGTCAGAAAGAGACATAGTGTAGCAAGTGTTAGCATTCATTAAAATATTTTACAGATGCTTCCGATTGAAACTTCTGCCTCATATTGACATCATTGTTTATATGTGTTGCGTTCTGACGAATTTGCAGTCCTATGTTATCCAAGAATAATAATTAGAAAAATGAAGGCAATAATTAATATTTTGATTTACTTTAATATTAGCAAATATTGTAATAAACTCTATATCCATGAGACTATAATGTACATTCATAACTAGTATTTTGTCATTGTAATAATTTTAACCTAGTAAAGTACAAGATGTCGCTTCCGTAGCGTAGCGGTCAGCATGGTAGGCTGCCGTCCCGAAGGTCCTGGGTTCGATTCCCGGCTCTGCCACGAAATTTGAAAAGTGGCATGAGGACTGGAATGGGGTTTACTCAGCCTCGGGTGGCCCAAATGAATAGAGGGGGTTCGATTCCGACCTCAGCCATCCTCGAAGTGGTTTTCCGTGGTTTCCCACATCGTCCTCGTGCAAATGCCGGGATGGTTCCTACTGTAAGGCCACGGCCGCCTCCTTCCCACTTCCTTGCCTAACCGCCCCACTCTTCCCATCCTCAGCTGGCATTTGAGGGTGCGCAAATGCGAGGGAGCCGTGTCAGTAGATTTACTGGCACGTTAAAGATTCCTCGCTTAGTCCGTGGGAAAAGACAAACCTGGAGGGTAAACGATAGCGAAAAAGTACAAGATACAAACGCATACATACATACATACACACACACACACACACACACACACACGGACAAAAGGTGATCTCATTAGCCTATTCTTTCATAAATGAAAATAGGCTCAAAATGTATTTTATGTTTTAAGATGTTGCAAGACTGAAGAAGGCAAATAAGCCGAAACATCTATCGTGGATGTAGGGTAGTATAGGTGAAATCATTGTAATAAGAAGTGGACAAATAGATTTGATGATCTAGAATTCAAAACGGGTAAAATAATGATCAAGACTAAAGTCATAGACATACAAAGTATAAGTTAACAATGCGTTCCATCGAACATTGCAACGGTTACTGTAATGCAGTAACATTTTAAAAAGTAGCTTACCCAGTACTGATTAAATCATAGGCCACGCCCTTTTTAGGTAGATTTCATTAGAAAGCCAACTATTGCAATGGGTACCATGTTTCGACTTCGGGAAAATTTCGACATATCTTCGCGTTTCACATCCCCCAGACCCCAAAACCACTGTCAGTTCAAAAGTTTATATATAATTTATGTATATTTGTATCTATCTATCTATCTATCTATCTATCTATATATCAGTTTCTTGTGGACACGATAACTGCCGTAATTTTGCACCAATCACTTTGAATTTTTTACATAATATGTATCCCTATAAAATCTCGGTCGAGTTCGTTAATGGGCAAAATCGGTCGAAGGGGGTGAAAATGGGGGACTTTTTTCGAAAAAGTGAAATTTCGCTATAACTCTCTTAATTCGTGAAATATCGAATCCATTCAAAGTTCCTAATATGTGTCGGATAAGTGCCAAAAATGTATGTCAAATAAGTTTTTTTGATAGCACCAACCATTGACCAAAGGGGTGGAAAAAAGTGGGTTTTTCGGGAAACATTAATCATATCTCTCTTAATAGGCACAATATCAAAACCGTACAAAATGGAAAATAATCCCCTAATAATTACCTATAACTTTTGTCTGAAAGAATTTTTGATATGACCCACCATTACGCCAAGGGATGAGAAAAATGATTTCGGAATTTTAAAAAATGCCAAGGGCCATCAGAGGTTACCATAACAACGCTTTTAAATTGATAAGGGATGATCTATCAGAGGTTGCCATGACAACGCCATTGACGAGATCACATTCATTTTTAGCCTACTTTTCACACTTCCGAAAAATGAGGAAAAAGTAGACATATAAGATATATCCGAGAAAATGTGTCTGTCCTTCTGTCTGTCTGTCTGTCCTTCTGTCTATCTGGCTGTGTGTGTGTGTCCCCCACCCCTATCAACTCCTAAACGGCTGCAGCAATCGAAACCAAATTTAGTATGAGTAAAGATGTATACCGGAATTTCTCAGGCCCATATTTGAAAAAGATGCCAGTGCTACCAACTGCTAAAAAACGCACTAGAAATTTGAGCTCCATGTTGGATATCTTGGATGGTATACATGGGAGCTATTCTAAAATTGGCACACATGTAGATAATACTATTTCAGTTTAATTTCCAGGTGGCCATACATGACAGCGTTGCCAAAATAATTTTAAGCCTTCTGATAAGTCCAATTTTAAATGCATATAACTTCTATACTATCAATTGGATTTCAACCAAATTTTGTATGTAAAATGTGTACATAAACATATATGACTGAGTGTATTCTTAAGAGCCACCAGGGCTGCCAACTGTTAATACTTTCTCTCTATTTTGTATCCAAATATATCAGAAAGTATGCAAGCCGACAGCTTTAAACTATGCCCACGTAAATTACCCGACATGTTACATTAATTTGGAGTAACTTATATACGTCAGTTCTACCAACATGATTCTAAGCCTGCTGATAGGACCAATTTTTAAATACATGTAACTTCTATACCAACAAATGGATTTCATCCAAAATTGGCACAAAAATATATAATATTTCAGATTATTTCTGACCAGCACTCGCATGACATTGTTGCCAACATGCTTTTACGTGTACTAATAGATCCAATGTCTAAATCCATGTAACGTCCTTTGGACTTCAACCACATTTTGTACTCTGTACCTTAGGAGATGGAAGTAAGAATATATTCAGTCACCAGAGCTGCCAACTGTATTGCTCTATTAGGCTACATTATGCCTAGTATACCTTATTTCGAACTAATTAAGACATTTCGATATTACCCGCTTAATTTCGTCATTATTCTAGATAGGATCATATACTGTAGATTAATCTATGGCATGAATCTTAATTTTAAGAAAAGTAGGCTCTTTAGTTCGTCACGGAACTTCTTGTTCCATCTGACTATGAGGGAAGCGGCTAACTGGTAGCATGCTGAACTTCTATGCCCAAGGTGCTGGTTCAAAGCCGGACAAAGTCGCCGGATTTTCTAAGAGCGCTAAAAATCCGTCAGCCTGCTTTCCTTCGGAGGGGAAGTTACAACGTTCGTTGCAAGTTGCTGGTTGCGGTGGCATCTAGCAGCCAAGTTCACAGCTAGGTGTCGTTGACGTTAGTATTTGTTACAAAATTAGGTACTACTACTTAAAATTGACCGTTTTCAGACCTTACCTGAATTACAGACTAATACAGTCATCACAAATAACACCGTTTATCAGACGGATTCTACACACACCCAATGTACACGGGGTTACATGACCACCTTGTCGCAGCCCCTAAACTGAGGAACCAACCAACATCTCTGCGTGTGATAAAATTTTGCGTGAAGAAGTAACAGACTGTTAGATAGTTACACATTAGTTCCAAACCTTGCATAAGGACAGTGTGATCACAAGTATAAAAATTAACCCCAAATGACAAGAAGGTTACCATCCCCATAAGACAGTAAAATGTTAAAAGTATGCATAGAAAGACGAAAAAATGTTAACTAACCTCCAATTGTAAAATACTTTCTCGCAATAAATGAGGTCTGATCCTCCTACGAAAACCTGCATAATTTACCTATTATAGCCTATCCCCTAGTTTGCCCGGTGAAATCTACCTCCGCCTTCCGGCGTGCCGAGAGGAATTTTGTACTTCAATGTCGGTATGCTTCAATCTATAGGCATTAGGATAGCTCCCAGTATTCTGTACTCCCTGACTCTCCCACACTCTCGTACAGTTTTTATATTTGTAGATTAAAACAAAAACTTTTTGCGTGTATTTGAGGTAGTAATTGAACATTTATTTTGTTAAAAATGGCATGGGACAAAATAGGTTTTTTAATCGACGAAGTGAGTGAAGAACGAATTTCTCTCTCATTGTGTGAAATTACTATGCTGCACATGTATATTGATGACAATAACCCCGTTACATTCATTAGGGCAGCAATTAAAATAGGCAACCAAATTGAAAATCCATTTAGCAAATATTAGTCCTTTCAGCTATGTGTGCACACTGGTTCACACACATCCTATAGGGTGTCACGAAATATATTGAACTTTCCCTTGAAATCTATTTCTGATAAAAGGAATTCACAGCCTGCTTCCAGTCGACCGACCGGGTCAGGGATGGAATGCATGAAGAGGCGAGGATATGAACTGTGCTGGCTGCCGAAGCCTGTCGCACTCCTCTGGGACAATGATTAAATGAATGGCAGATGAAATGAAATGATAGTGGAGAGTGTTGCTGGAATGAAATTTTGACAGGGAAAACCAGAGTACCTGGAGAAAAACCTGTCTTCCTCCAGCACAAATCGCACATGGAGTAACCAGGATTTGAACCACGGACCCAGCGGTGAGAGGCCGGCGTGCTGCCGCCTAAGCCACGGAGGCTGAAAACTATTTCTGATAAATGAATGTAATTTCGAAGTATCTCTCCGGTACTTGAAAATGAAAATCCACAGCCTGCTTCCAGTCTCCGACCGGGTCAGGAATGGAGTAAATGAAGCCCCAATCTAGCGGCGAGGATATGAACTGTGCCGGCTGCCGAGGCCTGACGCACTCCTCTGGGGCAATGATTAGAATAAATGAATGACAGATGAAATGAAATGATAGTGGAGAGTGTTGTTGGAATGAAATTTTGACAGGGAAAACCGGAGTACCCGGAGAAAAACCTGTCTGCCTCCGTTTTGTCCAGCACAGATCTCACATGGAGTGACCGGGATTTGAACCACGGACCCAGCGGTGAGAGGCCGACGTGCTGCCGCCTGAGCCACGGAGGCTCCCTCCGGTACTTAATTACGATTATGTTAGTGTGTAAAGGACGATACAGTTCTGAATTGTTTACAGTGAGAGCCTTCAATATAGAACGGAGCCTCTCTGGGGGCTGTGTGACGGGCGGAGAGCGTTGAGTTGGCGCCAGTTGACTAGCATCTTCCGTTACACATCAGCGGGTCGAGAAGCCCCGGAAGTGGTAATAGCTTAATTTCATTCCCAGCTGGCAAGATACCTTAGTTGAGAGAGATAACACTCGTGGTGAGGTAATGCAGTCTATCTCGTATCCCGTGAACATGGTTAGGTGTAGAACACATCAAAATTTCCTAACTAAAACTTATCTTCACAAGAAGAAGTCTTCCAGTAAATGTGTTCGTACGTTTCAGCGCCTTGGAATTTGACTTCTGAGAGAATCTCAAACAAAAGGTAAACAGAATCAATCCGCGCACTCTGTAGGCTCTCGAGAACGAAATGACTGCACTGATACCAAATATCAGTGAGGATGAATTACAGTGAGTGTGACAAAACTTCGTGCGTTGGTGCAATGTGTGTTTAAAATAATGAAGGACAGCATTTCCAGCAACTACTATGAAATGTATGTAAGTAAAGATGATAATATATCGTATGGCCTCGGGTGCTGGGTTTAAGCTTTGTAATTTGACGCCCAGAGGGCAGCATGCATGTCGAGTTTTGTCGTTCTTTGGAGCCCTATGAAAGCCAAGGCTCCTTGGAATTGTAGCGCTCTCTAGTAGAAAAATGAGGAACTTTGTGTTTGCGGAAAATCCCGAGATTAATTTTGCCATTATGAACACGGCCTACTGAATTCAAATGGGTTCTAAGACATGCCAACAACGTACGACACGCGTGCCGTGATTTTTTTCGCCTTTCAAAAATCACTTACCACGGCCAGGAGCGAACCTGAAAGCTTGGGGCTGGCAGTCCGACACGATAACCACTCACCCACCGTAAAGCAGTAGGCCTAATGATTATTGAGTACGTTAAAAAGTGTAATGTGCTAATCTAGTTGGGCACTACGCTGCTGCTAGCACCAGTGCCTTTCTCGACAGGCAGCTAGCCACAGTGCCCCAGCCGTCACACGGTGCCTGCGAGGTTCCGTTCTATAGGAAAGGCTCTCACTTTATAGTACATGGCCTCACAACAACAAGATGTGCTTCCCACATTTTTAACTGAAAGCGAAATATGTATTCAGAATCACCCGACTTTAAATGGCAGTGTAGGGATAGTGCGCCTGCCTCTCACCCGGAGACCCTGGTTTGATTCCCGATTCTGTCATTGATTTTAGATCACTCAGCCTCACGAGGACAATTCAGTAGCTGTCGATCAGAGAGCAAGCACCCCAGTCAAGAAAGCCAAGATTAAGGGCTGAGGGACCTCACGTCATTCCGAATCCTTTGGCCAGTTGGCTGAGCAGCGGTCGCTTGATAGGCCAATGGGCAGTATAGTCACGGTTTTATAAGAGAAAGGCTGACCACGTGGATATGAAATTGCAACTAGATCATAATAGACTTTGGTACATAATAATCAATAAAATTGTGTTTAAAAAAAGTTAAGAATTCATCACAATTAATCTAATTGAATCGGTAAGAATCGAATCCACCACTTCTTAATTTTGCCTCACGAGGTTGAGTGTAGCCTACTACGTTCCTGCCCTCAGACCAGAATTACATTTCTCGGCAGAGCCAGTAATCCAACCCGGAACTCAGGGGTGACAGCCAAGAATGCTACCCACTGTGCTACGATGCCGACAGCAATATCTTTAGGTTTATGTTTAATGGTTTCTCGTTGGTGACCGATCTGATCACTCACCATATCAATGGTGAATTGAATGCTTCTCCCGTTCGTCCTCATATTATTAATGGATGTAGAAATTGATAGCTTCGCTAAAGCTCCAGCAAAGCTGGAGGGTTATCAGATAATTCTCTCCACTTTTGGATTTATCCTTGACTAACAGAGGGCTTTGGGTGCGTTATTTTGTTAAGTGGGGTCTGCGTAGCCCAGTCACTAGTCGATAGTTGCGCTGAGCTTATAACTGAAAGGGAGTATGATAAGCTGGCACAGGACAGCGTTAGGGCTCTAAAACCTACAACCCTGTGTTGGAATGGTCTAACACCAATAAACAAATCTATTTGGGGTCACTCTAATTACGGAATATAGACATTCAATTCAAAATACATAACTCAGATTAACAAACAAAAATTCCACACACAGCCAATTACACGGGACTACATGTCCACGATGTGCCAAAGCCCCTGAAACAAGCAACAACAACAACAACGTTACTTCCCAAGTCTGGGGTTTGCCCTAGGCTGGCACAGGACTGCGATAGTGCTTCAAAGCCTTCAACACTCTGTTGGAATGGATATAAACAAATATATTTGGGCTTACTGTAAAGTCTGTTCGCCGAGTCGAGATAGTGGAAGTAAACATAGTTACACACGTGATTGCAGGGCTGCCCTCAAGGTGTGCATAGAGCTGTGCTTATTGAACGTACACCAACTTCAGTGCTGTGTATAGTCTACTTGTGAAGCGGGCTGACTTATTGGTTACATGCTACAGCGCGGTTTATTTATTGTTCGCTTATGTATTTATTTATTTAATTAATTAGTTCTTAACTGCTTATGGCAGGCAACAGTATACAGTGCAGCAAGTCTTGTCTTTTCTATGGTTATAGGACATAACGTACCACCGGACATAACGTACCACTTGTCCGGCTGATTACCTGCCAAGAGTCAGCTAATGACCTTAAAATATTTAGGAGAGGACACAACGTACCACTTCAAAGAGTATTTAGGGTGCATGAAACCCTAACCGCACGGCCACTTGCTCGGTATTGCTCAATTAATCCTGGTAATAAATACGTGGGCAATAACATAATGTTACGGCTGTGAGTTCGTTTCATCGCTCGCCGCATGAGTCACAACTGCCCCAGGGCAGGGCTGCTTTGCCTCAGTGTATTGCGTGCACCTTATGCAACAGGACTACTAGGACAAAGGGATGGTCCAGAATATTCGTGACTCAGCCAGTGAAGGAAGCCTAGAGAAGCCGTGAACCTTGGATGGGTCTAGAAGCATTTATTGAGTCACCGGCCTGCTATATAAGAGCGACCTCTCAACCAGTGTGTGTGTGTTTTACGAGCTAGTGCGAGCGTTTATCCTGAGCGACAGAAGTGTGGTGACTTGCGAAACCCCTAGTGAAGCCGATTCTCTTGACAGCGAGGGAGTGAGAGGCATACAGGGGACTGCCTGTGTTTTGAGCGAGTGCGCTTACCTAGTGCGACAGATGTCATTGTGGTGAGTTGCAGAATAGTGAGTGACAGACTTAGTGCAGCTATTTCCAGCCAGCGTACGGGACCGGACTCATTACCGAGAGGATTAACTGTGGTCTGTTGACAAGAGAAAGGGGACAAGAGCGCTCCATAGGGAAGAGACTTGAGGAAACTGGAGTAAGGTAATAATTGCTTGTATTTGCTGTTGAGTGGTGGATCTTTCTGGCCGCAATAAAGTTAATTATTTCTTTAAAGGAACAATCTGTGTTGTGCTTCAACCCACCGTAATCCAGTCAACAAAAGTGCCACTAGGGGGGTGGCACGTAACAACTGGTGTCAGAAGCCGGATTACGAACTCAAGCACAACACCTGACGGTCCTGGTTTCAAAACCCGAGCAGGCCATTTTCTCTAATTTTCCTGTGAGTGCATGCCCTTTACAAGACAAACAACTAAAATGGAAGCGCAATTGGCAGCATTGCTAGAAAAGTTAAGTGGCATGGAAACCAAGATGGAAGACGGCCAGAAGAAGATGGAAGACGGCCAGAAGCAATTTGCCAAGGACCTGAAGGATGACCTGAAGAAGATGGAAGACGGCCAGAAGAAGATGGAAAACGGCCAGAAGAAGTTAGCCGAGGACCTAACTGCTAAATTAGAAGATGGCCAGAAGAATTTAACCAAGAAGATAGAGGACGGCCAGAAGAAGATGGAAGACGGGCAGAATAAGTTAGCACAGGACCTGAAGAAATTAGAACTGGGTCTGCGTGAGGAAGTCACGGCAGTGGAAAAGAAGTTCGACGCCTTACAAGTGGAAGTTGCCGAGCTGCGCCAACGCCCGCTGATGGCGGTGGAGGAGAAATTCAACGCCTTACAAAAAGGAAGTTGCCGACCTGCGCCAACGCGCACTGACGGGGGTGGAAGAGATTCAACGCCCTACAAGAGGAAGTTGCTGAGCTGTGCCAACGCCCGTCCACCGTTACACCGGGAATATCAGGAACGGGACATAGCAGAATGACGCCCCCAACCTTCGACCGAAAGGTCCCGTGGAGCTCCTACTTACGTCAGTTCGCGGCGGCCTGTTCCATAAATAACTGGAACAACACAGAAAAGGCTACAGCTCTCATTGTAGCGCTGAGAGGTGACGCCCTTAACGTCCTTCAGGCCATCCCGACTGGATCCCAGGACTACGCTCCACTGATCGCCCATATGGAGTCCCGATATGGAGATAGCCATCTTCAGCAGGCCTACCAGATGCAGCTCCGGACCCGGGTACAGAAGAACGCAGAAACCCTGCAGGAGTTCGAGATGGACATCGCACGCCTCGTAAGGCTCGCCTATCCAACAGCGCCGGCCGACTTTCTGGAACAGATTGCGACGCAGACCTTCACCGACGGGTTACTGGACTCGGACACTCAACAGGTGCTGCGACTCGCGCGCAATAAGACCCTGGCAGATGCGCTGAGCCAGGCACTTGAATTCGAGACGGCAAAACAGGCATCTAGAATGCACGCGCGGGTGCGTCAAGTGGACGTCGACGAACCAGCAAAAACCAACGAGACCAAGCCCCTGGCCGACGAATTGATGGAGGCGCTAAGCCGTTTCTTCGATAGTTGCGGCACCACCAGCAACGACACAGCCGGAAGACAACCGGAGAGGCGGCCCGGAAGAGGACTACCGACCTGCTGGGCCTGCGGTAAGAAAGGCCACCTGAGCAAGGACTGCGGTGATCGCCGCCGACGAGGGCATCCGACGGGAAATCAGTCGTCTGAAAACCGCGCGGCCCAGGGAAACGAGTATTAGCCAGCCTTGGGGGGCAAAGGTTAGCTTGTGACAGTCATCAAGCCCCGGCAGTCCAAGTGCGTGTGACGAAGTTACGGAGGGACAATAGCAGCCTGATGGTCGACGGAGTCGTCAACGGAGTGAGCTTGCCCATGCTAATCGACACGGGAGCATCGAGGACCATCGTCAGCCCCACCGTGATCCCGAAGTGGAGAGTGCAACCCACTCAAAGGAACCTCCAGCTAATAACCGCGACCGGAGAGACCACACCGGTACATGGTGAAGCATCACTGGAGTTCGTCATTGGCCGACGGGCGATAAAGCATCCAGTGCTTGTGGCTGATGTATCAAATGAAGTGATCATCGGACTGGACTTCCTGGACCAGAACAACATCATCTTGGATCTGAGTACCAACACTGCACTTCGGAAGTGAGGAACTTGCTTTGCAACCAGCACACGAGGCCGTCGCCGCACGACGAGTAAGGCTGAGAGAGGACGTCATCGTTCCCGCCAGGACGGAAGTCAGCGCTGCCGTAATTGTCGACGGAACAGCTGAGGGAGTGGCGGCTGTCATCTAGCCAAAATATTAGGACATCCAGACAAAAGGATTGCTAGTTGCCAAGACTCTCATCAACACGACGTCTCGGCCGTACGTCCGCCTGTCCAACCTGAACGACTACGATATTACGGTTCACCGGGACATCAACCTAGGAGTCTGCGAGCCCGTTACCAGGATTGCTCGCATCACAGACACGTCGGACGGACACCTGCAGACGGACAACCGAAGAAGACGCGCCCTGCCAGAAGAACTACAGAAGCTGTACCAAGGATCACAGGACCATTTAGACGAGGAACAATCACGCCAACTTCGGGACCTGCTACACGAATTCCAGGATGTCTTCTCCGTGGGGAGCAAAGACTTCGGCAGGACAAGCTTGGCCCAGCACAGAATCGACGTTGGGGACAGCGCACCGATTAGGGCCCCATTCCGACTTGTCCCGCTCGCCAAGCAAGCCGAAGTCGACCGGATGGTAGAAGAGATGAAGGAGCAAGGGGTGATCGAGCCATCACATAGTCCTTGGAGTTCTCCGGTCGTGCTTGTGAAGAAGAAGGACGGTTCTACCAGGTTCTGCCTGGACTACAGGCGGGTGCACGACGTCACGAAGAAGGACAGCTACCCTCTACCCCGGATCGACGACACGCTGGACACCATATCAGGATCAAGATGGTTCTCCACTTTGGATTTGAAGAGTGGCTACTGGCAGGTGGAGGTCCACCCTAAGGACCGCGAGAAAACGGCGTTCTCTGTGGGCAGCGGGCTCTGGCAGTTCACCGTCATGCCATTCGGTCTGTGCAACGCCCCTGCGACCTTCTAAAGGCTAATGGAGTCCATTCTGAGGGGACTACACTGGAAGACCTGCCTGGTCTACCTAGACGACGTCATCGTTCTTGGAAGAAGCTTCGAGGAGCACTACAGCAACCTGAAGGAGATCTTGATGAAGCTACGGGCTGCCCAGCTGAAGTTGAGCCCCAAGAAGTGTCAGCTCTTCCAGAAGCAGGTCCAGTACCTTGGGCATATCGTCTCCGAGGAAAGGGTGCGCACCGACCCAGAGAAGACCGCAGCTGTGAGGGAGTGGCCAGTTCCGAAGGACAAGTCCCAACTACGAAGCTTCCTGGGACTCTGCACTTATTACCGTCGCTTCGTAAGAGGATTCGCCGACATCGCCAAACCTTTACATCGACTGACTGAGAAGGACCAACTCTTCACGTGAACAGCAGAATGCCACAGTGCCTTCGAACAACTCAAGCAGGCTCTGTGAACCGCGCCTATTCTGGCCTACCCCAGACCTGGAACAAGGTTCATCGTCGATACCGATGCTAGCGACTTTGGCATAGGGGGGATCCTGTCGCAAGTAGTGGACGGCGAGGAGAGAGTGGTGGCCTACTTCAGCAAGGCCTTGTCAAAGCCAGAAAGGAACTACTGCGTCACCAGGAAGGAGCTGCTCGCCATCGTGAAGACCATTGAACACTTCCACAAGTACCTGTACGGACAAGAATTTCTCATCAGGACCGACCATGCATCCCTGCGGTGGCTCCTGAACTTCAAGCAGCCCGAGGGTCAACTCGCGCGGTGGTTAGAGAGGCTTCAACAGTACAACTTTGAGATTCAGCACAGGAAAGGCCAGCTGCATTCTAACGCCGACGCCCTGTCACGAAGACCGTGCCCCGAAGACTGCACCTTCTGTGCCCGAAGAGAGGAGAACACCGGGATACAGTGCCGAAGGACTACCGTGGAACTTCAAGGGAGCTGGAGCCGCGAATCTTTCACGCGGGCACAATCAGAAGATGATGACCTGGGACTGATTGCCGAATGGAAGAGGGCCTGTGTCCATAGACCCGGGTGGAACATTGTGAGTGACTGCAGCCCAAAGTTTAAGTCCTACTGGGCGCTGTGGGACTCGCTGGTTGTGAGGGATGGCCTCATATGCCGTACCTGGGAGGGCCCGTACCGAGTCGTGAAACGGATCAACGATGTCGTCTACAGGATCCAGCGGAGCCCGAGGGTGAAGATGAAGATCATGCATCGAGATCGCCTGGCAGCCTACGGAGGGACACAGACGGACCATTGATTGATCGGGACGATCAGCTTTTTAGGAAGGGGGTGGTGTTACGGCTGTGAGTTCGTTTCATCGCTCGCCGCATGTGTCACAACTGCCCCAGGGCTGGGCTGCTCTGCCTGTGTATTGCGTGCACCTTTTGCAACAGGACTACTAGGACAAAGGGATGGTCCAGAATATTCGTGACTCAGCCAGTGAAGGAAGCCTCGAGGAGCCGTGAACCCTGGATGGGTCTAGAAGCATTTATTGAGTCACCGGCCTGCTATATAAGAGCGACCTCTCAACCAGTGTGTGTGTGTTTTACGAGCTAGTGCGAGCGTTTATCCTGAGCGACAGAAGTGTGGTGACTTGCGAAACCCCTAGTGAAGCCGATTCTCTTGACAGCGAGGGAGTGAGAGGCATACAGGGGACTGCCTTTGTTTTGAGCGAGTGCGCTTACCTAGTGCGACAGAGGTCATTGTGGTGAGTTGCAAAATAGTGAGTGACAGACTTAGTGCAGCTATTTCCAGCCAGCGTACGGGACCGGACTCATTACCGAGAGGATTAACTGTGGTCTGTTGACAAGTGAAAGGGGGCAAGAGCGCTCCATAGGGAAGAGACTTGAGGAAACTGGAGTAAGGTAATAATTGCTTGTATTTGCTGTTGAGTGGTGGATCTTTCTGGCCGCAATAAAGTTAATTATTTCTTTAAAGGAACAATCTGTGTTGTGCTTCAACCCACCGTAATCCAGTCAACAAAACTGCCACTAGGGGGGTGGCACGTAACAATAAAATAAACTAATATAAAATATGATAAGTTTTTGGATTCCCATCACACTTTATCCAGGTTTTGGACTCGCAAAATGTTTATAAACATTTTGGGGTGTTTAAAA
The DNA here is from genome assembly GCA_946902985.2 of Meconema thalassinum. Taxonomy (NCBI): domain Eukaryota; kingdom Metazoa; phylum Arthropoda; class Insecta; order Orthoptera; family Tettigoniidae; genus Meconema; species Meconema thalassinum. The sequence goes on from OX336388.2 coordinate 747,628,607, forward strand.
TCATCTGTGGTTAAGCTCTGGTCATTTTTCGTTTTCTTTACTTTAAAAAAATATATTTTTTATTATTTTTTATTTTAAAATTGATTTCTGGTGGGTTTTATATCCTAGCGAATAGCAAGTTCGTCATGGGATGTTTCATTCCAAGTTCTGCGAATAGGAGAGAGCTGTCAAGCAAGATTTCTAGTTCCCATTCTCTTCATACCGCTTCATTATTCTGTCAAGCCGTCCATCATACTTGACATGATTCTTCTTTCTCTTTGAACTTTCAATGCACAATTCGTACTTCATCCGTCGCAGTGCGCACATAAACGGCCCTTATTCTTTGTACACAACTCCATGTTACAATACCAAAATGTTTAAAGCCGCACAGTGTGATCGCCACTTATGTTTATGTGGTAATGAACCTGTAACTGGAATGCCCGTCTGACATCAAGTGGTACGTTATGTCCTAGCGTAAATATTTGGGGATTACGGAAAATCCGTTCTTAGGTAGATAACGACCTAGGTGGTACGTTATGTCCTCGACAATCAAGTGGTACGTTTTGCCCGTGGTACGTTATGTCCGGACTCCCTTTTCTATGGCTACGGCATGACTAATGATCTCGGAGCTTCTTGGCTACCCCTGTCTCGCAGAGCCGATGACATGAACTGATCGTGTTTCCCTGCCTGGGAAGCGCACTGTCTCTACTCAGCGAATAGACTTTAGTTACAGAATATAGACACTCAATTCAAAATATATAACACAGATTATCATATAAAACTTCCTCGCACACCCCGAAGGACACGGGGCAAAATGGCATTGAGGTCAAAACCCTCAAATGAAATAATATCAACAAAATGTCTTCATTAACACTCGGGGAACGGCTCCTGATGGCTCCTCGGTGAGTCACACAGTATTGGCATTAATCACATAATTACTCCTACGAAATTATTTTCTAATTATGCTCATACGCTGGAACCTAAATACAGGGCAATGTTTTCCATCCCTCTATAATTACGCACACCAGTCCGTACATTTCACATTAATAGAGTATAATGGAGACCCAGATTGTAACACGTACTGTATGGTGTCACGCTAGTCTCACATTATGCCCAGTTTACATCACAAGTCCATTCGCACAAGAAACAACACACAAAATAGAACGTGTTACAGAAATTATTTATTCTGAAAAATTCTCCATCGTAAATCAACTCAAAGTTTTGCAAGGCTTTGAATGCCAATCACATATCCAGTGCTTCACAACATGTGGTTCGTGCCTCCGAGTGGGCTGTGTGAGAGACGGAATGGGTCCGCGAAGATGTCGATTTACTTTGTCATAGTCTCCCTTCCCTTTTCATTTGAGATTGGCCTGCTGACTTTACTTCCCATCCGAAGGAAGGCATACTGACGGATTTTAACGCTCTTAAAATATCCGACGACGTTGGCCGGGTTTGAATCTGCGATTTTGGGCATAGCAGTTTAGCATGCTACACACTCCTTTCAGGAAAATGCTGGGACAGTACCTTACTTCAAGTCCCGGGGCATTTGTCCCTCTCCCGATCGAAATATTTATAGTAACACACACTACTAATCATCACAGAAACATATTAAGTTGGTGTTTGATTATGGGGCTTTGCGACATCATGATCGTGAAGCCCCATGTACTGGGATGTATTCGGATTTAGTTCCAATACCTGTGTTATTGTGATGGCTCTATTAGTGTGTGTATTTTTAATTCAGGTGAGGATTGGAAAAGAGGCGACCGTGGCTTTATGTTAGGAACATCCCCTGCATTTTTCTGGAACAACAACACGTGACGCAACTACCAATGTTTTCTCAATTCTCCGCCTAGATGTTTACCAGGAATAACTTAAGGACTAAATGACGCAATCAGGCAACGGCCCACTATACCGGCCCATTTCAATGTGTTTTGGTGCACACGGGCCTAAAAATCCACCAAGATGATCATCTTTGGAACATTAAACAAGAGCTGAAAACAATGAAATAAAGAACATTTTTATTATTCTGTTGAAATTATCTTCATGTAATTTACATGTGCTTGTGAATAAGGAAAGTTTTCTTTAAAGTTTTTGTTAAGCAGCTGATGAAGGGGGAGCGTTGATAGCCCTCGAAACATGTACCTGTAAGTAGTAATTAACATTTTAAGTGCTGAGTTTTTCATTCGCTTTTTTTAAATAATGAAAATGAAAATCCACAGCCTGCTTCCAGTCTCCGACCGGGTCAGGAATGGAATGAATGAAGCCCCCATCTAGCGGCGAGGATATGAACTGTGCCGGCTGCCGAGGCCTGACGCACTCCTCTGGGGCAATGATTAAATGAATGACAAATGAAATGATAGTGGAGAGTGTTGCTGGAATAAAATGTTGACAGGGAAAACCGGAGTTCCCGGAGAAAAACCTGTCTGCCTCCGTTTTGTCCAGCACAGATCTCACATGGAGTGACCGGGATTTGAACCACGGACCCAGCGGTGAGAGGCCGGCGTACTGCCGCCTGAGCCACGGAGGCTTCCTTTTTTAATAATAATGTATAGTAATAGATTTTAACTTATCAGGAGGGGGTGGAGCCTTAAAATACCTATCGATTTTGAGAATTTATTTATCTAAATGTAAATTTAAAATCCTACGTTTATATAAATGTGTATTTTGAGAGGAATCAAAATTAAAATTATTGCACCAATGCTTGCATCATCTCCATTAAACGGTCCAAAATATAATTATTTCGTAAAATCAGTAGGCAAGTAATACTTGAGTACAAAAATTGATATTTTTTAAATCCGAAATCACAACGCGGTGAGAAGGATTTGGTTCTTATTCAACCATGCCTGTTTATATCTCAGATAAACTCCTTCTGTAGAGAACAGACAGCTACAAAATGCTCTGTTTGTTACCTCCAGAAGCAAAATTCATATTTCAAGCAGTACTACATAATGCCCAATAGATGGCAGAACATGCCAGATAGTGACTCATCACTCGAAAGTGAATGGGGAATATGATAAAATAAAACTCTATTTTGCAACGTTTATAGACGGGCGAAGCACTTAACGGGTTAATAAATAGTATTGAAAGGCGGATAGTTTAATATTCATTCAAAATATATTTACGTCAATACGGACCATAATAAGCGACATTATGGATAGAAGTGGGAAACCAAGGAAAACCACTTCCAAGATGGCTGAGATAGAAATCGATCCATTACCTCACTAGGCTGAGTGCACCCCGTTCCAACCAGAATTGAAATTTCTTGGCAGAATACTAGCCGCTACACTAAGAGGTGGTCGGCAAGACAAGTATCAGACAAATTGAATACATACTAAAGAGCTCGGAGTTGATGACCTAGATGTCCCAGGCCCTTAAAAGAGTTAACAACAACTTGTTGACGCTGAGGATTAGCCATTTCAAATACATACCTTTATAATTTTAGTCATGCTTTCAATTTAATTGAATTAACACGTGGTTTCCATCACAATAAAATGTCAGCATTTGATATGTATTGTATTAAAACTTTTTGATCTCCTGTGATTTTTAAAAGCAAAATTCTATGGATAATCGATTTATAGAATATCCGATGTATTGTTTCTGGCTTTTTACAGTTGCTTTTGTAACATTTTAGTGGATCTCTTTATTTGACAAGTGCATTTGAATTCATTGAAATGTTATATGTGATTTTAGTGCTGCGAATATTCTGCTAATGGAACAGTATTTGTTTTGTTAGGATTCCATTCGGATGGCTTCTCTTATGGAAATAAACAGGCAATAAAAATCACCCAATTTGAACCTTTAATAAATTAAATCGGAAGCCAATAAAATGACATAATTTTATACCATAATGGATTAAATCTGGAGGCAAGGTAATTTAAAAGCGACGTATAAACTACGGAGATCAAACATGATATTATTTTTTGTGTGATCCGGAGAGGAATTACTGACGGAAGTGAAAACAAAAGTCAGATTGACTTTGCTAATATTGTGCAAAAATACAGTGAATGATGATAATTTTCTTGGACTTGAATCATGCTAGTTGCCATCTCTTGATGGATGTAATACTTTTGTATCTGTTATCACATGTTAAAGAAAAAATGTGGCTTGTTAATTTGTTACTGCAGTCTCACACGGGAACATCTCATCCCCAAGTACAAGATTCATAAGCTAGAGGTAACTGATCTGAGGGTAGCACGATTAATAATTGCTGATACAAATAGATGGGAACAGTGTCAGGAAGGTACTCGCAAGGAACACATAACTTAAGGGCTCAATTAGAAATGATCACGCTGGATGGAGGTGGTCATGAGAAGAGAATTTGGGAGGAGAGATTATCTAAGAGGTTAATGAGTACTAATGTAGAGTGTATAAGATGCAGGGGTAGTTAGTTATTGTTGTTTTAAGGGGCGGAACTACGTGGTCATCTGCCGCTCTTAACACAGATTAAAGTATACAAATTTGGAATGGTATTTAAAATTTAGAGGTGGGCACCTATATTTGATATAACCGGAAATTAATAAAACAAAAAATTAAACAAAACTAATAATTATTAGAATATTACGTAAAATCAAAAATTCATCATTCAAAAAAGAACACGTCTTTGAGTAAATGAACACTGGAAAATTTAGATCGCTGGCCCTAATCCACTCCCACTTATAAAGCGGTTAACGCGATGAGCAGCCTAATATAAGTTTGAGTGTCATCTGCAAACCAAGGTTTCTTCGTAAGTCTGCAAGATCCACACACTCGGTTAAAATGTGTGCCACGGTGAAAACGGCTCCACAGGTACAAAGTGTTTTTTTTTTCCCTTCTCATGAGGTACGAGTGGGTGGATCTTGTATGACCTAACGTAGCCTACACAAAATGACGGACTCTCTCCGTGACCGGAAAGAGCTCCGCCACACGCGAGTAGTTCCCTTGATCGCTCTCAGTTTACTGGACATTGGGTCAGCTAGCCACGACTCTCCCAAAAAAGCATAGGTAGACCTAGGAGACGATGGTTAGATTCAGTGTTGAACGATTCCGAAGTGAGAGGTGTAAATGCAGAGGAGGCCGCAATGCTAACTGATAATAGGGGATCATGGAGGCGACAGAGGCTCGCAGACATGATTGGACACTGAATGACAAAGCAGTTGCAATTAATGAAAATGTATGTATTCATTAGAGTCATTCCCATAGAGGGCGATATTGCACACCACTTGAATATTGGCTTGGAACAGCACACGTGAGTTTTCATAATCTTCTATGACCAACTGCAACTGGTTGGTTCCTTAGTTTAGGGGCTGCAACAACGCGGTCATGTATCCCCGTGTACATTGGGTGTGTGTAGAATCTGTCTGATAACCGGTGTTAATTGTGATGATAGGGCTCGGATTTGTAGGTGCTAATAATCGGGAAAATATGCATTTTTTATGTATTAAAATACCTGAAATATGTGACAAAAAAAGTAAAAATATGTAATTATAATTTAGTTTATTAATGTGCGTATAAACAATATCGTACTCACGAATGCAATATTATGCTATGTCTCACTGACTGCTGAAGCATTACAATTCACAACGAGATACATCTTCAGGTTGTCCATCACAAATGACCGACGATTATCGCGAAACACTTATTCTGAAGGCGCGAAACTGCGGCAATATGTTTCTTGCCCTTGAGGTGTTGTGTAACTTGAGATCGCTGTTCAGCCTTGATTGATTTCCCACATGGTTGGTAGAACAGAACGCCCCAATCTGAAGTAAAATGATCTTTAAATTCTGCAACAGACGATAACTTGTAGTTGTTTTTACATTAGGCATCGCAGAACTGCCTTACACTTCACAGTGCCAGAAATGAACTGCATGTGAGTGACACTGGTTCCAGGTAGCTGGGGGAGGGGAAGGTTTAGCATGTGGTGCAATATGGCTATGGACATGGAAATCCTCGGCCTCCACAATGAGTGGCACGGGGCGACAAGTTAAGAATAACACAGTTGCAAGCTGACATACTCTCTACATGAAGATTAGATAGCTCACAGGTTCTTCCTCGTTGAAGTACAGAACAAAAATTCAATAAACTGAATGATCTAGCATGCTGATTTAAAAAAAAATACCGTATGCCTTTTTATGTGTTAATAAGTGAAAGCAGGAATTTATGTATTTATAGAAAAAATGCTTAAATTATGTATTTACCTAAAAATCCGAGCCCTAGTGATGACTGTATCTGTGTGTGTTATCTGTTTCTAATAATTCAAGTAAGGACTGCAGACGATAATTTCAAGTAGTTCCTACTTTCGCTAGCAAAAGCTACCGTCCACGACACCTAGCTGTGAACTTCGCTATTACTAGATGCTATCGCAACCAGCGCCGGGTGACGAACGTTGGAACATAAGAGCATTAATCAAACCTAACCTACAAATTTTGCTTCACACAAGTGTAGTTAGTAGTTTCATGCCATAAATCTATGACATGGGACCACCGGCTTTACTTCCCCTCCGAAGGAAAGCATACTGATGGATTTTTAACGCTCTTAAGAAATCCAACGACTTCAGCCGAGTTTGATCCCACGATCTTGGGCATAGAAGCTCAGCATGCTACCGACTACGCCACCGAAGCCGCCAGTACTAGTTAACCTAGTACAGTACAGTGAAACCTCTCTAAAAGACCACCCCTATTAAAAGACCACCCCTCTTAAAGACAGATTTTTCTTGGAACCGATTTATAACCTTATAAGGTTGTTACCTCTATTTAAGGACCACCTCTCTCCCCGACCAAAGACCTGGCATTTTCTCAGTGTGACCTCTTTCAAAATACCACTTCTCGTCTGCCTTCTCATTGGAGATGGTGATGAGGGTGATGATGTAAACAATGCTTCTGTTGGCACAGAACTGCATCAGCATACAATGTCATTAGAAAAAGTGTTATGTAACGTATACAGATTAAAAAACAGCCCTCCTAGAATATTGTTCGAACCCAGAACAAATTAATGGACTTTCGAACTCACTGAGAGATATTCTAGAAAGTGAAATTGTTAAAAAAAAAAAAGCGCTAATATGAAACAGAGATCAATTCGTGACTTTTTTAAATGACAGAGCTCAGAAAATAACTAGTTGTATTTAATTTGTACTAAATGTGAACCAATGCAGATAAATTGTAATCAAGTATGTGTTCCAACTATACTTTATTAATAATGCAGTATAACATTATTTTTAATGCCTACCCCTATTAAGAGACCACCCCTCTTAAAGATCAGTTTTCCATGGAACCGTCACTGGTCTCTTAAGAGAGGTTTCACTGTATGTACAGTGGCCCTCTAGCCATAGACAGCCTGCTAGAGGTAGTGGTTTAAGTATTGACATTGGTAGCTGAGGATCTACGAACTCAGCTCTCACACCCACCAGTGGCATTCCAAATCTCGCGTCGGTAATCCGGTAAGTTCAAATTGGCTCATAAGAATTTGGGAACGAAATAGGCCTACCTCCACATAAGTTTTCCTTGAGAATTGGCCAAAAAAAAAATTGTAAACTTTCAGTCAGATTTGGAAATTGACGTTTGCATGTTCGCTTGTCAGTCTCGCGTATGGCGGGAATCATATGGGAACTTAGCTAGTGCATAAGGATGTTGTGAAAAATATTCCTCAAGTGGTTAATGATACTACTATAGCACTTTTTGACTAGGTAAGGAACGCATTAACAAGCTACCTCACTCCTAATCGTGTCTAGTCATCTTCTTCTTCTATGGCTCTACAGTTCCTTGTAAACCTTGGCCTCTTCAACAACCTTCCGCCAGGGGCAGATGACCTCGTAGTTCCGCCCCTTAAAACAACAATAACTAACTAACTAACCTTCCGCCATTTATCTCGCTCCAGCGCTAAAGCTTTCCAATTCTTATAACCTATTTCCCGAAGATCTTCGATTATCATTGTCCTTTTCCATGCCAAGTTTGTCTCCATTAATCAGACCGGCTTTCTTTTGTTGAAGTTTCGCAACTTGGCCTTTTTTACAGAGTGGGGTGTCAGCCCTACGTCCAACCTCTTCCGGAGGACGGGCAATTTTATCATTTCAAATGATCTTGTCGACTTCTTCGTTATGCTTTGGTCTACCGTTATGCGTCATGGTTACGGCGTGTATGACGTCATCATGTTGTTCAGTGCATATGTACCGAGCCTGAGTTTACTCCTGGGGTCTGGCGTTATACGAACGGAGACGGCGAGTGCGTGACGTCATGCAGCCCCCTCGCGGGAAGCCCTCCTAAGCCTTTCTAACATGTGTAACATTTGTAGCATGCGTCATTTGAAGTGATATAAAGTCTAGTCTCTCACACTGACTGTATATTTTTAAATCAGGGTTTTCTTCCCTTAGCCTTTGGGGAACCAACCCCACATACTACAAGGCAGCAGCATCTCCACCAGAGCCCCGTTAGCCTTCACTTTTCATGGTTTCTACTGGACCTTCACAGCTACCGAAGCGGTCACGGGGCACACTCAGTCCCCACTGTACTTCACCCCACCAGGCAATCCCTTACTTTATGACGTTGCCCGTCTCCCACGACGTGGACGAGGGTTTAATCGTGTCTAGTAAGCGGCATTAAAGCGCTGCCTTCGTTTCTGGGGTTTCTGCCCACAACAGCTACGGTGATGCTTTTTGGGGATTCAGTCAGCCTCAGGACTAACAATGTATGATGGAATAATGTAATAATAATGTTATCTGTTTTACGTCCATTTTTACAACCGCACCTTTTAGAGACGCCGGGGCGCCGAAATTTTGACCCAAAGGGAATTTTTAATGTGCCAGAAAATCTACTGACACGGCTCCCTCGCATCTGCTCATCCTCAAATGTCAACTGGCTGCGCCAGGATTTGATCCTGCAACCTTGGGAACAGCAGGCGAGAACGTTACCACTGAGCCACGCAGCCTGCCAAGATGGAGGAATGGTACTGAATAATGGCATTTGTGACACGGCTAGTACACGTGGAAACTGTGAAAGATCTTATTTATATGATCTGTGGTGACATACAGTAATAGCACTTTATGGCTGGATGAGGAAAGCAATGGCACATTTTTCGTGTGCTATGCAGCTGACTAGAGCTCTATATAGACTAGGTATATGGTAGTCACTCGCCATTTTGGTTCTTTTTTGCCTGCCAGCGAACTTTTTATCTATCTCTACTATGTCCTGTCCTGTTGTTATTTATATCAATATTCAAGCACGAAGCAAATAATAATAATAATAATAATAATCTATATATTTAAAACACTAAGGTGATTTTTGTTGCCACGACATTGAGAGACTGGCTGAACCGAATGATTTCGTAAAGCACTCTGACGATTTGCCGAGTGTCTTTAAAAGAAAAATATATATTACCGTATATTTTTAAATTATTAAATTAAAATGCAAAATTCTTGACACTCGCGCATGCGCACATTCGCCTTGGTTTACGACAGGCATGGTGAATAGAAATCCACCGCTTTTTAGTGTGATAGTTATTTATGAAAATTGTAGTGTACAGTATATGAGGGGAATATTTTCTTAAAAGAAGAAAATATGGCCCAAATAACGTACGGTATATGAGAAAATTCATCGGTAAATATTTTCCCATTGACCGTCATGTTTTGACGGGCTTCAACGGGTTATTATTATTGTTATTATTATTATTATTATTATTATTATTATTATTATTATTATTATTATTATTTCAAGATTAGCCTAGAGGAGTGATGTTATTCGTTGTTGTTGTTGTTGTTGTTGACTCCTTTAGTGGCTTTGCGACATCGTGGCCTTTTAGCCCCATGTACTTGGGTATGTGTAGAATTTGTCTGATAACCTGTGTCACTGTGATGTATGTACTTTTGTGCGTGTTTCTAATTGAGGTAGGATTTTGGTATGAAGCGGCCGTGCCCTTAAATTAGATACCATCCCGGCATTTGCCAGGATTAGAATTGGGAAACCACGGAAAAATACTTCCAAGATGACTGAGGTAGAAATCAAACCCACATCTTCTCCCTTTTGCCTAACGAGACCGAGTGTACCCCGTTCCGGCCTCAGACAAGAATGACATTTCTTGCCTTGCATTATAAGTTCCCGTTTCAGTGTCTACAAGCATGGTGACTTGAATACCTGAATGCCAACACTGATACAATCCAACACAAGAGATCACCATATTTGTAATAACAGGAGACAAATGGTAAGATTACATTGTTACTAAATTACACTATGTAACAAATTTTGACTTATTGTTTGTCCTTGTGTTTAAAGTGTTATTTCCTGATTTTTTTTATGCCCCAAAAGTATGGAAAATGGCCATTATGTTCCATAAACTTTGCTTTGTTCATGTGGAAAAGCAACACACTTCTAAATATATGCTGGTATTTATTTCAGTATGTTCCATGCATTTTAATTGCATTCAACATAATATTTCCCTTTCTTTGTTTCTTTGTTAGTTATGATTAGAAGAAATGGCAAAATAAATAAAAATACGTTAATGTCACAAATATCAATGTACTGTTCACAAAAGCAAAGTTTGACATGAATAATAATTATTATGCTTGGGGACGCCATCTTCTCAATTATATGCAACGTTTTGTTCAAGGGACTCCCATCTTAATGCATTCATTATTCGCTGTAGGTAAATATTTCGACTTTCTACCACCGCAGCACCGTCGCGTGTAGAATTTGCAACGTTTTCCAGTCATTAACTCAATTTCCACACAAAAATGGATTATGCAACGTTATTCTGGGGAGCTATTCATTTATGTTTTCCTACCTTTTCAGACATAGCCTAATCAATTAGAAAATAGCATTTACTTTCCAAGGACAAAAATTGTGTTACATAGTTTTATTTGAGGTGATACACTTGGTATAAATTGAATGGAACAACGAGTTTTACTGCAACCCTTCGTTTGAAAACGCGAGCCCTTTACGACTGTCATCTCACCGACCTCTGGTGTTACAATCATCGATTTGGCCTGACTTAGTAACTCAACTTTCCTACTGTTGCATGCATTCCCACTCCTGTTTCCTTCCTTATAGTCGTCTCTCTATTGGAACGATTCCACGCCCGCCTGCCTCGACCATTATTTCAGATGTCGACACGGCGGCGTTCATTCCGTTTCCGTCAATCAGTCTCTCTCGCCCGGGCAGGCGAATTATTATGTCTGTTTGTATGGTAATGGAAAAGTTATGTAAGTGTGGGAACACAACCGTGTCCATCATAATGGAGGACTGGTGCCACAATTATTGCTCGCCTTGGAATTCTTTCTCTCCCAGGATACAACAGTTGTATGTTTGTAAAACATCCCTTTAAATGTTCAAGGAGTTTATTACTTGCTTTAAACAAAAAACACAACAGTCTAAGCAGGACCATTCAGAATATAAAATGTACATTGGCAGAGCCAAGAAAAGCTTTTCTACTGACAATAGATGTATTGACATGAAATATAGATTTTGAAAGCCATTGTTTGGAGCGTGGTTGTATATAAAAGCGAAAATTGGACTGTAGGTGCAGTAGAAGAAATAAGAATAGAAACATTTGAAATATGGTGTTACCGGATATTGATGATGATTAGATTGGTGAGAGTAAGAATTGAAGAGGTATTAAGGCTGGTGGGAGAGGAGAGATGTATATTGTGACTGCCAGGAATAGCAAACTTAGTTTATTGTGAAAATGTAAGTTATATGAAAACTATTACTAGAACTTACACCTAACCAGATGAAGGAATTAATAATTATACCAGAATTTGGTTGATTTTCAAACATTCTGTAGGCTACTGTTTAGATATTAAAGATTCTTTATATTGGCTGTTTCTACTTATGTTTTAAGGAACAATGGAAAGCCCTATCTTGCTAATGTTGAATTAGTACTCATAAATTATATGTTTTCACAGAATATATTTGGACTGTAAGACTGAAATGTTTGCATTATGTTTATGAGGGTTTTAAACATTGATTAACACAGAATCTTTTAGTTCATGGATTCATGATTTAATACTTACTTTTTCTCATTTGTTGTAATATGTCCTATATTTTGTTATAATGTTTATGTGTAAATACTCTACCAATGATTTTTTTTAAATGATGTGCTGCAGTAATGACAACAGTTCATTACACATGTCTTGCAAGTTTGAAGTAAATATTTTGAGTAGATTTTTAGAAAACTTGCATTTTACTACGAACAAATACTTTCTAGTAAAGAGCGTTGAACATTCGGTCACTTTTCTAATACATTTCAGCTGCATAAGATGAATTGTCTCTATTTATATCTGCACTTTTATTATTTATGGTTTGTTGTTTTGGTTCTCCACCATTTCACCTTGATTTTGAAAACCTTCATGTGATTTTGAAAACTCTCAGCACTCAAAATACACAACTCAATTCTGAGACAGGGCAAATCTAAAAAAATAAAAATGAAATTAACGAATTTAAGCAGTAATAAATCTAAATTACACATCATTTGAAATAGTACAGTAGATTTCTTAGATTTATAAAATATAAAATAAATTACGCAATATGTACATTTAATTATTTTTACACACACACACACACACCTCTTAGGAACGCCAGAAGATACCATGGACAAGAAGAAGTCTGAATTCTCAAAACACGAGGGCATCAGCAAAATATTGTTACTAATTCAAATTATGGGTTGGACATCTTGTTCATCAACACCGTTGGTTATGAAACAAATTCAACACACGCCCAAGTACACGAGTCTGATGAACAAAGATGTTCTAAGCCCATAATGCGAATTAACAAGAACAACAATAAAAATAACAATAACAACACCAAGTATTCTTTTCAGAATGTTTGAAAGTCACTAACGGAGGAAGCAAGAAGTCTGAAAACACAATAAACATAAAAACTTTACCTTTGAGTAATATAAAATACAGAATATTTGCATAATCACACATTGATTTTGTAATTTAAAGCGTGCTTACCGCAAAGAGAATTTGTTAATGACCAATAAAGGGTGTATGGATATCGTACTTTAAGTTTCTTAACATAACGAAGGAAAAGAGCGTGATTGAGTGACAGGAACTGTTCACTGTCGTGACTTGGACGTCTTCAAAGAGTGGCCTGTGGCCTCAGCAGACGACGAAGGAAAGCACACTTCCTGTCTATAGCTCATAACCGCAGTTGATGGATTTTGCTCAGGGCGACATAGTCCACCGCCCGTCATTGGTTTGTGCTAAAAGTAAAAGAAAGGGTAAAGGGGAAGGGAGAAAGAGAACAGCTTTTGCTTGTTTAGGTGGAAATCTTCCCCTGAGGCATACTATTCCTATATTGTATTCTACCCACAGTGCAGCTGCCTTGATTGCTACAACTCAGCTTGCGCCAATTCTCCTTTCCCCATATACTGGACATGTTTTCAACTCACCTTTAATATCAATTGCTTTGGAGCAAATCTTTTCAAATGCTGATTGAATCAAGCTAAAACATGTTGATATTCTTTTCTTTGTACTGTGGTGTGGATTTGTTGGATAGCAATAGAATTGTGACTCAATTCTTAAAGAAGCCAGTTGGGATACTGCAAACATTTGAGAGATCAAGGGGCTCCAGAATTCCCGATTTTCAAACTTTTGTTTTTGCGCCATATTAGTCTAGGGACCTTACGCTTTCTAACGGTACTTTTTTCCAAATTTCATTTCTGACGCTACATTCCTCGTAGTTTCCCTTAAGCCGTCCAATTTGTAGACAAAATTTAAAAAAAAACTGAAATTTGAATTTAGATCACAACCCAAAAGGATTAGGCGTAAATGGACAGATGAACAGAAGAAGGCACACAGTGAACGGATGATAGGTTTTTGGGAAGATGAAAAGAGGAAAAGAGCCACCACCAAAAGCTAGGTTTTTGTGTTTTTAGCGCTCTCCTTAAAGGGCAATGTACGCAAATAATAATAAATAATAAATAATAAATAATAAGTAATAAGTAATAAGTAGAAGCCTCCGTGGCTTAAGCGGCAGCACGCCGGCCTCTCAGCGCTGGGTCCATGGTTCAAATCCCGGTCACTCCATGTGAGATCTGTGCTGGACAAAACGGAGGCAGACAGGTTTTTCTCCGGATACTCCGGTTTTCCCTGTCAAAATTTCATTCCAGCAACACTCTCCACTATCATTTCATTTCATCTGTCATTCATTTAATCATTACCCCAGAGGAGTGCGTCAGGCCTCGGCAGCCGGCACAGTTCATATCCTTGCCACTAGATGGGGGTTTCATTCATTCCATTCCTGACCCGGTCGGAGACTGGAAGCAGGCTGTGGATTTTCATTTCAAGTAATAAATAATAAATAATAAATAATAAATAATAAATAATAAATAATAAATAATAAATAATAAATAATAAATAATAAATAATGACTAATGACTAATAAATAATAAGTAATAAGTAATAAGTAATAAATAATAAATAATGACTAATGACTAATAAATAATAAGTAATAAGTAATAAGTAATAAATAATAAATAATGACTAATGACTAATAAATAATAAGTAATAAGTAATAAATAATAAGTAATAAGTAATAAATAATGAATAATGACTAATGACTAATAAATAATAAGTAATAAGTAATAAGTAATAAATAATAAATAATGACTAATGACTAATAAATAATAAGTAATAAGTAATAAATAATAAGTAATAAGTAATAAATAATGAATAATGACTAATGACTAATAAATAATAAGTAATAAGTAATAAGTAATAAATAATAAATAATGACTAATGACTAATAAATAATAAGTAATAAGTAATAAATAATAAGTAATAAGTAATAAATAATGAATAATGACTAATGACTAATAAGTAATAACTAATAACTAATAAGTAATAAGTAATAAATAATAAATAATAAATAATAAATAATAAATAATAAATAATAACTAATAACTAATAACTAATAACTAATAACTAATAACTAATAACTAATAAATAAAAATAATAACTAATAAATAATGACTAATGACTAATAACTAATAATTAATAACTATTAACTATTAACTAATATAATGTTTGAAGCCATTTTCAGTGTTGCCTTAGAAATCGAAATTCGATGTTTTTCAGTCGGTCAATACGATTGTACCAAATTGTGTTAAGCTATTTCCTAATCCAGTTATTTTTTATTAATCTCATATAATTTGTTTTGTAGATTAGGGAATACCCCATCACAATTGGGTACAATCGTGTTGATCGACTGAAAAACATCAAATTTCAATTAACAAATAATAAAGTTCTGATTTTGTGTTTATTAGTGAAATAATTAATAATTATAATTTGAATTTTAACGGGTGGAGGAAACATCTTCAAAATCAACATGACGGAGAGCAATGCACCTCAACCCAGTTCCTAGTGTTATTCGTCACTAGTGTTCCGGGCCACATGTGCTTCATTTGGCTCCTAAGTGTCTCTTTCGAGCTGTACCAATTATTGTCTCCCATGTCCACGACATAGTAACTCCCCGAGTTTTCATTAACCACATTTAATTCCACTCATTCCCGTGGATTACAGCTGCCCTCCACCACACCTGTAATGAAACGGCGATAAATTACCACTGAAATATTTGCTATGTGGGTCATTGGGGTCATTCTGATAATTGTTTTTATAAATAATCCATCATATCATAATCATAACGGCCAATAGAGCGGTGATCAACACAGGGGTTTCAAAATGGCAGTATTTCATTGCCCGAGCAAGTCATTTCAGAACATATCAGTCTAAATATTAATTCACTATCTCCGCAGTTTCTTTGTTGCGATGTTAAAAATACTCCGAACATTATTTCTCGAGAGAATTCAATTCTGACAAGAGGACCTTGCAAACGTAAATCTCTCGATCCCACTGAATCTTTGCCAGGCCACGAAGAAATTATCTGTAGTGATATTTCATCCCCATAATTATTTGGGTCATTCTTATGGAGGGCAAAATTTTAAAGTATTTCAACACGAACGCGAGATTTGGAGCCACCCAGGTGACTATGTTCTTATATCAACACTATTACCTCAGAATACCGGGTGAGTTAGCCGTGGTCGTTACGGCGTGGCTGCAGGCAGTCGCTCACATCCGGGAGGCGAGGAGGTTTTAATCCCCCCGCCGGCATCCTTGAAGATTGTCTTCTGTGGTTTCCCATCTTCCTTCCAGGCAAATGCCGGGGTTGATCCCTAACTATAGGCCACAGCCGCTACCTTCCAGTTCCTCGTCCTTACATTCAAAACCTTCCTCCCCAGACAACACTCCACACGCGGCTGTACATGTAGCTCACCCCATGGGTGTCCGCGTAGAAGCAGCTACAACATCTGGTGAGCCGAACATGTCCTCCGACACTCCCGGCACTAATAGCCATACAGTACGCTAAAAACAAAAACAAACAGAAAAAACTTCAGAATACACCTGAGTCCCTATCACCATGGAGCACCGGCTTCGGTGGCGTAGTCGGTAGCATGCTGAGCTTCTAATCCCAAGATCGCGGGTTCAAACCCGGCCGAAGTCGTCGGATTCTTAAGAGCGTTAAAATCCTTCAGTATACCTACCTTCGGGAGAAAAGTAAAGCCGGCGGTCCCTTGTCATTGATTTATGGCATGCAAAAGAACCAACCACTAATAAAACTTGTGTGAAGCTAAATTTCAGATTAGATTTCGTTGAAACGACATTCACCACGAGGTGTCATTGACATCTGGTATCTAAAGTTGGAACTACTTGAAATTGAACGGAACTTGTAACTCTCCCCAAGGGTGTCCGCATTGAAGCAGCTAGAGCCTCCGGCTAGCCGAACATGTCCTCGGACACTCCCGGCACTACAAGTCAAACGCTAAATAATACCGGACCACACATTTCTGAAACCTTGAATACTACCGGGTCATCAAGTTTAGTCTCCTCTCCGATACCAATCAAGGCTCGGCAAGCTCTCGTACCGACACTCGCTCGCTGGCTCAACTAGCACTTCACAATGTTATGACACCGGAGATACTGACAGTGTATTGCAACATTGCCGGGCTCAGCGCGCGTGTTCATGGGGAGATAAGGCTCCGCATGCCAAGGTCACTTTTACCAACCTAGCGGCGCGTACATGGGGGATTTGGTTAGCTGATTGGTTCCTCATAGATAAGGGGCTGCGACAACGCGGTCATGTAGCTCCGTGTACTTTGGGTGTGTGTAGAATTTGTCTGATAACCGGTGTTAATTATGATGACTGTATTAGTGTGTGTTATCTGTGATTCAGGTAGAAGGACTGCAGACGATTAACTTTTTTCAGGTAGTTCCTACTTTTGCTACCAAATGCTACCGTCCACGACACCTAGCTGCGGATATGGCTACTAAATTCCATGGCAATTAGCAACTGGTGGTGAACGTTGGAACTAATATAGCGATATCAAACTACCGGTAACCTACAAATTTTAGCTTCCACAAGTGTAGTTAGTGGAAGGTTATTTTTCATGCCTTAAATCTATGACATGGGACCGCCGGCTTTACTTCCCCTCCTAAGGAAGGCATACTGAGGGATTTTTAACGCTCTTAAAAATCCGACGACTTCGGCCGGATTTGAACCTGTGATCTTGGGCATAGAAGCTCAACATGCTACCAACTACGCCACCGAAGCCGCTATGGGGGATTTAAAATGATGACTCTGTATTACATCATCACCTGTCTTTTTGACAACAAGCATTGTTAGAGACAGTCAAAACTTACAATAATAATAATAATAATATCCCAGCGGGAAACTGGGTCGGCGAGCCGATCAGTGCTGGGGGTTCCAAGGCTCACAACCTTGGTAGTACCCTGGTCGGTGTGAAACATCACTGACCCTAAACTACAGTTTTTCAACTGTTCAAAGCATGGAGGAAAGTTCAGTAAAATCTACTACCTCAGGTGGTATCCAATCCACCTTCGCCTTGAGCGAAGCATGCATGCGTTCGGAATCTGGGGAGCCTGCGCCAACATGCTTGGAGGTATCGGAGCCTCCAGGAAAGATCCAACACAAACGCCGGAATTTCTTTGCTTGCTTTAACACGAATTCCCTTCGGAAGATTGGTAAATCGAAACAACTAACTGATTCCTTATCCCAACATCAAATCCTGATTGCAGCAATTCAAGAAACGAGATTCACAGATGAACAAGCCTTTGAGTCAGAAGGCTACAGAATTTTTAAAGGTAAATCTGGTAAACGTGTAATAAACACAGTTCCCAACCTTGACACAGGATTCATCGTCAGTAGGAAGATTTTGGATTCAATCATTGGCTTCAACTCGCCTAGCAGTCGAGTTTCAACTCTCTCCTTCCGGAGAACAAACAAAGTTTATACTGTTGTGAATGTCCATGCGCCAATCAATCAAGCGAATAAGAGAGACCCGGAAGGAACGGATAGATTCTTGGAAGACCTTGAAGATGTTCTCTGTAAGATCCCAGACACACACACGATTATGCTTCTTGGAGATTTCAATGCACAGCTGGGTAAGGAAAGAAAGTTCCAAAACATTATCGGAAACTATCCAGCTCACCAGAGAACAAATCGCAATGGTGAGAGGCTCGTAGAACTATGTAAGGCTTTCAATCTTGTTATAAAATCCACAGCGATCAAACACCTTCCCAGAAAACAGAAGACTTGGACATCTCCGAATCCAAATCTCGGCGAATTTCAAATTGATCACGTCGCAATTGCTCAGAGAGAAATACAGAATGTGAAGGTTCTAAGAAATGCCAATCTAGATTCGGTTCACTATCTATCCAAAATCAAAGTTAAACTGATTCCGAGAAACACCAGAAAGGCCGTCTTAAAAAAGATCAATCGATTTGATACTGAACAAGATGTTCAGTAAAGAAAATATAGCCTACTTTCTCCTAAATGCATGGGTATTGTTATAACTCTTTGTCCTTGTCAAGGAGTATGATTGAATGTTGGTTGTAGTAGCTTGTTGAAATACAACGTGCTATAGGGATATTAAACATGATATGAGGTGCCCTTTGCTAGTGCTACCTCTGTACCAAATTTCGTTCAATTCGGTTTCACCGTGTTTGAATTGATAGGGGGAATCGATTTGCACACATACTTGGCCACCATCTGCAAACTATGGGGCTGATGTTCTTGCAGTTTGGTCTGAATATGTTTCCCACATAAAGATATGGTGTTGCAAAATTTGGTAGAGACTAGATTATTAGGTTGGTCGTAATTACATTTTAGCTTTCAACATTTGGGTGGCCGCGATTACGTTTCCGTCAGGATAGCGGTAATATAAAACATGACACTAAGGTGCCCTTTGCTAGTGCTACCTCTGTACCAAATTTCGTTCCATTCGGTTTCACCGTGTTCGAATTGATAAGGGGAATCGATTTTCACACAAAGATGGCCGCCATCCGCAAAATATTAGGCTGATGACCTATTAGTTTGGTCAAAGGATGCTCCCTCCATAAAGGTATGTTGTTGCTAAATTTGCTAGAGATCGGATGATTAGGCTAATCGTAATTTGATTTAAGCTTTGAACATTTGTGTGGCCGCCATTACGTTTCCGTCTAGATGGCGGCGATATAAAACATGACACTGAGGTGCCCTTTGCTAGTGCTACCTCTGTACCAAATTTCGTTCATTCGGTTCCACCGTGTTCGAATTAATAGGGGGAATCAATTTTGACATAAAGATGGCCGCCATCCGCAAACTATTAGGCTAATGGCCTATTAGATTGGTCAAAGGATGCTCCCTCCATAAAGGTATGTTGTTGCCAAGTTTGGTAGAGATCGGATGGTTATGTTAGTCGTAATTTGATTTAAGCTTTAAACATTTGTGTGGCCGCCATTACGTTTCTGTCAATATGGCTGCGATATAAATCATGACACTGAGATGCCCTTTGCTAGTGCTATCTCTGTACCAAATTTCGTTCCATTCGGTTTCACCGTGTTTGAATTAATAGGGGGAATTGATTTTCACACAAAGACGGCCGCCATCCGCAAACTATTAGGCTAATGACCTATTCATTTGCTCAAAGGATGCTTCCTCTATAAAGGTATGTTGTTGCAAAATTTGGTAGAGATCGGATGATTAGGTTAATCGTAATTTGATTTAAGCTTTGAACATTCGTGTGGCCGCCATTACGTTTCAGTCAAGATGGCGGCGATATAAAACATGACACTGAGGTGCCCTTTGCTAGTGCTACCTCTGTACCAAATTTCGTTCCATTCGGTTCCACCGTGTTCGAATTAATAGAGGGAATCAATTTTGACATAAAGATGGCCGCCACCCGCAAACTATTAAGCTAATAACCTATTAGATTGGTCAAAGGATTCCCTCCATAAAGGAATGATGTTGCAAAGTTTGGTAGAGATCGGATGGTTATGTTAGTCGTAATTTAACGTAAGCTTTGATCATTTGTGTGGCCGCCATTACGTTTCTGTCAAGATGGCGGCGATATAAAACATGACACTGAGGTGCCCTTTGCTAGTGCTACCTCTGTACCAAATTTCGTTCATTCGGTTCCACCGTGTTCGAATTAATAGGGGGAATCAATTTTGACATAAAGATGGCCGCCATCCGCAAACTATTAGGCTAATAACCTATTAGATTGGTCAAAGGATGCTCCCTCCATAAAGGAATGTTGTTGCAAAGTTTGGTTGAGATCGGATGGTTATGTTAGTCGTAATTTAACTTAAGCTTTGAACATTTGTGTGGCCGCCATTACGTTTCTGTCAATATGGCGGCGATATAAAACATGACACTGAGATGCCCTTTGCTAGTGCTACCTCTGTACCAAATTTCGTTCCATTCGGTTTCACCGTGTTTGAATTAATAGGGGGAATTGATTTTCACACAAAGATGGCCGCCATCCGCAAACTATTAGGCTTATGTCCTAGTCATTTGGTCAAAGGATGCTTCTTCTATAAAGGTATGTTGTTGCAAAATTTGGTAGAGATCGGATGATTAGGTTAATCGTAATTTGATTTAAGCTTTGAACATTTGTGTGGCCGCCATTACGTTTCCGTCAAGATGGCGGCGATATAAAACATGACACTGAGGTGCCTTTTGTTAGTACTACCTCTGTACCAAATTTTGTTCCATTCGGTTGCACCGTGTTCGGATTAATAGGGGGAATCGATTTTCACACAAAGATGGCCGCCATCCGCAAACTATTACGCTGATGACCTATTAATTTGGTCAAAGGATGCTCCCCCCGTAAAGGTATGTTGTTGCAAAATTTGGTAGAGATCGGATGATTAGGTTAGTCGTAATTTGATTTAAGCTTTGAACATTTGTGTGGCCGCCATTACGTTTCCGTCAAGATGGCGGCGATATAAAACATGACACTGAGGTGTCCTTTGCTAGTGCTACCTTTGTACCAAATTTCGTTCAATTCGCATTCACCGTGTTCGAATTGATAGGGGGAGGACAGACATTCAGAGTACACACACTCACACACACACACACACACAGACACACACACACACACAGACTCACACACACACATACACACACACACACATAGACTCACACACATACACACACACAGACAGACACACTTTTTTCGCCCTGTGTTGATCTCATAAGTCTACTTTCATTTTTTGCAAAAATCGAAAGTAGGCTAAAAACTACGATTGTGCCCTGAATTTACTCAAAAACTAGAATCTTGGAATCCCGAAAACTGGGATGAACTACAACAGGCCTTGGTCACAACAGCACAGGAGACAGTTCCACTGACGAAGTCAAAGAAACATGCGTGGTGGAATAATGCATGTGAATCAGTGGTAAAGCAAAGACAACTTGCCTGGCAGAGATGGAACTCGGGAAAGAACCAAGATAACTGGGAAAACTTCGTGAACGAGAGACAACGCGCTGCAAAAATCATCCGCAATGTAAAACGTGCTTACAACAAGAGCCAACTAACTCAAATTGAGCTAGACTTTCAGAGGAACAACACAAGGGACTTTTACAGAACCTTCAAACGCAATCCAAGCAAATACAATCCTCCGAGTCTACAGTTCAAAGACTCAAATGGGAGACTAGCTTACAGTGAGAGAGAAAATTGCCAGATTCTAGCGAAATATTTTGAATCCCTCCTTAATTGTGAGACTCCAAACTCCACTTTCTCATTTGAAGACAACATACAAGTCAACCCAGATTCATCCCCTCCAACGAAAGAAGAAATCAAACAGATTATCCAGTCACTTAAGAACAACAAGGCACCAGGTGAGGACTCTATAATCGCCGAATTGTGGAAGTATGCTGGTGAAAAGATGATTGATAAATTGACTGACATTATCAAGGAGATTTGGGAAACTGAGAAACTTCCACGTGACTGGACTTCTGCCTTGATTCATCCCCTGCATAAGAAAGGTGACAAAACGGACGTTAACAACTACCGCGGCATTTCCCTCCTACTGATAACTTACAAAATTATTTCAAAAGCTCTGCAGATTAGGGCAGAACAACAACTTCATCCACAATTAGGAGAGTACCAAGGAGGGTTCAGGAAAGAGCGCTCATGTGCCGAACAAATTATGAATCTGAAATCCATCCTTTTCTATCTGAAGCAAAGGAACAAAAAATTTGTGGTAACCTTCGTCGACTTCAAGAAGGCGTATGATTCGATTGATATAATAGCTCTTATTCAAATTCTAAAGGAATTTGGATTGGATAATAAAACCAGGGCAATCACTCAACAGACTTTAGCTAACACAACCTCGAGAGTCAAAATCAGAGGAGAAATTTCAGACTCTTTCGAAATTAAGACAGGAGTTAGGCAGGGAGATGGGCTTTCACCCCTGCGCTTCAACTGTGCACTTGAAAAAGTCATCCGCGAGTGGCGCAAAGACATGAACGATGGGGTACAAAATGGAGTACGACTGGGTTACAAGAACATGAACCTTTCTATTGATTGCCTAGCTTTTGCAGATGATCTTGCAATTTTCTCCGACTCTTTAGACATGGCCACAAAACAAATTAACCAGCTGCAGGTACAGGCAACAAAAGTTGGTCTTCAGATCTCTTTGGAGAAAACGCACTTCATAACTAACATCAAGCCAGCACCAAGGGAGCTAAAAGTAAACCAGGGGAAAATCAAACGGACAGATAAGTTTAAATATCTTGGCGAGTGGGTAGAACCCAACGTATGTGAGAAAGAAACCTTCACTTCGCGCATGAACAAAATGGAAATGGCGTACCAACTCACCAAGGACGTTTACAACAAAAAGTCAATATCCCTGAACGCAAAACTTAGGCATTATTGCACTGTCATACGACCAGAGGCTCTGTTCGCAGCGGCATGCCTCACCATGAACAAGAAAGGCCTGCTAGAAAAATTGGAGATCAAGGAAAGAAAGATCTTGAGGAATATTCTTGGCCCGATTAAAGACAACGGTGAATATAGACGACGGCATAACTATGAGCTGTATATTCATGTCCAGAAGATCTCTGATGTAATGAGGAAAAGGAGGATTGCATTTTATGGCCACTTGCTTAGAATGAAACCCACACGATTGACGAGCCGGATCTTTAAGTATTTTAAAAATAAGAAGACCAAGGCAGCCTGGTTCGAAGAGGTGGAAAGTGACATGCAAGAGATGGAAATTACCTGTGGGGATATTCAAGAACGCAATCCCCTCAGGAAGAAACTACACGACCACCAGGGTTTTCAAGAAAAACCGAAGTTGAAGACGGGAAAGATGTGGACGGAAGAAAGAAAAGAGCAACACCGGCAACGTATGCAGGAACACTGGGCAAAGATCAAAGCCCAGAGAAGCCAGTTGAAATAACGTGGTCCTTAGTTGGCCGATACGATTAAATAATAATAATAATAATAATAATAATAATATCGTATGGCCTCGGATGCCGGGTGCAAGCTTTGTTATTTGACACCCAGAGGGCAGCTTGCGTGTCGAATTTTTTGCTCCTTGGAGCGCTATGAATGTCAAGGAGGTTAGATATCTAAGCTCTTTGACGCTATACCGCTTTGTAGTAGAGAACTGAGGAACTTTGTGTTGGCGGAAAATCCCAAGATTAATTTTGCCATTATGAACACGGCCTACTGAATTCAAATGGGTTCTTTAACATGCCAACAACGTATGACATGAGTATCGTGATTTTTGTCGCCTTTCAAAAATCACTTACCATGGCCAAGCGCACCTGCAAGCTTGGGGTTGGTAGTTCGACTCTATAACCACACACCCACCATGGCAAGCAAAACTTCCAATAAATTGAGGAAATTGCGGGTTCGTGGGATGGAAGAAAGAGCTAATACTTTAAGTTATTTTGTGACGATTGTCGTCATATTTTACTTACGAATGACTCGAGGATTATTATTAAACTGTTCCATCCAGTTCCAAAATTCTTGAAGTCGTTATGGGAATGAGGTTTATTTCCGCTATTTCTTGTTGCTGGATCTATATGTCCTATTTGTTTGTGACATTAGGAGCTTCTAAGTCCAAAGCAACATTTGTCGCAGGAAAATAACATTGTATATCGAAAAGTGCTTTGATATGTGGGGTGGAGGTAGGGAGATTCACAATGAATCTAATTCACATATGGATTTTTGGAATTCTGCGACTTATTTTGTTTTGTTTTGACTGAACATACGGGAACACTCGTAAATATTCTTGTCAAGTCAATGATAGCCGAGGTTTTCAGTTATATAGGCCCTTGATGGGCTGTAGTGCCGGGGGTTATTATTGTGTGGCACCTTTGTTAACTGGATTACGGTGGGTATAAAGCACAACACCAATTACTGCTTAAAGAAATAATTAATTTTATTGCAGCCAGAAAAATACACTACTCAACAGCAATTATTACCTTACTCCAGTTTCCTCACGTCGAGAATACTTTCCTTTTCACTTGTCAACAGACCACAGTTAATCCTCTTCGCTAATGAGTCCGGTCCCGTACGCTAGCTGGAAATAGCTGCACTAGGTCTGTCACTGTACTATACACTGTTTCACAAGCACCACAATCACTTCCTCGCTGTCAAGAGAATCAGCTGCACTAGGGGTTTCGCAAGTCACCACACTTCTGTCGCTCAGGATAATCGCTCACACTAGCTCGTAAAACACAACAACAACCACTGCTTGACAGGTCGCACTTATATAGCAGGCCGGTGAATCAATAAATGCTTCTAGATCCATCCAGGGTTCACGGCTTCTCGAGGTTTCCATCGCTGGTCCAGTCACGAATATTCTGGACTATCCCTTTGTCCTAGTAGCCCTGTTGCATAAGGCGCACGCAATACAGGAGGCAGGCCACAGTCCAGCCCTGGGGCAGTTGTGACTCATGCGGCGAGCGATGACACAAACTCACAGCCGTAACATTATTATTATTATTATTATTATTATTATTATTATTATTATTATTATTATTATTATTATTATTATTATTTATTTATTTACATTGTTTAGACCCAAAGGATCACATTAAGCAAATTATGTTCTGGTGCTGTTCTTCTTGTCCTTCCAGAACTCTTTCATCATCTCACTGTGTCGGACTCGACGTTCCTCCGTCCATCCTTTCCCTGGTCTCCTTGGTCGATCTTCATGTTTGACTTCCCAACTGTGGATCTTATGTCGGAATGTCATTCGATCGTCTATGTCTATTGGTATGATGTTGGCACTTTCGAGATCAATTTGGACTTGGGTAACCCAGACTGTTGTCACTTTAAGTTTTCGTAAGTGAGTTCAATATTATTATTATTATTATTATTATTCTTTCGTCGTTATGCCCATTCAAAGAGCGCGTTTGAACTTGTTAGTTGGCCTGATGGTTTTCGCCTTCTTATCCTCCCAAAGTCTCTTCATGAATGCACTGTGTTGCATCTTGCATTCTGTCGACCACTTCCTACCAGTTTTGTTTATGGGTTTCTCCCTAAATTTATGGTTGGCTAATTTTGTTCTAAAAGCTCTACGATTGTCTATGATGTCGTCTGTGATATTCATTCTTGGAGGTCCGCCTTAGTTTCTTCTAGCTATTTTATCTTGACCTTCTTTGAGTTGATTACTTTGAATAATCTCATAGTTAGTCTGTCGCTGTTCATTCTGTAGATATGGCCATAGCAATTCAGGCGTCGCTTCCGTACGTCATCAGTGAACCTGTCACTGAAGGAGTAGAGGTCCGCTGTTCTCCTCTTAATCCACATTCCATTTTCTCTCGTGGGACCATACATTTCCTGGAGAATTTTCCGTTCATGTTTTTCAATGTCTGCAATTTTAGAGTGGCCACCCAGGCATAAGGTTTCTGAGGCATATAAAGCTTCCGGCAATACAACTGTCTTGTAGTGTCGTAATTTTGCATTACGCGATATGACTCTTTTGTTGTAGTAATTCCATGTCAGTCTGTACGCCTTATTGGCACTGCTGTCTAGTCCTGATGGTAGTATGATTTGTCCAAGATATTTGAAGGAGGAAACCTCTGAAATTGTGCCGTTTTCCAATTCTAGCGTGGTTCTTTTGCTATTTTGATGTAGATTTTCCATGTACTTGGTTTTCTCGTACGATACATGGAGGCCTGCCTTTGATGCTATTTTGTGTAGTCTCTGTATGCCATATCTTGTTTCATCCTTGGTCTTAGTAATGATTGCTAGATCATCAGCAAATGATAAACATTTCACATTGACCTTGCTTCCCAAATTTCCGATGTTCACTCCCTTGATATCCTTTCCAGATTCTCTAATAACTTTGTCTATAACTAAGTTAAACAGAATAGGGGAGATGCCGTCTCCTTGACGAACGCCCGTACATATTTCAAAGGGCTCAGAGATTTCTCCAAGGAATTTCACTTTAGAGGTCGTATTCGTGAGAGTCTGCCGGATAAGTGCTCTGGTCTTCTTGTCCACACTGAGTTCTTCTAGAGTATCAACAAGTAGTTCCGTGAAGAACTATACAGCCTATTTTCATATATCCTACTCATGTTGATTGCCTCTATCAACATACAAAATTTCAGTTTGAAAGTTGTGATAGATTCGTAGATATTGAGAACCGTCTAAATATTTCAGATGGTCGCCAGGCTGGATTTTTATTTTTGTACTATTACATTAAGATTATTGTGTACGTGTGGTATTCAAACTTCAATCGCATGATTAGAACACAAGAAGAAAACGAGATTTTAAAATTTCACACAGCTGCCATCTTGTGATTATGCAAACAATTGAAAAAAAAATAGATGCCAGTGGATTAACATTTGTATAAGCATTTAATGTGCAACGTTTCACTGCTCTCAGATAGTTAATTCGCGAGAAACGTCTATTTAAATGTTTATACTTTGCGTCGCCGCCATGTTGGATTTGTGCTCACCAGGTTACTGAAAGTCCTATAGGTGAACATATGTTCATAGCCCCTATGAACATAAAAATTTCAGTTTGATTGCTGTAAAAGATTCATAGATATTGAGAACCGTCTAAATATTTCGGATGCTCGCCATTTTGGATTGTTATATGTATAGGCCATAGAACCGACAGTAGTGGCTCAGCTGGCTAAAGCGCAGCGTTAGGTCATGGGACCAAGCTCTCTGCTGACTCGGTAGACGCGTGGGTTCGAGCCCCACCGTCGGCTGTCCTTGAAATGGTTTTCCGTGGTTTCCCCATTTTCAACACCAGGCAAATGCTGGGACAGTACCTTCTGAAAGGCCACGGCCGCTTCCTTCCACATCCTTGCCCAGTTTATTCACCATCATTCATTTCATCTCTCATTAACTCCTCTCATGAGGTTGGCGTCAGGAAGGGCATCCGGCCGTAAAAAACACCGCCACAATTACTTCCATCGCATCTCATCCCCGACCCCGTTGGAAAAACGGGAATAATAAGGGGTAGACATACATAGGCTATGTATAGGCCATAGAGTTATGTACCATTCAAGGAAAATTATTGCATAGCTTCATTATTCAAACTTTCAATTCGATCGCATGATTACGACACAAGAAATAAAAACTTCATTTTAAAATTTCGCACAGCCGCCATCTTGAGGTTATGTAAACAATTGAACTAAATTAGATGCCGGTGCATTACAATATGTAAAATCATTTACTGTACCACATTTCACTGCGCTCAGAGAGTTAAATCACGAGAAAAGTATATTAAAATGTTTCAACTTTGCTTGGCCGCCATGTTCGTTTTGTACTTTACAGGTTTATAAAAGATATATAGATAAGCTTGTATCAGTACCCTTTGTCACAGCACAAAATTTCAGGGTGATATCTGTAATAGTTTCGGAGATATAGAAAGTCGGTGAAATATTTCGCACAGCCGCCATTTTGAGGTTATGTAAACAATTGAACTAAATTAGACTCCAGTGCATTAAAATGTGTATAAACATTTGCTGTACTAAGTTTCATTACGTTTGGATAATTATATCGCGAGAAAAGTCTATTTAAATGTGTCAACATCGCTTGGCCGCCATGTTGGTTTTGTAGTCACCAGGTTTTTGAAAGTCTCATAGGTGAACTTCTAGTAGTGCCCTTTATCACCGTACTTAATTTCAGGGCGATATCGGTAATAGTTTCGGAGATACTGAATGCTGGTGAAATATTTCGCACAGCCGCCATGTTGGATTGGTGAGAGACAATAAAATTCGAAGGGCACGGTCGGGGTTTGCCAGAATAGTGCTATGATCTTACCGAGTTTCATTGTAATCGCTCCAGCCGTTTAGAAGTTATTAGGGGACACACACACACCTCTATCCCTCTCTCTCGCACACACACACACACGCGCGCACGCACACACACAGAGACAAAAGGTGATCTCATAAGCCTTTTTTTTTTCATAAAATGAAAATAGGCTAAAAACTGTATGTCTGTCCACAGAGTCATAAGCCTTCTTAAAGTCCACATAAGTGACGAACGTGCTGGCACTTCGGCGAATCCTTAATATCGTCTTCAAGTTCCATATTTGTTCTGCACATGATCAACCTTTCCTGAAACCCGCTTGGTACTCACCAATCAGATGATCAGTCGGTTTTTCTAACCTGTTTAGGAGAGCTTTGGAATGAATTTTGTATGTGATTGGCATTAGGGATATGCCTCTGTAGTTGTTTGGATCCGCCTTGTCACCTTTCTTGTGCAGTGGGTGTATTAATGCACACTTCCGATCCTGCAGGATTATTTCCGTTTCCCATATTTCTACTAGGATAGCATGAATTTTGTGTACATGGTCACCTCCAAGTTTGCACATCTCCACAGTGATGCCTCCTCTCCAGGGGCTTTATTATTTTTAAGCTATCGTATGATCTCTGCTGTTTCCTGTATTGACGGTGGTAGTGAATCAGGGTTGGGCATGGGCTTTTCAAAATCCAGTCTTTCTTTTGGAGGATCTCAATTGAGGAAGTCCCATAAGTATTTAGGTAAAATGGCGCAGTTCTCTTTGGTGTTCGTTTCTATTGTTCCATTTGCTCGACGAAAGCATAAAGATGGTGATATAACTGGATAAATTCTCATGCAAGGTCTTGAAGAAATTCCTGGTGTTGTTTCTGAGGAAATCTTGTTCGATTTCTATGAGTCTAGTTTTATCATAGGCTCGTTTCTCCCGGCGGATTATTTTTGAGGAAATGTTCTGCACCTTTAGGAAGGTTTCCAATTTCTCGGTTGTTTGATGTCCATTCCACTGATTCCATGCTTTCGTCCGGTCATCAATGGCTTTATCGCAAGTCGTGTTCCACCACCTATGTTTGCGTTTTTTTTTTTTTTTTTTTGAAGGCTGTCCTAATTTCATTGCTGACGTCTGAAGTGTGTTACGAAGACCTGGCCAGTCCTTGGGGTCCTGCTCTCGTATATATTGTAGGAAGGCCACGGCGTTCTGTCGAAGACATTCTGGGTCGTGTTTAGGTCTGCATCTGTTGGGTTGGAATCTCACTTTGATTTGTGTTAGGTGGTGGTCCGAGTCGACAACTCCCTTCCGCACTCTAATATTTTGAATCTCACACATATTCTGTCGAGAGATTGCGACGTGATCGATCTGGAATTCCCCTAATAACGGGTTTGGTGATTTCCACGTTTTCTTTTTGTGTGGGGGTCTCTCAAAATGCGTAGACATGAGCCTAAAGGCTAAAGTTTTACAAAATTCTATAAGACGTTCTCCGTTCTTATTCGTCCACCAATGTGCCGAGTAATGACCTACAATCCATTTGTGTTTCCTCTCTCTGCCAACCTGTGCGTTAAAATCACCTACTAAAATTTTCACATCATGCTTTGGAATCTTGCTAGTGGTTTCTTCTAAGAGTTATTATTATTATTATTATTATTATTATTATTATTATTATTATTATTATTATTATTATCCCTTTCCTGACCCGTCCTGAAAAGAAAAGTACATGGCCATTGGCTGCATTAATAAAATTATTATTATTATTATTATTATTATCATTATATTCTATGTGATGGTGCTCGGGTACTTGATATGGCATGTGAGTGGTACTCAGTGTCTCAAAAACGTTGAGAACCCCTGCTTTAGGCCATATCTAAAAACATGGAACTGTTGGCCTGCTATTAGTATGAATCTGATATATCGGCGGTAATATCTTTATTTCCCTTCAATTCACTGAAGTCAGTAGGTTTTATTTTTAGCCTATTTTCAATTTTGAGAAAATAGGCTTATGAGATCACCTTTTGTCCGTGTGTGTGTGCGTGTGTGAGTGTGTGTGTGTGTGTGTGTGTGTGTGTCTAATAAAATCTAAACGGCTGGAGCGATTTCAATGAAACTCGGTAAGTTCATAACGCTATTCCCGGCGACCTCGACCGTGTCCTTCAAATTTTGTTACGTCTCTCCAATCCAACATGGCGGCTGTGCGAAATATTTCACTAGCATTCAATATCTCCGAAACTATTACCGATATCGCCCTAAAATTGTGTACTGTGATAAAGGGCACTACTAGAAGTTCATCTATGAGACTTTCAAATACCTGGTGACTACGAAACCAACATGGCGGCCAAGCGAATTTGAGACTTTTAAATAGACTTTTCTCGCGATTTAACTATCCAAACATAATGAAACGTGGTACAACAATTGTTTATATACATTGTAATGCACTGGAGTCTAATTTAGTTCAATTGTTTACATAACCTCAAAATGGCGGCTGTGCGAAATATTTCACTGACATTCTATATCTCCGAAACTATTACAGATATCACCCTGCAATTTTGTACGGTGATAAAGGGTACTGATACAAGTTTACCTATGTATATTTCATAAACCTGTAAAGTACAAAACGAACATGGCGACCAAGCGAATTTGAAATATTTTAATAGACTTTTCTCGTGATTTTACTCTCTGAGCGCCGTGAAATGTGGTACAGTAAATGATTTTGCAGTTTGTAATGCACTGCCATCTAATTTTATTCAATTGTTAAATAACCTCAAGATGGCGGCTGTGCGAAATTTTAAAATTAAGTTTTCATTTCTTGTGTCGTAATCATGCGATCGAAGTGAAAGTTTGAATAATGAACCTAGGCAATAATTGTCCTTGAATGGTACATAACTCTATGGCCTATACATATAACAATCCTAAATGGCGAGCTTCCGAAATATTTAGACGGTTCTCAATATCTATGAATCTTTTACAGGAACCAAACTGAATTTTTTAATGTTCATAGAGACTATGAACATATGCTCACCTATAGGACTTTCAGTAACCTGGTGAGCACAAATCCAACAGAGCGGCGACGCGAAGTATAAATATTTAAATGGACGTTTCTCGCGAATTAACTATCCGAGTGCCGTGAAACGTTGCACGTTAAATGCTTATACAAATGTTGATCCACTGGCATCTAATTTATTTCAATTGTTTGCATAATCACAAGATGGCTGCTGTGCGTAATTTTAAAATCTCGTTTTTACTTCTTGTGTTCTAATCATGCGATTGAAGTTTGTATACCACACGTACACAATAATCTTAATGTAATAGTACAAAAAAAAATCCAACCTGGCGACAATCCGAAATATTTAGACGGTTCTCAATATCTACGAATCTGTTACAGCAATCAAACTGAAATTTTGTATGTAGATAGAGGCAATTAAAATGAGTAGGATATATGAAAATAGGCTGTATAGTTCTTCACGGAACTACTTGTTATTTTTCAAGACAGTGTATTTTACTCAGGTAAAATAAATAATATTTTATTTTGAACAAAAATAATTCCAGACTTTACCGGAGAAATTTCTCTCTGATTGTGAGATGAATAATTTATTTTAATTTCACTCACAAATTTATGGTAGTGTGAATCAAGATAGGGTTGGAGTTTCTGCAAATATATTATATATTAATGATATTATAGTTTTAATGCACCCAATGAAAATCACAACATTCTAAGTTATACATCAATCGTCAAGGGAACATTTTGCCAGTGACATAAATTATGCCTTCCTTTACAGACGATTACATATACATTATATATTATGTTTGTATTGAAGGAGCTTATGTGCTGTAGAGAACGGGGTCAGGAGCTGGGATCAAGCAGTCCTGACATATCCTGATTGCGGTCCACGGATCACAGCTCGGCACGGCCATGAATATTCAAATGTTGTCTCTCACACAGTGTTAACACTAGATCCACCGCAGTCACCGCTACACAAATTGATTCCTAATCGCCTTTGTGCTCATCAAGAATGAGGGGAAAGATCAGATCCAAACCGATAAATTTGGTCTTTTTAACGCTTCCACATTTCTTGTATATATGAAGCATTAAGTTTGTGTTTGTTTCGTTAAAATTGTGTCATATTTACTGTTGGAAAATTATAGTCATATACATAATGAAATCTTTGGTTGGTTCCTTAGTTTAGGGGCTGCGACTACGTGGTTATCTAGCCCAGTGTTCTTTGGGTGTGTGTAGAATTTATTTGATAAACGGTGATAATTGTGATAGCTGTATTGGTGTGTGTTATGTGTGATTGTGGTAAGGACAGCATACGATCAATGTTTCAAGTACTTCATACTTTTACTACCAAATGCTACCGTCCACGACACCTAGCTGCAGACTTGGCTACTAGATGCCATCGCAGCCAGCACCCAGCGGCGAACGTTGGAACTAATATACTCTAGCGTTATCAAATAATCAAACCTACATATTTTGGCCTTTGTAATTTTTGCTTTCGTTTCTTTGTTTTGCTTTTAATGTTTTTTCTATTGTTCTTTAGTTTCTTTTGTTTTTCTGTCTTGCCTTTGATTGTTGTATTTGCTTTTGGTTTATGGATTTTCCTTTCGATTTTCAGTTTTTGCTATTGATATTTGTTTCTTGTTTTTGTTTTTGATAATTGCTTTTTGCTTTTGTTGTTTGTTTTTGCGCTTTTAATTATGTTCGTTACCTTTCTTTTTTGTTTGATAGGCTACGATCTATGGATTTGAAACCTCTTCAGAGACGGACTGAAACGCGATATGGCGACCGGTCATTTTAAAATTTTATGTTAGATGATGGATGGATATGAGCCCCACAGGAAAAGGAGAGACTAAATAACAATTCAGTAAATGGCGTTTAATGAGTTTAAATTTATGACCACCCCGAGGTGTAGCAGCTAGCGTTGTTGGCTGTCGCCCCGGAGGTTTCGGTTCGATTCCCGGCACTGGCAAGACATTTTAATTGGGGGGGGGGGGGTGCTGGAACGGGGTACACTTAGCCTCGTGAGGTAAATCTGACCATTGAAAGCCATTTCTAGATGGGTTTCTCTGAGGTGGGAAATACCACCTCTTATCACTTCTGCCCTTAGAGGTTCGTGTACCCCGTACCATCCATCAGACCAGAGTTATTCTTGATTGAGCCGTCAATCGAATTCGATAGCATGTTCTAATCTCTGTTAAAAGATTATTATTAATGATGAAAGGAAATGTTCCAACAGAAGTATGCGAATGCAGAAGCTGAAAGTGGGAATGGATAAAATACTAGGCGCAATATCCTCGGTGAACACGAAGTCAATACCTGTAATATTAGCATTTCAGATTTCCTCTTCCCTCTTCTGGCAACGGATCTCTTATCGACAAAACGAAATGCTAATCAATGGCAGACTCTCCTGCCAAGTTTTACATGACACGTGAGCATTATCATTTAATTCTACGGCACAAGCAAGTTGTTAGGAAACTTCAATATCCGCCAGATTGAGAGGCTTTTAGAAAATAAAACGATCTCTTCCGCAGGTAGTAAGATTAGTACGAGGGATATCTTTCAAGGAACGTCCCGTTTGCAATGAAATTGAACTGCCGAATATGTATTTATAATTCACACTACATCAGAAGCTGAAAGTGGATAAAATACTACACGCAATATCCTCTAAGAACACGAAGTCAATACCTGTAATACTTATTAGCATTGGTAGCTCTAAAGGGATCTACAATACGTACAGTATATGGCTGATGTTTTGTTTTTTCTCACGAGATTTCATAATTCATTCTGCATTTTTAGCCTACTTTCGATTTTTGCAAAAAATGAAAGTAGACTTATGAGATCAACACAGGGCGAAAAAAGTGTGTCTGTCTGTGTGTGTGTATGTGTGTGTGTGAGTCTGTGTGTGTGTATGTGTGTGTGTGAGTCTGTGTGTGTGTGTGTGAGTGTGTGTACTCTGAATGTCTGTCCCCCCCTATCAATTCGAACACGGTGAATGCGAATTGAACGAAATTTGGTACAAAGGTAGCACTAGCAAAGGACACCTCAGTGTCATGTTTTATATCGCCGCCATCTTTACTAAAACTGAATGACGGCCACTCAAACGTTCAAAACGTAAAATCAAATAACGACTAACCAAATCATCCAATCTCTACCAAATTTGGTAACAACATACCTTCGTATAGGATGCGTCTTGTGACCAAACTACAAGGTCGTCCGCCATACCATTTCAGGATGGCGGCCGTGCGAATTATGCAAACTTTATAATCCATATCATGGGACCCACCAGTTCCGATTATCGAGCCGAGAATCGTTTTAACTGTTCTAAAGGAAGAGGCACGTACGAAATTAAAAGTTTATTTTGTAATACTATAGTGCAGACGTGATTTTAAAAAGCTCAGCTGATTCATTAATAAGACAAGATGGCAGCGGATATCTTGTGCCTGACTTATATTTCACTAATTTGAGTATTGAATGCAATATAGCGTACTGATAAAAAATAAATAAACTTTGTATGAAATGCTTTATATATAAATAATATACTCCAGTGATGAAATCGTTTAGTATAAATCATTATTTGCTAACAAGTTCTATGTAAGTCATTTTAAATAGAACGATATTCGTTGACACAATTAGCTCAGTGGTAGAGCGATAGCCTGTCGCTCAGATGCCTATGGTTCAAACCCGATCAGAGCTAGGTTTTTTGCTTGAAATGTTATATGTTTATTGTTTTGTAATGACTCAGATGTTTTAAAATTAAGCGTTATATTGTGCAAATTATGGTGTAAAATATATATTTAATTAAAACATAATTCGCCAGCAGATTTACCCGAGACATCTAGCTGCCAAAATGGTAACTTCCAGATTTTATTGAAAAGTTTCTTCTTCTGGCCGCTAGAATGCACTCGCTCTGTTAGGATTATATTGTTCGATATTTCACCACTAGATGTCCCGACTAGTCTACGTGGGGATCCATTGATTACTATACCATTATCATTCTATGCGCATCGAATTTGAAGAATGACAAGTTGATACTACGATACATTTTAACTTTTTATTTTAAAGGGTTTGTAACAGCCTATTTTGCGTTACTTGAAAATGTTATTAAGCGTTATATTGTCCACATTATGGTGTAAAATATATATTTAATTAAAACATAATTCGCCAGCAG
This sequence comes from Meconema thalassinum, assembly GCA_946902985.2. Lineage (NCBI taxonomy): Eukaryota > Metazoa > Arthropoda > Insecta > Orthoptera > Tettigoniidae > Meconema > Meconema thalassinum. The sequence continues at coordinate 747,664,261 of OX336388.2, forward strand.
ATTTACTCGAGACATCTAGCTGCCAAAAAGGTAACTTCCAGATTTTATTGAAAAGTTTCTTATTCTGGCCGCTAGAATGCACTCGCTCTGTTAGGATTATATTATCGAAAATATCCACATAGTTTGTATACACACGTCTCTGTAGGGTCATGGAAAGATTTGTTAATTCAATTAGGGTTGTGAAAGCCATGCACAACCAGACGTGTAAAGACATGCCTCAACTCAAAGTTGGATGTTGCCCACGGCAGGTCGTAATAATAATAATAATAATAATGTTATTGGTTTTACATCCCTTTTAACTACTGCTGCTTTTAGAGACACCGGGGTGCCGGAATTTTGGCCCGAAGGGGATCTTTAACGTGCCAGTAAATGTACTGACACGGCTCCCTCGCATTTGTGCACCCTCAAATGCCAGCTGACTGCGCCAGGATACGAACCTGCAACCTAGGGCCCAGCAAGCGAGAACGTTACCGCTGAGCCACGCCGCCAGTCCGGTCGATTATGTCTCCAGATCCATAACATTCTTGATATACTTCTTATCTTTCTTTCTTTCTTTCTTCAATGATGGTAGCAGTTTTTATCTAGGTCGTGGCGTTTGGTAGAGGTAAATCGTTTCTAAGGTCTTCAACAAAGAATAGTTCTATTATACTCTTTGATAATAACAACGAGTTATAACTATACTCATACATTTAGGAGAAAGTAGGCTATATGTTCTTTACTGAACATCTTGTTTTTATTATTTTTTGTAAATAAATATTGTTTCAATTATTACAAATTAGGTAAGATTTGTCAGCAATGGCAGCATTGTAATCAAAGAAACAATACATAAACATATGCTTGTATCTTGCTGTAGCTCAACTTGATAGCTAATAAGTGGCTAATTTGAAATCACTTTGGGGTTCTTTTAAAATCCCTTGGAACTACTGGCTGTCAAACCAATCAGATTGCATGATGCCGCTAACACGGATATAATATAGCAATAATAATAATCGTGAGGGAAACAAAAAGGGATAATTTCTAAATCACAGAAGGCCTATAGAATCACCTGGAACAGATAGAAGAAACAAGTAGTTCCGTGAAGAACTATACAGCCTATTTTCATATATCCTACTTATGTTAATTGCATCTAGCAACATACAAAATTTCAGTTTGATTGCTGTAATAGATTCTTAGATATTGAGAACCGTCAAAATATTTCGGATGGTCGCCATGTTGGATTTTTATATATGTAAGTCGTAGAGTTATGTACTCCTTCTTCTTCCTGGCGTTGTTCCCAATTATATTTTGGGGTCCGCCACTCTGCACCTCGCCCTCCATTTGTTGCGGTTTGCTGCATCTATAGGACGAAGACCTATGATGCGCATATCGTCGTGTAGGGTATCCATCCAACACCTTTTTGGTCGTCCTGGAGGCCTTTGTCCATCAGGCTCGAGAGCAAGTGACTTTCTTACAATGGACTCTGTATTCGCTCGGGCTACATGCCCGTACCAACGCAACCGAGTCTCCCTCATTTTGGCTGGAATAGGGGCAATTCCAAGAGTATTGCGGACGTCTTCGTTCTAAATATAATCCAGCTGTGTAATTCCCAAGGACCATCGTAGCATCCGCATCTCCATTGAGTGCAAGGCTTGTTCATGTTTCTTTGTATTAGACCAGCATTCAGCTCCATACAAAGCAACAGGGCGGACGACTGTTTGATAGATCTTAGTTTTGAGGCGCAAAGGGATCTTCGGTCACAGAGAACGCCTGTGACCTGGCGCCACTTCATCCATGCAGTATTCACTCTTGCACGGGCATCCGAGACTGTGTCACCATCAGGTCTCTTAACGGAGCCAAGGTATCGGAGATGTGAAGCCTTTGGTAGTGGGGTGCCATCTACTATGATGGTCCCATTTGTCTGGGAACCACATTCAAGGTATTCAGTCTTAGTGAGGTTGAGCCGTAGTCCAAATTCACAGAGCCTCGCATATCAGAGGTTGACCAATTGCTCTAGATCATTACGGGTCTCGCTTGCAAGCATGACATCATCGGCGTACAGTAATGTCCATGGTGGTTGCCTCTGCAAATCGGCAGTCACTGTATCCATGCATAGGATAAACAAGAGTGGAGATAGTGCAGATCCCTGGTGAACCCCAACTCGAATTGGTGAGGCCAGCAGCACTGCTTACAGAGCTAGTTGTATTACTGTAGAGGAATTGGACCCAACGCACATATGCTTCTGGTACGCCATGAGATCGAAGAGAATACCATATAAGCTGAAGGGGAACTCGGTCAAATGCATTCTCCAGATCCAGAAAAGCCATGTGAATTGTCCTTCTTTTCTCCATACTTTCCTATCAGAAGCCGCATTGCATGGATAGCAACAGTTGTTCCGCGACCTTTCATGAATTATGTACTATTACATGAATATTGTGTAGGTGTATTATTCGGACTTCAATCGCATGATTAGGACACAAGAAATAAAATAAAATAAAATTTCGCACAGCCACCATCTTGTGATTAGGAAAACAATTGAAATAATCTAGATGCCAATGGATTAAAATTTGTATAAGCATATACCGTACCAAGTTTCACTGCATTTGGATAGTTAAATCGCGATAAAAGTATATTTAAATGTTTCAACTTCGCTTGGCCGCCATGTTCTTTTTGTAGTTAACAGGTGTTTGAAAGCCACATAGGTGAACTTCTAGTAGTGCCCTTTATAACCGTACAAAGTTTCAGGGTGGTAATTGTTTCGGAGATATACTGTAGAATGCCGGTGAAATATTTCGCACAGCCACCATGTTGGATCGGTGAGATGTAATAAAATTTGAAGGGCACGGTCGGGGCCATTGAAATCGCTCTAGCCGTTTAGATTTTATTAGGGGGGACACACACACGGACAAAAGGTGGTCTCATAAGCCTGTAATAATGCTCATAGCTACCTATGGTATTACTGTGATTTGGGATACTCTTCAAGTTGTAGATTTATCAATTTTAGAAAAGGTTAAGGCCCGTTACATGAAGAGGGTACTAAGTATAAGCATAACAGCACCATCAAGGTTAACAAACATTTTGATGAAAGAAAGCTACTTTATAGAGGATATTCGAGTGCAAATGTCTCTTCCAAATACACGGTATACGATAAAACGGTCCAAATATATATTTTTTTTATTTAGTCAATTTACCCTCTAGGTTGGAGGTTCCCACGGACTCAGCGAGGGAACTCACCACTACCGCCTCTATGGGCAGTGTCCTGGAGCTTGGAACATCTGGTCGAGATGGATACAACTGGGGAGGTGTGATCAGCACTTCGCCCAGGCGGCCTCACCTGCAAAGCGAACAGGGGCCCCATGAGGGAGGGGAAGGGATGGAAGATAGGGATGGATAGGCTAGGAAGAGGGAAGGAGGCGGCCGTGGCCTTACAGTAGGTACCATCCCGGCATTTGCCTGAAGACGATGTGGGAAACCACGGAAAACCACTTCGAGGATGGCTGAGGTGGGAATCGAACCCCCCTCTACTCAGTTGGACCACCCGAGGCTGAGTAGACCCCGTTCCAGTCCTCATACCACTTTTCAAATTTCGTGGCAGAGCCGGGAATCGAACCCAGGACCTCCGGGGCGGCAGCTAACCATGCTGACCGGTCCAAATATTACAAAACAAAAGACATTTCATTTGGGATGACGTTTTCATTACGGATGCGGTGGTGAAAGAGGAATGGAAAGAAGCCAACTATCAACTACGACACACCATCCCCCGCTTTGCAGTACACGGCTTTCATCATAAGATGTGTACCACCAAGAGATTTCATCATCCAAGCGAGGATTGAGTCTATCAATTCTACAATGATAAATGTAGTCGATATCATGCAAGTGAATGCAGGGTTATACAAATATCAGTCACGAAACTGTGTACGGAATGACTTAGGTGGTGTAGTCGGTAGCATGCTGAACTGCTGTGCCCAAGATATTGGGTTCTAACCCGGCCGAAGTCGTCGGATTTTTTTAAGCGTGTTAAAAATCCTTCAGTGTGCCTTCCTTCGGAGGGGAAGTAAAGCCGGCGGTCCCATGTCATAGATTTAGGGCATGTAAAAGATCCTTCCACAGACTAAACTTGTTTGCAGCTAAATTGTAAGGTTAGATTTCGCCGGAACGCTCAAAGTTCCAACGTTCACCACTAGGTATCATTGATATCTGGTAGCGAAAGTTGGAACTACTTGACATTGAACGGAACATGTAGCTCACCCTATGGGTGTCCGCTGGAAGCAGCTACAGACTCAGGCGAGTCGAACATGTCCTCGGACACTCCCGGCACTAAAATAAATAAATAAATAAATAAATAAATAAATAAATAAATAAATAAATTTCATTCATAAGCCGTATTTTATTAATATTGTGAACCGGTAAAATTTTGCAAAAAGAATCATTTAAAGTGTAACATTTCCTAATGTTAATGACTCAATGATAAATAGGGCTCGGATTTTTAGGTGCTAAAAGTCTGGAAAATATTTATTTTTTATGTATTAAAAATACCTGAAATATGTGACAAAAAGTAAAAATATGTAGGCTAATTATAATTTAGTTTATTAATTTGAATAATAATAATAATACTAATAATAATATCGTATGGCCTCGGGTGCCGGGTGCAAGCTTTGTAATTTGACACCCAGAGGGTAGCTTGCATGTCGAATTTCGTTGTTCCTTGAATCACCATGAAAGTCAAGGAGGTTAGATATCTAAGCTCCTTTAACACTATAGCGCTTTCTAGGAGGGAAATGAGGAACTTTGTGTTTGCGGAAACTCCCGAGATTAATTTTGCCATTATGAACACGGCCTACTGAATTCAAATGGGTTCTTTGACATGCCAACATCGTATGACATGCGTGTCGTATTTTTTCCGCCTTTCAAAAAAATCACTTACCACGCCCAGGAGCGAACCTGCAATCTTGGGGTTAGTAGACCGACACGCTATCCACTCACCCACCGTGGCAAGCTATTAATGTGAATATAAGCAATATGCAGTTCTCACGAATGCAATTTATGCTATGTCTTACTGACTGCTGAAGCAGTACAATACACAACGAGATACATCTTCAGGTTGTCCATCACAAATGACCGACGATTATCGCGAAACCCTTCTTCTGAAGGTGCGAAACTGCGGCAATATATTTCTTGCCCTTGGGGTGTTGTGTAACTTGAGATCGCTATTCAGCCTTGATTGCTTTCCCACATGGTTGGCAGAACAGAACGCCGCCATCAGAAGTAAAATTATCTTTAAATTCTGCAACATACTGCTGCAGACGATAACTTGTAGTTGCTTTTACTTTAGGCATCGTAGAACAGCCTTACACTTCACAGTGCGTGAAATGAACTGAATGTGAGTGACACTGGTTCCAGGTAGCTGAAGGGAGTGGGGTGGGGGCAAGGAAATCCCCGACTTCCACAGGGAGTGGCACGGGGCGACAAGTTAAGAATAACACAGTTGCAAGCTGACATACACTCTGCATGAAGATGAGATAATTCACAGGTTCTTCCTCGTTGAAGTAACACTGATTTTAAGAATGTAAATATTATGTCTTTTTATGTGGTAATAAGTAAAAAGCAGGAATTAATGTATTTTTAGAACAAGATGTTCAGTAAAGAACATATAGCCTACTTTCTCCTAAATGTATGAGTATAGTTATAACTCGTTGTTATTATCAAAGAGTATAATAGAACTATTCTTTGTTGAAGACCTTAGAAACGATTTACCTCTACCAAACGCCACGACCTAGATAAAAACTGCTACCATCATTGAAGAAAGAAAGAAAGAAAGAAAGAAAGATAAGAAGTATATCAAGAATGTTATGGATCTGGAGACATAATCGACCGGACTGGCGGCGTGGCTCAGCGGTAACGTTCTCGCTTGCTGGGCCCTAGGTTGCAGGTTCGTATCCTGGCGCAGTCAGCTGGCATTTGAGGGTGCACAAATGCGAGGGAGCCGTGTCAGTACATTTACTGGCACGTTAAAGATCCCCTTCGGGCCAAAATTCCGGCACCCCGGTGTCTCTAAAAGCAGCAGTAGTTAAAAGGGATGTAAAACCAATAACATTATTATTATTATTATTACGACCTGCCGTGGGCAACATCCAACTTTGAGTTGAGGCATGTCTTTACACGTCTGGTTGTGCATGGCTTTCACAACCCTAATTGAATTAACAAATCTTTCCATGACCCTACAGAGACGTGTGTATACAAACTATGTGGATATTTTCGATAATATAATCGTAACAGAGCGAGTGCATTCTAGCGGCCAGAATAAGAAACTTTTCAATAAAATCTGGAAGTTACCTTTTTGGCAGCTAGATGTCTCGAGTAAATCTGCTGGCGAATTATGTTTTAATTAAATATATATTTTACACCATAATTTGCACAATATAACGCTTAATTTTAAAACATCTGAGTCATTACAAAACAATAAACATATAACATTTCAAGCAAAAAACCTAGCTCTGATCGGGTTTGAACCATAGGCATCTGAGCGACAGGCTATCGCTCTACCACTGAGCTAATTGTGTCAACGAATATCGTTCTATTTAAAATGACTTACATAGAACTTGTTAGCAAATAATGATTTATACTAAACGATTTCATCACTGGAGTATATTATTTATATATAAAGCATTTCATACAAAGTTTATTTATTTTTTATCAGTACGCTATATTGCATTCAATACTCAAATTAGTGAAATATAAGTCAGGCACAAGATATCCGCTGCCATCTTGTCTTATTAATGAATCAGCTGAGCTTTTTAAAATCACGTCTGCACTATAGTATTACAAAATAAACTTTTAATTTCGTACGTGCCTCTTCCTTTAGAACAGTTAAAACGATTCTCGGCTCGATAATCGGAACTGGTGGGTCCCATGATATGGATTATAAAGTTTGCATAATTCGCACGGCCGCCATCCTGAAATGGTATGGCGGACGACCTTGTAGTTTGGTCACAAGACGCATCCTATACGAAGGTATGTTGTTACCAAATTTGGTAGAGATTGGATGATTTGGTTAGTCGTTATTTGATTTTACGTTTTGAACGTTTGAGTGGCCGCCATTCAGTTTTAGTAAAGATGGCGGCGATATAAAACATGACACTGAGGTGTCCTTTGCTAGTGCTACCTTTGTACCAAATTTCGTTCAATTCGCATTCACCGTGTTCGAATTGATAGGGGGGGACAGACATTCAGAGTACACACACTCACACACACACAGACTCACACACACACATACACACACACAGACTCACACACACGCACACACACACACAGACAGACACACTTTTTTCGCCCTGTGTTGATCTCATAAGTCTACTTTCATTTTTTGCAAAAATCGAAAGTAGGCTAAAAAATGCTTAAAATATTTATTTACATAAAATATCCGAGCCCTAATGATAAATATTGAAGTATTAGAAGCCATTTTTCAGTGTTGTCTAATTCTATTATGGAAAGGTTCCCAGTCGGTCAACATAATTTGTGCCCAATTACATTAGGCGGGATAACAAGCCTTTAAGAGAAATAATAGATGAGATATTTATCACAAAATAACACGCTTCTATGTACAAAATAAAGGGGGGGGGAGTACTTACTGTTTTGGTACATAAAAGCGTGTCATTTAGTTATGCATATATTATGTTTCAGGTTAGGGTGTTTGAATACTTGCTTTTCCGCATAACGTAATTGATTGGGCACAATCTGTGTTTGTTTTGGCCGACTGGAAAGCTTTCTATAATAATTAATGAGAAATGAAATCCATTTTTAACGCGATCAGGAAAATTAACTTGTTTAAGTATTTTCTCAATTGATAGAATAATTCACGTCTTTCAATCGTACATTAAATCACTCTCAATCTCACGGAGTCACTTTTCACCGGGAATGATTTTTCATAAGGAGTATCTTCATCTTCCTCCATGTATAGTGTAGCCTATATATAATCTGTAACCGTGTCTATGTCAGTGTGTGAATGCGCTTATGACTTTGGAAGTGGTTCAAATGGTATCTGGGGTTCCCAACATTTCTCTTTCTTCAGAATGGTTCATCAATTTCTAATTGTGTGAACAAATGCTAACTTCCAAGCTCTGACTGAGGTCAACCCTGAAATAAAGTTAAGAAAGTTCATACAGAATTGAGAATTCCCAGTCTCGAAATAGTCCCAAAAACCAACCGAGAATATTACTACATAACTTTCTAACCATGGAAATATTCCCGCGACCCATCACTAGCTACCGTTAAGGGGAGTATCAGGTAAGACAGGTCGAAACCTATCTTGACACTTTGTGGACGCAATCGTTGTACTATAAGAGGGCAACGTGCGGAAAATCAACCGCCAAATTGAACTGCAAGGCCCCGAAATCGTGTGGCAAATCTCTCATATATATTGTTACGTGTTACCACCTAGTAGCACGTTCGTTATTTGGATTACAGTGATTAAAAGCCCAACACAGTCTGGTCCTTTAAAGAAATATAGCTTTATTGCAGGTCAATAAAGTTACACCACACAATAAACACTTGGAAACCAATTAGCAGTCTCAGTCATGTTCCTCCCGTATAGAGTTCACTCACCTCCTTTCACTCACTCACAAAAGTTAATCTCTCACTAATGAGGTAGACCCGTGTCCTGGAGAGAAATAACTGCACTCTTCCTCTTGTAAACAAGCCACAGTCTTGGCGTCTGCAGGCTAGGGAACAGTCCACTGCGTTTCGCAATCCACCACAATAACCTCCGTCGCACTGGAAAACACACTCGCTCGGAACTTCGCCTCAATACTTCTATCGCACAGTTAAACACCCACACTCCTCAAAAACACAGTTAGTCCTCACTCGGCCAGGGTCGCTCTTATATATCGGAGCTGATGACTCAATGGATGCTTCTAGAGCGGACCAGGGTTCACGGTTTCTCGAGAGTTCCATTTCTGGGTGGGCTGCGTAGGTTCTAGACCAAGCCCTTTTGTTCTTACAGCCCTGCTGCGTAAGGTGCTGGTAACACACAGTCTGTAATAGCCTGGTGCGGCCTGAGTCACGCGCGGGCGACGAAACTGTCTAGCATTCGTAACAATATCAATGGGAAGTGGCAAGTACCGTACATGTTGGAAGGGACAGCACTGATGGCCCAGGCACTCAAGACCGGTGGTAATAATAATAATAATAAAATCGTATGGCCTCGGGTGCTAGGTGCAAGCTTTGTTATTTGACACCCAGAGGGCAGCTTGCATGTCGAATTTCGTCGTTCCTTCGAACGCTATGAAAGTCAAGGAGGTTAGATATCTAAGCTCCTTGACACTATAGCGCGTTCTAGTAGAGAATGGAGGAACTTTGTGTTGACCGAAAATCCCGAGAGTAATTTTGTCATTATGAACACGGCCGGTGGTAAGCAGCCGCACGCTCCAGTCAGCATATACGCCCCACCACGTGACTATTCAGAGTGCCGCAGGGATGTCCAGCTCCACCAGCCGTCATGCCCGCGTACCAGGATGTCAGGTACGATTTCGGAGCCTTGCAGTTCAATATGGAGGCTCGTTGTCCACTTATAGTACAACGATTGCGTCCGCAAAGTTTCAAGAGAGGTATCGACCTATCTTACCTGATACTTCCCTTGTGAGTAAGCTAACTACGCCTATCACACACAGTACTACAGTGGTAGCATAGAGCCTCCGTGGCTTAGGCGGCAGCACGCCGGTCTCTCTCCACTGGGCCCGTGATTCAAATCCCGGCCACTCCATGTGAGATTTGAGCTAGGCAAAACGGAGGCAGATAGGTTTTTCTCCGGGTACTCCGGTTTTCCCTGTCACAATTTCATTCCAGACACATAATAATAATAATAATAATGTTATTGGTTTTACGACCCTTTTAACTACTGTGGCTTTTAGAGACGCCTGGGTGCCCCGAAGGGGATCTTTAACGTGCCAGTAAATCTACTGACACGGCACCCTGGCATTTGCGCACCCTCAATGCCAGCTGACTGCGCCATGAATTCCAGCAACACTCTCCACTATCATTTCATTTCATCTGTCATTCATTTAATCATTTCCCCATGGTAGTGCGACAGGCTTCGGCAGCCGGCCCGGCACAGTTTATATCCTCGCCGCTAGATGGGGACTTGATTCATTCCATTCCCTGACCTGGTCGGTCGACTGGAAGCAGGCTGTGGATTTTCACTACAGTGGTAGCATACTAGCATGTGCTGTACTTCATGCAGGCCTGCAAATGTAGGAGACACTCGCAATTAGTTTGTGTGTGGGCGAGTATAACACTACATATTATCATGTGCAGTTATCTCGCTGGGAAGAAAGCAAGTTTTAATGCAAGGCCTAGCTATAAATGTGATCACAATGCAGCAGGATATCGCACCAGAGGCGCGCAATAATAATATGGGGGAGGAGCGTTGACTATACAAACGGAAACAAAAGTTGCTCCGTAATAACTCTCTCGGGCTTGCCGGGCTGGCACTGCTCCAAGCGACAGTCTACAGATGTTGCAAAGTGTTTCCTCAGCACAACGCCATACTTCATTTCTCGAGAAACTCAGGATAACGGCCCTTATCATCTTCAATCTATTTCCTCTCTAAGCCAATGTTTCCCAACCTTTTTGTCTCGAGTACAATTTATCCAGTTCTATTTTATAAGTACCACCAACACCTGATTATATGACAGTTCCCCACACTGACACTTCCACACACTGCCCAAAATACTGACACTTCCCCACAGCCCTTGGACGCGGCTACCTGTTTAAGGACTCAGAAATAATCTCGACTGACAGTTCAACACACATCCCCCCCCCCTAAGGCTATAGGCTTCAGCGATCATCGTTACAGCTGCACCAGTGACAATGATGCACCTTAATATAATACTCCTTTGGAGTGAAGAAAATCGCTCGATCTATGTACTTCATTACTAACACGGTCTCGAAAATATCATTGTGATGTAGTGTAATTTCCATCAAAATAAAATAAATGCAGAGTCTGATTTCCATCACACTTTATCCAGGCTGTGGACTGGCAAAATAATAACAAAACCGATCATTTTGGTGTTGTTATCATTTTGGCGTGTTTAAAATCAGCTTTCTAGGCTTCGTCAGTTGTTTTTTTTTGTCATATTTGTTCAACATTAATATTAACCTACTCCATTTTCTGTGAATAGGCAACTCATTTTTAATGTAATAGTACTTGTTCTTGTACTCATAATAGCTGGAGAGCATTAAACATTTTTGCCTCAAACCTTATAGGCTACAGTAGTTCAGTAGTTAAAGAATATAATATGTGATTCCAGAGATATTAAAAGTGCTAAACAACAGTAGGTCAAATTTCAACTTGATCGTTTTCATAGTAGCCTTGGGGGAGGGGGGGATGTGTGTGGAAATGTCAGTCGAGATTATTTCTGAGTCATTAAAGAGCTAGCCACGTCCATGGGCTGTGGGGAAGTGTCAGTATTTTTTGTAGTGTGTGGAAGTGTCAGTGTAGGGAACTGTCCGGACACCCCAATACCTATATTATAAGCAAACAGGTTTGAAAGACTGAATCTCGTATCCTGGAAAATAGGATATTATTCAGTAATGACCAAGGTGGCATTTACATTCCAGCCGCCGACTCTACGGCTCTGTCAGTTCTCGTGAGGAAGAGAGACAGCGTTGCCAGTTACGTCTCGAGAAATATAAAAGAACGCAGAGTAAAAAATAAAATAAACATGAAGTTCCTTGAAGAACTATACAGCCTACTTTTCAAGCCAATGATTATTCTACAGAATATGAACCTACCTAGAATAATTACGAAATTAAGTTGGTAATATCGAAATATCTAATTAGTTCAAAATATACCTGGTATAATGTAGCCTAATAGAGCACTACAGTTGGCAGCCCTGGTGACTGAATATATTCTTAGTTCCATCTCTTAGGTACAGAATACAAAATTTGGTTGAAGTCCAATGGACGTTACATGCAGTTAGACACTGGATCTATCAGCACGCGTAAAAGCATGTTGCCAACAATGACATGCGTGTGCTGGTCTGAAATAATCTGAAATATCTTGTTGTGCCAATTTTGGATGAAATCCATTTGTTAGTATAGAAGTTACATGTATTTTAAAATTGGACATATCAGCAGGCATAGAATCATTTTGGCAGCACTGCCTTGTATTAATTACTCCAAATTAATGCATAATATCAGGTGCTATACGTGTGCAAAGTATAGAGCTGTTGGCTTGCATACTTTCTGATATATTGATATTAGGGTAAAAGTATAGACAGCATTTATTAACAGTTGGCAGCTCTGATTGCTCTTAAAAATACTTATAGTCATATCTGTTATGGTACACATAGCACATACGAAATTTGGTTGAAATCCAACTGATAGTATAGAAGTTACATGTATTCAAAAATTGGTACTATCAGCAGGATTATAATCATGTTGGTAGAACTGACGTATATAAGTTACTCCAAATTAATCTAAAATGTCAGAATATACGCGTGCATAGTTTAAAGCTGTTGGCTTGCATACTTTCTGATATATTGGTATTTGGATAAATAAAATAGAGAGAGCAATTATTAACAGTTGGCAGCCCTGGTGGCTCTTAAGAATACGCTCAGTCATATCCGTTTATGTACAGATGTTACATACAAAATTTGGTTGAAATCCAATTGATAGTGTAGAAGTTATATGCATTTAAACATTGGACCTATCAGAAGGCTTAAAATTATTTTGGCAACACTGTCATGGTTGGCCTCCTGGAAATTAAACTGAAATAGTCTTATCTACATGTGTGCCAATTTTGGAATAGCTCCCATGCATACCTTGCAAGATATCCAACATGGAGCTCAAATTTCTAGTGCGTTTTTTCAGCAGTTGGTAGCACTGACATCATTTTCAAATATGGACGTGAGATATTCCGGTGCACATCTTTACTCATACTAAATTTGGTTTTGATCGCTGCAGCCGTTTAGGAGTTGATAGGGGGGGGGGACACACACACAGCCAGACAGACAGACAGACAGAAGGACAGACAGACAGACAGACACACACACATTTTCCAGGATCGATCTCATAAGTCTACTTTTTCCTCATTTTTGCAAAATGTGAAAAGTAGGTTAAAAATGTAACAGTGTACGTATGTTACCGCACCTTATTAAATCAGGGGGATAGTAGTGATATGAGTATGCCTTCCTTCGGAGGGGAAGTAAAGCCGGCAGCGGTCCAATGTCATAGATTTATGGCATGTAAAAGAACCTTCCACTAATTACACTTGTGTGAAGCTAAATTATAGGTTAGATTTAACTAACGCTCTTAGGTTCCAACGTTCGTCGCCAGGAGCCGACTGCGGTGGCATCTAGTAACCAAGTTCAGAACTAGTTGTCTTTGAAGGTGGCGTTTGATAGCAAAAGTAGGAACTACTTGAAAATTGAATGTCTGCAATCCTTACTTGAATTAAAAACAGATAACACACACTAATACAGTCATCAAAATTAACACCGGTTATCAGACAGTTTCTACACACACCCAAAGTATACGGGGCTACATGACCTTGTTGTCGCAGCCCCTAATCTGAGGAACCAACCAACCAACCTGAGTAAATGAAGAGCATGGGGAAGGGAAGGCCTAAATCACAATTTTATAATGTTCAGTAATTGGAGTTTAGGGGTTTAAATATCTTTACCAAATTCATTTTAAAAATATATAATAACTTTATTAAACACAAATTGCGTATTTTTACAAATGAGTATTCACATTACTTGCGTGCAATAATCAATAATAGACCCTGGTCGCTGTGCGCATTGTAGAACATGGTACCGGTCGCAATGCTGATCAGGATCACACAGTTGACAAACTCAAAGTTTCTGAATTGGACGGTACACGTAAAGTAGGCCTACCTGAAGTTCCAGATTAATTTTGAGTAAGCGATATACGTCAGTGCTGTCAACATGATTCTAAGCCTGCTGACAGGTCCAAGTTTTAAATGCATGTAACTTCAATACTATCAATTGGATTTCAACCAAATTTCGTATGTGCTTGGCGTACCATAACATATATGACTATGCGTTTTCTTTAGAGACACCAGTGCTGCCAACTGATGATATATGTGTCCTAATCTCAATACAGGGTCATCGAAAAATAATGCCAACATTTAAAAAAATTAAAGCACCAAAACCCTTTATGTTAAACGTGTAATTTATTCTTTCACTGAACGCTAGCTGGTTAAAGTAAGTTTTGCTGTGGAGCGGGCGTGACCGTGCTATGCGCACACTAGATGCGCAGTAGCCAAGGTCGGCCGGGGGCGCGCCATAACTGCACCGCCCAACCGCCGCGCCGTTCAGTACCATGTTGACCGCTCAACAAAAAGCACAGTGCGTGATTTGGTACGCAGTTTCAAAGTCGACAGTTAGTGTTCGGCGGTTGTTTCAGAGGACTTATCCAGGACAAACTGCACCTGATTACAAAGCTGTCATTCGATGGTTTAATCAGTATAAGGAAACAGGGACTGTAGAGAAAGAATCTAGGCCAGGCCGACCACCAACATCAGAAGAGAATATCGAACGTATCCGCCAATCTTGTGTCAGGAGTCCAAAAACATATATTGCTCGACGAAGTGCCGAGCTACATATTCCATAAACAACAATTCAAAATGTACTGCACAAGCGACTAAGACTTCATGCTTATAAAATTCAGATAAGGCAGCAAATCAAACCTACCGACCGTCCTAAGCGTGCTGAATTTGCTAGTTTGATGTTAAACGAAATTGATGATAATTTTTTTTACAGAGTGTTGTTTACTGACGAAGCTACGTTTCACATAAATGGAAGTGTAAATCGTTACAATTGTCGTATTTGGTGATCGCAACAGCCTAACGAAATCCACGAGCATGTTCGTGATTCTTCCAAACTCAATGTGTGGTGCGGGTTATTTCACGACCAAGTTATTGGACCTTTCTTTTTCGCAGAAAAAACCATTGCAGGCCTAGTTTACCTGGACATGCTTGAACAGTTTGTGTTGCCTCAAATTGAACAAATCGAACAACAGACTGGCCAGCGAATTATTTTTATGCAAGATGGGGCTCCCTCCACCTCACTACCTTGGCGAAGTACGTGGTGCATTGAACGCACGCTTTCCCAACGGCTGGATTGGTAGAGGAGCCCCCATTGCCTGGCCTCCAAGAAGTCCTGACCTCACCCCTTTGGATTTTTTTTCTGGGGGTACATCAAAACATTGTGTATTCAGAAAAAATCGGGTTTTGGAGCACCTGCGGGAGCGAATTTCTGCCGCCATCTTGACAGTTACTCCTGAAATGATTGTACGTACGTGGCATGAAATCGACTACAGACTAGACATTTGCAGAGCTACGAACGGTGCACATATCGAAACATACTAAGGTATGAAAAAAAACATCTATCTTTTCCGAACTTTTTAAGATTAAAACAATTGAATTACCTCTAATATTTTTTTTTATAACAGGTAGGCTATTTTAAATGTTGGCATTATTTTTCGATGACCCTAGGCGAGTTCTAGCACCTTACAGTACCTCTCTCGACCACCGGGGCCGGTTAGTGGTTGGTTTTACAGGCCGGACGTTTGTTTTAAAGACGAGTGAAAAAATTAATGGAAGCCTGGATGCGAGTTACTACAGTAGGCCTACCTGTGGTGTTGTCAGCTGCCCCATGCGGTCCGATGTTTGACAAAGCTGTCTCACACTACTGCTCAAGTACAGTCATTGGCGAATATAATGGCGTTCTGATCGTAACTATGCAACGTGTACTTCCGCCTCACACAATACTTGGACGTGGACTGTACTGTCTGCAGGGCGGTGTCGTCACGTGCTCAAGTCTGTAATTCCATTACATCAAAGCGGTGGTGACAAATGTGAGGCGACAGGACTAGAGACTGACTGTGTACAGGCTCACACGCAAGCTTCAAGGTCAAGGGCAATCGTCTAAAACAAACGTCCGGCCTTTTTTTTTTTTTTGTCTTCTTCCTCTACTCCTCAATCGCTAGGTTGGTGGGTAACATGCATGTCTTCCAAAACGTCATCTTTCTCTGGCCTGTAGTTTCAAATGGCAATAACTCTGCTTGCCTTTAATGCTGTCTATAAATTGAGTCCTTGGTCTTCCTTGACTCCTCTTTCCTTCTAGCTTCCCTTCGAAGAGTGTGGTGCACCAGTCAGAATGACGAATCAAATGGCCAACAAAACTACAGTATTCCTCCTTCTGTTTACGGATTGTTTTTTGTATGAAGAGTTAAATGGAAAGGAATGTGTGGCGAGAATGCTATAAATGATGTAACAAATTAAATAGGTGTAAAGGATCCTTATCACTGCCAGTTGACAAGGTAAGCCGCGTGTGACGTCACAAGCCAACCGATAACATCAATGATGTTCTCATTAGTAGCGTGCTATTGGTCGCGAGGGATCACTTGTACAGTAACCAGCCCAGGCGGGCCGGTCCATGACTAATACACTTTGACACCTGTACCGCTCTGCACTGATCTAAATACCTGGCTCATGAGAACTTGGCAAATCCTGCCGTCCAATTCAGAGCTATTTTAGGGTGCTGAATTGGAAACTCCGAACCACTAACTTGTATTTAATTCGAAAAGACAGGAAAATATCCATGTCTATAAAGTCATCCATATTGACAAAGTTTATTAGACAACGAGAAAATAGCTTTAGTCAGTAAATTCATTAATCATGTAATTCAATGTTCCGGCTTTGGGCACACTATGACCATCATCAGTAAATGTAAATGAATAGAATATCCACAGCCTGCTTCCAGTCTCCGACCGGGTCAGGAATGGGATGAATGAAGCCCCTATCTAGCGGCGAGGATATGAACTGTGCCGGCTGCCGAGGCCTGACGCACTCCTCTGGGGCAATGATCAAATGAATGACAGATGAAATGAAATGATAGTGGAGAGTGCTGCTGGAATGAAATTTTGACAGGGAAAACCGGAGTACCCGGAGAAAAACCTGTCTGCCTCCGTTCTGTCCAGCACAGATCTCACATGGAGTGACCGGGATTTGAACCACGGACTCAGCGGTGAGAGGCCGGCGTGCTGCCGCCTAAGCCACGGAGGCTCTAGTAAATGTAAATAATATTTATAAATAGAAACAAGATAACCAAGCGACCATGGTTCTCTGATATCGAAAAAGATCTTATAGACGTAGGGATTTCGCTTGAGGACATTCAAGAACGTCTTCATCTCCAGAAAAAAAACTTAGAGCACGACAGCGATTCCAAGAAAAGCCAAAACTGAGAACAGGCGAGAAGTGGATGGCTTACAAAAAGGAGGTATACAGGAAATGGATGAAGGACTACTGGGAAAAGATTAAAGCTCAAAGACGGTAACAGCTGAAGTAACGAGGTCTATAGCTGGCCAAATCGAAGATGAAGAAGAAGAAGAAGAAGAAGAAGAAACAAAAAATGAAGTTGCAAATCTGTGTGATAATGTGATAAAGGTAAAACAATAATTCTCTAAGTGTTTCTAATAATTTTCAACTAGTAATAATTGAATCGGCCATTACAAAAAAGGTCAAGAGTCAACTTTTTTTTATAAAAGGGAGTTATACACACATCAAAGAAAGTTTTGCATCACCTCGGTTCCAAGAGTTCCGGAACCGTTAAATACAAAGGGAATAGAGATCAACACAAACAACATTTCAGCTCGTTTTATTGCTCATGAGACCCACACATTGCATGTTGTACCATCATACAGCTAGACTTTCAGCATTTGTGGTCCAGATTGCAGTACACACCACTACCTCTAATACCCAGTAGCACGTCCTCTTGCATTGATGCATGCCTGTATTCGCCGTGGCATACTATCCACAAGTTTATCAAGACACTGTTGGTCCAAATTGTCCCACTCCTCAACGACAATTCTGCGTAAATCTCTCAGAGTGGTTGGTGGGTCAAGACGTCCATAAACAGCCCTTTTCAACATATCCCAGGCATGTTCGATAGGGTTCATGTCTGGCGAACATGCTGGCCACTGTAGTCGAGCGATGTCGTTATCTTGAAGGAACGCATTCACAAGATGTGCACGATGAGGTCGAGAATTGTCGTCCATGAAGACAAATGCCTCTCCAATATTCTGCCGATATGGTTGCACTATGGGTCGGAGGATGTCATTCAGGTATCGTAAAGCCGTTTCGGAGCCTTCCATGACCACCAGTGGCGTACGTCGGCCCCACATAATGCCACCCCAAAACATCAGGGAACCACCACCTTGCTGCACTCGCTGGACAGTGTGTCTAAGACGTTCAGCCTGACCAGGGTGCCTCCAAACACGTCTCCGACGATTGTCTGGTTGAAGGCATATGCGACACTCATCGGTGAAGAGAACGTGATGCCAATTCCGTGGGGTCCATTCAGCATGTTGTTGGGCCCATCTGTACCGCGCTGCATGGTGTCGGGGTTGCAAAGCTGGACCTCGCCATGGACGTCAGGAGTGAAGTTGCGCATCATGCAGCCTATTGCGCACAGTTTGAGTTGAAACACGACGTCCTGTGGCTGAACGAAACGCATTATTCAACATGGTGGCATTGCTGTCAGGGTTCCTCCGAGCGGCAATCCGTAAGTAACGGTCATCCACTACAGTAGTAGCCCTTGGGCGGCCTGAGCGAGGCCTGTCATCGACAGTTCCTGTATCTCTGTACCTCCTCCATGTCCGAACAACATCGCTTTGGTTCACTCTGAGACGCCTGGAAACTTCCCTTGTTGAGAGCCCTTCTTGACACAAAGTAACAATGTGGACGCGATCGAACTGCGGTATTGACCTTCTAGGCATGGTAGAACTACAGACAACATGAGCAGCGTACCTTCGTCCTGGTGGAATGACTGGAACTGATCGGCTGTCGTACCCCCTCCGTCTAATAGGCCCTGCTCATGCATGGTTGTTTACATCTTTGAGCAGTTTTAGTGACATCTATGAACAGTCAAAGGGACTGTATCTTGGATACAATATACACAGTCAACGTCTATATGCCGGAGATCTGGGAACCGAGGTGATGCAAAACTTTTTTTGATGTGTGTACATTGGAACTGCATGTTATGGGGTAACTGGATTAGTCAATGGAAGAAGGTCAAGGGACAAACAATTATTCGTTGATATCTCAACAATATTGTTGATACTTAAATGAGAACGAATAAACAGATGGTTAATACTGTTGCGGGCGCGGGGTTGCTTCATTCCCTCGCGCGTGACTCACAGCCGCCCGAGGCTACCCCCGGGCTCTGTGTCGGCCGGCCGCTTGCGCAGCGAGAACAAAAGGCATGGTCCAGAATGTTCGTGGCCCAACTAGTGTTGGAAATCTCGAGAAGGCCTGAGAGTAGCTGTGAACCCTGGTCCACTCTAGAAACAACTGTGAGTCGTCAGCCCCGATATATAAAGAGCGACCCTGGCCAGTGTCAGTGAGTGTGTTTATACCTGTACGAAAGAGTGTGACGTGTGAATTGCGAAACAGTGTGTAGTATTCAAGAACGGTGAGTGTCAGACTGTGGCTTGTGAACTTGAGGAAGAGTTGTTGTTATTTCTAGCGAGGACACCGGTCTCATTAGTGAGGGATTTACTGCATGAGCAAGTGAAAGGGTGAGTGTTCTCCATAAGGGAGCAAACTTGAGTAAGACAGCTAATGGTTTATATGTGCCTATTGTGTGGTGAATATTTCTTACCTGCAATGAAGCTAATATTTCTTTAAAGGACTATTTGTGTAGTGCTTTACCTACTTTGATCCAATTGACGAACTTGCTACTAGGGGTAGCACGTATCAATACTGTGCGATATTTTTTCCTTCCCCTGGAGAATTTTACTTTTGTGACTCATGGCATTTTTTGAAATGACCGATTCATGTTACATCTATAACGAGATAAGGTTCAAACTATTTTGAAAATGTTATTTACATAAATTTATTAAAAAGTACTAAAAACTAATAAAATCAGATCTGTTACACATTTTGATTAGTATGGATAACTACGAGTATATCTACAAGAGCCGCTCGATGCCGATGTTGTGGACGTGATATAGGCTATAAGTATAATGCTGTTTTTTTAAGACAAGAAATTAAAGTATTCTTCAAGTAGAGACCATCAGATTCTATGGTCTTTAGCTATCGTTCAACGAGGTTTGTTATTCCTCGACGGTACCAGTCTCTGAGTTTTGTTACCAAGAATTCGGCGAGACCCATTTCAACAGCTTCAATGTTTGCGAAATTTCTTCCACGCAAGAAATGATTCATGGATCTGAAAATATGGTAATCTGAAGGCGCAAAGCCAGGGCTGTAGGCTATGCTGGATTTGGTAGCGGTTTGGCTCCTCCCAATTCCGGATTTTTTTGGCCATGGTTGTTCGTGTAGTATGAGGTCTTGCATTGTCCTATTACAAGAGAACACTCTTGGTTAACTAATGCTGGGTATCTCCGTCTCAAAATTTCATGAACTCGTTCCAGTTATTGAGAATAAAGATCCGCATTGACTGCTCGCCCTTTTGGATCAAACTCCTTCAAAACTCCACCAGACTCACAACATCATTTCGGGGCTGAACCGATCCTTTTTAGCAACGACTTTGGTAGGTTGACGGGGACTCAGTTACTGTTTCGAGGTGGTAATAGACCCATTTTTTAATCACATGTGATAATTCTCCTGAAAAATCTATCATCCATGGGGTTACCGATAAGCTGACGACAGATGATATCCACTCTACGTTGAGAGTCTACGGGGGTCAATTCATGAGGTACATATCTACAGCTCCTGTTTGATTTTCCAACTTTCTTATTCTGGCGATGTATGGTATCTTTTGATGCGCCTAGTTCTTCTGATAGCCTACGAGTACTTCTTGACTGATTTTCTTTCAAAACGCTGCGTGTATTCTCAATATCCCATAGTTTGAGTATTCCAGAACGCGGTAAATCTGTAGTCTTTTCTTCTCCAGTGTTGAAACGTTGGAGCCATCGCTGTACCACACGCTCACTAACAACACCTTCTCTTCCCACTTCACATATTCATTGAGCCGTGACAGCAGCTTTCTAATTTATTCTACAGTAGTGCTTTAGAAAGACCCTAACCTCCAAAGATGGTATTAGGAAGTCTTTTTGAAAGCCTTTGTCTCGAGCGTGGTGCTCTACGAAAGTGAAACTTGGACTATTGGTGCAGCTGAAAAGAGGAGAATTGAATCGTTTGAAATGTGGTGTTACAGGAGAATCATAAAGATCAGATGGGTAGATCGGGTTACAAATGAAGAGGTATTAAGACGAGTGGGAGAGGAGAGATGTTTCCGGCGACTGCTAATGAAGAGAAGTGATTGGTTGGTAGGACACATACTAAGACACCCAGGAATAGCAAGCTTAGTTATGGAAGGAAGGGTCGAGGACAAGTACTGTTGGGGTAGACCTAGGTTAGAATATGTTAAACAGATTGCCTGGGATGTAGTGTGTGGTAGCTATGTAGAGATGAAACGATTAGCTCAGGTCAGGGAGGCTTGGAGTGCTCTATCAAACCAGTTAAAGACTGAAGACTCAAACACAACACACAAATCTATAACTTTGGTTGGTTGTTTCCTCAGTTTAGGGGCTGCGACAACGCGGCCATGTAGCCCCGTGTACTTTTAGTGTGTGTAGAATCTGCCCCTGATAACCAGTGTTCATTGTGATGGCTGTATTATAGTGTGATATCGGTAATTCAGGTAAGGACTGCGGACGATGAATTTGAAGTAGTTCCTACTTTTGCTACCATCAACGACACCTAGCTGTGAACTTGGCTACTAGGTGCCCCCTCAACGGGCACCTGGTGCCAAACTTTGGAACGTAATAGAACGTTAATCAAATCTAACCTACATATTTAGCTTCACACAATTATACTTAGTGGAAGGGTCTTTTACATGCCATAAATCTATGACATGGTCCCGCCGGCTTTACTTCTCCTCCAACTTTGTAAGTTCCATTTGTGATGGTGTATCAACAACTGATGACTGATACATTCTCGCAATATTCGCAGTTCTAGTCATGGCCTCCTGTAAACAGCATTGGCGAACCAAAGAAATCCAATTCTATCTTATAACAGTACATTATGCAACGAGCCTATAATGGCAATAATTAAGACACGAGTATGTTTATAAATCAACCGTAGCGAGTTTTATAATTTCCATACGAGTGCCTTAATTACCATTATAGGCGAGTTACATATGACTGTTTATGTTCGACGATAATTATAACTTTATTATATGTTTTAATATAAATATTCGTAAATATCTGTGGGATTCAGTAACTTCAGTTCGTGAACAGAGCGCGCTGGGTGGTTTGCTGACTGAACAGAGCGCATGTGTGGGTCAAAGAGTTTCGAAAGCAGAGACCATTTACTTTGCTTGGCAATGCTATTGTTTACAGCCTGCATGATGTCTAGTGCCGATCAGAACTAGCATTCACTAATATTGTCACCGAAGTCGTTTGAAAGCAATGCGCTGTGTAGAAATTGGCGTTGGGGATATTCAGGTACAGTGCTATTTCTTGTCTCATATTTGCCAGTTTTTTACGCGAACATATGGGACGGTGCACTTTCCATGTCGGTAATTTATGTAGAAGGATGCTGTGTTGCTAACTTCTGGACGTAGATTCATAAATTTCTTGCATATGTCACAGTATTTTCTTGTTACCGTGAAGGTTCGTGATGATTTTGTCTTTCTGTTTGGGATTGTAACTACAATGGTTGATCCGATATCCAATTTCAACATTCAAATCACGTAATTCATGTCCGACATGTTGGATTTTGAGCGCATGCGCGAAGCTATCCTTACCTAATTGATCAATGAATGAGCTCTGATTGGCTGGAGAAACTGTTTCATAATGAAGAATAGTACTATAATGACCCTCATTATCATACAGTTTTCTGACATATAATATTTATGTTTTGACATCGTAGAACATAAAACACCAAAATTTAAAAAAAAAACATTACTTATGAGACAACCAAATAGTATAAGAGCGTGCTTTAACGCGCATGGCTATGTTGCTGGGCGACTATGAGATATCTTTGTCTGGTTACTATGTTGTTGTAGAGCGGGTGGATATTTAAGAGTAGTTCTGTTTAATGCGGTGTGGATTCACCGTCCTTCCCCAGAAGACAAGCGGAACGGAATGGAGGGTGTGAGTTCTTCAAGTCTGTCTCGTTAATATTAAAAACTGTGGCGAGCATACATATAGCCTGGTGAAATGTCAGCCACATTTCCTGTGTTTCATTCAAATTATTCATCCGGTCCTTCTGAAGATGTGGACAGGCGGTCCCAGGGGAGTGACCTCGACGGTGATGCTGCCACAAATGAATAAATACATACTTAACCACTCAGCCCCGCGTGGCTTCTCGTCTCTGAACTTATCTGTGTCTTATGCGGGGTTTCTCTCACTTAATTACATCGTGGTCAACCCGGTGTCGGTAGAATTACACAATTTCCAATTCTGTAACTGATCAAAATATTGGAATGTAGTCGCAATAAATCAGAAACCTCTATGGACATCAAATTGGCAGGTGAAAAACTAAAGGAAGTAGAATACTTCTGTTACTTAGGAAGGAAAATATCCAGTGATGGACGAAGCAAAGAGGATATAAAAAGTAGGTTGGCTCAGGCAAGGAAAACATTTCTACAGAAAAGGAATCTGTTGACATCGAATATAGATTTAGGTATTAGGAAGTCATTTTTGAAGGCCTTTGTCTGGAGCGTGGCATTCTATAGAAGTGAAACTTGGACTATTCGTGCAGCAGAAAAGAGGAGAATTGAAGCGTTTGAAATGTCGTGTTACAGGAGAATGATGAAGATCAGATTTGTGGATAGGGTTACAAACGAAGAGGTATTAAGACTAGTGGGAGAGGAGAGATGTTTCTGGCGACTGCTAATGAAGAGAAGAGATAGGTTGGTAGGACACACACTAAGACACTCAGGAATAGCAAGCTTAGTTATGAAAGGGTCGAGGACAAGAACTGTAGGTGTAGACCAAGGTTAGAATATGTTAAACAGATTGCCTCGGATGTAGGGTGTGGTAGCTATGTAGAGATGAAACGATTAGTTCAGGACAGAGAAGCATGGAAAAAAGCATCAAACCAGTCAAAAGACTGAAGACTCAAGCAACAACTGTTTAAAAATAAGTAATTCCAAGAAGTGTTTGTTAATTCTATTTAGGGGAATTGGAGATCCTGGCCATCAGCTCCGTACACATCAGTGTGTGTTAAACATGCCTGTCTGTTAGGTAGTCAGTCCGAAGGCTGGTTGGATCCTCAAAACGCACCGCCGCGCCATCAGGTTATGTGGATAGATACCCACAAAACCCCAAGTTAGCAGTACTAACCCTATGAGTAGAACCTTTCACAGCATCCACAGGCACTGACTGTGCCCTGAATGTCATCACTAAGCACCACCCATACCTCAGTAACTTCCATTTAATCACAGCCATGAGTGAGACTGAGACATCGATGAAAAGCCACATTTTACTCCAGCCTGTGCCAACAGACAAATGCAAATGTACTGCATTCATCAAGAGATAGCAAACAGGCATTTTTTTTTTTTTTAGCTTATGGCTTTTAGTGCCGGGAGTGTCCGAGGACATGTTCGGCTCGCCAGTTTTTGTAGCTGCTTCGAGACGGACACCCAATGGGTGAGCTACAAGTACCGTTGGGGAGGGAAGGAGGGAAGTTGGAATGTAAGGACGAGGAGTTGGAAGGTAGCGGCTGTGGCGTATAGTTAGGGACCAACCCCGGCATTTGCCTGGAAGGAAGATGGGAAACCACAGAAGACCATCTTCAAGGTTGCCGGCGGGGGGATTCGAACCTCCTCGCCTCCCGGATGTGAGCGACTGCCATCAGTCATGCCGTAACCACCACGGCTAACTCACCCGGTAACAGGCAATTAAACATGCCAGATAACCTGTATTTACGTGATGACTGTAGCTGGGTGTGTAACTGAATAAGGGACAGGGATGTTATAGGTGCCCTGGGACTTGAACTAAGGTACTAAAAGGAAAGGAAGGAACGTGACCGTTAATCTTGAGATCATGAGCCACGGGACCTCCTTTTTACGAGGAATCCGAACCACAGGACGCGGCATTTCACTTCGAAAATCTCACTTGAATTAACCGGGAATCGAACCCGGTCCACCTTGGTGGGAGGGAATCAGCTTGACCACTGCGCCACCACGCCCCCGAACTAAGGTACTATACCGGTATTTGCCTGGAAGGAGTGTGGAAACCCCGGGGAAGAAACAGCGCTGGGATTGGAACCTGCGTTCTCCAACTGCCCTCGTGGCTGTGGTGCACTATTTAACAAGCATGGCTACGCCACGGGGCAATTCCAAGAAGTGCTAAACTGCCTATCTCTACTTAGTATAAAACAAAGTTCCCGATTCTTGGATGTCACGGGTAAACTCTAGAACCACTGGATGGATTTTGATGCGTTTTTCACCATTCTGTAAAGGATATCTCGAGGAAGATTTCTGTAGAAAATATATTTTTTTTTTAGCGTATGGCTTTTAGTGCCGGGAGTGTCCGAGGACATGTTCGGCTCGCCAGTTTTGTAGCTGCTTCGAGACGGACACCCAATGGGTGAGCTACAAGTACCGTTGGGGAGGGAAGGTGGGAAGTTGGATTGTAAGGACGAGGAGTTGGAAGGTAGCGGCTGTGGCCTATAGTTAGGGACCAACCCCGGCATTTGCCTGGAAGGAAGATGGGAAACCACAGAAGACCATCTACAAGGTTGCCGGCGGGGGGATTCGAACCTCCTCGCCTCCCGGATGTGAGCGACTGCCATCAGTCATGCCGTAACCACCACGGCTAACTCACCCGGTAACAGGCAATTAAACATGCCAGATAACCTGTATTTACGTGATGACTGTAGCTGGGTGTGTAACTGAATAAGGGACAGGGATGTTATAGGTGCCCTGGGACTTGAACTAAGGTACTAAAAGGAAAGGAAGGAACATGACCGTTAATCTTGAGATCATGAGCCACGGGACCTCCTTTTTACGAGGAATCCGAACCACAGGACGCGGCATTTCACTTCGAAAATCTCACTTGAATTAACCGGGAATCGAACCCGGTCCACCTTGGTGGGAGGGAATCAGCTTGACCACTGCGCCACCACGCCCCCGAACTAAGGTACTATACCGGTATTTGCCTGGAAGGAGTGTGGAAACCCCGGGGAAGAAACAGCGCTGGGATTGGAACCTGCGTTCTCCAACTGCCCTCGTGGCTGTGGTGCACTATTTAACAAGCATGGCTACGCCACGGGGCAATTCCAAGAAGTGCTAAACTGCCTATCTCTACTTAGTATAAAACAAAGTTCCCGATTCTTGGATGTCACGGGTAAACTCTAGAACCACTGGATGGATTTTGATGCGTTTTTCACCATTCTGTAAAGGATATCTCGAGGAAGATTTCTGTAGAAAATATATTTTTTTTTTAGCGTATGGCTTTTAGTGCCGGGAGTGTCCGAGGACATGTTCGGCTCGCCAGTTTTGTAGCTGCTTCGAGACGGACACCCAATGGGTGAGCTACAAGTACCGTTGGGGAGGGAAGGTGGGAAGTTGGATTGTAAGGACGAGGAGTTGGAAGGTAGCGGCTGTGGCCTATAGTTAGGGACCAACCCCGGCATTTGCCTGGAAGGAAGATGGGAAACCACAGAAGACCATCTACAAGGTTGCCGGCGGGGGGATTCGAACCTCCTCGCCTCCCGGATGTGAGCGACTGCCATCAGTCATGCCGTAACCACCACGGCTAACTCACCCGGTAATTTATTTATGATGGAAGGAAACCAAGCAGTAACGATTTCAGTGAAAAAGTCGAAAAAAAAATCTGGTATCCGTGCACTTTTTAAGCTTACGCTGGGCAATCCGTTAAAAATATCATAATACTATGAGTGTAGGAATTGTTCAGCATTAAAAATTCTACAAAAATGTCAGCGAGAGCATATCTTTATCTTCTATACATCGTCCACTATAAGTGTTTTTACGTTTTCATTTCTTCCAACAATCTCCATTCAATTTCTAGTTTGCGAGCTAGCTAGGGGCGAGCCTATCACCCAAGTTACAGCCTAGCTAGCGGGCGAGCCTATTATCTCAGATACATCCAGCAGAAAACTGTCGAGTCGTGTTGAGTTAAGACTTCAGAGAAGAGTGGTTGTGTTTGGATATTCTCTGGAAGTGCAAATCGGCTTTTCTTAATTTCGCCTGTGAACGTTTTGTTCCGCAAAATACACAGTTAAGTTAAGATTGGACGGAAGGGGGATTTGTGTTTCATGCACCTCGCCATTCTTAAATTACGACTGACAAGAATTCGTTGCTCATGCATCTCCATGATAATATAATTAATAGTCCAGTCAGTGATTTTAACCCATCATACCGAGACGTAAAACGGATATAGGTTGTAGTTCATTGATATCGAAATAAATGCGCTTATCGCGTAATGCATTCATAACTGTTCACGGGCAAAGCCGGGGCGGGTTGCTAGTTTTCATGACTGAAACCTTGAAACTCTTATCCAATAGGGCCATGTTTTTAGCCTACTTTTCACATTTTGCAAAAATGAGGAAAAAGTATACTTATGAGATCAATCCGGGAAAATGTGTGTCTGTCTGTCTGTGTGTGTGTGTCCCCTATCAACTCCTAAACAGCTGGAGCAATCAAAATCAAATTTGGTATGAGTAAAGATCTATACCGAAACATCTCAGTGCCATACTTGAAAATAATGTCAGTGCTACCAACTGATGAAAATTCGCAATTGAAATTTGGGCTCCATGTTGGATATCTTGGAAGGTATACATGGGAACTATTCCAAAATTGGTACACATATAGATAATAATACATCAGTATAATCTTTTGGAGGCCATATATGACAGTGTTGTCAAAATGATTCGAAGCCTACTGATAGGTCCAATTTTTAAATGCGTATAAGTCTACACTATCAATTGGATTTCAACCAAATTTTATATGTGCTTTGTGTACCATAACAGATATGACTTTGCGTATTCTTAAGAGCAATCAGGGCTGCCAACTGTTAATAAATGCTGTCTTTATGTGTACCCTAATATCAATATAAATCAGAAATTATGCAAGCCAACAGCTCTATACTTTCCGCACATATAGTACCATCCCTTCTAGATTAATTTGGAGTAACTAATATACGTCAGTGCTGACAACATGATTCTAAGCCAGCTGATGGGTCCAATTTTAAAATACCAGCAACTTCTATACTAACAAATGGATTTCACTATGTAACAAAGGAGAAACTGTTCCGCCTAGTCAATTACAACAAGTTATAAACTTGCTATTGTGTGGTACATGTTTCGGGGTCTCTAGTACTGGTCCCTTCTTCAGCCATAAATTAAGTTGCAAAATCCAGCATAATTAAAGATATCATAATAAAAAATACATAAAATGATGAGTGAATGGATGAAATGAGGTGAAAAAGATCATCATGAGAAGTAACATGAGTGCGCATCAGTAAAAAGTAATACCATTGGTAGTGCTAGGTTCTTGAGAATACACTTACATAGCACTGTTCTAATGTTTGTGCATGTGGAAATCACTTCACTTGGGATGTATGACCTGTTGTTTACAATGCTGTTGACTGAAACTTGCTATTCAAGCTGGGGTTTCTGAGCTTATAGTCTTGTATCAGAGGGAAAAACACCGATTGTCATGTAATGAAATACATCATCATGCTGAGGAGACGTCCAAGCATGGAAAAAACATACTTTACGTAGACCAAATAAAACAATTTTCTTTGTTGATCTAATTCACAGAATCTCAAATTACTTCATGGCCCCTTTATTGCTTCATCCAGTTGCTTAGATACCATGGATATAAGGCTTCTAGATTATATGCATTGCCTAGGTCATGAAGTATCTAAATTTGTAACCATTGCACTCTCATTATTAATATATTATTAAATTTAAAAAATAATGACAATTAAAATACTCATAAAATACAATATGAGATTAATATTAAAATAAGGTGAGGTAATATAATTTTATATCTTTGTGACCTGGAATTGTTATAAATGGAACATAGAAAGGTAGATGGGGTTATAAGGGTGAGAGGATATGGAAGGGGGGGAATTGGGGGAATGTGTGTTGGGGAATTCAGGGTGGTTTGTTGTTGTCAACAATGTTATTATTTATATATTCAGTTAGGGTGTTGTACAGGATATTCGTTTCAAAATTTATTTCATTAAGATTATGAAGAGGAGATAGTTTCTGTGCGGTGTTAATTTTTATCGCTTCTAGTACATTCATAGTGGTCCCCTTTCCTGTAAAATGGAGGATTTCTAGGTCTTTATCGATGTTGGTGAATTTATGATGTGACTCCTCCATGTATGTTGCCATTGCTGAGAATCTTCTGTATTTTGTGGCATTAAAATGTTCGTAGTATCTGATTTTGAATGCTCTACCCGTTTGTCCCAAATAATTCGCATCGCACTCGGAACAATTAAGTCTATAAATGCCTGATATATGGAATTTGTCTATAGAATTTACTTTGTTCGAATTAAAAGAGAAATTGGCATTGGTGTTGGATGTTTTATAGGCCATTTTTAAACCGTGTGTTTTGAATATGTTAAGAGATGCTGTATGTACGTGCATTAAAATAAGTGAAAACCGCGTATACAGGTTTTTCTTTATGATCTGGTGTTAAATGGGTGGGAGGTCTATTTCTTATTTTGTTTATAATGTTGGAGATGAATTGATAGTTAAAACCATTAACTTTAGCTATTTGGCGTATGGTCTTTATTTCACTGGTGAGGTCATTTTTTGAAAGGGGAAGGTTGAAAGCTCTGTGAATCATACTGAAGAAGGCCGCCTTTTTGTGGTTGCCAGGATGATTAGAACTATTGCTTATGGTAGTATGAGTTTGTGTAGGCTTTCTGAATATCTGTCAATACGGAAAATGAACTTCTTTTCAGAGCACAATTTAAAATGGATTTCATCCAAAATTGGCACAACAATAGATCATAATATTTCAGATTATTTCTGACCAACACATGCATGACATTATTGCCAACATGATTTTACGCGCGCTGATAGATCCAAAGTCTAACTGCATGTAACGACCATGCTCTCCATTGGACTTCAACCACATTTTGTATTCTGTACGGTACCGTACGAGATGGCACTAGGAATATATTCAGTCACCAGGGCTGCCAAATGTAGTGCTCTATTAGGCTACATTATGCTAGGTATATTTCGAACTAATTAGAAATTTCGATATTACCAACTTAATTTCGTCATTATTCTAGATAGGTCCGTATTGAACCCTTTAACCTCTGATGGATAAATTATTCGATGTTTTATTTCTTCAATTAATAAATATTTCCACCAGCATCATGAAAATAGCCAGACGGAGACGAGGAAATTTCAAGCATTGGTTGGAGACAATGGCGACATACCTGCAGCAGTTTGACAAAAGGCTAAATACTTAGGATTGTGAAAAGAAAGACCTAGCAATGATTCAGAAGGACAGGTGGTGGCCACCTCAAAATAGAAGCGACGCGCAGTGAGACACGCTTCTGGTATGTTCATTGTAATATTCGCACCTAGAAAAAATATGATGCAGTAACGTGAGTGGCTGATGAAAATACTAGACACTCCTACTAGGCCAAGGTCTGATAAAAACCGCCAAGTTACAGACAATATGGAACCAATGGGAGAAGAATGCTTACTAGTGTGGCAAGTCTAGCTTGGGCACGCTATGGCTAGCATTAACGCGGGAGATCGGCTAGACAACATCTCTACGATCGATTCTAGGATTAATGGGCATATTCTTGACCTGCGCTATTTTTCGAGTTCAATGATATTTATTTCATTCCTGTACCACTATTATTTTGAGAAATTTTTACATAATTTCCCCCTCTATCCAGACCTAGGGCCGGTTCATTTATAAGTGGCGTGAAGAGCCAAGACATTGCTATTACTCTTGTACGTCTGAGGACGTAGGGCTATTACTCTTGTACGTCTGAGGACGTAGGGCTATTACTTTTGTACGTCTGAGGACGTAGGGCTTATTACATTTGTTCGTCTGAGGACGGAAGCTGTTACTTTTGTACGTCTGAGGACGTAAGGCTATTACTTTTGTACGTCTGAGGACGTAGGGCGTATTACTTTTGTTCGTCTGAGGACGGAAGCTATTATATTGTGTGTGTCATGCAAGGACACAGAAATTATTAATAAGTGTGTTAAATTCAGTGTTAGATAGTCACAGTACTATATTTTGTAGGGGCAGTATCATCGATAATTCGCCAACGAACAGTTCCGGGGAGAGTAGTACCTGAAACGGCGAATTTAGTAGTCAGATATCAAGTGTATAATAATTTAACTTTTTGAATCAGCACGAGAGATGACATCGCTTACCATAGAAGAAGCCTGGAACTATCAACACTCCGTCAAGATGGTTGAAATGAGATAAGAAGCATCCAGTTGGGAGATGGCCGCTGATGTTCTTTGACGGGTGACTAGCTGAGGATGAGTACTGAATAATATTCTTATTATCTGATAGATTAACTTATGGTGTATGGGACATATTGTTGTAAATAATTTGCTTGTGTGATTAACGTAGTATATTTAGTTTTGGTCTGACACACCTTTTGCATGGAAACAGCTCGCATATGTTATTAGTGGAAGGTTCTTGTTTTTGTTTGTTGTTTAACTAACGTAGCTATGTGGACGACCGTGTTTGCATATGTTACGCAATGCGGTTAAAAAAAACGTCTCTCGGAGATATGTTGTGTTTCAGAAGTAGGACTGAAGTAATATAATTATACAGTAGATTGGAGGGTAATTAATCCTTTTTTTGTTTATTATTGATCAGATTCAGTGAAATTATTGCCTTTGGAGCAATGTGATTTGACGAAGAGCAGTCAGCTCTATCGTAGGTTTTAATTTTTTTTAAATAGTTTGCGAGCACCTATTCAGCCGACCTGTGTGAAAAACGTAATGTCATTCCCAGATGTGTGTGTGTGTGTATTTTGTGGTCATTACAAGCGGGAATTTCAGCGTAGACTGATTTCAGTCAGCTTGGTGCCAGGTCCATATTGTAACCTTGCGAGGGCAATTGTGGATATTTTGATTAATGTCTGACCATTTGTTGAGGTGGTTGAGATTTGCTGCTGTTGATTCTTTGAGATAACGGCACAGCTGGTCAGTTATTTTTACACACTGGAGTTGGGACGATGACAGGTATTGAGGAAAGGGGAGCTGTTTCACAAGACGGACTGAAGGTTGCTAGCGAGGTCATTAGTGGAGAGCGCTTGTTTGGCTCCGTAACAACTTGAAATACAGAATTAAGAACTGATCAATGATAGAAATTTGTTTAAATAAATGGGAGTTGCCTACGAATCACGATAATCTCCGAAGCGTTAGCTTAACATGCAGTTTTGTTCATATAAAGTAATATCAGCTGGTCAGGCTTTTGTTGTTGTTGGTTTAGTCCATGTTTATATTCCATTCAGTGACCCATGAAGTCACGTGCTATGCTGTATTTCCTTGCTTGTGTATTGAGCAATTGGCCGGTGTTGGCAGCTCATTGTCAAGTGCGTCATCGCGCTAAATGAGGGTCGCGAGAGAGATTCCTGTAAATAGTAGATTTTAGTGTGTGTGTCAGCATTACATTTTTTAAGGGTTTTTATTAGTGTCATGTTCCATATCCGTAAACGTTGATTTACGAGATGATTGTTCGTGAGCACCGTGGCTGTTAACCCGTTGTAAACGAACAGTCATCCAAAGTACTCATTCCTCGTAGTTAGTCATTACGCGTACATAAAATCCAAATTGCAAGTTAGTGGAACCAGGATCCACATTTTAATAAAGGGGAGATCCGTCTGACTCCTCAGCATTGATAGATATTCCTGTCATGGGAAAATTCAGGGAGGATTGTTTTTATTATTGTTGTTTATATTCTTTTTATGCACTATTAGTCATTAAATCATGTTATTATTTTACATCTTGTCACCTTTCTTTCTTAATTATAGTTTTAATCCTATGACCCTTACCTCAGTAGAGCATGTTGTTTGGCGAACGTAAACATCACATAGGAACTGAGCGCGACCCCTTGATTAAGATTTCTTACATATAAACACCGCTATTCTGAAGGGTTCAGTATAGATTAATCATTGGCATGAATCTTAATTTTAAGAAAAGTAGGCTCTTTAGTTCGTCACGGAACTTCTTGTTTTTAAATTAATCGCTTATCCTTTCAGTTCGCCTTCACGCTTGGCCTCTGCGAGTGATCATTCCTCTACCGTAACAGGGACGGTGTCTGGGAGCTGAGCACACTTTGTCAGCAGATACAACTGGGGATGGTGACAGGCCGATCGCCCAGATGACCACTAACTTGGGTCTTATTAAGGAAGGGTAAGGGAAGGGAGTAGGCCTATGGCAGGAAATCGGTGGTGTACCTGTTCAAAGGTGCCTGATGGTGAAAATGGGAAACCACGAAAACCATTTTCAGGACAACCGATTTAAGATTCGAACCCACGTTCTT
This sequence comes from Meconema thalassinum, assembly GCA_946902985.2. Taxonomy (NCBI): domain Eukaryota; kingdom Metazoa; phylum Arthropoda; class Insecta; order Orthoptera; family Tettigoniidae; genus Meconema; species Meconema thalassinum. The sequence continues at coordinate 747,697,746 of OX336388.2, forward strand.
TTGATGCCAGCAAGGCACGAGCTAGCGAATTAGTACTCTCGGCCACCGTGGCTAGTGTTTTAAATTTATACCTCATATTAATGGTGTTGTTGTGTGAGTCTTCAGTCTTTTGAGTGGTTTGATGCAGCTCTCTATGCCTCCCTGTCCTGAGCTAATTGTTTCATCTCTACATAGCTACCACACCCTACATCCGAGGCAATCTGTTTATCATATTATAACCTTGGTCTACTCGTACAGTTCTTGTCCTCAACCCTTCCTTCAATAACTAAGGTTGCTATTCCTGGATGTCTTAGTATGTGTCCTACCAACCTATCTCTTCTCTTCATTAGCAGTCGCCAGAAACATCTCTCCTCTCCCACTCGTCTTAATACCTCTTCGTTTGTAACTCTATCTACCCATCTGATCTTCATCATTCTCCTGTAACACCACATTTCAAACGCTTCAATTCTCCTCTTTTCTGCTGCACCAATAGTCCAAGTTTCACTTCCATAGAGTTCCACGCTCCAGACAAAGGCCTTCAAAAATGACTTCCTAATACCTAAATCTATATTCGATGTCAACAGATTCCTTTTCTGTAGAAATGCTTTCCTTGCCTGGGCTAACCTACTTTTTATATCCTCTTTGCTTCGTGCATCGTTGGTTATTTTGCGTCCTAAGTAACAGAATTCTCCTACTTCCTTTAACTTTTCACCTGCCAATTTGATGTCCTTAGAGGTTTCTGATTTATTTCATCTGCATTCCAATATTTTTGTTTTACATTTATTAATTTTCATCAAGAATTGTTTCCTCAAGACGGAGTCCATACCATTCAAAAAATCATAAAATCCTCAGGCGTGTCGGCCAAGATGACTATGTCATCGGCAAATCTCAGAGTTGAAATTATTTCTCCTTGAATCTTCACTCCCACTTTACATTTTTCTCCAATTTCCTTCATTGCTTGTTCAATGCAAAGATTGAAAAGTACGGGTGATAAGTTGGAGCCTTGCTTTACACCTTTCTGAATACCTGCTTCTCTCTCATGTCCTTCAGCTCGAATGACTGCTGTCTGGTTTCTGTATAGATTGTATATCACCCTTCTATCCTTGTACTTTATTCCAATAGATTTCAAAATGTCAATCAATTTAGTCCAATCATCGTTATGGTGTTGTAAGTAGAAAGTGTACCAAACGTTATGACTGTAGGCAATCTTTGATTGTTTGGATGATACTGCTAAATTATTGATGTATTTTCATACTTCCTGATTCTCTTGCGTTGAAAATTAATTTGTAGGTCCTTTTTCTTAAAAGAGTTGAATGGAGGTTATCTCGCTAAAAGTGAGTGATCGAGAACCTGGACGCTCTCTATAGTAACAGAATACTACTTGCACTTGTGTGTTGAAAGACTTGTATCTATTGGGTTGGTGTATAAGTCCGTAGCGTTTTCCATACGTTTATCCACATAACGTTCATAAGTTTATTAAACACATTAGATACACATAAGAGAGGAGTTAATCATCAGTAACATATTCTCCTCCACTATTTACAATAGTCAGCCAACGCTGTGGTAGTTTTTCGATTCCACGCCTGTAGAAATCACGTGGTTTTGATTTGAAGAATTCGTCAAGCCGTTTTCGAAGCGCATCTTCATCCAGAAAGGAAGTTCCTTGTGGGTTGTTCGATAGAGAGCGGAAAAGGTGAAAATCTGAGGGCGCAAGATGGGGCGAAAAAGGTGCGAGTGGAATGATTTCCCAGCTCAACTCTAGTATAGTGTTTTTTGTCAGGTTAGCTGAGTGCGGGCGGGCGTTATCATGGAGGAGCATTACTTCACGCGGTCTTGCTGGTTGTTTTTCTTGGATTGTATCTGCATGATGTCTCAGTTGTTGGCAATAAATGTCAGCACCTCGAGGAAGCAATTCGTTGCACAGCACACCGTCGTTTTTCCACCAAATGCATAACATTATCATCTGTGGATGCGCGCAGATCTTTGTACGGGGAGTTCCTTATTTGTTTGGGCTTAACCATTCCGTTCTTCTCCTTATGTTAGCGTTAACACACCATTTCTTGTCACCAGTAACGATACAGGATAGGAATGGTCGATGTTGTTCACGAGCCAGTCGATAACGAGCAAGCAGAGATGCACATATGGCCACCCGCTGATTTTTGTGATTTTGGCTTAGAGCATGCGGTACCCATACACTGGATTTTTGAACCTTACCCATTGAATGCAAATGTCGCACAGTGGTGGAATGATCACAGTTCATCAAATTTGCCAGTTCTCTTGTACTCTGACGTGGGTCATTGTGAATTTATGCGTTTAAACGATCTTCATCAAATTCTGATGGTCATCCTGAATGTGGGGAGTCACTAAGGTCAAAACGACCTACCTTAAAACGAGAAATCCACTTTCTTGGCTTGCTATCTCCAATAGCATTGTCCTCATACACGGCGCAAATGTTTCTGGCCGTCCCCGCTGCTTTCGTCCCTCGATTGAATTCAAAGAGAAGAATATGTCGGAAATGTTCCAATTTCTCCAATTGGCACTCCGTTTTCTAGCGTCCACGGCTCCACTCACTATCAGCAAATGACAAAACTTCAATATTTAAAATCAATAACAAACCTTGAACTACAAAGCAACAATGACAGTCGATAAATAAAACCATAGCAACCGGAATACCAACAAGCAAAACAGCTTGCTATTGAAGTGAGTTATCGAGAGCCTATACACAGTGTCCCGTGTAGTAACTGACCACTAGCAGCACTTGTGTTTAAAATGAGTTGTATCCAGAATAGCAAGAAGGCGCTTCCTATTGAAATGAGTGATCAAGAAAAGTAAGCATTGTATCTATAGTTGCTCGCTATTAAAGTGAGTGATCGTAAACCTCTACACAGTGTACTGTATAGCAACTGACCACTATCGACACGTGTGCACAGTGTTCCCACTGTATAGCAATTGACCACTAGCTACACTTATGTTTTAAAAGAGTTGTATCCAGAGCTGCACAAGGCGCTTGCTATCGAAGTAAGCAATCGAGAAAAATAAGCATTGTATCTAGAGCAGCTCGCTACTGAAGTGAGTGATCGAGAACCTCTACACAGTGTACTGTTTAGCAACTGACTACTAGCTACACCTGTGTTTGAATAGAGTTGTATCCATAGCTACACGAAGCCGCTTGCTATTGAAGTGAGTGATCGAGAAAAATAAGCATTGTATCTAGAGCAGCTCGCTACTGAAGTGAGTAATCGAGAACCTCTACTCAGTGTACTGTATAGCAACTGACCACTAGCGACACGTGTGCACAGTGTACCCACTGTTCAGCAATTGACCACTAGCTACACTTATGTTTTCAACGAGTTGTATCCAGAGCTGCACAAGGCGCTTGCTATTGAAGTGAGCGATCGAGAAAAATAAGCATTGTATCTAGAGCAGCTCGCTACTGAAGTGAGTGATCGAGAACCTCTACACAGTGTACTGTATAGCAACTGACTACCAGCTACACTTGTGTTTAATGGTTCGATTCCCGGTCAATGCATGTGAGATTTTCGAAGTGAAATGCCATGTCCTGTGGTTCGGATTCCACGTAAAAAGGAGGTCCCGTGGCTCATAATCACAAGATTCGCGGTCACGTAAAACTACAAGCTTCCTTTTGTGTTTAATAGAGTTGTATCCATAGCTGCATGAAAGCGCTTGCTATTGAATTGTGTGATCGAGAAAAGTAAGCATTGTATCTAGAGCAGCTTGCTATTGAAGTGGATGATCGAGAACCTGTAAATTCTGTATAGCATCTAATCACTCTCTTATATGTTAAAAGGTCATACCCAGATTAGATCGATATGGAACTGAGTAGTCGAGAACTTGTACACACTGACCACTAGCTGCACTTGTGTTTAAAAAGGGTTGTTACCAGAGCTGCAGGAAGGCTCTTGCTATTGAAGTGAGCGATCGAGAAAGGTAAGCATTGTTCCGCTGGCTAATTCCTCCGCTGAGAGCAGGCAGGGCATTGTCCATTCAGGTCAAGAGAGGAGACAATAGGCTTTGTTCCGTATAGCCACAAGGGGCAGAGGTGACCTTAGGTGCACTTCGTTCAGCGACTTGCCATGTCCTTCTCAGGTAACATTACTCGAAATTCGGTGAAAAATTGGTACTGTTATAGGCCACGGTACAGATCTGTTCTAATTATTATTCTCAACACACAGATTTCCACCATTTCTAAATATATTTTAAGATGGCTGTTCATGATAGGGATTCTTTTGCCAGATTGTTGGTATAATGCGCAATAACATTTCCCACTCGATTTATGGATTCATCCAAGATGTTGGTAACTCTGCTTTCAACTTCAGCTGTTTTGATTTGAAGGGAGAGCTCTGTGACTGAAAGTAACTGCTGAAGACAATAATGAAAATTTGTGGTTATTGACATTGTTGGTGCAATCCCTACCTATATTATTCTGCTAAGATCCCATTCCACTTTTGTACCGAAAATAAGGTCCCATTAACACCAACCTACACATATGGGGTACCTACAGGTTCAGCATAACCCAATGCGTAAGCGAAACGCACTCATTTACTCTTTAAATGCCTCACAGTTAAATAAATACCTTAAAACATGTATATTTACAATGAAATAATGAAGGAATGCAACACGGTAACCATGGTAACAGAATCTCACAGGTCCATCTATTTCTGTAAGACGCAATGCAATTCCAATTATTACATTACTGTGAAAGTTTCCAGACGGTTATAAGTTTATCACTGAACCAAATTAGGCTGTAAAATTAATCAATACATACAGTATAATGCGCTTAAGGGGGTCAAGGGGCACTCTAGAATTTTTTCACGCAATTTTCACGTGTGAGTGTGGTACGAAAGGTCTTTTTCACCCGACTATAAAGGGTCTCCGAAAACCACATTTAAAGGCCCTGAAATTAACAGTGTGATATTCCCAGAAAACGAACTTCGCTCTGATATACCTATGAAGGAATGACAAACCCCTAACCACTGGGATAAATCAGTCATAGCATTCATGATTGAGATTTTGCTAAGTGTACTCTTTACAACTAGAATATTCGCGGGCGAAGCTGCGACGGGTAATGCTAGTATATTGTTAATAGGGAGTTGTTTTGGAAGTGTAGCTAGCTAGTTAGTTAGTTATTGTTGTTTCAAAAGGCGCAACAGCGTGGTCATCTGCCCCTGAGTATTGCTATTTCTCACCGTTAATATCAAAATGTTATCAGCGCCGTGCACAGTAAAATCAGGCTGAGTTTGGATAATGGGGAAAAACAAAGACATTTCTTCACGCCAAGTTGCAGTTTTGAATGTTCTGCTGGATGAAGGGAGATTTAATAATAATTTGAACAGATCTGATTATGTAATACGGTACTAGCCTTGTTTACCAGTTGTTCGCGGATTCATAGATTAAAGTTGTTTTATTGTTTCATTTGAAGTACTTAGACATTGTGGTCATTTAAACCTGTGTACTTGAATGTGTGTGGTTAGAATTTGTGTGGTAACTTGTGTTATTGTTATGTGTGTAGTGGTATATGTATTAGTAATGTAGATGAGGTTTGGGAAGGATGTGGCCATGGCCTATAGTTGCGGAATTTGCGTGGAGTAGAAGTTCGAAGCCACGGAAATCCACTTCCAGGATGCATGAGGCGGTAATCGAACTCATCTCTTCTAAGCAGGGCCGTATTTCTAAATAGGCTAAGTAGGCTGCAGCCTAGAGCGGCATATTTTCAGGCGCGGCAGTTTGGTGATTTATTCAAAAGTTAACATGAAGTATTTCCGACGTTAATAATATTTTCCGTACGAATTTACGAATACATGTTACTTAAAAATATGTTTAGGCCTTGTACATTTTTTCCTGCCTTAGAAGAGTTAAGAACTCTCTGCGAACTAGTATTTCTGAAATACGGTTATACTCACTTTCATTACTTTGTATTGAGGCAAATTCAACAAAAAAACTTTCATATGAGGACATTATTAACGAGTTTGCCATTAAGAAATCTTGGAAGAAAGCTATGTAAATTTGAACATCAAAATTACGTTGGGTGAGTTGTTTTAGAGAAGTTCGTATATTTCTCAACAAATAAACCAGTAATTAACTACATTTTGTGTAATTTCATTTTACCATGTAGGACAACTTAATTCAAATTGAACACAGTCTTCAATTACGCAAAAGATAGTCATTAGCATTAAAATATAAGAATATGTGTAAAATAGTGATCACTGATCTCCAAGAACAAATTAATTAATTAAGTTCGAAACTCATTTCAATTTTAACGAATCGTAAAAGTAGTAAGCAAAAAGAACAAGTAGATAACTAATTTCATTATATAATTTATTATGTAAACCATTAAAATTGTAGTTTTATATAAACTAAATGAACTTAATGTTTAAAAGAGATGAAAACGCCAATGGAATCTATCCTTTTGTTGTATAAAACAAATGTATTAAGTAAATATGAACTATTGAGGGGGCGGCAAATGGACTTTAGCCTATAGGCGGCATACTCTTAAAACCCTGCTTCTATGTATGGCCTCACGAAGCTGAGTGCACCCCGTTCCAGCCCTCAGACTAGAATTTATTTTCTTCTCAGAGCCGAGAATTAAATTAATGAAAGGTAGTTAATGAGGGGTCGCAGACCTTTGTCAACAGCTGTTTACGGAAGATTCTCAACATCTACTGGCCGGAAGTAATCTCCAACCTTGAACTTTGGAGAAGGACGGGGGAAATTGAGATGGCCATACAAATCAATTGGTGGATCGGGCACACACTGAGGAAGGGAAATAAAGACAATAATATAAAAAAAACCTGGCACTATCCAGCCCATGACGGGCTAAGGCCGACCAAGCGACCGCTGCCCAGCCATTTGGCCTGCAGATATTGGGGTAACGCGTGATCACCTCGTCGGGTTCCCTCGGCCGTTAATCTTGGTATTCGTGATCGGGGCGCTGTCTCACTCTCAGACAGCTACTCAATTGACCTCATGAGGCTGAGTGCACCCTGTTCCAACCCACACGTCAGTTTTTAAAATCCCTGACGGAGCCGGGGATCGAACCCGGGGCCTCCGGGTGAGAGGCAGCCGCGCTACCCCAATACCACGGGGCCGGCTAAATAAAGACAATATGGACTATAATTTTAATATCGTATGGCCTCGGATGCCGGGTGCAAGCTTTGTTATTTGAAGCCCAGAGGGCAGCTTCCATGTCGAATTTTGTGTTCCTTGGAACGCTATGAAAGTCAGGGAGGTTAGATATCTAAGCTCGTTGTCACTATAGCGCTTTCTAGTAGAGAAGGGAGGAACTTTGTGTTGGCGGAAAATCCCGAGATTAATTTTGCCACTATGAACATGGCCTACTGAATTCAAATGGGTTCTTTAACATGTCAACAACGTATGAAATGCGTGCCGTGACTTTTGTCGCCTTTCAAAAATCACTTATCACGGCCTGAAGCGAACCTGAAAGCGTGGGGTTGGTAGTCCGACACGATAACCACCACCTACCGTGGCAAGCTAATAAAGCCATTGAAAGAGAGACATTGGATTGGAACCCGCAGCGTATAAGGAAGAGAGGGAGACCCAAACATTCATGGCGAAATGAGTATAGAAACAAAGGAAGAAGGCAAGACCTGGAATGAGGTGAAGAGGTTGACTGTCAACATGACCAGATGGAGATGCTTTGTTGATGCCTTATGTTCCTCGAGGGGCAACAGGAATTAAGTCAAAAAGTAAGTCAAGTAAATGGGGACAACTTCTTGGTCCAAACTTCTATGACAGAATGATTGAGGACAGCCTTCTAAAACCTTAACAGTATAGCAAAATACATAACGCGGTGTAACTTCAAGAATTAAGTGCCAATTAACATTGGAATCCATAGGAGTATATCAATGTTAGCATGTCCTTTGTCTAAACTCATTGGAGTCTGGGAGAAATAGCTGTGAAGATAATCGATCATCCCTACTCCTGGTAGGAGAAAGAGTTTAGGTAGCGTGTGCATGGACACACTCCAGGGTCCGTGCTGCTTGATTGGGATACATGCATGCCAGAAGGATGTGCTTCTCGTCTTATCGCAGGGGTGATGAGTGGTTTGGAGCCACCACCATGAACGTTGCACGAACCCATGCCTGAGACTATCGTAACATGTTAAGTATGATATTAACTAATAACAATGTATGAAGATTTAACAATGATTTACTATATTCATTCCCTTACACATGCTCACACAATGTTGGCGTTCGAATTCTACAAGAAATCATTACATGCACATTTGAAGTTTCATTACCTCAATATCCTTCAACGAAGCCCCCCCCCTACTTTGTATCTTTGGAGCCGTTTTCACCGAGGCCCACATTTTAACGGAGTGTGTGGATCTTGCTAACTTACGAAGAAACCTTGGTTTGCATATGACACTCAAACTTGTCTTAGCCGATGACGCGGTGGCTGCTGATCCCGTTATCCGCTTTATAAGTGAGACTGGGTTAGGGCCAGCAATCTCAATTTTCCAGTGAACATTGACTCAACGGCTTGTTGGTTTTTGAATGATGAATTTTTGTTTTTCCGTAATTTTTGATCATTTTTATTATTATTAGCTTTTTTTTGTTTTATTAATTTTCGGTCTTTTCAAATTTAGGTATACACCTCTAAATTTTAAATTCTATTTTAAATTTGTATACTCTAATCTGTGTTAAGAGGGGCAGATCACCGCTTAGTTCCGCCCCTTAAAAAACAATAACTAACTAATATCCTCCAAATTAATATTGAGGGTATACGTCGATCTATAAGCGACTACATCTCAAAATTCCTCAACGATACCACAATTAATGAAACAAAATCGAACCCCCCACCTAGCATTTAAAGCACATTGCAATGCTTATTGGCACTAAGAGCTCCCTTAACACTGTTTCCTTCTTATTGAGTTAACAATAGAATGGAAATGTATAGGCTTTCATGGCAAGGTAATAAAACTCCAGCTAAACTCGTAAATATTTCTATTTCTATTTGTTTCTCAAGGAAAACAGTACGGTGTTGAATACTTCCTGAACAAGCTGACAGGTTAAGCTAGATAATTACAGAATACACATGAAGTTTAATTAAAATATAATTTCACATCAATGCGGAAAGGCCGCAACGACATATTTATACGCATCATTCAAGTTCATTGTAGCACGAGACATCATTAACTTTGAGAGCGAGGTTCTTCATTCAAGTACTTTGTATCTCATTTGGCTCGAAACAAGGTTTCAGTGCAAATTAGATGGAGGATGCTTCAGGAAGTTGATCTTGCCACAATGAAGTTACATTTATAGTGCAGACGTTATCTTTTAAATAAACATAATTATGTGACAGAGTTAGTAAAAGTACTTGCAGTGCTCTAAAACTCTCATTCACCTCCATCCTCCCCGAAATACATTCTCCAGTTTTGTTATGATTGTCATTCCGTGATTTCATTACGTGAACTGTCATAAATAGTATTATTCGATTTTTGAGCAGGATATATTTTCAATGCCACGTATCTGACAATGCTCTTCTTTTTCATTATTTTTCTTTTGTTTGGTATGTGTATGTGGATGTGGATTCACGTTAGGTTCATTTCCCTGTGTAAGAGCATAAAGAGAAACAAGATGTTCAATAAAGAACATATAGCTTACTTTCTCCTAAATGCATGGGTATAGTTATAACTCTTTGTCCTTTTCAAGGAGTATAATTGAATATTGGTTGTAGTAGCTTGTAGAAATACAACGTGCTATACGGATATTAGACTTTGATTGAATCCTCATCTGAATTATATATACACACACACACACAATAATACAGCCATCACAATAACACAGGTTATCAGACAAACTTCAACAGTCACCCAAGTACACGTGGCTAAATTACCACGGTGTCCAAGCCCCTCAAAGAAACAACAACAACAACCACTCTATATGTCCTCTTGTGTGCACACGCGTACTGAAGGCCTGTCAGACTTATTGTTAGCCTTCCGTTCAGTACACCGTTTGCCTCAGTACAACACTGTTCCAGTGGTTGCTATGCAACCCTACGACTATGCCGTCTCGCCTTTATGGCCAAATAATAATAATAATAATAATAATAATAATAATAATAATAAAGAAAGGGAGTGTAAAGGAAGTCGGCGGTGGACCTGTTGAAAGGAACCGTCCCTGGGGTGAAAATGGGAATCCACGGAAAACCAGTTTCAGGTGACGTTCGAACTCACGCTCTCCCGATACCCGCGAGGTACGGGGTAGCGCATTAGCGCTCTCGGTCAAGGCGGCGGGTAATATCAGGCAGTACATTTTAAACTTATTCCTAAACTAGGAACTCGGTGGCGTAGATGGTAGCATGCTGAGCTTCGATGCCCAAAATCGCGGGTTCAAACCCGGCTGAAGTCGTCGGATTTTTTAAGAGTGTTAAAAATCTCTCAGTATGCCTTCCTTCGGAGGGGAAGTACAGCCGGCGGGCCCATGTCATAGATTTATGGCTTGTAAAAGAACCTTTCACTGAATATAATTATTTGAAGCTAAATATCTAGATTAGATTTGATTAACGCTCTATAAGTTCCAACGTTCGTTGCCAGGTGCTGGTTGCGGGTGGCGTCTAGTAATCGAGTTCAGAGCTAGGTGCCGTTGCCGGTAGCATTTGGTAGCAACCGTAGGAATTCCTTGAAATTTATCGTCTGCAGTCCTTACCTGAATTACAGATAGCACACACTACTACAGACATCACAATTAAGTCCGCTTATCAGACAGATGCTACACACACTCAAAGTACACGGGGCTACATGGCCGCGTTGTCGCAGCCTCTAAACTGTGGAACCAACCAAATAGTAGAACAAAGAGTTATGTCTCTAATGGAGTTTGCCGATATTAGAATAAATTATATAAGTTACTTTCGTTTGAATTGCTGAAACAAGGAGCTGACGATCTGTGGAGTGCAAAACTGAGATCGAGCCAGTAACGTCTTACTCTTCCACAACTTAGAGGCGGACAGAGAAGAAAAAGAAAAGGAAAAGAAATTCAATAACATTTTCTTTGCCAAGTGATTCGACACTACCCTCACCTCGATCGGAAGCGCTCCACAAAATTGAAAAAGTCAGCTGTACAGAGCGCGACAGAAGAGATAGTCTGATACAATAGCAAGTGGAGGATAGTCGCTTCAAGTCATTTGAGGCGTACTGGCTGCACATGTAAATACAGCACTTCAAAATAATACGTAGGCCTATGTTTAAATAACCTTCGGCAGTCCAGCTGTATGACTCACCTGACTTACTCAACCACAGTCGGATCCTGACTCAGTCGGTTGGCATCTAGTTGTTAGAATGCCCTGTCCCCCTGCCAGTCAATTTATTGCACGTTTGAAACCTCCTCTAGGTCAATATAAGGCCACGCTGGAGCCTTGACACCGCAGCAGTTTAAAGGGGTGTTTAACCACATATTAGCGGCTTCGGTGGCGTAGTTGGTAGCATGCTGAACTGCTGTTCCCAAGATCGCGGGATCAACCCCGGCTGAAGTCGTCTGATTTTTTAAGAGCGTTAAACCCTTCAGTATGCCTTCCTTCGGAGGGGAAGTAAAGCCGGCGGTCCCGTGTCATAGATTTATGGCATGTACAAGATCCTTCCACAGACTAAATTTGTGTGAAGCTAAATTTCTAGGTTAAATTTCATTGAAACTCTTTATCAAAGTTTCAACGTTCACCACTAGATGTCATTGACATCTGGTAGCGAAAGTTGGAACTACTTGAAAGTGAACGAAACTTGTAGCTCACCCTATGGGTGTTCGCTTGAAGCAGCTACAGCCTCTGGCGAGCCGAACATGTCCTCGGACACTCCAGGCACTAAAAGTCATACGATAAATATCAATAAATAATAACACATATTAGTATCATTATCATTAAAGGCCACGGTGGCCGAGAGTGCAAACGCGCTACCTCATGTCTCGCTGGCATCGGGAGAGAGTGGGTTTGAATCCCACCTCGGTCGTCCTAAAATGGTTTTCGTGGTTTCCGATTTTCAATCGTTGTTTTTCTTGTTAATTCAAACAGACTTTGCCACAACGTGGCCATGTATCCCCGTGCACTTTGGTGTGATTAGAAGTTGCCTGATAACCTGTGTCACTGTGATGGCTGTTCTACTGTAGTGTGTGTATTTGAAACGAGGTAGGATTTGAGAAGGGAGCGGTCGTGGCCTTACGTTAAGCATCACCCCATCATTTGCATGGAGAAGAAGAGGGAAATCACAGTGAACCACTTCCAGGATGACTGAGATAGGAAACGAACCCGCCTCTTCTCTGTTTTGCCTCACGAGGCGGAGTGTACACCGTTTCAGCCCTCAGACCACAAATAAATTACTTGGCAGAGCCGGGAATCGAACACGGGCCTCTAAAAAAATACTAGCCACTACGCAAGGATTTGGACTTATTCATAAAACCTATTTGTCACGTTTTGTTTTTTGGTTACCGGATTTACGCACAGCAGCAGACTTCCAAGTGGTGATCCAGAACGCAACGTGCTTATTCTTCAGATTTCTCTTATACCACGTACCTGCTGATGACATCGTCATTTTGGCCGACACGCCTCCTGAGGATTTGAATGAGTTTTTGAATGGTATGGACTCCGTCTTGAGGAAAGAATTTATTCATGATGTAAATTAATAAATGTAAAACAAAAATATTGGAATGCAGCTAAAAGAAATCAGAAACCTCTATGATCAAATTGGCAGGTGAAAAGCTAAAGGAAGTAGGTGACTTCTGTTATTTAGGAAGCAAAATGACCAGTGATGGACGAAGCAAAGCGGATATAAAAAGTAGGTTGGCTCAGGCAAGGAAAGCATTTCTGCAAAAAAGGAATCTGTTGACATCGAATATAGATTTAGGTATTAGGAAGTCATTTTTGAAAGCCTTTGTCTGGAGCGTGGCATTAAATGGAATTGAAACTTGGACTATTGGTGCAGCAGAAAAGAGGAGAATTGAAGCGTTTGAAATGTCGTGTTATTGATTGATTAAGATCAGATGGATAGATAGGGTTACAAACGAAGAGGTATTGAGGCAAGTGGGAGAGGAGAGATGTTTCTGGCGGCTTCTAATGAAGAGAAGAGACAGGTTGTAGGACACATAGTCAACTAAGACACCCGGGAATAGCAAGCTTAGTTATGGAAGGAAGAGTCGAGGACAAGAACTGTAGGGGTAGACCAAGATTAGAATATGTTAAACAGATTGCCTCGGATGTAGGGTGTGGTAGGTATGTAGAAATGAAACAATTAGCTCAGGAATGGGAGGCGTGGAGGGCTGCATCAGTCCAGTCAAATAACTGAAGACTCAAACAACATCAACCTGCTGTTACAAAACACCTATAACGTCGTATTGCGCCTCCTGATCTGGAAAATGGTAGACTACAGTATGTCCCCGACCGCCCAGCAATGCCCTCCCTCCAGCGCGCTTTATGTCAACAGCGAGAATGTTTAATCTCTATTGTTATCCTTCAGCGCTTCATGGCAATGTAAATAGCCTACAGCGATGTAACTGGCCAGCTGCAGCAGATTACCTGCTTTACTGCTCAGTACGCTGGGAATTAGCGATTAACTTCCTCATCTGGACAGCCTGTCGGACAAGCAAATTGGGTACGGTATTCCCTCTTTTCGTGCAGTGTAGCCCTTCTCCATTGGCAGCCCCTGATTAGATAGTGGATTGGCGCAGTGGGCTAAATTAGTTTACCGGGTGATAACTTCAGAACGTTAAACATGCCTTCTACGAGGTGCTAATTTATGTCAGAATCATTGCCGTAATAGGATGATATCGAGCTCACTCAGTGCTATTGTCAATATGGAAATCACATTAAGGGGTTTATAGACTTATGTCAGAAAACACTCAATAGGCTATCTCTGAATATACAGTGAGAGCCTTCCCTATACAACGGAGAGTGACTAAGTCACCGCCAGTTGACTAGCATATACCGTTACACAACAGTGGGTTGGGAATCACCGTATGCGGTATAGCATTGATTACATTCCCAGCTGGCGAGATACCATAGTTCAGAGAGTTAAAAATTGTGGTGAAGTACTGTAGCCTGTTTCGTATCCCGTGAACATGGATAGGTATTGAAAACGAAACATCGAATTTTCCTAGTCAAAATGTATTTTCTCAAGAAGAAATCTTCCAATAAATGTGTTCGTACGTTTCTGAGCCGTGCGATTTTTACTTGTGGGGGAACCTCAAACAAATGTTATACAGAAACAATCCGCGTAGGCCTACTCAGTGAGGAAGAATTACAGCGAGTTTACCAAAGCTTCCTACGTTGGTGCAATCTGTGTTTCGAAAATGAAGAACAGCATTTACAGCAACTACACTAAGGTTCAAGTAAGATTTGCAGATGAACGTTGTTATTCGCAGAAGGTCTACACGATTTACAGCGACTGACTAACAAAGTCGTGGAGGCAAGTGAACAATGGGGATTAACACTTAATGTCAATAAGACACGTTTTATGGTAGTATCACGAACACAACATCAAGAGAGCTTGATAATCAATGGGGAGACAGTACAGCAAGTGATAAAGTACAAGTATTTAGGAACAAATGTGAACTGCTACATTGACTGTACTAAGGAGACAAAGTCCAGGATCGGTCAAGCCAGAAATGCATTCAATAAAATGAGGAGAGTGTTCTGTAGCAGAGACCTCAATTTACATTTAAAAATTAGACTTCTGAGATGTTATATCTTCTCCACCTTGTTCTATGGAGTTGAGACCTGGGCCATAAAGAAAAGAGAAATGGATAGATTGGAGGCATTTGAGCTATGGACGTACAGAAGGATACTGAGGCTGAGTTGGAAAGAAAAGGTCACCAACGATGAGGTGATGAGGTGGATGGGAAAGAGAAAGGAAATATTAAATACTGTCAAAATTAGAAAACTGCAGTATCTGGGTCATGTGATGAGAGGAGAGAAATATCATCTGCTGCAGCTGGTCATTCAAGGGAAGCTCCAAGGCAAAAGAAGACCAAGAAGAAGACGCATTTCTTGGATCGATAATCTGAAAATTGGTTCAATTGTTCCACTATTGAGCTGTTTCGTGCTGCATCATGTAAAGCAAGAGTCTCTATGATGGTTGCCTACCTCCTGAGAGGAGATGGCACATAAAGAAGAAGAAGAAGAATGATAGTTATTAAATACGTTAAAAGGTGTACATGTGTTGAACTAGTTGGGCGCTACACTGCTGCTAGCGCCAGTATTTTGCTCAACAGGCGGCTACATTTAGTGCTTCGGCAGTCACGCAGCGACTGCGTGGCCCCGTTCTATACGGAAGACTCTCAAAGTATTTTACGGAACGCAAAACTAATGCCGCATGGTGTCCACAGACAGGACATTCAGGAATAGTCAGGAAAAGTCAGAAATTTTGTTTTTGGTCAGGAAAAGTCAGGAAAAAGTGCGAAAAAATGACGTGAGTCAGGAAAAATTGTCGAAAAGTATTAGAAAGTCAGGAATTGTATATTAACCATACAGTATTTTGTGTTTTACAGCCATAATTTGATGTTACTAGTCAACTAATCTCTGAAGATAAAAAGCAATAACTCACTGGACATTATGGTAAGTTTCCATTTTTACAGTACATCATAGTAAAAACCTCTTTTACCTATTCTTTGTACGCTTTTTTTTGCGTTGGCGTAGGGATATGGCAACCCCATCACTATAGTTTCGGTTATTAAGTACTTTGATTTATGTATTATTGCATCATAATGCACTTTATTTTGTATTTTAAATGAATAAAGAGGCGAGCGTTGGGCAGCTATGGGGATGGTGGAGGCTGCAAATAAGAGTTATATGCATATATTAGCTAAATAGACCGTTTTTCCGATGTTACGATGACTTCGCGAGTCAGGAATTTTGTTGAAAAATGGTCAGAAAAAGTCAGGAAAATTGACTTTGAAAATTCTGTGGACACCATGAATGGGTCTTTTCTTTTCTCATTTGAAAATTAGTTCGAAGACAAAGGAAGATGTGTTCAATGAGATACACCTCAAGAAAAGGGGGAAAAAGTGATATATGAACATTTTTTAGTATATACTAAGTCTCGGCTTTTTCTTGTTCTAACCAACTCTTTCTTATTCTTTACAGGTGAGTCGCGCCTTTGTCCATCCAACACGAATCAGTCTTGTGTAAGTACCTGCAGATTATTTAAGTTCATGTCGATAAATAAATGTTCTGGTCTATTAACCAACACGTGGCTGTCGCACTTTATCACACTTGTTATCGGACTGAGCAGGACCGAACCCGCAATCGTGGGTTTTAAAGGCAATTGCTTGCCCTACTATGGTACTCAAGCCAACCGATATTTTAAGAAGGTAAGTTAAAAATATAAGGGTTATTGCAGCGTTAAACAAATAGTTCCATGAAGAACTATACAGCCTATTTTCATACATCCTACTCATGTTGATTGCCTCTATCAACATACAAAATTTCAGTTGTGATAGATTTGTAGATATTGAGAACCATCTAAATATTTCAGATGGTCGCCAGGTTGGATTTTTATTTATGTACTATTACATGAAGATTATTGTGTACGTGTGGAATTCAGACTTCAATCGCATGATTAGGACACAAGAAGTATATATGTATGTCTACCCCTTATTATTCCCGTTCTCCAACGGGGTCGGGGATGAGATGCGATGGAAGTCTTTGTGGCGATGGTTGTTACGGCCGGATGCCCTTCCTAACACCAACCTCATGAGAGGAGTTAATGAGAGATGAAATGAATGATGGTGATTGAAACTGGGCAAGGATGTGGAAGGAAGCGGCCGTGGCCTGTCAGAAGGTACCGTCCCAGCATTTGCCTGGTGTTGAATATGGGAAACCACGGAAAACCATTTCAAGGACGGCCGACGGTGGGGCTCGAACCCACGCATCTACCAAGTCAGCAGAGAGCTTGGCCCATGACCTAATGCTGCGCTTTAGCCAGCGTAGCCACTACTGTCGGTATAGGACACAAGAAGTAAAAACGAGATTTTAAAATTTCGTACAGCTGCCATCTTGTGGTTATGAAAACAATTGAAATAAATTAGATGCCATTTGTATAAGCGTATAACGTGCAAAGTTTCACTGCACTCGGATGGTTAAATCGCGAGAAACGTCCATTTAAATAGTTATACTTCACGTCGCCGCCATGTGGGATTTGTGCTCACCAGGTTAATGAAAGTCATATAGCCTCTATGAACATTAAAAAAAAACCAGTTTGATTGCTGTAAAAGATTCGTTGATTTTGAGAACCGTCAAAATATTTCAGATGGTCGCCATTTTGGATTGTTATATGTATAGGCCATAGAGTTATGTACCATTAAAGGAAAATTATTGCGTAGCTTCATTATTCAAACTTTCACTTCGATCGCATGATTACGACACAAGAAATTAAAACTTAATTTTAAAATTTCGCACAGCTGCCATCTTGAGGTTATGTAAACAATTCAACTAAATTTGATGCCAGTGCATTACAATATGTATAATCATTTACTCTACCACATTTCACTGCGCTCAGATGGTTAAATCAAGAGATAAGTCTATTAAAATGTTTCAACTTCGCTTGGCCGCCATGTTCGTTTTGTACTTTACAGGGTTTTGAAAGTTACAAAGATAAACATGTAGCAGTGCCCTTTATCACCGTACAAAATTTCAGGGTGATATCTGTAATAGTTTCGGAGATATTGAATGCTGGCGAAATATTTCGCACAGCCGCCATGTTGGATTGGTGAGACACAATAAAATTTGAAGGGCACAGTCGGGGTCGGCCAGAATGGTCCTATGATTTTACTGAGTTTCATTGAAATCGCTCCAGCCGTTAAGAATTTATTAGGGTGGGTGGGGGACACACACACGCACACACAGCCAGACACACGGACAAAAGGTGATCTCATAAGCCTATTTTTTTTTTTCATAAAATGAAAATAGGCTAAAAATGCATGACAACATGAAAGACACTTTGGATAACTGCCGCTCTGCGAATGTTCTTCTGCATCTCTTTCATTTAATCTCGAATTAATCTCGGTCCAGTAGCCTGTCAGTGAAGGAGAGCGCGATGATTGGAAAGGTAAATGAATGAGTAAGATAAGGCAGTCCGCCAACAGAGGTTGAAATCAATTAGGTATATGTAGGGATTGAAGAAGGAAATGTTTTGAGATTACAGCGGAGTTGATTGGTCTGTCGTTCCCTCGCCAAATGCCATAAGTCTTGTTCACGAGGATATGAACCACATTTGTCATTCTAACTCATTCCCGTCGTAATTAAATTTTAGATTGATTCATTTAAGAGAACGCCAACTGTCCG
Source organism: Meconema thalassinum (assembly GCA_946902985.2). Classification (NCBI taxonomy): domain Eukaryota; kingdom Metazoa; phylum Arthropoda; class Insecta; order Orthoptera; family Tettigoniidae; genus Meconema; species Meconema thalassinum. The sequence continues at coordinate 747,716,025 of OX336388.2, forward strand.
GCTGGGAATGACAGCCATTACCCTGCCGAAAGGATACCACTTCACTTCACTAGAATGGATCATCGCTGTAATGTCAGCGGGACATGGTAGCAACTAAGAAATTAATATAATCAGTCACTCATTGATTTTATGTGGGCACTCACTCCATTGTAATCCAAACTAATTACTTTGAGTTCAAATGCGTGTTAGTTGACTCGCGTACAAAGGACGCTATCGGAATTCAACCGTCATGAAACTTTCACTCAGTGTCGCCAACTGTAGTGAAATGTCACCAAATCTAGTGATTTTGTACATATATTTTGTTTTCTGAGATAGGCCTATTATGATTTTAGCGCGATTTTATTTATGAAGTATTAGAAGCCTATTTTCAGTGTCGCCAAGTTCTATTAAAGAAAGCTTTTCAGTCGGTCAACACAAATTGAGCCCAAATACTTTAGGCGAGGAAACAAATGTTTAAACACCCTAACCTGAAAGAAATACGGTATGCAATTATATGAGATATTTAGCACAATATAACACACTTTTGTGTACAAAAAAGAGGGAGGGGGATACATAATTGGATTATATATCTCGTTCGTCACGTGATCATCATCAAATCCTTCTATCTAAGGCTTAGATAAGAGAAATTGTTTAGGTATTACACTTATGTACAAATATACTGTATATAGGCTATATCATCTTATGGTTACACAAGTTGTAGTTTGTGTAACATTTTAAACTTATTCACAGAGATATTAATGGTCAGTTGGATTGAAGCACTTCTATAGTTATTGCGTTATCTTATATATAAAAGTGAAAGTCGGTATGTATGTATGTATGTATGTATGTGGATTTTTTCCGTATACAAATCTACACCGTTCCACCAATCTCAACCAAATTTTGCATACACATAGTTTAGGACCGAGAAGGAACGGCTGACTACATGGATTTTCGATAGTCTTTCTCATTCTTCTGATTTCGGCCCTTTTTCACTCGAGCAAAGGCTAATCAAGTCGTAAAATGAACTCATGAAGAAATGGCAAGGCCGGCCATCTCCATGGCAACATAGCTCAAGTCGAGACACGGCCGACTGGATGCGAGTTGCGCTCTACACTACCGGTATTGAAAATGAGGTTCTTTACATGAAATCCCGTTGGTTACTCAACTGCTCACACAGCACTGTCAACCCAGTATAGCATAACAAAGACTTGACACTATTTGTCAATATAATTTCCGCAATATCAAAACGCAAATTATATCACAAAATACAATAGCGTGATATTAAATGACAGAAACTACACATACCTTTGCACCTTCTTTAGGTAGTCAGACCGAAGGCTGGTTGGATCCTTTTACAAATCACCGCCGTTAGGTTATGTGGATAGATACCCACAAAAACCCAAGGCAGCGCTATATTGAGGCGTACTAGGCAAGATGAGGAGTGAGGTAGTTTGTCAACGCTTTCCTCACTGAGTCAGAACAGCAGTAGTAACCCTATGAGTAGAACCTTTCACAGCATCCAAAGACACTGACTGTGCCCTGAATGTCATTACTAAGCACCACCCATATCTCAGTAGCTTCCATATAATCACAGCCATAAGTGAGACTGAGACATCGGTGATACTCTAGCCTGTGCCAACAGACAAATGCAAATTTAATGCATTCATCAAGAGATGGCAAACAGGCCTTTCAAGTATGTTAACCTTTGATATATTGACCTATTATTGTGACGTACTTCAGGTATGATGTTGTCTACATCATTTTATTTTATCATTTACGTTCGACCCTGACTATTATATGTCAGAAATCTGTACTATAATGAGGCTCATTATCAGGGGCGGATCTAGGGGAGGGCGAGGAGGGCGACCGTCCAGGGCCCCGTGGTCCAGGGGGCCCCGCGCCATGGATTTTTTAAAATTTAATTCATTAATTATACTTTTCAAACTAATTTATAATTTATTTATTCTTTTTCAGTGCAGCTATGATCTCCCGTGACCGTTTAGCAAGTTTAGATTTCAGTGAAATAATAGAAGACTTCAGCCGAAAAAAAAGTGGCAAAGTGATATTTTAATATTTCATAGTTTACATAATCTTCTTCAAGGGGACTTAAAGGTTTCTTTCATATTATTAAAACAATTACTGTAGTGTATTCAAAATATTGTAACTATTCTTTATTTTATTATTATTACAAAACTACTTTCCATTTAATTTTTTAAATTTTGTATTTCCTATTGTTATAGGCCCCACCTTATCATATCGCCCAGGGCTCCGCAAGGCCTGGATCCGCCACTGCTCATTATAACACTATTTTTCATTATGAAACAGTTTCTCCCACCAATCAGAGCTCAAGGAACAGTTGTTTGACCAATTAGATAATTAGATGCACTGAGTTCCACGGTCTTCTAATTTAAATTGCACTGCCTGGCCTAGTGTCATAGTAGGGTAATCGAGGAGGCCATGGTCAAATACAAGGCATTCTCTGCGTCTCATGCGCTCTGTTCAGTACATAAAACTGGCGAAATCTCGACAGATCATCGTCATCATCATCATCTTAATTTCCCCTTTAACAGTTGACACTGGTTGGGGGTAAATATGGTTCCTCTCCACTTTGTTCTGTCGTTCAACCATTCCTCTTCCGACACAGTGTTCCAATCCAGGTTCCGTTTTCTAATACTATTCTCCACCGAGTCCTTCCAACGCATTCTTGGTCTTCCTCGTCCTCTCTTCTCTGTCATCCGTCGTTGCAGTGCTCGTCTTGGTAGCCTTATTTCATTCATCCGTGTGACATGTCCAAACCATCTCAATCTGTTTTGCTCCAGTTTGTCATTTAGTTTCTGTACTCCCAGTATTTTCCGTATATCTTCATCTCTCACTCTGTCCCTCCTCGTTTTCTGGACCATACTTCTCAGAAATCTCATCTCAGCTGCTTGTACTCTGCTCTCATCCCTATTAGTCATTGTCCATGTTTCTGATGCATATGTCATTATAGGAACATAATATGCTTTGTACATAACTTCTTTAGCCTTAATTGGTATATCCTTGTTCCATACTAGTCCCCGTACCTGTTGGTAGAAAGCACTCCCGCGTTGTATTCTCCTGCTAATTTCCAAATCCAGCCTTCCATCTTCAGTCAGTTCACTTCGCAAATATTTGAAGTGTTTCACCACTTCCAATTCCTTATCTCCTACTAAATCTCGACAGATATTTATGAATATTTATGTTCGAACATAAAATAGTTATAATAATTATCGTTGAACATATACAGTCGTATGCAACTCGCCTATAATGGTAATTAAGACACTAGTATGGAAATTATAAAACTCGCAATGCTCGTTTTATAAACATACTCGTGTCTTAATTATTGCTATTATAGGCTCGTTGTATAATGTACTATTATGATTCTAATTCAACCGTTCCTATTTATTTGAACAGGTGGCTATTGTAATGTGGTTATCTTGTTAATGGAGTGAGTACACAAATGATAATAATTCACTAGAGTTGAACATGTTATGTCAACTTATCTGGTATTTGAATCCTGAGTCCTATACGGCGTCCGTTATCAAACATTGCTTGTATTTGTACATAGCCTACGTGTAATACATAAATCTCTCTGACATTGTGTTTATTGTTTCAATTGATATTTGTAGCTTTCAGTCGGTCAACACAAACGTCATTCCAATTACTGGAATATGTGAAAAATAACCTGAAATAACTTACATGTGATTAAGATTTTTAGCCTACTTTTCACATTTTGCAACAAGTAGTTCTGTGAAGAACTATACAGCCTATTTTCATATATCCTGCTCATGTTAATTGCCACTATCAACATACAAAATTTCAGTTTAATTGCTATAACAGATTCGTGGATATTGAGAACCGTCTAATTATTTCAGATGGTCGCCAGGTTGGATTTTTAATTTTGTACTATTACATTAAGATTATTGTGTACGTGTGGTATTCAAACTTCAATCGCATGATTAGAACACAAGAAGTAAAAACGAGATTTTAAAATTACGCACAGCAGCCATCTTGTGATTATGCAAACAATTGAAATAAATTAGATGCCAGTGGATCAACATTTGTATAAGCAATTAACGTGCAACGTTTCACGGCACTCGGATAGTTAATTCGCGAGAAACGTCCATTTAAATATTGATACTTCGCGTCGCCGCCATGTTGGATTTGTGCTCACCAGGTTACTGAAAGTCCTATAGGTGGACATATGTTCATAGTCTCTATGAACATAAAAATAATCAGATTGGTTGCTGTAAAAGATCCATAGATATTGAGAACCGTCTAAATATTTCGGATGCTCGCCATTTTGGATTTTTATATGTATAGGCTATAGAGTTATGTACCACTCTAGGAAAATTATTGCCTAGGTTCATTATTCAAACTTTCACTTCGATCCCATGATTAAGACACAAGAAATAAAAACTTAATTTTAAAATGTCGCACTGCCGCCATCTTGAGGTTATATAAACAATTGAACTAAATTAGATGCCAGTGAATTACAATATATAAAATCATTTACTGTACCACATTTCACTGCGCTCAGAGAGTTAAATCACGAGAAAAGTCTATTAAAATGTTTCAACTTCGCTTGGCCGCCATGTTCGTTTTGTAGTTTACAAGTTTATGAAAGTTACATAGATAGTACCCTTTATCACCGTACACAATTTCAGGGTGATATCTGTAATAGTTTCGGAGATATAGAATGTCAGTGAAATATTTCGCACAGCCGCCATTTTGAGGTTATGTAAACAATTGAACTAAATTAGACTCCAGTGCATTACAATGTGTATAAACATATGCTGTACCAAGTTTCATTACGTTTGGATAGTTAAATCGCGAGAAAAGTCTATTTAAATGTCTCAAGTTCGCTTGACCGCCATGTTGGTTTTGTAGTCACCAGGTTTTTGAAAGTCTCATAGGCGAACTTCCAGTAGTGCCCTTTATCACCGTACACAGTTTCAGGGCGATATCGGTAATAGTTTTGGAGAAATTGAATGCTAGTGAAATATTTCGCACAGCCGCCATGTTGGATTGGTGAGACGTAAGAAAATTTGAAGGGCACGGTCGAGGTCGCCGGGAATAGTGCTATGAACTTACCGAGTTTCAACAAAATCGCTCCTGCCGTTTAGATTTTATTAGGGGGGGACACACACACACCTCACACACACACACACGGACACGCACACACACACGGACAAAAGGTGATCTCATAAGCCTATTTTTTCCAAATTGAAAATAGGCTAAAAATGAGGAAAAAGTAGACTTATGAGATCGATCCGGGAAAATGTCTGTCTGTCTGTCTGTCTGTCTGTCTGGCTCCTAAACGGCTGCAGCAATCAAAAACAAATTTAGTATGAGTAAAGATGTGCTCCGGAATATCTTACGTCCATATTTGAAAATGATATCAGTGCTACCAACTGCTGAAAAAACGCACTAGAAATTTGAGCTCCATGTTGGATATCTTGCAAGGTATGCATGGGAGCTATTCCAAAATTGGTACACATGCAGATAATACTATTTCAGTTTAATTTCCAGGAGGCCAACAATGACAGTGTTGCCAAAATAATTTTAAGCCTTCTGTTAAGTCCAATGTTTAAATGCATATAACTTCTACACTATCAATTGGATTTCAACAAAATTTTGTATGTAATATCTGTACATAAACAGATATGATTGAGCGTATTCTTAAGAGCCACCAGGGCTGCCAACTGTTAATAATTGCTGTCTCTATTTTTTTTATCCAAATACCAAAATATCAGAAAGTATGCAAGCCAACAGCTTTAAACTATGCACACGTATATTCTGACATTTTAGATTAATTTGGAGTAACTTATATACGTCAGTTCTACCAACATGATTATAAGCCTGCTGATAGTACCAATTTTTAAATACATGTAACTTCTATACTATCAGTTCGATTTCAACCAAATTTCGTATATGCTATGTGTACCATAACAGATATTACTGTAAGTATTGTTAAGAGCAATCAGGGCTGCCAACTGTTAATAAATTGTTTGACCCTAATATCAATATATCAGAAAGTATGCAAGCCAACAGCTATATACTTTGCACACGTATAGCACCTGACATTGTGGATTAATTTGGAGTAATTAATATAAGACAGTGCTGCCAACATGATTCTATGCCTGCTGATATGTCCAATTTTAAAATACATGTAACTTCTATACTAACAAATGGATTTCATCCAAAATTGGCACAACAAGATATCATAATATTTCAGATTATTTCTGACCAGCACACGCATGATATTGTTGGCAACATGCTTTTACGCGCGCTGATAGATCCAGTGTCTAACTGCATGTAACGTCCATTGGACTTCAACCTAATTTTGTATTCTGTACCTTAAGAGATGGAACTAACAATATATTCAGTCACCAGGGCTCCCAACTGTAGTACTCTGACCAGCACACGCATAGTATTGTTGGCAACATGCTTTTACGCGTGCTGATAGATCCAGTGTCTAACTGCATGTAACATTATACCAGGTATATTTTGAACTAATTTGATATTTCGATATTACCAACTTAATTTTGTCATTATTCTAGATAGGTTCATATAGTGTAGAATAATCATTGGCATGAAAAGTAGGCTGTATAGTTCTTCACGGAACTTCTTGTTATATATTGTTACGGACTATTTATTTATTTATTTATTTATTTATTTTCCGTGTCCGAATCAAATTAGATTTTGCCAGTAAGTAGCAAGAGTTATAGCATTAGCATTTGCAGCCAAAAGATCGTCTTTTGAACATATGTCCTCCATCAAGGGGCAGATCAGCAGGTGTTCTGGATCTTGTAACATGCTGCAGTCACGGAACTCATCATTGTTGACGAGCATGTTCCATTTCTTGAGATTGTTCTTGCAGCGTGAAACCCCCGTCCTCAGCCTGTTCAAGGATTTCCAAATTCCATATGGCAAGTTGTGACCAGGTGCCATTTTTCTGATAGAGGAATAGTTGGGTGATTGGCTCTCCCCTTGCTAGCTCGTAAACTGTTGCGTCAGTAACTCAATGTAGATTGTTGGAAGAAATGAAAACGTTAAAACACTTATAGTGGGCGATGTATTGAAGATAGAGATATATTCTCGCGGACTTTTTTGTACAAATTTTCATGCTGAACAACTCTTACTCTCATAGTATATAGATATTTTTAACGGTTTTCCCAGTGTATGCTTAAAAAGCGCATGGATGCCAGGCTTTTTTCGATTTTTTTAAACTAAAATAGTTACTGCTTGGCTTCCTTTGATCGTAAGTAAATTATTTTCTACAGAAACCTTCCTCCAAATATCCTTTACAGAATGGAGAAAACCGCATCAAAATCCATACAGTGGTTCTCGAGATTACCTGTGACATCCACGAATCGGGGACTTGGTTTTATACTAAGTAGAGATTAGACAGACATTAAAAAAAGACATCCTTACGGAACAAAACGTCTGCTGTCGAAACTTACCATGTACTAAAAATCTGTCGTCATTATTTCTTTTGTTACAATTAGTGTATGGCAAACATATATTTAAAACCTTCAAGAGGTCACGCCCGATTTAGAACGCTACAGGTCGCGCGAAGGAAAATTGCTCACGCTTAAAATTTTCAGCAGCTGCTATTTTGCTTTTGCAGTAAATGCTCTGACAGAATTACCTAATGATTCCTTTTTAGCTACCTTTCAACTGGTATTAATATAATTAGTGTGTAACAATATTGCCTCAATGTAACACAATAAATACCGGTACACATGTATTGCAAAATGTCATGTCATTCGGAGTTTTCACTGCGCGTGAGCAAACCGACTCAACGTGTGCATTTCAAAGACAGATTTGTTCACAATTCAAGTAAATAATGTAAACTATTAAGAGACAATGAATTTCAGTTGAATCAAACTACTGTATCTTGGAACTGTAGAATGTTGCAAAAATGTGATACACGAGAAGTCGTACGAAGGCAAATTGCCGCGGTAGTCATAAACCACTCGGGAACGGGACAGACGAGACTCTGTCGTCAAGGTCAGCTGCGAGAGTGTGTTGGGGGAGATGAAACGGGCGCCCAAAACTCTACTGCAAATAGCTACATATTTATATAAAAAAGCACCGCAATTTGCTGTGGGCGTGATCTCTTGCGTGTTAAAATAGACGGAATAACTTCACAGCAAATCATCGATTGGAAATCTTTAATTTTATTAATTTTCAACCGCGTTAATTCAATGGGCAGCCAAGACTGATCTGGTGACGATGTGACAAAAATACATTCTCTTCATCAGGGTACAGGGAATGTATCTTATTAAATTGTTTGACACCTGTTAATATTCAATATGTTTTATTCTTGAAACATATTTTTGGTCCTTCCGTGGGACCTTCCTCAGCTTGTTTGCTTAGCTTAACACTTCATAAGTATTTTACGAAAACATGACAAGAATGACAATATTGTCATAGAACCGAAAACATGTTGCAAAAATAAAAGTCCTCTCGGCACGCCGGAAGTCGGAGGTAGATTTCACCGGGCAAGCCTGGGGATAGGCGAAAATAGGCAGAATATCAGGTTTTCGTAGAAGGATCAGACTTCATTTATTGCGAGAAAGTATTTTATAATTGGAGCTTAATTAACTTTGTTTTTCGTCATTTTATGCATGTATTAAACATTTTATTGTCTTAAGGGGACGGTAACATTCTTGTCATTTGGGGTCCATTTTTATACTTGTGGTCACACTGTCCTTATGCAAGGTTTCGACACTGATGTGTAACTATCTAACGGTCTGTTACTTGTTCGTGCAAAATTTTATCTCCCGCAGAGATTTTGGTAGGTTCCTCAGTTTAGGGCTGCGACAACGCGGTCATTTAACCACGTGTACTTAGGGTGAGTGTAGAATCTGTCTGATAAACGGTGTGAATTGTGCTGGCTGTATTAGTCTGTAATTGAAGTAAGGACTGCGGATGGTCAATTTCAAGCAGTAGTTCCTAACGTTGCTAACAAATACTACCGTCAATGACACCTAGCTGTGAACTTGGCTACTAGATGCCACCGCGACCAACAACTCGCAACGAACGTTGCAACATCCCCGGAAAAGGAAAGCATACTGAGGGATTTTTAGCGCTCTTGGAAAATCTGACGACTTCGGCCGGCATTGAACCCGCGACCTTGGGCATAGAAGTTCAGCATGCTACCAGTTAAGTCACCGAAGCCGCTTCACACTTAGATAGAAAACTGAATGTGATCTCGTGCAAGTGCGTTGTCATGGCAACGTCTGATGGCTCATCACTCATCAATTTAGTAGTGTTGTCATGGCAACCTCTCATGGCTCTTGGCATTTTCTTATAATTCCGAAATCATTTTTCTCATTCCTTGGCGTAATGGTGGGTCATATCAAAAATTATTTCAGACAAACGTTTTAGGTAATTATTAGGGGAATATTGTCCATTTTGTACTGTTTTGATTTTATGCCTATTAAGAGAGATATGATTAATGTTTCCCGAAAAACCCGCTTTTTCCTACCCCTTTGGTCAATGGTTGGTGCTATCAAAAAACTTTTCAAACATAAATTTTTGGGCCTTATCCGACACATACTATGAACTTTGAATGGATTCGATATTTCAAATATTAAGAGAGTTATAGCGATATTTCACTTTTTCAAAAAAAAAGCCCCCCCTTTTCACCCCCGTCGACCGATTGTGCCCATTAACGAACTCGACCGAGATTTTATAGGTATACATATTCGGTAAAAATTTCAAAGTGATTGGTGCAAAATTGCGGTATTTATCGTGTCCACAAGAAAGTGATATATATATATATATCTAATATATAAAAGTGAAAGTCTGTATGTATGTATATACACACATCAAAAAAAGTTTTGCATCACCTCGGTTCCCAGATCTCCGGCATATAGACGTTGACTGTGTATATTGTATCAAAGATACAGTCCCTTTGACTGTTCATAGATGTCACTAAAACTGCGCAAAGATGTAAACAACCATGCATGAGCAGGGCCTATTAGACGGAGGGGGTACGACAGCCGATCAGTTCCAGTCATTCCACCAGGACGAAAGTACGCTGCTCATGTTGTCTGTAGTTCTACCATGCCTAGAAGGTCAATACCGCAGTTCGATCGCGTCCGCATTGTTACTTTGTGTCAAGAAGGGCTCTCAACAAGGGAAGTTTCCAGGCGTCTCAGAGTGAACCAAAGCAATGTTGTTCGGACATGGAGGAGGTACAGAGATACAGGAACTGTCGATGACAGGCCTCGCTCAGGCCGCCCAAGGGCTACTACTGTAGTGGATGACCGCTACTTACGGATTGCCGCTCGGAGGAACCCTGACAGCAATGCCACCATGTTGAATAATGCGTTTCGTTCAGCCACATGACGTCGTGTTTCAACTCAAACTGTGCGCAATAGGCTGCATGATGCGCAACTTCACTCCCGACGTCCATGGCGAGGTCCAGCTTTGCAACCCCGACACCATGCAGCGCGGTACAGATGGGCCCAACAACATGCTGAATGGACCCCACAGAATTGGCATCACGTTCTCTTCACCGATGAGTGTCGCATATGCCTTCATCCAGACAATCGTCGGAGACGTGTTTGGAGGCACCCTGGTCAGGCTGAACGTCTTAGACACACTGTCCAGCGAGTGCAGCAAGGTGGTGGTTCCCTGATGTTTTGGGGTGGCATTATGTGGGGCCGACGTACGCCACTGGTGGTCATGGAAGGCTCCGAAACGGCTTTACGATACCTGAATGACATCCTCCGACCCATAGTGCACCCATATCGGCAGAATATTGGAGAGGCATTTGTCTTCATGGACGACAATTCTCGACCTCATCGTGCACATCTTGTGAATGCGTTCCTTCAAGATAACGACATCGCTCGACTACAGTGGCCAGCATGTTCGCCAGACATGAACCCTATCGAACATGCCTGGGATATGTTGAAAAGGGCTGTTTATGGACGTCTTGACCCACCAACCACTCTGAGAGATTTACGCCGAATTGTCGTTGAGGAGTGGGACAATTTGGACCAACAGTGTCTTGATGAACTTGTCGATAGTATGCCACGACGAATACAGGCATGCATCAATGCAAGAGGACGTGCTACTGGGTATTAGAGGTAGTGGTGTGTACTGCAATCTGGACCACAAATGCTGAAAGTCTAGCTGTATGATGGTACAACATGCAATGTGTGGGTCTCATGAGCAATAAAACGAGCTGAAATGTTGTTTGTGTTGATCTCTATTCCCTTTGTATTTAAAGGTTCCGGAACTCTTGGAACCGAGGTGATGCAAAACTTTTTTTGATGTGTGTATGTTGGTTCCGTATACAAATCTACACCGTTCCACCAATCTCAACCATATTTTGCATACACATAGTTTAGGACCCAGAAGGAACCGCTGGCTACATGAATTTTCGATAGTCTTTCTCATTCTTCTGATTTCGGCCCTTTTTCACTCAAAAACAGGCTAATCAAATCATAAAATATACTCATGAAGGAATGGCAAGGCAGATAGTTTCCATGGCAACATAGCTCAAGTCGAGACACGGCCGACTTGATGCCAATTGCGCTCAGCACTACCGGCATAGAAAATGAGGATCTTTACTTGAAATCCCGTTAGTTACTCAATTGCTCACACAGCACTGTCAACCGAGTTTAGCATAACAAAGACTTGACACTATCTTCTTTCTACTATATATTTGTCAAATACCACTCACTCACTCACTCACTCACTCATTCATTTATTCATCACGAAATCTCAGAAACCACCGAACGGATTGGAATGAAATCTGTATGCAGCTTCCTCAAGGGCGGCAAATGCCCCCTAAGAGAGAAATTTTGGCTATTCAGGTTCTAAAGGGGTGTTAAGGGGGTAGACCTGCATTTAATTGAATAGCAATATCTCCCGATTGGTTTCATGGGGGGATGTGATACTCGGCATATAAACTCATCATTAAAAATAAGAAGACATGTGTCTGAGGGTTTTTCGATGTGGTGTATATTATGAGGTGAAAGGGGTGAAAAGTGGGGATTAAAAGATTCTTAACGGAGCGTGTGTCTCTTAAACGACATAGGCGAGGAGTTTGAAACACAGCGAAAAAAATCAACATAAAAAAGAAGTAAATATGTGTTTGACAGTTTTTTCATAAATCCAATTTAAGGGGCCCATGGGGAGAGATGAAATTCTGGGGGGGGGGGACAGGAAAGAAAGTGTCCTAACTGATTGACTGACTGGCTCACTCATCAAACTCAGGGGGAAAAAACTGCTTTAAATTAAGTAAATAGCTGTTCGACAGTTTTTTTTTTCATAAATCAAATTTAAGGAGTTCATGGGGAGGGGTGAAATTCTGAAGAAAAAAAAATGAAAGGAAATGTCCTGACTCATTCACTCACTCATCATCGCCCAGCCAAAAATATTGAAGTTGGAAACTTGACATTTCGGGGATATGTTCGTTGTGTGTCAAAACCGTACACTAAGGGAGGTTTTTTGGATATTCGGGTTCTAAAGGGGTCTTAAGGGGGTTAAACCTGCATTTCATTGAATATCAATATCTCACGAGTGGTTTCATTTGTGGATGTGATACTCGGCATATAAACTAATCATTAAAAATACGCAGACATGTGTCTAAGCGTTTTTCGATGTGGTGTATTATTATGAGGTGAAAGGGCTGAAAAGTGGGGGTTGAAGGATTCCTAATGGAGCGTGTAGGCCTATCTCTTAAACGACATAGGCGAGAAATTTGAAACTCAGCGGAAAAAAATCAGCTTAAAAAGTAAGTAAATCGGTTTTCGACTGTTTTTTCATAAATTAATTTAAGGGGCCAATGGGGTGGGGTGAAATTCTGGGGATAAAAAGGAGATAAAGTGTCCTAACCGACTGACTCAGGGGAAAAAGACAGCTTAAGAAATAAGTTAATAGGTGTTCAAGCGATTTTTAATCAATCCAATTTAAGGGGCCCATGGGGAGGGGTGAAATTCTGGTAAAATAAATGAAAGAAAATGTCCTGTCTGACTCACTCATCACGCCCAGCGAAAACTATTAAAGTTGGAAACATGAAATTTTGGGAATATGTTCGCTGTATGTCGAAAAGGTTAACTAAGGAATGATTTTTGTTTATTCGGGTTTTAGAGACGTGTCAAGGGGGTAAACGTGCATTTCATTGAATAACGATATCTCATGAGTTGTTTGTTTGGGGATGTGATATTCGGTATATAAACATATGTCTAAGGGTTTATCGATGTGGTGTATATTATGAGGTGAAAGGGGTGAAAATTGGGGGTTGAGGGATTCTTGACGGAGCGTGTATCTCTGAAACGACATAGGCGTGAAGTTTGAAATTCGGTGGGAAAAAACAGCTTAAAATACAAGTAAATAGGTGTTCGAACGTTTTTTCATAAATCCAATTTAAGGGGCCCTTGGAGAGGGGTGAAATTATGGGGAAAAAAACAGGAAAGAAAGTGTCCTAACTGATTGACTCACTTACTCACTCATCAAACTCAGGGGGAAAACAGCTTTAAATAAGTAAATAGGTGTTTGACCGTTTGTTTCATAAATCCAATTTAAGGGGTTCATGGGGACGGGTGAAATTATCAAAAATAAATGAAAGAAAATGTCCTGACTGACTCACTCACTCATCATCGCCCAGCCAAAATTATTGAAGTTAGAAACATGAAATTTTGGGGATATGTTCGTTGTATGTCGAAAACGTCCACTAAGGAAAGAGTTTTGGATATCCAGGTTCTAAAGGGGTCTTAAGGGGGTTAAACCTGCATTTCATTGAATAACAATATCTCCCGATTGGTTTCATTGGGGGATGTGATACACGGCATATAAACTTATCATTAAAAAGTAAGGCGACACGTGTCTGAGGGTTTTTCGATGTGTTTATGAGGTTAAAGGGGTGAAAAGTGGGGATTGAAAGATTCCTAACGGAGCGTGTATCTCTTAAATGACATAGGGAGGAGTCTGAAACTCGGAGGAAATCGATCAGCTTAAAAATAAATAAATAAATGAATAAATAAATAAAATAAATAGGTGTTCGACCGTGTTTTCATAAATGCAATTTAAGGGGCATATGGGGAAGGGTGAACTTCTGGAAGGAAGGATTTTTGGATGTTTGCTCTCATCAACCAACCAAAACTATTAAAGTTAGAAGAATGATATTTTGGGGATATGTTTGTCGTGTGTCGAAAACGTCTACTAAGGAGGGATTTTTGGGTATTCAGGTTCTAAAGGGGTGTTAACGGGGTTAAACCTGCATTTCATTGAAAAACAATATGATACGACTATGACGTGTGCGAAGCGAGGCTAAAATTGAGATGGTGTGTGTCTGTGTATTACTCAATCTCGCAAGTACCACTGGTCCGATTTACGTGAATTTTACATGGAAGTAGCTGATTTTCCTGGTTAACATATAGGTTACTTTTGATTTCAATACTTTGCACTATTTAAAATGGCGACCATTTTAGTGACGTCACTACACCCTTTGGTTTCAAACTTTCATTTTTCCATTTTAAATAAAAAGAGAACGCTAAGAAATAGCAAACTTTTGATGGCATATGCGAGGTTTAAAACTACATTTCCTATCCGAAAGGTATCTGCAACTGTTAGCGAGTAAAACCTAAATTTGTGCTATAAAACACGATCAACGCCGAGCGGTGTAGTTGGACAAAATGTTCCATCCTTAATCTCCCTCTGCGCAGAACCTCGCCTATCCCCTGTTTTAACTGTCACCTTTACATTTTAATTTATTTATGACGCGTAGCGAAGCACGGGTACTTCAGCTAGTATATATATATATACCGGTATATATATATTGTTACGTGCCACCCCCTAGTGGCACTTTTGTTAACTGGATTACGGTGGGGGTACAAAGCACAACACCAATTACTGCTTAAAGAAATAATTAACTTTATTGTGGCCAGAAAATTACACTAATCAGCAAATACAAGCAATTAGGAGCCTTACTCCAGTTTCCTCACAGTCTCTTCCTTGATCGCTCTTGGCCCTTCCACTTGTCAACAGATCACAGAAGTTAATCCGTCCTAATGAGTACGGTGGCCTTGACAGAAACTACCTGCTCCTCTCCTTTATGTTCACCGACCACAATTACTTACGATCACTTGCTGCAGGCTATTTCGCTGTCCACAAGCTGGAGAAACAATGTCACTGGATTTCGTAACTCGCACAGCACTTCGTCACCACACTTCTGTCGCACAAGATAATCGCTCGCACTAGCTCGTAAAACACAACAACAACAACTGCTAGACAGGTCGCACTTATATAGCAGGCCGGTGACTCAATAAATGCTTCTAGATCCATCCAGGGTTCACGGCTTCTCGAGGTTTCCATCGCTGGTCCAGTCACGAATATTCAGGACTACCCCTTTGTCCTAGTAGCCCTGTTGCATAAGGCACACGCAATACAGGAGGCAGGCCACAGCCCAGCCCTGGGGCAGTTGTGACTCATGCGGCGAGTGATGACACAAACTCACAGCCGTAACACCACCCCCTTCCTAAATAGGCTGATCGTCCCGATCAATCATTGGTCCGTCTGTGTCCCTCCGTAGGCTGCCAGGCGATCTCGGTGCACGATCTTCATCTTTGTCCTCGGGCTCCGCTGGATCCTGTAGACGACATCGTTGATCCGTTTCACGATTCAGTACGGGCCCTCCCAGGACTTCTGCAGTTTGGGTGACAGGCCTTTCTTCCGTAATGGGTTGAAGAGCCAGACCAGGTCGTCCTCGTGGAATCCGCCGGCATCCGTCTGCTGGTCGTATCGGGTCTTCATTCGGTCGGTCTCGATCCGCAGTTTCCTCCTCGCGAACGCGTGTACGTCCTCCAGTTGGTCGACCAGTTCTTGACAATACTGGCTTACCGGGATCGGATCATTCCCAGGTCGGCCGAAGGCAAGATCGACAGGTAGACGGAGCTCCCTCCTAAACATGGCCCGGGCTGGTGTGCACCCGGTGGCTTCATGCACGGCGGCGCGGTAGGCCAGGAGAAATAGTGGAAGATGCTTGTCCCAATCCCTCTGGTGCTCGCTGACGACTATTCGGAGATGGTTCTCGATGGTGCGATTGAATCGCTCTACCATCCCGTCGGACTGAGGGTGTAGTGGCGTTGTCCTTGTCTTCCGGATTCCCAGCAGCTGGCATAGGTTCTGGAACACCTGCGACTCGAAGTTCCTCCCTTGGTCGGAGTGCAGCTCCAGGGGTACTCCGTACCGGCTGACGAATTCCTTCACCAGGGTCTCTGCAATCGTCGCGGCTTCTTGGTTAGGGAGCGCATACGCCTCCGGCCATTTGGTAAAGTAGTCGCTGACGACTAATATGTAGCGGTTCCCTGCCTCGCTTAACGGGAATGGCCCAGCAACATCGATGGCCACTCTCTCCATGGGGCCGCCCACGTTGTAGGTCTTCAGTGGACCCCGTCGTCTTCGTCCAGGGCCCTTGCTGGCTGCGCAATCGTGGCACCTCGCGCAGTAGTTCTCCACGTCTGTTCGGCATCCGATCCAGTAGAACCGCTCTCTCAGCTTCTCCAGGGTCTTCTTTATCCCTAGGTGTCCACCAGATGATCCTCCATGAACTTCCTTCAGGACTTCCTCCGTCATAGCCTTTGGAACGACGACTTGTTCCCGAGATGTCTTCCCGTCGGTGCTCTCCCAGGTACGGCAGATGAGGTCATCCCTTACAATCAGCGAGTCCCACTGTGCCCAGTAGGACTTAAACTTTGGGCTGCAGTCACTCACAATGTTCCACCCGGGTCTGGGGACACAGGCCCTCTTCCATTCGGCTATCAGTCCCAGGTCATCATCTTCTGCTTGTGCCCGCGTGAAAGATTCGCGGCTCCAGCTCCCTTGAAGTTCCACGGTAGTCCTTCGGCACTGTATCCCGGTGTTCTCCTCCCTTCGGGCACAGAAGGTGCAGTCTTCGGGGCACGGTCTTCGTGACAGGGCGTCGGCGTTAGAATGCAGTTGGCCTTTCCTGTGCTGAATCTCAAAGTTGTACTGTTGAAGCCTCTCTAACCACCGCGCGAGTTGACCCTCGGGCTGCTTGAAGTTCAGGAGCCACCGCAGGGATGCATGGTCGGTCCTGATGAGAAATTCTTGCCCGTACAGGTACTTGTGGAAGTGTTCAATGGCTTCACGATAGCGAGCAGCTCCTTCCTGGTGACGCAGTAGTTCCTTTCTGGCTTTGACAAGGCTTTGCTGAAGTAGGCCACTACTCTTTCCTCGCCGTCCACTACTTGCGACAGGATTCCCCCTATGCCAAAGTCGCTGGCATCGGTATCGACGATGAACCTTGTTCCAGGTCTCGGGTAGGCCAGAATAGGTGCGGTGCACAGAGCCTGCTTGAGTTGTTCGAAGGCACTGTGGCATTCTGCTGTCCACGTGAAGAGTTGGTCCTTCTCAGTCAGTCGATGTAAAGGTTTGGCGATGTCGGCGAATCCTCTCACGAAGCGACGGTAATAAGTGCAGAGTCCCAGGAAGCTTCGTAGTTGGGACTTGTCCTTCGGAACTGGCCACTCCCTCACAGCTGCGGTCTTCTCTGGGTCGGTGCGCACCCCTTCCTGGGAGACGATATGCCCAAGGTACTGGACCCGCTTCTGGAAGAGCTGACACTTCTTGGGGCTCAACTTCAGCTGGGCAGCCCGTAGCTTCAACAAGATCTCCTTCAGGTTGCTGTAGTGCTCCTCGAAGCTCCTCCCCAGAACGATGACGTCGTCTAGGTATTCCAGGCAGGTCTTCCAGTGTAGTCCCCTCAGAATGACTCCATTAGCCTTTCGAAGGTCGCAAGGACGTTGCACAGACCGAATGGCATGACGGTGAACTGCCAGAGCCCGCTGCCCACAGAGAACGCGGTTTTCTCGCGGTCCTTAGGGTGGACCTCCACCTGCCAGTAGCCACTCTTCAAATCCAAGGTGGAGAACCATCTCGACCCTGATATGGTGTCCAGGGTATCGTCGATCCGGGGTAGAGGGTAGCTGTCCTTCTTCGTGACGTCATTCACCCACCTGTAATCAACGCAGAACCTGGTGGAACAGTCCTTCTTCTTCACTAGCACGACCGGAGAACTCCAAGGACTATGTGATGGCTCGATCACCCCTTGCTCCTTCATCTCTTCTACCATCCGGTCGACTTCGGCTTGCTTGGCGAGCGGGACTCGTCGGAATGGGGCCCTAATCGGTGCGCTGTCCCCAACGTCGATTCTGTGCTGGACCAAGCTTGTCCTGCCGAAGTCTTTGCTCCCCACGGAGAAGACGTCCCGGAATTCGCGTAGCAGGTCCTGAAGTTGGCGTGATTGTTCCTCGTCTAAATGGTCCTGGGATCCTTGGTACAGCTTCTGTAGTCTTCTGGCAGTGTGCGTCTTCTTCGGTTGTCCGTCTGCAGGTGTCCGTCCGTCGTGTCGGTGATGCGGGAAATCCAGGTAACGGGCTCGCAGACTCCTAGGTTGGTGTCCCGGTGAACCGTAATGTCGTAGTCGTTCAGGTTGGACAGGTGGACGTACGGCCGAGACGTCGTGTTGATGAGGGTCTTGGCAACTAGCAATCCTTTTGTCTGGATGTCCTCATATTTTGGCTCGATGACAGCCGCCACTCCCTCAGCAGTTCCGTCGACAATTACGGCGGCGCTGACCTCCGTCCTGGCAGGAACGATGACGTCCTCTCTCAGCCTTACTCGTCGTGCGGTGACGGCCTCGTGTGCTGGTTGCAAAAAAAGTTCCTCACCTCCGAAGTGCAGAGTGTTGGTACTCAGGTCCAAGATGATGTTGTTCTGGTCCAGGAAGTCCAGTCCGATGATCACTTCGTTTGATACGTCAGCCACAAGCACTGGATGCTTTATCACCCGTCGACCAATGACGAACTCCAGTGATGCTTCGCCATGTACCGGTGCGGTCTCTCCGGTCGCGGTTATTAGCTGGAGGTTCCTTTGTGTGGGTTGCACTCTCCACTTCGGGATCACAGTGGGATTGACGATGGTCCTCGATGCTCCCGTGTCGATCAGCATGGGCCAGCTCACTCCGTTGATGACTCCGTCGACCATCAGGCTGCTATTGTCCCTCCGTAACTTCGTCACACGCACTTGGACTGCCGGGGCTTGACGACTGTCACAAGCCAACCTTGGTCCCCCAAGGCTGGCTAATACTCGTTTCCCTGGGCCGCGCGGTTTTCAGACGACTGATATCCTGTCGGATACCCTCGGCGGCGGCGATCACCGCAGTCCTTGCTCAGGTGGCCTTTCTTACCGCAGGCCCAGCAGGTCGGTAGTCCTCTTCCGGGCCGCCTCTCCGGTTGTCTTCCGGCTGTGTCTTTGCTGGTGGTGCCGCGACTATCGAAGAAACGGCTTAGCGCCTCCATCAATTCGTTGGCCAGGGGCTTGGTCTCGTTGGTTTTTTCTGGTTCGTCGACGTCCACTTGACGCACCCGCGCGGAATTCTGGATGCCTGTTTTGCCGTCTCGAATTCAAGTGCGTGGCTCAGCGCATCTGCCAGGGTCTTATTGCGCGCGAGTCGCAGCGCCTGTTGAGTGTCCGAGTCCCGTAGCCCGTCGGTGAAAGTCGGCGTCGCTGTCTGCTCCAGAAAGTCGGCCGGCGCTGTTGGGTAGGCGAGTCTTACGAGGCGTGTGATGTCCATCTCGAACTCCTGCAGGGTTTCCGCGTTCTTCTGTACCCGGGTCCGGAGCTGCATCTGGTAGGCCGGCTGAAGATGGCTATCTCCATATCGGGACTCCATATGGGCGATCAGTGAAGCGTAGTCCTGGGATCCAGTCGGGATGGCCTGAAGGACGTTAAGGGCGTCGCCTCTCAGCGCTACAATGAGAGCTGTAGCCTTTTCTGTGTTGTTCCAGTTATTTATGGAACAGGCTGCCTCGAACTGACGTAAGTAGGTGCTCCACGGGACCTTTCCGTCGAAGGTTGGGGGCGTCACTCTGCTATGTCCCGTTCCTGATATTCCCGGTGTAACGGTGGGCGGGCGTTGGCGCAGCTCGGCAACTTCCTCTCGTAGAGCGTTGAATTCCTCTTTCACCCCCGTCAGTGGGCGTTGGCGCAGCTCGGCAACTTCCTTTTGCAAGGCGTTGAATTTCTCCTCCACCCCCATCAGCGGTCGTTGGCACAGCTCGGCAACTTCCACTTGCAAGGCGTTGAATTTCTCCTCCACCCCCGTCAGTGGGCGTTGGCGTAGCTCGGCAACTTCCTTTTGTAAGACGTTGAATTTCTCCTCCACCCCCATCAGCGGGCGTTGGCGCAGCTCGGCAACTTCCACTTGTAAGGCGTCGAACTTCTTTTCCACTGCCGTAACTTCCTCACGCAGACCCAGTTCTAATTTCTTCAGGTCCTGTGTCAACTTATTCTGACCGTCTTCCATCTTCTTCTGGCCGTCCTCTATCCTCTTCAGGTCCTCCGCTAGCTTATTTTGACCGTCTTCCATCTTCTTCTGGCCGTCTTCTAGTTTGGCAGTTAGGTCCTCGGCTAACTTCTTCTGGCCGTCTTCTAGTTTGGCAGTTAGGTCCTCGGCTAACTTCTTCTGGCCGTCCTCCATCTTCTTCTGGCCGTCCTCCATCTTCTTCTGGCCGTCTTCTAGCTTCTTCTGGCCGTCTTCTAATTTGGCAGTTAGCTCCTTGGTTAAATTCTTCTGGCCGTCTTCTATGCCATTTAACTTTTCCAGCAATGCTGCCATTTGCGCCTCCATTTTAGTTGTTTGCCTTGTAAAGGGCATGCACTCACAGGAAAATTAGAGAAAATGACCTGCTCGGGTTTTGAGACCAGGACCGTCAGGTGTTGTGCTTGAGTTCGTAATCCGGCTTCTGACACCAGTTGTTACGTGCCACCCCCTAGAGGCACTTTTGTTAACTGGATTACGGTGGGGGTACAAAGCACAACACCAATTACTGCTTAAAGAAATAATTAACTTTATTGTGGCCAGAAAATTACACTAATCAGCAAATACAAGCAATTAGGAGCCTTACTCCAGTTTCCTTACAGTCTCTTCCTTGAGCGCTCTTGGCCCTTCCACTTGTCAACAGATCACAGAAGTTAATCCGTCCTAATGAGTACGGTGGCCTTGACAGAAACTACCTGCTCCTCTCCTTTATGTTCACCGACCACAATTACTTACGATCACTTGCTGCAGGCTATTTCGCTGTCCACAAGCTGGAGAAACAATGTCACTGGATTTCGTAACTCGCACAGCACTTCGTCACCACACTTCTGTCGCACAAGATAATCGCTCGCACTAGCTCGTAAAACACAACAACAACAACTGCTAGACAGGTCGCACTTATATAGCAGGCCGGTGACTCAATAAATGCTTCTAGATCCATCCAGGGTTCACGGCTTCTCGAGGTTTCCATCGCTGGTCCAGTCACGAATATTCTGGACTACCCCTTTGTCCTAGTAGCCCTGTTGCATAAGGCACACGCAATACAGGAGGCAGGCCACAGCCCAGCCCTGGGGCAGTTGTGACTCATGCGGCGAGTGATGACACAAACTCACAGCCGTAACAATATATAGATAGATAGATACATATAAACATATATACATAAATTATATATACACTTTTGAACTGACGGTGGTTTTGGGGTCTAGGGGATGTGAAACGCGAAGATATGTCAAAATTTTCCGGAAGTCGAAACATGGTACCCATTGCAATAGTTAGCTTTCTAAAGAAATCTACCTAAAACATGTAGAGTATTAACAGGTGTCAGACGATGCAATAAGATAACGACATTGGGTGCCCACCCCACCACTCTCAGAACTTCAGCCCTTGGATTGAGCTTATCTGCCGCTGAATATGCAGCACCAGTTTGGCTTTCTTCTCCACATTCCAAAGAGGTGGATGTAGCTCTGAATGAGACTTCCAGGATTGTGCCTGGATGTCTTAGACCAACACCACTTCAGAAGGTCTACCCTCCTATTGGAATTTCTCCACCTGATTTCGAAGAATGGTAGCTGCTGTATCTGAGAAGAAACGGCAAGAAACCGATTCAAGGCATCCACTTTTCGGCCAACAACCAGCCCGACAGAGACTTAAGTCCAGAAACAGCGTTTTGAGGGGAGTAACAGCCCTCGAAGGCTCACAAGAAGCTGCCCGTGTGAAGATATGGAAGACAAGAATCAAAGACCCAATTAATCATCTATCAGAAAAAATGGAACCTGGTCACAACTTGCCATATGGAATTTGGAAATCATTGAACAAGCTGGGGACGGGGGTTTCACGCTGCAATAACAATCTCAAGAAATGGAACATGCTCGCCAATAATTATGAGTTCTACGACTGCAGCATATTACAAGATCCAGAACACTTGCTGATTTGCCCCTTGATGAAGCAAATATGTTCAAAAGACGTTTGTATGGCTGCAAATACTAATTCTGTAACTGTTGCTACTTACTGGCAAAATGTAATTTCATTCGGACACGGAAAATAAATAAATAAATACGAAGTTGATATGTAGAACTAAGCAATATCCAATATGGTCAATATTTACATTTTTGAAGATTTTCTGAACCAATTAAGATATTTTTTTTTAGTCAACTTTATCGCAGTAAATTGGCCACCTCTGTACATCTTAGGATGCTGTGCTTATTTGGTTCTACATTTACGGAAGGAAGAGCCTTGTTAATTAAATGAGAATGAAGCTAGCGAGGGCTTGTACGTTTTACAAAGTCCAGTGGGATCCACTGGTTCGTATCCATAATTGTGGTCTTGTTATGGAAGTGCGTGGTGGAATTTACATGGTCCAGTGCATCAATTGACTGCATTAATTATTCGTGTGCAATATTCTGGTCTGCTGTGCAAATATAGAAATATTACATTATCACAACGGATTTCGTCAACGATAACATAAAACACGCGCGTGTTTACACCATTGTGTATCTTGCCACAGAATTAATTTAATGTTTGTCACGTTTAAATCATTATTTATATTGATGGTAAATCAGTTTTCAAGGTACAGGGTTTTGGACCTCGGCCAACAACTCGCGTGCGTAACAGAGAACATTTAAGATGGCGCTAACGGAATAGCTGAGAAAAACAATTTCGTTTCTTAAAAAAATGATTCTACGACACGAACTACTGTATCAATTGTTATGAAAGTTTATCAATATTTTCCTTAATAAGATAAGTTAGTTAAGTTATTGAAATGGCAATATCATTCACTGTTACCAACATTACAATTAATCAATTTTTAAAAACAAAATATTTAGTAAAAGGTACATTTATACCCTTACTATTGAAATGGAAGTGAAAGTTGGACTCGGGGTAAATTGGTAAAGAATGGACTTGAAGCTGCTGAAATGTAGATATGGCGGAAAATGACAAGAACGAGATGGATGGCAAGATAAACCAACGTGGATGTCTTAAGGGAAGTCAAAGAAGAGAGAGGATTAATGAAGGAAATGGGAAAGAAAAAGATAAAACTTTATTGGACCTGTCTTGAGACACAATACTTTCATCGTTAACATTTTTGAAGGGAAAATGCTGGGACAGAAAGGAAGAGGACGTCCTAGGACGAAGTATTTGGAAGACATCAAGAATAGAATGGGATGAGACAATTACATGGAACTGAAACGAACCGCCAACGCCAGAAGAGTGAGGTTGCATCGACAAGGCATTTGCCTTTAGAATATGATGATGATGATGATATTGAAATTAAAGATTTAAAACTAAATACATTTGAAGAAGATTTCATGGCCTGCAATCCAACTTTGAATCATGGTTGTATTTCTTCAAACTTATTGTGTGTAATTTTTTCTTTGATACGTGTAGAAAGAGCTTTGATTTTGAAGCAATGCATAAATACTGCAGCCATTATTCTAGGCCATATTAGTGCGCATATGCATACAAGGACACTGTGAATATTTCAAGTAGATCGACGCAGTAATTTCTGAGATAATGTACCTTATTTGCACAAAAATGAAAGTTGTAAAGAATGTCAGTCAAAGAAATGTCTGCAAATTGATTAATGAAGAAATGGCAGATGTTTGTCAAAAACTCTTATTTCGGAAATAAATTAATGATTTTGCTCCAAACAAATTTCCTCTGATATTTCGATAGGTTGACAACCCAAACATCAAAATAGAGGATATTGATTTTTTCCACCAAACCCTAAATTAGCGCCACCTTAAAGAAGTTTGAAAAGTGTTTTTTCACTTGCAGTTTTCTTTTTTGAATTCCCGGCAATTTCTACACTGGAGAGACACCGCCTAAGTCAGTAACCAGCTTCACATACCTAGGAATTACCCTTCAGTCACATGGAACAGTTTTCACACGCCATATAAAAGACAGAGCCAGCGCCACGATGAGATCAATAATTGATATCGTCAATAGGCAAACTTTCTCTGGAAACAGCCCTACGACTGTTCGAAGTTAAAGTTGAACCTGTTGCAACTTACGAATTCGAAGACATTTGGACATATCTGAAGAAAACGAACCTTAAAAGGATAGAGAAGCTGAAGGCTACATACTTGAAAAGGGTGCTCTGTCTTTCCAAATACTTACCCTCACGGCTCGTGTATGAATTGACCAGAGAGCCCTTCTTTATAGAAGAGCTACGACTGAAATCCTACTACCAGCGACGACAGCGTACTAAGACTAAGACTAAGGAGATACATGAGAAGAAACGCCAGATTTGGGATGATTTCTACCTTACTGACGCCATGACCAACCATGAATGGACGCTGGGAGGATACGAACTACGCCACGCAGTGACAAGACACTCAGTGCACGGATTTCGCCACAAGCTGTGCAGCATCCAGAGCTTTCACGAACTGTATATGCGCGAGGTGCGGTGACAAGTGTGAGAGATACCATGTATTTAACTGTAGGATGAGAACAGAATCGCTGGTGAAATTCTGTATTGAATAAGACTTGTAAATCCTGTCCTTCAACACTAAGTGGCCAGTTTGGCTGCAATAAACGTATTATTAATTATTAGAAATCAAATTTTGATTGCGGTGTCGTCAAGAACTGGGCGAGGGCACGGCATAAGAGTCAGTTCGAGTTCTGTAGGAGGAAATGTATTGTATGTTGGTTGGGAAGGGGAGACTTAGGTTTTTGCGAATTTTGTACAGGGTGTCTATTGCAGGTTGGTATTTGCTCCCGGCGATCAGAATTTGGTTACAAGTTTTAGTTTATCAGCACATTTTCCACTATTTGAGGATCAGCGGTAACGTTCTCGCCTACTGCGCCAAAGGTTGTAGGATCGAATCCTGGCGCAGCGAGTTGGCTTTTAAGGGTGCGCAAATGTGAGGGAGCCGTGTCAGTAGATTTACTGGCACTTTGAAGATCCCCATCGGGCACCCCGGTGTCTCTAAAGGCCTTAAGGGACATAAAACCAATAACACTATTATTATTAAGGTATTTGAAGCCATTTTCAGTGTTGCCGTAGTAAACAGAAGTTTGATGCTTTTCTGTCGGTCAACACGATTGCACCCTAATCCTGAAAAAAATGTACATGAGATTAATATAGACACTTGGATGACCAGTTTCGATCATCAATAAAAAATCACCAGATCCATTACACTTAGGCTACAAAATATTTATGCTTGAAAGTGTGGGTGAAAAGTTCGATTATTATTATTATTATTGATGTGTAACATCTTTCCACTCGGCTGTTGGATGTTTCTGTGGGAGTGATTTTGAAAAATGGGACGGAAGTGGATCGGACGGAAGTGTGTAAGAGGAAACAATGAGCGCGCGGTGGCGAAGATTAGTACCAGGATGTACTGTCAGCCATGTGGAATGAATATCGTATGCGGGATACTTCAAGTTTTGGAGGCGCCATAAGAGATATTCATACAATAAATCATCGTCAAGTTGTCGTTCTTTGATGTGAAAATATTCATTATATCATATTTGCTAAAAACATTATGATTTATTATGAGTCTGTTTTTCAATCTCTGGATATAAGTGATGGCCATCCACTTCCCAAGTAACTTTGCTCAATACTTTTATTCTGAACGGTAAATGCTCATGCGAACTCTGGTGTCAACTGATTGAAACACAAACCACATGGAAGTCTTCGTATCAGTATTTAAATGATGGTATACTTTAATATGAAACATTGTAACTAGTCGGCAATGCCGGTGTTATTGTTTCTGCACAATGACTATTCAGATATTAACCGACATTGAGGTAATGCAGTTATCAATATATTATTATTATTATTACATCATTGTTGCCCTTATGGACAGTGTTTGAACTTAAGTATCTCATGATGTCACAATTTTCACTTCTTTCCCTTCTTCTCTTCCCAAAATCTCTTCATCCTTTGACTGTGCTCCTGTTTCCTTTGTTCCGTCCACAATGTTCCTATCTTCTTCCTTTCACTTACTAAAAATTTGGCGTTCTTAATTTTGTTTCTGAAATTTTCTCTGTCTTCTATCATTTGCTTGTTGATCCCTAATTGCTTTAAATCGTCTTCTATTTCATGATACCAATTTGTTTTCCTTTTTGAACTATTTACTACATCAAAGATTTTCTTTGTAAGTCGTTTATTGTTCATTCTCTGTATGTGCCCGTAGAAAGTTAGTCTGCGTTTTCTAATGATATCTGTGAGTCTATCTGTGTGTTCATATAGCTCTTTGGTAGGTCTTTTCATCCATATCCCATCTCTGTGTACTGCTCCAAATATTTTTCTCAGAATTTTACGTTCAATTTTTTCTGTTTCTGTGATGCCAGATGCTCCAATTGTGGTCGTTTCTGACGCATACAATGCTTCTGGTAATACAACTGTTTTGTAGTGTCTAAGTTTGGCCTGTCTTGATATGATTTTCTTATTATAATGTGACCATGTAAGTTTGTATGCTTTCTGGAGTTTTTCCGTTCGTTCTATGTTAGACATCTTGTTTGATCCTCCTATTTGTATATATTCTCCTAAGTACTTAAATTTTTCAACTCTTTGTATGGATCCATATATGGTATGCATGGTTTGTACATTGTTGGTGTGTCGTTCCATGTATTGGGTCTTCTCATAAGATATCCGTAAACCTGTTTTAGCAGCTATTTCATGTAATCGTTCCAGTGCTTCCTTTGCCTCCTGTGTGTTATTGCTGAGTAAGGCTACGTCATCTGCAAATGCTAGACATTTTATGATTGTTTTTGTTTCACGGGTTCTTCCTAGCTGTATTCCTTTAACTTGTTCCTCCCACTGCTTAACAATTTTGTCTAAGACCATGTTGAACAAGATTGGTGAGAGGCCGTCTCCTTGTTTGACACCTGTGCGTATATGAAAGGGTTCTGAAATTTCACCCATGAACTTAACTTTAGAGGTGGTGTCCGAGAGCGTTAGTTGTATAAGTGCCCTGTTTTTTTTGTCAATGCCATATTCTTCCAGTACTGCAAATAGCGTTTGTCTATCAATGCTGTCGTATGCTTTTTTAAAGTCCACAAAGGTAACTACAGTGTTTTTTGTCTGTCTGACTTTCAGTAGTGTTCTCAAGTTCCAGATCTGTTCGATGCATGATCTCCCTTTTCTGAAGCCTGCCTGGTATTCTCCTATTTGTGGATCTGCTTGTGGTTCTAGTCTGTTCAATAACACTTTAGAGAATATTTTGTAAGCGACTGGCACTAGAGAAATCCCTCTGTAATTATTTGGATCTGACTTATCACCCTTTTTATGTAATGGGTGGATCAATGCACATTTCCATTCCTCTGGCATTTTCTCTGTGATCCAAATGTCTGTGATGATCTTATGAATTGTTTTGGTGATGTTTTTATCTTGAAGCTTCCATACTTCAGCAATAATGCCATCTTCTCCTGCCGCTCTGTTATTTTTCATTTGTTGTATGATCTCCTCTATCTCCTCTATTGTAGGTGGAGTAGAATCGGGATCGGATGTGGTTTTTTGGAAGGTCAATTTCTCCGTGGGTTCTGTACAATTGAGAAGATTATTAAAGTATTGTTTGAGAATTGTACAGTTTTCTTTCGTGTTCGTTTCCAGGGACCCATCTGTTCTTCGAAAGCAGAGGCTAGGAGGCTGATAACCCCTAATATTTTCTTTGAATGTTCTGTAAAAATTTCTTGTGTTATTTCTCTTAAAATCTTCTTCAATTTCTTTTAGCCTGTTGTTGTCGTACGCTCGTTTTTCTCTTCTGATTTCCTTTGATGATTGTTTTTGAACTTCGTGAAATTCCTTCCATGTTTCGGATGTTCTGTTACTGCTGAACTTCATCCATGCCTGTGTTCTTCTCTCAGTGGCTTGATCACAAATTACGTTCCACCACCTATGTTTTCGTTTTCTAGGAGGTTGTGCCCAACGCATTGCCTTTTGAACTGTGGTCGCAAGATCTGTCCAAGTGTCTGTTGGATGCCTGTTAATTTCTTCAATGATTTTGTCCCTGTTTATCTTCAAATATTCTGGATCAAGCTTCACTATTTTGTTTTTTGTTGTCTTTTTCTGTCTTGGGATTGGTCTAATCTTGACTTGTAACAAATAATGGTCAGACTCGAAGAACCCTTTACGCGTTCTGACATTTAAAATTTCCTGCGTATTTTTGTTAGAAATGGCCACATGATCAATCTGGAATTCTCCCCATACGGTGTTGGGTGCTTTCCATGTTGTAAGTTTTCGTCTTGGCTTTTGAAATTGTGTCGACATAATTTTGAGGTTAAAATTTTGACAATATTTTATGAGGTGTTCCCCATTTTTGTTTGTGCGATAGTGTGCTGAATGAGGGCCTGTGATTTGTCTGTATTTTCTCTCCTTACCTAATTGCGCGTTAAAGTCTCCCATTAAAATTTTAACATGCCTTTCTGGTATGTTGTTTGTTACTTCTTCCATGTCTTCCCAGAAGTCTTCAACTTCTTGTGGTTTCTTTCTATTATGCTCATTTGTAGGTGCATGTGCATTGATAATCGTGTAACCTTTATTACCTGATTTGAAGGAGAGTGTGGAGATCCTTTCTGATATGGAATTAAAGTCAATAATGTTATCCATGACTGATTTGTGTACTGCAAATCCTGTTCCAAACAATGATGGTGTACCTCTTCTGACAGCAGGTTTACCTTTATAAATCCTATAATTTTCTATGTTGAAATGATTTTCATCTTGAAAACGAGTCTCTTGAATCGCAAGAATTTTTATTTGAAATTTTTCTAACATGTCTGTGAGTTGTTTTAGTTTTCCAAGTTTGAAGAGAGTATTAACATTGAGAGTGCCAATGTAGTGTTTGTTTAGAGATTTTGAGAAGCTCCGACTCTTCTCCTCATGATGTTCCTGGTCCCCCAGAATCCGATGACCAGGAAAGTCCAGCACGGTGACTGGGGCCTGGGGTAGCGGATTTCTTTCCTTTTGTTCCATCATGATTACTTCAAGTTGAAGAAAGATCACGATGATTGCTGACTTGATTGTTGAGATCAAGACATATTTCACAGCCGCACCAACTAGGTGAACAGACGCTGACCAATAATCGCTGGATACCAGAACAGACACTATTGGATTTTGTGTGTTTGGTCCGCGAGAGCTATTTTATTTCGCTCAAGTCCGCCGGCAAGCCGGTGAGGACCCCCCTATCCGCCACCTGGGACGCGTCACGTCGGAGTATCACCTCTCCGCCTGCTACGACAACGTAGTAGGTTCGTGGAGTTATCAATATAATATATATCTATATGTTTATACGGGAACTGAGCTAGCCTTTTTATCCATTATACGCATTACCTTCACTGCCAAGTAGACGTATTCATAACTAATTTAAAACTCAATTCCACGCAGGAATATTATTGAAATGAAAAAGCAAAATATTAATGGAGCATAAAAAATTACTTCCATATTATTACCGGCACGTGAAAATAAGTACTCTAAATTCCAGTGGTTGTAATGGCTGCGTGGATAACATCCTGGCCTGTGAATCATGAGGTCTCAGGTTCGGAGCCTAGACCCGACAATTATTTTTGCTACCAGATTATCGATTTAAACGATATCTATCATAACATTATGCGTTATTTTAACAGAATCTATATGAAATTACGATTTATCTAATTTTAATTTAAATATTTTGCACCAAGCCGGACATGGGAAATTTGATTATATTGAACATTATTTCGAGTAGTCTATAGATAGGCTAGAGACTAATCCACTTAATGCACAGTATAATATGTGATGTTTGTTCAAATAAGTGTGACAGTAGCATATCTCCAATTCAATCTATACATTCATCATAGTACCAGTATGAAAACGGAGGGTAAATTAACATTTTAAGAATGTCCAAGATGTGTAGTATACGAGTAGGATAACATGTCAGATGACTTCACATACATTTCATCTCAATTTCTTAAGGATAACATATCAGATGTTACACATCATATGCGACTACTGTAAGGCTCGTATCGTTTTTTTAGTTAGTTAGTTAGTTAGTTAGTTATTGTTGTTTTAAGGGGTGGAACAACAAGGTTATCTGCCTCTATTATTATAATTATATTAATAATAATAATACTTGTCTTGAGCTTCGATTCTCTCTTCTATTTGGCGACAAGCGATGTTCTCTGTATATTTACCCGTCGGAGACTGTATAATCGTCTTATCTGTTGGAGTGTGTCTCTGCTTATTATCACGTTCAACGCTGCGTGTACATTTTGAGAGCATAACTCAGCATATTGACCGGTCGTTGTGCTCATTAAGTGGGCCCGTTAATTATGTTGTGGTAATTACAGAGGACGCCTTCCAGCAGCATTACCTCGTTATGTATGACACCTAGGCGCGAGACGTCTAAGTTATGCCCGTGATTCACTGCCCCTGCATCACTGACGGGATAATGAATGGGCAGGAGCGCTCAGTGGTTTGGCGAATAAAAATATGTATTCATAGTGTGAGAGAATGAACTAGCCTTACCAGGAGGGCTAGCACAGAATGATGTTGCAAAGAATTAGTCAAAGCCGCTTGATGTACATAGCAGCGCACAACTACGACTTTGTGAAACATCTATATTATCTCTCTATATATAAAAATGAAAGTTTGTCTGTTTTTTCTGAATTTCCACGGAAATTTGCGATATTTTCAGACTGTTTTATGACGGATGCGCGCAAAAAATTTTTTTTGTCTGTCTGTCTGTCTGTCTGTCTGTGGACAATTTTTTGTGTCCTTATAACTCGAGAACGGCTGGGCGGATCAACGTAAAATTTGATGCAGATATCCATCAGAGGCACGACACTAATCATTGATGTAACTCTTCTCCGTACCTCTCATAAAAGGGGGCCTACCCCCTTAAAATACATGCTGAAACAGGCGTAGAAGGGTGAGACAAAGCTCATTTTCAGCCCCTCAATGTGAGAAACGAAACTCGAAACCACATTTTAAGGCCCTAAAACCAACAGGTTTTGAGATATTCCCAGAAAACTAATTTCACATAATGAACTAGGAAAGAATGCAAGCCGGTAACCATGGCAACACAATCTCAGAAGTTCATCTATTGCTGTAAGACGCAATGCCATTCCATTTATTACATTACTGTGAAGGTTTGCAAACGGCTATAAGGTTATAACGGATCCAAATTAAGCTGAAATATTCATCAATACACATAATGCGCTTAAGGGGGTCAAGGGGTACTCTAGAATTTTTTCACGCAATTTACACGTTTGGGTATGGTTCGGAATGTCTATTATATCCCAATTCCTATATTGTTATATTATTATTATTATTATTATTATTATTATTATTATTATTATTATTATTATTATTATTACAAAGTTCATTTTCAACCCCTTGGTGTCAGAAACAAAACTCGGGGCCCCTAAAGAGCCGTAAAGGGTCCCCAAAAATACATTTTAAGGCTCTAAAACCAACAGTTTCTTAGATATTCCCAGAAAACTAATTTCATTTCATAAACTAATGAAGGAATGCAAGCCAGTAACCATGACAACTGTATCTCAAGAGGTGACATCCAACTTTCCATCTATTTCTGGAAGAAGTAATGCCACTCCATTTATTACATTTCTGTGAAAGTTTGCAAATGGCCATAAGGTTATCACGGAACCAACTAAAACTGTAAAATTCGTCAATGCGCTTAAGGAGTTCAAGGAGTAGACCTACCCTAGATATTTTTCACACGACTTACACGTGCGATATGTCGTACAGAAGGTCTATTATATCTCCAAACACCAACATTGTATGTCTACCCCTTATTATTCCCGTTTTCCAACGGGGTCGGGGATGAGATGCGATGGAAGCCTTTGTGGCGATGGTTTTTACGGCCGGATGCCCTTCCTGACGCCAACCTCATGAGAGGAGTTAATGAGAGATGAAATGAATGATGGTGAATGAAACTGGGCAAGGATGTGGAAGGAAGCGGCCGTGGCCTGTCAGAAGGTACCGTCCCAGCATTTGCCTGTTGTTGAAAATGGGAAACCACGGAAAACCATTTCAAGGACGGCCGACGGTGGGGCTCGAACCCACGCGTCTACCGAGTCAGCAGAGTGCTAGGCCCCATGACATAATGCTGCGCGTTAGCCAGCGTAGCCACTACTGTCGGTCCAAACACCAACATTAATTTCAAAAATTCCTGATTTTAAATAGTAGACGATTGTTTGCTGTTTTTAAGAATTTGAGCCATTGGAGACTAAAAGACGTGAATTTTCTTTTTTTTTTTATAAAAGGGGTCTTCCTGTGGTTGGGCACTTGACACAACGGTTAGGGTCAGTTTGTATCTCACGTGTATTGCGGTTCGTCTATGAGGTTTTCAATTTTATTTTCACGTCAGGAAGAACACGTTAGGTGAATTTAGTTTGAGAGCACATTTTAACTAATCATTTTTCTTTGCGAAAAACAGGTTCCAGGCCCCTAACCATTGCATCAGTAGCTCAATTGAAAACGTCTGGTTATTAATACCGAAGATCGTTCGAAGAATGGGTACTTCTGCTAGTAGTAAATAAACTCATAACTAGAGCTAGGATTGACATGTACTAAAACGTGTCAAAATATGTACACATATAAATAAATATGTATTTTAAAATATTGGCAATAGAACTAAAAGGTCTCAAAACATGTAGTCTATAACGTATATGTGAATTTATTTTGCTCAGTATGGACTGTATAAATAATTTAACTACTAAACACTACATTTGGTTATTTTTAGAGTCTACGAAAATACGAGGTCGTATCGAAAAGGCTTTACCCCTATTTTTTTGCAAATAAAAATACATACAGGTAATTACAAATAAACGCACGGTCCTACGCACCTTACAATATTTTTCCACTTCAGATGTCCCTGTGGTAGAATTCATCCGGCTGACTGTGGAACCATCGTCGGCCTTCTGTCTTGGCGTCATCGTTGCACGTGAATCGCTGTTCAGCCAGGATCTTCTTCAGCGGACCATGCCTATGCGAGTCCACATGTGGCAACCAGAACCGCCAACAAGCGATTTATGTGCAACAGCAGTCCGACGATGGTTTCACAGTCAGCCGGCTGAATTCTACCACAGGGACATCTCAAATTTAGTGGTGCGATGGGACAAATGTCTGAACAAACGTGGAGACTATGTGGGAAAATAGTGTAAGATACTTAGACCAGTAGGTATATATGTAATTACCTGTATGTATTTTTGTTTGTCTAAAAATATAGGGGCAAAGACTTTTCGATCCACCCCCGTACATCAAAAATACTAGAATCATTAATTAAATTATTCAATTTGTTCAGTTCCCTTACTTTTTTCAGTATTTTTTATTCATTCATTCATTCATTCATTCATTCATTGATTATTGCTGCAAGCATTACAGTACAGTGTGCCAAAATATGTTTTTCTTTAATTTTTTAATCTTGAAGCTTCACCTGTTGTCTCGAAAAGAGGTGCCAACCTGGAAGTGGTTTTCTGTGGTTTTCCCACTTCAACTCGTGGTAAATGCTAGGACGGTACTTAACTTAAGGGCACGGCCACTTCCCTCCCCAATCCTACCTCAATTACAAATACACACATAAGTACAGACGTCACAGTGACACTGGTTTTCACACAAATTCTAGACACACCCAAATACACGGCGTTAGATGACCATGATATCGGAGAGCCCATAAAAGAATTAACAACAACAACAGGTCAAGTTTCAGAGACGCAGAAAACATAACCTTTTTCAGTAATGGAAATTCATGTGTACGGAGATAGTTGATAAATGTGACATTTTGTTACAATGCACTCTGTTTGTGGTACGTGAGTGTACTTATCAGTTATTTGCACTTGGTTGAAACATATATGCGAGTGAAGTGGTGTTGTTACAACATACATTGTGCTATGTAGTGAGCTCACTCAGACAGTGCGCTGAGTGGTGGGAGAATCACACGCAAACTATTATAGAATATGAGCGTGCTTCTGGACTATCCACGCAAGATAATTCCACAACACTGAGTAAATATAAAGAAAACTTTGGTAATTTGTAGTCTAGATAAACAGTTCCGTTGAGTTAAACAGCAACAGTGCTGTTGTTACATTTGAAGGGTTTGTACATTGTGGTCATTATACTTGAGTGAGTGTGGAACTTTGTCTGATAACAAGTGAAATAATTATGGCTGTATGGGTGTATGGGTGTAATTGTTGTTGTTGTTGTTGATTCAAAGATAGCTTAGAAGCCATTTTTCAATGTTGGCTTATTGACAATTAGTCTAATATTGTATCCTTTAGTCGATCAACACAGAAATCATTCCAAATACTGGAATGCGAAAAATAACCTGAGATAAATTACATGTGATTAAGATTTATATATATATTCACGGGCTAATGAAGAAGAACAAGAAGAAAAGTAAGGGATGACATGTGTCGCTTGACAAGCGACCATTATCAGATTCAAATATGCAAGACAAATAGCTCTTCTTGTATTTTGTTTTTGGAGGGCAGACACTGTCTGAGGATGTCACTGTAGGGTTGGTAGTGTTTCGTAGAGCTATTTGTCTTTCATATATCGAACTGATGATGCTCGCTTGACAAGCGGAACATCACAACCTTTGTTTTCTTCGTCTCCTTCAATAGTCCTTAACAATATATACTCGTAATACAAATCTTAATCAACTGTAATTTATTTCATGTTCTTTTTCAAACATTAAAATAATTGGAATAGTTTTATGTTGGCCGACTGAAAGTTACAATATAAATTGCTAATAATTCATTTAGGGACTTTGCGACATCGTAACCTCTTGTACTTGGGTGTGTGTAGAATTTGTCTGATAACCTATGTTATTGTGATGGCTGTGTTCGTGTGTGTAGTTGTAATTCAGATGAGGATTGGGAAAGGGGGTGGCCTTAATTTGGGAACCATCCCAGCATTTGCCTGGAGTAGAAGTGAGGAAAACGGCAATTCACTGGCAGGATGGCTGAGGTAAGAATCGAACTCGCTTCCACGATCTTTTCACAGTCCAAATATATTTTCCTTATGCTGTTCTTCACTGATTCAATCCACCTTGTTCTAGGTCTTCCTCTTGCTCTCTTGACTTTACCTCCAGCATCTGTCTTGGTATTCTATTTTCCTCCATCCTCTTTACATGTCCAAACCACCTTAGTTTATTCTTCTCAAAACTCTGATTTAGTTTTCCCATCCCAACTTCCATCCTAACATCTTCATTTCTCACTCTGTCTTTCCTTGTCTATCCTAAGCGGCGAAAGATCTACCGTTTTGAAAATGTATCATCATGTGTATATTATATTGGAATTGCAGTCAATGGCCATAGTGGGGTATTTAAATTGTAAGCCCGTAGTCTCCCTATCAATCCCCCAGGGGCTCACATCTAGTGGGACGTGGGTTGGCGACTACGGGGCCCCAGCTGAGTCCAACATTGCTTCCACTTACTTGTGCCGGGCTCCTCTCCGTCTTCTTTCTTGTCGACCTCACTTGGTCAACTCTTGTTCTCTTCCGACCCCGACGGTATTAGGGTATCCGAGGCCTAGGGAGTCTCTTCCTTTCCCGCCTTAATTGGCCCTTGTCTCATCTTTTCTGATTCCCTCCTTGTGCGAAGGGTCAGCCTTCTTTTTATTTTCATGTTATCTCCTGCCTTCTGCTCAAGGCCCTCAAGGAGGCTGGGGTATGTAGCCCCACCACTTTTGGTGCACCCTAGATAATGCTACTCGCTCATCAGTTTTGCCTCACAAGGCTGAATGTACCTTGTTTCAGAGTTCAGACCAGGGGCCTGTTCCACGAATAAACTTTGCAACCTTTCACTTTTCACTTTGCACTTTTCAATTCTTGAAAAGTGCGAAGTCTTTCTGTTCCACCAAGGTCTATGTATTACTTTTCAATTTCTTTGCAAAGTGAAAAGTCTTTGCGTAGGAATGATCCGATCATGTTTATTCCATGAACAAACTGTATAATACTCCAAGATTTAATGCTTTATTTTTCGTGGTGAATTTGAGGACTTTAGTAACAATTCTGCAAACAGTTGATTTTGATGTCCCATGCATTGCTGCTATACCGTACTGGGCACCATTTCCTAACCAATGTAAGCATATAAGAATTTTTTCTTTTTCGGAAAGAGATCGACTTCTTTTTGTTGCAGGTTTCAATAAATGGACAATTATTTCAAGAATATAGTCAGCTTGTATTGGAGTAATACGGAAACACTCACGAAATTCCGTCGAAGTGAGGTTATGAAAATCATCCTGTCTTTGTACGTCCACTTGTTGGATTCTTCATCACTATCCTCACTTGATGATAACAAAAGCTCTCGTGGTAGCATATTTATAACAATAAACCAAATTCTGCGCTGAGAAACTAGTGTAGAGACTTGTTCATTAACAGCTGAAAAGGGAATCGTCTCTTTGCAAAGATTTCTGAAAACGTTTCACTTCATTCCTTTGCACTTTGCATTTCTGCACCAATGGAGGAACATAACAAGCTTCAAAAGTGAAAAGATTCCTAAATTTTTCACTTTTCACTTTGAAAGACAAATCTCAAAAGTGATGGTGGAACAAAATCTGAACCGAATGTGCAAAATGCAACGTGAAAAGTTGCTAAGTTCATTCGTGGAACAGGGCCCGGAATTACACATCTTTGGGCGACAGTGGATATGTCTTGGTGGCCAGATTGCTTGGCCTGCATGTTCACCAGACTTGACACCACCAGACTATTACTTGTAGGGTCTTATGAAAACCTTGATTTACGAGACCCCTGTAGAATGGGTTATGGTTGCGGTGGATGTTGAAGGACCAGGGATTGGTAGTCGTGTGTACCAGAACATGGTATGGTGGTCGTCACATCGAGCTCCAACTGTAATTGGGCCTAGACGACAAGCAGCAGGGGTCAGACAGAGCGCCGAAAATTCGGGAGCTGTGATCGTGTGCTGTGGTTTTTTTTCGGGTAGCGGGAAGGTGGTACGTTTCCGGACACAAGTTCCTATGTTTAACTTAACCGTCTTGGTTCCCACTACAAGCCCTCGAGGTCCGTAATGGGAGTTTAGAAACACCCTGTAGGCCTATACAAGACCGCAAACTAGCATTACCGTACCAAGCACTACAAAAACCTACAATCATAGGAATTATTATTATTTATTTAGCGTATGATGCATACAAGACAGTGATTAATATACAGTGGAACTTGGATAATTCGAACCTCAAGGGACCAGTTAAAAATTCGAATTATCCAAAAATTCTAATGAAGAGAGTTCTTTTAAAAGGGTAGAGAAAATATATTGTATTACTTTTACATAATGATTTACGTTCATCAAAGCAATGGCACTGTATAATGACTGTATCGTGATTAACCTCAAAAGTTTCAAATGATAAAATAAAACCAAAATGTACTATTCACCTATTTAACGACAGTAGTAATCCAGAAATCTAGATAAGTCTTAATCTACAATTTAAAATAAAGGTTTGAGATTTTTACCTGTTTTCCTACGATTAAGTCTTGCGGCCATCACAAAAGAATCTAACAAATTTAAGGAACGGAAAACAGAATCACTTACGTCATTTCTACTTAAAAAAACGCCTAAGTTTTGTGATGTGGTTTGTTATTTTTCGGGAATTCCTCACCCAACTGTTTGGCTTCCGATTGGCTTTTTACTCGTAAAAACTCCGAATTATCCAAAATATAATTCGAATTAACAACGATTTTTTAGCATTGATTTTATATAAAATGATAAGGACAAAGAGAAAAATTCGAATTAAAGAAGATTTCGAATTATAGAAGTTAGAATTAGCCACGTTTCACTGTATATGTATAAATTTACAAAATACCATTTTCAGCATTAGGACCGTTCATATTTGGGCTGCCAGGTCTTTAATCCATTCAAGTGCTTGTGGAGTGGCTGCATGGAGATCTTCTAAGGTCCCAGGGTACATATATAGAGGGCATTCCTGTACGATGTGCTTGATGGTTTGAACTTCGTATCCACATTCACAACGAGGCGAGTCTATCCAACCCCACTGATGTAAGGCTGCTCTAGTTCAAGCAGTGCCACATCGAATTCTGTTGAGACGGGACCAGACAGCTCGAGGGAGATGGAATCCAGGTAGTTGGATGGTAGGATGAAGTACTTCAATTAGGCCACGAAGTGGAGAGGAAGAACGTTCAACTTTCCATGTATTTCGGGGGTCGAACGAAGCTGAAGTAAATTCCATAACCGTCTTGTAGGATGGTTTCCGTGATTTCAACCTGGATGTGGAAGGTTGATTAATGTCTAGGTGGATTGGGAGAACTTCATTAACCATAATTCTGCGCCACAGGCGGGAAGGAGCTAGCTGTCTCCTAATGTGAGGAGGAACAATATTACACAGTACAGGTAGCCACTGTGAGGGAGTGCAATGTAGGAATAGATTGTACTAACTACAGGCAGTTTAACAATGAGATAAAAATAAAAATTTACAAAGCATGTGCTGATTAAGAGCCGGTAGAATGTCCATGCACTTCTAGGTGCAATTTAAATGTTTAAATGCCCTTCTGCTTGAGAATGTATCCAGCTCACAGTTCCTAGTCATACTGTTGTACAGTATGGTACACGGTTTGGGAAGGTTCGTATTCAATGTTTTGTGTGTGGAATGTAGGGAATGTCTTTGAGCCTGGTTGAATGAAAGGGGGCTTGCAGTTTGATTAGTGACGGCAGGTGGTCCGAACGATAATGGAGGAAGGACAGGTCAGTTGGATATCGAGAGGCAATAACGATTTGGTGTTTCTGAGAAGCGATACAGTGTTATTATTGTAATGTTCTGTGTTTACCTTTGAAATCATGTTCTGTTGATAACATTGAAACAAACTCTGCAAGAAATGAGTTTTGATACGTTATTTATTTTAATAGTATTCTATGAGCAGAAGAATGTGCAGAGTGACCTTCCATTATTCTCAGCAGGGGCAATTTACACACGTGGTCAAATTACCGGAATGCAAATTCATTCTCCCAATGTATTAACAAATTGGACATTGCGAATCCACCCTTTACTTCCAAGCGATTTTATATAGTTACTTAGAGCTTTCAAATGGTATATTCTGAAGCATTCTCGCGTTTATGAAATAATTTTGAGTCAAAAAAGTTCCCACTCTCTGAAGAAATGTGAAAATCCTTTCTTGCGCAATCCCATAGTAGTTTTAATCAAGCAATCACGTATCAGGAAAGAGCATAACATACCGTATTTCAGAAATTAATGGTTAATTATATGCAACATGACTGTATAAAAGACTAAATATTTATATTCCAATGCCCCAAAAATGCAGGGGTTAGCGGGAAGCTCTTATTACTTATCAATTGTTTGATTTCATGCCAATTTTTGTGTTGCAGATGTCTCCAAAATATACCAAATATATCAACTCTTCATAGGATAGTGGTTTGTATAGCAACGCCTATCATAAGCACAATGTAGGCCTATGAGTTAATTTTCAAAGGTGTTGATGGTTGAATATTTCAGTCTACTACAGACGTCTTAATAACATAGGTTATCAGACAAATTCTACACACACCTAAGTAGGCTCTACACGGGCATGAAGGACCACGATGTCCAAGCCCATCAAATGAAGCAACAATACAAAAACAACAACGAATTTTTCAGTTTAATGTTAATTAGTTTTCTTGTAGAAGAGTTTATATTTCTGACAACCAAATATATTGTTGTGTCTCCACCTGATGGCACGGACTGAAGCCATAGGCTGATCAGGGGTTCGCCAAGATCAAGTACCAGGTTCGTGTCCTTCATATTGCTTCGGATAGCGATTACAGCACACCCCTCCTACACAAGGAAATGGGAGTGGGAGGAGATACAGGAATCAGGGAATGCTCTCCAATGAAAGAGATTGAAAGCTTAACTCTCGGTTTATTCCTTGAGGGAGTAAAGGAATCCGCCACATGGATACAAAGATTGCATTATTGAAATAATGGTTCTCACCTGCTTTCTCAGCTGGTACTCTTAAGTATCGGCTCAGCTCCGTGCCCCTTGATCAACGAGCGTTCGACCCAATTTGCCTGATCTCCCAATCGGCAGGCAAACAATACATCTCACTCTCAGACTTCCGTCTCTGCGATGCCTGGCTGCCCCCTCACACCTGAGTCCGCAACTTTTTATAATAAGGCAGCAAGGTTGTTGCTGACCAGGTTGAACTGAGGTTGAATGTCCGGTACGGTTTAGCCTTGGACCGACACCGGGACATAACAATACTTTCTAATCTACTTGATGAAACAAACCCAAAGACAAAAGCAGAAAACAAGAAACAAAAACAATAATCCGACACAAAACTAGAAACAAAAATATATCCTAATCTGAAACAGAACACTTGAAATAAAGAAAATAGTTATCATCATCATCATTTCCCCTTATCCAGCTCCTGCCGGGTCGGGGTAATTATGGCACTTCTCCACCTTCCTCTTTCCTTCCACCATTCCTCTTCCACGATCTTGTCACAGTCCAAATTTCGTTTTCTTATGCTGTTCTTCACTGAATCAATCCACCTTGTTCTAGGTCTTCCTCTTGCTCTCTTACCCTTGCACTTTACCTCCAGCATCTGTCTTGGTATTCTATTTTCCTCCATCCTCTTTACATGTCCAAACCACCTTAGTTTATTCTTGTCAATTCTCTCATTTAGTTTTCCCATCCCAACTTCCTTCCTAACATCTTCATTTCTCACTGTGTCTTTCCTTGTCTTTCCTAAGCGGCGAAAGATCTACCGTTATGAAAATGTATCATCATGTGTATATTATATTGGAATTGCAGTCAATGGCCATAGTGGGGTAATTAAATTGTAAGCCCGTAGTCTCCCCATCAATCCCCCGGGGGCTCACATCTAGTGGGACGTGGGTTGGCGACCACAGGGCCCCAGCTGAATCCGGCATTGCTTCCACTTACTTGTGCCGGGCTCCTCTCTGTCTTCTTTCTTGTCGACCTCA
Organism: Meconema thalassinum; assembly: GCA_946902985.2. Taxonomy (NCBI): domain Eukaryota; kingdom Metazoa; phylum Arthropoda; class Insecta; order Orthoptera; family Tettigoniidae; genus Meconema; species Meconema thalassinum. Next base: position 747,757,281 of record OX336388.2, read on the forward strand.
CTTGGTCAACTCTTGTTCTCTTCCGGCCCCGACGGTATTAGGGTATCTGAGGCCTTGGGGAGTCTCTTCCTTTCGCGCCTTAATTGGCCCTTGTCTCATCTTTCCTGATCCCTCCTTCTTCGAGGGGTCAGACCTCTTGTTTTCTTTTCATTATATTTCCTTTTCTCTTTAAGATTCCCGCACTGTTTTTGTTACTTGGTTCCCCATGTATCTAAATTCCCTTTAGCGTTTTTTTAGGTATTTTTAATCCACGTTGCATTTTGTAAGTTTTTTGGTCTAAATTACATCTCGCGATTGTTTTCAACCTCAATTGCATTTTGTAAAGATTGACAATCTAAATTGCTTTTTAGTAAGTCTTTCAATGTAGGTTTCAGGGCATTTTAGTCAGTATTTTGAATTTCAATTGCATTTTTTAAGTATATTCAACCAAAACCGCATTTCGCAAGAATTTTAAATTGCATTTTGTTTGGTGGTCATTTTGCAAATATTTTGATTCTCAATTGCATTTTGTGGGTATCTTCGTCTTCTTTTTTCGAATAACCCATTTGGAAGGTACGATGAATCAACGTTGGCTATTGTCCATTGTATTCAATTTCCGTTGTTTCCAAATTTCTTTCATCGTTCTAGAGTGACGATCTTTCTCCTCCTGAGTCCACTTTCTGCCAGTTGTTTGTTTCTTCCTTTCTTGAAATTTTGCGTTTTGAATAGCTTCTCTGAAGAGTGATCTGTTTGCTATTGTGTCTGTCTGAATTTTGGCGTTTGTCAAATCTTTGTCAATTTCAATGAGCCATGTGGGTTTGGATTTGTAACTAGTCAGTAAGTTGAAGATCTGTTTAGTTAGTCTACTATTTTCCATTCAATAGATGTGCCCAAAAAACTGTAATCTTCTCTTTCTCATTACATCAGTTAATTTTTCACATTTCAAATATAACTCTCTATTTCGTCGTAACCTATATTCTGCGTTATTATTTTGTTTAGCTCCCAGTATTTTTCTCAGAATTCGTCTTTCAGTCTTCTCTAATTTGTCTAAATCACCAAATCTTGTTAATTTAAGTGTTTCTGCTGCATACAGAGTTTCAGGTCTGACTACTGTTTGATAATGCCTTAATTTAGTGTTCCAGGATAAGCTTTTTTTATTATATATATCTTTTGTCATATGAAAACACCTTTGTAATTTATGCATACGTGTTTCTATTGCTGTCTTTTCCTGTGAGTCATTCATTATCCACTTTCTTAGGTATTTAAAGGAATTTGTTTTGCATACTGAACTGTCATGAATTGTGATACTTTTGGGGGCATCGGTGATGTTTGTCATGAACTTAGTTTTTCCAAATGATATTTGTAGTCCGACTTTGGCTGCCTGTTTTTGCAACTCTCTAATTTGTTCTTGGGCAGTATCCAGTGAGTCAGTAAGTAATACAATGTCATCCGCAAAAGCTAAACAATCTACAGTGATTTTATTTGGATGTCTTCCTAGTTGAACGCCTTTAGTATTGATGGCTTTCCTCCACTCTCGAATTACCTTTTCCAATGCACAATTGAAAAGCAGAGGTGACAGACCATCTCCTTGTCTCACACCTGACTTTATTTTGAAAGATTTTGAAAGTTCCCCTCTAAATTTAACTTTGGAAGTTGTGTTCGTTAGTGTTGCTTGAATTATTTCAGTTGTCTTGTTATCAAGTCCAAATTCCTTCAGAATGTTAATAAGTGCCTTTCTGTCATTGGAGTCATAGGCTTTTTTAAAATCCACAAAAGTAACTACATATTTCAAGTTCCTGATTTTCCTCATGTCTAATATGCTCTTTAAATTTAGTATTTGCTCCATACATGATCGTCCCATCCTAAATCCTGCCTGATACTCTCCCAATTGTGGGTCGAGTATTTTTTCCGCTCTTTTTAAAAGTGCTTTGGATAAGATCTTATAGGTCACTAGCAGGAGGGAGATTCCCCTGTAATTGTTAGGATCTGTTTTCTTCCCTTTCTTATGTAGTGGATGTATCAAAGCAGATGTCCATTCTGATGGTAAACTGTGTGTTTTCCATATGTCATTTATGATTTCCGTTAAACATAGGATCATGTTGTCACTCGAGTATTTCCATAATTCAGCAACTATACTATCTTCTCCAGATGCTTTGTTATTTTTAAGTTCGTTTATAATCTCTTTAATTTCATTTGTTGTTGGTGGTTTCGAGTCTGGAGGAACGGGGAGTATATTATCAAAATTAAATGTCTCCTTTCGTGGATCGCAGTTGAGGAGTTCTTCAAAATATTCCGCAAGTATTCTGCAATTTTCAGCGTTATTATATGCAGTTTTCTGAGTCTTTGGATCTGTAAAAAGTAAGCTTGGTGGAGTATACTTCCTTAAACTACTTCTGAAAGTTTTGTAGAAGTCCTTTATATTGTGCTGTCTGAAGTCCGATTCTATTAATGTTAATTGGTCTTTCATATGTTGCACTTTTACCCTTTTGAGTCCCTTAGATGCATGTTTTCGGGATTCTATAAAGCTGTTCCTGGTATTCTCATTTTTATTTGCATTCCAGATGTTCCAAGCTCGTTGTCTTTTAAAGATTAGTTCATCACACTCAGCAGTCCACCAGGCATTTTTTCGTTTTCTTTTAAGGAGATTGGTTTCTTCTGCTGTCTGTACTAAGTCTCTTTGAAGTTGTTCCCATGTTTTAGGTGCTCTGCTTTCCAAAAGTGTTTTGAAATTATTTTCTGTAGCTAATTTTTGAGTATCAAACTTTTTGGATTGATAATGATTTTTCTTTTTATATATTGGTCTAATTTTGAATTTAATGAGTGACAGATAGTGGTCTGAATCTAAACCTGCACTCTTAGTAACTTTCACATTGAGTATCTCCATTGTAGACTATCTGCTAATATCAACATGGTCAAGTTGTTTCTCACCACAAACTGGATTTGGGGAAACCCAAGTAGTTTGTTTCCTAGGAAGTTTTTTGAAGAATGTAGATTTCAGGACTATGTTATTGCTCTCTGCATAAACTAATAAGTCTTTCTCCATTTGTGTTGGTTCTTTTATGTGCCGGGAAATTGCCTACTATGGACCGATGTTGACGTTCTTTGCCGATTTGAGCGTTAAAGTCTCCAAGTAGAAGTATTATATTTTTTGATGGAATTTGATCCAGGGTGTTTGATAGTTCTTGCCAAAAATTTTCCGTTTGTTCTTTCTGAGTCCTATTTTTCTCATTAGTTGGTGCATGTGTATTGACAATGGTATAAACTTTGTTTACTGATTTAAAGGATAGCAGGGATAATCTTCCATTAATGGATTGAAACTCTATTATTGAATTTAATATGTTCTGATTTACAATGAACCCAGTTCCAAACTGAGGTATATTTTTCATAACTCTCTTTCCAGGTTTTCCCTTGAATATTCTATAACCTTCTGAATCAAATGGATGTTCATCAGTATATCTAGTTTCTTGAAGAGCTGTTATCATAATCCTTTTCTCTTTTTAAGAGTGAATTGACATTAAAGGTAGCCAAAAAGTTTATGTTCTTGTGCTTAATTTTACTAGTGATTTGCTTAATGCTATTTTCAAGATGCTCCGACTCATTCTTTTCATCCTTTGCACAATGATGTAGGCCCCCAGAATCCGAGTGCCTACTTTTCATTTCCTTGGAAAATGGAGATTGGTTACTCCCTGGGGTAAAATCTCTTACAATGTGCATATCCATTGTTGATTGTTTGCTAGGTTAAGGGAACAAGTCCCCTAAAAATTCTACTCGAGGTTGTTAGCTCCGAGGATGGGTTTTCAGCCGCACCTTTGGTGAACAGACGCTGACCATCTAGCCGCTTGCTACAAGACAGACGCTAAATGGATTTATGTAAAGCTGACATCTAACTAAATCATAGGGTAGATGCCTTTTATCCTATTAATCCCGGATACAGGGCCGCCCCGTCCGCCATTCATACTGTTCTATAGATCATCTATTCCACTATCAATGCCGTTGAGGACTTCACCGTAACCCTGGCAAGGGACCCTGACAAGGTGCTACCAGCCGGGCCAGCTGGACCTTGTTTTTTTTAGAGGTGTTACTCCTCTATCACTCACCGCTTTGTCCTGGCTTGTGACAGGCAGAGCCTGGCTTCCCAAACATTGGGCCCAGGTTGGCGGGTATTTTGAATCTAAATTACATTTTGTCAAGTATTTTCAATCTAAATTGCATTTTGTAAGTATTGTGAATCCACATGAGTCGTTTGAATCTACCGTACATTTTGTAAGCATTTTCAATTTCAATTGCATTTTGTAAGTATTTTGAATTTCAATTGCACTTTGTGAATAATTTGATTGGAACTGGGTTATTTCAATCTGAATTGCATTGTGTATTTTCAATTTCAATTGCATTTTGTAAGTATTTTGAACCTCAATTGCATTTTGTACGTATTTTCGATCTCATTTGCATTTTGTAAGTATTTTGAATTTCAATTGCAATTTTGTAAGTATTTCGACTCTACATTGCATTTTGTACGTATTTTGAACCTAGCCTATATTTTTTGGGTATTTTTCAATCTATTCTTTTTGTGAATCTTTTCGTTCTAAATTCCCTTTTGTAAGAACATTTTGCGAGTTGTTTCAATCTGAGTTCCTTTTTGTACGTATTTTCCGTCTCACTTAATTTTCGTTCTGGTTTCCATTTCATTATCATTTTCGCTATCACCCAGATCATTAGGGGCCGATAACCTAGATGTTAGGCCCCTTAAAACAACAATTTTCATCACCATCAAATAACCTACAAATTTAGATACACACGACCAATTGTAGTGGTATATTCTTTTACATGCAATAAATCTATGACATGGGCTGCCGGCTTTACTTCACCTCCGAAGGAAGGCGTACTGAAATATTTTAACGCTCGACTTCGGCTGGGTTTGAACCTTCGATCTTGGGCATAGCAGTTCAGCATGCTACCGACTACGCCACCGAAGCTGTTATGTGTATATTATACTGATGTGGATAAATGCATATACTCGTATTTAGACATCTGGAGTGTGTGAATGTTAGTAACATGCATTATTCTAATAAATTGAACATGGCTTTACTAATAAGTAGGGCCCAGATGTTGATGACATGTCATCTTTTTACTGAGCTGTCTAAAACAATGCTGAAGTACATTGAAACTCCGGACGGGCCACCCCGTCGTCAAATATGACATTTTTATTTTGCATCTTTTTGCATTTTTTGCTATTTTTGCATTTTTAGAGCATTTTTTTAAAGTTTGGTAGATTCTTTTGGTCTTATTTTAGAGAAATCGGCCTTTTGAAGTCTTTTTTTTTTTTTTTAATTTAGTCTTGTCACAACTTTCTATGAGGGAGTTACGTCTCTCAGACGCTAGTAGCTGTTACAAATTAATTTGAAATATTAAAATATTGATTCCATTTCCTTAATCAACCGGGTGAAAAATAGTCTTAACAACAATCGTGGCGTAATTGCTGCGGGTATTGCCCCAAAACTGAAAAAAGTGCTGGACTAAAACACCGGGTATAAAACATTCTGCAAAATCTCAGACATTCTTTCTGGTGAAAACTACTGCATGGATGGGATTGAGGAGGATTTAGCAGCAAACGACCTTCCTCACTTCAAGTACGCTCCGATCACATCAGTTGATGTTGAACGCTGCTTTTCCAGATATAAATACTTGTTGGCTGATAACCGCAGATCATTTACATTTGACAACATAAGAATGACATTCGTAGTGCACTGCAACTCAGAGTAAAGTGAACATAAACCTTTTGTTAAGTGCTAGAAATCTATTATTGATTGTCTTTTCAGTTTGAGCTTAAGATGTCATTCTTGGAATATTGGTGAGTTTATTATTATAAGATCATTTTCTCCATTTTGTAGTGCATTTTTCAAATTTTTAGGTCATTTATTACAGTCATTTTTGAAAATTTTAAGTGCATTTTTTAAACTCTTAACGGCATCAACATCCTGGCCCTACTAATAAGGCATCACTTTCATTTCTCGGAAGATATTCTGTCTATATTAAAAAGTATCACTGCGATGTAATAATTCAACCCACGTGGTGCATGGCCCACTGGATTGACCTGGGATGCTCTACTACATTTTGGTTCTCGGTGGCCGAGAGAATCTCCCAATTTATATGTACTCCCTTTTCCCCCGGATTGAGTCCCCGCATTTTTTCATCTCTACAATATGCGGATGAAAGGGTTCGAATTCCCATCAGTTCCATGTCGAGCGTAATGAAGCAGAGTTCAACGAATGTATGGTGATTGCACTGCCCACCACATTATCATGTAAATTACCAAACTGAAATGCCAGCGATAAAAGGCCTGGTCAAGTAACCGTGCATGCTAAACACGAAATAGCCAACCGTAACTCTCAACCGGAAGCAAAAGCCTGAAGTACAAAATTTTATATAAGTTCAATATTTAAAGGAGAAAAAAATGTAAATAATTATCTTATCTTCTACTGTTTTAATTTTCAACTGATTCTAATCAATATAGATTTTTTTTTCCTGGAGTGAAATAATTTTGCGATGAATGTTTGATTATACGAGGGTGGATTGAAAAGTGTTTGCCCCTAAATTTTACCCCCCACCCCCAAAAATATACATACAGGTAATTAAAAATATACGTACTGTTGTACGGACCTTACACTATTTTTACACACAGTCTCCACATTTGTTGAGACATTTGTCCCGTTGCAACACTAAATTTGAGATGCCTCCGTGGTAGAATTCAACCGGCTGACTGAGGAACCATCGTCGGACTGCTGTCTTGGCGTCATCGCTGCACGCGAATCGCTGTCCTCTCAGGAATTTCTTCAGCGGACCATGACAGTCTGAGACCACATGTGGGAACCAGAATAACCAACAAGCTCTGGTCTTTTCACTGGGAGAGTCTGGACCACCCTCCATCAATCTGGACCTTGCCCCTAGTGATTTCCACGTTTTTGGATTTCAGCGCACCTCTTCTCAGTTTTGCGTTAGACTCGGTGTATCCCGGTCCAGCCTTCAGACCAGAATAATAAACTACCATGTCTTCCTACAGGATCCACATTCAAGAGAGAGTCTCAGCAGCTATAAAAGCCATTCACAGAATAAAGAATATCAGCAAACTTTCATTGTCTACTGCAATGACCTTATTTAAGGCAGTCGTTTCACCAATAGCCTCATATGGAATAGAATTAATATGGGCGCACTTAACAAACAGCGATCTCACAAGATTGGAAAGTGTGAAAGCAAGATATATGCACCCTCAAGGATAGTATATCAATTAGCAAGGGAAAGTTTCTTCGTGGAGGACTTAAGACTTCAGTTCATGCTACCATCTACAGGCCCATTCCAAGCACTACTCGAATCGTGATGAATGAAGAGGAAGGATATCGATCCCGATTTCTATGGCACAAGCGCAATGATAGACCGACGATGGACAGAGTCTGGGCAAGACCAAAGGCATGTGGTAACCAGACTTGCTACGCATGGCTTCCACCATAAAATCTGCCGAACTCAAAGGTTTCACCAACCTGGTGAACACTGTATATGCTCATTGTGCAACAGGAAGTGCGACCGTTACCATATAATACTCTGTGGCAAATGAACAAAGACATTGAGAGAATATAGTGAAAACTAAATCTCAATGTATTAGATTTAGGTGTAATGCTCTTTCGAGCGCGTCTTAATAAATTATATAACATTTTTTTTGGCCGAATCGAGAATCAAACCTGGATCTCAGGTGTGACATCCAAGTACGCCACAACGTACTCACCCATAGTAATTTAGTTGCCTTAATATCTTGAACTGAAATTTTGCCGAATTCCGTTCATGAGTCAAAGTAAAAGTTGAGAAAACAAGATAGCGTGTGTCTATTTTTCTGAATTTAAGGACGATCTCCAAATCGGATATTTATTATTTTAGTAGTTTTAACACCCGAAAGTCAAAACAAACATTTTGGTGAAAACCGCATGTCATTTTTACTTTTCGTTCATGAGCAATTTTGGAAAAATCCAAGCTGGCGTACTTTGCTTTTTACAAAATGTAAGAAAGTCTGATTTTTGATGATTTTTAGGGGCATGTTCAGGAGTTCCCTTAGAACATATTTCAGAAAGAATTGGCTGTGTACAGATTTGCAAGTTAATCGTTTATGTTTAGTAATAGAGTCGAACTTTGACATCTCGAAGTAGGCCTACTTTCGGAAATAAAAATTACTTCGACTTATCGAAAATTCGAGATAAAGAAATACATGAAAAATGGGATTCTGGTTGGTTCCTCAGTTTAGGGGCTGCGACAACGAGGTCATGTAGCCCCGTGTACTTTGGGTGTGTGTAGAATCTGTCTGATAACCGGTGTTAATATTGTGATCTGTATTAGTGTGTGTTATCTTTGTTAAAATTCAAGTAAGGACTGCAGACTTTGAATTTTTCAAATAGTTCCTACTTTTGCTGACAAACGCCACCTTCAACGACTACTAGTTCAGAACTTAGCTACTAGACGCCACCACAGTCGGCTCCTGGCAACGAACGTTGGAACCTAAGAGCGTTGTTTACATTCTTAACCTATATAATTTAGCTTCACACAGGTGTAATTAGTGGAAGGTTCTTTAACATGCCATAAATCTATGATATGGGACCGCCGGCTTTACTTCCCCTCCGAAGGAAGGCATACTGAGGGATTTTTAACGCTCTTAAAAAATCCGACGACTTCGGCCGGGCTTGAACCCGCGATCTTGGGCATAGAAGCTCAGCATGCTACCAACTACGCAACCGAAGCCGCAAAAAGGGATTTTATTATCATGAATACATAAATAGTCAACTGTTGGTACATCGCTAGGTCTACTCATACTAACTAGGGTTAAATGGTAGTTAGTTACTTTTGTTTTAATGGGACGAACTACGAGGTCATCTGCCCCTCCGAACACAGATTAAAGTAAACACATTTGGAATGGAATTTAAAATTTAGAGGTGGTCACCTAAATTTGAAACGACCGATAAAGGGTTTGCAGACGACATAGCAGTCCTGGAAACCAGTGAAGAGAAACTGCAACATGCACTCACGGAAATGAACAGGATTCTACATGAAAAATATAATATGAAAATCAATATTGAAAAGACGGAAATAATGGTATGCGCTAGAGGACAACTTAATGCAGCTATTCACATAGCTGGTGCTCCACTTAAGCAAGTTAACACTTTCACCTATCTAGGGAGTAAAATTACTTCCACTGGAAAAAGTTCAACTGATATTCAAGCTAGAATTGCCCAAGCCAAAATTGCATTTAACAGCAAAAAATCCCTTCTGACTTCAAAGAATATATCTATTGAGACCAGGACTAAATTTATAAAATGTTATGTGTGGAGTGTAGCCTTGCATGGCTCAGAAGCTTGGACAATGGGATGTGCTGATAAAAGAAGTCTTGCAGCTTTTGAAATGTGGTGTTGGCGGCGGATGGGAAAAAATCCATGGACCGCAAGAGTGACGAATGATGAAGTGCTCAAAAACATTAATGAAAAGAGAGCATTTCTCAAAACAATACGGAAACGACGAGACCAACTGATAGGACATCTCTATCGCCACAATGACTTTATGGTAACTGTGTTAGACGGCAAAATTCGGGGTAAGAGGGGAAGAGGGCGACCGAGACTGCAATACATCAAGCAGATCATAACAGAATGATGTTAATGTCCATTCATACAGAGACATGAAGAGACTGACTGGCGACAGGGAAGAATGGAAGAGGAGGATTGCTGCCGACCAATCTACGGATTGAGAACATGAATGAATGATAAAGGGTTAAATGTTGCTGTGAAAATATTGCAAATACATTTCGATTAATTTTACTGCATGCACTTTCCGATACCTTCAAAAGCATGACGCCTACATAGCGCTATAAATCTTGAGGTTTTTTTTTTCATAATTACCTCGAAATATCGAAAATTTGAGATATAGAATTTGGACTGTATTTAAGATGGTGATACCTGTTATCAACTGGCAGCAATATATCTTCTATCACTTTTGTAGGACCTGATTTTATCCCCTGTACACTTCATGTATTTGTCCAAACCTAATACATTCTCATTCAAGATTAATTTGCATTGTATTTGATTAATTCAGAAGCGCTTTCAACGCACACCATAGATACCACATTACTTTCTGACACAAACTTTCGACATATACAAATAAAACAAAAACCCTAGTAATATGATTAAAATACCACTGTGGGAGATGTATTTCGGACTGCTGGAGTAGTGTACATACGCAGCGGATGGTGCCTAATTATTGTACATGTTGGTCTGAGCCAATACATCCATTGCTGGACTTGACAAATGCATTACAAAACTCCGCCCCCACTATATGTTCCCGCCCGACCCACCATGCGGATTACCACTGATTCAATCCGCTGATACGCTTGTACCAAATTAGAATCTATCGTTGCTACCTTGTTATCATTTCGATTTACAGATTTGTCGATTGATTCAAAGCACTGCTCTTGTTTAGTTTCTTATCCTCTTTCCTTATCGCAATAAATACATTCCTTTCTTTTTAATTGAACTCTTCGACGATGTACAGCCAGTGTAGCCAAATTTTGAAATGGGAAAGATCTATATATTAATACGTAATATCGTGGCCTCGGGTGCCGGGTGCAAGCTTTGTAATTTGACACCCAGAGGGTAGCTTGCATGTCGAATTTCGTTGTTCCTTGAATCACTATGAAAGTCAAGGAGGTTAGATATCTAAGCTCCTTGAACACTATAGCGCTTTCTAGTAGAAAAATGAGGAACTATGTGTTGGCGGAAACTCCCGAGATTAATTTTGCCATTATGAACACGGCCTACTGAATTCAAATGGGTTCTTTGACATGCCAACATCGTATGACATGCGTGTCGTATTTTTGTCGCCTTTATAAATCACTTAGCACGGCCAGGAGCGAACCTGCAATCTTGGGGTTAGTAGACCGACACGCTATCCATTCACCCACCTTGGCAAGCTGGAAAGAACTAAACCCTGCGCTTTAAAACACCAGAAAAGCACCAGCTGGACTCTATGATTCAAAACACTAGAAAAACACCAAAAAATATAAATATATACACGGATTTTCTTTTAACTTACATTTCTTTCATGAAAAATCTTCCTTTTCACTTTCGGAGCCTGCTACCGCTATTACATCTTTAGAGTAGGAAGATGAGGTACTGCTGTAGCTCTGCATACTTCCAATTTTGACCACTATATCCTACAGCCTACTAGCCTACTAGGCAAGGAAGAAACAGCGACCGTGAGTTTGAGATAGATTTACAATACTGACTGTGGTTGCGTAAGAGCCTTCGCATGAAACTGGGAATTCCCCTGGCAGCTGGGAAGAAAATAGCGCATAGGCGGATTCTTTGTACAAGTGCACTAGCACCGAGCGCTCATGTTACGCTTACTTAGCATTTATGCACGAGAATGAGAATTTCAGGGACTTCCCCTGCTGGAGTGTTGACCTTGACTCGTGTAAGGCTGAACTTTGCCTATCTTTATTGATTAACTTTATTAAAGTTAACTTATTACTTGGCTTTCAGGATTTACGTATTAGTCACAGGAGACAATTTCATGGAAAAAATTGGCACGGGTTTTATTGAAATAACAGCAGTATTTCACTATGGCGCTATATGTAAATATCCGGCACCAGATGAACTTCAGAAACATCAAATCTGGTGCTAAAAACACCAAATTGGCGACACTGTGTACAGCATGTCCAACGTTTGCTCTTGTGCCCCAAATTTCTCTGATAATTTTCAAATTAATAGACACTATTTATTGAAATGAAAAGTGTATCGCAACAGGTCATGGACTTTCAGAGAACCGCAAAATTCCCGCGGCGTAGCCGTGCTCGTTAAATCGTGCACTACGTCCCCTAGGGCAGTTGCAGAAAGTCCTGTTTTCGTAGGTTCGAATTTCGGTACTTAGAGTAGCTATCCCGTGTGTGGTTTTTCCCGGGTTTTTCCACAATCCCTTCTGGCAAATGCCGGGATAAGACCTTAATTCACGTCCTCGGCCACCTACCCACTCCCTGTCCCTAATAAAGCTACATACACCCACAGTCATCACATAAATGCAGATTATATCGAACACACCCCAAACTACACGGGGCTAATGACCAAGCCCCTAAAATGAATTAACAACAACAACAACAACAAATGAACTGGAAGACAACATTAAACTAAACATTTCCGCTGTGTCCGGATGACTACCTTTTGTAACATGAAGAAGCGTAAGCTGATATGCCTTGAAGATAATGGCGACCACATCCAACACTTGCTATTACGTCACACTTCTCGTATACCAAGGGTTCTCACTGAATTAGGCCAATTAGTTTGAACGTCATCAGGGCACATCAGGAGCCGAGAGTGTGATGAGTAGGGACCGGAATTTATTGGCTTTCAAATTTGTCATTTTAGCTTTTCAAAATTGTCTTTTTAGGTTTTTAATAGGTAGAATAGGATTTAAATAGGTTCGTATGTGTAGAAAAAATTGACATTAACTTCGCAAGTCTTAAAATGAATGAATTGATAGTAGATAATAATAATAATAATAATAATAATAATAACCTATAAGACTCTCTCGAAATCTCTTCTGACTAGAGCAGAGAAACAACTAGATCCACAACTGGGAGAATATCAAGCCGGTTTCCGGAAAGGGCGAGCATGCGTCGAAATGATTATAAACCTCAAATCCACCCTCTCCTATTTGAAGATCAGGAATAAGAAATTTGTGGTGACCTTCGTTGACTTTAAGAAGGTCTATGATTCTATTGATCGCAACACCCTGATCCTAATTCTAAAAGAATTTGGCCTGGACAACAAAACCAGAGTCATCAACCAACAATCGCTGACCAACACCACCTCGAAGGTGAAGTTTAGGGGCGAGATATCAGACACCTTTGTAATCAAGACAGGAGTAAGACAAGGAGATGATCTCTCACCAATACTCTTCAACTGAGTCCTCGAGAAGGTTATCCGTGAGTGGCGTAAAGAACTGAATAAACAAGGAGTTGCAACCGGAGTTAGACTGGGATACAGAAGCCGGAACATCACAATTGACTGTCTAGCCTTTGCCGATGATCTTGCAATCATTTTTGATTCATTAGACACTGCCACGGAACAGATTAATCAGCTTACTGTTAGTGCACAAGCAGCGAAGGCAGGACTCCAGATCTCCTTTGGGAAGACTGTATTCATAACTAATAGTCTATCGAGCCGGCGCCCAAACACCTTGCTGTGGAACAAGGAAAAATTAAGCGAGTTGCAAAGTTTAAATACCTGGAAGAAATTATAACACCTAATGTATCAGAGAAAGAAGCATTCACATCGCGCATGAGCAAAATGGAAATGGCCTACCATTTAACTAAGGACATCTATAAGAAATGGTCAATATCCCTCAACGCAAAACTAAAACATTACTGCAGTGTCATCCGTCCGGAGGTCTTGTATGCTTCTGAATGCCTTACGATGAACAAAAAAGGCTTGGTCGAAAAACTGGAGGCCAATGAAAGGAAAATTTTGAGAAAGATATTGGGTCCCATCAAAGACAATGGGGATTACAGAAGACGGCATAACCATGAACTATATACTCATGTGGGGAAGATAAGCAACGTCATCCGGAAGAGAAGGTTACCATTTTTTTGGGCATGTGAAACGAATGAGCCCAGCGAGACTGACCAACCGCAACATAACTTACTTTCATGAGAGGGGCCTAACATCATTGAACTGGATAAAGATCAGAAAGAAGTGGGGATTACACCAACAGACATTCAGGAGTGTGCCCCACTCAAAAGGAAACTTCAAGCTGAAAACGGGAAAGATTTGGACCCAGGAACGGAAGGAAGTCCACCGAGAACGAATACGGGAGTACTGGGCAAACATCAAAGCCTGTAGGAGTCAGTTGGAAAGACGCGGTCCATAGATGGCCTATACGATATGAATAATAATAATAATAATAATAATAATAATAATAATAATAATAATAATAATAATAATAATATCGTATGGTCTCGGGTGCCGGGTGCAAGCTTTGTTATTTGACACCCAGAGGGTAGCTTGCATGTCGAATTTCGTTGTTCCTTGACTATGAAAGTCAAGGAGGTTAGATGTTAGATATCTAAGCTCCTTGAACACTATAGCGCTTTCTAGTAGAGAAATGAGGAACTTTTTGTTGGCGGAAACTCCCGAGATTAATTTTGCCATTATGAACTCGGTCTACTGAATTCAAATGGGTTCTTTGACATGCCAAGATCGTATGACATGCGTATCGTATTTTTGCCGCCTTTCAAAAATCACTTACCACGGCCAGGAGCGAACCTGCAATCTTGGGTTTAGTAGACCGACACGATACCCACTCACCCACCGTGGCAAGCTTACGATATGAATGAATGAATGAATGAATAATAATAATAATGTTATTGGTTTTACGTTCTTTTAACTGCTCTGGCTTTTAGAGACGCCGGGGTGCCGGAACTTTGCCCCGAAGGGCTTCTATAACGTGCCAGTAAATCTACTGACACGGCTCCTTCGCACTTGCACACCCTCAAATGCCAGCTTACTGTGCCAGGATTCGATCCTGGAACCTTGGGTCCAGCTGTCGAGAACGTTACCGCTGAGCCACGCATCCAGTCGATTGTTCGTACAAAATCTGATTGCAACGAGAGTGTAAATACGGTACATAATGATTATGAGTGGTGTATGTATGTCTACCCCTTATTATTCCCGTTTTCCAAAGGGGTCGGGGATGAGATGCGATGGAAGTCTTTGTGTTGATGGTTTTTACGGCCGGATGCCCTTCTTGACGCCAACCTCATGAGAGGAGTTAATGAGAGATGAAATGAATGATGGTGAATGAAACTGGGCAAGGATGTGGAAGGAAGCGGCCGTGGCCTGTCAGAAGGTACCGTCCCAGCATTTGCCTGGTGTTGAAAATGGGGAAACCACGGAAAACCATTTCAAGGACGGCCGACGGTGGGGCTCGAACCCACTTGTCTACCGAGTCAGCAGAGAGCTTGGCCCCATGACCTAATGCTGTGCTTTAGCCAGCATAGCCACTACTGTCGGTTCATTGATTATGAGTGGTGAATTTTCTCAAATGTGATATAGCGAGTAATGGACCCCCCCAATAAATAAATATATAATCGTATAAATGAATAAATAAATTTTAAAAACATATTTATTCCTATTCTACAATGATACATGTGGTACAACTCATATTTTTGGCGAATAGCGAAGGTACATAAGCTGTTGATCTCAATGTTATAATTTAGGAGCTTTATATTCTACCTAGTTAAAGCATTCGTCTGGATTTTTACAACGTACTTCGTTTGTTAATCATAATCAAAGTGTGTCCTTCATGTAAGACAATTTTTTAAAATATTTTGCATTTTTGTAGGCTAGTCGTGGACCTCTGGAGATTCTCGACCACACTTAAAGGAACTCGGAGGTAGAGTACCATCCTGGCCTTGCTCTGGAAGAAGCGTGGTCAAATTCGTAGTGAACCCTCACTTAGGATGACATCGGCTGGGGATTTGAACTTCGAGCCTCAAAACGTGAAGTTATCCAGTGTAGTCGTGGAACTTACCTTAAACTGCTCGGCTATGTTGATTGGTTAATATGTTCTGAGAATTCAAACTCATTAGAGAAATACCATTAGAGAATGCCGATAGATGAGCTTTCTGTTGAGGTAGATGGTCCACCTTGGCGATCACCAGCTGCCGTGTTACTACTTGTATGTGCCAGCTGGTAATTTAGCCTCTCGGGACTCGAGATTAGCGACCAACTGGCCTAAATACAAGGTCATTTACTCGTAGCGAATGAGGCAATTTCTTTACCATGATGGCTTAAAAAATACATATTCATGTGCCATCGCAGTAAGTACCGGTTAATAAAGAGACATCTGGAAACTTGTTCATTACCATGAACGACGGCCAGCTGACGACTATGTGGCAACCTTATAGACTTGCTGAGTGTTTTCGTTTTGTTCACAGAAATACCCTTAAAATAGGCTTATGAGATCACCTTTTGTCCGTGTGTGTGTATATGTGTGTGAGTCCGTGTGTGTCCCCAACTAATAACTTATAAACGGCTGGAGTGATTTCAATGAAACTCGGTAAGGTCATAGTACTATTTCAGCCGACCCAGACCGTGGCCTTCAAATTTTATTACGTCTCACTAATCCAATATGGCGGCTGTGCGAAATATTTCACCGGCATTCTATATCTCCAAAACTATTACTCATATCAACTTGAAATTTTGTACGCTAATAAAGGACACTACTAGAAGTTCAACTATCCAACTTCCAAAAACCTTTTGACTACAAAACGAACATGGCGGTCAAGCGAATTAGAAACATTTAAATTGACTTTCTCGCGATTTAACCAGCCAAACGCAGTGAAACTTGGTACAGCAAATGACTATACAAATTGCAATGCACCGACATCTAATTTAGTTCGATTGTTTACATAACCTCAAGATAGTGGTTGTTCTAAATTTTAAATTAAGTTTTCATTTCTTGTGTTCTATTCACGCGATCGAAATCATCGTTTGGATAATGAACGTACACAATAATCCTGCTCTAATAGTATATAACTCTATGGTCTACATATATTAAAATCCAACATGGCGACTATCCAAAATATATATACGGTTCTCAATATCTATTAATCGATGACCGCAATCAAACTGAAATTTTGTATGTGTATAGAGGCTATAAACATAAGTTCACCTATGGGACGTTCAATAACCATGTGAGCACAAATCCAACATGGCGGCAACGCGAAATTTAAATATCCAAATGGACGTTTCTCGCGATTTAACCATCCGAGCGCAGTGAAACTTGGTACGGTATATGCTTATATACATTTTAATCCACTGGCATCTAATTCATCCAAATTATTTTCATAATCACAAGATGGCGGCTGAGGGAAATTTTAAAATTTGTTTTTATTTCTAGTGTCCTAATCATGCGATTGAAGTTTGAATGAAACACCTACACAATAATCTTCATGTATTAGTACATAACTCTAAGGCCTAAATATAAAACTTCAACATGGTGACCATCCGAAATATTTAGACGGTTCTCAATATCTACGAATCTATTACAGTAATCAAACTGAAAATTTGTATGTTCATAGAGGCAATTGATATACGTAGGATATATGAAAATAGGCAAATTAATTCAACGAACTATGTTTTTTCTATCATTTCAAATGATCTTGTCGACTTCATCGTTATGCTTAGGTCTACCGTTATGCGTCACGATTACGGCGTGTATGACGTCATCATGATGTTTAGTGCATATGCACCGAGTCTGAGTTTACTTTGGCCGACCCAGACTGTGCCCCTCCCCCCGCGCGGGAAGCCTAAGTTAAAGGGTAATGGAGTCTGAGTTTACTCTTGGGGTCTGGCGTTCCGCGATAAAGAGACGGCGAGTGCGTGACGTCATGCAGCAGAGTGCACGGGAAGCCTAAGTTAATGGGTAATGGAGTCTGTTGAAAGAGTCCTGGGGCTTCGAGTGAAGCCTTTCTAACATGTGTAGCATTTGTAGCATGCGTCATTTGAAGTGATATTAAGTCTAATCTCTCAGACTGACTGTATCTTTTTCATTATTTTTGTCCACGATGTTCAACTCATTCACAGCTTGCCACGGTGGGTGAGTGGTTATAGTGTCGGACTACCAACCCCAAGATTGCAGGTTTGCCCCTGGCCATGGTAAGTGATTTTTGAAGGCGACAAAAATCACGATACTCATGTCATACGTTGTTGGCATGTTAAAGAACCCATTTTAATTCAGTAGGTCGTGTTCAATGGCAAAATTAATTAATCTCGGGATTTTCTGCTAACACAAAGTTCCTCCATTCCCTACTTGAAAGCGCTGTAGTGTCAAGGAGTTTAGATATCTAACCTCCTTGACTTTCATAGCGTTCAAAGGAACGACGAAATTCGACATGCAAGCTACCCTCTGGGTGTCAATTAACAAAGCTTGCACCAGGCACCCGAGGCCATACGATATTATGAATATTAGTATTATTATTATTATAACTCATTCACGCACGACCTTGTTTTCTACAGCTAATGTATCTAGACTTTTGTATATTATTTATATTGAATAATTCTTTTGTTAGTTTATTGTTGTCCATCCTAAAAACTGCCCCCAAAATGTAAACGTCTCCTGCGTACAGTGTTAGTGAAACTGTCTGTGGTTTAGTTGGTATCATGCTGAGCTTCTATGCCCAAGGTCGTGCGTTCAAACCCGGCCGAAGTCGTCGGATTTTTTAAGAGCGTAAAAATCCCTCAGTTTGCCTTCCTTCGGAGGGGAAGTAAAGCCGGCGGTCCAATGTCATAGATTTATGGCATGTAAAAGACCTTCCACTAATGACACGTGAGTAAAGCTAAATTATAGGTTAGATTTGACAAACGCTCTTAGGTTCCAACGTTTGTCGCTAAGAGCCAACTGTGGTAGCATCTAGTAACAAAGGTCATAACTAGTTGTCGGTGACAGTGGCGTTTGGTAGCAAAAGTAGGAACTACTTGAAGAATTGAATGTATGACGTCCTTACTTGAATTAAAAAGAGATAACACACACTAATACAGCCATCACAACTAACACCGGTTATCAGACAGATTCTACACACACCCAAAGTACACGGGGCTACATAACCACGTTGTCGCAGCCTCTAAACTGAGGAACCAACCATCCGAACTGTCTGTGAGTCTATAGAGTTCTGCAATTCGTCTCTGGTTCCAAATTCCATTTTCTAATGTAGGGCCGATTATTTTTCTACGAATATTCGTTCTTGCTTTTAGTTTCAGAAAAATTTGAATGGCCTCCTAAAGTTATGGTTTCAGAAGCATATAACGATTCTGGGAGGTCAACGGTTTTGTAATGTTTCAATTTTGCAATTTTGCATCTCATATCAACCATCCTTGATGTGGTTTCCCATTTCCACTCCAGGCAAATGGCGGGATGGGTCCTACCTTAAGGTCACGGCCGCTTCCTACCCAAATCCTGCCTCAATTACAAATACATACACTAGTACAGGACGCTTAGGAAATAAGACGAGAGAAGAATAGGGGCTTTTGAAACGTGCCTATGGAGGAGAATGGGGAGCATAAGTTGGAAGAACAAAGTGAGAAATGAGGAAGTATTAAAGAAAGTAGGAGAAGAAAGAATGATATTAAAGAAGATAATGAAAAGAAAAATGAATTGGATTGGACACTGCATAAGGGAGATGATTTGCTGAAAAGTGCGTTAGAAGGGACAGTCCAAGGGAAAATCCGTAGAGGAAGAAGAAGGTTTCAGATGCTGGATCCCATCAGGATTTATAAATTGTATGAGCTGATGAAACGTGCTGGTGAAGACCGACCGACCACGAGGAAACCTGCCTTCAGGCAGATAAACTGATGATGAGTACAGACATCACAGTGACACAGGTTATCGGAAAAATTCTATACACACCCCAGTACATGGGGTTACATGACTACGATGTCGCAAAGCCCTAAAAGAATCAACAACAACAACAGAAGACAGGAGACAATTTGAAAGAAAAAGAAAGAAGAAGAAATTGCGAGTATCAGGATAAAAAAAAAAGACAAGGGCCTATTAAGGAGACGAAATAAAAGGTACCCTAGACCTCAGATACTTTAATGCTGTCGGGGCTGGAACTATTTAGAACGAATGCGGCATTGCGCAGTCAATAGAAGGTTCTGCTCTCGCAGAAGCTACGATAAGTGACTGAAATAAAAATGCCATTAGAATTAAACTCTTCAGCATAACATCCGTCATCCTCTTGACAAGTTGAAATATCAAAGGTTTCACGAATTGACGACGTGACGTGTCGCTCTTTTTATCAATTTATGGTGACGTGTGATGGCAGGACAAACTCCAAGTGTCGTATCATATTTGTTTCTTTCCACACCCGTTTTTTGCACACTAGTTTCTTGTTTATTTTGAGAATTACCAAGAGTCACGTTTGGGGAGTAACCATAAGTAGCAACCGTTACTTTTACTTGAAACTTAATGTCTTTCAGTCGGTCAACACGAGTATAGGTGGTTCCATAATCCTGAACAAAAAATACTTGAGATTAATAAATTTCTATTTTTTCTGCCATGTCTCACGACTACCAGAAATCAGACTAATAAAACAGCTATTTAGTTACTTCTGGAAGATTAAAACGAAGAACAATAATTGGTTCAAAGTCATCCAGCATGATTTAGAAGAATTACATTTAACGATTCTTCAATTTTTTTTTTTTCGTGTGGCCTCCTCAGAGACCTAGTGCAGGTCTTTCTATTCGACGCCCGTGGGCGACCTGCGCGTCGCGATGAGAGATGGAATTGATTAAGGTGAATGAAATTGGAGAAGGATGTGGAAGGAAGCGGCCGTGGCCTGTCAGAAGGTACCGTCCCAGCATTTGCCTGGTATTGAAAATGGGAAACCACGGAAAACCATTTCAAGGACGGCCGATGGTGGGGCTCGAACCCACGCGTCTACCGAGTCAGCAGAGAGCTAGGCCCCATAAATTAAAGTTAGAGAAGAGAAAAGTATTCTAAGAAATAAATACTTACGATTCACATTAACAACATTTGAACGGAAAAAACTATACCATAACAGATGAACAAAGGGCAGCGAGGTCAGACAGGATGAAGACATTTTTGGGTGCAGAAGAAGAAGAAGAAGCTGAAAACCTATCTCTGTGAGCTGCCAGATTGGGATTGACATCTGGCCGGAAATTCCACGTCAGTCATCAACCCTCTGCCTCTTGACCAATCCATGTTCGCATAATTGATGTCACAATACTCTGCGTTGCAATATCACAGCCCACGTGCGTCAGTGCCTGGTCAGTGCATGCGGTAGGAGCGAACAGTTTGGCAACCACGTTTCCTGACTGAAAAATGGCTTCAAACACAATTACGCTTCTTTAACGGTAACGACGGTGCAACTAATTAAATTATGTAACAGTAACTGTTAATGTAACGCTATTACTTTTAACAGCTTTTTAAACTTTTACTCTTCCAGCTGGAGCAACTTGGTGGATATACTAGATACTAGATACTAGATACATGAAGGAATTGTTGTTGTTAATTAATTTAAGGGGGCATGGGGCATCTTGGTCATCATCCCCGTGTTGTTGGGTGTGTGTTGAATTTGTCTGATAACCTGTATTTATTCGATGACTGTAGTAGTGTGTGTAGCTGTATCAAATGCCCTGAGACTTGAAGGAAGGTACTATCCCGGCATTTTCCTTGAGGGTGTGTGAACAAATCCCCGGGGAAGACCACACTCAGGATAGTCGTTGTTGGTGCTGGGATTCGAACCTACGTTCTCCGAACTTGCTACAGCTGCCCTCTTTGCCGTGGTGCACGATTTAATGAGCACCGATGAGCCATGCGACAGCCAGAAGAAGAAGTTCTTCTTCGGGAGTCATCCATAAAACACTTCGTTCAAACGGCGAGGAGTCTCGCTAGAATGTGACTAAAGTGCAATATATTTCTTTTTGTGTGTGTGTGTGTGGGGGGGGGGGGGGTCTTTACGAAAATATGTACGTTCGTCATTTTTGCACGTTATTACCCGATTTGTAAGAACCAAATGAATTTTCTCTTACGCACCTTAGAATGAGGCCTATTGGCTTAAAAGTAACGTGATAGGTCACACGAAATATGAAGCTTCCCTTTTTTTTCTACATAATCTAGACAGCAGGTAGCGCCATAAAGTGGTACTGCAGTTCAATGAGGAAATATACCTATATATAGGCTTGCCATACGTCCCGGTTTGACCGGGACAGTCCCGGTATTTAGCTCTTGTCCCGGTGTCCCGCCCGGTTTTATCAATGTCCCGGAAAACGGCTGTAAGATGTAAAAAGTAATGCATTTATGTGTTTAAGAATCTTTTATCAATCGGTTACTTTTCAACAAGTTCAAAAAGTTGTAGTTTTTAATAATAATAATAATAATAATAATAATAATAATAATAATAATAATAATAATAAGACTTAGTAATTGTTCAATTAAACAATTTTATGACGTATTTAAATTGTAATTTATTAACACTTCTTTCTAGATGGTAGACCAGAAAAAAATATCATTAAAAAGGAAAAATTATATATTTTTATGTAGCAAAAATTCCTTTTTATTTTTAAAAGGTGTGTAGAACTAACAATTTAGGGTAACAGATTCCCCCCTCCCGTCACTTGCGAGGCTTAAAAAAAAGGCTTAAAACTCTAAAACTGCTTCTAATTTTTTTAAAATACCTTATTTCCCGGTAAGGCCATCCCATATTAATGTGTCCTGGTTTCACTCACCAAAAATATGGCAAGCCTACCTATATAGATCGTGTTTATAGAGGGAGGAATCACAGTAATACGTTTGGATTAGCAGCAACTCCAAGTTTTGATTACTGCAGCGAGTTAAATAATTGTCACATGTCCCTACGGGAGTTACCTCCGTGCTTCGACACCCGTAAAGTGGCGTTCAATAAGGTCCAGGGCTGAGCAAGTCTCTAGAGACCGAGGGGTTAATTCGCTGGCTGCATATTAATGATCTACATCACGACTCTAATTCAAAGGAAGGTCTTCCAATACCTTTCTTAATAACGAGTGTGAATCATTCCTTAGAACAGTGCTCGTCACGCCTGCTATTGGGACACAAGAGCTGAGTCATGCACTTGACTGTCAAGGCGGATGCCGGGGTTCGATATCCAGCTCTGTCAAGAAATTGAATTCTGGTCTGAGAGCTGGAACAGGGTATACTCAGCCTCGTGAGGCAAAACTGAGACGAGGTGGGTTTGGTTCCTTCCTCACCCATCCTGGAACTGGTTTATCATGGTCTCCCACTTCTACTGCAGGCAAATGCTGGGATGTTACTTGACTTCCGGCCACAGTCGCTTCCTACCCAAATCTTACCTCAATTACAAATGAACACACTAGTACAGACATCATAGTGGCACAGTGACACAGGTTAGAAGACACACCCAAACACCCTACACGGGGCATATGACCATGATGTCGCAAAGCCCCTAAACGAATCAACCACAACAAATCAGCTTATCGTACATGGGCAAGTTTGAACTGTCATTAAAGAGGTGGCCGGTAAGATATTAGCATTATAAAAAATACAGTCAGTCTGAAAGACTAGACGTTATATCATTTCAAATGACGCATTTCTACAAATGCTACACATGTTAGAAAGGCTCAGGACTCTTCCAACAGACTCCATTACCCATTAACGTAGGCTTCCCGCGCGGGCACCCCTTTAAGGGTCACCCTGTATTTGAGTCTGACATCTTTTACAACTCTTTAAGGGTCACCCATTATTTGAATCTGATATCTTGCAAACCTCTTTAAGGGTCACCCTGTATTTGAATTGAATCTAACATACTGTACACCTCGTTAAGTGTCACCCTGAATTTTGCTCTGACATCCTGCACACCTCTTTAGGAGGCACCCTGTATTCTTATCTGGCATCTTTTATATCTCTTTAGAAGTCACCCTGTAATCTTGTGTGACATCTTGTACACCTCTTTAGGAGTCACCCTGTATTCTTGTCTGACATCTTGTGCACCTCTTTAGGAGTCACCCAGTATTCGTCTCTGCCATCTTGTACACCTCTTTAAGAGTCACCCTGTATTCTTATCTGGCATCTTGTACTGTATTTTGCTCTGACATCCTGCACAACTCTTTGGGAGGCACCTTGTATTCTTATCTGACATCTTGTATATCTCTTTAGAAGTCATCCTGTATTCTTCTCTGCCATTTTGTATATCTCTTTATGAGTCACCTTGTATTCTTATCTGGCATCTTGCATATATCTTTAGGAGTCACCCTATATTCTTATCTGGCATCTTGTACACTTCTTTAGGACTCACCCTGTATTCTTTTCGCTTCGCTCGAAGCCCCAGGTCGCTCGACGCCCCAGGACTCTTTCAACAGACTCCATTAACCATTAACTTAGGCTTCCCGCGTGGCTGCATGACGTCACGCACTCGCCGTCCATTACCCATTAACTTAGGCTTCCCGCGTGGCTGCATGACGTCACAGTCTCCGTCTCCGTATCGCATAACTTTTGACTCAAGCATAACGATGAAGTCGACAAGATCATTTGAAATGATATAATAGAATATGTGACCGTAGGAGTGGCTAAGAGTTCAGGCTGACCGTGCCATATCGTGGTGGGCCGTACCGTCCGGTTGGATCACAATGGAGGCTATTATTTGCTGGCTAGTCCATATTTCAGTAACTTCGTAAGTTTATATCCTTTTAGGAATATACTGAACAAAGCAATACATATTTAGTATCAAATGGTTTATAAAAACGGCAGAAAACGCTAATGAAATCGTTCATTCCAAGATAAAATATTGTTACGGCTGTGAGTTTGTTTCGTCGCCTCGCCGCGTGAGTCACAGCTGCCCCGGGATATGCTCTGCCTCTGTGTATTACCTGCGCCTTACGCAATGGGCTGCGAGGACAAAGGGATGGTCCAGAATATTCGTGACCCAGCCAGTGATGGAAATCTCGAGAAGCCGTGAATCCTGGACGATTCTAGAAGCATTTATTGAGTCACCAGCCTGCTATATAAGCGGCCTCATCAGCGAGGGAGGGGCAGTGTTTTCGAGGTAGTGCGTGTTTTTACCTGAGTGACAGTAGTGCGGCGACGTGACGTGCGAAGTTACGAAACCCTAGCGAGGCTGGTTCTCCAGACAGCGAGGCAGCGTGAATCATACGGAGGGACTGAGTTTTGAGGAGTGTGTACTTACCTAGTGCGACAGAGATATTGTGGTGAATTGCGAAACACAGGGGGCTGTTCCCTAGCCAGCGGACTGCGAAGCAGAGTGTAGTGGTGAGTGACTGGCTATCGTAAATAACTGTAGTTTGTGTACAAGGCAGAGTGTACAGGTATTTCGGTGAGTGACAGACTGGCTAGACACAGGTCAGCCTAATTAGTGAACGGACAGCTGCTCGAGAGTGTGAAAGGGAAGTGTTCCCAGTCAGAGAGGAACTAGAGTGAGATACTAATTGCTTGTATCTGTTTATTGTGCTGTGTACTGTAACTTGCTAAGACCTGCAATAAAATTACTATTTCTTTAAAAGGACCACCGTAATCCAGTTAACGAAAGTGCCACAAGGGGTGGCAAGTTACAATATATTATGCAGTTATACTAAACCAGTTGTTAACTTAAAGTTAGTACTAGGCGTGTGTAGCGTAAAGGTAGTGGTCTAGGCTCATAGTTTAGAGGTGCGTGGATCAATCCAAAGCAGGTTCATTTTTTAACTTGATTTTGTTTTGTATTTATTGATTTATAACTACTCACACGTTATAATGTTAAGCATATAGCCTATAGTGTGTATTTACAATCGAATATATACTTATAACACCACATATTTCAACACTCGACTACAGCGATTAAAATTCGTTGTCCTTGATCCGCGGTAGAGTCTATTTTTGTTGCTGTTGTTCTTGATTCTTTAAAGGCTGTACATGGTCTTGTAGCCCCATGTACTTGGGTGTGTGTAGGAGGTGTCTGATGACCTGTGTCACTGTGATGTCTGTAGGCTTACTAGTGTGTGCACTTTTATACGAGGAAGGATTTGGGTAGGAAGCTGTTTTTTGCTTCATTTGAATTGCATGGACATCAATGTCATTTAGCCCCATGTACTTGGGTGAGTGTTGAATTTTGTCTGATAACCTGTGTTATTGTAATAGCTGTATTAGTGTGTGTATATATAATTCAGGTGAGGATTCAATCAATCAACGTACAATATCCGTATAGCACGTTGTATTTCAACAGGCTATTACAACCAACATTCAATACTCCTTGAAAAGGACAATGAGTTAACTATAACCGTGCATTTAGGAGAAAGTAGGCTATTTTTTCTTTATTGAATAATTATCTTGTTTTAAATGTGTCTTTTCCTACTATGGGTTGTGGTTGAAGTCTGGAATATGGCTCTGGACCTATTGGTAGTTGACTCTGCTTGCATAGTTCTTGGTAGATGATCTTAGCTACATTGATGATATACTTTCTGAAGTAGCGGGTTTCTATGACACTGTCCTGAATGGACATCATAAATCCTTCTGTTTCGGGATGTAGTACACCTTTAGTTAACCAGGTGTTACTTACTTGTTTGTCAGTTCCTGGAGAATTTAGTAGCCTATATGATAGTGTGCTGTGAATCTGCCTGTTCTGCCATTCATGATGCTTGTCAATTATTGTTATTATTATTATTATTATTATTATTATTATTATTATTATTATTATTATTATTATCATCATCTTGTTATTCAATAGGCTAAGGTGTATGTTTCACAAAACTCAAGCTCCTAAACCAGAGGGAGTTAGAAGGTGCGGTTTGCACCAAAATCTTTCAAATTGTCTCAATAGTACAGGAAAAATCTTGCATTTCTTGAAACGTCAACGGGAATATATGTATTTGTTTATAAAGTGCTTTTAAACAAATAAACAAGACGATAGCCCCTGGGAGAACTGTGTCGCGTATAGCCTGCATATCATTAGATCCGGGCGGGTAGTCTATACACATGGGGCGCACACAACCCATTATGCGAGAGTTCTCGCACGGGTCCACTAGTTGTTATTATTGCTATTATTATGATGGTAGTCTTAATCCATACCTGTGACAAAGAGAAGGGTAAGAGGAAAAGCTTGCTCGTAAACTGCTTGCATTAGAAACTTACTTGTGTGTCATATTACTGACAATCATGATGCATGTCAATTATTGTTATTATTATCATTATTATTATTATCTTGTTATTTAATACGCTAAGGTGTATGTTTCATGGACGGCTGTCAAACTCAGTGACTTGTACCTACTCCTGCCTCCACCATGGTATTACTCTGTCACACTTGCTTTCCTCCACACCTCACCTCACAGTATAATCTCAGTGAGTGGAGGCTTCGGTTTTACATTTACTGTAGCTGTTCATCTCCCCCGTAAACACGTCAGCATGAACTTTCTCCGGCAGAGCACACTGTCCATTAATGAAAACCACATCCTAATCGGTCCAGTAGCACTGTTCAGATCACCCAAAAAAGATACCACTCCGAACATTTTGTTGGTATGTAGACATGTTATCCTAAGTGTGCAATTTGATGGCGTAGTTCTGATAAAGAGAATTGAGTTGAATTTGCTTAATTACTAACTATGGCTTCCACTTTTCAATACATTTTTTTAAACTTTACATCACACGATACATGTTTCGGCACTTCTGTGCCTTTATCAGTCGTTCATAGTTTGCTAAAATAATACATACACATTTGATAACATCTTATTACACTAACTAAAATCCTCTTACATACCGTACATAAAATATCGTCGTCATGACTAGCGTTAGATAAAGAATTCTTATAAATACAGTTCCTTTATTAAAATCCGTTGTTAAAATCCTTCGTCTTTAAAATACTTGATGAATAGCTTCCTCTAGAAACTGCTATTCCACGATTCTCAGAACCTCGTGTTTTGATGGCTGGAAAATTTCCCAGGTGCGTGTTTCAACTGCTGTATTTGTGTTGCCCTTAATCCATCGTTCTCTGCTTGTTGTTCAGATGTTGAATTTGTTCAACCTATGTGCCTCGTTTTGTAATCTGTTTTTTGAACTGTACGGCACTACACTTATCACAGCTCGCGGAGCGGATCTAATATGCTGACGTGCTCAACTCTACGCGTCTCAGCTGGGAATAATTTTAAGAGTCTAAAGGAACTGTAATTTTAACCTACTTTTCACATTTTGCAAAAATGAGGAAAAAGTAGACTTATGAGATCGATCCGGGCAAATGTGATTCTGTCTGTCTGTCCTTCTGTCTGTCTGTGTGTGTGTGTGTGTTCCCCCCCCTATCAACTCCTAAACGGCTGCAGAAATCGAAACAAAATTTGGTAGGAGTAAAGATCTATACCTGAATATCTCAATGCCGTACTTGAAAATTACGTCAGTGCTACCAACTGTTAAAAAATCGCAATTGAAATTTGAGCTCCATGTTTGATATCTTGGAAGGCATGAATGGGAGCTATTTCAAAATTGGCACACGTATAGATAATAATATTTCAGTTTAATTTCCAGGAGGCCATACATGGCAGTGTTGCCAAAATGATTATAGGCCTGCTGATAGGTCCAATTTTTAAATGCATATAACTGCTACACTATCAATTGGAATTCAACCAAATTTTGTATGTGCTATGTGTACATAAACAGACATGACTGAGCATATTCTTAAGAGCCACCAGGGCTGCCAACTGTTAATAAATGCTCTCAATTTATTTTATCCAAATACCAATATATCAGAAAGTATGTGAGCCGACAACTTTAAAGTATGCACACGTATAGTACCTGGCATTCTATATTAATTTGGAGTAGCTTATATACGTCAGTGCTACCAACATGATTATAAGCCTGTTGAGAGGTCCAACTTTAAATACATGTAGCTTCTATACTATCATTTGGATTTCAACCAAATGTCGTATGTGTTATGTGTACCATAACAGATATGACTATGCGCATTCTTAAGAACAACCAGGGCTGCCAACTGTTAATAAATTCTGTCTCTATTTTTGTTACCTTAATATCAATATATCAGAATGTATGCAAGCCAATAGCTCTAAACGTTGCACTCGTATAGTACCTGACATTCTAGATTAATTTGGAGTAACTAATGTACGTCAGTGCTGCTAACATGATTCTAAGCCTGCTGATAGGTCCAATTTTAAAATGCATGTAACTTCTATAGTAACTAATGGAATTCATTCAAAATTGGAAAAACAATAGATCGTATTATTTCAGATTATTTGTGACCAATACATGCATGACATCGTTGCCAACATGATTTTACGCGCGCTTTTTGATCAAATGTTTAACTGCATGCAACGTCCGGGCTATCCATTGGACTTCAACCAAATTTTGTATTCTGTACCTTAAGAGATGGAACTAAAAATATATTCAGTCACCAGGGCTGCCATCTGTAGTGCTCTATTAGGCTACATTAGGCTTCATTATGCCAGGTATACAGTATTTCGAACTAATTTGAAATGTCTATATTACCAACTTAATTTCGTCATTATTCTAGATAGATCCATATAGATTAATCATCGACATGAATCTTATATTTTAAGAAAAGTAGGCTCTTTAGTTCGTCACGGAACTTCTTGTTAATACTGTTATATCTAGTCATGACCAAATTCCGATATTTTATGTACGTAAAAAGGAATTTAGTTAGTTGAATAAGATGTTGTCAAATGTGTATGTAATATTTTAGCAAACTATGAACGACTGATGAAGGCATAGAAGTGCCGAAACAAGTATCGTATGATCTAAAGTAAAAATAATTAAATCCATATTTATATTGAAAAGTAGAAGCCATAGTTAGTAATAATAGATTTCAATACGGGCGAAAAATGGTAATTATGATGAAATCCATTGAATTTGCTTGTCATAGAACTGTCACTGAGGATATTGATCCTGGAATGAAATATTTTTCTTTTTTTTACATCGTTATGCTTTACTCGATTGAACCTGCTTAGCTGATGTGTTGGCCTTCTTTTCCTCCCAAAATCTCTTCATCCTCTCGCCGAGCTTCTTCCTTCGTTCTTCTGTCCAAGTTATAGTGGTTCTGGTGTTGGGTTTGTCTCCAAATTAGTGATTGTCTATTTTGGTTCTGAATTTACATCTGTCCTGTACAATGCCTTTTGAGATGTTGATTTCCCGTAGATCTGTTTCAATTTCACGGAGCCAGCTGTTTTTGTTTTTTAATGAAAGGGCTATGTTGATAATTCTTTTAGTTAGTCTGTTATTGTCAATTCTAATAATATGTCCGTAAAATTCCAATCGTATTTTCCGAAAAGTGTGAGAGATCTTTTCAGATAATTCCTGGGTTGATTTTTTCCTCCATATTCCCTCCATACAAACTGGCCCAAACATTTTTCGTAAAATTTTCCTTTCTTCTTTCTCTATGTCTTTGGTTAAAGATCCACCACCAATGATTAAAGTCCCCGATGCATGTAACGCTTCAGGTTTGATAACTGTATTATAGTGTCTAAGTTTTGCTTTCCGAGATATTGATTTTTTATTAAACCTGTTCAACGTGATCTTGTAAGCTTTCGGTAATTTGGAAATTCTTTATTTATTTGCGTCGCGGTTTAAACCAGAGGGCTGAATAATTTCACCTAAATATTTAAATTGGTTCACTTGAAAGATTTGCCGAATTTAGTTATCATAGGTTGTCCATCTAAGTACCGTGCGGCTCCTTCCATGTAGGCTACTGAATTTTTTCATACGAGATTTGAAGTCCAGTTTTGATGGCAATTTCATGTAGTTTTTCAATTGAATGAATTGCTTCTTGCCTATTATTGGAAAGGCCAGACATTTCATGTGAACTCTATCTTTAATTAGTCTGCCAAGGGTTATTCCTTTACTTTCCTTTTCCCAGGTCCTGATTACTTTCTCAAGTACAAGATTGAACAGGAACGGAGATAATCCGTCTGCTTGACGGACCCCGGTGTTAATAGTAAAAGGCTCAGATATTTCACCTAGGAATTTAACTTTTGAAGTAGTGCCAGTTAATGTTTGTCTGATTAATTTTTTTTTTTATCCATTTGAAATTCTTCTCGAGTATTGACTATTCTGAAATCTACAGAAGTAATGACTGTTTGTCTGGCTTTGCGCATTTGTAGGATAGTTTTGAGATTGAGGATTTGTTCACTACAAGATCTTCCTTTTCGAAAACCTGCCTGGTATTCACCAATTATATGGTCTGTTTGTTTTTCAAGTCTAGTGAGCTTGGCTTTGGATTTTCTTGTAAGCAACTGGTAACAAGCTAATTCCTCTATAATTATTGATGCTGGTTGTTATTAATATTATTATTATTATTATTTGATTCGTTGTAAAGAAGTAAATCATCTGTTATGACCTCACACCTACTCTTCGGATATCGACCTGGTGAGTGGAGATAAAAATCGAAAAAGAGCTTCCTAACAACTACTCAACCATTACAAGGGACAGCAGCAACAGCTCGAGTTGCCGTGTGGAAGGAGGGGATCAGCAATCTGTCGGAATAGATGGAACCAAAGGAATATCTACCTCCTGGTCACACAGAGAACTGGCTAATCTGGAGGTCCCTGAACTGAAGTGGAAGTTGCAAGATCCAGGGACAACTTTTATAAGTGTCATTTTCCGACCAAGGCAGTCCTGTGTGATTGTGGTGCAACCCAAACCACTCAACACCTCTCCTCCTGTCCATTGTGCCTGTAGAGCTGTACTACTTCTTCTTCTTCTTCTTCTTCTTCTTTCCCTTTGTACTGTTATGTGTCGGGACGTTTCAGTCATTTATTGAAGTTTCTTCTCTCGTGCGCCATTCTCTGAAAATCACCCAAGGTCTTCCCTCGCTTCCTGATCATTCCCATGATGAACTCTTCCCATTCAATCCGTGGCCATCCTCTTGAGGTCTTGCTCGCCACACCTGCTTCGCTTTCCTTTCATCTTCCATTCTTTCTAGGTCACCAATCCAGCCCAATCCTCTCCTCTCAATGCCATCCATCATTGGCTCCTGCTGAAGCTCATCTCTCACTGTGGTATTTCTAATATGGTCTCTTCAAGTTTTCCCGGCAACTTTCCGCAAGTATCGCATCCCAGCGGCGACTAAACGACTCTCCAGTTTTTTATGCACTGTCCAACTCTCTGCACCATACAGGAGGTGGGGCAGGTACGCGGCATGATATACCCGCATTTTTGTGTTTCTGGTAATTTCTTTCTTCCCTATGATTTTGTTGTTTATACCATAGTCAACTTGATTAGCTTTTCTAATTCTGTTGTTTATTTCTGCCTCTAATTTTCCATCCTCTCTGATGATGGTGCCCAGGTATTCATTTTGTTCTACTTGCTCAATATCCTCGTTGTTCCACTTGATCTGAAGGTACATCTGTACAATGAATGAATTGATTTTAGCTAATTCAAGTGATATCGAAGTGGCTAAGTTCTGGACAGAAACTATTTGAAGTCGTCTAATGAACACATACTTGTGTACTTGTGTACATTTTATGTTTTGTACTTCTGACACGAAGAAATAAAATATTCGTTTATTAAGGCTTTCACGGCCCGGATTATATAAATAATTCATGTTTTTTGGGCTAATGCCGTGTGTAGTTAGATTAGAACCATACGTTTCGGAGAAACCTTGCCTCCTTTTTCAATGGAATCAAACACTAGCCCAAAAAACATGAATTATTTATAAAATATTCGTTGTCAAACTAATGAGCACATTAGAATTTATTTAGCACTATGTTTCGCTTTGTCTCACCAATATCTGGTCATCCGTTCACTGTGCTTTCTTTTGCGTATTTCTGTACGTTCTGTATTCTCCAGTGTAGGTTTGAAGGCACATTTGTGTCTGTTTATTAGGGTTCTAAAATGTTGGTCTACTGTGATTTCTTCGTTGACACAAACTTCTAATAGGACTTGTGATATTTCTAACAAACAATTGTTGTAGTTTTTGCAGAGATAGGTTGGTTGGCTCTTCAATTTAGAGATTGCGACAACGTGGTCATGTAGCCCCGTTACTTTAGGTGTGTGTAGAATCAGTCTGATAACCGGTGTTACGTTTGATGTCTGTATTAGCTTGTGTTATCTATAGTTCAGGTAAGGGCTGCAGGATCATTTCATGTAGTTCCTACTTTTTCTACCTAATTGCTACCGTCAACGACACCCAGTTGTGACCTTGGCTACTAGATGCCATCGCACCGGTACCTTGCAGTGAACGTTGGAACCTAATAGAGCGCAAATCAAATCTAACCTACAAATTTAGCCTCACACAATTGTAGTTAGTGGAAGGTTCTTTTACATGTCATAAATCTATGATATGGGTCCGCCATCTTAACTTCCCCTCCGAAGGAAGGCATACTGAGGAATTTTAACGCTCTTAAAAATCCGACGACTTCGACCGGGTTTGAACCCACAATCTTGGGCATAGTAGCTCAGCATGCTACTGACTAGGCGACCGAAGTCGCCATTTGCAGAGATAGTGCTAGGTTTAAAGTTTTCTTTGTTAGCCTGTTGCCAACCATTCTGTGTAAGTGACCATAACAATTCAGTCTCCTTTTCCTGATGGAATCTGTGAGTTTTTCAATAATTTGATAGATTTA
This sequence comes from Meconema thalassinum, assembly GCA_946902985.2. Classification (NCBI taxonomy): domain Eukaryota; kingdom Metazoa; phylum Arthropoda; class Insecta; order Orthoptera; family Tettigoniidae; genus Meconema; species Meconema thalassinum. Next base: position 747,790,418 of record OX336388.2, read on the forward strand.
AAGTGGCATCCGTTTCATGTAAATCCCGTTCTAATATTTATTATTATTCCGTTATACATACAGTATAACAATCGCTGGTATATCACAACATAACTATACGGGCTTCAGGGAACCAAAGTATAGTTACTAAAACAGCCACTTCTAAGCTGGAAAGTCAAAATCGCTACCCATGAACTTCCGAACGATTCGGGTTGTTCTGCATTAGTTTGTACAGTTGCGTATCCGGATCCAGTTCTTTAAGGCCTTGGAGCAAGGTACTTGGGATCACGCCCGTACTTGAGAAAATGATAGGTATGGTCTTTAGCCGTTCTATATGCCATTGTCTTTTGATAGGACTAACTCACTATATTTTCTGAACTTTTCTATGTGCTTTGATTGGAGATTCTTGTCGTTAGGAATTTCAACATTCTTATTATTAATAATAATATAATGCTATTAATATTAACGATGGTAGTCATAATTTTTACCTGTGACAAAGAAAAAGGCAATAGGACAAGTCTTGCTTGCCAGATAATCTCTATTGTATAAGATATGGAGGGTGAAAAGAAAGACTTTCCCTGTATTTCCGGGGTCATCTGAAGAAATCCACTCTACTCTATAGTAAAACCATCATTACTTCCGACTTGACGTTTCAGAGCCAGGCTAGAGTTTTGTTCGCTAAATCGCGACATCGCGAACGAAATTCAATTTGTCGTGACATATCGATTTGAATGGTTGCCTGTAATTGTCTAGTTAAAGTGATTTTCCTTCTGACCGCTAGACAACTCTAGGGTAACACTGAAACGTCAAGTCGGAAGTAATGATGGTTTTACTGTACTTGAGAATCTTTCCTGATTATATGGCCCGTATAGAAGAAGGTTATGTCAGTTGGTAATAATAATAATAATAATAATAAGGATAATAATAATAAAATGAATAATAATATTTATTTTGTCGTGTGGTCTCCTGAGAGGCCGAGTGTAGGTCTTTCTAGTCGACGCCCGTAGGTGACCTGCGCGTCGAAATGAGAGATGGAATGCATGAAGATGAATGAAACTGAGCAAGGATGTGGAAGTAAGCGGCCGTGGCCTGTCAGAAGGTACCGTCCTAGCATTTGCCTGGTGTTGAAAATGGGGAAAGCACGGAAAACCATTTCAAGGACGGCTGACGGTGGGGCTCGAACCCACGGGTCTACGGAGTCAGCAGAGAGCTTGGCCCCATGGCCTTACGCTGCGCTTTAGCGAGCATACCCACCGCTGTCGGTATAATAATAATCATGTTATTGGAGTTACGTCCCTTTTAACTAATGTAGCTGTTAGAGACGCCGGGAGCCGGAATATTGCCCTGAAGGGGATCTTTAACGTGCCATTAAAACCTTGACACGGTTCCCTCGTATTTGCGCACCCTCAAATGCCAACTGATTGCGCAGGGATTCGATCCTGCAACCTTGGGAACAACAGGCGAGAACTTTGCCGCTCAGCCACGCAGCCAATCAAATATGTTAGTTGGTGAAGCTACAGTACTGGTGTGCATAGGCAAAGGGAGGAGCAGCTAACCGTAAGCTCTGAGGTCATTTGTGTGATAATTAAAAAGCTCATCATGCTACAAGGAACTCAACCCTATTATCACGATCTTTCAGTTATAATCACATTTTGTATGCGTGTTCACTTTTGGCTGTAGGACGCCGTTAAATTGGATCACCACACCGGCCATTAATGGCCATGTTTATAACATTCGTGTGATAAAACACATCCCGTCATCGGGTTTATGAGATACCTGCCCCCTTAATGACGTCTTCCCCTCCCTCTTCCTTTCGGTAGTCACATAATACTATGGGCAGTGTGTAAAGGGATGAGATTTAGAGACGTCGTTATAATCACGCCAGTGCCTTCATGGGAAGTGTAAAGGGTGTAATATTTCGATCCCAGCTTGGCTCGAGGGAAAAGACGCTGATCGTCAAAGGGCAGCTTGGTATTAAAGAACTGTCTTTAATATGAGTTTCATTCTGGACTGTGAAGAGGTGTGTAGGTTGTTGAAAGACAGTATAAATAATAATAATATCGTATGGCCTCGTTGCCGGGTGCAAGCTTTGTTATTTGACACCCAGGGGGTAGCTTGTATGTCGAATTTCGTTGTTGCTTGACTTTGAAAGTCAATGAGGTTAGAAGTTAGATATCTAAGCTCCTTGAACACTATAGCGCTTTCTAGTAGAGAAATGAGGAACTTTGTGTTGGCGGAAACTCCCGAGATTAATTTTGCCATTATGAATTCGGCCTACTGAATTCAAATGGGTTCTTTGACATGCCAACACCGTATGACATGCGTATCGTATTTTTGCCGCCTTTCAAAAATCACTTACCACGGCCAGGAGTGAACCTGCAATCTTGGGGTTAGTAGACCGACACGCTATCCACTCACCCACCGTGGCAATAATTATTGACCTCGCGCGTAGCCATGTACGTTATTCCGATCTTCATGATTGGGATGATACTATTTTATTAGTTTTAAACTTCAAGATATTTTTTAAAGTTAGTTTACCCTCCAGGTTGGCTTTTCCCTCGGACTCAGCGAGGGATCACACCATTACCACCGCCAGGACAGTGTCCTGGAGCTTGAAACACCTAGTCGAGGGATACAACTGGGGAGGCCCAGGCAGCCTCAGCTGCAAAGCGAACAGGGGCCTCATGAGGGAGGGGAAGATTGGGAGGGTTAGGCAAGTACCAGTTCAGTCCTGTGCAGTACCCTTGACGTCTTGATAACTCCACAACTCTGCACTGTCAATAAAGGTCTTAACAAATTTGTTTCTCGGTCTTCCTCGAGGTCGTTTCCCAGGCATTTTATCCATTGTCAAATCAATCATCATACTGCCGAAGCCCATCTCCTAGCTATGCAAGTTGGCTCTTCTTGATGGGATGAAGCATCTATGTCCTTTCTTGAACAATTTCTAGCACCTGAGTGTTGCCCTTTCTCTGAACCAACTGATGTCTTTGCATTTGACCCCAACATCACATCTAAGATACTGTACTCTAGCCTCTTGGTGTCTTTCGTGTTTAGCATCGATGTCTCCGCACAGTACAACGACTAAGCATAATCTGAGGGATATTGAACGTTAAGATGAAATGGACTGCTTATCGTGAAAGGCTGTCTCAGCTGAAGGTATCCGGTTTCTAATTACATTACAGTTGTAGTTTGAGACTTCAGTCTTTTGACTGGTTTGATGCAGTTTCCATGTCTCCCAGTCCGTAGCTAATCGTTTCATCTCTACATAGCTTCCTCACCGTGCATCTGAAGCAATCTGTTTATCATATTCTAACCTTGGTCTACCCCTACAGTTCTTGTTATCGAGCCTTGCTATTCCTGGGTGCCTTAGTATGTGTCCTACCAACCTACCTCTTCTCTTCATTAGCAGTCTCCAGAAACATCTCTCTGTGAGCTGCCTGAATAGGATTGACATTTCGCTGGAAATTCCACGTGAGTCATCACCCCTCAGCGTCTTGACCAATCCATGTTCGCATAGTTGATGTCATAATACTCTGCGTTGCAATATTACAGCCCACGTGCTTCAGTGCCTGGTCAGCCGTATCTCTGACTTGTACAGTTTGGCAATCTCGTTCTCAGACCACATGGCGGGACGAGAACTGACAATCCTATTCTGGCAGCTCACAGAGTATAACAACACTTTTCAAATGATTCTATTCTACTCGTTTTAGCTGCGCCAACAGTCCAAGTATCACTTCCTTAAAGTACAATGCTCCTGAGAAAGGCTTTAGAATGACTACCTAATGCCTAAGTCTATATTTTATGTCTACAAATTGACTTTCTGTAGAATTGTTTTCCTTGCCTGAGGCATAAAATGCGTAAACATTAACCATTAGGACAATGGTAATAATTAATATCCGTGTTGACTGATAGTACTATCTTATTCTAAACCGCCTTTCAAATACTAAAGAATGTAGTTTAATCACTGCTTAAACGTACATGTTTCGGTGTTCAATAACACCTTCGTCAGCGTAGATTGAATTAAAATCATATTAAACGTTTAATATTACTGGGTATTTTAATTCAGTCTACGCTGATGAAGGTGTCATTGAACGCCGAAGCATGTACGTTTAAGCAGTGATTAAACCACATTCTTTAGTGTTTGACAAGGCGGTTTAGAATAAGATAGTGTTGCCTGAGCCAGCCTACTTTTTATTTCATCTTTGCCTCGTCCATCACTGGTTATTTTGCATCCTAAGTAGCAGAAGTCTCCTACTTCACTTAGCTTCTCAACTTCCAAATTGACGTCAATAACGGTATCTGATTTCTTTCGGCTGCATTCCATTATTACATAGAAAATTTTCTGTTGTGATCTGGACAGATATTTGGGTTTGTTTATTTGTTGAACTGGCTCACCATGTTTCCTTACGTTCAATAGATTGGGTTTTTGCTACCCAGTCACCTGGAAAATTATTATTAACTGTGGCAACAGCCGAATGGACACATTATATCGGCTGAATTCGTACATAGACAACTGCAGAGTGAATCCAACAGGCCTTTGAATCGGGAATAGTCTCCTGTCTGTAATAATGTGTAACGACAATAATCCATCACATTTCTCTTTAACTTGTAACTTCGTACCACCCTGTGCCATGAATCACCGACTGAGAAGCATCATATTTCTCCAGTATTTTCTAGACTCCCGAGTTAATAAAGTTACTCAAGAAGGGCGAGTTGGAATGGAGGCGTCGTGTTTGTCTCATTCAAGTCTGGTGCGGTATCGACTCTTCCAAGCGCCGGCATCTTGAGTGTCTGAGTCTGCAAAGAGGCTGCCTCTCTCCCAACATGTTAATCTGTGAGCAGTGAATTCTCCGACATTACGATGTATTTACGCTGCGAGATAGCGACATTCCAAGCCGTCTAGTACCGTTTTAGACCGGGCTCGTTCTTTCAAGCTGGTTTACATGGGACGTTTTGAGCAAATGCACAGAGGTGTGCAAATTATTAGACTCGATAACAGTTTTGCACAATTTCCTTATTATTAGCCTACTTTTCACATTTTGCAAAAATGAGGAAAACTAGACTTATGAGATCGATCCGGGAAAATGTGTGAGTGTGTCTGTCTGTCTGTCCTTCTGTCAGTCTGTCTGTCTTGCTGGCTGTGTGTGTGTCCCTCACCCCCTCCCCCCTATCAACTCATAAACGGCTGCAGCAATCGAAACCAAATTTAGTATGAGTAAAGATGTATACCGGAATATCTCAAGCCCATATTTGAAAATGATGTCAGTGCTACCAACTGCTGAAAACACGCACTAGAAATTTGAGCTCCATGTTGGATATCTTGGAAGGTATGCATGGGAGCTATTCCAAAATTTACACACCTGTGTAGAACTTCGTCTTTACTTGAGAATTAATGTGGTTCATATGTTGCTTATATTACGATGAAAGAAGCCATCTTTGAGTGTTGCCTTATTGATAATTGATGTTCATACTTTTCAGTTGGTTAACATAAGAAAATACAAATTACTGGGACATGCGAAAATAACCTGAAAGAACAATACGGCTTTGGTGTAGTAGTCAGTAGCATGCTGAACTCCTCTTCCCGAGAACGCGGGTTCAAACCCGGCCAATGTCGTCTGAATTTTAACAGCGTTAAAATCCTTCAATATGCCTTCCTTCGGAGGGGAAGTAAAGCCGGTGGGCCCATGTCATAGATTTATGGCAAGTAAAAGAATCTACCACCACAATTGGTGGTATGTAGCCAAAATTTGTATGTTATTTGGTTAGAGACGCTCTATCATGTTCCAACGTTCGCCACTGGGTGTCAGTGACAGTGGCGTCTGGTAGCTTAAGTTGGAAATACTTGATGATGATGATAATTGTTGCTTTAAGGGGCCTAACATCTAGGTTATCGGCCCCTAATGATCAGGGTGATAGCGAAAATGAAAATGAAATGGAAACCAGAACGAAAATTATGTGAGACGGAAAATACGTACAAACAGAAACTCAGATGGAAACAACGCACAATATGGTCCTACAAAAGAGAATTTAGAACGAAAAGATTCACAAAAGGAATAGATTGAAAAAGACCCACAAAACGTAGGCTAGTTTCAAAATACGTACACAATGCAATGTAGCGTCGAAATAATTACAAAATGCAACTGAAATTCAAAATACTTACAAAATGCAAATGAGATCGAAAATACGTACAAAATGCAAGTGAGGTTCAAAATACTTACAAAATGCAATTGAAATTGAAATATCCCAGTTCCAATCCAAATTATTCACAAAATGCAATTGAAATTCAAAATACTTCCAAAATGCAATTTAAATTGAAAATGCTTACAAAATGCACGGTAGATTCAAACGACTCATGTGGATTGACAATACTTACAAAATGCAATTTAGATTCAAAATACTTGACAAAATGTAATTTAGATTCAAAATACCCACAAAATGCAATTGAGAATCAAAATATGTGCAAAATGCCCACCAAACAAAATGCAATTTAGATTCAAAATTCGTGCGAAATGCGGTTTTGGTAGAAAACACTTACAAAATGGAATTGAAATTCAAAATACAGTACAACCTGTCACATCCGGACCTGTGATATCTGAACCCTCCCATATCCGGACACATCTCCGAATGAATTTTTAAATCGTAGTTGAGAGCGAGGATACATTAGTGTGCTGGCCAGGGAGGACGAGTGAAAGTTGCTGCGCTGGAAGGCTGTGTGCGTGCTTGACCGCGAGGGGTTGTGGCCTGACTCGGTCAACGACATCTTCCCGGAAACTCATCCCTTTGTGCGAATAAGCGATATTCCATTCACGGCTTCTGCCTGCCTGCCTGCCACCAACGTCAACACGAGGCTGCCTCTCTTTCTACCCTTCAGTCTGTGCGTGAGTCTTGAAGCGACAGTTTGTTTTGCGAGTGTGTTTCTGTTGTTACTGTTATTGTTTACCGTTGTTATCGTTATTGTTATCTTTTAACCTTTATTTTTGCTAAAATGTCAGAAAAAAGGAAAAAAACTGTTGTTACGATGGAAGAAAAGTTTCGTGCTCTAAAAAGGTTAGATGCTGGTGAAACAGCCAAGAAGATTGCCGCGGATATGGGAGTAGGAACAAGCACTGTGAGTGACTGGAAAAAGGCTCGGAGTGATATTGAAAAGTGGTGCTCGTCACAAGCGTCAACAAGTGGTGTTATAAAACTTAAAATGATGAAAAAGGCAGCTAACAACCAAGTTAATGAGGCATTGTTTCATTGGTTTACCCAAAGAAGAGAGCAAGGGTTACCTATCTCAGGTCCTTTACTGAAAGAAAAGGCACTACACTTTAATAAGGAAATTGGAGGGGATGAACAGTTTAAAGCAAGTGAGGGGTGGTTGGAAAGCTGGAAAAATCGTCATGGTGTGCGGAAACTACAGATCAGTGGTGAAAAGCTATCGGCTAACCAAGAAGACGTTGAAAAATTTAAAATATTTTTACACAGTCTAATTGATCAACATGGGATTACTGGAGAGCAGCTCTATAATTGCGACGAGACTGGGCTCAACTATAAAATGCTTCCCACCTACACTTTGGCTTCCAAGAAGGAAGACAGTGCACCGGGGTATAAGAAGAAAAGGAGACGGTCACCATTTTAGCCTGCAGCAACGCTTCAGGAGATTACAAGCTTCCATTAGGATTCATTGGAAAATCCAAAAAGCCAAGGACTTTCAAGAACTTTAAAGACTTGTCTGGCCTACCAGTTTGGTACAGAAACCAGCGCAGCGCATGGATGAACTGCGAAATATTTAGTGATTGGTTTCACAAGCAGTTTGTGCCACAAGTGGAAAAACATTTGTTGAAAAATAACCTGCCAAGAAAAGCAGTGCTCCTACTTGACAATGTACCCTCACATCCAAGTGAAGACGAACTTTAAAATTGAGATATAAAGGGTGTGTTCTTACCACCAAACGTTACATCACTTTGTCAATCTATGGATCAAGGCGTGCTTGAGTCACTAAAGCGAACCTATCGCCGTAGGTTACTTTCTGTGTTGATTGCTGGAATGGACGAAAAAGAAAGTGTTACAGAGACCTTAAAGAAGGTGGACATGTTAGACGTGATAATGTGGATATTCCAGGCATGGGATGAAATAAAACCGTTGACGCTGGTAAGGTCATGGAGGAAGCTCTTAGATCACAAAGCTACTGATAAATGGACGGGGGAGAAAACAGAAGACGTCAATGAAACGTATGCCTGCAAAGAATAAAATCGTCAGATTGCTGAGCTTGTGCAATGCCTGCCTGGTTGTGAAAAAATCAACAACGAGGAAGCCATAAATTGGTTAGTAAATGAAGACGGAGTCAACGAAATTACAGACAGTGACATTATAGAAATGGTGTGCAATGATGAGGAAAAAATCTTTGAGCCCGAAGAAGAGGACAACGCCCTTATAATGAGTCACTCGGAGGCATTCAAGACCATATAATCTTCAATCACTTATGTAGAAAATCAAGATGAAACGAGTGTGACTGAAGTGATGCTTTTAAGAAGATTGAGGGACATGGCATCCAAAAAGCGTGTACAGTGCGTGAAGCAACAGAAAACCACAAACTTTTTCAAAAACTAATGTAGAAACAGTAGGCCTAAGTGAAGTGCGTGAAGCAACAGAAAATGACAAACATTTTCAAAAAATTATGTAGAAGCAGAATGTACAGTGTATTTATGTAAGTACATGTACTTTAAAGCATATTATTATAATTTAATTACTGTATTTTAATTTAGTTTAAAGCAATTCTATTTCTTAGCCTATGTACAGTATACAGTTAACAAAATGATACTAAACCGTTAAAAACATTAAAATTAATCAACAACAAACTCGTGAATTATTTCTGGTCACCTAGCTATTTGTAAAAATAGCCTTGTCAGTATAACCTGTCATATCCGGATTAATGTGGCGACCGGCCGATCCAGATATGGAAAACTCCGGATATCACAAGGCTATTTTTACAAATAGCTAGGTGACCAGAAATAATTCACGAGTTTGTTGTTGATTAATTTTAATGTTTTTAACGGTTTAGTATCATTTTGTTAACTGTATACTGTACATAGGTAAAAGAAATAGAATTGCTTTAAACTAAATTAAAATAATTAAATTATAACACAGTAATATGCTTTACAGTACATGTACTTACATAAATACACTGTACATTCTGCTTCTACATATTTTTTTTGAAAATGTTTGTCATTTTCTGTTGCTTCACGCACTTCACTTAGGCCTACTGTTTCTACATTAGTTTTTGAAAACGTTTGTGATTTTCTGTTGCTTCACGCACTGTACACGCTTTTTGGATGCCATGTCCCTCAATCTTCTTAAAAGCATCACTAACAAGGTTAAAAGATAACAATAACGATAACAACGGTAAACAATAACAGTAACAACAGAAACACACTCGCAAAACAAACTGTCGCTTCAAGACTCACGCACAGACTGAAGGGTAGAAAGAGAGGCAGCCTCGTGTTGACGTTGGTGGCTGGCAGGCAGAAGCCGTGAATGGAATATGCTTATTCACACAAAGGGATGAGTTTCCGGGAAGATGTCGTTGACCGAGTCAGGCCACAACCCCTCGCGGTCAAGCACGCACACAGCCTTCCAGTGCTGCAACTTTCACTCGTCCTCCCTGGCTAGCACACTAATGTATCCTCGCTCTCAACTACGACTTAAAAATTCATTCAGAGATGTGTCCGGATATGGGAGGGTTTGGATATCACAGGTCCGGATGTGACAGGTTGTACTGTACTCACTAAAAGGCCCGGCCACCTGCATTGGAAGACTTACTAAAAAGCAATTTAGATTGTCAATCTTTACAAAATGCAATTAAGGTTGAAAACAATCGCGAGATGTAATTAAGATCGAAAAAACTTACAAAATGCAACGTAGATTAAAAATGCCTTAAAAATCGCTAAAAGGGAATTTAGATACACGGTGAACCAAGTAACAAAAACAGTGCGGGAATCTTAAAGAGAAAAGGAAGGAAATACTTGAAATTGAACTTGTATGGTAGCCTACGGGCATCCAATTGAAATGGCCTGCTTTGACCAATGGCTGCAATTTAAATATAATAAAATATAATTAGTTAAATATCATCCATTATGTTGAATTTTGGGCTTATGCCGTGTTTTATTATATCAAATTCGCCGCGTCTTTCTTCGACAGGAATAATCTGAAATACGACAAATGATTGCTAAGAGAAAGCAACAAAGAACCTATAAAAAGTACCCAAAGATGGACGCCATTATAGCCCCATGTTAGGGACAACGAAAAGCAGCAGTGTATTACTTTCTCAGGGTTCTGATAATAGGTAGCCAGGATTCACTGAGATTGTAGCCGGTGTCGCGGTTGAAATGATCTGGGTGTTTACCCAGGTCGGACGTTTGTTTTAGACGAGTGAAAAATCTTAATGGAAGCTTGGAGGCGAGTTACTAGTCTACAGTACCTGTGTTGTTATCAGCTGCCCCAAGCGGTCCGATGATTGACAAATCTGTTTCACACTTCTTCTGAAGTACAGTCATTGGAAAATATAATGACGGTCTGTTCGTAACTACGTAACGTGTACTTCCGCCCGTAATACTTCGACGTGGACTGTACTGTCTTCTCCAGTCTGGAATTCCATTACATCAGATCGGTGGTGACAAGTGTGAAGTGATAGGGTGAGAGAGTGCGTGTGTGTAGGCTCACCCACAGGTTTCAAGGTCAAGGGCAATCGTCGAAAACAAACGTCCGGCCTGTACGTATTTCAACCGCCTCACTGTTGATTCTGGGACGATATTGCTTTATACGGGCAAGAACTTCCACTCCTTGGAACATGACATCACTGCCAGGTGTTAATGCATGATCAGCAACAGGTGATTTATCAGGTTGAAGGAGCCTGATACATCTATTATGTTCCTTGCGAGTGCATATCGTTCTCGAAGTCTGCCCGATATAAGCCTTGCCACAAGTACAGGGAACTCTGTAGATACCCGGTTATTGCAATCTAGGCAAACTGTCCTTAGTTGGTCGCAGGAGTTGCCTAATCTCAACAGAAGTTCCAAATACAGTCCGTAATAATAATAATAATAATAATAATAATAATAATAATAATAATAATAATAATAATAATAATAACCACTCTCGCAGGTAAGCCCAGAAAACGCATGAAATGGGAATCTCATATGAATGAATATATCATGCGGGCATATTATCGAATAACTCGTCTTGAAACAGATATAACAAACTACCGCCAAGCCCTGCATGCGGCTTTCAAGCAGCAGTATCCTCTGTTTAGCATCAATGAGCAACGAGTCGCGGATCAAGGAAGAGCAATTGTAAAGAATCATTTAGTTCCCGACCCTGTTCTGGATCGAATCAGACAGGAGATATCTCATGAACTATATCCCTCAGCTGCAAGTGGTGAAAATAGCCAAATAAATACTGATAATGAGGTCTCCATGAATGAAACGACTCACGTAAATGAACCTCATAATGGGGAAACAAGCCATCATTCCAAGACCCAAGACGAATTTAATTCAGCTCTGCTTGAATATGCAGGTACTGACCCTACCCAACGTCCAATACTTCCGAGGCAGCAGTCTTCCCGCAAGTTTGCCATGGTGTTGAAAGAACTGAACGAAACCGTACTTCCCAACTATTTAGAAGAGCACCAATCTTTCATGGAGGTTCATACTGCTATCTATTGTGCAGCACTAGCTGCAGTACGAATTAATGGGGGTAGGCCACGCCGTCCAAACCAACAGTCTGCTGCAAGGAAACCCAGCGATCCACCATGGGCAAAACGTTTAAAACAACGCATTGAACAACTACGCCAGAATGTGAACAGACTGCAACAGTATAAGAATGGAGTGAGAAGTAGACGTCTGAACAACCGCATACGAAGGATCATGATGGACTCATCACTAGAAGAATTTCAGGTCCCCGAGGACGCAGTGATAATAGAAGTACTTGATACTTATAAACAAAAACTTGCAGCCCTCTCTAAGCGTCTTAAGAGATACCAGAACACTACCGAACGGAAGAAACAGAACAATGACTTCAAGAGAAATGAGAGAAAGTTCTATGAAGACCTGAAAAAGACACCTCAAGTTCAGATTGATTCTCCAGAAGGACCCAGTGCGGAGAGTGTTACCGACTACTGGTCATCAATATGGTCCAGGCCGGAAGAACACAACAATGAAGCTCCGTGGTTTAAGGAAATAGAGAATGCTACCAGACGAATAAATCAAATGGCACATACAGACGTTGATGTTGAGGAACTACGCCAGGTCATCAGCAGCCTACAGAATTGGAAAGCACCTGGAATTGACCGAATCCATAATTACTACTATAAAAGGCTCACATGTACCCACCGTTTACTGGCTATTCACATACAGTGTTTTCTGGAAAATCCTGCTGCATTTCCAGTTTTCCTAGCCAGAGGGTTAACCTATCTCAAGCCAAAGGACTCTAAAATCACAAATCCATCTAAATATCGCCCCATCACCTGCTTGCCAAACTTTTATAAGATCATTACATCCATTATTGCAAATCGAATTCATGCGCATTGTGAGGAATACGCCATTCTCGCAGAGGAGCAAAAGGGTTGCAGAAGGAATTCTCAAGGATGTAAGGAACAGCTCACTATTGATGCCGTGGCATTAGAGCAGGCCTGTCGTAGATCACGAAATCTTTATGCCTGCTTTATTGATTACCAAAAAGCTTTCGATTCCGTGCCTCATACATGGCTTATACAGAGCTTGGAGATTTACAAGGTCAACCCTATTATAGTGAACTTCCTGAAGTGCGCAATGGTTTCATGGAGCACTGCTCTCCAACTTACAGTGGGTGGCACTCGTTTAACATCTTCATTAATACCGATTCGCCGAGGAATTTTTCAAGGAGACTCGCTAAGCCCACTCTGGTTTTGTCTGGCATTGAATCCTCTCTCGCAAATCCTGAACAGTAGCAACTACGGATTTAGTATTAAGGGTAATCATGGTAAAGCGTACAAGATGAACCATCTTCTTTACATGGATGACATTAAACTGTATGCATCAACTAAAGTGCACCTACAATATCTCATCTCTATCACTCAGAGCTTTTCTTCAGATATCCATATGCAGTTTGGTTTTGATAAGTGCAGAACACAGACTGTTATTAGAGGCTCGCACTCTGCACAAGGAATACATGTTGGAGAGGGACAAAGAAGTATTCAGCCGTTGGAGGAAGACGCATTGTACAAATATCTTGGGTTCGCCCAGAGTACCCGTCTCAGACATGGTGATATCAAGAAGAACATAACTGAGCAGTATACTTCACGACTTCGCAGTGTTCTCTCTTCAAAACTTAGCGCTAAACATATCATTAAGGCAGTTAACACATTTGCAATGCCCGTAGTTACATACTCCTTTGGTATAATCAGGTGGACTTAAACTGAACTGCACGACCTGCAACGAAAAACATCGGTGCTTTTATCACGCCATCGTATGCACCATCCGAAATCAGCAACAGAGCGCCTGACTCTACCTCGGTCTGAAGGTGGTAGAGGACTGATAGACATCATGAACCTTCATACAAAACAAGTGACAACTCTGCGAGCATTTTTCCACAACAAAGGAGAAACATCCCCTCTCCATCACACTGTATCTTCAGCTGATGATAATTACACACCACTCCATCTGTCATCTTTAGATCCACCAGTAAAAGAAATGAAGACTACTGAATACAAGATCGGGAATTGGAAACAGAAGGCGTTTCATGGGAAGTTTCCACATGAGTTGGACCAGCCTCACATCGACAAGTTAGCGTCGCACGCATGGCTGACCCACTCGGTCCTCTTTCCGGAAACAGAGGGATTTGTTGTAGCTATCCAAGACCAAGTTGTTGCTACTCGAAGCTATCGGAAATTTATCATAAAAGATCCAACAACAGAGAGTGAGAAATGTCGCCGCTGTGGCAAATGTAGTGAGACCATTCAACACGTCATATCAGGTTGTTCCCACCTTGCCAACACTGACTACAAACATCGACACGATCAAGTTGCCAACATTATCCACCAGAAACTGGCCTTGAAGTACAAACTTCTTCAAAGCTCCGTCCCCTATTGGAAATACACACCATCTGCAGTACTCGAAAATGCCACACACAAGCTCTATTGGGACAGAGGAGTTGTGACAGATGTCGCAGTCAGTAACAACCGGCCAGATATCATTGTCATCAATAAAGTACACAAAGAGGCATTACTGATAGATATCGCATGTCCCAACACTCAAAACATCCAAACAACAGTTGCTACTAAAATATCTAAGTACACAGAGCTGGCAATTGAGATAAAGCAGATGTGGAAACTTGATGCAGTGACTACCATCCCAATAATTGTATCGTGTACAGGTGTTATACCTAAAACTCTCCATAGTAGTCTATCAATATTGAATCTGCACCCGCAGATATATATTGAACTTCAGAAGGCAGTTCTGTTAAACACATGCCATATTGTTAGGAAGTTCCTTGGTGACAATGCCCTGGCCGAATACTCAGCAAAGCTCGATGATCCAGATGTGAATTTAGCTCATCCTACAAATGAAGGAGACTCGTGAAGAATGCGGGCACGACATGGATGTGAGGTCTCTGAACAGTGTAATCGTAATTATCTCAGTACAGATGGTTCCTTGCTAAGGCCGAACCAGGCTGTAAAAGAAAATGTAGCCGGTATTTGCCGTGATAATGTTGTCAAACAATAAACTATAATAATAATAATAATAATAATATTAATAATAATATCGTATGGCTTCGGGTGCCGGGTGCAAGCTTTGTAATTTGACACCCAAAGGGTAGCTTGTTTGTCGAATTTCGTTGTTCCTTGAAGCACTATTAAAATCAAGGAGGTTCGATATATAATCTTCTTGAACACTATAGCGCCTCATAGTAGAGAAATGAGGAACTTTGTGTTGGCGGAAACTCCCGAGATTAATTTTGCCATTATGAACACGGCCAACTGAATTCAAATGGGTTCTTTGACATGCCAACATCGTATGACATGCGTGTCGTAATTTTGCCGCCTTTCAAAAATTACTTACCACGGCCAGGAGAAACCTGCAAGCTTGGGGTTAGTAGACCGACACGTTAACCACTCACCCACCGTGGCAAGCTAATACAGTCAGTATGTTGTACCGACGTAGGATTTTACCAATACGATCCGTCGTGTTATGTATGTACGGTAGGTAAGCAGTTCCCCTTACATCTTTTTTCTCAACTGAAGTCCTATTATTATTCATTGGTTTCAGAACCGTAGAAATCAAAGCTTTGCTATAACCGTTGCTCTCTAAGGTGGTCCTCAAGGTATTAATTTCTTCTTGTAAATAAGACACTTCACAAATCCTCCTAGCCCTGCCAGTTAGAGTTGTACGGATACCATGTTTCTGGGCAGGGTGATGGTGAGAATTTGCGTGGAGATATCTATTGGTGTTAGTTGGCTTACGAAAAACGCTGTTTCCTAAAGACCCATCCTCTTTCTTGGTGACGAGAACATCTAAAAACGGTATTTTGCCGTCAGATTATTTTTCCATGGTGAAACAAATAGAATGGTGCTGGAGATTAAGCTGATCCAGGAAATGGCTAAGATTTTCCTCACCTTCCGTCCAAACAACGATCTTGTGCTTTTGTGCTGTTTGAGGATCGAACCAGCCTATGAGCTCACTAACTAACAGACTGACAATAATTTGCACACCCGGGTAAGCTGTAACTCTCCCCTTCACCAGGCTTCGTATCCTGTCTCCTCCAAAAGTAGAATAGTTCACGTGATTTTGTGAGGTTAATGATAAATAGACTGTTTGCTCAGCAGAGAGGAGTAGAATACAAGCGTTTGAAATGAGGTGTTACAGGAGAATGATGAACATCAGATGTGTACATAGAGTAACAAATGAAGAGGGATAAAGACGAGTGCTGGCGACTGCTAATGAAGAGAAAAGATAGGTTGGTAGGTCACATACTAAGACACCCAGGAATAGCAACATTAGCTATGGAAGGTAGGGTTAAGGACAAGGACTGTGGGGGTAGACCAAAGTTAAAATATGTTAAACAGATTGATTGCCTTGGATGTAAGGTGTAGTAGCTATGAAGAGATGAAACGATTAGCTCAAGACAGGGAATAATGTAGGGATGCGACAAATCAGTCAAAAGTCTGAAGATTCAAAAACAACAATGATAAATTTGCGCATACGAATCAGTAGCTCTGAAGAAAGTTGCAGCGAAGTGTTCCATTTCAGCCAGGCTGAGTTTGGTATCGCTTTACGCTTGGAGTCTGGAGCAATATTACAATGAGGTCTCAGTTGCCGGAGTTCACGAGTTATCTGAGGCAGGAAGAAATAAATTACGAAAGAAAGAAAATAAAATAGGCGAAGGAAGACCAACGGAGGCGGAATAATTTCTGAAAGTTAATTACTTTTGCGCAGACTCGGGTGTGGATCAGAGGTAATGAAATAAACTCGCATTGTAATTCCTCGAGGAGCTTTCTGCCACAAGATAAGAAGTTTTTATTTAGTTTCATGAGTTCTGCGATGACTGGTGCGGAGCAAACAACACTGGGGTATCGTCACTTCAAAACAATACATGTCTTCTCAAGAGTGCACGTATTTTTACCTCTCATTAATTCAGTTTTTATTACAGGGTCGGAGATCAAGTCATTTGAATATCTAGCAAATGTACTGTATTATGGTTGGATGATCTT
This sequence comes from Meconema thalassinum, assembly GCA_946902985.2. Lineage (NCBI taxonomy): Eukaryota > Metazoa > Arthropoda > Insecta > Orthoptera > Tettigoniidae > Meconema > Meconema thalassinum. The sequence goes on from OX336388.2 coordinate 747,807,120, forward strand.
CCTCCGCCAACCGCATGAGAGAAGTTAATTCAAGATGACTCGAATGAAGATAAATAAAATTGGGGAAGAAAGGTTACGTATTTAATTATCTATTCATTTATTTATTTAATTATTCATTCATTCATTCATCTATTCATTTATTCATTCATTTATTCATTCATTCATTTATTCATATATTCATTTATTCATTTATTTATTAATTTATTCATTCATTTGTTCATTTATTCATTCATTTATTCATTCAATTATTCATTCATTTATTCATTCATTTATTCATTCATTTGTTCATTAATGTATTCATTCAATTATTCATTTATTTATTCATTTATTCATTCATTTATTCATTCATTTATTCATTAATTCATTCATTTATCCATTCATTTATTCATTCATTTATTCATTAAATTATTCATTTATTTATTAATTTATTCATTCATGTATTCATGTATTCATTTATTTATTCATTTATTCATTTATTCATTCATTTATTCATTAATTCATTCATTTAGTCATTCATTTATTCATTCAATTATTCATTTATTTATTCATTTATTAATTCATGTATTCATTTATTCATTTATTCATTCATTCATTTATTCATTCATTTATTCATTAATTCATTCATTTATTCATTCAATTATTCATTTATTTATTCATTCATGTATTCATGTATTCATTTATTTATTCATTTATTCATTTATTTATTCATTTATTCATTTATTGATTCATATATGCATACATTCATTTATTCATTTATTCATTTATTTATTCATTTAGTCATTTATTTATTCATTTATTCATTCATTTATTCATTAATTCATTCATTTATTCATTTATTGATTCATATATTCATACATTCATTTATTCATTTATTTATTCATTTATTCATTCATTTATTCATTAATTCATTCATTTATTTATTCATTTATTGATTCATATATTCATTTAGTCATTTATTATTTCATTTATTCATTTATTCATGAATTTATTAATTAATTAATTTATTTATTTATTTATTGGCGCACAACAGGATTGTCATCCCAATTCCAGTGGCATAAAGAATACACATTATGTTATTTTGTAACTTACACTAACCTAAAATCATTATGAATGGCCACACAATAACATTAGATGATCAACTTCTTTATTTGGGTGTCATGCTTGACAAACACCTGACATTCAGAGCACATTTAAATAGATTAAAATTGAAATCAAACAAGCTTTTACAAGGTCTTGCGATTGCTTGTAGACCTTCTTGGGGTCTGAACTCCGATGTTCTACGAATAATATATTATACAGCTTTTGTGCCTTTGATTCTGTACTGCGTGTCCGCTTTCCGTATTACCATGGAAAAGAAATGGGCTCGAGTTAAGTTATTATAAATCCAAAGAGGTTTCGCTCTAAGAAGTTCTCGAGCGTACCGCACTACATCTACAGATGTAGCACTTGTAATTGCTGGAATAGAACCACTATTTTTAACAGGAATAGTCCAGCTCCATGGCTAAATGGTTGGCGCGCTAGGCTTTGGCCCGAAGTGCCCCGGGTTCGATTCCCAGCCGAGCCATCAGGGATTTTAATCTTGTGGGGTCAATTCCCGTGGCTCGGGGATTGGGTGTATGTGACGTCTTCATCATCACTTCATCCTCATTACGACGCGCAGGTCGCCCACGGGCGTCAACTAGAAATACCTGCACTCGGCCTCTCCGAAGGCCACACGATCATTAAACAGGAATAGGGAAAGCTGAGCTGACATTACTGAAAAAGAACAGAACATCACCTATGCCGATTTTCGACATTATCGTGGAGCATAAGTGCCATTTCTTGGAATCTTCTCATCCTAGTAAATGATATAAACTTCTACATAAAAATTGTTTCAACAACCATGACTGTTTCATCTATACTGATGGCCCCCGTACACCAAGCTCTGATGGAAATGACAGTGTTGGCTGTGCCTTTGTCTTTTATGAGAATGATACTGAAATATTTGCAGCTCAGTATAAGCTCTCTCCCAGCTGTTCAATTTTCCAGGCAGAACTTTGGTCTTTAAAGTGTGCAATGGAATGGGTTAAAGCTGACAATAAAATAGTGAGTATTTTCATTGATTCACAATCCGCATTGAATTATATAAATGACAAATATAATTCTAACCCAATAGCTGTCTACATCAGGGCAACAGCTCAGGAGTGCTCACATATCTGCACATCATGGATAAGGGGACACACTGGATTGGCTGGTAATGAAAGAGCAGATCAATTAGCAAAATCAGCGGCTACGACACATCTTGAAATAACATATAGTAAGTCTCCAATATGTTACCTAAAAAGGCAGATAAGGAAATACATATTACACGAATGGAGTATCGCATGGACATGTAGCCTAAAAGGATCTGTAACAAGAGAAATATTATTCCCGGAAGCACAAAATCGACTGTTATCAAAATTATTAGTGCCAGACTTTATCACACAATTTTTAACTGGTCATGGAAAATTCAAGTCTTATTTCGAACGTTTTAAAATAGCAACAGACGACTATTTATGTTTTTGTGGATTCCCTCAATCGGTGTGTTACCTTATATTTGAGTGTATAGTTTTTGAAAAGAAAACTTTCAAAACCGCTGCACAATGTTAGTAATATTTGTATTTGCTTTGTTTTTAATCTACAACCCTAATGTACCTCTGGTAAAATAGGGTTACTCTATTGTTTTTTTTTGGATATTCAATAATAATAATAATAATAATAATAATAATAATAATAATAACATACACTAAACAATAACTAAATAAAAGTAAAGGTGAACATTAAAATAACTATGTGTGAAATTAAAACAGTATAATACAGATGTAATACAAGGTTGGATAGGTAGAATGACACAGTGGTAAGAATTCATGATTTATAATTTGCTATGTTTGAAACGTTATTTCTTGAGAGTGGTTACAAATCCCATCAAAAGAACTGTCAAGGAAGTACTAAAATCTATGGCATCATTTCTTCGATCACCATTGTTGAAGATATTAGATCTGTTCAGTGGAGAATTTTTATGGGCAGATGTCATATCAAGGGGATTGTACAGGATATAATAATTCATTTGAATCAATGGCATTAACCAGTACGGATGTGTTCAATGGACGTATTAACGTATTTGTATTTGTAATTATAAGTCATGAAGATGTATACTCTTCTAGTGGTTAAGTGTAAGAGAGGGCCTTGAGCCCTAACTTCGCCACCAATAAAGGCATTATCTATAAAGTCATTATCTATCTAACGTATGAAATAATTAAGTTTATAAAGAAACACCTGTTAATAATTCAATGCTTAGTGAAACATTTCTTCAGCCCTTCATTCGGGTCAATATCATTGTATTAAGATAACATAAAAAACAATAGCATTTACCATTGTAGTAAAATGTTAGAAAAACGACGAATGTCATTTTTGGGCATTTAAATAGAATTACTGTAATAATGACAGGCTAACAAAACAAATATTTAATAAAATTTTAAAACTTGAAGTTCAACCAGCCTGGTTTAAACAGACATTAAAGGATCTTAAGGAAGCCGCCATTGGCATTACAGATAGGCTACATATAATAGGAATTTATTTCGAGACAAAATTCAAAAAGTGATCTTCAGGGAGGAACAAGAAAGACAACGAAAGCAACCACGGAACATTGAACAGCTCCGAAAGCAGAGATCAGAGAGGATGAAGCGAATGTGGGCAGAGAGAAGAAAGACATGTGGCAAGATTTGAAGATATGATTTTAATTGCTCTGTAATAGTGTAATTCGATTAAATAAATAATAATAAAATGTGAGGAAATTCCCGTATTGATTAATAGATAATAATTAATACCTTACGATATAGGTATCCATTCACGTAACAGTATGGAGTGATTGGAATCGTGTGAGGTTTATATGCAATTTATGGACGACTACAGCGAGAATAAGCCGGTATTTATGACTATATATTATTTGGTAGTCTCAATTCCATCTGTATGTTTCAACATCACAACCATCCATATCGGCTTGAATAAAAAGTTTGAAAAGGCGTCTTCAGAGGGTTATGAAAATTATATTCAAATACGTAGAACCTTTATTTAACCAAATTATTTGTAAAGATATCAATTTTATTTTATTTTATTTTATTTCAAATTGATTCTAATATTTTACATTTTACAAAAATACTTATCCATTAGATTTTATATTTTCATCGATTTTATTCATTGTTTTTCAATTTCTTCATATCATCCTGTAGATCTAGAAATACTCAACTTGAGGGCTGGATGCTACCAATTGAACATCTCCCTCCAGGACACGAGGAATACAGGTCCACTGGAAGTCTTTGAACAGGCTTCGCACTGGTATTGGTAGATCAAGAAACAATATGATAAAGTGTGGTTTTCCAGGCACATTCAGGCTATATGATCGCAGTGAATTCCAAACCACAGTCCATTTCATGAACTGCAGTAAGTGCAAAATGGAGAACTTGATGGCTGCGAAACCTAATGCCCGTGACTTGGCAAAAGTTTGGACAGACATTATTTGATGTGTTCGTTATAAAGTATCATCGTTTTTTAATGTAAAATGTATACTTCTGATACGAATGAATTTCATCGTGTATATATTTTACTTGATTTCATTTCACATTAGTTTCATTAAATTAATTTTGTAAGGTTTAATTGTAATTTGCTGAAGAAGGTCCCATTGTTGGACCGAAACATGCAGACTACTAATTTGAATACAGTTTGGCCGAGCATTTTAATTAATAATGATAATGTTATTGGTTTTACGTCCTTTTTAATTACCGAGGCTTTTAGGGACGCCGGAGTGCCGTAATTTTGCCCCCAAGGGGATCATTAACGTGCCGGTAAATCTACTGAGACGGCTCCCTCGAATTTGCTCAGGATTTTATCCTGCAACCTTGGTTACAGCAAGCGAGAACGTTGCCACTGAGCCACGCAGCAAGCCTGCATTTTTATTAATTATGATAACATACTTATATACTAAAATGGTTATTTTCCTTGAAGAAATTAAATGTAATACAAATTCAACTCTAAAATATCCAATTACTCTTTGTAAGTCTAGGAAGAATGAACGTCCTTACAAAATTATTTAAGAAAATAGTTGAACATATACTTCACATCTAATGGAGTCTATAAGAATGAAATTTTTGATAACAGTTTTAATAAAATATGCAGTGTTGTAGGGAGGCGACAGGCGATAAGGTAATAGCTTCACTGAGATAAGTAACCAAATAGGTCTACAGGTAGAATTCAAGTGCATCCCATAATTTAAATTTGTTTTTGATGTGTAACATCTCTCCACTCGGTTGCTGGATATTTTTGTGGGAGTGATTTTGAAAAATGGGACTGAAGTGGATCGGACGGAAGTGTGTAAGACGCACTGCCAGCTGGATCGTATCCGTCCTGGATATTCATCAACAGACAAAAATCTTTTTTATTTATACACTAATAATACATAACAATTCCATGACTCTCTTTCTTTTCTTCACTGCATACTTGATATTTCTACTCTCGCACTGCCTTCTTGATACTCCGCTGCTAATCATATCAATATGACTCATTTGAACAGAATCCATATGAAATTACGTGTTGGTCTGTGAATCAAGAGGTCCGGGAACTGGGCAAGCCTTTCATGATCTACTGCTGTGCACATTGCATTTACTCGCAAGTTGGCCTATTTATAGGGAATTTAAGGTTATGAGTGGTGTCGCGTCTGTTAATCTAGTTGATCCATATCGTATTCTTTATTTAGGCTAGTGCTGGTGGAAGTGACAAAACCTCTAATAAATTGAGTTCCTTATTATAAACTACAATATCTGTAAAACACTCTCTATTATAATAGATTAATATTTGTGCCAATAATATTATAAAATACCGGTGTATCAACAATTTCACGTGAGGTTTCTTCTATGTCAGATTTTACACATCATATGCGACTAATATAAGGCTCGTAAAGTTTTTATAAATTTATTATTGGCTATTATGTTGTTCTAAATTGTGTACACGTGCGTAATGCCAGTGCTCATGAGTAATTTCCAAACCCTTGAAATAAAACAAACTAACCTGATAACAAGATTCGAATTGCAAATCGTATTATAAACAACAATTAAACTTACTACAATTTGTAGTTAGATAATATATTTATGTATAAGGATCTGATGATGACCGCTTGGAGGTCGAAACACGTAATCCTAAACATTACCCCATTTTTGGCGTGTGGCCTCCTGAGAGGCAGAGTGCAAGTCTTTGTAGTCTACGCCCGTGGGTGACCTGCGCGTCGGGATGAGAGATGGAATGGATGAAGATGAACGAAACTGTGCAAGGATGTGGAAGGAAGCGGCCGTGGCCTGTCAGAAGGAACCGTCCCAGCATTTGCTTGGTGTTGAAAATGCGAAACCACGGAAAACCATTTTAGGGATGGCAGGCGGTGGGGCTCGGACCCACGCGTCTACCGAGTCAGCAGGGATCTTGGCCCTATGACCTAACGTTGCTCTTTAGCGAGCGTAGCCACTGCTGTTGGTACGACAGAGTTTGGCATTAGTAAGTCGACTTTTGCCCTCAAACTTTAACGTTGGATAACCAATCCCGGGAAAGGTATGTAGATACTTTAAAGCATATTTGCAAGATTTTTAGAACTTTTGAACGGTACAGTAAAATATTTTAGAAAATATTTCTATAATTCGAACTTGCTATAATTTGGACTAGACCTCGCCCCATTAATTTGAATTAGCGAGAGTTTACTGTGTAGGCTACAGATTACACACCTATTTTACCAAAATGGTAAATATCATTCGTATAGAAATTAAAATAAAACTGAAATTACCTGAATTAATAGTCGGGAGAATATCTGGTGAAGATTCAGTATTAGATGTTCACTCCTCCGCTGTCATAGACCCACCAACCCTCCCAAATAGGAGCACGACAAATATAGTTGAAATTGCAGCTCTGACAGCCATCTTTCTGAATGAGTAAATAATGCCAACCCCACGCATTCGGTACTATATCACATCCGGCAGACCAATTGCAAAAGTGATAATAAACAAATACATGTATTTTTTCCAGGAATTTAATTTGCATATTACATATATTGTACCCCAACCAGCCATTGGGCAAATTAGTGTTGACCGACTGAAGAGTTACAAATAATAATATGTATAGGCAACACCGAAAGAATGGCTTCAAAATGTTGCATTCCTGTAAAATGTCACTGTGTGTTAGAGTATGCACCACCTTGTATGTGTAGTTGCGTATATTGTACAGTAAGTATGATACGGCTAGGGTAGGCTAACCTGGTAGCTTTGAACGTCCCCCCTTAATCGTATATTGCAACCCAACAAACAGAAACTTTGTAGTCTGATGTGAAATATTTTCCTCCAGAGAGTAGGGGATGGGTAAAGTCATTTTGGTTTGAGTCAATAAGCTACTTTTTATAGATCCTCTTAATTAGAAGGGTGTAAAATTATCCCTGTGTGTTACTTGGGCTTATTAATCCCTTTGAGGGAGATCGGAGGTAATTCTATTATCATTATGATACAGTGTAGCGCGCCTGTGTGAAGCCACCCATGATGCTGCACAAAGGGCGGGCTAGCCTGGTCATTAGGGGCATGGCGACCAGGTGTGGGAGACAACATTTCTTGCATACTTGGCACATCACTTCATTTATGAAAGATGATTGATACTGGGCTGCTAAATGACCCGAATTAGCTCACCTTACCGTTACCAAGACAGACATTGTGATGAGGGAGAGTTTACAGGAATTTGGTAATTATAATTATGATCCCTTCCAAGTTCGGGAAGTGGACCTTTTGTAGGCCTACCCATTGCCACAGTATACAGGGTGTCATTTATGTACATGAGTACCCTTAAGGGGCGTGTAGGGAATAGATATAGGATCAATTTGTGATAGGGAACCTGGGGTCGTAGCGGCCTACCCTCAGAAAACAGGTTTGTTTCAGGCCCTTCGCCCCTGTAAAGTAGGCAAGCACGACATATATTATGTTCCTTAGGGGGCTGATACACCTGGAATGCATGCATTTTGTAAATTACTCTATAGCTATGGAACCATAAGAGGGATTTGAATTAAACTTATTACACTTATAGTACAAATGCTGGGCTTTCATTTGATGTATACATTTTTAAATTTCATTATGTACAAGTGCAATAAAATTAGCATATTAAAATATTTAAAAAATATTTTTTGAATGTTACAAAAAACATAATTTCTTGAAAACTATCTATGTGATTGGCATAAACAATTTTTTTTCCTTAAAGACAACTCTACATTAACCAGGATAGACCTTTATGAACTTAGTGGAAGAATAAGTTACCCTTTTATAGGTATTTCATTTGAATATTGAATAAGAATTTCACATGGAGTTTTAGATGCACTGAGGATATTTCTCAAAGGAATTCAATAATTGAGGTTCATCCTCTATAACTTAGTTCCAACTAGGGGAATTCCAAATTTCATGCATTTTGAACCATTAGTTCTTGAGTTATTGTGTTTTTTGTGTGAAAAATTAAACTTTGGGGAAAACGGCTCTAAACATTGTATATACATTTCCACTTACACATAACACTCAGCTGACAGTTCAGTACATGTATGGATTTAAATCGTAATATCTCGGTCAAAATTGGAAATTTTGCTATAAAACTTCAGATTTAGATAAAGAAATGGTTATTCTTTCATTCGAGATCAAAAACAAAAAATGAAAAAAAAAAACATATTTCAAGGTGTATCAGCCCCCTTTGCGAGTGCATATCGCTCTCGAAGTCTGCCCGATATAAACCTTGCCACAAGTACAGGGAACTCTGTAGATACCCGGTTGTAATAATAATAGATGTATCAGGCTCATTCAACCTGATACATCAGCTGTTGCTGATCATGCTTTAACACCTGGCCATGCTGTCATGTTCCAAGGAGTTGATGTTCTTGCCCGTATAAAGCAATATCGTCCCAGAATCATCAGGGAGGCGGTTGAAATATGTAAACACCCAGATAATTTCAACCACGACACCGGCTACAATCTCAGTGAGTTCTGGCTACCTATTATGAGAACCCTCAGAAAGTAATACACTGCTGCGTTTCGTTGTCCCTAACATGGGGCTAAAATGGCGTTCATCTTAGGGCACCTTTTTAAGTTTCTTTGTTGCTTTCTCTTAGCAACAATTTAGTCGTATTTCCGTATATTCCTGATGAAGAAAGACATGATTTCTTTCGAAACGCGTCGAGTTTGATTAAATAAAACACGGCATAAGCCCAAAATTCTACATTATGGATAGTGTCACGGACCGTGAAAGTCTAAATGATAAATATCATATTCTTTATGCTGATTGAATAACAAAAGAACTAACTTAGTGCCATGTTTTCATGTTTTTTCAATCTCGATATTAAGGCTCAAAATTTAACAACTCTTCGTTTTGTATTTTCCGCTTTCCTTTATACTGAAAATTTGCTCGTAAATATGTGTCTGTATTAATAGCATATACTTTATGCTGATTGAATAACAAGAGAACTAACTTAGTGCCATGTTTTCGCATTTGTTCAATCTCGATATTAAGCCTCCAAAGTTAAAAAACCTTCGTTTCAGGTATCGTCCCCTTAAAAAGCCGCGGAAGGTTGACGCTGCAACCTAGCGGTGAATTAATATACAGTATATCCAGAACGCGTCTGAGTGTTGAATGGGCAGGTAGTTTAATTCCCTTCGGGAATATTCAAAACCTTATCAGGTAGTTTAAAGCAGCCAGGATGGATGCGATCCAGCTGGCAGTGAAAATGCCGCGGCGATCACAGTGGGTTGGTGCTGCAACCTATCTTGTGCTAATTGGACAGGCAGTTTGAAGCAGCTTGGAGGGATGTGATCTAGCTGGCAGTGGATGTAGCATGGCCTCTTACTGAGATGGATAGAAACTTGGTGGCTCCGTCTTGAGCTAGTGTTGCCATGGAGATGGCCGGCCTTGCCATTATTTTATCAGTATATTTTCTGACTTTATTAGCCTTTGCTCGAGTGCAAGGACGAAATCAGAAGAACAAGAAAGACTATCAAAAATTCATTATCGCCAGCCGTTCCTTCTGGGTCCTAAACTATTTGTATGCAAACTTTGGTTGAGATTGGTGGAACGGGGTTGATTTGTATACGGAACAAATCCACATACCACATACCCACATACATACAGACTTTCATTTTTATATATAAGATAAATATTATGGCATTAAGCACTTGATTAACTTTCTTTCAATGTTTCAAAACTTAGAAATTACGATTCCATCAACAAAAACAGTATTTCTCCACTAATTAGTCTCTGAAAGTGTAACTACTATTTCTGTGATTCACTAAAGCAATACGCCCTAAACTACTATAGAATTGTAAACTAATTTGTGGATATGACCTACAAGTACTTTACTTTCATAATGTCCTTAGCCACGTTATTATTATTAAGATTATTCTCATTTGTTCACCATATCGTTGGATACAATTCACCATTTCATCGGCATTTGTTGCCAGATGGAGTGGAGTTCTCTAAACTGGTAGGTTGAGGAACGAACGAATTATGGAGCTGGTCTCTAAAATAACTGCTTTCTGCATACTAGTATGCAGATTATGACGGAGCCCCAATTTATCCAGGTTGGCCTTCAGTGACTTCGGTATGTTACCTGTGGAAGAGATTATGATAGGCAATACAGTGACAAATTCCTGTCATCACATCTGTCGGATCTCATCAGTCAGAAGCATGTATTTCGTCACTTTCTCAGCATAACTGAGTTGGATATTATGCGAGTTGGGAACTGTGATGTCTATTAGAAGAGTTCTCTTCTGCACTTTATCAATAAGAATAATGTCTGGCCTGTTTGCTGATATAGGTCTATCTGTGATCTCTACCTGTCCCAGAGTAGCTCGTTCTCAAGAACAGCATCAGGGATGTATTAATAGTAATGCAGACCATTATTACTTACGGAGTGCTTCTTTGCCAGGTTCAGGTGGATTATGTTGGCTACTTGGTCATGTCTCTTCAAGTAATACGTAGACGAAATTGTTGTACAGACCCCTGTGATACGCTGGATGGTGTCCGATTATTATTTTTATTTATTTATTTGTTTGTTTATTTATTTATTTATTTATTTATTTATTTATTTAAGCGAAAATTCCCCTACAGGAGAGCGATTAAACTTGGATCACATGATGTCATTTGGAGGCGTGTCTCCTCCGCTCCTCCCAAAATCTCTTCATTCTCGCGGAATGCTCCCGCTTCCTCTCACCCGTCCACTTTTTCCAGGTTGTCGTAATGATCTTGGTTCGAACTTAACATTCTTGATTTTCGTCTGGCAATCAGTTCGGTCTTCGAAATTTTGTATACTGATAATTTGTAAGTCTCTTTGTACCTCTTTAAGCTATTCTGTGCCGCATTTGCTCTGTGTTATGATACTGAGTAGTTTCTTGGGCAATCTGGAGGTGGCCATCCTGTGGATGTAAGTGTAAAATTTGGCTCTGCGTTTTCTAATTTCGTCTGTTATCGTAATGGTGTTTTGATAGAGTTCAGTACTAGGTCTCTTCATCCAAATTCCGTTTCTGTTGATTGCTCCGTAGATCTTCCGCAGAATTTTTCGTTCCTGCTTTTCCAGTTCCCTAATCTTGGAATGACCATCGATTGCTATTGTTTCTGCCGCATATGTTGCTTCTGGAAGAATAACTGTTTTATAATGTCGTAATTTGGCGTTTGTCGAAATGCATTTCTTGTTGTAATGGGCCCACGTTATTATTATTATCATTATTATTATTATTTTATTATTATTATTTTATTATTATTGTTATCACCGTTAGTCTTTAGTTCTTTTTCATTTAGAGTTCGTGCTTTTCATGATAACGATAAAAAAGCAATTTTAATAACGGTGTGTGGGTAAATATAATATTCAGTCAGGATTTATAATATCCGCGCCAGTCCTGAATAATAGAGATGAGTTGAACGGAAATTAAAGCGCATACCGATACCTATTTAGCATATTCACGTGTGGCCTGCAGCTTGGCGCTCAAATTACAATCTGTTTACATTTTCAATTTATGAATAACCCTACACTATGACATCCAAATCTATTATGTATATTCCAAAATGTTGGATAATGCTTTTTTTATCCCGGACATTTTATAAAATGATATAGGCCTACTTAACATTTGGTTAATATTTTGTGCATATGTATGTCTGTCAGTCTCTTTGTTGTCTTGATTATTTGTTTGCTACGGGAAACTGCAAATACACAACTACAGTAAACCATTTCTACGATGGCTGAATTTTGACCAGTTTCAACTCTCATGTCAGTTGGCAGTACATTCATGTCATGTTGTTATAAGGAAAGCAATTACATTAAATTAAGTAATTCAATTATGTATAGGGTACTCAACACTATCCCAGTTGGCAGTACATTCATGTCATGTTGTTATAAGGAAAGCAATTACATTAAATTAAGTAATTCAATTATGTATAGGGTACTCAACACTATCCCAGTTGGCAGTACATTCATGTCATGTTGTTATAAGGAAAGCAATTACATTAAATTAAGTAATTCAATTATGTATAGGGTACTCAACACTATCCCACTATGCTCCGTAAAGTTTAAGCCAGCACGGAAAGCCTCTTCCACTAAAACAGGGATCTTCAACCCGCGGCCCACTTCGTATATTTCAGCGGCCCGCAAAACGATTTAGTTTCAATAATTCATACTTGATGGTATTTCGATAGCCGCAACAGTGTTATGTTGATGTACCGATGATAAAAAGAACAAAGAGTTCAGAAGATTGCATCATTTTGTTGATTTTTAAATGTTATGTTACTTCGTAGGCCGTAGTAGGGAATTTTGTAAGCGGTGAAGCAAGTGTGGCAACCCTGTGACTCAAGGTCAGTCAACTGAGACTGCTTTCCACGGTGCACTAATCAGTAACACCTGATCTCTCCTAGCGAATGAACGTTTGTTTATGTTTTGTGAATAATGGCTATGAGTAGTAGCAAACGGAAAATTGCTATTCTGTACTCCATTTGGTGTGAATGTGGATGACTATCCCGGAAACATACAAATGGAACTTTTTGATTTTCAGTGTAGTAGCGATTTGCAGGAGACATTTTAACATTTTGGACTTTTGGAGTTTTACTGATTGTAAGTTGAAAAATATCAATTTCCAGCAATCAGATCTCATGCTCTGTCGACAGCATCCCCTTTTGGCAGCACTTACATCTGTGAGCAGCTATTTTCCAAAATGAAGAATGTGTAGTCAAAATTGAGGAATCGTGTTTCTGACACTCATTTAGAGAACTCTCTTCGAATTGCTTTATCCAACATAAAAGCCAATGTTGACAGATTAGTGAAAGAGAAACAGTATCAGATTTCATTGAACTAAAAAATAATAATACCATTTTGATATTTTTAATTTATTTTGTATTTTGTAACATATTTTAATATTGATTTCACTGTAATTTTAAAACAAAATAAATAATTATTAAAAAAATGATGTTTTTTCTTCCAAGTTGAAAGACAATATATATATAATAAGATTAATGCGGACCTCAAGGCATTTCATAACAAAAATTTGGCCCTTCATTAAAATAAGGTTGAAGACCACTGCACTAAATGCACATGCTCTTCAGTAGTAAGCATTTCCACTAGACTCAGCTTAAGAACTTCAAAATAACACAACTTACAGCGTCAACACGTCACACACATGCACTCACTGTCAGCCATAATGAACCGATATTCGCCACCCTATCACTCCAGTTGATGGTCAACACGAAACAAGTGCATGCTTATGCCAACTGCTGCGGTGAGACATGAATGTGCTGCCAACATAACACGTCCCGCAAGGCGAGACCCGCGTAGTTCGCCGCTGCGAAGAGACTTTGCGGACGCTCTGTATATTTCTGTGTTAATATATTTAATTCCAGCCTTATTTCCTCATTGCGTTTTCTATATTTAAGAGAGAATCCTTTCATTATTCACAGGAACTTAATTTCGGATTATTGTATTTTACATCTGCCACTTGTATTCACTCATGTTTCGTTTCCATATAGCTTGGTTGGCACAGCCATTGTCTTTGTTGAGTCTCTTCTCGTATTTTGCCCTGCAGTGCTCGTTGAAATTGTTCCACACATAGGCCTATATTGAAATCGCAGAAGCTTTTTCTTCACTTCGTCATTAAGAGATAAATTACAACCAAGATAATTGAATATTGAGACTTGCTCTATTGGTTGAAGATCAATTCATCTCATTACTGATAGGTTCCTCCCGGATCGTTCCTCTGTGATTAATACGAGTATATAGTATTTCTAATGTACGGTTGCTTTCTTGGACGACGTCATATGTTCCACTTGGGGAAACTCTGGCAACATCGACCGGGTGGAGTTCTCTTCTTGCCATCAGAATCAGAGTTCTGACACTTGTCAGTAACTGTGAACAACTGGCGAAGGCATGAATGTGCATAATCCCATACACTCTCTGTGTTAACCCGCACATAAGCACTGTTTTAGTCCGTTGCTTTTTCATTCTACACTCTTAACGCCACCGTGCACAATCGTTTCACCTTGTGACGTAGTGACTAGCATTATTGGCTATCACTCCTCAGGTCCGGGTTAAAAATGTAATTGTGGTCTGAGGGCTGGACCGGGGTACACTTGCCCTCGTGTGGCTAACCAGAGAAGAAGTGGATTAGATTGCCACATCTGACATGGTTATCCATGGTTAACCACTTCTACTCCAGGCAAATGCTGGATGTTATCTTATTTAAGGCTATGGCTAGAGCCCTGCGCGGATACACAAAATGTTATCTGCATCCGCCCCGCATCAGCCCCGCATCTGCACGACTGTTTTCCGAATCTACTGGCATTACAATAATAGTTTTAATTACAGTGAAACCCCTCAAATCCGAACCCCAAAAATCCGAAATCCCGGCTAATCCGAACGAGTTATTTTCGACAATTTCAAGTTTGGAATAAAAAGAGAAACTTATTTTAGTCATAAAACAATTATATATTCTACAACATAACGTTATTTTAAATGATTAGTTGAAAAATTAACAAAGAAGTACAGTTAGCACACCTAACAAAGTGTAAATGTGCCTAAGCTACATAGCCTACTTATCTCATCCAGGATTGAAAAACGGAAAAGTTGGTTATTGTAATTCCTTAAGTTAATCACGTTGCAAAAACAAATGAAATAATAATAGAAATACACAAAATATCACTTAATCTTTCACTTGAAATCAGTTATCTTCAATTGTCGAAGCGACGAAAACATTTCCGCGGTGGCAATCGTGCGCCAGCGTCGCATAAACATGACATCGTTTGGCGTGACTATTGCGTGTTCTACGAAGCGCAATGCGATGTCAAGAGCAGATGCAGCATCAGTATAAGTCACATTGTCTGTCAAAGTTTCTTCTTCCTCACTGTCGCTAGCTCAACGTACAGTCCTATACCGTAACGAGGGCTGGTTATTATGTTATGGATATTTTCGGCTAATCCGAACAAATTGAAATCCGAACAGGCTACAGCCCCAATTAGTTCGGATTTCAGGGGTTTCACTGTATATAAAGCATTGAGTATTAAGCAACATATCTAGACATTTGAAGAGAAAGTCGGTCCCCTAGCGTAGCTTATGTCATGTGCTATGTTTAAAAGGAATGTAACACAGCCCGAATTGCAACCCTTTTCAGTTCGGAGAGTTAATTACGCTTAATAACATAATTTGAATGATATTAGCGTAAATCATCATTTTACATTTGTCATGAAAAAAAAGAAGAGAAAACGAGAATTATAGGTCATAACTCATAAACATCCGGGTCTTAGTAATGCTATTCAACAAGTTCGGATTGTATTCTAAAAACTTCCCGCAAATTTACTTCAAACATTATCCGCAGCTTATCCGCTATCCGCACAGCCATGCAAACTATATCCGCGTGGCGAAAATTTTTGCGGATATCCGCATCCAGGCAGGGCTTCAGCTATGGCCAACCTCCACCAAAATGCTAACTCCAATTACAAAATAATACCCTCACTGGTACAACTATCACAATAGCACAGGTTATCAGACAGATTCCACACACCACACCCATGTACACGGAGTTATATGACCATGATGTCGCAAAGCTTGTAAATGAATCAACAACAACAACTGTACACAGTTGATTTCTGTCGGTGGATTGTGCATATAAAATTGACTGGCAGATATTGGTTACGTTTTACGCCAGGGTATGATAGCAAGCATGACAGGACGCAGTTAGCGATCTGGTGCAACGTATTTGATTTTATAATTGGTTTTTATGCTGTTTTATAGGGATCATCAAGTCTATTCAATGGTCATTAATGTTTTTCTAGCGTGTGTGCATATTTTCTTCAGGATTGGTGATATCTTTTTAGATTATTTTAATCAATTTATAGAATGTACTGCGATGTCTTGGATAGCTGCCATGTTGTTTATGAAGCGTTGATTGGATATTTTCTTTTGTAGTTCCTTGCTTCAACAGGGTCATGCCTTGAAATTCCAAAGCCGCATAACGTCGTTGATGGAAAGCACTCGGGCCTACACCGCCTTCTATGTAATGCCCAAGACAACCCGCACGTTTATGTGAGGTGTCCGATCTTTACACTTGACAATCAATAACCATTTTAGGTTATGTAGCTGGTGATTCCTATCTTTGTATTATCTTTTGTATTGATAGAACATTTTATATGATGCTTTTTTAAATATATATCCTTTATTATTATGTCCCACCGAGTGACTCCCGGAATAAGGAGTCCCCTTCTACCAAGTGCCAACGGTTTCCTTAGAGAGCGGATGAGCGGGTAGAGGTCCAGGGCTCTATCAAGCCCTTGGGGCAGGAAACTTCCCCTAAAGGTGGATGAGCCACTAGTTGGCCAACGGCATAGGATGAAGAAGGCAAAGGGAAACCACTTCATTAAAGATCTATTAGGATATCCCAAGTATCAGCAGCTCAAAATGATGTTAGCTTCTACAGTAATTTTTTCTGGAGGTAAAATAATCCCCCACTCGGATCTCCGGAGGGGGACAGATAAAGAAGCTAATTTAAGAAATAAGCAGAGAAGAATCGGTACCTGGAATGTACGGACCTTACTCCAGACTGGAAAATTAAAGAACTTGATCATGGAGATGGAAAGGATGGATTTACATGTATTGGGTATAGCAGAAATGAGATGGCCACATGCAGGAGACTTCTGGAGTGGAAATTATAGGACAATTCATTCTGGTACAGCAAATAATAAACCAGGATATGGTGGAGTAGGCATTATATTGCATATAGAACTAGGAAACAGAGTAAAGGGATTCGTGCAATATAATGAACGATTAATTTTAGTACGGATCGAAACTAAACCAAGGGATACTGTGATAGTCCAAGTGTATATGCCGACAACACAAGAGGTTGATGAAGAGATAGAGAAATGTTATGAAGATCTAAGTGAATTTATAGCTAAAATAAAGGGGGAAGAAAACCTTATTTTACTTGGTGACTGGAATGCAATTGTCGGAGAAGGAACTGAAGGAAATGTTGTTGGTAAATACGGATTGGGGAGAAGAAATGAGAGAGGCGAGAGACTTGTAGAGTTTAGTATACAGCATAAATTAGTTGTAACGAATACTATATTCCAACACCATCCAAGGAGGAGATACACTTGGAAAGCTCCGGGAGACCTAAGAAAGGCCCAAATAGACTACATATTAGTAAAGGAAAGATTTAAGAACCAGGTGAAAGATAGTAGAAGTTACCCTGGAGCTGATGTTGACAGCGACCATAACCCAGTCGTAATACACTGTGAATTAAAGTTCAAAAGATTAAAGAAGAAAGAAAATAAACATTGGGATATTTCTAAGCTTAAAGATGAGTCCACTCAAATACTCTATATGGATGAAACAAACAATAACATAGGATACATTGAAGAACACTTGGCAGTAGAAGAGAAGTGGATCAAAATAAAGAAGAGCATTTTAGACTCAACAGAAACTGATTTAGGAAGAAAAGAAAAAGAAAATAGGAAAGAGTGGATAAGTCAAGACGTTGTGGATATGATAAAGGAAAGAAGACAGTATAAAAACTCAAATGATGATGATGAAAAGCAAAAATACAAGACCTTAAGAAACAAGATAAATAAGAGGGCAAAACAAGACAAGGAACAGCATTTAATGGGAATCTGTGCTGGCATAAATAACAACATGAAATCTGGACAAATAGACACGGCCTATAAAGATATTAAGAGGTTCTTTGAAACAAGGAAGCCAAAAACAATGAGCATTGAGGACAAAGATGAAAAGTTAATATATGATGACGAAATGATAGTGAAAAGATGGAAAGCATATTTGGAAAACTATACAGTGGAAACTGTGTTAACTTGCCCATTGAGAAAGAAGATGAAATAACAGAGGAAGACTTGGGGGCACCTATTATGGAGGAAGAGTTTGAGAAGGCGTTGCAGGACCTCAAAGGAAAGAAAGCTCTTGGAGTTGATAACATACCAGGAGAACTATTGAAACAATCAGGTGACAAGTTAAAAAAGGAACTGTACAACTTAATATGTACTATTTACAAGACTGGAGAATTGCCTGAAGACTTTGTGAAATGCATAATAGTACCTATACCTAAAAAATCAAATGCAAGGTCATGTAAACAATACAGAACATTGAGTCTGGTGTGTCATGCATCAAAAATAGTCACCGGAATTGTTATGAAGAGAATAGAAAAACAAATCGATGAAAACCTATCTGATGATAAATTTGGTTTTAGGAAAGGAGTAGGAACAAGAGAAGCAATCTTAGCATTGAGGCAAGTGATAGAGAAGCAGACGAAGAAAGGCAAACCTACCTTCTTAGCGTTCGTCGACCTTGAAAAGGCGTTTGACAATGTGAACTGGAATGTTATATTCAGCATTCTTCATCAAACAGGTATCAACTTTAGAGACAGAAGACTCATCTACAATATCTATAAGCAAGAAATTGGAATAGTTTGTTGTGGTAGCAAGGAAGAAACAGCACACATCAGAAAGGGTGTACGGCAGGGTTGTTGCCTTTCCCCATACCTATTCAATATACAGGGTCTTTCATATAAAGTAAGAACGTCAAGCGGCGGGTTTGTTATCCGCTAGTGTGGTGGCCTTGCCCGAGCTTGTAGCGAGCCGTGGCCCCCTGCTCTAAGCGTGTGTACAATCCTCTATGAAATATTATCTTATAAAAGTTGCTGGAAGTGACGTCCTTCCTGGATTATACCGGCATTGTATCTGGTAACCACATTTTGGCTGACGCGAGTGAGTCATGCCACTGCATTTTTTCTGATTTTTTATTTTGTGTTTTTTATTGAGCACTGAACCGGTAGTGTCAAGTTATTTGCAATTACGTGAATCTATGCTAGTGAAGGTGGCACTTCATCAGGAAATTGCTGAACAAATGCATCACGTACCCGCCGAGCCGAATCGTAATTAAAATAAATTTTACATACAAAAATACGATGTTGCAATGATAACTGTCTCAACATGTTAGCAGCTGTGGATCAGACTGGCGACTGACAACACCTGCACGCTTATTGCAAGGTCAAGTTTGTACTATGCGCGCGCTTTCAATACTACAGCAGGGGGCCGTGGCGCGTCACAAGCTCGGCCAAACCGGCTTCAGCAGCGAATGACAAAACCGCCGCTCGCCGTTCTTACTTTATATGAAAGACCCTGTATATGTACAAAAGGCGATCGACCAAGTAAGAGAAGAATTTGCCACACGAGTGAATATTCATGGAGATAAAGTTGACATGATAAGGTTTGCTGATGACATAGCGCTAATTGCAGAAAGTGAAGAAGACTTACAAAAGATCCTGAGCAAGATGGACAAAATAATGGAGGAAGAATTTAATATGAGAATAAATACAAATAAAACAAAAATTTTGGTCTGCAGTAGAAATGGCGAAAACCAGACATCAATAGAGTTAATAAATGAAAAGATACAAGAAGTGAATGAGTTTAATTATCTGGGAAGTAAAATAACGAATGATGGAAAAAGCAGCAGAGAGATATTAAGTAGGATTGCCCAAGCCAAGAACGCTTTCTATAAAAAGAAGAACCTATTTACTGCAAGGAACATAAGTCTTGATGTGAGGAAACAAATGTTGAAGACCTATGTATGGAGCGTCGCGCTATATGGCAGTGAATCTTGGACTATAGGAGAGAGAGAGAGGAAAAGACTACTGGCATTTGAAACCTGGTGCTATAGAAGGATTAGTCTATGAAAATCAGTTGGAAAGAAATGGTCACAAATGAGGAAGTCTTTAGAAGAGTGGGAGAGAGAAGATGCTTCTTTAAATATTTAAAAAGAAGTAGGAATCACCTCGTAGGCCACATACTGAGACACAATGGACTGATTAAGCTTATAATCGAGAGAACAGTAGACGGCAAGAATTGTAGAGGAAGACCCAGACTGGAGTACATGAGTCAAATACTGCAAGATATGGGTTGTGGCTCATACTGTGAACTGAAGAGGAAGACTGAGAGACGGGAAGAATGGCGAGCTGCTGCCAACCGGCCTCACGGCTGTTAACCACAGAGAGATGACTGGTGAGCCAACATTTAAGTAAAAGTATGGTTCTTGCACTTCTGAAGACTCTTTCCCAAAACATTCCTCTGTATTCAATGTTGCCACGCTACTTCACTCGGAAAGCTAATAGCGTGTATAGATTTCGACATGTTATGTACGCAAACTCTTGAAATTGGGATAAATGTTGCTTCTTGTTGCTTGTTTTTAGGGGTTGTGACATCCTAGTCATTTAGTCCCGTGTATTTGAGTGTGTGTCGAATTTGTGTTATAACCTGTGATGTTGTGATGACTGCACTGGTGTGTGTATTTGTAAATTCGTGATAGGATTGGGTTGGTTGGTTGATTCCTCAGTTTAGGGGCTGCGACAACGCGTCATGTAGCCCCGGGAACTTTGGGTGTGTGTAGAATCTGTCTGATAACCGGCGTTAATTTTGATGTGTAATTAGTGTGTGTGCCGGCCCCATGGTGTTGGGGTAGCGCACCTGCCTCTTACCCGGAGGCCCCGGGTTCGATTCCCGGCTCCATCAGGGATTCCAGAAACTGACGTGAGGGCTGGAACGGCTTGCACTCAGCCATGTGAGGACAATTGAGTAGCTGCCTGACAGTGAGGCAGCGCCTCGATCACGAAAACCAAGATTAACGGCCGAGGGGGCCCGATGCGCTGATCACGTGTCACCCCAATATCTGCAGGCCAAATGGCTGGGCAGCAGTCGCTTGGTAGGCCTAGGCCCTTCATGGGCTGTAGTGCCACGGGTTATTATTATTAATTAGTGTGTGTAATCTGTAATTCAGGTGAGGACTGCAAACATTCAATTTTCAAGTATTTCTTACTTTTTTTTACCAAATGCTACTGTCAACGACAACTAGTTGTGAACTTGGTTACTAGATGACACCGTAGTTGGCTCCTGGCGACAAACGTTGGAACTTACGAGCATTAGTAATATCAAACCTATAATTTTGTTTTACACAAGTGTAATTAGTGGAAGGTTCTTTTACATGCCATAAATCTATGACATGGACCCGCCGGCTTTACTTCCCCTCTGAAGGAAGGTACTGAGGGATTTTAAACGCTCTTAAAAATCCGATGACTTTGGCCGGGTTTGAACCCGCAACCTCGGGCATAGAAGCTCAGCATGCTACCAACTACGCCACCGAAGCCGTTGGATAGGATTGGGAAGGAGGCAGCCGTGGATACAGGGAAGAGCTGTGTGCCAACCATGTTTCCATGCGCTCGGATTGGGCAGATTTTTTAAAAAATAAGCCATTTTAACTTATTAGCCTACTTTTCACATTTAGCAAAAATGAGGAAAAAGTAGACTTATGAGATCGGGCAAATGTGTGTCTGTCTGTCTGTCTGTCCTTCTGTCTGTCTGGCTGGCTGTGTGTGTGCCCCCCCCCCCCCCCTATCAACTCCTAAACGGCTGCAGCAATCGAAACAAAATTTGGTAGGAGTAAAGATCTATACCTGAATATCTCACGCCCATATTTGAAAATGATATCAGTGCTACCAACTGCTGAAAAATCGCAATTGAAATTTGAGCTCCATGTTGGATTTCTTGGAAGGTATGAATAGGAGCTATTTCAAAATTGGCACACGTATAGATAATAATATTGCAGTTTAATTTCCAGGAGGCCATACATCGCAGTGTCGCCAAAATGAATATACGCCTTCTGATAGGTCCAAATTTTAAATGCATATAACTTCTACACTATCAATTGGATTTCAACCAAATTTCGTATGTGCTATGTGTACATAAACAGACATGACTGAACGTATTATTAAGATCCACCAGGGCTGCCAACTGTTAATAAATGCTCTCAATTTATTTTATCCAAATACCAATATATCAGAAAGTATGCCAGCCGACAGCTTTAAACTATGCACACGTATAGTACCTGACATTCTATATTAATTTGGAGAAACTTATATACGTCCGTGCTACCAACATGATTCTAAGCCTGCTGAGAGGTCCAACTTTAAATACATGTAACTTCTATACTATCATTTGGATTTCAACCAAATTTCGTGTGTGCTATGTGTACCATAACAGATATGTATATGCCGATTCTTAAGAGTAACCAGGGCTGACAACTGTTAGTAAATACTGTCTCTATTTTTGTTACCCTAATATCAATATATCAGAAAGTATGGAAGCCAATAGCTCTAAACTTTGCACACGTATAGTACCTGGCATTCTAGATTAATTTGGAGTAACTAATATACGTCAGTGCTGCCAACATTATTCTAAGCCTGCTGATAGATCCAATTTTAAAATGCATGTAACTTCTATACTAACTAATGGATTTTATTCAGAATTGACACAACAATAGATCATATTATTTCAGATTATTTCTGACCAATGCATGTATGCCATTGTTGCCAACATGATTTTACGTGCGCTGTTAGATCCAATGTTTAACTGCATGTAACGTCCATGCTATCCATTGGACTGCAACCAAATTTTGTATTCTGTACCTTAAGAGATGGAACTAAGAATATATTCAGTCACCAGGGCTGCCAACTGTAGTTCTTTCTTAGGCTACAGTATGCCAGGTATACAGTATTTCGAACTAATTAGAAATTTCGATATTACCAACTTAATTTCGTCATTATTCTAGATAGATCCATATAGATTAATCATTGGCATAGATCTTAAATTTTAAGAAAAGTAGGCTCTTTAGTTCGTTAAGGAACTTCTTGTTTACTTGGATTGTGTGGCTTGTTATGATAAGCAATGATGATAGGAATATAAGCATTTTAAAAATTAAATGCGCTTAGAATTAAAGACAAGACACACTCATCATTTCTGTGACTGGATTCGAGCAAACAGCTTTTTCTAATTAATGGTATTTGTCGTGTAGACCATACAACCAACCACGTAATGAAAATTGAAGGATACAGATGTTTTATTATGTAAAATACTGGCATTTGTGCCTGTTGTCCATGATTTGAGTAGTTGTTGTGGAGTAGGAACAAGTACTTGCAAAAGGAAGCAAACATAAAAATTTAGATTATAACACTGAGGAAAAGCAAAAGAAAGAGAGAGACTCAAAAAGCTATATGCGGAGGTCAGTGTCCTTCAAATACTGCATTATTGCGAGGTAGGTCTCTCGGTGCTGAGTAGCTAGTAGGGTAGAGGTGGTGACGGTCCTGGATCTTCTTGAGAAAGTTAGCCAGCAGTTGAGTGCAAGCTTTTGTCAAAACGTATCAATGGCCTGCCGCTGAGACATCCCGGCCAGTGAATTGGGCTGTCGAACAAAGCTTATTCTCGACATCGTGGCTCACAACATACAGTAATATCGAAGTAGATGCTTTGTTGGGCAGATCTGGTCCTTAGTGTCACGACACGACACATAACTTCTCACAAGTTACGCACAGAGGTGTGCAAACTATTAGACTCGATGGCAGTTTTCCAACATTTATTTTGTACATTTTGTGATTTAAGACAGTAAAGATGTTTTGCAAGGCGCTAAAATTAATTTTAAATATTTAATCAATAATCTTAATAGCATGTTTTTAAGATTGTTCATTTTTTGGGCTCTTGCCATGTGAAACTAAAGTTTAAATACCATACGTTTTGAAGGAACCTTGCCTCCTTTTTCAATGGAATTAAAACAATGTGGCCAAAGAAAGTGTATCAATGAGATTACAAAAAAAAAAAAAAAAAAAAAAACTAGAGAAATTCCTCTGTTCGTCACCAGAGAGCAGCCGCCAGACGAACAGAGGAAGTTCTCTAGATTTCTTTTGTAATCTCATTGATGCATTTTCATTTGCCACATTGTTTTAATTCCACTGAAAAAGGAAACAAACATGAATACTTTTAATAATCTGGGCCGTGAAATCCTTAATCAACAAATGTTTTAAGGAATCTGACAGCAAACTAATTGTTTCCACTAAAGCATGTTTCCTTGTTAATGCAGAATGCCACACGTTTTGTTTTGATTGCTTTATTCAACTTTGCGTGCGAAATTGAACCCGAGAGATTGAAAGTCTTTTATTACTTATTGTCCACCCTTGAAGTATTGAATGATGTGTGGACATTGGATTGGAATCACCTGATTTAGAGAATCCATTCCATAGTCAATGATAAAACGGGAAAACGGACCCAGTTCAGGTGCTCCTCAGAAATCTCCAATTTTGAAGATTTCCAGATTCAATTCTTATTGGAAACGTTGTAAGTCCAAAGGGGAGAAAACAATACTAAGTAGGGTACTAAAAATAAAAATAACAAGATTTTGAATAAAAAGTTGTGACTGATTTTATTCTTTATTTGAGTCTAATAATAATAATAATGCAAGCCTCCGTAGCTTAGGCGGCAGCACGCCGCCCTCTCACCGCTGGGTCCGTGGTTCAAATCCCGGTCACTCCATGTGAGATTTGTGCTGGACAAAGCGGAGGCAGACAGGTTTTTCTCCGGGTACTCTGGTTCTCCCTGTCAACATTTCATTCCAGCAACACTCTCCAATATCATTTCATTTCATCTGCCATTCATTTAATCGTTGCCTCAGAGGAGTGCAACAGGCTTCGGCATCCGGCACAGTTCATATCCTCGCCGCTAGATGGGGGCTTCATTCATACCATTCCTGACCCGGTCGGTCGACTGGAAACAGGCTGTGGATTTTCATTCATTCATTTGAGTCTAATAATCTGCACACCTCTGCAGTCTGCTTCTTTGCGTACTGGCTATTGTATATCTCATGGCAAAGGAATCTTTCCTCGTAGATGACCTTAAGGACAAGCATACCACTACCGAGCACCGGTGCATCAGAGAAACTTCTGGCAACGTTGACGGAGAAGAGAGAAGAAGTACATCCAGACTTATATGGCACAGGACAAACTAAGACATGTCATTACTAGGGCTCGGAATTTAGCTGCTAAAAATCGGGAAAATATTTATTTTTTATGTATTAAAATACCTGAAATATGTGACAAAAAGTATAAATATGTAATTATAATTCAGTTTATTAATGTGATTATAAACGATATGCAGTACTTACAAATGCTATTTATGCTATGCCTCACTGACTGCTGAAGCATTACAATACACAACGAGATACATCTTCAGGTTGTCCATCACAAATGACCGACGATTACCGCGAAACACTTATTCTGAAGGGGCGATACTGTGGCAATATGTTTGTTGCCCTTGAGATGTTTAGTTGTGTAACTTCAGATCGCTGTTCAGCCTTGATTTCTTTCCCACATGGTTGGCAGAACAGAACGCGTGGTGGCTCAGTGGTCTAGCTGTGTGCCTCTCACCAAGGCGGTCCGGGTTCGATTCCCGGTCAATGCATGTGAGATTTTCGAAGTGAAATGCCATGTCCTGTGGTTCGGATTCCACGTAAAAAGGAGGTCCCGTGGCTCATAATCACAAGATTCACGGTCACGTAAAACTACAATCTTCCTTCCTTTTTTAGAACGCCCCTATGAGAAGTAAAATTATCTTTAAATTCAGCAACAGACGATAACTTGTAGTTGCTTTTACATTAGGCACCGTAGAACTGCCTTACACTTCACAGTGCCAGAAATGTACTGCGTGTGAGTGACACTGGTTCCAGGTAGCTGGGGGAGGGGGAGGGGGAAGGTCTAGCACGTGGTGAAATATGGCTATGAACATGGAAATCCACGGCCTCCACAGTGAGTGGCACGGGGCGACAAGTTAAGAATAACACAGTTGCAAACTGATATACGCTCTGCATGAAGATTAGATAGCTCACAGGGTCTTCCCCGTTGAAGTAACACAGAACAAAAATTCAATAAACTGAAAGATCTAGCATACTGATTAAAAAACAAGTAGTTCCGTGAAGAACTATAGAGCCTATTTTCATATATCCTGCTCATGTTAATTGCCTCTATCAACATACAAAATTTCAGTTTAATTGCTGTAACAGATTCGTAGATACTGAGAACCGTCTAAATATTTCAGATGGTCGCCATGTTGGATTTTTATTTTTGTAGTATTACATTAAGATTATTGTGTACGTGTGGTATTCAAACTTCAATCGCATGATTAGAACACAAGAAGTAAAAACGAGATTTTAAAATTACGCACAGCAGCCATCTTGTGATTATGCAAACAATTGAAATAAATTAGATGTCAGTGGATCAACATTTGTATAAGCATTTAACGTGCAACGTTTCACGGCACTCGGATAGTTAATTCGCGAGAAACGTCCACTTAAATATTTATACTTCGCGTCGCCGCCATGTTGGATTTGTGCTCACCAGGTTACTGAAAGTCCTATAGGTGAACATATGTTCATAGTCTCTATGAACATTTAAAAAAATTCAGTTTGGATGCTGTAAAAGATTCATAGATATTGAGAACCGTCTAAATATTTCAGGAGCTCGCCATTTAGGATTGTTATATGTATAGGCCATAGTGTTATGTACCATTCAAGGACAATTATTGCCTAGGTTCATTATTCAAACTTTCACTTCTATCGCATGATTACGACACAAGAAATAAAAACTTAATTTTAAAATTGCGCACAGCCGCCATCTTGAGGGTTTGTAAACAATTGAATTAAATTAGATGGCAGTGCATTACAATCTGGAAAATCATTTACTGTACCACATTTCACTGCGCTCAGAGAGTTAAATCACGAGAAAAGTCTATTAAAATATTTCAAATTCGCTTGGTCGCCGTGTTCGTTTTGTACTTTACAGGTTTATGAAATATGCATAGGTAAACTTGTATCAGTACCCTTTATCACCGTACAAAATTGCAGGGTGATATCTGTAATAGTTTCGGAGATACAGGATTTCAGTGAAATATTTCGCACAGCCGCCATTTTGAGGTTATGTAAACAATTGAACAAAATTAAACTCCAGTGCATTACAATGTGTATAAACATTTGCTGTACCAAGTGTCATTATGTTTCGATGGTTAAATCGCGAGAAAGGTCTATTTAAAAGTTTCAACTTCTCTTGGCCGCCATGTTGGTTTTGTAGTCACCAGGTTTTTGAACGTCTCATAGGTGAACTTTTAGTAGTGCCCTTTATCACCATACACAATTTCAAGGCGATATTGGTAATAGTTTCGGAGATATTGAATGCTAGTGAAATATTTCGCACAGCCGCCATGTTGGATTGGTGAGACGTAAGAAAATTTGAAAGGCACGGTCGAGGTCGGCGGGAATAGTGCTATGAACGTACCGAGTTTCATTGAAATCTCTCCAGCCGTTTAGATTTTATTAGGGGGGACACACACACACACCTCACACACACACACGCACGCGCACACAAACACGGACAAAAGGTGATCTCATAAGCCTATTTTTTCAAAATTGAAAATAGGCTAAAAATGTAAATATTATGCCTTTTTATGTGCTAATAAGTGAAAAGTAGGAATTTATGTATTTATAGAAAAAATGCTTAAAATATGTATTTACATAAAAAATATTTATTTACCTAAAAATCCGAGCCCTAGTCATTACAAGGTTGGCAGTTCACGGTTTTCACCACCTACTCTGCAAATCAAAACACTTCCATGACACAAGTATAGACTGTGAGTGTACATTATGTGGAACAAGTAGTTCCGTGAAGTAGTATACAGCCTATTTTCATATATCCTATGTTAATTGCCACTATCAACATACAAAATTTCAGTTTGATTGCTGTAATAGATTCGTAGATATTGAGAACCGACTAAATATTTCGGATGGTCGCCATGTTGGATTTTATATATGTAGGTCCTAGAGTTATGTATTGTTACATGCAGATTATTGTGAACGTGTAGTATTCAAACTTCAATCGCATAATTAGGACACATGAAAAAACAACGAGATTTTAAATTTTTTCACAGCTGCCATCTTGAGGTCATGTAAACAATTGAACTAAATTAGATACCAGTGGATTACAATGTGTATAAATATTTCCTGTGCCAGGTTTCAGTGCGCTTGGAACATTAAATCGCGAGAAAGGTCTATTTAAAATTTTCAAATTCGCTTGGCCGCCATGTTCGTTTTGTAGTTAAACGGTTTTTGAAAGTCTTATAGATGGACTTGCAGTAGTGCCCTTTATCTCCGTACAAAATTTCAGGGTTTTACCGCTAATAGTTTCAGAGATATAGAATGCCGGTGAAATATTTCGCACATCCGCCATCTTGTGATTATGTAAACAATTGAACGAAGTTAGATGTCGGTGCATTACAATGTATATAAACATATACTGTACCAAGTTTCATTGCGTTTGGTTGGTCAAATCGCGAGAAACGTCTATTTAAAAGTCGCAAATTCGCTTGGCCGCCATGTTGGTTTTGTAGTTACGAGATTTTCAAAAGTCACATAAGTGAACTTATAGTAGTTCCCTATATCACCATAGAAAATGTCAGGGTAATATCGGCAATAGTTTCGGAGATATAGAATGCTGGTGAAATATTTCGCACAGCCGCCATGTTGGATTGGTGAGTCGTAACAAAATTTGAATGGCATGGTCCAGGTCGCCGGGAATAGTGCTATGAACTTTCCGAGTTTCATTGAAATCGCTCCAGCCGTTTAGATTTTATTAGGGGGGGACACACACACGAATCACACACACACGGACAAAAGGTGATCTCATAAGCCTATTTTTTTCAAAATTGAAAATGGGCTAAAAATGTGTGAACGGTACCACATGGAATTCTTTACAAGAAGAACAATGTCTATAAGTGATTATGCAAATATGTAACCCATCAATGTATCCTATATTTCAAGTTCTGGCTATTTGGCTGCATTAAATATATATAATTATTGGCTGTCACCGCTGAAGCCCGGGTTCGATTCCCGGCCTCAGCAAGTAATTTAATTCAGATTTGAAGGGTTGAACGGGGTACACTTAGCCTCGTGTGACAAACTGGGAAGAGGTGGGTTCAATTCCCGTCTCACCCGTCCTGGAAGTGGTTTCCCACATCGCCCCATAACAGAACAACCAACTGCGTATACAACTAAACTACATGCCGGGCACTGCTATTTGCTGAACACACACGCTCTATTAACCATTCTCAACATGGAGATAACCTCCATTCCCGGGGTTTGAACCCAATAAATCTCTTGTGCAAATCTAAGACTCGGTGTTCAAGTGCATAGCTATATAGGTTGGTTGGTTCCTCAGTTTAGGGGCTGCGACGATGCGGTCATGTAGCCCCGTGTTCTTTGGGTGTGTGTAGAATCTGTCTGATAACCGGTGTTAATTGTGATGGCTGTATTAGTGTGTGTTATCTGTGATTCAGGTAGAAGGACTGCAGACGTTTAAATTTTTCAAGTAGTTCCTACTTTTGCTACCAAATGCTACCGTCCACGATATCTAGATGCGGACGTGGCTACTAAATGCCATCGCAGTCAGCACCTGGCGGTGAACGTTGGAACTAATATAGCGTTATCAAACTAACCTACAAATTTTAGTTTCCACAAGTGTAGTTAGTGGAAGGTTCTTTTTCATGCCATAAATCTATGACATGGGACCGCCGGCTATACTTCCCTTCCGATGGAAGGCTTACTGAGGGATTTTTAATGCTCTTAAATAATCCGACGACTTCGGCAGGTTTTGAAACCGCGATCTTGGGCATAGAAGCTCAGCATGCTACCTACTACACCACCGACATAATTTTAAAGTTTCACTAATTACTGCAGGCATTGCAATAGCTCAGATTATCACAGTCTCTAGCAAAGCAAACACAAGCCAACTCCGTACAGGCCATGGAGTCCCTGGGAGTGGTGAAAGGTAGTGGCTTCCACCCTTTGTGACATCACTAGATGGATGGATCCCGCCGCCTTTGCTCCCAGGAATTACCCTGGTTTCCGAAAGTTTTAGTTTTGTTTCTAAAATCCACTATCTGGGTGGGGATCGAACCCACTCCCTTTCAGTTAGGGCTTCAGCTCCTCTGCCGACCACGCTATGTTACCCCCCTCATCAGGCTCTAGACAGAACTGAAACCGTCTCCACCAATACCTTCTCTGCAAGCGCCGTGACTGAGCATCTCTTACCAGTGTAAAGCCAAGGGCATTAATAATTCCCACAATACAATATGCCCCCACTGCGCTGTGAGTTGAGGCGAGTCCTTTGATACACAATTTAGGGATCAGGTAATGAACGTGGTGCGCTCTATTAACCATTCTCAACATGGAACTAGCCTCCTTCTCCGGGGCTTGAACCCAACAAATCTCTTTGTGCAAACCTAAGACCAGGTGTTAAAGCGCACGCATAGCCATATATTATTCATGTGCTATACAACCTGCAAATGAATACGCCTACCTGTTGGAATAAAATCCCTAGATGATACCCATAATTTTCAACATTGGACACGCGGAGTTTCTTTCCATGGGAGAGCCATATCCATCCTATGTTATAATCATAGCGTTAAAAATCCTTCAGTATGCCTTCCTTCGGAGGGGAAGTAAAGCCGGCGGTCCCATGTCATAGATTTATGGCATGTAAAAGACCCTTTCACAGACTAAACTTGTGTAAAGCAAAATTGTTGGGTTAGATTTCGTCAGAACGCTCTATCAAAGTTCCAACGTTCACCACTACAGTAGGTATCATTCATATCTGGTGGCGAAAGTTGGAACTACTTGAAATTGAACGGAACTTGTAGCTCACCCTTTAAGGTGTCCGCTGGAAGCAGCTACAGACTCAGGCGAGCCGAACATGTCCTCGGACACTCCCGGCTCTAAAAGCCATACGATAAATAAATAAATCATAGCAGTACCGGTAATAATAATTTGTATGTTCGTCCATGACGAAATGTAAATATTATATGTCAGAAAACTGTACTATAATGAGGCGCATTATAGTACAAGTTTTCATTACGATACAGTTTATCCCACCAATCAGAGCGCAAGAAACAGTTGTGTGACCAGTTAGGTAAGGATAGCATCGCACCTGCGCTGACTTCCACGGCCTCCTATTTTAAATTTCTCTGCGTGGCTAGTGTCATAGTGCAGTATTCAAGGATGCCATGGGCGAATACAAGGTGTTCTCTGCGTCCCATGCGCTCTGTTCAGTACATAAAACTGGCGAAATCTCGACAGATATTTATGAATATTTATGTTCGAACATAATAAAGTTATAATTATCGTCAAACATAAACAGTCGTCTGCATCTTGCCTATAATGGTAATTAAGACACTCGTAAGGAAATTATAAAACGAGCGTTATAGGCTTGTTGCATAATGTACTAATAATGAATTATTTATTGGCATATTGCCCTATTTGTGTCTTTTTGAAACCTCTATAGGGAGGAGATGTAAGAGCTCTCGCAGTAATCAAAACGTGCCTATAAACTACATATAAGGGGACGCAGTACATGGCGGTCCAGGTACTCACACCAAGAGCCAAATGACCAAACGAATCCCGCAAAACACACGGCAAAAATACAGACGATTTGCTGAGTTTTAATGTATTATTTTTTAGTCGGTTTACCCTCCAGGGTTGGCTTTTCCTTCGGACTCAGCGAGGGATCACACCTTTACCGCCTCCAGAGTAGTGTCCTGGAGCTTGAAACATCGGGTCCGGGGATATAACTGGGGACTTAGGACGAGCACCTCGCCCAGACGGCCTCACCTGCAAAGTGAACAGGGGCCTTATGAGGGATGAGTAGGGTTGGGAAGATTGGGAAGGATAGGCAAGGAAGAGGGAAGGAGGTGTCCGTGGCCTTATGTAAGGTACAGTCCGAGCATTTGCCTAGAGACGAAGTGGGAAACCATGGAAAACCACTACGAGGATGGCTGAGGTGGGAATCGAACACCCTCTACTCATTTGGACCACCCGAAGCTGAGTAGACCCAGTTCCAGTCCTCATACCACTTTTCAAATTTCGTGGCAGAGCCGGGAATCGAATCTTGGACCTCCGGGTTGGCAGCTAAGCATGCTGACCACTACACCACGGAGGGGACTATTTTTAGGCCTATTACTATTATTATTATTATTATTATTATTATTATTATTATTATTATTGTTTTATTCTTTTGACATCGTTATCACGGCAAATACCCGCTTATATTTTAAGTTACAGCCTGTTTCAGCCTTAGTAATGAACCATCTGTAGTGAAATACAATGTATGTAAATTACACTGTACAGGAACCTCAGATAGACCCTATCATTAAAGTCGTGTCCGCACTCTTCACGAGTCTCCTTCATTTGCAGAATGAGCTAAGTTTCCTTTTGAATTATCTTCGAGTCTTGCTGAGTGAAGGACTGAGCATTTTCACCAAGGAACTTCCTGGCAAGTGTTATAGAACTGCCTTCCGTAGTTCAATATATACAGGGTCTTTTATTAAAATAAGAGCGCCAAGCGGCGGCTTTGTTATCCGTGGCTGCGGTCACCTTGGCCGAGCTTGTGGCGCGCCAAGGCCCCCTGCTTTAAGCGTGTGTACAATCCTATATGATGCAGCGGCCTTGCTAGCGTGTGTACAATGCTGAAATCTTACTTTAGTTAGTTATAGTTAGTTAGTTATTGTTGATGAAACCGAAACCCCTACTTGTGCTAATTTTGTGAGTGATTTATTCGGAGACCGTTCAAGATTCTCGCCAATGTCATCTAGCTCATCCTCTGTTAAAACTGTTCGTGTGCGGGCATGTTTTTTATTGAGCACCGAGCCAGTAGTGTCAAAACGTATTTGCAATTACGTGAATCTGTGCTAGTGAAGGTGGCACTTCATCAGGAAATTGCTGAACAAATGCATCACGTATCCGCCGAGCAGACTCGTACTTAAAGTAAGTTTTACATAAAAAATACGATGTTGCAATGATAACTGACTCACCCTGTTAGCACTTGAGGTTTAGACTGGCGACTGAGCAACTGCACGCTTATTGCAAGGTCAAGTTTGGTAATGTCAATCTGTTATTTTTATACAGTCCATCGGAACTTGAAAAAAAAAACCAGCCATCGTATGTACTATGCGCTTGCTTTCAATACTCTAGGGGTTTCGGTTTCATCAACAATAACTAACTAAAGTAAGATTTCAGCATTGTACACACGCTAGTAAGGCCGCTGCATCATATAGGATTGTACACACGCTTAAAGCAGGGGGCCTTGGCGCGCCAAAAGCTCGGCCACGGTGACCGCATCTACGGTTAACAAAGCCGCCGCTTGGCGCTCTTATTTTGTATGAAAGACCCTGTATCTGCGGTTGCAGATTCAATACTGATTGACTGCTGTGGAGGGTTTTGGGTATAACGCCAGTTATAAGTTGGGGGCTCACATTCATGCACTAAAAACGATTAAAATATGCATGCAAGTATGCTCTGAAAAGTAGAAAATTAGCATTAAAAATTGAACAATATGCACTTAACAATACGCCAATTTTACTAACCCTTCTTTCCCTTCTTTGCCATAATATGTGCGGTCGTTCTTGCATGTTGTTCAAGTTGAAATTGCTTTTCACGTTTCACTTCCTTCGAGCATACTTGGCAATAGACGACAACGCCATCAGTTGAATAATCACTATTACCTGACACCCACTGATTTAGTAAATACTTTCTGCTGCTATTCAACCTTACCAAGAAACCATCTTTACTGTGTCACTTCAATAGAGTGTAGAGCACCCTCCTTTTCCTGTACTTCATTCCAATCGTTTTCAAAATGTCAAACAACTAACAAAAGAAAAAAAGGGAGGGGGGGATAAGAATATTTTGAACAAAGCATATCCTGACTAAGGATCCCCATTCCCTTCTTGAAATAGCCACGCTTAAAATACTGTTATCTCGTTATCTGTTGCTCAGAAAGTTTCTTATTAGCAATTTCCATCACGCAGGCAAAACTATTTTGTTCAAGATGTTTGAAATTATACATAATTTCAAATGTATATGCTAAAATATGCTGTTATAATCAGAATATACAAAAAATCAGATTAACCCGCAAAATATGCGTTTGCCTACGCATTTTCAAAAAATCTGGTCCCTATATATAAGTATGTAGCATCTAACCACATTAGTAATAATAATAATAATGAAATGAAAATCCACAGCCTGCTTCCAGTCTCCGACCGGGTCAGGAATGGAATGAATGAAGCCCCCATCTAGCGGCGAGGATATGAACTGTGCCGGCTGCCGAGACCTGACGCACTCCTCTGGGGCAATGATTAAATGAATGACAGATGAAATGAAATGATAGTGGAGAGTGTTGCTGGAATGAAATTTTGACAGGGAAAACCGGAGTACCCGGAGAAAAACCTGTCTTCCTCCGTTTTGTCCAGCACAGATCTCACATGGAGTGACCAGGATTTGAACCACGGACCCAGCGGTGAGAGGCCGGCGTGCTGCCGCCTAAGCCACGGAGGCTTAAAGTAATAATAATAAATAATAATAATAATAATAATAATAATAATAATATCGTATGGCCTCGGGTGCCGGGTGCAAGCTGTGTTATTTGACACCCAGAGGGTAGCTTGCATGTCGAATTTCGTCGTTCCTTGAAGCACTATGAAAGTCAAGGAGGTTAGATATCTAATCTCCTTGAACACTATAGCGCCTTCTAGTAGAGAAATGAGGAACTTTGTGTTGGCGGAAACTCCCGAGATTAATTTAGCCATTATGAACACGGCCTACTGAATTCAAATGGGTTCTTTAACATGCCAACATCGTATGACATGGTGTCGTAATTTTTGCCGCCTTTCAAAAAAAATCACTTACCACGGCCAGGAGCGAACCTGCAAGCTTTGGGGGTTAGTAGTCCGACACGTGACCACTCACCCACCGTGTAAACTATTAATAATAATAATAACGCAACAACCATAGAAGTGAACTATACCGTCTGTAAATAAGTTTGACGCGTTATACAAGTTTTCAAAAATGTATGTAATCCAAGCATATATATTTGTGTTTAAGTGTAATTAATAAACGAATCGGTCCATACTGAAAGGGCCTCGGTCACAATTTTGGTGAAAATGAGTTATTGCCAGAATCGTATTACTTGGGACTAAACTTACAAGCTATAACGAAGGGACCTCAGTCCCGTGCTCAGAAAGCAGAGAAAGGGCCTCAGTCCATATATCATTTGCAACACTGAAGACAGTTGACTTCCTCTCTTCCCGCGGTTCCTTATCTAATAGGCAACAATGAGTGGATTGTTGATGTTTATCGTGCGTTCACCTCCTCTGGTTCTCCGTGGACTTCGTCTGTATTCTGGCATAGAATAAAGAAAAATGGTATCAAAATATATCATATCGTGCAGAAAGGGCCTCAGTCCATCATCTTTATTTCATCACCCACACTAGGTTATCATTTGAATGTCAGGTTTTGTTATGAAATTATATTCAACATAATGGTGGCTATGGTACTGGATGGCTTTTCTGAACTAAAGATAAAAACGGTATCAAAATATATCATATCGTGCAGAAAGGGCCTCAGTCCATCATCTTTATTTCATCACCCACACTAGGTAAACATTTGAATTTAAGGTTTTGTTATGAAATTATATTCAACATAATGGTGGCTATGGTAGTGGATGGCTTTTCAAAACTAAAGATAAAAATGGTATCAAAATATATCATATCGTGCAGAAAGGGCCTCAGTCCATCGTCTTTATTTCAACACCCACACTAGGTAAACATTTGAATGTCAGGTTTTGTTATGAAATTATATTCAACATAATGGTGGCTATGGTACTGGATGGCTTTTCTGAACTAAAGATAAAACGGTATCAAAATATATCATATCGTGCAGAAAGGGCCTCAGTCCATCGTCTTTATTTCATCACCCACACTAGGTAAACATTTGAATTTAAGGTTTTGTTATGAAATTATATTCAACATAATGGTGGCTATGATACTGGATGGCTTTTCTGAACTAAAGATAAAACGGCATCAAAATATATCATATCGTGCAGAAAGGGCCTCAGTCCATCGTCTTTATTTCATCACCCACACTAGGTAAACATTTGAATTTAAGGTTTTGTTATGAAATTATATTCAACATAATGGTGGCTATGGTACTGGATGGCTTTTCTGAACTAAAGATAAAAACGGTATCAAAATATATCATATCGTGCAGAAAGGGCCTCAGTCCATCGTCTTTATTTCATCACCCACACTAGGTAAACATTTGAATTTAAGGTTTTGTTATGAAATTATATTCAACATAATGGTGGCTATGGTAGTGGATGGCTTTTCAAAACTAAAGATAAAAATGGTATCAAAATATATCATATCGTGCAGAAAGGGCCTCAGTCCATCGTCTTTATTTCATCACCCACACTAGGTAAACATTTGAATTTAAGGTTTTGTTATGAAATTATATTCAACATAATGGTGGCTATGGTAGTGGATGGCTTTTCAAAACTAAAGATAAAAATGGTATCAAAATATATCATATCGTGCAGAAAGGGCCTC
This sequence comes from Meconema thalassinum, assembly GCA_946902985.2. Taxonomy (NCBI): domain Eukaryota; kingdom Metazoa; phylum Arthropoda; class Insecta; order Orthoptera; family Tettigoniidae; genus Meconema; species Meconema thalassinum. The sequence continues at coordinate 747,844,002 of OX336388.2, forward strand.
AGTCCATCATCTTTATTTCAACACCCACACTAGGTAAACATTTGAATGTCAGGTTTTGTTATGAAATTATATTCAACATAATGGTGGCTATGATGCTGGATAGCTTTTTAAAACTGAAGACACAACTTGGGAATTAAACAGTTTTTTGAATTTTACTCAAAACTGACTCAACTGGACTGAGGCCCTTTCAGTATGGACCGATTCAAACATTGTAAACTAATAAGCCCAAGTGAACAGGACCTGAAGATGAACGCTTGATTTTCGAAACATGCCATCCGATTTAGTACCCCATTTTGTACATAAAAGGGTGTTAGTTTGTAATAATATCTTGTTTTTTTTGTTTGTTTCTTTTTGCAAGGTTAGGGTATGTAATACTTGTTTTCCGCCTAATGTCATTGAACACAATTTATGTGGACCGACTGAAAAGCTTTCTTTAACGGTATTAGGCATCACTGAAAAATGGCTTCTATCACTTCAGTAGATTGTAGAGCACCCTCATCTCCCCGTACTTTATTCCAATCGTTTTCAAAATATCAAACAACTTACAAAATAACAAGATGTTCAGTAAAGAACATATAGCCTACTTTCTCCTAAATGCATGGGTAAAGTTTTAACTCTTGGATATCATTGGATATTCGTTGTAGTAGCTTGTTAAAATACAACGTGTTATTCTTTTTCTTTTTCGTTCTTAGTCGTTTACCCTCCAGGTTGGTGGAACCCACGAACTCAGCGAGGGAACTCACCTCTACCGCCTCTACGGGCAGTGCCCTAGAGCTGGGAACATCGAATCGGAAGGGATACAACTGGTGAGGTGGGATTGGCACCTCGCCCAGGCGGCCTCACCTGCAAAGCGAACAGGGGCCTCATGAGGGAAGGTAAGGGATGGTTAGGATGGATAGGCAAGGAAGAGGGAAGGAGGCGGCCGTGGCCTTGAAGAAGGTACCATCCCGGCATTTGCCCGAAGACGGAAAACCACTTCGAGGATGGCTGAGGGGGAATCGAACCCCCTCTACTCATTTGGGCCACCCGAGGCTGAGTAGACCCCGTTCCAGTCCTCGTACCACTTTTCAAATTTCGTGGCAGAGCCGGGAATCGAACCCAGGACCTCCGGGGCGGCAGCTAACCATGCTGACCGCTACGCTACGGAGGCGACTTAAAATACAACGTGTTATACGGATATTAAACATGAATATAATATGCCCTTTGCTAGTGCTACCTCTGTACAAAATTTCATTCAATTCGGTTTCACCGTATTTGAATTGATATGGTGAATCGATTTGCACACATACATGGCCGCTGTCAGCAAACTATTGGGCTGATTACCTTGTAGTTCAGTCAAAAGATGCTTCCCACAAAAAGGTATGGTGTTGCAAACTTTGGTAGAGATCAAATGATTAGTTTGGTCGTAATTTGATTTAAGCTTTTAACATTTGGGTGGCCACCATTCCGTTTCCATCAAGATGGCGGCGATATAAAACATGACACTGAGGTGCCCTTTCCTAGTGCTACCTCTGTACCAAATTTCGTTCTATTCGGTTTCACCGTGTTCGAATTGATGGGGGGGGGGGGGGGCAGACATTCAGAGTACACACATTCACACACACACACTCACACACACACAAACAGACACGCAGACAGACACACAATTTTTGGCCCTGTGTTGATCTCATAAGTCTACCTTCATTTTTTGCAAAAATCGAAAGTAGGCTAAAAAGGAAATATAAGAATATTACTAGTTTGCTGTAATTTAATAAAACGAATTGCGTGTTGTGTTTAACTTTTCTCCCTTGGCAATTTACAAAAACAATGAACATTTAAAGCAACGTACACAATTTAAATGTCGACTAGGGTGTAATCAATAATTGCACTTTGCGCCCCACATCAAACAAAATGTTTGTCTTGCTAATGAAGTTTGTTCTCGCCCTAGCCTATATATTTAGCATATTATGTATATGCCGTGGATGGATGTTTCATACAGCGCCGTGTTTTTAATATATGGAGATTTAGTTATATGGAGCACTTTCAAGAGTAATTGTTATGAATACTTATCAACTTGCCTATAAGCATGCTAAAAACCTGTCCTACCGAGCACTAATACCTTTTTTTCAAAATTGAAAAAAGAAGATTGGGAAATATGAATACTGTACATTTATTTATTAAATTTATAGCCTATCTCGTCATGTAGGACTAGCAATTAACGAGGCCAAGCTATCTGTGGACGCAGTAGACGTGAGTTCGAACCCCACCGTTGGACTGGTTGGCCTTGATATGGTTCTCCGCGGTTTCCCATTTCCAGCTCCAGGTAAATGCTGGGACGGTACCTTGTGACAGGCCACGGCCACTCCCTTCCTTCTCCTTGCCCAGTTTCATTCATCTTCATCATTTCATCCAGGTTCTTTTCTTATCCCCCCCAGGGGCTCACATCTAGTGAGACGTGGGTAGGCGACCAAGGGGCCCCAGCTGAGTCCGGCATTGCTTCCACTTACTTGTGCCGGGCTCATCTCCGTCTTAATTTGCTGTCGACCTCACTTGGTCAACTCTTGTTCTCTTCCAACCCCGACGGTATTAGTGTATCCGAGGCCTAGGGGGTCTCTTCCTTTTTCCGCCTTAATAGGGCCTTCTCTCATCTTTTCTGTTACCCGCCTTCTGCAAGGGGTCAGCCTTCTTTTTCTTTTCATGTTATCTCCTGACTTCTGCTCATGGCCCTCAAGGAGGCCGGGTGTATGTAGCCCCACCACTTCTGGTGCACACTGGATATTGCTACACCCTCAGGGCCTCACGGCTGGTGAGTTCGGGAGTTGGTGACCCCGAGGGATTCCTGAGCTGGGTCCGGTTTCCCCCTTTTATCCATTACCTCTGGGACGGACCCTCTCCTCTTTCACTTTCCTATCTGCCTTTCATGGCTCTCCTTCTTCCCAAGTCCCTCAATCCGTATTCTTCGAGGGTTGAGGGCATTTCTTTTCCTCCTGTACTTTATTTGCCTTATTCTCCTTTTGTTTGCCATTCCTTCTTCTAGTATGTAGGTTAGTAGTTAGTGTTAGTTCCCATTTCATTATCATCTTCGCTATCATCCAGACCATTAGGGGCCGATAATCTAGATGTTAGGCCCCTTAAAACAACAATTATCATCATCATCATCATCTTTTCGTAGTCAGTTAACCCTCCAGGTAGGCTTTTCCCACGGACGCAGCGAGAGATCCCACCTTTACCGCCGCCAGGGCAGTGTACTGGAGCTTGACATCGGGTTGGGGGATACAACTGGCAAAGCAAACAGGGGGCCTTAAGAGGGATGGGAAGAATGGGAGGGATAGACAAGGAAGAGGGAAGGAGGCGGCATTGGTCTGACGGTGGATATCATCCCGGCATTTGCCTCTAGACGAAGTGAGAAACCACGGAAAACCACTTCGAAGATGGCTGAGGTGGGAATCTAACCCCCTCTACTCATTTGGAACACCCGAGGCTGAGTAGACCCTGTTCCAGTCCTCATACCACTTTTCAAATTTCGTGGCAGAGCCGGGAATTGAACCGCTGACCTCCGGGGTGGCAACTATGCACGCTGACCACTACACAAAGGAGGCGACTTCATCAAGGTTACAGGATAACATTAATTATTATTCCCCAGCCAATCTAATTGGATACATTCAGACTGTAGTTCGTAAATTTGACATTTGATGGGCTTATTCATTCTACATATTGCGTGATGATGCTACAAACTTTCATGGATGATGGCGGGAAGCAAATGGATCAATGTGAGATAAGGAACCATAGTATGGAAAAAATCAGTTGGTGGGTTCCTCAGTTTAGGGGCTGCGACAACGTGATCATGTAGCCCCGTGTACTTTGGGTGTGTGTAGAATCTGTCTGATAACCGGTGTTAATTGTGATGGCTGTATTAATGTGTGGTATCTGTGATTCAGGTATTACCCTTTCACGAATTGATTGCCGGCGGTCGAGATGGGAACTATTCTCTGAGTACTTGTGTCACACGTCACTCTGCTTCGTTGACAGGTACAGTTGCGCGAGTAGGATATGACTCAGCTGCAGTAGCTGTCCGTGGTGACATGACGCTTAACTGCGCTTCTAAGACAGGTAGCGCACGCAATGCTGCTTGACTTATGTGCATCTTGCACTGTGTCGTCACTGTGTCCTCCCTCCTCCTTACCCCGCGGGGCTCCTGCTACAATAATCAACAAACGGTGGCGCAGCCAGGCTCAGCGGCAATCAAATGTTAAACGGGTAATAGAAGGAATGCAGACGATTAATTTTTTCAAGTAGTTCCTACTTTTGCCACCAAATACTACCATCCACGACTCCTAGCTGCGGACGCGGCTACTAAATCCCATCACAGTGAGCACCGAGTGGCGAACGTTGGGACTAATAGAGCGTTATCACACTAACCTACCAATTTTTGCTTCCACAAGTGTAATTAGTGGAAGCTTCTTTTTCGTGCCATTAATCTATGACATGGGACCGCCGGCTTTACTTACCCTCCGAAGGAAGGCATACTGGGGGATTTTTAACGTTCTTAAAAATTCGATGACTTCGGCCGGGTTTGAACTCACGATCTTGGCATAGCAGCTCAGCATGCTACCAACTACGCCACTGAAGCCGCTAGGAAAAAGATCGAATCACAAGTTATAGGCAAATAATATCGTTTACCTGCACACGTTTCACAGGGTGCTACATTTACAACTGTTCAAAATGGCGTCCCCCTGCGTCAATGCAGGCATAGCATCGTATCACTTCAACTCGTCAACACTGACTCAAGCCTACAGTACAGACATCGTACACCGATCCAATCAGTAGGCCTACGCAGTGGAGTAGTTGAGTTATCTTCCTCTTCAAGAGTAATTGTTATGAATACTTATCAACTTGTCTATAAGCATGCTAAAAACCTGCCCTACCGAGCATTAATATGTTTTTATAGATACAAATATGAATACTGTACATTTCTTTATTAAATCGTACACCTCTTCTGCTCGTCTAGATTATCTACCCTTCAATCGTTGCACATTACAGTACATATATTCCACTGTCAGAGGTATCAGACCGATTTTTGCTTTAACTTTTGACTGCCGGTCGCAGTGGTGTACTGAATATGGCGTTGGTCTAATAATCCCAAGTTTGCGGATCAAACCCGACTGCAGTCGGTGGCATTTACTGGTCTAATAATCCCAAGTTTGCGGATCAAACCCGACTGCAGTCGGTGGCATTTACTGGTGTTTACACGTGCCAACCCCATGTTATTGGCTTCCGGCGCGTGTATGAACGCATGCGGGACGACATTCCGCCACCCCGGCGTCTGTTAAGAACTAGAATTGAGGATGGACGTTAAACAACTGCGATTATTAATAACTGTTGACTCGATCGTTTCCGGACGATGGGTCCTTATCTCAAATGGGTCCATTTGCCGTCCTCCATCATCTCTGAGAGATTGTAGCATCATCTCAGATACATCTTGTACATACAGTATACGCAGTTAGTAAGTTAGCTCTTGACTGATCTTGTATATTTTGTCTGTCAATTGCGTTCGTCTAGTGTTATATATTACTATACATAATAATTATTATAAATAATAACAATGATATTTTCTTTCTCTTTACAGGTAAGGATCGCTCTAGCATCTACTTAAGCTTTTCTGGCAGTGACATGGTACACCTACTGTAAGGTAAGGACTTACGATTGTACTACAGGGTTTTTCTCGGTCAGTGCTCCGCAATGCGCCCGCCGCCAGAAGATTTGTGTTGTGGGTGAGCGAGGCAGTAACCTTGCCCAAGCCCTTCCACTACCAGCGAACGATATGTACAGCCAAGACACGTACAATTTCTTCTTCTCAAGAAATGGATCAAATGAATTTGGAGATTTATTTAGCGTATGACATACAAGTACATACATTATTACAAATGAACAATAATTAAATGAACTAAACTACAAACAAACATCCAGACCTTGTATATGAGGCGCCTAGAATCAAAACCCGCCAAATCCATATTTTATGAAAATTGAGATAAGCATTGTTTCATATAGCTTTTGCTGCGCTGAATTCATTAAAACTATTATTTTGTTACAAAACCCGCTACATCCTACTGTAAAACGAAATCAAAGTTGAGGCTTAGTTGCAATATCCGCCAAGTCCAACGACAGTTTCGCCATTTTTGGTCACAAAACCCGCCACATCCACATCAGCCAATAGGAGCACCCAGATCCGCCATCTTACCTTCCATGATGCTTTGCGAAGTGTGTACTCTTTACCTACGTGCATTAGTCGGAGAATGTACCCCTGCCTGACGTGATTAGAATGGTTTATGTTGTTGTACTTTCTGATAATAATTTGTTTTGGATAATTTTGACAAAGAACGAGAAGAACAATAACATTCTGGTCTGGGTGATGTTTTCCACAGAACTGACATTTGCGAACACAAACGTGTCACGAAACCTGATTTTGATATGACTCACGTAAAGCCAGAAGCCATAAACAGAGGGATTGTCCTTCAGGCACAAGAAGTGAAAGATGTTTCGAGACTGCTTTCGAAGCATTCTGGAGAAAGATGGAGGGAAAATGTAGAGCTGCAGTTTTATTGCAATCTGCAAAGTCGTGGCGAACACGAAGAGAATGATGATGATTGAGAAACTACTATTGAGGATGAGGTAGAATCAGAAATTTTGTAGCTATAACTTCCAGTAAAGAATGTGATTTAATAGCTGAATGACGATAGTTTTGTCTCTAAAGGCCTGGACCATAGTAATTGAATATTAATTTAATTTGACGCTGTTCCTTATTATTGTTCAGTACTGTAGGCTACAGTATTCCCGGCCCCGTGGTGTTGGGGTAGCGCGCCTGCCTCTCACCCGGAGGCCCCGGGTTCGATTCTCGGCTCCGTCAGGGATTTTGGAAACTGACGTGAGGGCTGGAACGGAGTGCACTCCGCCTCGTGAGGACAATTGAGTAACTGACAGTGAGGCAGCGCCCCGATCACGAAAACCAAGATTAACGGCCGAGGGGACCCGATGTGCTGGTCATGCGGCACCCCAATATCTGCAGGCCAAATGGCTGGGGATTAGGCCCTTCACGGGCTGTAGTGCCAGGGGTTATTTACTGTACAGTATTATTACCCTTTCAGGAATTGATTACCGGCGGTGGAGATGGGAACTACTCTTTATGTAATTGTGTCACACGTCAGCTTGCTTCGTTGACAGGTACAGTTGCGCGTGTAGGATATGACTCAGCTCAAGTTTTGGATTTAACTGTCCATGGGGACATGAGCTCCTGTGACGCTTATCTGACGCAATGCAGCGTTACCTATGTGCAGATTGCACTCTGTCATAGCTGTGTCCACCGCTTCGCCCCGCAGAGCTCATGCTACAATAAACATAAACGCTGGCACAGCCACACTCAGCGGCAATCAAATCTTGAATGGGTAATATGAGTTTTATTCTTTTTCTGTTTATTCTAATAAAACACAACAACAATAACAACAACAAAACACAAAAATTATACGATTTTTTTATTTTATAACCTATATTTAGTTAACTTTCATTCAAATATTAATTTCTGAATAAAGCATACGCAGTTTCTTCAATCTCTTCGCAACTTCAAATGTATTAGGGCTCTTTGGTATCAAAACCTGCCAAATCCAAATCTTGGTAACAAACCCCGACAAATCCGCATTAATGCTTTATATTTTTCTACATACATTTTTAACTATATCGGGAATCAGCATCGTACTTCGTCACTGTTTTTAAAAATAATTCATTCATTTTTAGTGCAAAAAGTATTTCGTTTTTGGTATTGGTTCGTTTGTGACAGTTTTTGCCACTTTGCCGAAAAAGTGAAGGAATGGATTTGGCGGGTTTTGATTCTAGGCACCTCAGAGGCGCCTAGAATCAAAACCCGCCAAATCCATATTTTATGAAAATTGAGATATGCATTGTTTCATATAGCTTTTGCTGCGCTGAATTCATTAAAACTATTATTTTGTTACAAAACCCGCTACATCCTACTGTAAAACGAAATCAAAGTTGAGGCTTAGTTGCAATATCTACTAAGTCCAACGACAGTTTCGCCATTTTGGGTCACAAAACCCGCCACATCCACATCAGCCAATAGGAGCACCCAGATCCACCATCTTACCTTCCATGATGCTTTGCGAAGTGTGTACTCTTTACTGAACCCTTTATCCTCTGTTGGATAAATTATTCTATGTTTTATTTCTTCAATTAATAAATATTTCCACCAGCGTCATGAAAGTAGCCAGACGGAGATGAGGAAATTTCAAGCATTTGTTGGAGACAGCGGGGACATACCTGAAGCAGATTGACAAAAGGCTAAATACTTTAGATGTGAAAGGAAATAGCCTAGCGATGTGTCAGAAGGACAGGTGTTGGCCACCTCAAAATAGAAGCGACGCGCAGTGAGACATGGTTCTGGTATGTTCATTGTAATATTCGCGCCTAGAAGAAATATGATGCAGTAACGTGAGTGGCTGATGAGCATGCTAGACACTCCTACTAAGCCAAGATCTGCTAAAAACCGTCAAATTACAGAAAATGTGGGAACCAATGAGAGAAGAATGCCTATTTAGCGCGGCAGGTCTAGCGTGGGCACGCTCGGCTAGCATTCACGCGGGAGATCGCCTAGACAACATCTCTACGATCGATTCTAGGATTTATGGGCATATTCTTGACCTGCGCTATTTTTCGAGTTCAGTGATATTTATTTCATTCCTGTATCACTATTATTTTGTGAAATTTTTGTATAAATTCCCCCCCCCCCCATCAAGACCTAGGGCCAGTTCATTTATAAGTGGTGTGAAGAGCCAAGACATTGACTATTACTCTGTGCGTCTACGGACGTAGGCTGTTATTTTGTGTGTCAGTGGACACAGGCTTTTATACTTTGCGCGTCTAAGGACGTTGACAGTTATACTTTGCGTGTCATGAAGGACACAGAAATTATTATTAAAAGTGTTAAATTCAGTGTTAGATAGTCACAGTACTATATTTGTAGGGACAGTATCTTCGATAATTCGCCAACAGACAGTTTTGGGGAAAGTAGTACCCGAACGGCGAATTTAGTAGTCAGATATCAAGTGTATAATAATTTAATTTTTGAATCAGCACGAGAGATGACATCATTGACCATGGAGGAAGCCTGGAAATATCAAGACTCCGTCAAGATGGTTGAGATGAGATAAGAAGAATCCAGCTGGGAGATGGCTGCGGATGTTCTTTGACGGGTGGCTGGCTGAGGATGAGTACTGAATAATATTTATTATTATCTGATAAATTAACTTATGGTGTATGGGACATATTTTGTTTTGTAAATAATTTGCTTGTGTGATTAACGTAGTCTATTTAGTTTTGGTCTGACACACCTTTTGCTTGGAAACAGCTCGCATATATTATTAGTTGAAGGTTCTTTTCTTTTTTGTTGTTTTAACTAACGTAGCAATGTGGACAACCGTGTTTGCATATGTTACGCGATGCGGTTAAAAACGTCTCTCGGAGATATGTTGTGTTTCAGAAGTAGGACTGAAGTAAAAATAATTATACAGTAGATTGGAGGGTAATTAATTTCTTTTGTTTTATTATTGATCAGATTCAGTGAGAGTATTGCCTTTGGAGCAATGTGATTAGTGACGAAGAGCAGTCAGCTCTATCGTAGGTTTTAATATTTTTTTAAATTGTGGGCGAGCATCCATTCAGCCGATCTGTGTGAAAAAACGTATTGTCATTCCCAAATGTGTGTGTGTGAGTGTGTGTTTTTGTGTCATTACAAGCGGGAATTTCAGCGTAGACTGATTTCTGGCAGCTTGATGACAAATCCATATTGTGACCTCGCGAGGGCAATTCTGGATATTTTGATTAATGTCTGACCATATGTTGAAGTGGTTGAGTTTGTTGCTGTTGATTCCTTGAGATAACGGCACAGCTGGTCAGGTATTTATACACACTGGAGTGGGACAATGACAGGTGATTGAGGAAGAGGGGAGATGTTGCACAAGACGGACTGAAGGTTGCCAGCCAGGTCATTAGTGGAGAGTGCCTGTGTGGCTCAGTAATAACTTGAAATACAGAAATAAGAACTGATCAATGATAAAAATTGTTTAAATAAATGGGAGTTGCCTACGAATCACGATAATCTCCGAAGCGTTTGCTTAACATGTAGTTTTGTTCATATAAAGTAATGTCAGCCAGTCAGGCTTTTGTTGTTGTTGGTTTTATTCCATGTTTACATTTCATTCAGTGACCCGTGAGTCACATGCTTGCTGTATTTCCTTGTTTGTGTTGAGCAATTTGGCCAGTGTTGGCAGCTCATAGTCAAGTGCGTCTTCGCGCTAATGAGGGTCCCGAGAGAGATTCCTGTAAATAGTAGATTTAGTGCGTGTGTCAGCATTACTTTTAAGGGTTTTTATTAATGTCATGTTCCATATCGATAAACGTTGATTTACGAGATGATTGTTCGTAAGCATCGTGGCTGTTAACCCGTTGTAAACGAACAGTCATCCAAAGTACTCATTCCTCGTAGTTAGTCATTACGCGCACATAAAACCCAAATTGCAAGGTAGTGGAACCAGGATCCACATTTTAAATAAAGGGGGAGATCCGTCTGACTCCTCAAATTTATAGATATTCCTATCATGGGAAATTCAGGGAGGGTTGTTTTTACTTTATTGTTGTTTATTTCTTTTTATGCACTATTAGTCATTAAATCATGTTATTATTTTACATCTTGTCACCTTTCTTTCTTGATTTTTAGTTTATATCCTATGACCCTTACCTCAGTAGAGCATGTTGTTTGGCGAACGTAAACATCACATAGGAACTGAGCGCGACCCCTTGATTAAGATTTCTTACATTAAACACTGCTTTTCTGAAGGGTTCATAGGAGTAAACTGGCGCGGCCAAGCGTGGGGCGGTTCACTGTGGTGTAACGGCAAAGATTTTGCACATGTCAATGTAAGCGTAGTTGGGTTTTCAAACTGACGCAACAATGAAGGTGTAATTTTATTGCTGGTTCGCTGCTGGAACACATTTAAGTGGCGTATTTGAGTAAAACTGACATGCCGCAAGTGCAGGCAGATATGGCAGTATTTTAATCACCGGGAAGTGATATTTTATTAAAAGTAAGTGAGACGAAGAGGATACCGCCAAATGTGTGAAATATAAAGTAAAATCAGGAGTTTGCAATGTAAAATACGGTTCACGTTTTTGTCTATTGAATTAAAGTAAGAGGTAATATATGTGATACCGGGCGTCCAATGATTAATGTTAAAATTAGATTTGTTTAGAAAGTCAAACTCGTGAAAATGTTAGGAGGCTGTAGCCTTAAATGACAATTAATACTTTGATAATTAGTCAGTGTTAATACCAGATCAGGATAACAATTTAATGACTGAATATGTGTTTGGGTTTAAATTAAATTGAGTAAAGTTAGAACTACTCAGAGATGCAATCGACTAGTGGGATTAAATGTAAAAATAAATGAACTGAGTAGGGCAAAGAAATTAAATGTGCATTGGATTTTATGTGTGTGTCAAAGGGCATTGCTTTATGCCATTTCCCTAATGTCTCATATAAAGTGTGTAATATGGCAACGGTTGAACAGATTCAAGAAATCATTGAGAGTGCAGCTAGGAGAACACAGGCATTGTTGGACACTAAATTGGCGGAACAGAGTCAATCATTAAACAATAGTTTGTTAGAACAAAGTGAAGCATTAAACGCTAAATTATCAGAACAGAGTCAATCATTAAACACTAGTATGTTAGAACAAAGTGAAGCATTAAACGCGAAATTGTCTGAGCAAATAAACAATACTATGGTAGAACAAAGTGAAGCATTGAACGCGAAGTTATCCGAACAAAGTGAAGCATTAAACAATACTATGTTAGAACAAAGTGAGTCGATAAACAAATTATCGGAAGAAAGTGAATCATTGCGGACACAATTAAATAACAGTAGAATTGAACAAAATGAATATCAAGCGGAACAAGCTAGATTATTAAAAAGTGAAATTAATGACACTATCAATTCGCAGTTAGAAGCGCAGAACATTAAAAACACGAACCAATTAGCTTCGTTAACCGCAGAGATGAAAGATCACACTAATCAACAGATGGTATTACTGGCCCTAGATGTTAGTAAAAATAATTAAAAGCAATTAGACCAGATTAAGAAAATGGAAAGTATTTTTGATCAAAAACTTAGCATTCTGGATGAAACGGTGTTAGCTAAATTAGAGCAAATTGAAATAGCGTGCACTATGAATACAAGCGAGGTCAAGATAGCTCAGGAGAAGTTAGAAGGACGATTTATGGAAATGGAAAAGAGCGGCAAAGTCATTCAACTACAATTATCAGCGGTAGATGAAAATATATCCGGCATAATTAAAGATATGGATCGTCTCGAAATAAAATCAGCGGAGCAGTGGAAAAGCCTAGAAGCGGATCAGAGTCAATTAAGGAGTACCATCGAAGATAGGCTGAGCCAGATAGAAAGCAATCAGGATGACACTAAAAGCCAGATTGAAGAAAAAGTAAGCACGATTAAGGAGCAGATAAGGAAAGATTGGCGAAAAATGAATGTCGATTCTAAAGAGGAAAGATCCACCATCTTAAAAACAGTAGGCGAAAATCACACTCGTATTCAAGCGTTAGAGCAAGAAATGAAGAGCAAGCTTAAAGAACAGACGGACAGGATCATTAAAGCCGAACTCAGGTCATTAGAGCAATCGTCGATATTTAGAACGGGAGCATTGAAAGACAAGCAGGATGACTCAAATAGCCCGGAGGCAAGCACAGCAGGAAGTCAGACTCAGGCGGAGAGCCCATTAACAACAAACACGGAAGGGTTTCGCAAGAATATCGATAGGAGCTCAACACCACAAGACGGTCATCAGCCTACACAACTTATCCAAGTAATTCGCTCAAGTGATTATAAACCGCAGAAATACACGGAGAATTCAGGGGTAACACCTAAAGCTTTTATTAAAGAAATTGAAGACCATTACAATGACACTGGAGTACCTGAAGCACGTGGATTGAGGATGATGGAGAGATTTTTATCAGGAAATGTCCTTACATGGTTTTTAAGCTTCAAATATACATTTGGAACCATGTCAGATTTTAAATTGGCGTTTCTGCGCAAATATTGGTCGCCCGCAACACAACAGAGTCTAAGGATGGAGCTTTATTCTAGAAAGTACCAAACCACCCAGCAAACAAAATACTCAGATTTCTTTAACATGCAAATGTTAAAATTTCGCGACCTTGATTACCCTTTAAATGAAGCGGATCTGGTGATGACAATAGCGAGGCAATTGCCAGTCAACGTACAACAAGTACTAGTCGCAGCGAACGTTAGTACGGCCATACATGCAGAGCAGATATTACGCCAGATAGATGAGACTACGTCTCATAGTCATTATAGAGGAGGAAGACAGCTGGAGTTAGTCAATACGACAGAGGTCATAAAACCTAAGCAGGCGAACACTAAAACGCAGGGCACTAATACAAGCACTTCCACACCTAGGCGAAACCAGGAAAAAGGAGAAAACAGACCATACCAGCGTAACGAAAATAACTACAATAATAGATCATATCAAGGCAACAATAGGTATCAACAGAGAGGATATCAACATTGGCGTGAAAATCGAAGAAATGACAGGCCTTATGGAAGATACGGTGATTACAATGCTAATCAAAGGTGGAAAGGAAGAAGAGACCAAAATCAAGGAGAGCCACGAAATTATCGAAATGACTGGGATGATAGGCACGCTCAATCACAAAATTACCTAGAGGAATTACACGCTAGTCAAGGTGGAGAGCTAGGAAGATGGGAAAAAGCCATTGGGAACATGAAGAATCCTGATACACAGACTGAGGAAGCTGGAAGTCTACTGACACAAGAGGAATATCAAGGACATCGGCGACAAACGGATGATGGGAGTCGCACTAGAGCTAAAAAAAATGCTAAATTAGGATAAAGAAGACAGCCTACAAACGCAACAGTCGGAAGTTGAAGAGGGATGGATAGTAGCGAACATACAAGAATGGATTGCTTTGCCAGAAGACTGCCTGGAGGAGACGGTGAAACCACGGAACGATGAAATTAGGCAGTTACCCATTATTTACGCAAGGATTGGTGGAATTAATATAAGATGTTTATTGGATACGGGGTCACAGATCAGTCTGGTATCGGAGGCCTTGGTTCGAGAGTTGGGACGGAGTCAAAATATTCCTGTAATTCCCGTACCACAGCTCAAAGTGAGGGGTGTTATTCCTGAACGCACCGTCACTTGTAAACGTCAGGCATACTTAGAGTTGAACATATTGGAACACACTTTTGGGCAAACATTCATTATCATGGCAAAGATGAATTTCAATATAATTCTTGGTGCAAATTTTATTTGTGACTATCAAGCAGTGATCGATTTGCACAAGAATACTGTCAGTTTTAGAGAGTATGATCAGCTGAAGAATGTGGGATTGCATATGGATGAAATCACCACCGGAAGAGATGTAAATTCTTGGGCATTGGAAGCAATATCGGAAGAGACGGAAGAGGAGGTACGAAAGGCAGAAGATAACATCATAGAAGGAGCTGTTGTGGAACTAGATGAGGAGAGTGAATCCCAGGAGATATGGTCTTTATTAACGGAAGGAGACGACAGTGAAGCACAATTTGAAGAGTTACTACAGGAGCGGCTCAATGACATTCAACTTGGGGGTGAACACAGAAAGCAATTGGAAGAGATTTTAAGGAAGCACAAAACAGTATTTGATACAGTACCTGGAAAAATATTAAATTTCAAATATTCTATGCAAGTCGAGGACTGGTCACCTTTCAAAAGTAGATTGTATCCAATTTCTGAAAAATATCGTGTTCAAGTCAAGGTCATTATAGATGAGATGTTACAAGCTGGAGTGATAAGGAAGACACCGACACCTTATCTAAATGCGATTTTGGCAGTCACAAAACCAAATGGATCTATTAGACTTTGTTTAGATGCCAGAAATCTCTACATGAGACTCATTTTTCCTGAGTATGACAGAGCGCCAATTATCAGAGACGTACTAAAAGGCTTTAAAAACAAAAGCATTTATTCATCAGTCGATCTGACGAGCTCGTTCCACCATATTGAATTGGATGAGAAGTCACAGCTTCTAACTGGTTTCTTATTCGATAACCAAACGTTTTGCTTCGTTCGAATGCCCTTAGGAGTCAAAACAGCGGGATGTGCCTTAATCCGAGCCCTGGACCGGAATCTAACCGAGGAAGTTAAGGAGATGACGGTACGCTACATTGATGACATTTTGCTGGCATCCGACAACATTGAAACTCACATGGAAAATTTAGATAAAGTATTGGGCAACCTGAATGCATCGAATTTCAAAGTAAATCTGAAGAAATCGCATTTCTTCAAGAGCGAGATCTTATATTTGGGTCACATCATTGACAAGACAGGAACGGAACTAGAGCTGTTGGCCATACTTCATGCGCTACAACAATGGAAACGAATAATTTATGGCTACCCTATTGTTGTCAGGACTGATCATAAAGCACTAACATTCTTGTTTAAGACGTCGATGGCAAGCGAACGTGTGACACGTTGGTCTATATATATTCAGCAGTTTAGCATTGAGATTGAACATTGCCCAGGGAAGATGAACGTGATTCCGGATGCACTCAGCAGGAACCCAGAGCCTGATAATGAAGAAACAGCGATGGTACAACACTTGGAGTTAACACCGAAGGACCGGGAATTCTTGGAGGAGTTACGTGAGATACAGCGAGAACAAGAAGCGGAGCCATGGAAGATGCTATTAATTCAATACTTCAGAAAGCAACTACCTTCAGGAACACCTGCATTTCGAGAAGCGAAAGCCAAAGAAGGAAGATATGTTTACGTCAACAATTTGCTGCACAGATGGGTAGATAATGACCACACCAAGTTACGCATATTAGTACCTGCTTCGTTACAACGAGGACTGACATGGCATACTCACGAAAGTTACGGTCACGTGGGCGTAGATAAGTGCGAAGCGACAATAGGAGAGACATTTACATGGCCACGTATGAGAACAACTATATGTGACGTCATAACGACTTGTGATCCTTGTCAGAGGACAAAGCCCAATAATTATTTAATGAGGCAGTATCCTAGACCATTGCTACCTCAGAAACCATGCGAGCTACTGGCACTCGACTGTTTCGGTCCAATCCCGAAGGGAAGGCGAGGTTGCCGACACTTACTAGTATGCATTGATGTGTTTTCTAAGTTTGTCGTATTATGCCCCATTCAGAAAACTACTTCAAAACAGGTACTCAGTCGTATTCGGAATAGAGTTATTCCAATCCTTGGAAAACCAGAATTTATATTATCAGATCATGGCAGCTATTTCACAAGCGCCGAATTCAAGAAAGGTATGGAGGACATGGGTATAAAACACATTTTAAGCAGTATCCGACATGCCCAAGCAAATCCAAGTGAGAGAGCAATTAAGTGTGTAACATCATATTTGAGAATCTTCATTCCAAATGAGCATCACAGATGGGTGGATAAAATCAAGGATGTAGAGACATGCATGAATTCTACCAGGCACGAGTCAACAGGACAGATCCCTATGGTCCTACACAAAAACGAGTATCCAGTGAGATCGTGGAAAAGCATCATTAACTGCCCACAAGATCCAATGATAGCACCTGACCTGCGAATTGAGAGAACGAGAGCCTACATGAGGAAACAAGCAGACCGCAGATTACGGCGAGTAAGAAATAAGAGGTTTCACAGTGATCTTGAAATCAACCAGCTCGTTTTGGTGAAACGACCCGCTACATCGGACCCAGAGAAGAAGATCTTCAGTAAATTCTGCGAAAAGTTCATAGGACCCTATTCTATCGTAAGAAACCTTGGAAATAATGCTTACAGAGTGAAAGGATTGAGTACAGGAACAATGTCAGTCTACAACGCTGCCAACTTAAAAAAGTATCGTAGAAGTGAACCATGGGAGCTCCGAAATAATGATGCAGTTTGAATATATGGACGTCCTACTATCAACAAAGTGCACGGGGAGCAGTTGAGTACGGCACGTGAAGGAGGAAGTAGAGTTGGTGTTGACAAACATTAACGAGGCGAGCAGAGTGTTGCCCAAGGCACCTGTGCGTCATGCAAGCAGTTGAGAGAGTCATTATGAGCAGGATGTGAAACGAGTAAATGCCATTCAAGACAGGAGCGACTAGACCAAGTAATAGAAAAGGGGTGATTCCGAAATAAAACAATTGGCCTACGGAAGTCTTTTAAAATTGTCGACTTTATTCCTAAGTTCGAAATTTTGTGAGTGGGAGAGTTGTGAACCCTTTATCCTCTGTTGGATAAATGATTCTATGTTTTATTTCTTCAATTAATAAATATTTCCACCAGCATCATGAAAGTAGCCAGACGGAGATGAGGAAATTTCAAGCATTTGTTGGAGACAGCGGGGACATACCTGAAGCAGATTGACAAAAGGCTAAATACTTTAGCTGTGAAAGGAAATAGCCTAGCGATGTGTCAGAAGGACAGGTGTTGGCCACCTCAAAATAGAAGCGACGCGCAGTGAGACATGGTTCTGGTATGTTCATTGTAATATTCGCGCCTAGAAGAAATATGATGCAGTAACGTGAGTGGCTGATGAGCATGCTAGACACTCCTACTAAGCCAAGATCTGCTAAAAACCGCCAAATTACAGAAAATGTGGGAACCAATGAGAGAAGAATGCCTATTTAGCGCGGCAGGTCTAGCGTGGGCACGCTCGGCTAGCATTCACGCGGGAGATCGCCTAGACAACATCTCTACGATCGATTCTAGGATTTATGGGCATATTCTTGACCTGCACTATTTTTCGAGTTCAGTGATATTTATTTCATTCCTGTATCACTATTATTTTGTGAAATTTTTGTATAAATTCCCCCCCCCCCCCATCAAGACCTAGGGCCAGTTCATTTATAAGTGGTGTGAAGAGCCAAGACATTGACTATTACTCTGTGCGTCTACGGACGTAGGCTGTTATTTTGTGTGTCAGTGGACACAGGCTTTTATACTTTGCGCGTCTAAGGACGTTGACAGTTATACTTTGCGTGTCATGAAGGACACAGAAATTATTATTAAAAGTGTTAAATTCAGTGTTAGATAGTCACAGTACTATATTTGTAGGGACAGTATCTTCGATAATTCGCCAACAGACAGTTTTGGGGAAAGTAGTACCCGAACGGCGAATTTAGTAGTCAGATATCAAGTGTATAATAATTTAATTTTTGAATCAGCACGAGAGATGACATCATTGACCATGGAGGAAGCCTGGAAATATCAAGACTCCGTCAAGATGGTTGAGATGAGATAAGAAGAATCCAGCTGGGAGATGGCTGCGGATGTTCTTTGACGGGTGGCTGGCTGAGGATGAGTACTGAATAATATTTATTATTATCTGATAAATTAACTTATGGTGTATGGGACATATTTTGTTTTGTAAGTAATTTCCTTGTGTGATTAACGTAGTCTATTTAGTTTTGGTCTGACACACCTTTTGCTTGGAAACAGCTCGCATATATTATTAGTAGAAGGTTCTTTTCTTGTTGTTTTAACTAACGTAGCAATGTGGACGACCGTGTTTGCATATGTTACGCGATGCGGTTAAAAACGTCTCTCGGAGATATGTTGTGTTTCAGAAGTAGGACTGAAGTAAAAATAATTATACAGTAGATTGGAGGGTAATTAATTTCTTTTGTTTTATTATTGATCAGATTCAGTGAGAGTATTGCCTTTGGAGCAATGTGATTTGTGACGAAGAGCAGTCAGCTCTATCGTAGGTTTTAATATTTTTTTAAATTGTGGGCGAACATCCATTCAGCCGATCTGTGTGAAAAAACGTATTGTCATTCCCAAATGTGTGTGTGTGAGTGTGTGTTTTTGTGTCATTACAAGCGGGAATTTCAGCGTAGACTGATTTCTGGCAGCTTGATGACAAATCCATATTGTGACCTCGCGAGGGCAATTCTGGATATTTTGATTAATGTCTGACCATATGTTGAAGTGGTTGAGTTTGTTGCTGTTGATTCCTTGAGATAATGGCACAGCTGGTCAGGTATTTATACACACTGGAGTGGGACAATGACAGGTGATTGAGGAAGAGGGGAGATGTTGCACAAGACGGACTGAAGGTTGCCAGCCAGGTCATTAGTGGAGAGTGCCTGTGTGGCTCAGTAATAACTTGAAATACAGAAATAAGAACTGATCAATGATAAAAATTGTTTAAATAAATGGGAGTTGCCTACGAATCACGATAATCTCCGAACCGTTAGCTTAACATGCAGTTTTGTTCATATAAAGTAATGTCAGCCAGTCAGGCTTTTGTTGTTGTTGGTTTTATTCCATGTTTATATTTCATTCAGTGACCCGTGAGTCACATGCTTGCTGTATTTCCTTGTTTGTGTTGAGCAATTTTGCCAGTGTTGGCAGCTCATAGTCAAGTGCGTCTTCGCGCTAATGAGGGTCCCGAGAGAGATTCCTGTAAATGGTAGATTTAGTGCGTGTGTCAGCATTACTTTTAAGGGTTTTTATTAATGTCATATTCCATATCCATAAACGTTGATTTACGAGATGATTGTTCGTAAGCATCGTGGCTGTTAACCCGTTGTAAACGAACAGTCATCCAAAGTACTCATTCCTCGTAGTTAGTCATTACGCGCACATAAAACCCAAATTGCAAGGTAGTGGAACCAGGATCCACATTTTAAATAAAGGGGGAGATCCGTCTGACTCCTCAAATTTATAGATATTCCTATCATGGGAAATTCAGGGAGGGTTGTTTTTACTTTATTGTTGTTTATTTCTTTTTATGCACTAGTAGTCATTAAATCATGTTATTATTTCACATCTTGTCACCTTTCTTTCTTGATTTATAGTTTATATCCTATGACCCTTACCTCAGTAGAGCATGTTGTTTGGCGAACGTAAACATCACATAGGAACTGAGCGCGACCCCTTGATTAAGATTTCTTACATTAAACACTGCTTTTCTGAAGGGTTCATTACCTACGTGCATTAGTCGGAGAATGTATCCCTGCCTGACGTGATTAGAATGGTTTATGTTGTTGTACTTTCTGATAATAATTTGTTTTGGATAATTTTGACAAAGAACGAGAAGAACAATAGCATTCTGGTCTGGGTGATGTTTTCCACAGAACTGGCATTTGCGAACACAAACGTGTCACGAAACCTGATTTTGATATGACTCACGTAAAGCCAGAAGCCATAAACAGAGGGATTGTCCTTCAGGCACAAGAAGTGAAAGATGTTTCGAGACTGCTTTCGAAGCATTCTGGAGAAAGATGGAGGGAAAATGTAGAGCTGCAGTTTTATTGCAATCTGCAAAGTCGTGGCGAACACGAAGAGAATGATGATGATTGAGAAACTACTATTGAGGGTGAGGTAGAAACAGAAATTGTGTAGCTATAACTTCCAGTAAAGAATGTGATTTAATAGCTGAATGACGATAGTTTTGTCTCTAAAGGCCTGGACCATAGTAATTGAATATTAATTTAATTTGACGCTTTTCCTTATTATTGTTCAGTACTGTAGGCTACAGTATTCCCGGCCCCGTGGTGTTGGGGTAGCGCGTCTGCCTCTCACCCGGAGGCCCCGGGTTCGATTCCCGGCTCCGTCAGGGATTTTGGAAACTGACGTGAGGGCTGGAACGGAGTGCACTCTGCCTCGTGAGGACAATTGAGTAACTGACAGTGAGGCAGCGCCCCGATCACGAAAACCAAGATTAACGGCTGGGGGGACCCGATGCGCTGGTCATGCGGCACCCCAATATCTGCAGGCCAAATGGCTGGGGATTAGGCTTTCCACGGGCTGTAGTGCAAGGGGTTATTTACTGTACAGTATTATTACCCTTTCAGGAATTGATTGGCGGCGGTGGAGATGGGAACTACTCTTTGTGTAATTGTGTCACACGTCAGCTTGCTTCGTTGACAGGTACAGTTGCGGGTGTAGGATATGACTCAGCTCAAGTTTTGGATTTAACTGTCCATGGTGACATGAGCTCCTGTGACGCTTATCTGACGCAATGCAGCGTGACCTATGTGCAGATTGCACTCTGTCATAGCAGTGTCCTCCGCTTCGCCCCGCAGAGCTCATGCTACAATAAACATAAACGCTGGCACAGCCACACTCAGTGGCAATCAAATCTTGAATGGGTAATAGCCTATGAGTTTTATTCTTTTTCTGTTTATTCTAATAAAACACAAGTTACCCTTAAAACAACAATAACAACAACAACAAAACACAAAAAATTATACGATTTTTTAAAATTTTATAACCTATATTTAGTTAACTTTCATTCAAATATTAATTTCTGAATAAAGCTTACGCAGTTTCTACAATCTCTTCGCAACTTCAAATGGATTAGGGCTCTTTGGTATCAAAACCTGCCAAATTCAAATCTTGGTAACAAACCCCGACAAATCCGCATTATTGCTTTATATTTTTCTACATACATTTTTAACTATATCGGGGATCAGCTTCGTACTTCGTCACTGTTTTTTAAAATAATTCATTCATTTTTTAGTGCAAAAAGTATTTCGTTTTGGGTATTGGTTCGTTTATGACAGTTTTTGCCACTTTGCCGAAAAAGTGAAGGAATGGATTTGGCGGGTTTTGATTCTAGGCACCTCATATACTCAATACATTTTGGCGTTGCCGATAAGAAGTCTTCAAATCGCCGTCTGTATGCTCTGATGCTGCAGACCTCCCTGATGTGCTCAACAGTGTGACGCGGCGCACCACAATCGCATACTGGTGAGGAGAACATTCGCCATTTAAAAAGTGAATCCCCGCATCTGCCATGACCAGGTCATAAGGCGGTTGAGCATTGACCATACCTTGCGAGGTTGATCAAACCCAGGAACTGTCTCACTGACGCATGACATTGCCTGGCTTGTAGCTGGAGCATTTTGGGTCGATTCTCTCCTCCAGGAATCGGTGGTGTTTAATCCGATTAGGTTGCTGACAAGTGCAAGAGGTGGATGTCTCGAACGGAGTCCGTTGATCCTGAGATCTGAGATGTCAGAGTGTACCGGTAGTCCAGTGCTCGCTACGATATTGTTCTATTCTCTAATCAAAGCTACTTTCCTTCGCAGATTAGGGGGAGGTATGTTACTTAGGACAGGTAGGCAGATGGCGGGTGTAGATTTGATTGTTCCCGAAATAATGCACATAGTACTATTAAGCTGGACATCAACTTTGTTTATGTGGGCGCTGTTCAACAATACTGGTGCACAGTACTCCACCGCAGAGTATACCAGGCTCAACGCTGACGTCCGCAGAGTTGTGGCGGATGATCCCCATGTGGTTCCACAAAGCTTTTGTATGATATTGTTTCTTGTTCTCAGTTTCTCAGCCGTTTTTGTGGGGAAATGAAATGTCATCACAGTAGGTTTCCATGTGACCGGGGCCAGCATGTAAGCAAAGTTTCACTGAGATCAGAAGACTGAATATCGTGATGTTTCTTTGTAAGTAGAGGATCTTTAGAAATATAAGTTACATGTTTAGTGAGAAACTGAGAGACCGGTTGTCACTTGGAAGATACTGTTGTCCACTTTGCCGCATCTCAGTTCGTTGACGATGTGTGACATACAGCAAGGCTACGAACCCGATGCAACTTGGAGCAGAATCAATATCATCTGCGTTCACTGCTCTGGGCTCACGTGGGATTACTTTGGGCGTTCAAAAATGATTTGCACTACAATTTTATTTCGTTCATAGGAACCATTTATTGAACAAACTCATTCAGATTACATTACAGGTATTCCCGCCAATCTCTATGCACTTCGTAGAACGTTCTGCAGCTTCCGTATTTGCATAGCAAACCATTCCTTGGGAGTATCCTAGCGCCACTGTTGGATAACTGCATCGAGTTCGTCATTGGTGGTGAACGTCTTACCCCGCATGCCCTCTTTCATTGCGTCTAATAGAGCATAGTCGCTAGGAGCCAGATCCGGCGAATATGGAGGATATGTTGCAGCACAGTAAACCCTAGTTCACGAATGGTGGCAATGGTCTGGCGGCTTGGTGCTGTCTCCCCACATATGGCTACTAACCTCGTGTGGATTTCTGAAGCAGTCACGCCTTTCCTCCAGAGAAACCCCACTGCCCACCTTTGCCCGTGCTTGTCGGCTTATGTTGTTTCATCGATGTCCTTAAGCGTACTCGCACACCGGATCATTTGCCGTTCCAGCGCGCTACCTATGGGAAGCAGCAACAGCATTTGGAGGCATTTGACAGTACTACAGGGTGGGTGTGAAATAACTAGTTATTGAAATTTACGTATAATTTTATGTTTGCAGAGTCATTTATTTGAAATTAATACAGTATGTAAACTGTTATATGGGAATATGATTGCATACCACACAATTCCATTACATTTTGATGTAGGCACCTGTGGCGTCGACCAATCTCCTCAAACGACCTGGAATGGAATCCACAGCTTTCTGTAGGAAGTTGTGTGCGACGTTGGTAAGAACATCCCGAATCCGTGCTTCCAATTCGTCCAATGTGCGAGGTTTCGCCCGGTACATCTCCTATTTTACCCAGCCCCATAAAGAAAATTCACAGGATGTCAGGTCTGGACTTCTTGCAAGCCATTCATGAGGTACGCGTCTCCCCAGCCAACGTTCTGGAAACTTCTCATCCTACCAGTTCCGCACGACATTTGCAAAGTGAGATAATGTCGGTGGTATTTTCCCTTCCAGATATCGTGGGCCAAACGTTGTCCTGAAGCATTTGAAGGTAGCGTTCCCCGTTAATTGATAATTGTGTCACGCAGGATGGGCCGATGACATTTGTAGCTAGCCATTATTCCACACCACACGGTCACTTTTGGACGAGACTGCATCTTCTCCACCGTAACTCCAGGATCCTGTGCCACCCAGTAATGATGAAAATGAAAATCCACAGCCTGCTTCCAGTCTCCGACCGGGTCAGGAATGGAATGAATGAAGCCCCCATCTAGCGGCGAGGATATGAACTGTGCCGGCTGCCGAGGCCTGACGCACTCCTCTGGCCACCCAGTAATGATAATTGTGCCAATTATAATAATAATAATAATATAATATCGTATGGCCTCGGGTGCCTGGTGCAAGCTTTGTTAATTGACACCCAGAGGGTAGCTTGCATGTCGAATTTCGTCGTTCCTTTGAACGCTATGAAAGTCAAGGAGGTTAGATATCTAAATTCCTTGACACTGCAGCGCTTTCAAGTAGAGAATGGAGGAACTTTGTGCTGGCGGAAAATCCCGAGATTAATTTTGCCATTGAATACGGCCTACTGAATTCAAATGGGTTCTTTAACATGCCAACAACGCACCGGTACGACATGAGTGTCGTGATTTTTGTCGCCTTTCAAAAATAACTTACCGTGGCCAGGAGCGAACCTGCAATCTTGGGGTTGGTAGTCCGACACTATAACCACTCACCGGCCGTGGCAAGCTATTGTGCCAATTGACAAAGAACGATCGAATTCCACACCTCACAGAGCGAAGCGATCTGTGCTCATTGTCTTACTGTCAGGCGATCGGCCATCTTTGTTATTGTTGAGTGTACCGCCTCTCGCGGCCACCGTCGGTACTATGCAGCATGAAAAATCACTATCCTAAATGTCCTGTATGTTTCCACTATTTCAAATATTATTCCATCAATATTAAACACTTAACAGCCGTTTAAAAATACCTAGTAACTTCCCGCCCACCCTGTACAGTCGATCTTCACGCATACATCGACACACATATCAAACTGCTATTTTGCAGGAGTTATAGGGGGAGTGCCAATCATTATTGAACGACCTAAATACTTTGATAATGCTATTCGATTACGTTGCTCGTGTTTATGCTGATAACTGAGATAATAAAACGACGCATAAAATCGTTCTAGGTCCATCCCTTTACAGGATTTACTTATTTCCTGGTGTACCTTGTGGTTAGTTATGAGAAAATTCCCGTCGGAAATATTCCAGCACAAAAGTTCTCGGCGGTCAAAAGTGTCAAAATTTAGTGGGAATATTGTTACGTGCCACCCCCTAGTGACACTTCCGTTAACTGGATTACGGTGGGTAGAAAGCACAACAAAAATTGTTCCTTTAAAGAAACTTATTAGCTTTATTGCGGGCCAGAAAGATACACCACACAAATAGCAAATACAAGCAATTAGTATCTCACTCTAGTTTCCTCTTGTAGGGAACACTTGCCTTTCACTTGTCAATAAGCCACAGAAGTTAATCCCTCCTAATGGGACCGGTGGCCTCGATAGAACTACCTGCAACACTTCCTTAAATACGCAAGCTACAGTTATTTACGATAGCCGGTCACTCACCACTACACTCGGCTTCGCTGTCCGCTGGCTAGGGAAACAGCCCCCGATGTTTTCGCAATTCACCACTGGAAAACACACTCGCTCAAGACACCTCCGTAGGCTTCACACTCCTTTGCTGTCAAGAGAATCAGCTTCACTAGGGTTTCGCAAGTCATGTCACCAACAACTGTCGCTCAGGTAAAAGCTCGCACTAGCTCGAAAAACACTGTCCACCTCGCCGGCCAGGTCGCTCTTATATAGCAGGCTGGTGACTCAATGAATGCTTCTAGACCCGTCCAAGACTCACGGCTTCTCAAGATTTCCATCACTGGCTGGGTCACGAATATTCTGGACCATCCCTTTGTCCTAGTAGCCCTGTTGCGTAAGGCGCAGGTAATACACAGAGGCAGAGCATAGCCCGGGGGCGGCGGTGACTCACGCGGCGAGGCGACGAAACAAACTCACAGCCGTAACAATATTTAAATGAGTAGAAACTGAAAACTCGGAATATTTCTTTACCTCTAAAATATAAAAAAATCAAAATTTCTTATTACAGTTTCTTTTCTTTCATTTCATTAATATTGTGAAGAGGTAACATTGTGCTATAAGAATTGTTTAAAGTGCAACATTTACTAATGTTATTGAGTAATGAAATACATTTTTGAGAAGTTCAGAAAAAATAACTTCTCAATTGTCTATTTTTATCTACCCCTTATTAATCCCGTTTCCAACGGAGTCGGGGATGAGATGCGATAAAATTCCACGTGGCTGATGGTTTCTACGGTCAGATGCCAACCTCACGATAGGAGTTAATGAGAGATGAAATGAATGAAGATGAATGAAAGTTCAATTTCAAGTGATTTTGGCTACCATACGCTACTGTCACGAACACCCAGTGGCGAACGTTGGAACTTGATAGAGCGTTTTTCACCATATAACCTACAAATTAGCTTGCCACGGTGGGTGAGTGGATAGCGTGTCGGTCTACTAACCCCAAGCCTGCAGGTTCGCTCATGGCCGTGGTAAGTGATTTTTGAAAGGCGGCAAAATTTGCGACACCATGTCATACGATGTTGGCAGGTCAAAGAACCCATTTGAATTCAGTAGGCCGTGTTCATAATGGCAAAATTACTCTCGGGAGTTTCCGCCAACACAAAGTTCCTCATTTCTCTACTAGAAAGCGCTATAGTGTTCAAGGGCTTAGATATCTAACCTTCTTGACCTTCATAGTGCTTTAAGGAACAACGAAATTCGACATGCAAGCTACCCTCTGGGTGTCAAATAACAAAGCTTGCACCCTGCTGCCGAGGCCATACGATATTATTATACCTACAAATTTAGATACACACCAACAATTGTAGTGGTAGGTTCTTTTACCTGCCATAAATCTATGACATGGGTCCGCCGGCTCTACATGCCCTCCAAAGGAAGGCATACTGAAGGATGTTACCGCTCTTAAAAGCCCGGCTACTTTGACCGGGTTTGTACCCGCGATCTTGGGCATAGCAGTTCAGGATGCTACGGACTACGCCACAGAATCCGCCAAATAATAACTTCTCAATTATATGGTTAATTAAATAATTACAAAATTAAATGATTTTCAGTCGGTGAACACGATTGTACCCAAATTGTAATGAATGTAATTCCGTAACCTGAAATAAATTACATTAGATTAATTAATTCATAATTGAATCCATAATTCAAAATTCAATTAATTTATCTCATGTAATATTTTTCACCATCTGAAAAGCATTCACATTTTGTTTTCTAAGGCAACACTGAAAAATAGACTTCCAACACAATAATACATAATTACATTTTAAGTCTTTCAATCTTACATTGAATCACTCTCACGGGCTCACTTTTCATCGGGAACGCCATTTTATCAGAATCATTTTCATCCTCTTCCTCTTCCTCTTTCTCCAAATAAGTGTAGACTATGTATAATCTGAAACTGTGTCTGTGTCAATGTGTGGATATGATGATGACTTTGGGAGTGGTTCAAATGAAATATCTGGGGTTCCTATCACCTCTCTTTCTTTAGGATGGTTCGTGAATTTCTAATTGTGTGAAATACTGTAAAATGTTATCTTCCCAGCCCTAGCTGAGGTCAATGTTAAAGTGAAGTAAAGTAAAGGA
Organism: Meconema thalassinum; assembly: GCA_946902985.2. Lineage (NCBI taxonomy): Eukaryota > Metazoa > Arthropoda > Insecta > Orthoptera > Tettigoniidae > Meconema > Meconema thalassinum. The sequence continues at coordinate 747,871,527 of OX336388.2, forward strand.
AAGAAATTGCCGACAAATTTAATATGCCCAGTCTGGAAATATTCCCAAAAAACGACTGGAATATTCGCACATAAATTTCTTTCCACGGGAATATTTGCATGAGATACTCCCAATTTGTTTAATGTGAAATGCAAGGAAAGATAATTGCTGCCAATCAAATGATAACCTCTTTCTCTCTTTTTGTCGAAACTAGTCTCAGAAAACTACTCAATGAAGATATCTCTTGAGAAAATTAAAATAATGGCCTTTTGTGGCACTGAACCAGTAAGAAGTAAGATCTGCTTGCATAATAATATTTATGAAACAGTATACGATTTTAAAAGCCTTTGTTACAAACGATCTTTCCTTGAAAAAATGGACATATCCGAGAAATTCAACAGATGTTTACCAATCATCGATAAAGAGTCCGGCTCCGTGGCTAAATGGTTAGCGCGCTAGGCTTTGGCCCAAAATGCCCCGGGTTCGATTCCCGGCCGAGCCATCAGGGATTTTAATCTCCTGGGGTTAATTCCCGTGGCTCGGGGACTGGGTGTATGTGCCGTCTTCATCATCACTTCATTTCTCATTACGACGCTCATATCGTCCACGGGCGTCAACTAGAAAGACCTGCACTTGGCCTCTCCGGAGGCCACACGATCATCATCATCATCAATAAAGTGTTTAGACCATCATTACTTCAGAAACACACGCAAACAAGAATCTACAAAACCTTAGCAATACCAGTACTTTTGCTATGATAGAGAATCATGGACCCTGAGGAAATGCGATGAGAGACGAATGACGAATAATTACCGCCGAAATGAAATATATGCGACGAACAGCAGGAGTCACTAATGCAATAACAAACGAAACACAGAAGTGCTGAATGGTCTTAACATCAGACCTGTATTGGAATACTTCCATGAATACCAGAGAAATTGGCCAGGACAACTCAACAGGATGGATAGAAGCAGGATCCCTAAAGCAGTCGTCAACTACTGCCCCGGTGGGAAGAAATCTCCAGGTCATCATAGAAAAGGATGGCGTGAAAATGCGAATCTTTTGTATAGACCGTAACAGTTCTCGTAGGACTAATACATGAAAGAATGATTATGATGTTCATTAGACCTCTTATTGTATTAGTGTTGATGTTATGAAAAACCATGAAAATTGGTTGACATGTCAGTTGTCAATTATTGTATCTTGTAAACACTACATCCAAATGGGATGTCTGCTATGAAATAAATGATATGTGACATGCACACTAGTGCCACTCTAATTGGTTACGCATGTCTACGACATGAAACAGGCGCCCTAATTACAGTAACGGATCCCAGGGCGACAGCTAACTTAATTCAGTTCCCACCACGTTCCTTGTGGATGGACATGTATGTTTATAGTTGGCAAACTTCACGCTCATACCATTGTTAGACATACTTGAGTAGAGTACGGGTATTTCATAACGAAAAATTGCATTTGGAAATTAATTATTCATTTATTGTAATATCATTATTTAGTTAGTACTTTCCATTCTGAGCCATTTTTGTGAAGAAATTAACTTCAGAATTGATAAATAAAAAAACTCTCGATGCTCCTTAAAATAATTAAGGACCACACAAACTTTCCGTGTCGTTGCGTAAAAATACATACTAATAGAAATGACTCTATTACCTCATATGGTCTTACATGTATTTCAAAATGAGTATTCAGGCCAAGAAGTAATTATTTGTTAATTTGAACGCAATCATTGAAATGTTACCTAGGAACAAATTATATTATTTCCCTCACAAAACGATCCGAATCAACCAAAATTAAACGACCGGTCAATTACAATCGATGTGTTGACAGTTTTTGATTTATGGGATAGATGAGAGTTTCCTTACGGCATAAGACCCCTCGGTTAAGTGGCATAAGGTTCGACACTTGCTATTAAGATCACGGGTTCGATTTCTGGTCGAAGCAATCGAAACTTTGAAGGGTGGCTAAAATCCACGCGTTGTACGTGTAGACTCGTATCAGATCTCACAAATACATTTGATGATAATTAAATACAATTAATTGAATTTCAGTCTCAGGTCGTTCATTAGAGTTCTGCTGTTCACTAGCAAGTGGCAGTGTAAAACAAAACGTCGGAATTGGACAGTAGATCACCTCAATGGCATCAACTTACAAGATCTACACCACGATAATTAAGTCCATAAGATTCTGTTACTTCGTTATGTCCATTTGTGGAGGGCAATAGAACTTATTGCTAATGCTGTATTTTTATTCTCCCAAAATCTCTTCATCTGGGCACTAAAATCATCCTCCGTTCTGCCGTCCATGATTTCTCGGTCCTGGTAGTAATTTTCTTAGAGAAATGATGGTTCTTGATTAATGTTCTGATCTTTTAAAATTTCCTCTGTAATGCCAAATTCTTGAAGGTCTTTTGCTATTTCACTAAGCCAGTTATTCTTGAATTTCATGGAGAGAGCAGGGTTGTGAATCCTTTTGGTGAGCCTGTCATTGTTCATTCTGAGAATGTGGCCGTAGAACTTCAATAATTGCCCTTTCCTGCCGATATCAGTGACCTTTTCAGTGTGCTAATAAAGCTCCTTAAACTTCCGTTTAATCCAGATTCCTTCTGAACAGAACCAAGGATTATCCTCGGTATTTTCCTTTCTTGTTCCTCTACGTCATTAATGAGAGATCTGCCTCCAATGATGAAGGTGTCCGAGGCACATAAGCTTCAGATTTGATCACTGTGTTTTTTTTTGTTTTTTTTTTTGTTTTTTTTATCTGCTCCATGTGATTCTATTGGCCTTCTGTAATTTTGAAATTCTCTCTTTGTTTGCCTCACGATTCAATCCTGAAGGCTGAATTACTTCTCTTAAGTTAATTTAGAGGTTTTCCGTCTAAAGTATATTCATAGGCTATTTTGGAGCCCGGTCTTTGCTGCAATTTCGTGAAATCTTTGGTTGGTTGGTCCCTTAGTTTAGGAGCTGCGACATCGCTTTCGTGTAGCCCCGTGTACTTTGGGTGTGTGTAGAATTTATCTGATAACCAGTGTTGATTGTGATGACTGTTTTAGTGTGTGTCATCTGTGTTCCAGGTAGAAGGACTGCAGACGATTAATTTTTTCAAGTAGTTCCTACTTTTGCTACCAAATGCTGCCGTCCACGACACCTAACTGGGGACGTGGCTACTATATGCAATCGCAGTCAGCACCTGACGGCGAACGTTGGAAATAATATAGCGTTATCAAACTAACCTACCAACGTTTAGCCTCCAGAAGTGTAGTTAGTGGAAGGTTCTTTTTCGTGTCATAAATCTATGACTTGGGACCGCTGGCTTTACTTCCCCTCCGAAGGAAGGCATACTGAGAGACTTTTAACGCTCTTAAAAATCCGTTGACTTTGGCCGGGTTTGAACCCGCGATCTTGGGCATAGAAGCTCAGCATGCTACCAACTACGCCACCGAAGCCGCTATATATGAATTTATTTACTTGTTTTTTTTTCCCTCGAAATTAGTCTTTAGACGTTTTCCATCTAGGTTTTTTCATAGGCTATTTGGAGCCCGGTCTTTGCAGCAATTTCGTGAAATCATTCTTCTTGCCTATTGATAGAAAGAATAGCTAGGTCGTCTGCAAAGTCCAAACACTGCAATAATGGAGATAGTCCATCTCCTTAGTAGCAAAACGGTCAGAAAGTTCACCTTGAACATCAGATTATTATTATTATTACTATTATTATTATGTCTATAATATATTATAAAGTGATTTCTTCTTCTGTCGATTTTGGCCTACTGTGGACCGCGTTGAACAGTCGGCCGACTTGCCAATCTCTTCTTCTCCTCCCAGAATGTCTTATGTCTTCGCTGAGTCTCCTCCTCCTTTCTCCAGACCAGATGACCTTGGTTTTTGAGCTGGGTTTTTCCTGAAACCATTTAAATTTATCAACCTTCCTTCGAAACAGTGACGTGTTGAGAATATCTTCTTGAGTGATGCCAACTCCCTTGAGATCTGCTCGTGTTTCCTCAACCCATTTTGTGATGGACTTTAATTTGCTAATGTAAGGGTATATCCTTTTGGTTAACCTATTGTTGCCCATTCGTGTGAGGTGGCCGTAAAATTTAATCCTTCTGTTACGCATTGTGTCCGTAAGTTTCTCCGCCTGGTTATACAAGTTACTATTCCTCAGTCTCCTCCATAAGCCATCTGCTCTTCGTTCTTTCTTTTCTAATTCCTCTGTTTCCTTTCTTATTTAAAATAAGGCATTCAGGACTATAAAGAGCTTCCGGTTTAATCACAGCGGCATAAGGTCGTAAATTTGCTGTGAAGGATATGGCTTTCTTATTATACCTATTCTGCGTTAATCGATATGCAATTTCCATCTTACGAGCTCTGACCTTATTGGCTTCCTTATCAAGGCCGTTAGGTTGAATCCATTCACCAAGATATTTGATTTTTTCTGTCCTTTTGACATTTCCTATAAAGTGACTTATTAAGTTTGTAAATGAATGAAAATCCACAGCCTGCTTCCAGTCTCCAACCGGGTCAGGAATGGAGTGAATGAAGCCCCCATCTAGCGGCGAGGATATGGACTGTGCCGGCTGCCGAGGCCTGACGCACTCCTCTGGGGCAATGATTAAATGAATGACAGATGAAATGAAATGATAATGGAGAGTGTTGCTGGAATGAAATTTTGACAGGGAAAACCGGAGTACCCGGAGAAAAACCTGTCTGCCTCCGTTTTGTCCAGCACAAATCTCACATGGAGTGACCGGGATTTGAACCACGGACTCAGCGGTGAGAGGCCGGCGTGCTGCCGCCTAAGCCACGGAGGCTTACTTATTAAGTTTGTAAATAATTGATTTAATTTATTTAAGGCACTAGGAAATTAATTTTAATTCCCCATCCAATCAAATTTGAGTGCACTCGTGTTGACCGACTGAAAAGCTTCTAATAATGGATCACTGAAACATCCTCTATGATTTCGTGTAGTAGAGACTTGGATTTAGAAGGAGCCGGTCGTGGCGTTAAGTTAGGAATAATCCCGGCATTTGCTTGGTGTAGAATTGAGTTGCTGGGATTGCTGAGTTGGGAATCGAATTCGTCTCTACTCTTTTCTACCTCCCGAGGCTGAGTGCACTACGTTCTAGCCCTCAGATTAGAATTAAATTTCATGGCAGAGCCGGAAATCGAACCCATGACCTTTGGATCAGAGAGCACAGAAGATGGTGCTGAGTGATGAATACTAACATAACAAACGTAATGAAATGCTTCATCTGTTTCTTCGTGATTGTATAAATCAACTTATTCATACAGATCCCGGAGATTAGCTGCGCACTTGACCTTGAGAGCTGAGCGGTAGGAGAGGGGCGTGGAGTGGTGCGGGGATCGTGTCGAATACATCCGTGTCTGGGACCATTGGCCCGCGAAAGTAACATGTTCCTTCGGACATTAGACTACTAGTCTAAGCCAGTGCCAATTAGTTTGGCGAATGTTTTACGCTGCAGTAGTATTCCGGAGGTGGAGGAGGGGAGGGGGATGGTGAAATGCAGAGCTAGCTGTCGGTAGGGTAAAGTTAAGTAACTCCGTGATACTAAGCTTTTTTGTTACAGTTTCAGAAATTTTAGATTTCAGTTATTTCGATTCGTTTCATGTTTAAGAGGGATACCCTACGGAACATTTCTGACATATATCTTACAAATATTCATAAGTTATTTCGAGGTATTAACTAACAAAATCCTGTAGTAGAAGTAGGTAACGCCGTGATATTCAAGTTACTCCGTGATAGTGTACAAGTTACTCCGTGATAGCATGGTGTTCATCATTCAGTGTGCTTTTCAATCGTGAAAACTAATGTTTAATATAATAAAAGTGTTCACATTGTATGTAGACTATAAGTTTGTGGTACCAAACATTACAAAACTGATAATCAATCCATTCGGCTCCATTCTTCCTCTTGGTGTCATCCGCCACGGGAGCCACCTCACGCACCACAACCATCATCGCAATTGTTCTGGGGTCTGGAATTAGGCCTAGACCGATCTATTGTGTCTATCTTGACACATTATCTTCGCTTCAAATTCAGGTGACACAACGAGTGGCTTTCCAATTTTTGCAAGGATTGCACTTCCTGGATCGGCTGAATATTTTGTACAATAATCCTTTAGTGTACTCCACGGGTTATTAAAGCGTCTACTGGCCTTGTATACTGACCATCCTTTTACCTTCATCGACCTCAATGCTTCTTTAAGTGTTTCAGCTGTGTAGGAGCGAGCCTCTTTATTCCGTTTTGGCGCCATTTCAGCGTCCAACCTAAGAAAAACGTACTTATTGCTAAGTTCACACACCTTGCATGCGTAACACTACATGCGTGTACGTTTCGTATGCGAATGGTCTGCATCTTACCTCTAAGTGGTGTTAAAATGAAACTTATACAATGAAACAGCTGTTTATAAGAAATTAAAATCTTCACCACAGATTTCACTGGATGTGGATCACTTGTTGAAATGTCAACTCTCTGTTAATATATTTTTTAAACTTCATTGAGCTGGCCAAAGATAGAGCGCAAGGGCTTCCTGGATGCCTGGTTTCTACTGCCATCTGTTGGTAAAAACTTAGAACTTTCGGAATTGAACCTACGTAGCGATCGAGGAAATACGCTTTATCACGGTGTTACTTGATATCACGGAGTAACTTAACTCTACCCTAACTGTAGCAGAATCAGTTATTTTGAGGTTGATGGAGAAATATGGTTTGAGATTCGGAACATGATTCTCGATTCGGAGTCATTTCAAGACGTGTTTGACAACACAAGAGGGTGTGGCGGGCGTGATAGCAGAAGCCAAGAGTGAGACGTGGAAATAGAAAGACAAGCACGACTTGCTGTTTGATTAGTAAAGCACATTAAGACAGTACTCCTTGTATACCTGCGGGGAGGCCGTGATGCGCACGTTAGCTGCCATCCAATCAGAGGCGCGCAGCAGGTGGCAGTACCCCCCTGAGGTTCGAACAGAATGCATTTCACTTGATTGCTTACTGTACGTCTGCTCCGTGCTGTGTTTCGCGGTTGAGGTGTGGTTTCTTCATATGGCCAATACATCTGCGTTTGTGTTTGCAGCAGATGAAAATACAGTATTAATGTACTCTCTGCTTATTCCCTTTCCTTCAATTTTTCATTTACCAAGTGAGTCAATAAGAACGTCTTTCTTGAACCATTAAATATATCTGTATTTATTAATTCTTATGAGCAATAACTATGTGTAATATACAATAACAGTAGCCGCCTTTAAGGGATCTATTAGCACTTTGAGACACCATGTATATTCGTAAGTTGTGTACATTCTAAGGGCTTAACAGTAATTTTAGTGTATTAATTTTGTTTCTGGTTATCAGTATACTATTCATCTTTTTAAAATGTATTACTTGCATTTATATTTATAAGATGTATTATGTAACTTAGAATTTAATATGGTTACAGTTTTAATTGATGCCAGACATTTTAATTGGAAGTAGAGATACTCTGTTTGAACATTGTATATTAAGCACTGTTAGTCATTTGCCTTTCATTTCAAAGTTGTCTTCTTATCAGCCTTGTAAGTCCAGGAAGTGTGCTGCATCTGGAACAGTTGCCAATTTCACCCACTCGTTTGAAATAATTAATGGGCAACGTCCACGTTGACGTCCAAAGCAGCGCTGGCATGACACAGTAAATGCTGACATGAAGACCCTCAACTTAAGACTACAAGATATCCCAAGGTCGTACAAAATGTCGAGGCAAGATCAAAATAGCGGTCCCTGCACCAGCAGAAAAATGCTAGGAAGAAGAAGAAGAAACTATAGCCTAAATATATATTAGTGCGTGGTTCTGATGATTTTAAAAAATGAGGGTGATGAAATAAAGATGAAAGAATTGTGAGGACAGGCAGTATGTTATTATTTTAAATTCCTGTTAATCCTGTAACGGAATGGTCACTGATTCATAAGCTAGTCATCTAGAAATCTGCTCCTAATTTTCTGACTGGCTGCGTGACTCAGCAGTAACGTTCTCGTCTGCTGTTCCCAAGGTTGCAGGATTGAATCCCGGTGCAGTCAGTTGGCATTTGAGTGTGCACAAATACGAGGAAGCCGTGTCAGTAGATTTACTGGCACGTAAAAGGTCCCCCTCGGGGCACAATTACTGCACCCCGGCGTCTCTAAAAGCCACAGTAGTAAAAAGGGACGTAAAACCATTAACATTAATTAATTAGGGTAATTTTCTTCATCATTGTTAGAACTTTCTGGGTACGCAATTTTTATTTTGTAGGTCACTCATTGGCCATTGGGCACTGAATGGGTCTCTCCTCTTGTGATGCTGAACTGATCTACCATTCCATTCCGCCCTCGCCGAGATTGATCGGGCCGAGAGGACCTCGGGGCTTCCGCCTGGCAGGATGCGAGCGAGCTTATTGATATGGACGAGGATTATTGTCGTCTGCCTGTCTGTCAGCGGATTCTAATATTTTTCTTCTGAAGGAAATAACATGCTGGAAATATTTCCTTCTAAATCTTTGCTGGGAAGCTTGGTGTAGGATACTGAAGGATGGGTAAACGGAATGGACTGGTCCATTCATGCGAATGCGTTTGCTATTGTTGTTGCTGTATCATTTATTATTTATTGAATATCCGAGCAGTTTGAACCCTATTGTACATGAGTATATTACGGTTATAGTTTTGATGGCAAATTAATATTAGTCCTTAACACAAAATTATGAAACTAGATTATTGTTGATGTGATGAATTAACTTAAGGAAGTGTTTGTAACAGCAGGGTTTCTTAAACAGGTGAATAATAGTTTTGAAAGTTCCATATTACAATTGTTCAGGTCACATTCCGAATCATTTAGGAGCTTGAAATACCTGCAGCAGCTACTAATTACGTATAATAATTAAAGGTAGTCGAGGTGGAGCGATTTTTGTCGGTATGGAATGAAATAATGAGGCATATCTAAAGTTGGTACTTGAAGTACTTCAAACTTGGTAACACGGAAGCTGATACCTTCAGGATACGTAGAAAAATCTAAGAACCTCTAGGGAGGGGGAGATGGGGGGGGGGGGGAGAGCCGAGCAAAATATATTATAAATTAAGTCCCAGAGGAAAATGGTTAAAGCACGTAAGTATTTTTCCAACCGTAATTTAACTCTTTTAATTTTCCATAGCGTTGTACTTCAGTTTTCGTTGCCCTGAATGTTTCCTGAAAGTTCAAATTAATTAATTAATTAATTAATAGTTAAATAAATAGATAATTAGTTAAACAAATTAAATAAATAAATATATTTTGTACGATAACCTATGTTATTGTGATGACTGTAGTAGCGTGTGTATTTCTAATGGAGGTGAGGATTGAAAAGGAGGCGACCGTGATCTTTAGTAAGGAGCCATCCTGGCATTTTCCTGGGGAAGTGGAAACCACGGAAAACCACTTACAGGATGGCTAAGATAGAATCAAACGCACCTCCTCTCAGGTTTGCCTCACAAGGTTGGGTGTATCCGATTCCAGCCCTGAGACTAAAATACAGATTCTTAGCAGAACCGGGAAACGAACCTGGACCTACGGGGTGACATCCAAAAATGTTAGCCGGAAGTGGACGCAGTTAATAGAGACGGAAAACCCATAGGGATGGAAGAAAGAAAACAATTCATTGCACTTACTTGTATGCAACTTATTCTTGTGGTTCCTAAATTAAAGATAACTAAGCTAGTAACAAGTAGTTCCGTGAAGAACTATACAGCCTATTTTCATAAATCCTACTTATGTTAATTGCCACTATCAACATACAAAATTTCAGTTTGGTTGATGTAATAGATTCGTAGATATTGAGAACCGACTAAATATTGCGGATGGTCGCCATGTTGGGTTTTTATGTATGTAAGCCTTAGAGTTATGTACTGTTACATGAAAATTATTGTGCACGTGTTGTATTCAAACTTCAATCGCATGATTAGGGCACAAGAAGTAAAAAAGGAGATTTTAAAATGTCGCATAGCTGCCATCTTGTGGTTATGGAAACAATTGAAATAAATTAGATGCCAGTGGATTAACATTCGTATAAGGATTTACTGTACCAAGTTTCACTGTACTCGGATGGTTAAATTGCGAGAAACGTCCATATGAATATTTATACTTCGCGTTGCCGCCATGTTGGATTTGTGATAACCAGGTTATTCAAAGTCCTATAGGTGAACTTAGGTTCATAGCCCCTATGAACATAAAAAAACACCAGTTTGATTGCTGTAATAGATTCGTAGATATTGAGAACCGTCTAAATATTTCGGATGGTCGCAATGTTGGATTGTTATAGCCTATGTATAGGCCAAAGAGTCATGTAACATTAAAGGAAAATTATTGCGTAGGTTCATTATTCAAACTTTCACTTCGATCGCATGATTACGACACAAGAAATAAAAACTTAATTTTAAAATTCGCACTGCCGCCATCTTGAGGTTATGTAAACAATTGAACTAAATTAGATACCAGTGCATTACAATGTGTATAAACATTTGCTCTACCAAGTTTTATTGCGTTTGGATCATTAAATCGCTAGAAAAACCTATTTGAAACTTTCAACTTCGCTTGGCCGCCATGTTCATTTTGTAGTTAATCGGTTTTTGAAAGTATTATAGGTGAACTTCCAGTAGTGCCTTTTATCTCCGTACAAAATTTCAGGGTGATGCCGGCAATAGTTTCAGATATATAGAATGCCGGTGAAATAATTCACACAGCCGCCATCTTGAGGTTATGTAAACAATTGAACAAAGTTAGATGCCGGTTCATTACAATGTGTATACACATAAACTGTACCAAGTTCCATTGCGTTTGGTTGGTTGAATCGCGAGAAACGTCTATTTAAAAGTCGCGAATTCGCTTGGCCGCCATGTTGGTATTGTAGTTACCAGGTTTTCAAAGGTCGCATAGGTGAACTTCTAGTAGTTGCCTTTATCACCGTACAAAATTACATGGTGATATCAGTGATAGTTTCGGAGATATTGAATGGTGGTGAAATATTTCGCACAACCGCCGTGTTGGATTGGTGAGACGTAACAAAATTTGAAGGTTACTGTCGGGGTCGTCCGTAATAGTGCTATGAACTTACAGAGTTTCATTAAAATCGCTCCAACCGTTTAGATTTCATTAGGGGAAGACACACACACGAATCACACACATACGCACACACACACAGACACACGGACAAAAGGTGGCAGAAAAGGGCATTAATAGCGTCAAAGCATGCTTCACCATTCGAACAAGAGGAAGGAACAAAGCGTTCAAGATAGCATTCCTGGAGAAAGACAAAGAAGTGGTTGACAATGAAAATTTCTGGCCTTAGGAGGTTCCTTTTCGCCCCTACGAGTTTCAACACTGAAGGCCGGTTATCAACAAAATCTACCTTAGCAAGAGGCCATCCGGAGTGCAGATCACACAGCAACAAAATCATCAACAACAATATCCCTGAGTGCGTCAGATTAATGACTTGGAATGTAGAAGGGTTGAAGAGTGTATTGGCCTTGACCCCACGACTCACACTTCTAGAGAATGACATCCAGTATTTTACAGAAACTTTCAGCATGGAAGTAATAGGCATTATCGGTTTCTACGGTATCCACTCTCTAGCCAAGAAAGGCGACAGAGGCCGTCCCTCAGGCGGATTGAGCAGCTATATAAAGCCGCACCTGCAACCTATCAGCCAAATTATGAGCACATTCAACACCCTAACAGTAAGCATAAGTAAGATGAACATAATAGGAGCGTACTTCTCGCCCAATACAGATCCTGAGGTTACAGTAGACGAGCTAGGGAAGGCACTGGAGAACACAGATAATGATAAACCAACCCTGTTACTTGGTGACCTGAATTGCCGCGTAGACAAATGGGATACAAAATCACAGGCGGTCATATACTTTTTTCTAGACTACCAGCTAAGGCTACTAAACAGGAAGAGTGATTACACGTGCATTGCTCCAAATGGAAGGAGCACAATCGATTTAATCTTCTCAAATGCAGGAGGACACGCACAAGTGGAGACCGAAAAAGAAGTAATCAGAAAATACCTCCCAGTAATAGCGGAAATCCAACTAAGTACTGGAACACAGCATCAGAATGTCAGAGCAGAGTGTCTCTAGACATATAGAGGAGGAAAGATGGCAAATGAACAGAGAGGAGATACCGACAATCATGCATATGATAGGACAGGGGAACCTGGATGGAGCGACAGCTGCACTGAATGACACAATTCTACACGCCACCACTATTATACCTACATATGATCGCATTCCAAAGCCATGGTTTGATGAGGAATGTTACGTCATGAGACAAACAACGATACATTTACTTCATTCCGCTAGGGTATTTGGTATGGACGCACTAACGAAATATGCTGAGGAGCGTCAGAAATATAAAAGTCTACTAAAAGAAAAGAAAACAGAGTACGATTTATACATAGAACAGAGGTTAATAGCCGAGGGGGGGGAGCGAAACCTTATAAAATCTTAAGGAACTCGAAGAAAAAGGCAGCAACTCCTGTCGTAAACATGGCGCAATGGGAGGCACATTTTAGTCATCTTCTCGGAGAAACTAATATAAGGACAAACGGCTTCCCACCGCAGCTGGCAAACATCCAAGACACTCGCCCAATCACAACAGAGGAGGTCAGAAAATTTATAAGCAATGGGAAAAATAACAAAGCTGCTGGGCCAGATGGGATTTTTACAGAGCATTTAAAAGACACACTCCATGACCTGTTAGACCCGCTAACATGTCTATTTAACGAATGCCTAAAACGTAAGTCAATCCCAGAACAATGGAGGAATACACTCATAATTGTGATCTACAAAGGGAAAGGGAAGAAGGAGGATCCAAACTCTTACAGGGGAATTGCCCTGGAAAATGTTATGTTCAAAACCTTCTCTAAACTCCTAATACGGGTGGAACATAGACTTCGTGCTAGCATACCATCAAATCAATATGGCTTTACCCCGGGTAGATCAACTCTACAGGCTGTACAGGAACTTGTGCAAGAAATAATAACGACCTTAGCCCAACCCGGTAGACCGCTGTATGCAATCTTCATAGACTATTCCAAGGCATTTGACAGTATCAACAGAAGGATACTTATCCACAAACTGGAAAACATATTAGGCACCTCCAATAGTGAATTAGAAACATTGAAATCGATTTTAAACGTGAACTATGTTACAATCCATGATGGCATCACCACGTCGAGGAGTATCACTCAAACAAAGGGGGTTCTACAAGGGGATCCCATGAGTCCAGTCCTCTTCAACGTAATGACCTCAGACATTGGGCAAACAGTAGACTCAAGAACAGTCAAATTACTCATGTACGCAGATGACATGGTCATCCTTTCAAGACACCGAGATGACTTACAAACAGCTATGGGGAACATTAGGGTATGGGCGGAAGAAAACTCTATGGAAATTTACAGCTCCAAAACAAAGGCTATGAAATTTAGAAGGGGAGGAAGGATAGGTAAAATGGACCAACTCAAGTGTGAAGAAGAACCTTTAGAATTCGTACCCAACTTCAAATACCTGGGTGTGGTGCTACAAACTACTGGAATTGCTTTCTCCCTGCATGTACAGGAGCGAGCTACGGCAGCAACGAAAGTCTCATACGACATTCCCAAACTCCAAAGCCTATCCCTGTCAACAGCGATAAAGCTATTCAAAATTAAAGTTATGCCGACCGCCACATATGCCATACAATTAATTTGGCCCTACTTGTCGGTGAATAACCTCAGGAAGCTAGAGAGCGTCAAAGCGAGATTTATTAAGAGAGCTCTCTCTATATCAAAATTCTCAAGGAACAGCTACGCCTATAAAATAACACAGGAATCCTTCTTAATAGAAGACATAAAGCACTCTTTCGATCTACCGAAAACTCAAACATATAAAACCATCATCGAGGAGAGACGAAAAAAAGCCAAAGAAATACCCCAAGAAATAATGGAGACTGAAGCAATGAAGACAGATATCTGGAAGGGGCAAATTTCAAACTTCGACATCTGTATACGCGATTCGCTGTCCATGGGTTCCATGGAAGGATCTGTCAGAATGAGACATTTCATGAGCCCAAGGAGGACTGCGTCTACAAGAATTGCAATAATCCATGCCCCCAAATACAACTTCGTGGAATGTGTAAGCAGGTCTCACTCAATCTATAATCGCAGAAATGTCAGAGTGGTGAAAAACGTGATTGTACACATTGTATAGGCTAAAAATGTGAAGATCAGCTGAGCAGTTGTAATTTACTTTTTCCAATTGCACATGTGAGAGTATGTGTTTTCCTGTTCACACAATCAGCTGGAAAACGTTATATCAGTCAAATGCAGCAGAAGAAAGAGAAGTTTAACACCTTTAATTCTTTCAAGTTTAATATAACGGACAAAATATTCTACATACTGTATATTGTAATGCGTTATTCATTTGTCGTTATTTTGTGTGTATCTACGCTTTTGTAGCTGTTGCGGTTTTATTTGTTTGCAGAATTGTCAACAGAAGCTGCCAATTAGTGTGCAGCAAACCTGTTACCTAGCCGCTCTCATTTCCATACAAACCCGCGCTGTTCAGTGGTCACAATGTTATTAAACAGTTCCACCTGGGTGCCCATCTCTTCTTTGATATTAACCTTAATTGGAGACTATGATTATAAATGACCAGTTGGTAATAAAATACTCCTCGCTTTGCAGTTTTTGACAATATCATATTCCAACAAACCGGCACAAACTTTGATGATTGTACCTCTTGAAGTTGGTCATGCTCTTCAATCAAATGTTCAAAGATTTTACTTACCATACTTGGGTGTCGGAAGCCTCCGTGGCTTAGGCGGCAGCACGCCGGCCTCTCACCGCTGGTTCCGTGGTTCAAATCTCGGTCACTCCAAGTGAGATCTGTGCTGGACAAAACGGAGGCAGACAGGTTTTTCTCCGGGTACTCCGGTTTTCCCTGTCAAAATTTCATTCCAGCAACACTCTCCACTATCATTTCATTTCATCTGTCATTCATTTAATCATTGCCCCAGAGGAGTGCGTTAGGCCTCGGCAGCCGGCACAGTTTATATCCTCGCCGCTAGATCAGGCTCCATTCATTCCATTCCTGACCCGGTCGGAGACTGGAAGCAGGCTGTGGATTTTCACTTGGGTGTCGGATGTCTGTACGCAAGTTTCTTTGGCGTTTTTGGGAGGTACATGTCATTTTCAGAACTGGTCAAGTACATATCATTGTTTTATTTCATTAGGCTTTTTTGGTTACTTGTTTTAGAATCATGGGGAGTATCTGGATATATTTCGACCAATCATATTTATAATTCACCTAGGGTAAGACATGCCGTTGTTGGCACAGTTGCAGATATTGACAGTGAATAAATCTCCTTTTATACGATTCACTGACCAAAATAGAATCAAATTTTCTATCACAATAGAAATTTGTTATTTGAAAACGATGATGTAAATTTCCGCTTTTTTTTAAGTTGGCCACTCTACTCATTTTGCCACCTTTATTGAATCTCACTTGTCTCAGCCCCAAGATGTGCGTGAGAAGAAACTAACCATGGTTTGTTGGTTTCTTAGTTTAGGGGCTGTGACAACGCGGTCATGTAGCCCCGTGTACTTTGTGTGTGTGTAGAATCTGTCTAAAAACCGGTGTTAATTGTGAAGGCTGTATTAGTGTGTGATATCTGTAATTCAATTAAGGACTGCAGATGGCCAATTTCAAGTAGTTCCTGTATTTTCTACCAAATGCTACCGTCAACGACACCTAGCTCTGAACTTGGCTGCTAGATGCTACCACAACCGGCATCTGGCGGTCAACCTTGGAACTAATTGAGCGTTGATCATATTTTACCTACAAATTTAGCTTCACACAATTGTAGTTAGTGGAAGGTTCCTTTACATGCCATAAATATTTGACATGGGCCCACCGACTTTACTTCCCCTCCAAAGGAAGGTAAACTGAGGGATTTTAACGCTCTTAAAAATCCAACGACTTCGGCCTGGTTTGAACCCGTGACCTTGGGCATAGAAGCTCAGCATGCTACCAACTACGCCACCGAAGCCTTCCAAACCATGGTTAAATTTAAGTAACTTTTAGAAGTAATCTGTATAGTGTTAGGTGCCAATCACTCTTCAAGATCGTGTGCATGAGGCTAAGAATTTGTAATTCCACCGTTCTATAAGTCACCAATCTAGCACTGAAGGGATTAGTGGCCGTATTAATGACACCATTTATATGGCTGGTATTTTGGTTGTTTTAAATCTCACTGAGTTTTGTTAACCTCGGCATATTTAATCATAAATTCTGGAATTGTGTTTCATTTCTTAAAGAAATATTCTTTAAGATAATTATTTAATGACACCGGCCCCGTGGTATCGGGGTAACGGGCTTAACACTCACCCGCAGGCTATGTGTTCGATTCGCTGCTCCGTCAGGTATTTTAGAAATTGACGCGAAGGCTGGAACGGGACAATTAAGTAGCTGTCTGGTAATGAGGCTAGGTGAGGTAAACCAAGATTAACGGCTGATGGGATCTGACGCGCTGACCGCATGTCACCCCGCAATATGTAGACCAACTGGCTAGGCAGTGGTCGTTTGGACCATCATTGGATGTTGTTCCAAGGTTTTTATTAATTATTAAACGATTGGTAGGCTTTGTCAATAATAGCAGCCGTGTAATCAAGCAAGCGAGAACTAGGTAAATAAATAAATTAATAAATATATAAATAGAGAAATAGAGCGATTGAACAATTAATTAATCAATAATCAATCAATCAGTCAATCAATAAGAGAGTAAATAAATAAACAACGAAATAAATAAATGAATGAATGATTGAATGAATGAATGAATGAATGAATGAATAAATAAATGAATGAATGAATAAAGGAATGAATAAAAGAATGAATGAATTAATGGGTGGATGAATGGATGAATGGACGAATGGGTGGATGAATGCATAAATGGATCGATGAATCCACGAATTGATGAATGAATAAAGAATGGATGAATGAATGGACGAATCGATGAATGAATGAAGGAATAAATGAATGGATGAATTAATGAATATATGAATGGATGAATGAATGAATATGGGGCAAATCACCTTGCTGTTCCACCCATACAATCACCATCTTTATTTTCATCATCATAAATTAATTAATTACATAAATAAATCAATAAATGATTAAATATATAAAACCGTTGTTTTAAAGCATGAACTAGCGACATATTCTTAACGTGGCGCAACTTATTTCATGTAATGATAACTTCTGTGAGAAAACCTTAATCGTGAGAGGAAGGTTCATGAATTATCTGTTTTGTCTGCTGTTTGCCTTCACTTAAAGCTTCATCCCTTCAGTCCCCTTCGTTCATGTAACACAGGCGATTTCAATGAACTTTTGATCTTTGCTAGTGCAGTTAATTGTTTCTAGTGTTTTTGTTATCGTATGGTCGTCTAACAGGCGCACTTTAACGTGCATATTCGGCATCTGTAATATGATCTTGAACAATAATATCTCCTTGCTGTAATTTCCTTCCATTACCGTATCGCCATACCGGCTTGTATCAGGTAATAGCCTCAGCTCTGTTGTCTTTGAAGCTGTCCCTACAAGCTTGATAGAATTACATACTGTATATTGATGCGAATCATTGAATTACTAAGCTCACGGTTGTAAACAATAACCGAATCCCTCGTACCGTTCAGGGTAGATGGCAACAGTTACAAAGCGTTCTTCGTTTCAGTGTTGTTTTTTTGTTGTTGTTGTTGTTTCATTTAAGGAATTGAGCATTGTGATTATCACCTCCCATTGTACTACTGTACACATATTGTTTTGCCCGGGTTTGTGTAGCTCGGTAGGGGTGGCTACGTTTGAAAAGATGAGTGTATTTGTTTATGGGCAAAACGCAAGTGTGACGCTTGGTGTGGAAGAGAGAGAGTGCTGAAGGAAAGAGATAGCAGGCAGGTTTACTAGCAAGAAGTGTTGGGTAATCAAAATGCTGACGTTTGTTTATAAGATTAACACACAAGACAATGGCCGTGAGTTGGTCAGGCACCGTAATGAACTGAGACTCGCTGCTGGCGCCTGGTCAGTATTAAAGAAAGAAGGATTTGAGAAATACACCAAAGTAACTTTTTTTAAAGAGTGTAAAAGATTTAATTGCAGACTTATTGTGAAATAAGCTAAGCCTCGCTAGTTGAGCCTAGCGAATTGAAATTACAACAATGGAAGAGATGATTACACAATTATAGGTTTGGTGTTTGGGAAGGAATTGTATGTGGAATCAACCCTTTAGAAGTACACTCACCTAGTCGCCTGGTCGCTCGGGCACAGCTTTCGGCGTAAACGGCGGATGACGGATCGTGACATACCCTGTTTCTTGGTGTAGGGGGGGCTTATATTGGGAGCGTCAATGCTGTGTCAGGAATCAGCACATTCTTGAGCTTCTTTGGGGTTATAACCTGCTGTGAGGAAGTAGCCGGCTAGGCTTAGAGTGCAATGGTCAGATGGTTTGTTGGTGTTGTTGATTCCTTTTATGTTTTAGGTGTAAGATGGGGTGAAGAGTGGTGAAGGGGGGGCTGATGGGGGTGGGGGAGGGGGGTGGTTATACACTGTAGGAAACCCAGGGTATAACAATATATAAATTGTCTGGTGTTTTTGTAATGTATGTAGAGATTTGAAGCCATTATTTCATTTTTGCCCCCATTTAATTATGATAATTAACTAATACATGTATTATTTTCCAGGAGTGTATTTTTAGCCTACTTTTCACATTTTGCAAAAATGAGAAAAAAGTAGACTTATGAGATCGGGCAAATGTGTGTCTGTCTGTCTGTCCTTCTGTCTGTCTGTCTGTCTGTCTGTCTGCCTGGCTATCAACTCCTAAACGGCTGCATCAATCGAAACAAAATTTGGTAGGAGTAAAGATCTATACCTGAATATATCACGGCCATATTTAAAAATGATGTCAGTGCTACCAACTGCTGAAAAATCGCAATTGAAATTTGAGCTCCATGTTGGATATCTTGGAAGGGATGAATGGGAGCTATTTCAAAATTGGCACACGTATAGATAATAATATTGCAGTTTAATTTCCAGGAGGCCATACATGGCAGTGTTGCCAAAATGATTATAAGCCTGCTGATAGGTCCAAATTTTAGATGCATATAACTTCTACACTATCAATTGGATTTCAACCAAATTTCGTATGTGCTATGTGTACATAAACAGATATGACTGAGCGTATTCTTAAGAGCCACCAGGGCTGCC
The DNA here is from genome assembly GCA_946902985.2 of Meconema thalassinum. NCBI lineage: Eukaryota > Metazoa > Arthropoda > Insecta > Orthoptera > Tettigoniidae > Meconema > Meconema thalassinum. The sequence continues at coordinate 747,890,807 of OX336388.2, forward strand.
AACTGTTAATAAATGCTCTTAATTTTTTATCCAAATACCCATATATCAGAAAGTATGCAAGCCGACAGCTTTAAATTATGCACACGTATAGTACCTGGCATTCTATATTAATTTGGAGTAACTTATATACGTCAGTGCTACCAACATGATTCTAAGCCTTCTGATAGGTTTAATTTTAAAATGCATGTAACTTCTATACTAACTAATGGATTTCATTCAAAATTGACACAACAATAGATCATATTATTTCAGATTATTTCTGACCAATACATGTATGTCATTGTTGCCAACATGATTTTACGTGCGCTGTTAGATCCTATGTTTAACTGCATGTAACGTCTGTGCTATCCATTGGACTTCAACCAAATTTTGTTTTGTGTACCTTAAGAGATGGAACCAAGAATATATTCAGTCACCAGGGCTGCCAACTGTAGTTCTCTATTAGGCTACATTATGCCAGGTATACAGTATTTCGAACAAATTAGAAATTTCGATATTACTAACTTAATGTCGTCATTATTCAAGATAGATCCATATAGATTAATCATTGGCATGAATCTTAAATTTTAGGAAAAGTAGGCTCTTTAGTTATCTTCAGTGTTTCAGTGGCATTTTGCGTTACGGGAGATGGATTTATTATTATCACAATTAACTAATATACATCGCCGATCAATACAAATTCAATTCAAATGTCAGTACATCTTTCGATCCAACAATGGGACCTTTCTCAGCAAAGTTAGAATCAAACCTTAAAAAACTAATATAATAAAACTAAGTATTGTAAACTGAAATTAACTAAAATATGTAGCCTATAGGATGAAATTAAGAAACTGAAAAACAATGAATAAGAACGATGAATTTTAAACTACAAAATTGACAACAATAAATATTTAAAATCTAATGGATGAGTATTTGTGTAAAATGTAAAATATTAGAATCAATTTGAAATAAAATAAAATAGATATCCTTACAAATAATTTGATTAAATAAAGGTTCTAAATATTTAAATATAATTTTCAAAATTATATAAATATTTCTTAGATCAGTTTTGTAGGGTTTCATTGTAATTTTTCTGAATAAGGTCCCTATACTGGATCGAAACATGCACTAATATTTGAATTAAATTTGTATTAGTGGCAGAGCATTTTTATTAATTATCTATTAATCAATACGGCAAATTTCATATATTTTCCTAAAATGGTAAATGTGTTTGCATTTGATTATCATCATCTTCACCTCCTCATCTTGCACCATTCAGCAAAAGCAAGGAGAATTGCGAATGCTCGTGTACAGAGACTAGGAATGAGTGGGAAACAAGAGAAAAAGGACTGATAAAAATAATTGAGGTGGAAATAGAAACAGCATTACAGCATTGAGTTATAGCGATGTAGATAACGGGTACAGATTGGCAGTCTTCATATTTTATCGGAGCAGCAGATAGAGTACAGTACACGCAGCAAGCAGCCGGCTGATGAATTGTTTTCTACCTGCGATCCAGCCGCGCTCACTGGCCGAGTTTAGTTGCAGTAGGGCTTAGCTACTCGTGTAAATATTCAGTGAATTAAGGGGTGACCATGTCTTTATGGACAAAACTATATCACGAATTCATCCTGAAGACAGTTTTCGTGGTTTCCTATTTTCACCACCAGGCAAATGCCGGGACGGTTCCTTTCAATAGGTCCACGGCCGATTTCCTTCCAAAAACAAAATTCCCTCCCTGACTCGACGTGAAAATGAAATACATGACCATTGGCTGTGTATTAATAAAATTATTTAATAAAATTATAAATTGCTTTTCTGTAGTCCTCCAGTCCTACTGTAGGCTAATGCCAGGATGGTTTCTAATTTAAGGCCACGGGCGCCTCCTTCCCAATCTTCACCTTTATTACAAATACGCACATTACCACAGATATTACAATGACACAGGTTATGAGACAAATTCTACATAGACCCTAGAACTCGGGGTTAAATGCCCACGATGTTCAAGCTCCTAAAAATGACTCAACAACAAGAACGTATTTTTAGGCCTATGGTTACGACTTGTTTATATAAAGCAACTACCCAATTGCCTTCACGATGCTGAGTGTACCTCATTCCAGCACTCAAATCTCAAATCTATAGCGAAACCAATCCTGAGGCCTCCTAGGTAGAGGGAGGCGAACAACCCTTCACAACGCCGGAATATGGTATTGTTTTAGATCCCTTATTTGGGGGTGGATCTAAAAGGGAGAGTTGCTGTACTAATTTATGAGTTTGTGCCTAAAGAAGGGTAGCTCCCCTTGACAGGGCAAGCTGACCAGTGTAGTGTGTTGTGGTGTGCTAGGAACTAGGGGGCGCTCCTATAAAGACTGTAAATGTGGTTTAAGGGATGTAGCCTTAGCACGCGGGTCGATGTACTAGTCGCCCAGCCGGCTACTTATTATATAATCACCTTGCTAGTGTCAGCGGTTCGGCACGCGCTTCACTTGAGCACGCGAGCCGCTGTGAGGAATACAAGGACGTCTGAGTTGGCGTTATTACTACGGTGTGTCACGTCTGACTGTGACGGGAGTAAGGAAGGACGTTGGGACGTGAAGAAGAGTGTAGATCAGTAATGCAAGTGTAAGAGACTGACCAAGTGTTTATTGGTCAGCAATGAGTAACTGTTAGTCCCTTTTAAGGGATCTTGTGATGTTATAATGTGAGTACAAACTGTGGGTGTTAGGTTACAAAAGTAGGATTCTGAACACTGACTGACTGACTCACCTCGGTTGACACTGTCGTTAGCCTCCGGCTGTCTCGTCGAAGCACTGATGATGGAGAGATCCTCGTGACCCACTTAAGGCACCTTTTATACCTTTAGCCTCTGTTCTGTCAGCGCGTTGTGGCATAGTTGAACCAGTTTGTAGTATGTCGCTGTGTGTCATAATTACGCAAGGGTTGAGCTGCTTTATGGAGTAGCCAGCTGCCCTTATAGTATTGATGGATATTGGGTAGGCTTTTAAAGGGTTGCCTTTTATGAGATTTAGACAGATGATGGGGGGGATGATCTCTAAGGGGTGCATACCCCTTGGGTATTGTACAAGCCTCTTCCTCCATTTGGTCGCGTCCTCGCGACCGGGAAGGGCACTTGGGGTTGGGATGTTGTCGTAGTAGTTTTTGAATCCCCCTCGTCTCTTCTGGTGGTGGCGTCGTAAGCGTCGTCGTATGGAACGGGTGTCGTCGTGCAGAAGTGTAGGTGTGCGGTCAGCCCGTGTTCAGAGGGGAGGGTTATGGGGTGTACATAGATATATATGTATATAAATTTTACATTGCATGGTGAAATGTGCATTAACATTGTTGAATAAAGAAAATAATTGCTATTGAGGCACAATCGCCATTGCCGTTGTCGGCATAAAAAAGAAAAAAAACATGGTTATACATGGTTACATAGTTGTGCAGGGAGGAAAAACCCAGGGCCGAACGGATGATTGCGTCGTCCGCCCTATCTTGGGGAAAAAGTGCTCCCTGCAATAAAGAAGATAGGAGAGAATAGAAAAAAATGGGTGTTCCAGGGTATAATTTAAAGGAAATATTTAAAATGTATTTATTGGTGTGGGATAAAACGGAACACCCTGACAAATGGGGAAGTTAGAAGAGAGAAAAATGAAAGAAAACAATTCACAGACATTGGTTACGTGTTACCTTAGCAAACGAAACAAAACAAAACAAAAATATAGACATCGTGTACACGTGAACTTGATAAACAGACAAAAATATATATAGTGTTTAATGTATTATGTTGCGATGCTGACATTTAGGAATTTCCATTGGAATAATTGCCCGTGGGCGCATGAATATGTATGTAGTTTACTCTTTAAAATTATGAACTACAATGACCTTATGTCTACTTAAACGCGCTAAACCCTTATAATTCTAGTTTTTGTTTGGATCCTCGCGTGCACGCTACCTGTTTGTACGTACGCTTGCCGTATCACGGCTGATCCTATACGGCCACCTCTTGGCACGGTTGAGTGGTCGTACCGCTTGCAGTGTATTCTTAATACCTAGTCTGTGAAGCATCCTCTGTGGGTGAATGCTTGCACACTTGGCCATGAGGGTCGCCGCCACATGCCGGTTGCGCCCTCATCGCCGTAAGCTGCGTCGCATTTTGACGCTTCAAGTGTTTTTGTTTTATGCAGATCTGCCAGCAAGCCTGATGCCCCACAGGCATCATTCCTGCTGTGCAGATTATTGACGTGTAGCTGTAAAAAAAAATGTAGTGAGTGTGTAAGTGAGAATGAATGTTAAATGGAGGTTAGTATGCACAGGTATAATACTACAATAAGGGGGCATTAAATAGCATGTTGCTGCTATCTGGCAGCAAAATCATAATTACACGTGTCATATTCTAGGTGACAATGCCTGCAAAAAAAAATGGAGAGGTTAACAAAACATTGAAATTCCCTATTCCATATGCCGCTTCCTGTGGCAGCGTTGCCACAGTCTGAAGCCCCTTTTTGCCTGTGAAAAGAATGGCATGGTTATTATTACTCGATATATGGCCGGGCTTACCCTATATGGTGCCGTGACGTCATTTCCTAATGTGTTGTAGTATTGGGCTTACCCTGGCAACGAATTTGGGCCGCCAGGCGCCGAAATTTTACCTCAATATATGTATTAAAAAAAATTGTCTTAAATGTAAGACTATGCTACATTATAATAACTTATCATGAGTTATCGGACTTACCCTGATGACGGATTTGTGGGTCATCAGGCGCCGAACGGCGTTCTCTTATACTACTTATTCTACTTATGGTATATATAAAAAAAAACTACATCTAAGCCGAGAGGGTTGCCTTAATCTATTGCCGAAAGATGCTGTGCTGAATTGCAACAGTGTTCATTAAATTTGCTTAATCCTAGGTTGCGTGTCAAATGCAACCGTCTATAACTAAATTTGGCCTAGGACGATCGCCTGGGGCAATTAAATCCCCAGATCACCACCCGCACGAGCCCCAGAAACACCGGTTGTCTCTAGGGTCGCTAGATTCCGTCCCCTTAACTCTAGGTGTCGACGTCTATTACTAGGACTAATCTATGCGCAGGCGCTTACGGTGCCACTAAGCTAACCGTTTCGCCCGCTGTAACTTTCGTGTTCATAACCGGGTGCTGTTCCTATTTGACGTAGGTGAGCCGCCCACTTGGCTCCTGTGAGGGGCGCGCAATGCCCCTTCTCTTAATGCCCTCTGACTGCCCGATGCGTCGTCATTTATGTGGGCATTGGACAGTGTGGTCCAATGGCATAATATCCTCCGGGAAAAAAGCGTCCGGGGAGTCCTCTTTGCCTGTGTCGGCCGCAATATTTGTATTCATATGTCCTCCGGGAAGTGAGCGTCCGGGGAGTCCTCTTCGCCTTAATCGGCATTGCTGGGTTGGCCCACTGAACCCTTTTGAGTGCCCGCTATGCTACTCATTTAAGAACTCTGGCGACCCGTTGTCGTCCATTTACGTGGGCGCAGGACCGAATGAGCGCGTACATTCCATATATATATATTCATATTTCATTCTGCATTATTGATTACCGTCGTGGTCTTCACCTTCACCTCGCGGGGTAAGGACTTGTCGGATCTAGGATTGGTCCTGCTGAACCCTTGGATCCTGCTTCACTCCTGACGAATAGGAGTCTGACTCCCCGCCATGGAAGTCCTACTTACGTAAATTTAACTAACAGTCTAGTCATAATATGGTCGTCTCTAGGGATAGCTCCCGAGGCCGACGCGGAGTGAGCTATTTCTCCCGCCATTCTCAGAAAGTCTCCCTGCAGGTCTTGGCTTCGACGACCGTGGCTCAAAGTGGGTTTAGCATCCCTTCCTCCCAGGGGCGGTTTATGCGCACCTAGGATTCCAGAGCTTGCCCGACCAGGCCGCGAATGCTTTGACCTTACGTGGTTCGTCTATTTGGTCTAGTCGTCAGTAATTTGATGAGCCGACTGGGGTAAGGGTCCACATCGCCTTCCCCAGCTCTGCTCCTAGTGTTGTGCTTTTGACCTTTGGCTAACGCCGGTATCATCAGCCAGGGTGTTTCAGATTCCCTTTTTTTTTTTTTTTTTTTTTTTTAAATATAGGTGTAACCTGTGTAAAAAGTGTCAAATGTAAAATACTTCCAGTGTGGTGGGCTGGTAAAACCTCTACATACGTAGACTACTTTAGGCTACCTGTGCTATATCAGCTTCTCCAGCGATAATGCTCTTTTTTAACCTTAATGGAGGTGTTAGTAGGGTCTGTGGCGTCAGGTACCCTGTTATTGTGATCTGGGGGTAGTTATCTGTAGAGTGGGTTAAAGCAGGGTAGGAGGAGGTTGCGCACTTCCGAATTCCGCGTTAGTGGCGGCCTGGAACCGGTTTTTGTGCTGGGATGCTCCTACAGTGAGTGGAACGGGGCAGGTAATTCCCGGGGTTGCAAAAAATAAAATAAAAATCCATGCCGGTCTGATATCAATATCCCCTGGTGAATGGATGGGATATACATGCATGCGTCTGGATATGAGGCGTTTGCACTCATGTATGGATAGGTGTAGGTTGAGGCATAATACTAATATATTTCCCTCTCATGCGGGATGATTTAAATTTTAAAAAAAAAATGGTTAGTATTTATTACTTATGGCCTCATCTCTCATATGGAGATGTGCATTACGCTTAGTTGGTGTTTGCCGATGCACCCCTCTCATTCAGGTGATAGCGGTGGGGCTCAAGGCGTAGCATGCCCTTTCTGTAAACACATGAAGTTTACCAACCCTTATGTATACTTTGTAGTGTAGTGTAGCTGTGCTGGTCGTGTTCATGTGTCTGCGTTGTTTATGTTTGGACGTGAAAAGGTTATGGGAAGGGAGTAGAGTGGGACGCTGTTAGCATGTTCTCTTGTCATCCTCCCTTGGTCCATGTTGGTTTTCTATCCGCGCTTTGGGATAGCGAAGCTTCACGACCTACTCTGGTCCGTTATAGGGCTAAGTCCTAGTCGCCTGGAATGATTTGTTTCGGGACTAGGGTCGCAAAAAGAAGTTGTTAAGGGGAGGTCCCGTGTCCTCAAAGTCCCTATGTTCGCCCCTGATTGGTGAGCGCGTTTGTGTGTGTGTGTGTGACTACGCTCCGCTACACCACGCGGACGCCTGGTCTGCTGTAGGGCCAAGTCCTACTGTGTATATTGTGTATGGGTAGGAAGCGCCCGTGGCCTGCCAACGTCTTTACGAACGTGCTACTCTGGGCCTGCGACAAGTTTTGGTCTGTGACGTCTGCTTGTTGATAAATGCTTTCGCAGTGTTGAAAAATGTATAGTGTTATGATTGTTCTGCATTTGTTTATTCATGGTCACTGCCACTACACAATCGCGTTTTGTCATCGACAGTGTTGCAAAGTGGCTAAGTCTGCAAGTCATCAGTTTGTGTGTGTAACTTCAGGCCGGGATTTTATGTAGGTTAACCACTGTTGCGTGTTTTTCTGCACGTATGCCAGTGTGGTCATTGTGTTAAATTCCTGGCGGCCCGATGTGGTAATCCGCCCTGCTACTATTGCCGTTGTGTGGCCATTATTCCGTAAGACCGTTGTCTTACGAAATTTATATGTCTCTGTCTGGAAAGTCCATTTTCCCTGTCAAGTGTATTTCTGGAATTTTATGCCTGTCATTTGGCCGCAGGAATGTAGTATTATCTGTCTAAGCCGTTATATGGGCCAATTTTGGTGTGATTGGAAGGCCGTCTGCTTGTTTTTCCCTGGCGTGCAATTTTCTCTGGGGTTCGAACCCGTGTTCTATGTAATTCTCTGTGTTATATGTCTGCGTTGTTCATGTTCTGCGGGCATTCTGTCTGTATTTTGTTTGTGTTTCTCGTACCGAAAATACCGTTGTTTAGTTAGTTTTCGGTACGAGGTTTTTGTGTGTGGACATGGGTTCGAAGCCGGTTGTCTGTAAAGATTTGGTGGCCATTTCTGTGCCGCCTACACTATGGCAAATGGGCTGTGTGTTTTTCTATGCGCAACCCCTAGTATACCTTCCTGCGAGGAGTTTGCTTATTTTTTGCCCTCTCCTCGTAGTGTAAATTTTGAAGATATAGGGTTCTTAGGTTGGCTATGAATGATTCCGTGCAGTGTGCTTTGGGAACTGTCGTCTGTAAGGCTCGCAGTTTATCACTGAGGTCTGCTTTACTGCTGAGTATGAGGGTGTCGGGTTGCAATGTCTTGCGCGCTCGCTTGTTTACTTGTTTCGATAACGCTGTGTATCCGAACATGTGTTCTTAATCAGCCTGCTTTCTGTTAGTGCTCTTCGCATTATAAAAAGGCAAGAGGGGAATTTTGTGGTTTAACGTGACCATTTCTGGAGATCATGTGCCACGGGATTTCCGTTTTACTTGGAATCCAAACCACAGGCCATGGCATTTCACTTCGGAAATCTCATATGCATTGTACGCGAGTGTGTCTGGTCCGCTAGTCGCGTATTTGGTGACCAGATGCCAGTGTCGATTGTATTGTTTTTCGTTTATGACCCGCTGTTAGTGGGACTGTCCCAATTAGTCTTAGCGTTCTCATTATCCTTATTCTACGACTGGATATTTACTCAACCTTATATTCCTGGTATTCAGAAGGTTGCGGGTCTGGAGACCGCCTTTTACCCAGAGTAATTGTTTCCGGCGCCATGAAGGTTGTGTCTCCGGGACAGTTCTGGTGAGTGTTAGGATGGTATCCCGGTTCGGTCAGTGGGCTATTTCTTGGCTTTCTTCCCACGTGTTCCAACGGGACCGTTTCCTTTTCTTTTAGCAGTGTGCCCGCCTTTACATGTAGGTGTGTGTGCTTTACGTGTGTGATATGCCTTCATCCGGCGGGCGTGAATAGTGTCCTTTATGAGTTTCCTCCCATGGCGCACGTTCACTATATAATTTAGGTCAGATACCTTCCTGCAGACTTTGAAGGGACCTGCCCATCGTGGTAGGAGGAATTCGGACACGTTTTTCTTACGGGCATGATTGGAGACCATGACCAATTGCCCGGGTGTGTATTCCACGGTCTTTCTATTCTGATCGTACCGCTCTTTTTGTTTTTTCTGGGCCTCGGCTATGTTTTTTCTAGCGTCCATGCGGGCTATCTGCAAATGCTCTAGCCGAGCCGCATTGTCTGTGTGGGCGTCCTGTGGGATACATATATTGTCTATGGGACTTCTGGGTGTGTATCCGTGCATTAGGAAGTGTGGAGAGTGTTTCGTAGCCGTAGATACAGAGGTATTATAACTAAAAGTAATGCTTTGCAGATATTCATCCCAGTCTGTTCCTGCGTCCTCTGTAAATTTAGCCAGCGCTATTCCAAGTATTTTGTTCATACTTTCCGTGAGTCCGTTGGTTTGCGGTGAAAAACTCGTGGTAGTGTATGCCTTAATCCTGAGTATCTCCAGAAACTGTTGGAGCACTCTCGAGGTGAAAATAGTACCTCTGTCGGATAATAAGGTTTGGAATAGGCCATATCGTGTAATTATGTCAAATAAAAATTCGGCTATGCTGTTCGTGTCTGCTTTGGGAACAGCCTTTGTAATCATGTATCGTGTGAGATACTCGGTGGCCACCAGGATATATTTATTGCCTTTCTGACTTGTTGTAATGGGGCCTTTCACGTCTATTCCGACTCTGTGAAATAACTCTCCCACGGGAATTGGGTTGAGTAGTCCATGAGGCTTGCCAGGTCTTGTTTTGAATCGTTGGCAGGTGTGACATGTCTTGACAAAGGTATCTATGTCGGCCTTCATGTTTACCCAATAGTACTTGTCACGGATTCTAAGGTAAGTTTTATGCGTACCTAAGTGTGCCCCTGCTATTGGGCTATTATGGTGTCCGATCATGATATTTTCTCTCAATGATTCCGGAACCGCTATAGGTGCGCTATCGTGCATGGCTGTGGGCTTAAATTTCAGTACCCCGTCTTTGTCTAGGAAAAATCGCCTAGACAGCCGTGCTGTCTTGGAGTCCACTTTATCCAAGTCTTCTAGTGCCAATAGAATCTGTTTCAAGTGCGGATCACTTTCTTGCTCCTGTTTGATGTCAACCACCGTCAGGGCAAAGGTGGGCATATCGTCCCAGTCGTGGTCCTTACTGTCATCCGGGGGATCGGCTACTGGCAGCCTAGACAACCCATCTGCGTCTAGGTGTGTAGCGCCTTTCTTGTGTTTGACCACGAAATCATATTCATACAGGCGGAATATAAACCTGTTGAGGCGCGAATTTGGGTTTTTAAATTTGTCCCAAAAAAGCAAGCTCGCGTGGTCAGTCACTACCGTGAACTTGATACCATAGAGGTATACTCTAAAATAGTTCACTCCCCACGAAAATGCCAGCATTTCCCGCTCTGTGGCAGAGTATCTAGTCTCAACGGCCGTTAGCTTCCTGCTAGCGTAGGCGACGGGCCGTTTGCGCCCTTCGGCGTCTTCCTGCAATAGGGCTGCTCCCAACCCATACAGGCTGGCATCCACGTGTAAAAATGTGGGCCTATCACTATGGAAGTGTTGCAGCAATGGAGGTGAGGTCAATAGTTGCTTCAGTGTGTTGAAGGCATCTATGTGTTCCTGCGTGATGCTGAAGGGCGTTTTTTCACGTGTGAGTTCAGTTAGGGGATGGGCGATGTGTGCAAACCTATAGATATACTTGCGATAGTACGAAGCCAAGCCAATAAAACTGCGCAATTGTTTCAAATTTGTGGGCATTGGGATGCCCGTTATTGCGTCAGTCTTGGCTGGGTCGGGAATAATGCCCTCCCGGTTGACAATATGGCCCAATATGTTAATTTGCTGTCTGGCAAATTGACATTTCGCAGGTTTAAGCCTTAGTTTAGCTTCTCTGATCCTTGCGAAAGCCTCCTCCAAATGTACGATGTGTTCGTCAAAAGTGTTGGAGAAGACCGTTATGTCATCCACGTACACCAATACGGAACGCCATTTAAGCCCTGAAAATGTCTTATCCACTAGCTTTTGGAAGGTTTGGCTGGCGTTACGGAGACCCATCGGTAAACGGGTGTAGGTAAATAGTCCGTTCTCTGTAACGAACGCCAGCTTGTGCCTATCTGGTTCATAGACGGGGATTGAATAGAATCCGCTATAGCAATCCATCGAACTGAACCAGCTAGCTCCACCAAGGGCGTCCAAATAGGTGTCTGCCCTTGGTAGTGGATAACTATCATTTTCGACCAACTTATTGAGCCTCCTGTAGTCAGTACAAAATCGGTGCGATCCGTCCCTCTTTTTGGTCAGCAGAACTGGAGAGGAATAGTTAGAAAGAACTGGAACAATGACCCCTGCCTCGAGCATCTCTGAGATTTGGGCATCGATGGCATGTCTCTCCTTCTGGCTCACTCTGAAGGGAGGCTGGTGTACTGGTCGGTCACTAGTGAGTGTGACGTGGTGTTCAATGAGGTCTGTCACAGCGAGATCCTTCATTGAGTGGGCAAAAATATCTCTGTTGGTCTCCAGGAGCTCCGTGAGCCTTTTATTTTGCTCCGGAGTCAGGTCCTGCGTGTGGTTCTGGTTGGCCGCCTTATCAGTGTGTGTGTTTGTGTATTGGCTGATAGTGTGCAGTGTAGGGGCCTGATGCTCGTGGTTTTCTCGCTCCGCTCGAATCCCATCTCTGTTCCTGGTGTATACCATGGGATGTGTGGTGAGCCTCTGGTCGTGCTTTAAAAGCATCTGACCACTAGCGAAATTTATGCTAGCCTCATATCTAGCGAGAAAATCCATGCCTATTATGGCTGACGCAGAAAGGTGTTCGATAACGAACATGGGGTGCATTGTGGCAAAATGGTCTATCCTAATATGTATGTTTGCCACTCCCCTGTTTTCTAACGTCTGAGCATTGGCCGCTACCAGCCGGATGTCCCCCGTGACACCTTGTATTTGCGCCTCGGCAATGTGTCGGCTATTAACACAACTTACGGCAGCCCCAGTATCGATTAGGGCCTGCACTCTGTGGCCATTTATGGTGGCGTGTATCGTGAGGGCCGATACCTGAAATCCACTGCCCTGCACCGATGTGTTGTGTAAGATGTACGTTGTTGTTGTTGTTGTTGCCGGAGTGACATTTGTGCTGGGAGGGCATGGATCTGTCCGTTTATCGTACCTAGCACGCTTCGCCTCTCGGCTTACTTCCTGTCCTGAGTACTTTGCCCAGGTCAGCAAAGTGCGTTTGCCAAGTACATTGCCAGCTCCTTTAACCGGTCTTGCTGTGAGACTAGGAGTCTGCTGGCGAACGTTTAGTGTATTAATTGTTCCCAGCCTTTGTGTAGTTGTGTTGTTGTTGGTTTCTTCCTCTCGGGAAGGTGTGTCTGCAAATGTGACCCTGAGCTTGCCTTTGTTAACCCGACTTTTGTTCCAGGCGGTCGCGAGTTCGACTCCTGTTGCTGGCTTCCCCATGCCGAGCGAGCTCGCGTCACGCGCCTGTGTATGGTCAATTCCCCCCCTGTGGTGTGGTGAAGGGGGTGGGGTTTTCTGTTTGGAGGGTGTGGGCGTGTTCTCGGGCTGTTGGCTTCTAATTGTGAGGGGTGTGTAATGTCCCGCCTTAGGGTTTCCTGTGAAAAGTATGTGTAGGTCCCTATTGAATCCCGCAGTTGAGAATAGCGGAGGCGAGTGCACATCCGTATATACATGGATATTGGCTTTGAGCACTTTGCCGAGAGCGGTTACCTCTACGGCACTGCCATAGGTGCCGTCCTTGCCCATGTATTTTTGGTAATCCGCCCCGGTCTGGAATGGGTTTTCCCGCTCGTCCGACACAAAGTCCCGGTACTCTTTCCAGTTGGCCAGGATATGTTTGACCGTCTTCTGTCTGTAGTCCCCATGATAATCCTCGGTATTCCGGATTAGAAAGCTCATGGCCCTAAACAGACAGTTGCCGTCTCCTTGCACGGGGTGTGTTTGGAAACGGTCCGGGGGCGGATCGTCAGCCTTAGTTTTAGCTGGCTGCTTCTTCCCCTTATTCTTACGAGTTTTCTTGGGGGAAGGGCCTTTCTTGTGTTGTGTTGGGGGAGGAACCTCAGCTGCTTCATCAGCTAGCCGAACCTCCCCGTCTAGGCGTTTTTTGAAAATGTGGGTGTACGCCTGCCTGTAATGTATGTGCGCCCCCCCTCGGGGTGGCTGCGCCAACTCCCTGCTTGCGGTGTGTGTTTAGGCGTAGGGAGTATTGCCCCCCTGTCTGTCCTGTGGGGTGTTTCATCCCTGAACTCCCTCGGGTATTCGTCTGGGAGGGGGTAGTGTTCTGGGCCCTTCGTGTGTTTGTCCATGTTGTCCCTTCCTCTAGTGGGTTTTCTTCCTTGTCGGTTATTGCCCTGTTGTCCGTTATTCTGTCTCCGCCAGGGTGGGGTGTATGTCTGCTGCTGCTGGGGCGGGTGTTCCCGTCGGTTCCCCTTTTCCCTATATTGGTCAGCTGCATACCCCTGTCTGGTCGAGGGTGGGTTTTCTCGCTGTTCCCAATTTCCCTTGTACTGCGGGGCTGCATAACCTTGGCTGCGTGGGGGCGGGTTCTCCCGATATTCCCCATTTCCCCTGTACTGCGGGGCAGCATAGCCTTGGCTGCGTGGGGGCGGGTTCTCCCGATATTCCCCATTTCCCCTGTACTGCGGGGCAGCATAGCCTTGGCTGCGTGGGGGCGGGTTTTCCCGATATTCCCCATTTCCCCTGTACTGTGGGGCAGCGTAGGACTGTCTATGTGGTGACGGGCTGTTTCGTCGGGGGATATCGTGGTCGTACTCCTCAGGGTAGTACTCCCGTGTGTACGGAGATGGTGACCGCCTTGAGGGGTATGTCGGCTCTGTGTCCGTGTATGCTATCGGTGAGTACCGAGGAGGGTAGTGTGGCCTATCCTGTGGGGGAGGTGTTGTTGGCCGCTGTGGAGGGTAGTAACTTTCTTCCCTCCCGTAGCGTCTCCTCTCTGTGTACCCCCTGTCCCTCTCAGTATGATAGTGTTCTCGTGTGTCTGCTTGCTCATCCCTTGGCGGTCTCCCGCCCGCTTGGATGGCAGCTATGGTCAGTTTCTCCATCCTGTCCACTAATTCGTCTATTTTGTCATTAGTGTCGTCTTTCCGGGTTTTGAAGTGCAGATCCACGGCTTTTTCCGTAGCGTTTTCCGTGATCTTTCTCCCCTCCTCTATGGTCTTTATGTTATTCAACATATGTTGGACCGTGAGGTTGTTCATGATGCATAGCTTTTCTACTATGGCTGGTCTGAGGCCCTGCATCAACAGCTTGACTTTCTGTTTATTTGTCATTGCTGCATTGTACTTTTCGCACATTATCAATTTAACATTGATGTATGCCTGGGCGCTCTCTTTGGGTCCCTGTGACCTCTGTCTAATCTGGTCATAGAGATCGTCATCGTCTGGTATAAGCTGGAACTCATCCTTCAACATTACCGCGGTTTCCTCCCATGTGGCAGCCTCTAGTGCGTCCTCATGGAGCTCATACCACGTCATGGCCGCCTTTGTGAGGTAGGCAGGAAGGAGCCGTTTTCTAACTTCCTCGCTCCAACCATTGATCCGGGCCGTTCTATTGAAGGCCTTGAGGTATTCCTCGGGATCCTGGCCTTCCCCCGTGAACTTTGTGGGGTGGATCATGGGGTACTCAGTGTGTCTATTCATGTCGTTCTCGGCTGTGTCCCGTTGACTGTGTGTCGAGGTGTTTGGGCTGTTTGGAGGGGAATTAGCCTCGCTTCCCGTGTAGGACACCTGTGTTACGTTACCAGGTGGCTCGTCACCTGATATGCTTGTGCTGATGGCCGGTGTGTTGTCGTACTGTGTGGATTCGACTATGTGTACGGTTCTGTCTAAATCCTGTTTTACTGTCTCCAAAATAGTGTGGATGTCCAGAACTGCTTCTGTCGTGTGACTATTGGCTTTAATAGTGTCTGTTTCTAATAGCTCTGAAATGCGCTCGAGCAGGTTATTGGCTTTCTGCTCTGTGATCTTCAGTTGCTGTAACAATAGGGGATGGAGTGTTGGCAGGCAATCTACCTCACTATCGCTGGATACCGGCGACTCGTGTGTGTATTCACTGGCCTGGGACCGTGTAAAATGTATAACTTGTGCTGCAGCGGCAGGGTGTTGAGCACGGATCTGTGCTGTTTGGAATTCAAGGTCCCTGAGAAGTTGTACTGCAGTCTGGTCAGTTATTAAGTCACCGTTCTTAATCTTTAGCTTCGGCAGGAGTGGGGTCGTACTAGCCGACAAATGGTGTGCAAAGTCTCTTAATGTAGTCCTAAATGTGGACATTTAATAATAAAAAAAAAATGTGTGACGCAATATGAGGTTAAAAAAAATTTTTTTTCTCTATTTGCTTGGCTTTTTTTGCGGTACGGAAGGGGTCGTTTTAACTACGAGGGCTCGTTGATTGAGTCCCTTTTCTCTATGCGTAGTACCCCGCCTCCACCAGTGTTTTAGATCCCTTATTTGGGGGTGGATCTAAAAGGGAGAGTTGCTGTACTAATTTATGAGTTTGTGCCTAAAGAAGGGTAGCTCCCCTTGACAGGGCAAGCTGACCAGTGTAGTGTGTTGTGGTGTGCTAGGAACTAGGGGGCGCTCCTATAAAGACTGTAAATGTGGTTTAAGGGATGTAGCCTTAGCACGCGGGTCGATGTACTAGTCGCCCAGCCGGCTACTTATTATATAATCACCTTGCTAGTGTCAGCGGTTCGGCACGCGCTTCACTTGAGCACGCGAGCCGCTGTGAGGAATACAAGGACGTCTGAGTTGGCGTTATTACTACGGTGTGTCACGTCTGACTGTGACGGGAGTAAGGAAGGACGTTGGGACGTGAAGAAGAGTGTAGATCAGTAATGCAAGTGTAAGAGACTGACCAAGTGTTTATTGGTCAGCAATGAGTAACTGTTAGTCCCTTTTAAGGGATCTTGTGATGTTATAATGTGAGTACAAACTGTGGGTGTTAGGTTACAAAAGTAGGATTCTGAACACTGACTGACTGACTCACCTCGGTTGACACTGTCGTTAGCCTCCGGCTGTCTCGTCGAAGCACTGATGATGGAGAGATCCTCGTGACCCACTTAAGGCACCTTTTATACCTTTAGCCTCTGTTCTGTCAGCGCGTTGTGGCATAGTTGAACCAGTTTGTAGTATGTCGCTGTGTGTCATAATTACGCAAGGGTTGAGCTGCTTTATGGAGTAGCCAGCTGCCCTTATAGTATTGATGGATATTGGGTAGGCTTTTAAAGGGTTGCCTTTTATGAGATTTAGACAGATGATGGGGGGGATGATCTCTAAGGGGTGCATACCCCTTGGGTATTGTACAGTATTAGCCTTTAAGGCTATGAGTGCCGGTGGATCTAGTGGGAACTATTATTTGTTTACTTGTGTCACGCTGTCAACCTGCTTGCTTGACAAGTACAGCCGCGCGGTTAGGAAAATACTCAGCTCCAGTACCCAGGCATAGTTCTCCTCTTCATGGAGACGTGAGCGCCTACTAACCTTAGCTGTGCTGTTGTGAAACAATTAGAAACGCACCATTCATAATTCGTCTATTTTTTTCGTTCATAATTCACAATTCAACGTCTGACCAACACAAGTAGCGTGGGTAATGATGCTTTACTTATGTGCAGACTGTACTCTGTCTTCGCTGTGTCCCACTGTTTATCCTGCTGCTATAAACAACAACCGCTGGTGCAGCCACGTTAAGCGGCACTCGTAGCTAGAAAGAATATTTCTTTAAAATACATTTGACCTGTGAATGTAAAGTTATATATTATTGAAAAATCCACAGTTCTAGCCCCCATTTTTTTTTTTGTTGTCGTGTGGGCTCCTGAGGGGCTGAGTACTGGTCTTCCTAGTCGACGCCCGTGGGTGACCTGTGCGCCGGGATGATAGTCGGAATGGATGAAGATGAATGAAACTGGGCAAGGAAGCTGTTGTGGCCTATCAGAAGGTACCGTCCCAGCATGTGACTGATGTTGAAAATGGAAATCCATTTCAAGGACGGCTGACGGTGGAGCTCGAACCCACGCTTCTACCGAGTCAGCAGAGAGCTTGACCTCATGACCTAACGCTGCGCTGTAGCGAGCGTAGTCACCGCTGTCTGTTAACTCTATATCGAAAACATCTTATTACATTTTCGTCCGGTAGCCGACTCAAACACGGTTCATCACTGAATGTTATTGTTGCTGCATTTGTAATTAATTTTCATTGTTTTTCCCACTTTTCCAAACGTAAAGGACACACTAAACGTTTCTTACGAGGTGTCGGCATGATGCCACGCGGTAGACTGATGATTGTTCACGGGAAACTCATCGATATCAGGTCAATTAGATTATCAGTTTACCTTTTCTACCACTAAGAGCACTAGTGTGAGTCAATGAAACTCAATCATATACGGCCGATTAGATTAGCTGTTTGCCTTTTCTACTACTACGAGCGCTAGTAAGAGTCAATGCTGTGTTTCACTTAAGCCCTTATAACTACGTCCGGTGAAAATATTTTTCAAAAAATCAAAAAATGTCTTAGGGTATTGAACCAAGGAACGCATTAAATTAATGATTATATAAATAAGTTAATTTGGCCAGTGTTTGAATCAAAAGGAAAACGTGTAAAGAAACAAGCGATCTTAAGCGGTTTTCAATTTAGACCGGAAGTTATTTTTGAAATTTCGGAATAGGGCTCTCCAAAACTCACAGTTTGAAACCTTAGGCTGTTTTCCATTTAGGCCGGAAGTGATTTTTGAAATTTCGGAATATAGCTCTCCAAAACTCACAGTTTAAAACCTTAGATTGTTTTCCATTTAGGCTGCAAGTGATTCTTGATAGTTCGAAATAGAGCTCTCCAAAACTCACAGTTTAAAACCTTAGACTGTTTTCCATTTAGGCTGCAAGTGATTCTTGATAGTTCGAAATAGAGCTCTCCAAAACTCATAGTTTGAAACCTTAGGCTGTTTTCCATTTAGATCGCAAGTGATTCTTGATATATCGAAATAGTGCTCTCCAAAACTCACAGTTTGAAACCTTAGGCTGTTTTCCATTTAGGTCGCAAGTGATTCTTGATATTTCGAAAGAAAGCTCTCAAAAACTCACAATTTGAAACCCTAAGCTGTTTTCCATTTAGGCCACATTTTATTCTTGATAGTTCGAAATAGAGCTCTCCAAAACTCACAGTTTGAAACCTTAGGCTGTTTTCCATTTAGGCTGGAAGTGGTTTTTGAAATTTCGAAATAGAGCTCTCCAAAACTCACAATTTGTGACCTTTTCCGGATCCTTAAGCTCTTCAACGTTTGGCACAGTTGCTTAATTTTACGTTTTTGCTACCATGGGAACACCTACTTTGTTTGGTAAGAAGTGTTTTCAACATTAAAAATGGAATGCAAACTACAAACTATATTTAATGACGGGGAATAGTTTCAACTAGCAGGTTTAACCTGGTCTGTAGAGGTCACAGCAGGTGCTATCTCTGCTCACAAATGATGATGTATGGGCCCAGCGGCCTGGTCCACGTGCAGCCCGCCATCAGTTGGCCGTCAGGACATGACCGACCTCGTAAATCTGAGGGGTTACCTCGGGTTATCTTCATCAACCCTGCCTGCGCTATATATTTCTCACTTTTAGCCGACACAGTCTGCTATTGTGTATTATATATTGTAGATCAAAATTAATGTTCTTTTGCTCGACAAAGAACGGAACTGGTTCCTCAAACTAATCAAACGCGAAAGTAAATGCAAATACTTTAGCTGTTTTATCCCCGTTTAAATTAATCTCTGTGGCCTATATGATGAATTTTTTGTCTACTGCTTCATATTTATCCCGGCTTTACCCTTTATGGGATAGTGGTCTCTATATTAACCACCTGTCATAAGGACAGTTGATGCTTTTAAAGATGCTGATAGTTGAATCTTTAAGCCAAATTCCGGAGAATGTTGATGCCGAAGTGCTAGTATTTGTAAAAATCAAATATACCTACGTATCTACTTGGCGAAATGTATTGGATAAAATTTAAAAAAGTTGAAAATTCAAAACTTAAACAATTAAAGTGTAAAAATAAAATATAAATATTGCAATACATATCATAAAAATAAAATGACAACAATAAATGAAATACAAAAATTTAAATAATGAACATAACTATAAAACTATTATGAAAATAATTGTAAAAATCAATTGGAAATTAGTTAATTAATTATTTCAATAAAAATACCAAAATTAAATCTATAAGATCATAAATTGAAAATTTAAAATAACTATATAAACATTACAATTAGAGAAACAAAGAATAGCCTTCTTAATAATTATAATAATTTAAATAAATTAAAATACTCATAGAAATTAAAAATAAACTGTTTTGCCCTATAAAGGGGTAAGTGTTGTCTACTACGAGGGTTGATCAGAAACTAAAGTTACGAACTAAGCCTGCAGTGAAACGGTTACATATTATTTCATTCAACTAATACAGCCAACTGATAGTACAAACATTAGGTTATTTTTCGACATAGTCTCCATATAGGTTTAAAAAGGAAGCTTGTAGTTTAACGTGACCGTTAATCTGTAGATTATGAGCCACGGGACCTCCTTTTTACGTGGAATCCGAACCACAGGACATGGCATTTCCATATAGGTTTAGGCACTTGTTGCGTCGTGGGATGATTTTGAATATTCCCTCATGGTAATAATCCTGTCCTTTCGTGTTCAGCTACGTTGTCCCGAAGTGTTTCACCTCCTCACCTGAAGCGAATCGTCAACCTCCCAGGTCTTCCTTCAAGTGAGGAAGCAGGCGATAGTCGCTTGCTTGGAGCAAGGCCCGGGCTGTAGGGAGAGTGGCCAATGATGTCCCAACGAAACCACTTCAACAGCGTGGTGGTCTTCTGGGCGTGCATTGTCATGAAAGAAGATAATGCCCTCGGTGAGAAATCCTGGGCGCAGTTACATGTTTTACCCACAGAAATCGAATAACTGAGTGGATCTCTTCGCGAGACCAGTTCTCCGAACAAGACGCCATTAGTTGTTTACCTACAACTAGCTCTGCAGGTCGCAGGTGGCTGAAACTCTGCACAGTTACCAACTGTAGGTTATGTATTGGAATTAGACCACAGTACTGATTTCTCTATAACTGACGAAACTCCAGGAATCTCGGCCTTGTAACCTTAGTTTCTGATCCTCCCTCGCATAATAACCAGACCGCGGATTTTGATGCCGTGTCGTGTTTTAATTGGTTCACCACAAACATTACTAACTTATACAGAAATCCTGATCATAGTTCCCACATTATAGAAATACTAATTTATTACCTCATTTTTGGTCATATATCGTCGTTTTTTTAAATATTTGTCATTCATTAAAAGTACAGTATACATCATTATCTGGTTATTTTATGGAATTTATTGGACTATTTTGTAATTTTGGGTCATTTTATCATGTATTTAAGGGTTTTGGTACAATTTGCGTACGGTAATGGATATTGTCTCAACTTAAAGTGAGGATGAATAACACAAGTCAACACGAATTTCGAATTTTGATTTTGTTATGTCTATCACAAAGAAAGTTCAAATTTGAAGGAAATTCTCTATTTTTATAAGTTGAAACGAAGACAAACGTTAATTTATATACTTAAATCACGTTTATTTACTAAACATAGTTAACATTAATCTCAAAATCAAAAAAGAATACAAACAAGCTTTAAAAATGATTTTGTTTTGGTACTTCTTCGGTGTGTGAATGAACGTTCTCGTTTTAGCCCCCAAATGTAATCAGGCTAATCACCCATCATGTTCTCATTGTATTTTCCTTGATAACGTTGCTCAAAGTTCATCACGTCTTGGTGAAAACGTTCCCCTTGCTCTTCTGAATATACCCCCAAGTTATCTTTAAATTGGTCCAAATGAACATGTAACATGTGTATATACAGTGAGTCCGGGAATGTTCTCCGCAGCGCCTACATTGGTCTGCGAGAGCTAGCTACAGAAGTTACGTTGGTAGCACGGCTGTCGCTTGCATCATAACAAATAAGCAGTAAACGTTGTACTCACCACAGCCATTCATAACAGATGCTGGAACCATTCACAATACATCACTCTTTTTCCGTAATCAGTTTGTTTTAATTCATGAACCACGGTAACTTTATAAGGGAACAACTGAAGCTTGTCTCTTACAGCTTTATGTGCTGTCGACTTAGAGATTCCTGTTTGTTGAGCTAATTTTCGCGTTGATTTACTTGTACTACGCAGCATAATATCGGAGATTTCATCATGTTTTTCGTCTGTTAAAAGCGTAGGCCTGCCTGTTCCCCGTACATCGTGAACTGAGCCAGTCACACGAAATTTACTTACCAAGTCCCGAACGGTAACACGGTTTGGACACTGAATGAAGAAATCGCGCCTGAAATCTTAATTTTACATTTTCTGTAAACCGATCGCCTTCGCGAAAATCGTATTCCACCAAAAAAAACTCTCTCTTCAGTAGTAAACATTACCGCCTGTATACTGTTGCACTCTTCCAATAATCTATCTGAACGCGCGCTTACTTCAATACACACTGAGGACATACAGGCTCGCTCGCTTATCGCAATACACACTGACAGCCCACACGCGAGAGTCCCCCTTTCAAGTACAGAGTGCAGCCAACTAAACTTATGACTCGACCACTCGCAGCTGCTCGTACCCACTGCAGAGAACATTCTCGGGTGCCCTGTACTTTAAGGGACATTCCGCAACCCATTAGTTTAAAGTTCTCAAGCATAGTGGAAATAAGCGCTTTGTAATTCTCAGCTTTCTTATTTCCAAAAAAGCCAAATCACTGCTTTAAGGCTGCACCATGCTTGCTTTTCCTGGGTGTTGAGTAATTGTGGGGATTCTTCACTGACCATTAGTTTCTTTATTTGAAAACCGACAAAAAATACCAGCTTTAATTTTAGCTTCTGACAATTTAGGGGAGAAAAGTCTTTAAATATTGAAAAGTTTCAGAATCTTGACTGCTTCATGAGGCCTAATTTTATATCCAACGTTATCATCGCATAAAGTACAAAATCAAACATTATTAATTATGCATGGCGTTTATGGTTACTATTCGCTGTAGACAGTCGGAATATATGCATCAAATAATAGCCTCAACACAAAATGTTTGGTTTGTTGACTTGTGTAACGCGCTAAATGCAAAAAATATTTGTTTAGAATGAACAGCCGGTATTTTAAATACACTTGAAATAACAATCGCAGCCGAAAACACAAATTCACTCAACACATGTATGGTTGCACTAAAGAGGTACTTATGGTTCCTAACATAAGGCCACGGCGTCCTCCTTCCCATTCCTCTGCTATTATTATTATTATTATTATTAGCGTATGGCAAGGAAATTATATACATAATATATACAATATATACACAATAACTCAAACACTTTGATTCACGTCAGGCATTAGAGTTATCCATTATAGGTGAATGTCCAACTTTTGAACCGACTGCAGTGCCTCCGCTGTTGGTGATACAAAGTCTTCCAATCTACCCGGATAAGCCCGTAGTTGACACTCGCTTAAAATGTGGGGAATGGTCTGGCGAGGGGCTCCACAATCACATTCTGGAGAAGGTACAAAGTTTCACTTATAGAGGGAATCCCTGCACCTTCCATGACCTGTCCTGATCCTGTTCAGTCTGGACCAAGTTGCACGCGGTAGTTGGAATCCGTTAGCAATTTTTTCACCTCTGAAGATGTTATGTAGGGGCAAGTCAGTGGAGTTATTCCAGCGGCCTTTCCATTCCTCCAAAGCATCGAAGTTGGTGG
Source organism: Meconema thalassinum (assembly GCA_946902985.2). Lineage (NCBI taxonomy): Eukaryota > Metazoa > Arthropoda > Insecta > Orthoptera > Tettigoniidae > Meconema > Meconema thalassinum. Next base: position 747,913,533 of record OX336388.2, read on the forward strand.
ATGTCTTCAGAGCTGCATCACAAAGAGGTGGATGTCGTGATTTCAATCTTTGGAGACTAAGAGCTGGTATGTCGCCTAGAACAGGTAGCAGAGGATTCTTGCAGATCTTGTTGTACTCTCGAACAAGATCACTGGATCTTCGTAAGTCAGGTGGCATTATACCAGACAATAGTGGGAGCCAGTGGACTGGAGTTGGCCTGATGGTGCCAGATATAAGACGCATGCTGGTATTCAATTGTGGGTCAATATACTTCGTATACGGGCTATTAAGCCACACTGGAGCACAGTAGTCGGCAGTAGAGAAAACCAGTGCTAAGGCTGAATTCCTCTGCTGAATTATAAGTACAAGCACTAATACAGCCGTTATCATAACACACAATTCCACACACACACAAGTACACGTCCGGCTCCGTGGCTAAATGGTTAGCGCACTAGGCTTTGGCCTGAAGTGCCCCGGGTTCGATTGCCGGCCGAGCCTTCTTCTTCTCTTCTTCTTCTTTTTCGCGATCAGGCCCAGTGGACCGCGCGCTGCTACAAGTCTCCTATCCATAGCTGCCATCCGCCAACTGTCCACATGTATCGCTGCCTGTTGCAGATCTTCATGGAGTCCATCACTCCACCACTTCCTTGGTCTCCCTGATGGTCTTCTTCCTGTGGGGATGAAATCCAGTAGCTTCTGTGGCCATCGGTGGTCCTCCATCCGGGATACATGTCCAGTCCACTGCAGTCTTCTGGTTTTGATGGTTCCAGCTATGTTGGCATCATGGTACTGGTCTCCTACTTCATGATTGTGCCTAATCCTCCTTTCACCCGTGTTGACATCCCTCACCGGTCCGAAGATCTTCCGAAGAACTTTTCTCTCAAAAACGAGTAGTTTATGAAAGTCCTGTTTTCGTATACTCCATGTCTCACATCCATTTAGTACAACGGGTTGGATCATAGTTTTATACAGACGAATTTTGAACTGTCTGGAGAGACATCTGGACCAAAGATGCTGTGTTAAGCTGTAGAGAGTTCGGTTTCCTGCTTGGATCCTGGCGTTGATTTCTGACTCACATGATGAGTTCTCCGTGAAAAGCGATCCTAGGTACTTAAATTCATGGACCCTCTTGTGGGACTGGTCTCCTACCCGGAGTGACTGTAGTTATCCGAAAACGTGGCCTTGCCCGCGAGTCATATTGAGGTACTCCGTCTTGGTTTCATTCACGATTAGCCCAAATTTGTTGGCAACTGCCTTGAGTGCTCTGGTCATTTGCCTCAACTCTTCCTGAGAGCTGGAGAGTAAACTGATATCATCTGCGTAGGCAAGGTATGCTAGGTTCTTCCCTTCGAGTCTTCAGGGATTTTAATCTCCTGGGGTTAATTCCTGTGGCTCGGGGACTGGGTGTATGTGATGTCTTCATCATCACTTCATCCTCATCCACGGGCGTCAGCTAGAAAGACCTGCACTCGACCTCTCCGGAGACCACACGATCATCACCCAAGTACACTAGGTAAATGATCCACGATGTCCAAGATCCTCAAATGAAACAACAAGAACAACACCAATTACTACAACATACTTTCAAAGATGATAAACTCCTGACATGCTGGCAGTCGCTCACATCCGGGAGGCGAGGAGGTTCGAATCCCCCCGCCGGCAACCTTGAAGATGGTCTTCTGTGGTTTCCCATCTTCCTTCCAGGCAAATGCCGGGGTTGGTCCCTTACTATAGGCCACAGTCGCTACCTTCCAACTCCTCGTCCTTACATTCAAACTTTCCTCCCCCGACAACACTCCACACGCGACGGTACGTGTAGCTCACCCATTGGGTGTCTGCCTCGAAGTAGCTACAAAAACTGGCGAGCCGAACATGTCCTCGGACACTCCCGGCACTAAAAGCCATACGCTAAAAAAAACCGGATATGGACAAGTGAGTAGCAGGTAGTTAATTAGGCCTAAAATGTTAACAAATGAATAACTGAAAGCCTGTCATTAAAAAAGTACACTAAATTTTTTGCTCGTGATAATATTGGCGTTAAAATTTAACACGTGAGAGCGCGGGAGTTAACTTTCGTTTACGACGAAGCAGTAAAACAGAGTGTTTAGGGGCGAGTGTCGACTAGAACGATGCGTATTGTAACTTAATCAGAATGCGAGTCTAGTTTATCGCTGGACAAGAATGTGCAGTGTATCTGCAGTAAATACTGGTATGCGGTGCAAGTAATACAAGCGTCCACCTAGTTGCGTAGTGGCTAACACACTTGGCTGTCACCAGTGAAACCCAGGTTCAATTCGCGGCTCTGCCAAGCAATTGAATTCTGGTTTGAGTGCTAGAACGGGCTACAGTCAGCCTCGTGAGTTCAAAACTGAGAAGAGGAGGGTGCGATTCCCTCCTATGCCATCCTGGAAGTGGTTTTCCGTGGTTTGCCCACTTCTATTCCAGGCGAATGCCACGATGGGGCCTAACGTAAAGCCACGGCTCCCTCCTTCCCAAATCCTACGTCAGTTACAAGTACACTAGTACAGCCATTGCAGTAACACAGGTTATCAGACAAATTTCACATAAACCCAAGTATATGGGACTACACAACTGCGATGTCGCAATAACAAATAATAAAATAAGTTTCAAACTAGGTCTATTATCCATTGAAAATTTGATTGTTTTGCAGTTCTCTGGCCCCACCCTTCTGACATACTTTAAGTTATTATTATTATTATTATTATTTCTACATTCATTTCACCACATAAGTGGGACATATTAACATAACGTCGGCTTGTTTGCAAGACGGTATGGCTAATTCTCTTAAGGTGGCACATTGAGAAACGAGCGAACAATGGAACAGGTCTCCAAGATGACGGCCTTCTGCATGGTGATATATAGACCAGGATGTATTCCCAATATTTGTAGATTACGAGCCAATAATTTGGGGATGATGCCGGTAGAAGAAATTACTATGGGCAGAACCACTACACTTTCCTGTCTCCACATTTGCCGTATTTCCTCAGCCAAAGGCAGATATTTGGTGATCTTATCACAGCAGGTTTGCTGCAGATTATGGGAATTGGGCACTGCAATATCAATTAGGAAGGTTCTCTTCTGCACCTTGTCCACAAGAACGATATCTGGCCGGTTTGCTGGTATGGTTTTATCAGTAATAACTGATCGGTCCCATAACAACTTGTGACTGGGATTTTCCAAAACGGCGTCAGGAACATACTGATAGTAAGGCAAAATATTATCAGATAATAAATGCTTTTGAGCAAGGTGTTGGTGCATTATTTTGGCCACTTGGTTATTATTATTATTATTATTATTATTATTATTATTATTATTATTATTATTATTATTATTATTATTATTATTATTATATTTACCCAACTTACAGTTGGTAACATGACTCATATCGGTGCATTACGTACAAGAAAATGAGTAAAGCCCATAGCATACATTTTCAAACTACCTAGGTTTATAACATAGACGTTTGACAGTTATTATTTTATTGAAATGTTAACTTCCACGTCTCTTTTTCACAAGAGGGTCCAAGAAAATCCTAGTGAGTATTCAAAAATCCTCTAACAATGTTGCAGGTCTTCAGATTTGCAGCCATTTGTGTGGGTGTATATGGGAAGATCTAGTGCGGTTAGATTTACTGAAAATGATTTAGGGGAGAAAGGAGGAAAAGAAGGATCGTCACATTTTTTAGCCTACTTTTCACATTTTTCAAAAATGAGGAAAAAGTAGACATGAGATCGGGCAAATGTGTGTCTGTCTGTCTGTCTGTCCTTCTGTCCTTCTGTCCTTCTGTCTGTCTGTCTGTCTGTCCTTCTACCTGTCTGTCTGGCTGTGTGTGTGTGTCCCCCTATCAACTCCTAAACGGCTGCAGCAATCGAAACAAAATTTGGTAGGAGTAAAGATCTATACCTGAATATCTCACGGCCATATTTGAAAATGATGTCAGTGCTACCAACTGATGAAAGATCGCAATTGAAATTTGAGCTCCATGTTGGATATCTTGAAAGGTATCAATGGGAGCTATTTCAAAATTGGCACACGTATAGATAATAATAATATTGCAGTTTAATTTCCAGGGGGCCATACATGGCAGTGTTGCCAAAATGATTATAAGCCTGCTGATAGGTCTAAATTGTAAATGTCTATAACTTCTACAATATCAATTGGATTTCAACCAAATTTCGTATGTGCTATGTGTACATAAACAGATATGACTGAGCGTATTTTTAAGAGCCACCAGGGCTGCCAACTGTTAAAAAATGCTCTCAATTGTTTTTAGCCAAATACCCATATATCAGAAAGTATGCAAGCCGACAGCTTTAAACTATGCACACGTATAGTACCTGGCATTCTATATTAATTTAGAGTAACTTATATACGTCAGTGCTACCAACATGATTCTAAGCCTGCTGATAGGTCCAATTTTAAAATGCATGTAACTACTATACTAACTAATGGATTTCATTGAAAATTGACACAACAATAGATCATATTATTTCAGGTTATTTCTGACCAATATATGTATGTCATTGTTGCCAACATTATTTTACGCACGCTGTTAGATCCAATGTTTAACTGCATGTAACGTCCATGCTATCCATTGGACTTCAAACAAATTTTGTATTCTGTACCGTAAGAGATGGAACTAAGAATATATTCAGTCACCAGGGCTGCCAACTGTAGTTCTCTATTAGGCTACATTATGCCAGGTATACAGTATTTCGAACTAATTAGAAATTTCGATATTACCAACTTAATTTCGTCATTATTCTAGATAGATCCATATAGATTAATCATTGGCATGGATCTTAAATTTTAAGAAAAGTAGGCTCTTTAGTTCGTCACGGAACTTCTTTTTTGTCTCCAGATTCTAGCCACCTCCATAGCTAGAGGAGTATATTTATCAATCTTCTCTCTGTATTTATGGTGGATATTATGGTCATTCGGAACAGATATGTCAATCAAGTACGTGTGTTGGTTCTTCTTATCAGTTAAAGTCATGTCTCTTCTATTATTATTATTATTATTATTATTATTATTATTATTATTATTATTATTATTATTATTATTATTATTATTATTATTATTCACTAGCTATTCCGGAAATACAATGTCTATTTGAAAAAGCATCTAATGCACATTTAAAATACAAATATTATTTCATAGAAAACATTTTAGCATTTATTTTTTGAAATATATTTGTAAAGTGCACAAAAAGATTTGGGATTTTTGAGTTATTTTAATTCAGTTAACAAGCATAGGGAAATATTTTACAATTATGTAAGTCTTCACTTTGATTACCAGCATTTAATGAAAAATAAGTAGCATTTTATAACTTCGCATTAGTTTGATAGCAGATTAACACTAAATTATAGTAGATTCCTTCTAACTGTTATAACTTTGAAGAGTCTTATATATATATATATAATTTAATTTGAGCTGTAGATAAACCGATGTCCTTACTCTGCAAAGTCATGGACAGGTTGTAACTTATAGCCAAGATTTTACATAACTCAAAAGTAGCAACAAAAAACCGTAACTACCGTGCACCCTCATTACTTACGGGCCCCTTTGCATTTGTCACCCCCTTGAACCCCTCCTCCCTCCCCCCCCCACCTTCTGTTCCTTCTCGGCGGCCCTGAGGCCATCAAGTCAGTCTTTTTAAATCCTATAGAGAGCCGTGAATGAGAATGTGGTCCAAGAACAGCTCGATGTATGGAAGGAAAATATTGAGAAATGGGAAATGTAAAATAATGTTGACGAAAGTAAGATAATGATAATGACAAGAGGAAACAGAAAAGGAAAAGAGATTGTTAAAATTGGAGATAATAATAATAATAATAATAATAATAATAATAATAATAATAATAATAATAATATCGTATGGCCTCGGGTGCCTGGTGCAAGCTTTGCTATTTGACACCCAGAGGGAAGCTTGCATGTCGAATTTCGTTGTTCCTTGACTATGAAAGTCAAAGAGGTTAGATGTTAAATACCTAAGCTCCTTGAACACTATAGTGCTTTCTAGTAGAGAAATGAGGAACTTTGTGTTGGCGGAAACTCCCGAGATTAATTTTGCCATTATGAACCCGGCCTACTGAATTCAAATGGGTTCTTTGACATGCCAACATCGTATGACATGCGTATCGTATTTTTGCCGCCTTTCAAAAATCACTTACCACGGCCAGGAGCGAACCTGCAATCTTGGGGTTAGTAGACCGACACGTTGACCACTCACCCACCGTGGCAAGCTATTGGAGATGTAGATCTGGAAGTAGTAGAGCATTTAAATATTTAGGAAATGAAATGATGGAAAGTTCAAGATTGAATATGGAGGTCAACAAGGGAATACAATCTGGGAGTGTGTTCTATCATCAGGTTCGGAGTTCTATTTGGGATTTATTTATTTAGCGTATGGCTTCACAGATACAATATGTAATTTTCCACAGAATAAATAGTATACACAATAGCATATCCTTGCAAACATTTCCTATGAATTTACCCTTTTTCAACAACTGACAAAGTATTCCAAGTTATGCTATTAATTTGGTATCACACATTTTAAAGGAACAAAACAAACATATTGTAACGTGACACTCCTAGTGGCACTTTCGTTAACTGGATTACGGTGGGTAGAAGCACAACACAGTGGTCCTTTTAAAGAAAAAGTAGTTTTATTGCAGGTCTTAGCAAGTTACAGTTCACCACTCAATAAACAGATACAAGCAATTAGTATCTCACTCTAGGTCCTCTCTGATTGGGAACACTCCCCTTTCACTCTCTCGAGCAGCTGTCCGTTCACTAATTAGGCAGGCCTGTGTCCAGCCAGTCAGTCACTCACCGAAATACCTGTACACTTCCTTGAGTACACAAACTACCGTTTAGGCTACTTACGAGTCTGCTACACACTGCTCTGCAGGCTCGGAAAGAATCTCACTGGGTTTCACGATTCACACAGCACTTCACTACAATAATCTCTGTCACACTGGTATACACTCTCGCTCAAAAAAACACTGTCACTCACTCACTGGTGAGGCCGCTTATATAGCAGGCTGGTGACTCAATGAATGCTTCTAGAACCATCCAGGATTCACGGCTTCTCGAGATTTCCATCACTAGCTGGGTCACGAATATTCTAGACGGTCTCTTTTGTCCTCGTAGCCCCGTTGCGTAAGGCGCAGGTAAAACACAGAGGCAGAGCATAGTCCGGGGCGGCTGTGACTCACGCGGCGAGGTGACGAAACAAACTCACAGCCGTAACACCATATTGCTTAAATTTATATATAAAGATCATTAATTCACACAAGGGCACTCCAGTAAGTATAAGCTCCAACTTGAAGTTTTGGCGTCTTGCTGCTTTAAAAAGCCAAACAGAAGCAGCTATTTAAATTGATAAAGTTCTGACGGCGTTGTTACTGGCGGTTCTTTAGTTATATTCCATGTTCATTATTGACCGGGAGAGAGATATGTCCAGTTGCCTGTTCGCTGTTGCTCGCTTAGCACCACCCAGAGGTCACGTGTAGGGTACTTTCAGGTGAAACCTACGGACGTGAGCATCAATGGATACAAACATACCACTGAGGGCTACGGAAGTGATGTACAAGACCTATTACTTATCAATAGGGGTCGGATTCGAGCATATTTGCATATTTTTTCCCTGAATAGTACACATTGAAAGAAGCCTTTCGGTGGTATTTTCACCTCTCTGGTACCAACAGAATTGAAATTTATCGAGCATATAAATGCATAAAACAGCGGTTTTCTGAATAGAAGCATATAAATATGCATATTCTTGTGGTTTTCGTCTAAATAGTTTGTTTTTCTTCGAATCCCCCCCTCCCCCCGAATTTGGGCCCTGACTATCGTTATGGTTCGAAAACGGAAATAATTATTGAAAAGCCTATCTGGTGCGAATAATAGAACCGCAGGTTTTTAACCTTTAATGAGGTTGTTCTCATCATTGAAACTTTGACTGATGTAAGAAAATAATTCAAAACTGAAAACATACAAAAAAAAAAATCTTGTTGTACAGACCAATGCAGATCTACTTCATTGACTCGCCAAATTCTGAACATTTTGTAAATGAACTTTTAATCTGTAACTTTAATAAGAAAACCTCTCTTATATATACTTGAAAAACTTGAATGCGAGTATATTGCAGTGTATCATACATACAATTAGAAAATAAAGCTCGTATATAAAGGCATGTTATTTTTATTTCGTTTCACTTTCCTTTGTATAGTTTTTAACGGTGTTTTTCGAGCATATTCTGCATATTTAACCGCATATAATGTTTTTTTCGAGCATATCTATCGAGCATATAATGTTTTTTTCGAGCATATCTATCGAGCATAAAACACATGGTTTTCGAGCATATCTGGAGATTTTATCGAGCATATCGATCCGAGCCCTACTTATCAATAATGATGTATGGAGCAGAAACTTGGCCAATGACGAGGAGGAATGAAAGTAGAATACTGACAGTCGAAATAAAATTCCTGAGGAGTGTGCTACAGAAGACTAGGAGAGATAGTGTCTGAAGTGAAGACTTTTGAAAGAAAGTGAATGTACAGAAGCTGAATGATAAACTGGAGCAGAACAGATTGAGAGGGTATGGACATGTGAAAAGGACGAATGATGAAAGAATGCCGGAACAAGTGATGGAGAGACGGATGACTGGAAAGAGAGGACGAGAAAGACCTGGAGTACGGTGGATGGGTTTGGTGAAGGACGGTGAGAACGGAACCTGGAGTGGAGTTCAGTGGTTGAGGAAGGATGGTGGACAGACAGAGTAAAGTGAAGGGCTGTCATATTTGCTCCGACCAGGGCCGAGCTGGAAAACGGAAACTGATGATGATGATGATAGAGCTTTGAAGTATTTTTTTTAGTGTTGCCTTGTTGGCAATAATTCATATTACAAATTATCAGATAGGCAACACAAAATAATTGAGAATTGCAAAAAAAAACTTGAAACAAGTAGTTCCGTGAAGAACTATACAGCCTATATGCATATATCCTACTTATGTTCATTGCCTTTATCAACATACAAAATGTCACTTTGATTACTGTCACAGACGAATAGATATTGAGAACCGTCTAAATATTTTGGATGGTCGCCTTGTTGGATTTTTATACATGTAGGCCACAGAGTTATGTACTATTAGATGGCGATTCTTGCGTGGATTCGTTATTCAAACTCTCACTTCGATCGCATGATTAATACACAAGAAATGAAAACATAATTTTAAAATTTCGCACAGCCGCCATCTTGAAGTGATGTAAACAGTTGAACTTAATTAGATGCCAGTGCATTGCAATGTGTATAAACATTTACTGTACCAAGTTTCACTGCGTTTGAATGGTTAAATCGCGAGAAATGTCTATTTAAATGTTTCAACTTCGCTTGGCCGCCATGTTCGTTTTGTTGTTAACAGGTTTTTGAAAGTCTCATATGTGATCTTCTAGTAGTGCTTTTATCAACGTACATAATCTCAGGGTGTTATTGGTAATAGTTTCGGAGATATAGAATGCCGGTGAAATATTTCGCACAGCCGCCATGTTGGATTGGTGAGATGTAATAAAATTTGAAGGGCACGGTGGTGGTCGGCCATAATGTTTCTATGGCCTCACCGAGTTTCATTGAAATCGCTCCAGCCGTTTAGATTTGATTAGGGGGATGGGGGGACAGGAGACACACACACACGGACAAAAGGTGATCACATAAGCCTATTTTTTCATAAATGAAAAAATTACATGTGAATAAAGATATTTGTTACGTAAGAACTGCAGGATGACATGTTTCGCTCGTCAATCGAGCAACGTCAGATCTTTAAGTTCATATTTACGAGCCAAATTACAGTACGTGCTTAGCAGCATTGTGGTATGTTGTAAGATTGGTTGTAGAAACACATGTGCGGCCGCAGCTCTTGCCTGACCACATCGCTGCTCCATTGATTGTGTGAATGAACTTTGCCCTCTCCTCAGTAATGGATACACATGTAGTAGATTTATTTAGAGTACATTCCATCACTCAGTGTACATGAGCAGAGGTTTTGTAAATACGTAACTTGGAAGACGTCGGACACACTGTCTTCACATCATTCTCCGCTCGAATCTGACGTCACAAAAGACGCGACCACACAAAGACGGAAGAGCGCCTTTGTCTTCTCTGCGGGACTCTTTAATTTGCCCTCCTAGTGAATGATAATACCTTCAAACAGAACTTTCCTCTCCTTTCAGACGGATATGTTGTTGTTCAGACGAGTGTTCCGTAGGCTTTATTTTCCTATAAGGAATAAAAGTTAGAAAAATTAATTGTATTCCATGGCACGCAATTACACGTAATACTAATAATAATAGAAATAATAATAATCTACCAATACTACAAATTCAACAGATTGGTTTCGATCAGCTGGCTTATTTGGAGAAATAGAGGGATTTCTTTTTGCGATTCAGGACCAAGTTGTGTGCCCTAAGAATTATTAGCGCCACATTCTTGGGAAGGATACATCGGACAAATGCCGTCTGTGCAATAGTTCTACTGAATCGATCCAGCACATCACGAAGGGATTCCAAACGCTTGCTCCAAAAGAATACTTGGAGCGGCATAACAACGTTGCGAATGAAGTATATCGAACTTTTCCGCGGCGATACGGTTTTGTTGAGATAGAAGTAACATATTGTAATTGCAGACCTCATCAGATTCTGAACAATGACAAAGCCAAGATGTTATGGGATTCCACTATAATAACTGATCTTTCTGTAGAAGTCAACAGGTCAGACCTTGTGATATTCGATAAGAAAGCTCACAAGGCTACCATCGTCGATGTTGCTGATCCACTCGATGAAAACCTATAGAATAGGTGGCTGAGAAAAGGCGATAATACCAACCACTTGCCGCTGAGCTCAGTCACATATACGGTCTAAAGGAAGTTTTCGTCACCCCAGTTGTTGTCTCAGTGAATGGATTAGTCACAAAGGACTGGGAAAAATGCAAACGAGAACTTCGGTTTGAAGAGAAACCATATGTAGTTGGTACTGCAAGTATAGTATGTAAGGTCTTGTCTCTTCAGTGACTTGCTCTGAACATCTTGAGATCCGGTGCTATCATCAGTGTCTTTGTCTTGTAAGGAGTCCGACGGTGATGGTTTTGTATAAGGTGCGTTCAAAAAGTAACGAGCCGGAGGCTGGAATGCGCAAACCGGTGACGACATCGGCTAATCGTGGCGTGTGTAACGCGGTGTGGTTCCGACCAGAGCGCGGAAGGTCACAGCCCGTCGCTAGAGGGCACGACGGCACGTCACGTGACGATACAAAGCGAGCAGAAGCATGCATCAATCGTCCAACCAAGACCAAGACAATAGGCCATTCGACATGCTTCCTGGTGTGGTTAAAGACTGTGGGGCACCCATTGGGCACACACTTTCCGCAAGTGCAGTCGTTCCTTTATGATGGTGTGCACACTTCCGACGCTCAATCCGACCACGGTGGCTATGGCGTTCACTGTCACTCGGCCGTCCTGGGTAATGAGTGCATCAGCCAGCTGGACGTTGTCATCGGTAATGCAGGGGGTTGCCCAAGACCGGGCATCATCGGCTAACGACACCCGTCCTTCTCGGAAGCGCTTGTGGCACGCCTTGACCCTTCCAAGGGACATGCAGTGTTCGCCGTACACTTGTGACATTCGGCGATGAATGTCCGTTATCCCTACTCTTTCGCTGTTAGAAACCTAACAACACCTCTTTGCTCTTCGTTTGACGCCTCCATGTCACTGTTTGCTATGCGACTGGCAGCGTTGGACGATTGATGCATGCTGCTGCTCGCTTTGTATCGTCACGTGACGTGAAAGCATGCCCTCTAACGACGGGCTGTGACCTTCCACGCTCTGGTTGGAATCACACCTCGTTACACACGCCACGATTAGTGGATGTCGTCACCGGTTTGCGCATTCCAGCCTCCGGCTCGTTACTTTTTGAACGCACCTTATATTTCTATGAAACTTTCATATGTATAATAATAATAATAATAATAATAATAATAACTTCGGAGCAACTTAGAAATATACACACACACCGAATCCAGCGTAAACCGAAAAAGGAGGATAACCATTAACGTTCACCTAATTAGATTGCCAGCTGATAGAATTTCTAAAGGTTTGTTGTCCTGCTATAGAAGTCACAAACAGTTTTCTCCTTGGCTGGTGGAGATCTTGGTTCTTTTTTGTTGGTTCCTTAGTTTAGGGGCTGCGACAACGTGGTCATGTAGCTCCGTGTACCTTGGGTGTGTGTAGAATCTGTCTGATAACCGGTGTTAATTGTGATGACTGTATTAGTGTGTGTTATCTGATTTTAATTCAAGTAAGGACTGCAGACGATAATTTCAAGTATTTCCTACTTTCGTCACCAAATGCTATCGTCCACGACACCTAGCTGTGAACTTGGCTACTACTAGATACCATCGCAACCATCAACCGGTGACGAACGTTAGACGTTAAGAGCATTAATAAAACTTAACCTACAAATTTTGCTTCACACATGTTTAGTTAGTGGAAAGATCTTTCTTATGCCATAAATCTATGACATGGGCCCGCCGGCTTTACATCCCCTCCGAAGGAAGGCATACTGAGGAATTTTTAACGCTCTTAAAAATCCGATGACTTCGGTTGGGTTTGAACTCGCGACCTTGGGTATAAAAGCTCAGCATTCTACAAATTACACCACAGAAGCTGCCTGCTAGAGATCGATAAGGACCTTTTGAAGTATGGAATTTCAATCATAGTTGTTTCCTGATGTTGTTTCAGGGGACTTGGACATCGTGGTTAATTAGCCCCGTGTGCTTGGGGGCGTGTGCAATTTTGTATGATAACCCGTGTTATTGTAATGGCTGTGGTAGTGCGTGAATTTGTAATTCAGGTGATAATAATATCGTATGACCTCGGGTGCCGGGTGCAAGCTTTGTTAATTGACACCCAGAGGGCAGCTAGTATGTCCAATTTCGTCGTTCCTTTGAGCGTTATGAATATCAAGGAGGTTAGATATCTAAGCTCCTTGACACTACAGCGCTTTCTAGTAGAGAATGGAAGAACTTTGTGTTGGCGGAAAATCCCGAGATTAATTTTGCCATTGAACACGGCCTACTGAATTCAAATGGGTTCTGTAACATGCGAACAACGTATGACATCCATGTCGTGATTTTGGTCGCCTTTAAAAAAAATCTCTTACCACGGCCAGGGGAGAACCTGCAAGCTTGGGGTTGGTAATCCGACACGTTAACCACTCACCCACCGTTGCAAGTATTCAGGTGATGATTGCCAAAGAAGCAGGCGTGCCCTCAAGTTATGAACCATCCCGGCAATTTCCCGGAGTAGTGGGAAACCACAAAAAAACATTTCCAGGATGGTTGAGGTGGGAATCGAACCCACCTCTTCTCAGGATTGCCTTACGAGGTTGAGTGGACCCCGTTCCTGCCCAAGACCAAAATTAAATTTCTTGGTAGAACCGGGCCTCTACGGTGACAGCCAATCATGCTAGCTACTACACCACTAGGTGGACATTCAGAAACAGACATTCAACTTCGAACACCGCTCAAACACGAAGTTAAACAGGCTGATCAAGAAGAAGTCACAACTCGAACGAAGCGTGTTCATTTGGTTGGTTGGTTCCTCATTTTAGGGGCTGCGACAACGCGGTCATGTAGCCCCGTGTACTTTGGATGTGTGTAGAACTGTTTGCTAACAGGTGAGCCATTTTTATGAGATATATAAGTTACTCCTTTGTGCCATTTTTATCTGACGTGATCAATGCACGCCTTTGTGAAACCTTGGCTGTGAAGCTATTAATAGCCCTCTGATGTCTTAATACCATATATGGACATATCTGCATCTTGTCCCCTTATTGGCCAGTGATTTATATATTGGAAGGGGTCGTGACCAATCAAATTTTACCACGCAGTTAACTTTGTGTTGCGTCGTCATTTGCTTTGTTTCGAGGCATTTCTTTCTTGCAGCCAAGTAGGCTAGTCGTATTCCCATATTCTTGGGGAAGTGCCCGCGTTCAAGGTGAAACCATGGCGAGGTGTCTGTATGTCGTAATCAGTAATTGTTTTACTGTAGTTCAGTTTCATATTTCGGCAATTTAAAACTCTTATTCTGTGTTAGTTTTCTTTTGGTCGCGTGTACTTGCCCCCTCCCGATATTTTCCCTCCGCCCTTTGTGTGCGTGTAATTGCTGGTGAGTTTTTGTTTTGTATGGTAGTGTTAGGGCCTATTTTCATTTATTTTGATAACGTAGTTTTTGTACTTTAAGGGTTGAAAGTTATGTATGTGGGCTGTCTTCGTTTTACTCTGGTGAACGTGACGGTGGGTTTGCCTACCTTGTAGGGGACACCTTTGAGTCTGGCCTGCCATCCAGAGTGTATCTTATCGTAGAACAACATAACGGGATTGGAGATTATTTTTCTTGCTTCCCGTAATGCTTTGTTCTTTATCTTAAAGAGTTCACAAAAGGAGCTCTCACCATTGCTTTTGCTGGTGACCTAACCTGTGATATTCTTGTGTCTGTGAATGCCCATATTTTGCGCATCACATATTTTCGTCGTCTTTGTGTGCCCTTATCTCCTACGCATACTTTCAATTTTTAAAGTATATTTTTGGCTTTGCCGATAATTTAATGTAATTTTTCCTTTTGTCTAATTTCCTATTTTTCTCGTAACTCACTCGTTCTTGCATGTGCCTCCGCGTCTTTCTTCCTCACTCCTCCCCTCCCTCTCACCCCTCTCCACCCCGTTCTGAACCATTGTACCCCCTCCTATTTTGTTCATCCCTTTTGACACGCTTTGTCTAAATTCGGAGAACGTATCTTGACTTCGTTGAGTGTAGTCGTTTCTGAGTTTTGTCTTTTTATTTAATTGCGACATACTTACATTTAGTCATCGTTTCATCTTGCCTTGAACACGTTACCTTAACTTATCTTATTTTATTTCATTTTAATATAATTTAATTTAGTATATTTTCGATTTTCTTCCTAATTTGTATTTTTTTCTTGCGGTAAACTAATTTTGTGGTTTATTTGTTGGTCATTTCTCTTCTTGCTTTTAATATCTCTGGGATCGTTGTGCATTGTAGTTGTTATTTTAATACATTTTATCTTTGCCTAAGTATCTCTGCTTTTGCGTCACGTCTTATTTTAATTTTAGTAACCTTCTTCGAGTTTTGTCTGGTTTTTGCTATATTTCGGTTTGTCGGTCTTATTAGCGTACTTGTGACGTTAATACGACCTACACGGCCTCTGATTTAAATTTGTTCATCTTTGGATTTTACCGTAGTTTAATTTTATTTAGCTTTCTCCCTTCCTTTTGGGATTGCTTTCTGGTTTGACTTTTAATATTTGGGCCCAGCGAAAGCCAAACAAGACTGCGATCTCCCCGTTTTTCTTTCTTATATTTTATTTTATTTTATATTTCTTCGGGGATAGGGGAAGAGCTTCAGCTACGTTTCCACTGACGTCTGCTGCGTACGTAAGTATATGTTTATTTCTATTACTTCATCTTAAGTTGCGTACACAGGTGTTAATTGTGATGGCTGTATTAGTGTGTGTTATCTGTTTCTCATTCAAGTAAGAACTAAAGACATTCAATTTTCAGGTAGTTCCTACTAATGTTACCAAAGGCCACCGTCCACGACAACTAGTTCTGAACTTGGCTACTTGATGCCACGGCAGTCGGCTCCTGGTGGCGAACGTTGGAACCTAAGAGCGTTAGTAAAATCTAACCTATAATGTAGCTTCACACAAGTGTAATTAGTGGAAGGTTAATTTACTTGCCATAAATCTATGACAAGGGACCACCGACTTTAATTCCCCTCCGAAGGAAAGCATACTGAGGGAATTTTAACGCTCTTAAGAAATTTGGATGCAAGGGAGTATTAATAATAATGTTATTGGTTTTACGCCCCTTTTAAATATTGCGGCTTTTGGAGACGCTGGGGTGCCGAATTCTGCCCCAAAGGGGATCTTTAGCGCGCCAGTAAAATTCAATCTACTTGGCATGGCTCCCTCGCATTTGCGCAGCCTCAAATGCCAGCTGACTGCGCCAGGATTCCATGCTGCAACCTTGAATGCAGCAAGCGAGAACGTTGCCGCTGAGCCGATGCAAGGAAGAAAGCACATTCAGACAGGGTGAAAACCTCGTGGGCCCGCAATCTAGCAAACAGTTCAGAACTCGCAGCCCTTTCGACTGTTGGACCAATTCCTGGTGTAGCTGTTATCATTCTTGGCTGTCGCCCCAGCGGTCGAGGTTCGATTCCCGGCTCTGTCAAGAAATTTAATTCTGGTCTGAGGGCTGGAAAGCGGTACACTCAACCTTGAGAGACTAATATAAGAAGAGGTGGGTTCGATTTCCACCACAGTCATCCTGGAAGTAGTTTTCCGCAGTGTCCCACTCGCACAGTACTCCAGACATATGCCGAAATGGTTCCCAACGTAAGGCCACTGTTACCTCACCTGAAGTACAAATACATACACTACAACAGCCATAACAATAGCACAGAGTATCATAAAAATTCTACACACACACACTCAAGTACATGGGGCTAAATGAACACGATTTTCAAGCCTTTCAAATGAATCAGCATCAAAATCTGACTGTTGGAAACATACGGCAGACTTAATAGTTACGCCAGTGATGTGCCCCCTTCCAAAATAATTAAGGCTAAAATCGCATTATCTCATTGGTAGTGCAACGGTCACCAAAGCTGGAGGTTGCGGGGTCGATTTCGACATATATCGGATATTTTACTTCTCGCTAAATTGTTCGATATTATGAAAACGATTGGAATAAAGTACAGGGATAGGAGGGTGATCTAAAATATATACTGAAACCAGACAGCAGTCATTCGAGCTGAAGGGCATGGGGGAGAAGCTGGTACTCAGAAAGGTGTAAGGCAAGGCTGCAACTTATCACCCACACTTCTCAATCTTTACATTGAACAAGCAATGAAGGAAATTGTAGAACAATTTAAAGTAGGAGTGAAGATTCAAGGAGAAATAAGTTCAACTCGCAGATTTGCTGACGACCTCATCATCTTGTCTGAAACTCCTGAGGATTTGAATGAGTTTTTGAATGGTATGGACTCCGTCTTGAGGAAATAATTCATGATGAAAATCAATAAATGTGAAACAAAAATATTGGAATGCAGCCGAAATAGGTCAGAAACCTCTATGGACATCAAATTCGCAGGTGAAAAGCTAAAAGAAGTAGGAGACTTCTGTTACTTAGGAAGCAAAATAACCAGTGATGGATGAAGCAAAGAAGATATAAAAAGTAGGTTGGCTCAGGCAAGGAAAGCATTTCTACAGAAAAAGAATCTGTTGACAAGGAATATAGATTTAGTTATTAGGAAGACATTTTTGAAAGCCTTTGTTGGAGCGTGGCACTCTATGGAAGTGAAACTTGAACTATTGGTGCAGCAGAAAAGAGGAGAATTGAAGCGTTTGAGATGTGGTATTACAGGAGAAGGATGAAGATCATATGGGTAGACAGGGTAACAAACGAAGAGGTATTAAGACTAGTGGGAGAGGAGAGATGTTTCTGGCGACTGCTAATGAAGAGAAGAGATAGGTTAGTAGGACACATACTAAGACACCCAGGAATAGCAAGCCTAGTTATGGAAGGAAGGGTTGAGGACAAGAACTGTAGGTGTAGACCAAGGTTAGAATATGTTAAATAGATTGCCTCGGATGTAGAGTGTGGTAGCTATGTAGAGATGAAACGATTAGCTCAGGACAGAGAGGCATGCATAGCTGCATCATACCAGTCAAAAGACTGAAGACTCAAACAACAACACCATCCATCTAAAAGGCTTGTACTAATTGTACAATACACGACCAGATAGCTGAAAGCCTCCACTTGAAAATAACAAAATAATAATGATGATAATACTAATAATGCCATGGCGATATTAATACATACTGTATGTTTGGTTGTGTATTTTTGAGATGATGCCACCTACATGATCTACTCACAAATACCGACGTCTCGTGCCTAGTGTCATATGGTGAAGGAAAGGATTATTGCCTCAAGGGGTACATCGAGGTCATCTGCCCACTGCAGTGAAATATGAACTGTGGATGATATTTAACTTTGTCTTCTAATGACCATGCAGTAATTATGTACGCTATTTATCGATACTAGCGGACCCGTGCGAGAACTCTCGCATAATGGGTCGTGTGCACCCCGTGTTTCCCGACTACCTGCCCGGCTGTAGTGCTAGGCGGGTTGTACGCGACACAGTTCGGGCAGGGGCTATTGCCTTGTTTATTTGTTTAGAAGCACTTGATAAACAAATGAATATATTTCCGTTGACTTTTCATGAAATGCAAGATTTTTCCTGTACTATTGAGGCGATTTGGAAGATTTCGGTACAAACCACACCTTCTAACTCCCTCTGGTTTTTGAGCTGATTTTTGTGAAACATACACCTTAGAGTTCAAAAAGTAACGAGCCGGAGGCTGTAATGCGCAAACCGGTGACGATATCGGCTAATCATGGCGTGTGTAATGAGGTGTGATTCCGTCCAGAGTGTGGAAGGTCACACCTCATCGCTAGAGGGCACGCGTGCTCGTCACGTGACGATACAAAGCGAGCAGCAGTATGCATCAATCGTCCAACGCTGCCAGTCGCATTGCAAACAGTGACATGGAGGCGTCAAACGAAGAGCAAGGAGGGGTTTTTCGGTTTCTGACAGCGAAAGGAGTAGGGGGAACGGACATTCATCGCCGAATGTCACAAGTGTACGGCGAACACTGTAGTCCCTTGCTAGGGTCAAGACGTGGCTCAAGCGCTTCAGGGAAGGACGGGTGTCGTTAGCCGATGATGCCCGGTCTGGGGCACCCCCCTGCATTACCGATGACAACGTCCAGCTGGTTGATGCACTCATTACCCAGGACCGCCGAGTAACAGTGAACGCCATAGCCGCCGTGGTCGGATTGAGCGTCGGAAGTGTGCACTCCATCATGAAGGAACGACTGCACTTGCGGAAAGTGTGGGCCCGATTGGTGCCCCACAGTCTTCAACAACACCAGGAAGCATGTCGAATGGCCCACTGTCTTGGTCTTGGTTTGACGATTGACGCATGCTGCTGCTCGCTTTGTATCGTCACGTGACGTGCACGCGTGCCCTCTAGCGACGGCCTTAGACCATCCACGCTTTGGTCGGAACCACACCTCGTTACACACGCCACGATTAGCTGATGTCGTCACCGGTTTGCGCATTACAGCCTCCGGTTCGTTACTTTTTGAACGCACCTTATATAATAAGATAAGATTATTGTCAGTTCTTGAGATTACTTGGCATGACAAACGTGCTGGTTAGAGGGAGATTCTGGCCTCTGCGGGAAGCATTGGCCGAAGATCCTTGCTGTTCCGTTAATGATAGTCGGAAATCACTGCACCGTTCGCAAGAAACGGTCTCGGCAAAGAGACGAAGAATTATTTTCAGTCAAGATGATTGTATTGTAAGACGGTAACAGATTTACCTGTCAGATATCCTTATTTATCCAGCTGTCTGAAGAGTCGTTCATCCATCTTCCTGTCTCGCCGTCCCATTTGTCTGCCTTCATATCAATATGTTTGGCTGTGTACATTATCGAAGGAGGTCTCTCTCGATCCTTCAAAATTGAAGACAGAAGTGAAGCATATGGGAAATATTTCAGACCCGGACACTCAATTAATAAAATCACAGAATGGTTGTCCGCGCAACAGGCTTGGCACCACACATCCCAGACGTACAATAGCTGCTGATTGACCCGTATGAATAAATTATACGTGCTATATAACATCATCGCCGTCATGTATGTTGTCCCGATGGACAATGAGGAATGTATAACGCACCTCAAACATACAAAAGACATAACGAACTGCTGTGCTGTCAGCTTGTACCTTCTCCACGGGGATCGTCGCAAATACACCCTCGTGGTGTATAGATACGGGTATATTGTCACTGGGACTCTCCTTTATACAGTAGGTCGGGCTACATTCAAATGTAGGGAGCATACCTCATGTATTGTGTGCTGTAATGCGAGTGAAGTGCAGAATTATCCACCATGGCCCTACATGAGATATTTGGTTTTCTGTTCATTTGAAAATATTCGTACAAAGTGTTAGTAAGACCGGCTACCTTCGTTCAGTATTTCGTGATGGGCACTAATTAATTAACAACATATATTTCTTTATTTCTTGATTAATTTATTTATTAATTTATTAATTTATTCACTGATTCCATACCGACAGCGGTGGCTACGCTCGCTAAAGTGCAGCGTTAGGTAATGGGGCCAAGCTTTCCACTGACTCGGTAGACGCGTGGGTTCGAGACCCACCGTCAGCCGTCCTTAAAATGGTTTTCCGTGGTTTCCCCATTTTCAACACAAAACAAATGCTGGGACGGTATCTTCTGACAGGCCACGGCCACTTCCTTCCACATCCTTGCCCACTTTCATCCATCATCTCACCTCTCATTCCGACGCGCAGGTCGCCCACGGGCGTTGAATAGAAGGACCTGCACTCGGCCTCTCAGGAGGCCACACGAAAAAAGATTCAATTATTATTTTTTACTGATTTTTAAATTTTTATTTATTACTCGTTTTTTATCTTTACGTATTTTCATTTTTAGCCTACTTTTGATTTTTGCAAAAAATGAAAGTAAACTTATGAGATCACTACAAGGTCAAAAAATATGTGTGTGTGAGTCTGTGTGTGTGTGAGTGTGTACTCTGAATGTCTGTGTCCCCCCCCCCCCCTATCAATTCGAACACGGTGAAACCGACTTGAACGAAATTTGGCACAGAGGTAGAACTAGCAAAGGGCACCTCAGTGTCATGTTTTATATCGCCGCTATCTTTACCAAAACAGAATGGCGGCCACTCAAACGTTCAAAACGTAAAATCAAATAACGACTAACCAAATTATCCGATCTCTACCAAATTTGGTAACAACATACCTTTATATAGGACGCGTCTTGTGACCAAACTACAAGGTCATCCGCCGTAGCATTTCAGGATGGCGGCCGTGCGAATTATGCAAACTTTATAATCCATATCATGGGACCCACCAGTTCGGATTATCGAGCCGAGAATCGTTTTAACTGTTCTAAAGGAAGTGGCAAGTTCGAAATTAAAAGTTTATTTTGTAATACTATACTGCAGAAGTGATTTTAAAAAGCTGAGCCGTCTCAGTAACAAGACAAGATGGCAGCAGATATCTTGTGCCTGACTTATATTTCAGTAATTTGAGTATTGCATGCAATATCGCGTATTGATACAAAATAAATAAACTTTGTATGAAATGCTTTATATATAAATCATATACTCCACTGATGAAATCGTTTAGTCTAAATCATTATTTGCTAACAAGTTCTATGTAACTCATTTTATATAGAACGATGTTCCTTGGAACAATTGGCTCCGTGGTAAAGCGTTGGCCTATCACTCCTATGCCTATGGTTCAAACCCTATCAGAGTTAGGTTTTTTTGCTTGAAATTTTATATATTTATTGTTTTGTAATGACTCAGACGTTTTAAAATTAAGCGTTATATTGTGCATATTACGGTGGTTAATATATATTTAATTAAAACATAATTCGCCAGCAGATTTGCTCGAGACATCTAGCAGCCAAAAAGGTAATTATTATGGCCGACTGGCGGCGAACTGCACGCCGCTCGACTTATTAACTTCCAGGTTTTATTGACAAGTTTCTTCTTATGGCCGCTAGAATGCACTCGCCCTGTTAGGATTATATTGTTCGATACTTCTCCACTAGATGTCACGACTGGTCTACGTTGGTCTCCATTGATTAGTATACCATTGGCATTCTATGCGCATCGAATTTGAAGAATGACAAGATAATACTACGATACATTTTTACTTTCATTTTAAAGGGTTTGTAACAGCCTATTGTGCGTTATTTGAAAATGTTATTTGAAGTAAAGAATAAAACGATTTCACATAGTGCCTGAATTCTAGCCGTTGGAGCTAGTTCAGGTTATTAATTAATACTTTTATTTCAGGCAAATAGCAATCGAAAATATCCACATAGTTTGTACACACACGTCTCTGTAGGGTCATGGAAAGATTTGTTAATTCAATTAGGGTTGTGAAAGCCATGCACAACCAGACGTGTAAAGACATGCCGCAACTCAAAGTTGGATGTTGCCCACGGCAGGTCGATTATGTAATAATAATAATAATTATAATGTTATTGGTTTTACGTCCCTTTTAACTACTGCTACTTTTAGAGACGCCGGGGTGCCGGAATTTTGGCCCGAAGGGGATCTTTAACGTGCCAGTAAATCTACTGACACGGCTCCCTCGCATTTGTGCACCCTCAAATGCCAGCTGACTGCGCCAGGGTACGAACCTGCAACCTAGGGCCCAGCAAGCGAGAACGTTACCGCTGAGCCATGCAGCCAGTCCGGTCGATTATGTCTCCAGATCCATAACATTCTTGAGATACTTCTGATCTTTCTTTCTTCAATGCTGGTAGCAGCTTTTTTCTAGGTTGTGGCGTTTTGTAGAGGTAAATAGTTTCTAAGGTCTTCAACCAAGAAATGATTCTATTACACTCTTTGATAATAACAACGAGTTATAACTATACGCATATATTTAGGAGAAAGTAGGCTATATGTTCTTTACTGAACATCTTGGTTTTTAGCCTACTTTCGATTTTTGCAAAAAATGAAAGTAGACTTATGAGATCAACACAGGGCGAAAAAAGTGTGTCTGTCTGTGTGTGTGTATGTGTGTGTGTGAGTCTGTGTGTGTGTGTGTGAGTCTCTGTGTGTGTGTGTGTCTGTGTGTGTGTGTGTGTGTGTGTGTGTGTACTCTGAATGTCTGTCCCCCCTATCAATTCGAACACGGTGAATGCGAATTGAACGAAATTTGGTACAAAGGTAGCTCTAGCAAAGGACACCTCAGTGTCATCTTTTATATTGCCGCCATCTTGACGGAAACGTAATGGCGGCCACACAAATGTTCAAAGCTTAAATCAAATTACGACTAACCTAATCATCCGATCTCTACCAAATTTTGCAACAACATACCTTTATGGGGGGGAGCATCCTTTGACCAAACTAATAGGTCATCAGCGTAACAGTTTGCGGATGGCGGTCATCTTTGTGTGAAAATCGATTCCCCCTATTAATTCGAACACGGTGTAACCGAATGGAACGAAATTTTATACAGAGGTAGTACTAACAAAAGGCACCTCAGTGTCATGTTTTATATCGCCGCCATCTTGACGGAAACGTAATGGCGGCCACACAAATGTTCAAAGCTTAAATCAAATTACGATTAACCTAATCATCCGATCTCTACCAAATTTTGCAACAACATACCTTTATAGAGGAAGCATCCTTTGACTTAATGACCAGGTCATTAGCCTAATAGTTTGCGGATGGCGGCCATCTTTGTGTGAAAATCAATTACCCCTATTAATTCAAACACGGTGAAACCGAATGGAACGAAATTTGGTACAGAGGTAGCACTAGCAAAGGGCATCTCAGTGTCATATTAATATCGCCGCCATATTGACAGAAACGTAATGGCGGCCAAACAAATGTTCAAAGCTTAAGTTAAATTACGACTAACATAACCATCCGATCTCTACTAAACTTTGCAACAACATTCCTTTATGGAGGGAGCATCCTTTGACCAATCTAATAGGTTATTAGCCTAATAGTTTGCGGATGGCGGCCATCTTTATGTCAAAATTGATTCCCCCTATTAATTCGAACACGGTGGAACCGAATGAACGAAATTTGGTACAGAGGTAGCACTAGCAAAGGGCACCTCAGTGTCATGTTTTATATCGCCGCCATCTTGACAGAAACGTAATGGCGGCCACACAAATGTTCAAAGCTTAAGTTAAATTACGACTAACATAACCATCCGATCTCTACCAAACTTTGCAACAACATTCCTTTATGGAGGGAGCATCCTTTGACCAATCTAATAGGTTATTAGCCTAATAGTTTGCGGGTGGCGGCCATCTTTATGTCAAAATTGATTCCCCTATTAATTCGAACACGTTGGAACCGAATGGAACGAAATTTGGTACAGAGGTAGCACTAGCAAAGGGCACCTCAGTGTCATGTTTTATATCGCCGCCGTCTTGACTGAAACGTAATGGCGGCCACACGAATGTTCAAAGCTTAAATCAAATTACGATTAACCTAATCATCCGATCTCTACCAAATTTTGCAACTACATACCATTATAAAGGGAGCATCCTCTGACCAATCTAATAGGTCATTCGCCTAATAGTTTGCGGATGGCGGCCATCTTTGTGTCAAAATCGATTCCCCCTATTAATTCAAACCCGGTGAAACCGAATGGAACGAAATTTGGTACAGAGATAGCACTAGCAAAGGGCATCTCAGTGTCATGATTTATATCGCCGCCATATTGAGAGAAACGTAATGGCGGCCACACATATGTTCAAAGCTTAAGTTAAATTACGACTAACATAACCATCAGATCTCTACCAAACTTTGCAACAACATTCCTTTATGGAGGGAGCATCCTTTGACCAATCTAATAGGTTATTAGCCTAATAGTTTGCGGGTGGCGGCCATCTTTATGTCAAAATTGATTCCCCTATTAATTCGAACACGTTGGAACCGAATGGAACGAAATTTGGTACAGAGGTAGCACTAGCAAAGGGCACCTCGGTGTCATGTTTTATATCGCCGCCATCTTGACTGAAACGTAATGGCGGCCACACGAATGTTCAAAGCTTAAATCAAATTACGATTAACCTAATCAGCCGATCTCTTCCAAATTTTGCAACTACATACCATTATGGAGGGAGCATCCTCTGACCAATCTAATAGGTCATTCACCTAATAGTTTGCGGATGGCGGCCAACTTTGTGTCAAAATCGATTCCCCCAATTCAAACACGGTGAAACCGAATGGAACGAAATTTGGTACAGAGATAGCACTAGCAAAGGGCATCTCAGTGTCATGATTTATATCGCCGCCATATTGACAGAAACGTAATGGCGGCCACACAAATGTTTAAAGCTTAAATCAAATTTCGACTAATATAACCATCCGATCTCTACCAAACTTTGCAACAACATGCCTTTATGGAGGGAGCATCCTTTGACCAATCTAATAGGCCATTAGCCTAATAGTTTGCGGATGGCGGCCATCTTTATGTCAACATTGATTCCCCCTATTAATTCGAACACGGTGGAACCGAATGAACGAAATTTGGTACAGAGGTAGCACTAGCAAAGGGCACCTCGGTGTCATGTTTTATATCGCCGCCATCTTGACGGAAACGTAATGGTGGCCACACAAATGTTAAAAGCTTAAATCAAATTACGATTAGCCTAATCATCCGATCTCTAGCAAATTTAGCAACAACATACCTTTATGGAGGGAGCATCCTTTGACCAAACTAATAGGTCATCAGCCTAATATTTTGCGGATGGCGGCCATCTTTGTGTGAAAATCGATTCCCCTTATCAATTCGAACACGGTGTAACCGAATGGAACGAAATTTGGTACAGAGGTAGCACTAGCAAAGGGCACCTCAGTGTCATGTTTTATATCACCGCTATCTTGACGGAAACGTAATCGCGGCCACCCAAATGTTGAAAGCTAAAATGTAATTACGACCAACCTAATAATCTAGTCTCTACCAAATTTTGCAACACCATATCTTTATGTGGGAAACATGTTCAGACCAAACTGCAAGAACATCAGCCCAATAGTTTGCAGATGGTGGCCAAGTATGTGTGAAAATCGATTCCCCCTATCAATTCAAACACGGTGAAACCGAATTGAACGAAATTTGGTACAGGGGTAGCACTAGCAAAGGGCACCTCATATTCATGTTTAATATCCCTATAGCACGTTGTATTTCAACAAGCTACTACAACCAACATTCAATCATATTCCTTGAAACGGACAGTTATAACAATACCCATGCATTTAGGAGAAAGTAGGCTATATGTTCTTTACTGAACATCTTGTTTTATTTTTTATTTTATTTTTTCTATTTTTTATTGTTTTTTGTTTGTTTTTATTTATTGTTTATTTGCTTGTTTGTTCATTTATTTATTTATTACAATCAAACTTGGTTGATGTGAAATTTGTAAATTAAAAAAATTATGAATAATTCGTATCTTCATATGGTCCCATAACCTTCCTATACATGAAAATATAACGTAACTAATTCAAAATCTTGAATAAAAATAATGCCAATTGACCTCACATAGGAAAGCGAAGAAAACAATGTATTTTAATTATTCAAGGATTCTAATAAAAATATCAAGTGAAGCAAAAATTGTGTCCACTCCTGTAGATTTGAGGATCTTTGAAATAAGGTATAATCATGGATTTTTCTTGGGGGAAATACAGACAATTCCTGGGAAGGACTACACACCGGGGCAGCCGTTGTCACCGTCAGGATTTAAACATTGGGTATTCGAAAAGCAGCTCCTTATTTCAGTCGTGGATCTCAATTTAACGCGCCCTGGACCTACATCTAAAAGGATCCAAAAATCATGTATATTTCACATTTTTATTCCTCAGCAACATAAAGTACAAATAATTGTAATTTGATCTTCCAATCACACTATGGTTTGCCAATATGTTCGTGTATTTACAAGTCATATGGCGAATGTATTTCAGAAAATTAGGCATTTTAAAATGGTGGCTGCATATTGTGCACTGTTCCACCGTTTCCCTAATATTTTACACAAATATCATTGTTTCTCAAAAAATCTTTTTTTATTGTATTTACTAATGCAGTAGCTAGAGATTGACCTAGAATCATTGGAATCTATAAATAAAAAGATTTTTTTAAAGCTTATAGTAAAGTGTAACTTTATTTGAAAGTTTTTTCACTGAATATTTAAAACAAAACGAAACTATGTCATATACAGCAACAGTTGTAGGTCATATTGTTCTTCCCTGTAAGATACATATGTATACTAATGAACCCTTATTGATCTTCGATAAATAAGTATTCATATTTATTATTATTATTACTACGGCCCAGGCAGCACATAAGGAAGTCGACTTGGATATTAGGGAGGCCAGCATTTCGTAATGGTTGCAACAGAAGCTGAGTTGGTAGCTATTCCTGGGGACGGCCAGAATTAGTCGAGTTCAAGGCCAAATTGTGCAACTACTGTACCAAAATTGGAGACATAAAGGAAGAATCACGAGGTCCTCTCAACGAACATACGATTGAATCAGCCAATCGCAAGAGACCAAGCCGTGACCACGAGGTGGACGGCGTCAGTAGTAAAAAGCGCGCGGAAGTGTGTATCTAAGGAACCGCCGAACGGATTAATCTCCGCTCGAGTAATTTGAGACGTTGGATTTGTTTGGAGAAGAATGACACTAGCCCCATCTCTGTGAGACAAAAACTCTGGAAGTTTTTATCCGACTCCGCCCCACTCCACCGCCCTTGTCAGTTTCTCATAAATAGTTTGGCCTGACGTTAATCTAAGTCTATTCTTGTGGAGCCTTCAGAGGCATACTCCACGCCAGTTTGAGGTGTGATTTTGACGCTCGAATTTATCTAAGTCTATTCTTGTGGAGCCTTCAGAGGCATACTCCACGCCAGTTTGAAGTGTGATTTTGACGCTCGAATTTATCTGAGTACTTAACGTGTGGAGCCTTCAGAGGTATACTCCACGCTAGTTCGAAATGTGATTTTTATGCTCTAAAATCAGTGAAGCTAATTTTATTTTTGAGCTCTGGGAAGCTAAAGTCGCAGCGTTTGCAGTATTGAATTTTAAAAGCTATAATACATTTTGTTCTAAAATCAACTAAGTTGTGTGATCTAAATATTTCACGCCAGCGCGTGGTAAACTGTAACATTCTTTTAAAGACGACGAGTTCAACTTTAAGGGGGAAGTATCGTATCACCCTAATTAGCGCTTACCAGAACCGAAGTCCAAGACGGGACGGAAATACCGGACGAGATAGCGATTGCTGGTGCAGCCAGGATTTTGAACT
This sequence comes from Meconema thalassinum, assembly GCA_946902985.2. NCBI lineage: Eukaryota > Metazoa > Arthropoda > Insecta > Orthoptera > Tettigoniidae > Meconema > Meconema thalassinum. The sequence continues at coordinate 747,941,554 of OX336388.2, forward strand.
TGTTAACGAGCCAGTGGCGCGGACTCGAGATGTATATTTTATGTATAAATTGTGTGTATTGTATGTGTGTTTTTATAGTGCGTATGTGCGATATAATTAGGGCCAGTCTTCGCTATTAATCGCAGTAGGACAATTGTGGGTGAACTGAGTAGCCTGCAAGCGATTATAGATAGGCAAAATATTTAACATTGAACTTTTCTGCCAAGGAGTCGAGACCAAGATGATCAGCACGTGGATTGAAGTTGGGATGAGCCTCAAGAAATCAACGCAGACGACTACTATGAAGTGCTAAATTGTCCATAGGGCAATGGGTTGAGAAGGATGTCCTTAGTCCTGCATGCAGAAGCGGTGATGTACTAAAATTGGATTATTTCAATTATGTAGTTAGATTTGGCCGGGGAACTTTGTAAATAGTCTTGTTTTTCTTTCTTGTTTTTATAGCTGTTTTTCTTGTACCGACACTATATGTTTAAATGTCCGTTGGCGCGTGGCCAAAGTGTTTGTTGATATTTTGATTTTTCTTGAGTCATGTGTAATGTACGCGGCGTGCGTGCGTGATTTTTATCCTTGCAATTGCGGAACCCGTTACATTCGATAAATGGTGCTTTATTAACGTTAATATTTGAAATAGGAATGGGAGGAAATGATTGTAAAACATTTTGCTGAACAGGTTATTATTCATGTTAGGGTAGCCGAGTGCACCAACTTAAAAGTAATTGTAGAACACCTTCGTTCTAATTTTGATAGATTTTTCTTGAGTCCTTTTCAGGTGACTAGTCACGGCATAGAACGATGGCGCCAGCATGTGGATATTATTTGTGTCTTTTATTTCAGGGTCTGTCACAACCCATACGTGTGATTCAGTGTGTGTTGATGTGTCTTGTGTGTGTTGATTCTACGTGAGGAGGGGGTAGTTGTCCTACCGCCCTTATATATATTTTTGCTGCTGTTGTATTTTTAGATGGAAAGACAGAGTGCTCTTGGGAGACTGCTGATTCTTGTCCATATGTTTTTCTGACACACACGTATTATTGTGCTTTGGGGCACATTTCTTCGAGGTTCGACCCCATGCTCTGGGAGGTCGAGGTTATTGACACGTGGGTTGACAGACATGCAGAGTTCCACAAACCGCCCGTTTTGCCTGTGACTTATTTTGATAGGCAGTCCTTTTGTCCGACTGAACCCTATAAGCTTTCATGTAGCAAACCTGTTCATTGTGATGGCTAATTTTTAAGCCATAATTAATTGGGGAGTTCGCCATGTGTGTAACGGATTGTTGTACCTTGTATGGATAAGAATATTGTGATTAACGTAAATGTTGGCTGTTTGCCTATTGCTTTGTTGATGACTCGATTTCATGTAATTTTGTTTGTCACACCCGTGTGGTGTAGTGGTAGAGTATTTGTAAATTTTGACAGCGGTCATTTGAGTATTTTTCTATTGGTCACGTGTTAATGTACTTGTGTTGATTTGTATGCGAAGTCCTAAGTTTTTAGGCAGTAAATGTTGCTACGGCAATTTAAGTCCAATTTCACACGGAAATTTTGTGTTTGTTTATAGTAGATTTAGGAAGTGTCGGTTTAATTTAAGTATTGTAGTTGTGTTCCCTTGTGTCGGTCTAGCTCTAGGAAATGCGGATTCGTTGTTTGAAGGGTCATTCTGGATGATAACGAATCACGCATTCAAAGTACACATCGTGGTGCATGTAGAACGGCGTACGCACTTATATGGTCACTTTTGTATCTTTATTTAAGGACACTTGGTCCAGGTAATTAATCTCTCCAGAGATATCGCCTAAGTTGTTTGGCATTTTTATTAAGCGGGAGTCAGTTGGGAGTTTTTGTTGTTAATTGTTTATGTGTAAATATGGTGATTTGTTATTAAATTCAGTTGTTTTAACCCTGGCTTCACTCTTTCCTGCATGTTATTTTGTTATATGTTACCCTGCAAGTTAATGAAGCGCCCTGACAGCAACTTACGAATATGACCTGTTACGCCCCGAATCTAAGTCTCATATGCTTCTTTGCAAGGGTTCACTAAATTTCACATCAATATATTGAAAACTCTGGCAGTTACTAAGGAAACGAATTTGAAAATCCAAAGCTTGGGGAAACGAGCAACAAACTTACCAATGTTTAGGAAAACGTCTAAAACGCCGGTGACAGAGACGGTGACAGTCCAGCACGGTTTGGTCATAACTTCAAAAGGATTATACATATCAAATAAATTGCTGCAGTGATTTAAAGAGGAAGGATCAATAAACCTAGAAAAAATGACAAATGTTGATCCTTATAGGTGCTGGTCCCCCCTTTGCACCTGGGTAATCATGAAAGAGAAGAGCCAACTGAAATGAGCAAAATGAAAGACACCCTAGGCTAGGTCTCACATACTCTAATGTCGTCAGTGTAGGAAGTGAACAAGAGTTGATCAAGGAAGTTCTACATGATGATACAGAAGTCCAGTCTAAGCATATAGAAGTACTCCATGATCAGCTGGGGCCCCATGATCAAAGTCGCTGAAGCCATGAGCCCTTATGGGACATTAACCTTTTGAGTGCTACGCCCGTCTATAAACGGTGTACAAGAATTGTTTTCCCTTCATATTCCCCAGCCGCTATCGAGTGCCGAGTCGATCTCTGCCATGTTCTGCCATCTGTTCATTATATAGTACTGCTTGAGTATGGATATTTGCTTCTGGAAGTAACTAACAGAGCATTTTGTAGCCGTCTGAGATGTAAACAAGCATGGCGAAATAATAAGCAAATATTATTCAGGCCACGTTTTGATTTCGGACCAAAGAATATCAATTTTTGTACTGGTAAGGAACAACAAGTATTAACTTAGTTGTCTACTGATTTTAGGAAATAGTTTTATTTTGGGCCCATTACTTGGTATGGAAATTATGCAAGCGTGAGCACAAACATTTTAATTTCCGATTCGTCTCAAACTGAAAATTAATATAAGCATAGGATTCTGAATTTACATTTAGATTAATAAAGACCCAAAAGCCTATAGAGATTTTAAAACCCCTGATAAATTAAAAATTGCTTTTTTTTAATCCAAATTTGTATTTGCACTGAGGTAGCAAATAGCTAACTGGGTAACTCAGCACTTGAAAGGTTAATTGATACGAAATATGCTTCATTAGAATTAGTGATGCATCCGTGCTGATGAATCGTCTCTAATAAGACAAATTAGTTTTATCGTTATGCTTGCCTTTCCTTATATTGCCATTTATAAACATTCCGGTTGTTTCTCTAATTGGTTGGTTTACAGCAAAATAAGTCAGCAATTTAGTTGCATGCAAGAAACTCGAGGACAGTACTTGTTGGAGGAATTTTATGCCTAAAGGGGAGAAGTTCTCTAGTCTCTCATCTGCTGAGCATCTCCATCTCACTCTGTGCTTGTCGTGCATCCAGCCGGGATTTATTAATTAAACTCAAGCTCTGTGTATAATTTCGAAAGTTGTGCTCACAGTTTGGTTCATAAAAAGACAGTAGAAATGTTACTAAAGCTGGGATACGTCCCACTTAATGCAGAGCGGGAATTAAGGTAGCAACACAGCACTAATGTCAGCATCACTTGTAATCCCAGTGCTATCAACATAATCACCGAACGAGTCCACAGCACACAATTCCGGGGGTGGGTAGGGGAAATCTGAGGGTTTACACGGCAATTACGATGTATAACGAAACAGCACGAAAGAAAGACTATAAAGTTGAGTGTGTGTTGTTCTTGTTGTGTTGTTGATTATTTAGGGACTTTGCGACGTCGTGTTCATGTATGCACGTGTACTTGGGCGTGTGGAGCATTAATCTTATAACCTGTGTCACTGTGATGTGTGTGTACTTGTAATTGAGGTAAAATTTGGGTAGGAAGTGGTCATGGCCCTAAGTTAGGTACAATCCTGGCATTTGCCTGGAGTAGAAGTGGGAAACAACGGAACACCAAATACGTCTCTTTGGAAGTATGGTAACATACGTCCAGTGCCAAAGGATAAAAACCCCACTAGTTGAAATGCCTTTAGACTAACAAATATCCTTTGCGCCCTTGAAAAAAAAAAGTTCATGAACAAGTATGTGACTAACTAAATACATTTAATATCTTCAATCCTTATGAATCTGAGTTTAAAAAGGTGCATAGCACCATTACTGAATTGTAAAAGGTCAGCGATGATATAGGCTCAGCTATAGACAAGCGGCAGCATACAATCCTATGTCTTTTCAATTTCAGTAAGGCTTTTGACAGTGTCAATCACAACATATTTCTTGCAAAGCTGAAATCATTTGACTTCTCCCAGAGTCCTCTTTCCTGGTTCAAATCCTACCTTTCCAGGCCTTCACAGAGAGTAGTCCTCGCAGATGACTCCCCCACAGACTGGAAATCGATAGAAAGTGGAGTACCTCAGGGTTCTGTCCTAGGCCCACTATGCTGCTCGATTTACATAAACAATGTTTCTAATGAATTCTGAAATAGTTCTGATCATATATACGCTGATGACCTCCAAGCTTATTTTCCCCTCACGCCAAACAGTGCATGCGATCATATAAATCTGTTCCATGAAGACTTCCACTGGTTTTCTGAAAGAGCCCTAAATCATGATCTTAACTTGATCATATATAAAACACAACTTATATCTATTGGATATTCAAAACTTCTAAATTAAGTAGATTTTAATTTGCTATCACCCATCAAGATACTAGACAATATTAAATATAGCAACACTGTCACTAATCTATGAGTGATATTTGATAGACCACTATCGTGGGCAGAACATTATGACAAAGGTGGTAAAGAATGTTGTATCAACTATGCATCTACTGAAAACAAATGTTTATTACACCCATCTTAACATACGTAAGCTCTTCATCCAAACACTTACATTTCCAATAATTGATTATGGCTTAAGTATTTGTAAGCATTTAGATAGTTAACGTTTTTGGAAATATTCTTTAACTCATACCTTTTATAAAATTATATGTAGTTCGTATCCTGGCGCAGTCAGCTGGCATTTGAGGGTGCGCAAATGCGAAGGAGCCGTGTCAGAATATTTACTGGCACGTAAAAGAGCCCCTTCGGGGCAAAATTCCGGCACCCCGGCGTTTCCAAAAGCCGCAGTAGTTAAAAGGGACGTAAAACCAATAACATTATTAATAACATTATATGTAATCTTGAAACTTCATCCGTATCATATACTGTCTGCTGAAGAAGGTTATAATTATAGCCGAAACCGGTACATTGTGCCCAAATATTGGATTTTATTGACTTTAAGGTATCTTTTCCTATCCCAATTAACTCTGTCAACAAGGATATAGCGTGCCATGGTACTTTTCATGGCATTTCGTATATTTTATTATTACCGCTCTATTAATACTATCATTGTGCGGCTCTGAGGCTAAATGGTTAGTGCGCTAGGCTTTGGCCCAAAATGCCCCGGGTTTGATTCCCGGCCGAGACATCAGAGATTTTAATCTCATGGGGTTTATTCCCATGGCTCGGGTCTGGGTGTATGTGACGTCTTCATCATCACTTCATCCTCATTACGATGCGCAGGTCGCACACGGGCGTTGGATAGAAAGACCTGCCTGCACTCGGCCTCTCCGGAGGCCACACGATCATTTAATACTATCATTGTTACACACCAAGAGCCCGCCGATGAGCCAGCTTGGTGTCCTAGGCGAAACCCCACACAAGACACGCCACAAACCTAGAAGAATTGCTGAGTTTTAATTCACCGGCCGTTAAAGCCAATATACCATCTTTTATTATTTATAATGAAAAGGTTGTATGTAACGTATTTTATAATATTATACAAATTTAACTGGGTGCTTATGATATGATACCGTACGGTGGGTGAGTGGTTATAGTGTCGGACTACCAACCCCAAGATTGCAGGATCGCTCCTGGCTGTGGTAAGTGATTTTTGAAAGGCGACAAAAATCACGACACTCATGTCATACGTTGTTGGCATGTTAAAGAACCCATTTGAATTCAGTAGGCCGTGTTCAATGGCAAAATTAATCTCGGGATTTTCCGCCAACACAAAGTTCCTCCATTCTCTACTAGAAAGCGCTGTAGTGTCAAGGAGCTTAGATATCTAACCTCCTTGACTTTCACAGCGTTCAAAGGAACGACGAAATTCAACATACAAGCTACCCTCTGGGTGTCAATTAACAAAGCTTGCACCAGGCACCCGAGGCCATACGATATTATTATTATTATTATTATTATTATTATTATTATTATTATTATTATTATTATTATTATTATTATTATTATTATTATTATTATTATTTATCATATGATTTCAATTTTAACGACATATATTGTGTTTTTCTACTTCATGATATTAGCTACTATGTTTATAAGCCCTGTTCCTATCATATGCAGGGCGCTACTGTAAAGAAGCTCATAATTTCTAATTGTAGCGATGGAAATAAAATCAATCAATTAATTAATCAATTATTAAACATGGCTAAAGTAGCTTGTTAAAAATAAATTTATATTCGTACTCAAAAAATAATGGGCTATCACAGTAACGTAACGAAATGAGGAGCCTTAAAAGTGAATACTAAATCACAGGACTGTTAAATGTTACCATCTAACAGTGAACAATCCATGGACTTGCAATACAGTTCTTCGAGTTGGAGTAGTGTCTGTAAACAAGGGAGGTAAACGGTTTTCCGTTACTTTTTTCGCCATCCATATTTTGTATCAAATCCGATCACCATCACCTGCACAAAAGACCATTCTGAGTTTATCGTCGTCATGAGACACCAGAGCAAGAGTGACGTAAATAATAGTCTACACACGATCGCCTTCTGGTTGCAGCTCTAAATGGTAAATGCACCAAACAGTTCAACAGCAATGTATATGTCGTAGGCAGATAGTGAAATCCATCACTTCATGAAGAGCAGGCTTTTAGTGAAACAGTTGTACAATTCATTATAAGCCTCGCGACTTCAAGAATTACTCTCGCCGTTTAATTTTTGACGTGTGGCCTCCTGAGAGGCCGAGTGCAGGTCTTTCTATTCGACGCTCGAGGGCGACCCGCGTGCCGGGATGAAGGATGGAATGGATGAAGTTCAATCTGGGCAAGGATGTGGAAGGAAGCGACCGTGGCCTGTCAAAAGGTACCGACCCAGCATTTGCCTAGTGTTGAAAATGGGGAAACCACGTAAAACCATTTCAAGGACTGCCGACGGTTGGTCTACCGAATCAGCAGAGAGCTTGGCCCCATGACCTAACGCTGCGCTTTAGTGAGCGTAGTCGCTGCTGTCGGTACTCTCGCCGTTACATGACGTAATTCCATTCATACAGCATCTGCCGGTTAGTTCAACGCGCAACTTTAATAATCATTTCATGAAAAAAAACGCGCCAGATGGTAGAACTAATCCTTTCTACACTAAATGCAGTCTTTTCATGAAATGACTAGGATTTTCATGAAGTGACGGATTTCACTATCTGCCTACGACATATACACTGAATACTCCCCATCATTGAACTCCACCATTCAAACCCACCTACCCTCTTTAGTACAGTACAGCTGGAAAGGTTTTGTTCCAAACACCGTGCTATGGTTGGCTTTATGTAAATCGTTAGAAAAGCACAAAAAAGCTTAACTCTAAATTTCGGAATAATTTGTAGTATCATGTCAGAAAACTCAAAACAAAAAAAATTGAAAAGCGTTTTTCTCTGAAGCTACGTATTTTAAAGAAAAGTTTTTTAAACAAAAATATAGAGGACATAAACTTTGTATGAAATGCTTCATATATAAATAATATAGGCCTACTCCACTGATGAAATCGTTTAGTGTAAATCATTAATTGCTAACACGTTCTATGTAACTCATTTGATATCGGTTAATGTCCGTTACGTTTGGCTCCGTGGTAAAGCGTTAGCCTATCAATCTTATGGCTATGGTTCAAACCCTATCGGAGTTAGGTTTTTTGCTTGAATTTCTTTATATTTTTTTGTTTTGTAATGACTCAGACGTTTTAAAATTAATCGTTATATTGTGCATAGTACGATGGAAAATATATAATTAAAACAAATTTCGCCAGCAGATTTGCACGAGACATCTAGGAACAAAAAAGTGAATTATCATGGTGAACTGCACGCCGGCCAACAGATTAACTTACAGATTTTATTGAAAAGTTTATGTTTATGGCCGCTAGAATGCACTCCCCCTGTTAGGATTATCTTGTTCGATACTTCTGCATTAGATGTCACGACTGGTCTACATGGGACTCCATTTATTAGTATACCATCGGCATTCTATGCGCATGCGCATCGAAGTTGAAGAATGACAAGATGATACTACGATACATTTTTACTTTTTATTTTAAAGGGTTTGTAACAGCCTATTGTTATTTGAAGTAAAGAACAAAACGATTTCACATAGTATCTGAACTCTAGCCGTTGGTGCTAGTTCAGGATATTAATTAATACTTTTATTTCAGGCAAATAGCAATCGAAAATATCCACATAGTTGGTATACACACGTCTCTGTAGGATCGTGGAAAGATTTGTTAATTCAATTAGGGTTGTGAAAGCCATGCACAGACAGACGTGTAAAGCCATGCCTCAATTCAAAGTTGGATGTTGCCCGCGTCAGGTCGATTATGTAATAATAATAATAATAATAATAATAATAATAGTTTTACGTCCCTTTTAACTACTGTTGCATTTAGAGACGCCTGGGTCTCGGAATTTTGCCCCGAAGGGGATCTTTAACGTGCCAGTAAATCTACTAACACGGCTCCCTCGCATTTGTGCACCCTCAAATGCCAGCTGACTGCGCCAGGATACGAACCTGCAACATAGGGCCCAGCAAGCGAGAACGTTACCGCTGAGCCATGCAGCCAGTCCGGTCGATTATGTCTCCAGATCCATAACATTCATTAGATACTTCTTATCTTTCTTTCTTTCTTTCTTTCTTTCTTTCTTTCTTTCTTTCTTCGATGATGGTAGCAGCTTTTTTCGAGGTTGTGGTGTTTGGTAGAGGTAAATAGTTTTTAGGGTCTTCAACCAAGAAATGATTCTATTATACTCTTTGATAAAAAACAACGAGTTATAACTATACTCATACATTTAGGAGAAAGTAGGCTATATGTTCTTTACTGAACATCTTGTTTGTTTAAAAAAAAATTCTTTAAAATACGTTGATTAAGAGAAAAAACGCTTTTCAATTATTTATTTTTTTTTGTTTTCCGACAAAAATGATCCTGCAAATTATTCTGAAATTTAGAGTTAAGCTTTTCTTGTGCTTTTCTAACGATTTACTAAAAGCCAACCACAGCATGGTTTTTGGAACAAAAGGCGTTTCTTCTGTGGAGCTGTAATGTACTTACTACTTGCTCAGCGACACAGTTGCTCCGGTCAAGCAACACTCATGCATGACTCCAGTACCCGGATAGGATTTCCCATTTCTCTCCATGCACAGTATACAGTTCCGCACTACAGAAAGGAGGTGCATGGTGCCTATACGTTCCACGTAACGGCGCTCACAAGCTGAACACTGGAGAGGAAGTTCTACCGTCCGCAGATTAAAATAAACACAAATTATTCCAAGTTCTCTATTGTTAATTCGTTTAAGGGAATTGGGGCATCTCGTTCATCAGCCCCATTTTATTTAGTGTTCTAACCTGTACTTTTGCCGCCAAACGCCACCGTCAACGTCTATAGTGCGGGACAAACCATTGGAAGCCTGAAGGTCAACCGGCTCTCCGCTCTCCACCCCGCGCCCGGCAGTGTTGCCATGCAATTGCATCGTACCTTCGGTCGCGTGCTGGATGCGAGAACGTACAGGACAACAGCGCTCCGACTAGGCGTGACCTTCAGGCTTCCAATGGTTTGTCCCGCACAATAGTTCAGAACTTAGCTACCAGACGCCACCGCAGTCGGCTCTTGGCAACGAACCTGAAAGCGTTGTTTACTGTAGTAGTGTAACTGCTGTCAGGGATATGGTAGGTAGCCTAGGATTTGAAATTATGTACTATCTCGGAAGATTGGTCATATTACAAAAGCGGGGAATAGTTTGCAAATATCTTGGTAACGGTTGGTTTTCGGGGTCTCCTTGAGGCTTTTCGAATATTGTTTCCCGCATACAATGAGCTGTTTCCGGCAATAATTCGCCTATAATAACCTGTGTTGGGTGCAAAAGGTCCAAAACAAGGAGACTATAATATAATAATGCTGGACCGACGATGGACCGGCCCAAACCAGGAATTACGGAGTGCCATCACAAGATTGTATGTCCACGGATTTCATCATAGATTATGAACGAAATCATATTTTCATGAACCGGGCGGTGACTGTGTGTGCGAACTGTGCGATCGGGTGTGTGAACGATACCATTTTAATATTTGTACAAAACGATGCAGGACTCTAAATGAATATAGCAAAGATTAAAGTATTTAATTATATATCCTATGTAATGTACCTTATGTACTAACCTCCTGCTCGTTTGTGCGCTCTCCTCTAAATAAATATATTTAAAAAAACATACGAGCCTTACAGTAGTCGTATATGATGTGTAACATCTGACATGTTATGAAATTGAGATGTTATCCTACTCGTATACTACACAGCTTGGACATTTAATTTACGCTCCGTTTTCTAACTGGTACTATGATGAATGTATAGATTGAATTGGAGATATGCTACTGTCACACTTGTATGAACAAACGTCACATTTTATATTGTAAATTAGGAGGAGGAATGAAACCATAGTCTCTAGCCTATCTATAAACTACTAGAAATAATGTTCAATACAATAAAATTTCCCAACTCCTGCTTGGTTCAAACTATTGTAATTAAAATTAGATAAATCGTAATTTCATGTAGGTTCTGTTAAAATGACGCATAATGGTATGATATGTATCGTTTAAATCGTTAATCCGGTAGCGAAAATAATTTCCGGGACTGGGGTTCGAACCTGAGACCTCATGATTCGCAGACCAAGATGTTACCCACGCAGCTATTACAACCACAGACGTTTGGAGTACAGGTACTCATTTTCACGTGCCGGTAATAATATGGAAGTATTTTTTATGCTCCATTAATAATTTGCTTTTCTTCGATAATGTTCTTGCGTAGAATTGAGTTTTAAATTAGTTATGAATACGCCTACTTGACAGTAAAGGGATTCCTATAGTGGTCTATGAAAGGCTAGCGCAGTTCCCGTATAAAATCATCGATATATATTACGTTGATCACTGCATTACCGCAATGTGGGTTAATATCTGAATGGCCATTGTGCAGAAACATAATACCGGCTTTGCCGACTAGTTACAATGTTTCACGTAAAAGCATATAATAATTTAAATACTGATACGAAGACATGTGGTTTGTGTTTAAATGAGTTGACACCAGAGTTCGCATGAGCGTTTACCGTTCAGTATAAAAGTGTTGAGGAAAGTTACTCGGCGAGTGGATGCCCATCACTTTTATCCAGAGATTGAAAATCAGACTCTAAATAAATCATAATTGTCTTCAGCAAATATGATTTAATGAATATTTTTACACTAACGGCAACTTGATGATGATTTATTGTAGAAATATCTGATGCGATCTAGCTGGCAGTGCGTCTTACACACTTCCGTCCGATCCACTTCCGTCCCATTTTTCAAAATCACTCCCACAAAAATATCCAGCACCGAGTGGAAAGATGTTACACATCAATAATTACAAATCTGTTCCAATTATTAGACTCAACACAAATATTTCCACCCTTTTTAAATAGATTTCAAGATAGCTAACCATGGAAGGAAATTTTCTCGTCAGATTGTTGGTATAATGCTCGAAAACAGTACTCACTAGATTTATGGGCATTTGACCTTCAGCTATTTTATTTTCAAGCAAGAGTCACTCGCTGTTCTGTGACAAAATAGCAACATAAGACAACAATGAAAATTTTGAGATTATGGTCATTGTTAGTGCAATATATTGTTAATATGGAGTTGCTTGGGAAGTGTAGATAGTTTTCATCGTTAATTTCGAAATGTTATTATACAATACTAGCGGACCCGTGTGAGAAATATCGCATAATGGGTTACGTGTGTCCCATGTGTACTGACTACCCGCCCGGCCCTAGTGATATATGTCATAAACGTTTTATTTGTTTTATTCCTTCTAAGCTCCAAAAAGTTCTTATAAAAATTAAAGCTGCTTTTTCTTAAATCAGAGGGTGTGGTCTAAGTGATAAAAAGATGACGGAAGGGGTTGCGCGTGCTCTCATTAGCAATCTCATGGCTACGCTACTGCCTTTCAATATCCATACAAACAGGAAATCCGCACGGAGACCTATGGTCTTGTGGCGTGGGTAGGGGATAAAATTGAATTGTGTCATATGTCATCGTATTGTGATGCAGACTTGGCGATCAATAACGCGATGCATTATGGGTGTTTAATTTGCATTGTACTAAACCTCATCGGAATGATCAGTTTATATGGTGCAGAGTAGAAGCATTATGAGAGCAGTCCCCATATGTCAACTGTGACATAGTTAGCAAATAAATATCATAAATGCATCATCGCAATCCGTCATTCAATCATGACATTTCACAGAAGTCCACACTTTGTCCCGCCCCATGGGTCATCTCCCCTGACCTCTTTGGGGAGATCCTATAGATACTGATGACCTCGGGGTGTTCAGGAATGGCTCGATAACGGAAGGGTAGACTCGCTCCTCTAAAACAAGAGTAAGGTAAACCCGGGAGATTAGCCCAGTCCCTGTAAGGGTACTAGACCATTAGGAGTGTTGCTAACACTACGATATATCCCCAGATCTACGGAAATTCCACAACATTTCGGAAGTAGCCTCCTTTGGTCTCGAGATGCCTATAGCCATTCCGAATCCACATACCCTGGGTTCGATTCTCAGCTCTTTCAAGTAATTTATTTCTGGTCTGAGGGTAGCAGCGGGGTACACTCAGCCTCGTGAGAAACAAGTAGTTCCGTGAAGAACTAAACAGCCTATTTTCATATATCCTACTTATGTCAATTGCCTCTATCAACATACAAAATTTCAGTTTGATTGCTGTAATAGATTCGTAGATATTGAGAACCGTGTAAATATTTCGGATGGTCGCCATGATGAATTTTTATATAATTAGGTACCTTAGAGTTGTGTACTATTAAATGAAGATTATTGTGTAGGTGTATTATTCAAACTTCAATCGCACGATTAGGACACAAGAAATAAAATTAAAAATTCGCACAGCCACTATCTTTAGGTTATGTAAACAATTGACCAAAATTAGATGTCACTGCATTTCAATGCGCATAAACATTTGCTGTACCAGGTTTCACTGCGTTCGGATAGTTAAATCGCAAGAAACGTCTATTTAAGTGTTTCAACTTTGCTTGGCTGCCATGTTCGTTTTGTAGTTAACAGATTTTTGAAAGTCACATTGATGAACTTTAATAAATAGTAGTGCGCTTTATCACCGTACTAAATTTCAGGGTGATATGAGTGATCGTTTCGGAGATATAGATTACCGGTTAAATATTTCTCACAGCAGTCATGTCGGATTGTTGGGAAGTTATACAATTTGAGGAGTACGGTCGGGTTCGGCCAAGATAGTACTATGGCCTTACCGAGTTTCGTTGAAATCGCTCCAGCCGTTTAGATTTTATTAGGGGAGAACGTACACACGGATGCACACACATTTACACACACACACACACACACACACACACGGGCAAAACGTTATCCCATAAGCCAATTTTTGATAAATGAAAATAGGCTAAAAACTGAGAAGAGATGAAATAAATTTCCAGCTAATCTTTCTTTAAAGTGTTGAATTGTATTTTCTTATATCTATAAATGGAAATTTGAAATTTTCTGTAACTATTCCCCTATCCGTTCCTCATTATGCTACTATCAGGAAGTATACATAACAGCGGTTAAAAGTATTTCGAAATATTGCTGACCGTAGAGACCGAATTGGGCCAGGTCCAATCATTCTAATGTGCGCTGCAGTCAATAGGGATTGCATGCCATGAATGACACAACATGACGTGATTATTCGCAAACCGGATTAATGTGTCCTGTAACAATACACCGCAAGGGGACGTTGAAACGGAAATCCCAGATGAAGGTACATGTTTTAATGCGCTGCACAGGATCGGAAATTAAATCCAACATCAGCTACCGGCTTAGCTAAAACTACACTATTTTTGATTAATTCCCCATACATTGAACAGCATCATATTATCCGTTCAGTCGAGAGCGGCTCTTGGACACTTTATGGATCTGGCTTGCCACGGTGCCCCGTCTTGCATTACTTCTTTTAGTTATTTCATTGCCACCCAGGTGGCAACTTTGAATGGTATCAGTTTAGTGCAGTGGCGTCCAGTCTTTGCACGCTCGGCATGCAAGCTATGCCGTGCCGCTCGCCGGCAGTCTCCTGTCTGTCTTGGCTGGGCTGCCTTACCTACCGGCACTGCGACCGCTCTTCGCTGCATCTGACCGAGTCAAGTTGGGATCGCTAGCGCAGTGGACGTAGAGCTATATGTATTCAAACAAACAGTTCGACCAACCTTGTTTCTCCAACACACATCTACATTGTGCACCGTACCGGTATTTGAAGATTACATGATTACTTTTAAAACAGACAGAAATATTGATAAGTAATCATAGAACTCATTTCATAGATTGCAATTTTGGTTACAATATTGTTTATTTTTTCCTTCTTTTGGTTTTGTTTCAATTAGTATTCATATTTACAATATTCTCAATGTTCGGTATGATTGGTTGAGGAACAACAGTAGGATAAAAAAAAAGGCCGGTTCTGGGGCAGGGGCTAATGCGCAAGATGGCCGCCACGCGCAACTGTCCTATGTTATTCTTATGGAGGGGTCAGTCATAGCTGGGGCAGGGGCTAAAGCGCAAGATGGCTGCTACGCCCTGAGACCGTGAATGACGACACAGAGAAAGGTCGGCCGTGTAGTTGCTAAATGGAATATTTATTATTATTATTATTATTATTATTATTATTAGGTAATTATTGATTGATCATGTAGTGTCTACAATCAAGACCAGCCTTATATTGTCCACCTCTTGGGGTAGTGGCTAGCATTCTTGGCTGTTACTGCGAAGGCCCCGGGTTCGAATCCTGGCTCAGCCAAGAAATTTAATTTCTGGTGTCAGGAGTGGAACGGGGGTCTACACTCAGCCTTGTCAGGCAAAACTAACAGGAGCTGGCTTATGATTCATACCTCAGCCATTCTGCCTAACCCAACTTCACCTAACCTAACCTCACCTAATCTACCCTAACCTAACCTAACTTCACCTAACCTAACTTAAAAGTGAGAGCAAATGTGGAAAGCAAAAAGTGAGAGCAAATATGGAAAACAAAAAGTCACAGCAAAAAAAAAAAAAGTGAGAGTAAATGTGGAAAACAAAATGTGAGAGAAAATGTAATAGCGCAAATAATAAACTTAGTTATAACCTAACCTAACTTCACCTAACATAATCTAACCTAACCTAACTTTACCTAACCTAACCTAACATAACCCCCAAAAGCCTCATTTTAAGATTTAAATTAATACTTGTAAGATTTTCTATTTTTTACATTTTTATTTTACATTTTTAGATATTTTTTTTTTCATTTTAAATTTTAGAGTTTTAGATTTTGATTTTACATTTTTAGATTTGACATTTTACATTTTAGATTTTTAGATTTTAGTGTTTTGATTTAACATTTTTAGATTTTAGATTTTACATTTTAGATTTTCCGAAAGAGTAAACTACAAGGTCACATACCTAACCTCACCTAACCGAACCTAACCTATCTTCACCTAACATAACCTAACCTAACTTTACCTAACCTAACCTAACATAACCCCCCAAAAACCTCATTTTAAGATTTAAATGAATACCTGTAAGATTTTCTATTTTTTACATTTTTTATTTTACATTTCTAGATTTTTTTCTAGATTTTAGATTTTTAGATTTTGATTTTACATTTTTTAGATTTGACTTTTTAGATTTTAATGTTTTGATTTTACATTTTTAGATTTTAGATTTTACATTTTAGATTTTCCGAAAGAGTAAACTACAAGGTCACATACCTAACCTAATCTCAGTTTATCTAACCAAACATGTCCTCACCTAACTCTACCTAACCTAACTTTACCTAACCTAACCTTTAAAGCAAGGCCAAAGGCTAATCAACACACCCCAAGTATATAAGGACACACACAATTATCTTTATGCTAGTCTTATAGAGAGTAAGGTAAAGCTAACACTTGCACTGTGACTACTGTGCAAGATGTTCGCTACGCACAACCAGCTTAGGATTACAAAGTCAGTTAAGTTTTAAAAAGTAAAAAGCTTTTATTAATTTTTTCTTTTCATTTTGTTGTTTACACATTTGTAAATTTCCCAATTTCCCATTTCCAGTTTTTAAAAATTTTAGTTTTAAGTTTTCGAATTTCATGATATGGAAACATGGATTTTCCATTTTTGCTGTTTACACATTTGTCAATTTACCAATTTCCCATTTACAGTTTTTAAAAATGTTAGTTTCAAGTTTTTCAGTTTTGTCAACGTGGAAACAAGGATTTTCCAATTTTGTTGTTTGCATGTTTTTGATTTAGTCCATGCATAAAGTTCATTTTGCATTAGGAGTGGAGAGAGGTGGGTAGTAATTAAAAATGTACAAGCAGTGTTCATACAATATTTTTTTAAATTTTAAATACATGTACACTGTTTACACCTAATACCATTTTTTAACATATTTTTTGTTATAAATTGTACAGTTATTTTTATTTTGTTTTCTACTTTTATTCGTTTTGAGTATGAATACATTTTTTCTTTTATGTGTCTGTTTCTTTTAGTGTTATTGTTTTATATCCTAAATTGTTTTTGTTTTTATGTATTTGCTATATACAGGTAGAGAATTTTCATATTGATAAGTTAACTCTTTAAGCATGGTCAATGATTGAGTAATGACCATAGGCATGTGTACCTATACCATCAGCATCAATTACTCTTTTATCATCACCAGGACACAAAGCAATTTTGTTTAGTCTTATAGATGATATGCCATGTTGTTTAGAAGTGATAATGTTCATTGGTATTCTTTTTACATTGTTTTTCATGACACAATCCTTATAATCTTGAAAGCTTATACAATTTTTGATAACACCTCTGCTAATACCTTTAATCTTTTTGATTTCTTTACCATTTATGTCTAAAGCGTACATTTTAGCTCAAAGTCCAGCAAATGCTTTTATAATTTGTCCACAAGCCTCGTCTTTAAATTTCCCCAACGTTTTCTTGTTTGATGTAGAGTAATATATGTGATTAGTAGGATAATCAGATGTGTCCAGGTGTTCTAGGAAATCCAGAAATCCAACTTGTATTGATATACATCTCGGGTGTTAACCAAATAAATGAACGAGTCGGTATCCATATACATGCGTTTAAGATTGTCCATGCCATAATAGAGTAGTAGGACATCATAGTGGTGGGAATACATGAGAGTTTTTGAAATATTCAGTATACACATTCCAATATATATTGACTTATTGAATACAATGTTACGTTTAGCCATGTGGAAAGCAGCTAGGTTAGGACCATAAATTGTTCAATCGATAAATGTAGGCTTTGCTATTAGCTTTTCTGCCTTTCTGCGGTGAGTCACAAGACGTATGTCTATTCTTTTAAGAATATATTCCATTGTTTTCTCAAAAATGGCATTGTTGTATAATTTTAACAGATTTTACTCAAAATCATGTTTGGCTTGTTTTCGAAGGTTGTTATTAAAATCAACGTATGCCTTTAGCCAAGGCCTTTGTTTAAACTTTAACACACGATGAATTTTTATCAATTTTAGTCCATTAACTAAAGCCTGTTGAAGTGTTATGTAGTGAACAACATACCGCCTTCGATTTCCAAGATGAGGAATTAGTTTTTTCAGAGACGAATCCTTAGGTTGTGTACACTCTGGTAGGAAAGGTAAATCGTTGTGAAGATCATGAAGGTCAGATGGGTAATCAACATCAACGTCTAGAATGTACCCCACAGGATCGTCTTTCTTTAGTTTTTCTAGATCAACAGTATCTGGAGAAACCCACTGAAATCCGCCATAAGGAAGAGAGTGACACATAGCCCACCCGTATTGGTTGTTGGCATCATCATAGGTAATAAACTGCGATGGTTTCTCAGAATCATAGATTTCCATGTATGTATTGTTAGCTTCAGCATACCGACGAGACACCTGGCATATGCCTCCACGTATTCCAGACTCGATTAGAAGAATCTGATCTTAATCCTGTAGCAATTCCAGTTCAATTCCTGTGTAAAGGAGCATTGCCTCGAAACTTAAACCAGGTGAAGTAAAAAAGTGTGCAGCATCCACTCGATGTGTTTCTAGTGTTTTGTTTCGAAAAGTTTCAAAGCTGTCTGCAAGAAGGAGTACACCTGAAGTTAGGTAGAGGTCACTATATTCCCATAGAGTTTTAATGTTGAACTGATTCCACACATTTTTGGCATGTTCATAGTCTTCTTGACTAACATCTTCTTGACTTAATTTGTTAAAGAATGCCTCTTTTGGAGGTAAACACGTTTCACTCAACTTTTCCCATGAATCAATGTAATCATAACAAAATACTCCTTTACGAGTCATGAGCATTGCATTTTCTTTTCCAAAGTACTTGTCTGTTTCAGGGTATGATGTTAAGTTGGAAACTAAGTTTTCCAAACTACTTGGCATTAGCCGAAACGTGTCTACAAATCGAAGAGTAACATTTCCTACATATTTGGTGAAGGAAATGTACTTTTCTTTGGAGTTAGCGATAACATCCACTCTCTCAGTAGTACATCCCAATTGCTTTACAATGAAATTTGCGTCGTAGCCACTCGTATTATGTAGAAATACAGGAACGGGGTTACGTGTTTTACACCTCAAATTACAGTTATCGTGAGTACTTCCACGGTATTCCCCTGTAATATGGCAATGTTCTCTAACTTTCCAGTCCTCTTTGGTAAATGGTTTTTGACACAAATAACAGTTATCAGAAGATTGGAACTCTGCTTCATGATCCACAGTTAAGGCCTTTGGAACATTTAAGCTGTAAAGGCGATCAATTTCATTAGCTATTGAGATCAAACAGTCCATAAACTTTTCTGCAGCGTCTGATCCACGATAAATAAGCGGTTGGCTTGGAAGGTTTGCCTTTATGTGTTCCACAGCAGGTGAGGGTTTAACATATATACCAAAGCTCATAGGAACATGACTCTGGTATGGCAGTGTATAACTTGCTTCAGGATTGGGTGGACATGTTTGATATGGTAAGAGTATACTTTCGAAATCTGCATAGATAACGTAAGGTATTCTCAGCATTTTTTCAACATTTAAGAATTTCACTTTTGAGTTTTTAATAGGCATTTCAACCCTATCAATGTCATGCTGGACACACAAAGCTCTATGTTCTTTCAATTTTTTCCATTCCTCAGGGCGTAGCGGCCATCTTGCGCATTAGCCCCTGCCCCAGCTATGACTGACCCCTCCACAAGAATAACAAAGGACAGTTGCGCGCGGCGGCCATCTTGCGCATTAGCCCCTGCCCAGAACCGGCCTTTTTATCCTACTAACAATCAACCGGAGGCTGTTTCGCAGGTTATTATCAGACATCAGAGCGCGATGCCGTAATTTTGTAACTTGCAATGCAGAGAAAAGCGTTTCGCAGACATACGTTGCTCCAAACAATGATAACACTTGTGCGGCCAGCCTGTGAAATTTAGGATGTTCTTGCTCCGGTAAGATTATCCCTAAGTCGAGTGCTGCATTGCAAATGTATAAGCTTCATTTGAAATTAATTCGAAACCTCAGTTAGAGGAATTGAAAATAAGTTGTCAAACGAATCAAAAATAGTTCGAAGTTTTCCATTTTTTGAAATCTGCTAAAAAGTAAACAAACAGCCAGAGTTAAATGTTACGCTACCTATCCCTGCCATCAAATAATGCCAAGTTGCTCCTACAGATAGCAAGATAAAGAACACCGCACCGTGACGTAAGTCACTTCATAAATATTACATTTTAGTACCGGTACTGACAAGGCGGATGTTCGTGAAATAAATAAACATCATTGTGGGGTTTGAAGCCATATGTTCAGTGTTACCTTAGTAAACAAGAGTTTAGTGCTTTTCAGTCGGTCAACACGGATGTACCCTAAAGAGCTGGGTTATGCCCTAATCCTGAAATAAATTACATGAGATTAATAAATACACTAGGGTGACCAGTTTCGATCGTCAAGCGATCATCATCAGATCCATTACACGTAGGCTATAAAATCTATGTTTGAAAATACACGTGAAAATATTTACAATATGTACAATTAGTTGCAGTATTGGTAATGCAACTGTCGGTGTATGCTAAATGCAGTATATATGATTTTAGGTGAAATGCTAAATGGTGATAGATACCCGGAGTTTGTATATTTGGAGTGATAATATGGTTTAAAACAAGAAGTTCCGTGAAGAACTATACAGCCTATTTTCATATATCCTACTTATGTTAATTGCCACTATCAACATACACAATTTCAGTTTGATTGCTGTAATTGATTCGTAGATATTGAGAACCGACTAAATATTTCGGATGGTCGCCATGTTGGATTTTACATATATAGGTCCTAGAGTTATGTACTGTTACATTCAGATTATTGTGTACGTGTAGTATTCAAACTTCAATCGCATAATTAGGACACAAGAAGTAACAAGGAGATTTAAAAATTTCGCACAGCTGCCATCTTGAGGTTATGGAAACAATTGAAATAAATTAGATGCCAGTGGATTACCATTCGTATAAGGATTTACTGTACCTAGTTTCACTGCACTCCGATGGTTAAATTGCGAGAAACGTCCATGTGAATATTTATACTTCGCGTCGCCACCATGTTGGATTTGTGATCACCAGGTTATTTAAAGTCTTATAGGTGAACTTAAGTTCATAGCCCCTATGAACATTAAAACATTCAGTATGATTGCTATAATAGACTCGTAGATATTCTGAGCCGTCTAAATATTTCGGATGGTCGCCATGTTGGATTGTTAAATGTATAGGCCATAGAGTCATGTACTATTAAAGGAAAATTATTGCGTAGGTTCATTATTCAAAGTTTCACTTCGATCGCATGACTACATCACAATAAATAAACACTTAATTTTAAAATTCGCACAGCCGCCATCTTGAGGTTATGTAAACAATTGAACTAAATTAGATACCAGTGCATTGCAATGTGTATAAATATTTCCTGTACCAGATTTCATTGCGTTTGGAACATTAAATCGCGAGAAAGGACTATTTAAAATTTTCAAATTCGCTTGGCCGCCTTGTTTGTTTTGTAGTTAACCGGTTTTTGAAAGTCTTATAGATGGACTTCCAGTAGTATCCTTTATCTCCATACAAAATTTCAGGGAGATACCGGTAATAGTTTCAGAGATATAGAATGCCGGTGAAATATTTCGCACATCCGCCATCTTGTGGTTATGTAAACAATTGAACGAAGTTAGATGTCGGTGCATTACAATTTATATAAACATATACTGTACCAAGTTTCATTGCGTTTGGTTGGTTAAATCGCGAGAAACGTCTATTTAAAAGTCGCAACTTCGCTTGGCCGCCATGTTGGTTTTGTAGTTACCAGGTTTTCAAAAGTCACATAAGTGAACTTATAGTAGTTCCCTTTATCACCACACAAAATGACAGGGTAATGTCGCTAATAATTTCGGAGATATTGAATGCTGGTGAAATATTTCGCACAGCCGCCATGTTGGATTGGTGAGTCGTAACAAAATTTGAAGTGCACGGTCGGGGTCGCTCGGAATAGTGCTATGACCTTACCGAGTTTCATTGAAATTGCTCCAGCCGTTTAGATTTTATTAGGGGGGGGACACACACACGAATCACACACACACGCACGCACACACACACGGACAAAAGGTGATCTCATAAGCCTATTTTTTCAAAATTGAAAATAGGCTAAAAATCAACTATGGTTAAACTGTAATATTACTTATCTGATTGTCTTCCTACTTGAGCTACGCACAGTTTCGTGTTCACTGTTACTCCAGGTGTGGTCGACTGAGATGGGCTGTTATCTCAACGACACTGGTTTTTCCCTTCCTCCCCTCTGTTCATATGCGCTGTGCGGAGTCAGTGCGATGTGTTTATGTGGGGTGTTGCCAACCTAGATAAGATGTGTGTTATTGAATGAGGTGGGTGGAACATTCCGTGGAACTTTCCTCGCCACGCGTGGAATATAAGCCATTCAAACTAAGCGATGCCCGGTCTTATGAGGACGTCCCCGCACCTTTAATACTGCCGCGAATACGGGCCTTGGTTTATTGCAGAAGAAAAGTACATCGTATTGAATGGGATACTTTTATTTTAATTATTGTATAATAATTTGACCACGTCTATGTATAATGATTGTAGATAAAATGATGGTGTTGTGTACTCGGAACTTTGTTGCAATAGAGAGCTTTGAAGCAAATATTTCGAATAACAGTGATGTATCCCACAGTCGTCGACATTTCCCTCTGTTCTGGTGATAGAGGACATCTTTCTCATTGCTGAGTGATGATGGTTGGTTGGTTCCTAAGTTTAGGGGCTGCGACAACGCAGTCATGTAGCCCCGTGTACTTTGGGTGTGTGTAGAATCTGTCTGATAACCGGTGTTAAATATGCTGACTGTATTAGTGTGTGTTATCTGTTTTTTAATTCAAGTAAGGACTGCAGACTTTTGAATTTTTCAAATAGTTCCTACTTTTGCCGCCAAAAGCCACCGTCAACGACTACTAGTTCAGAACTTAGCTACCAGACGCCATCGCAGTCGGCTCTTGGCAACGAACGTAGGAACCTAAGAGCGTTGTTTACATTCTTAACCTATACACACAGGTGTAATTAGTGGAAGGTTCTTTAACATGCCATAAATCTATGACATGGGACCGCCGGCTTTACTTCCCCTCCGAAGGAAGGCATACTGAGGGATTTTTAACGCTCTTAAAAAATCCGACGACTTCGGCCGGATTTGAACCCGCGATATTGAGTGATGATGCATTCCAGGATTTACAAGTGTTGTATCCATGTAGTCATGAATGGGCTGGACAGTTGAAACTGAGTGTTTGTGATGAAGAGGTGATGTTTTGCAACACCGCATGTCTGACAAAGCTCTTCCTTTTCATTATTTTCTTTATGATTGATTACGCCTTCAAGCTGTTGAAGCGGTTTCATTGGGACATCATTACCACCCTCCCTATATCCTACTCATCACACGAAGCGACAAGTGCCTAAACCGATATGGAGACTATGTCTAATGTACTGTATTTACTATCAGTTGGCTGTATTGTTGTATGAAATATAATGCAGTCTGATCGTTTCACTGCATGCTTTATAATCTTTATAATCACCCCTTGTATTTAGAGGTCATTCCCTTAACGCACGGGAAAATGAACCTAACGTGAATTGTTCTGTTGGATGGCTCATCCACTTAAGCTGGGAGGCGTAACCAATCATAAGGAAAATAAGGAAAAGGGAGACCTTTGTCAGATATGCGGTATTGCTAGTTCAGCAACCATATAGACCTATTGACAGAAGTTCATTTGTGTACGCATTAATTACTGTTATAAAACATATTGTACTTGGCACACTTTTACCTTACTTTCGCTTACTTTTACTTTGTATAAAGCATGATCAAAAAAGATATAGTCAGTCTGAGAGACTGTACTTTATATCATTTCAAATGACTCGTGCTACAAATGCTACACATGTTAGAAAGGCTCAGGAGGGCTTCTCGCTTCGTTCGAAGCCCCAGGACTCTGTCAACAGACTCCATTACCCATTAACTTAGGCTTCCCGCGCGGGGAAGGAGAGCGGGAGGTGCACTCTGCTGCATGACGTCACGCACTCGCTGTCTCCGTTTCGCATAACGCCAGTCCCCAGGAGTAAACTCAGACTCGGTGCATAAGCTCTGAACAACATGGTGACGTCATACACGCCGTAACCTTAACGCATAACGGTAGACCAAAGCATAACGATGAAGTCGACAAGATTATTGAAATGATAAAAACTTCCGTTTGAGGGCGTTGCTGCTGCGTATGTGCAACATAGTGTGACTCTGATGCGGGTATATAAACACGGACACGTAGGCAAGGGGTTAGGTATGGCAGTCGTGTCTTGCCGAGGTGCATACGTTAAATCCGTCATCGGGAACTATGGTGACGTTATTACCAAATGCATCTAAACAGGACCAACGTCCTGTTATTCTTTTCTTGGCTGCAAGGACAAACACCGGTGGACATCCATTGGAGAATGACGAATATGTGTTGGACAGCATGTCTTTCGGAAACTACCCTGTTCTTTGATTACTGGGGCTCATTGCTTATTGAATTTGTAGTGGACTTGCACTATTAATTGAAACATTAAAAAGTCCGTGACCAGTTGACCACACATTCTCATTGGAACTAGAGACAGAGAAAACAAGAAGAGAGGCAGGGATTGTTTTTCTTAGAAAATAATGGTGAATGAATCAGATTTGAAAATAAGAGTGTTTTTATATCAAGTAAAGGCAGTTTAATGAGTAAGCGGTATGCACTATTAATTGAAACATTAAGAAGGCCGTGACCACACATTCTCTTTGGAACTACAGGCAGAAAAAAAGAGAATAGAGGCAGGGATTGTTGTTCTTGGAAAATAATGGTGAATGAATCAGATTTTAAAATAAGAGTATCTTTATGTCAAGTAAAGGCAGATTAATCAGTAAGTGGTTATAAATTCAAGGAACCTGGTGTCTCTAACACTGGGGAAAAGTACTGCGAAAAACTGGAGAAATTACGGCGAAAAGTCCGGGAAACTGCCATGAGGGGTGCTGCTTCATGATAACGCACGTCCCATGCCGCAAAAGTCGTAACGCAGAAGGTATGCCAATTCAAGTGGGAGACACTCAAGTATCCACCCTATATTCCTGATCTCTTCTCATGTGATTATGACGCGTTCGATCCCTTAAAAAGGCCTTGAAGGGTCGATGATTCCTATCGGACGAGGATGTGCAGCAGACGGTTAGACTACGTACTTTTTCACCCAGCAGGACAAGGTTTTTAACACACGAGGATCTTCAACCCGGTGCAGCAGTACGGTGAGTGCCTCATTGCTCACGGCGATTTCGCCTGATTGGCTTACCGATTCTGGGCTGTAAGGCCGTTTTCACCAACGGCAATTATCTCCTAAGTCATCATTAAAGGTTATTTAACTTTGCACGAGCTTTTCACCAAACAGAAACGCTCGTTAACTTACCACTAACAAGGAATTACGTTAAATGGCCAAATCTGACCGCTCAACTTGCTAAAGCATCTTTTAAAGTGGCGGGAATCAGATGAACTGTGCCTTGTGCATCTCACAATGGCGGTTTGTTTCCGAGTTTCACACTAACTTTCATCCATATGAATATAAAATATATTTATGACAGTGAAATTATAAAATATTACAGACATTGCTAAGTTTTAATACCAAAAAGACGAATACAAAAAAAAAAAAGAATAACTGAAGTGGGATTCGAACTCCTTCCAGCGCTGCATAATAAATTGATTGTCTGCACCGCAACCGCTTACCCTACGAAGACAACTATGTAAGCGCGTCCTATTAAGCTATGTATTCACAAAACTGCCAGTTCTCCTAAATACTTTGTTCATATTATTTTACGCTTTTGCCATGAATAAGGTCTTCTGTATTTCCCTTCCTTTATAATTATGTTCCAGAACATCTCAAGGAAGCATCGCAAACAACATTTATTTATCTTATGGCTAGCGATACAGGAGAATTTACATGTATATACGAATATCCAAATTCTGGATATAGCCAATAGTCTCTGGGGTCACGAGAGCAAAGTCACTAGCACTGCCACTGTACTTACTTTTGCTGCACTCGGTGATGATGTGCTGGATCGTCTGTTCTGTATCACCACAGCCACACTCAGGCGTTGAAATTCTGTTCCACTTGTAGTGGAAGGCTGCACAGTTCCCATGGTTGGTTCGTATCCGGTTCAATATGGACCATAGCCTACGAGGGAGGTTGAAACCAGGTGGCAGAGTCTTCTTCACAGGAGGCATTGTTGGACAACATTTGTTGTGGAGTCTCTTCTGCCACTCAACGAAAGCTTGGTAGTTGCTGTACCTCAAGTTCATGGCATCTCGTATTGATGGTTTTCTGGAACGCAGGCGACCAGTAATTGCAGTCCTGGATTTTTCATTATTTTATTGAATTCTCTTAGGAGAACATCTTTACGTCTGAGATCTGGAGGTGGAATATGACTTAACACTGGTAGCCAATGTGTGGGAGTAGATTTGATTGTGCCAGTGATGAGACGCATTGTGCTGTTCAGTTGGGTATCTACAATATTTGTGTGAGCACTATTGAGCCAGACAAGAGCACAGCATTCGGCAGTCGAGTACACCAAACCTAGAGCTGAGCATCGCAGAGTTGCAGCTGAGGATCCCCAAGTTGTTCCACATAGCTTATTAATTATGTTGTTGCGGGTTCCTATTTTTGCAACAAAATTCTGGAGATGTTGTTTGTAAGACAGCGTTCTATCCAATGTGACCCCCAGTTATTTAGGGGTATCTATTGTGTCTCAATTTCTGGTTGTCCATGTACACCTTCAGCTCCCTATTAGCTATTTTGCTGTTTAGATGAAAGCAACAATCAGTGCTAGACGCTTCTTGTTCTGTGCACCATGCTCGTCTAAGCTAAAACCGAGTCTACGCATGCGCGAGAGCCGTAAAGCTTATTTAAGTAATTGCGAACCCGAATGGCCTCGTGAAATGCATCGAAGATAATCACGCTCTAAATCTCGTATTTAAGTTAAATGGAAATTAACTAAACAATCATTAGTAAAGAGTTGGTGAAAACGACCCCAAGGCCGTCAATCGGAAACTTTTGTATCACGCCTTATATGTTCAAAATCATATAGTAAAATCATGTGCCATAGCTCTCGTTTTACGTCATGTATTCTATTGTGTCATTTAACGTAGCGTGTACCAAGGCACCTCCTTTGAACGGACGGTAAAATTGTGTAGTATCTTTGGTAGTGGTCAGGTGAGCGTCCGACACTACGTGCGTTTATAGCCCACGGTGAGGTGGTCGTGTTTCTTTTGTTCGCGGCTGGATCGTTAGGAAAACATTGCTCGACATACATTGTGAGGCCAGCATCCTCTATTTGACCTGCTAACAGAGATAAGAATGTTATGAATTCCGTAACTTTTCATACATTGGTTAAAGGCGACCCTTCCCTTAGCCCTTTCAAAGCGGCACACGTGCATAAAAAATTAAATTAATTGGTATTCTGCCCGAAGGCAGGTCCGAGCCTCCGAAGAGGCTACCCCCAGCCGGAGTTTACTTGCGGTAGGGTGGCCAGGGCCTTTCCGCTCCTCCTTATAATGTTGGCCAACAGCGCGCTGTGCCTAGAACCGGCATACCATCCAAGTTCTGACTGCGCCCAATGTTGCTTAACTGCGGAGTTCTCATGGGATCCGGTGTTTCAACACGGCTAGGCCGTTGGCCTAGCAAGCAACAACTCTCTATTCTCCTTCACATTATCGGTAGGTTTGATTTCTGCGAGCCCTGCCTCTTGGGTTATGAATAATGTTAGTGGTTTTACGTTTCGTTTAACTACTGAGGCTTTTAGAGACGTTGGCGTGTGGGATTTTTTTCCCGAAGGGGATCTTTAACGTGCCAGTAAATCTACTTACACGGCTCCCTCACATATGCGCACCCTCAAATGCCAACTGACTGCGCCAGGATTCGATCCTGCAACTTTGGGTACAGCAGGCGAGAATGATACCGCTGAGCCACTTGAGTCACACAATGTTCGCAACTTTACTTTCGTGACGTTTTTGAAGTGAAGAGTGATGTTATTGTTGTTGATGTTGATTTATTTATGGGCTTTACGACATCGTGGCCATGTAGACCCGTGTACTTGGGCCTATGTTGTTAAATCTGTCTGATAACCTGCATCATTTTTTTTTATCGCTGTTCTAGTGTGTGTACAGTATTTGTAATAGGTCTAGGATTTAGATAGGTGGCGGCCGTGGCCTTAAATTAGAAACCAGCCCGGCATTTGTCCCGAGTAGAAGTGACAAACCACCTCCAGGATGGCCGAGGTGGGAATCGAACACCGCAATGTCAGGTGTGAGAATAGCGTGCTGATTCATCGCGAGGTAACATGAGAAGACTGTCAGCAGCCCGCCGTGTAATCTAGTTTCGCTGTCTATTCTAATACAGTTTACGCTACGGATTTTGGCGGGGGGTTGATTATTATTATCTTCCGTTCTGTCTTTGATGGGCATTGCAACGCATGCCGGGTATAGCTATATTATATAAGGTGCGTTTAAAAAGTAACGAGCCGGAGGCTGGAATGCGCAAACCGGCGACTACATCGGCTAATCGTGGCGTGCGTAGCGAGGTGTGATTCCGACCATAGCGTGAAATGACACAGCCCGTCGCTAGAGGGCACGCGTGCACGTCACGTGACGATAAAAAGCGAGCAGCAGCATGCATCAATCGTCCAACGCTGCCAGTCGCATTGCAAACAGTGACATCGACGCGTCAAACGAAGAGCAAAGAGGCGTTGTTCGGTTTCTGACAGCGAAAGGACTAGGGCGAACGGACATTCATCGCCGAATGTCACAAGTGTACGGCGAACACTGCATGTCCCTTGCAAGGGTCAAGGCATGGCACAAGCGTTTCAGGAAAGGACGGGTGTCGTTAGCCAATGATGCCGGTCTGGGACACCCCCCTGCATTACCAATGGCAACGTTCAGCTGGTTGATGCACTCATTACCCAGGACCGCCGAGTGACAGTGAACGCCATAGCCGCCATGGTCGGATTGAGCGTTGGAAGTGTGCACACCATCATAAAGGAACGACTGCACTTGTGCAAAGTGTGTTCCCAGTGGGTGTCCCACAGTCTTCAACCACACCAGGAAGCATGTCGAATGGCCTACTCTCTTGGTCTTGGTTGGACGATTTATGCATGCTGCTGCTCGCTTTTTATCGTCACGTGACGTGCACGCGTACCCTCTAGCGATGGACTGTGACCTTCCACGCTCTGGTCGGAACCACACCTCTTTACACACGCCACGATTAGCCGATGCCGACACCAGTTTGCGCATCACAGCCTCCGGCTCGTTACTTTTTGAACGCACCTTATATTATACAGTTTTGAACTGACTGTGGTTTTGAGGTCTGGGAGATGTGAACCCGGAGATATGTCGAAAATATCAGGAAATTGTTAGTTATGGTTGTTTTAAGGGGCGGAACTACATGGTCATCTGCCCCTCCGGAAATTGTACCATGGTTCCCAATGCAATAGGCTGCTTTCTAATCAAATCTACCTAACAAGTACGGTAGTTCCATAACGAACGAAATGGCCTATTTTTCTTAAAATCTAAGAATCGGACCAATGAATGATCAATGTAGACCTTTATAGAATAAACTATTTAACTAAGGAATTAAGTTGGTAACACTGACAGTCATGATTTTCTCAAAATACACTTGACATATCAAGGCCCCACAGAGCACTACAGTATATTTGAAATTATTCTGAGATATTGAGAGTCCGTGTTTCACGTGCCCAAAGTTGGTTGGTTGGTTCCTCAGTTTAGGGGCTGCGACAACGCAGTCATGTAGCCCCGTGTACTTTGTTTGTGTGTAGAATCTGTCTGATAACCAATGTTAATTATGATGGCTTTATTAGTGTGTGTTATCTGTTTTTAATTCAAGTAAAGTCTGCATACATTTCGTTTTTCAAGTAGTTCCAACTTTTGCTATCAAACGCCACCGTCAACGACCAACTAGTTCTGAATTTTGTTACTAGATGCCACCGCAGTGAGCTCCAGCGACCAACGTTGGAATCTAAGAGCGTTAGTCTAAGATAACCTATAATTTAGCTTCACACAGGTGTAATTAGTGGAAGATTCTTTATCATGCCATAAATCTATGACATGGGCCACCGGCTTTACTTCCCCTCCGACTTCGGCCGGGTTTGAACCCGTGACCTTAGGCATAGAAGCTCAGCATGCTACCAACTACGCCACCGAAACCGCCACGTGCCCATAGTAAATTATTATATACTTGGTAGGACTGGTGCACCTGAAACTGTGCAAAATTATATATTTTATGTTATACACTGTGTATAAAATATTTGTTAGAAATCCATTGAATTTCATGAAAGTTATACAAGCAGTTAATCATTGAACGACGCGTAGAATCATGTTGGTAATACTGTCACGAATGGTTGTTCAAAATGAATATAGTATTTTGGTTTATACGTGTTCCATGTTATAAACTGTTAACCTGCATTCTTTCTGAGATAAAGAAGGTACATTATTTAAAAATATATGATTCAATATATTTTAATTAATTAAATGTCTGTTTTGTTTCTGTGTGAGCGTAGTGAACGGAGCGAAGTATATCGATTAACCGACAAAATAATTAATCAATTAGTCAGCCAATCGATTAAATGCACAATAGATTGATCATTATTTGTAGCAATTAATCAACTTTTCTGCTTTGATCAAACGATTATTCGAAATCGATTTAAAAAATCATCCGTTATCTTAAGTATTTAACCCTGAAAAGGATTGTAATTACGGTTTTAATAATGTTTACCTAAGAATCTACCCAACATTTCAAAGAATCTGACTTAGAGGTAGGGTGAAAGACGACAGAGTAAGGAGAGGTCAAACGAGTATTATGTCTTGTTTATTCTCGTGAACATTTTACGTCCTTTATCACCGTGTGTCGTGCAACATTATTAACAGAGAATATCTCATTAAGACGCTAGAGGTCTGCAGTCGGAAGAGTTCATAAACGTTGCTTTTACAACTATTCGTTTACGTGGTGCAGTGTCGTGCTACATACGGTAACGATCGGGGCGCTAATGGATGCCTGCGGAGGTTATTATCAACATTCTGTGGGTTGACCAGTAAAACAGCAGCTGTAGCTTCAGTCCAACCAGGAGATTGTAAATGGAGATTTCTATCCCATTGTTGGTGGACTTAGCAATAAGGGCCTTTTATTAAAGAAAGCTTTCCAACCGGTTAACTGTGCCCAAGTACATTAGGCGGGAAAACATATATGTAGGTTAACACCCTAACCTGAAAGAAATGTTACATAAGATATTTATCATAAAATAACACACTTTTATGTACAAAAACAAGAAG
Organism: Meconema thalassinum; assembly: GCA_946902985.2. NCBI lineage: Eukaryota > Metazoa > Arthropoda > Insecta > Orthoptera > Tettigoniidae > Meconema > Meconema thalassinum. The sequence continues at coordinate 747,972,786 of OX336388.2, forward strand.
TTCCGTGACGAACTAAAGAGCCTACTTTTCGTGCCAATGATTAATCTACAGTATATGAACCTATCTAGAATAATGACGAAATTAAGTTGCTAATATCGAAATGTCTAATTAGTTCGAAATGTTCCTGGTATAATGTAGCCTAATAGAGCACTACAGTTGGCAGCCCCGGTAACTGAATATATTCTTAGTTCCATCTCTTAAGGTACAGAATACAAAATTTGGTTGAAGTCCAATGGACGTTACATGCAGTTACATGCAGTTAGACATTGGATCTATCAGCACGCGTCAAAGCATGTTGGCAACAATGGCATGCGTGTGCTGGTCAGAAATAATCTGAAATATTATGATATCTTGTTATGCCAATTTTGGATTAAATCCATTTGTTAGCATAGAAGTTACATGTATTTTAAAATTGGACCTATCAGCAAGCATAGAATCATGTTGGCAGCACTGACGTATATTAATTGCTCCAAATAATTCTAGAATGTCAGGTGCTATACGTGTGCAAAGTATAGAGCTTGCATGCTTTCTGATATATTGACATTAGGGTAAATAAAATAGACAGCATTCATTAACAGTCGGCAGCCCTGATTGTTCATGAGAATATTTATAGTCATATCTGTTATGTTACACATAGCACATACGAAACTTGGATGAAATCCAACTGAGTGTATAGAAGTTACATGTAATTAAAAATTGGTCATATCAGCAGGCTTAGAATCATGTTGGTAGAACTGAAGTATATAAGTTAGTCCAAATTAATCTAAAATGTCAGGTACTATAAGTGTGCATAGTTTAAAGCTGACAGCTTGCCTACTTTCAGATATATTGGTATTTGGATAAAGAGAATAGAGAGAAAACAAGCAGTTCCGTGAAGAACTATACAGCCTATTTTCATATATCCTACTTATGTTAATTGCCACTATTTAACATACACATTTTCAGTTTGATTGCTGTAATAGATTCGTAGATATTGAGAACCGGCTAAATATTTCGGATGGTCGCCATGTTGGATTTTATATATGTAGGTCCTAGAGTTATGTACTGTTACATGCAGATTATTGTGAACGTGTAGTATTCAAACTTCAATCGCATAATTAGGACACAAGAAAAAACAAGGAGATTTAAAAATTTTTCACAGCTGCCATCTTGAGGTTATGGAAACAATTGAAATAAATTAGATGCCAGTGGATTAACATTCGGATAAAGATTTACTGTACCAAGTTTCACTGCACGCGGATGGTTAAATTGCGAGAAACGTCCATGTGCATATTTATGATTCGCGTCACCGCCATGTTGGATTTGTGATCACCAGGTTATTTAAAGTCCTATAGGTGAACTTAAGTTCATAGCCCCTATGAACATTAAAAAATGCAGTTTGATTGCTAAAATAGATTCGTAGATATTCAGTATCGTCTAAATATTTCGGATGGTCGCCATGTTGGATTGTTAAATATATAGGCCATAGAGTCATGTACCATTAAAGGAAAATTATTGCGTAGGTTCATTATTCAAACTTTCACTTCGATCGCATGACTACATCACAAGAAATAAAAACTTAATTTTAAAATTCGCACTGCCGCCATCTTGAGGTTATGTAAACAATTGAACTAAATTAGATACCAGTGGATTACAATGTGTATAAATATTTCCTGTACCAGGTTTCAGTGCGCTTGGAACATTAAATTGCGAGAAAGGTCTATTTAAAATGTTCAAATTCGCTTGGCCGCCATGTTCGTTTTGTAGTTAACCGGTTTTTGAAAATCTTATATATGGACTTCAAGTAGTGCCCTTTATCTCAGTACAAAATTTTAGGGAGATACCGCTAATTGTTTCAGAGATATAGAATGCCGGTGAAATATTTCGCACATCCGCCATCTTGTGATTATGTAAACAATTGAACGAAGTTAGATGTCGGTGCATTACAATGTATATAAACATATACTGTACCAAGTTTCATTGCGCTTGATTGGTCAAATCGCGAGAAACGTCTATTTAAAAGTCGCAAATTCGCTTGGCCGCCATGTTCGTTTTGTTGTTACCAGGTTTTCAAAAGTCACATAAGTGAACTTATAGTAGTTCCCTCTATCACCGTAGAAAATGTCAGGGAAATATCGGTAATAGTTTCGGAGATATTGAATGCTGGTGAAATATTTCGCACAGCCGCCATGTTGGATTGGTGAGTCGTAACAAAATTTGAAGGGCACGGTCGAGGTCGCCGGGAATAGTGCTATGAACTTTCCGAGTTTCATTGAAATCGCTCCTGCCGTTTAGATTTTATTAGGGGGGGACACACACACGAATCACACACACACACACACACACACACACACACGCACACACACACGGACAAAAGGTGATCTCATAAGCCTATTTTTTCAAAATTGAAAATAGGCTAAAAAAGTCAAAAAAACAACCCCTGGCACTATACATCCCATGACGGGCTAAGACCGACCAAGCGACCGCTGCCCAGCCATTCGGCCTGCAGATATTGGGGTGATGCGTGATCAGCGCGTCGGGTCCCCTCGGCCGTTAATCTTGGTTTTCATGACCAGGGCGCTGTCTCACTGTCAGGCAGCTACTCAATTGTCCTCACGAGGCTGAGTGCACACCGTTGCAACCCTCAAGTCAGTTTTAAAATCCCTGACGGAGCCGGGGATCGAACCCGGGGCCTCCGGGTGAGAGGCAGGCGCCTTACCCCAACACCACGGGGCCGGCCGAGAATAGAGAGAGCACTTATTAAGAGTTGGCAGCCATGTTGGCTCTTAAGCATACACTCATTCATATCTGTTTATGTACACATATTACATACAAAATCTGGTTGAAATCCAATTGATAGTGTAGAAATTATATGCATTTAAAAATTGGACATATCAGATGGCTTAAAATTAGTTTGGCAACACTGTCATGTATGGCCTCCTGGAAATTAAACTGAAATAGTATTATCTACATGTGTGCCAATTTTGGAATAGCTCCCAAGCATACCTTCCAAGATATCCAACATGGAGCTCAAATTTCTAGTGCGTTTTTTTTAGCAGTTGGTAGCACTGGCATCATTTTCAAATATGGGCTTGAGATACTCCGGAATGCATCTTTACTCATACTAAATTTGGTTTAGATTGCTGCAGCCGTTTAGGAGTTGATGGGGGGGGGGGGGGGGGGACACACACATACAGCCAGATAGACAGAAGGACAGACAGACAGTTAGAAGGACAGACAGACACATTTTCCCGGATCGATTTCATAAGTCTACTTTTTCTTCACTTTTGCAAAATGTGAAAAGTAGGCTAAAAAAAAGGTTGGGTACTTATTTGGATGACATTTTTCGATTGTCAAGCGATCATCATCAGATCCTGCTCACTTAGGCTTAGTTAATGTATTATGTTTATGTATTACACGTATGCACAAATATAAATTTATATACAATCTACTATACTTATTATGTCCACTGTACAACACAACTTACTTTGTTTGAGGTGCTAACTCCTCTTCAGGGTCATATTTTGGACTTCCAAGCAGTCCATTATCAGCCTAGTTCAGTAAATTATAGTCTAAAATATTCACCTTGTTGGTGATGGTCACGCGTGTTAAAATATATAAATAAGGATGGAATGACACTGATAGGGTAATGAATAAAAGTTCTTTTAAAAGACGATTAAAATAAATTTAAAAAACGGGTGAAAATGAAAATCCACAGCCTGCTTCCCGTCTCCGACCGGGTCAGGAATGGAATGAATGAAGCCCCCATCTAGCGGCGAGGATATGGACTGTGCCGGCTGCCGAGGCCTGACGCACTCCTCTGGAGCAATGATTAAATGAATGACAGATGAAATGAAATGATAGTGGCGAGTGTTGCTGGAATGAAATTTTGACAGGGAAAACCGGAGTACCCGGAGAAAAACTTGTCTGCCTCCGTTTTGTCCAGCACAGATCTCACATGGAGTGACCGGGATTTGAACCACGGACCCAGCGGTGAGAGGCCGGCGTGCTGCCGCCTAAGCGACGGTACGTCGCTCACCGGACGTCTAGAATGACGTATTTTTAAACTATTACCCGTTTTATTACATTTCTTTTAATCATCTTTTAAATGATCATTTATTCATTCACCTATCATTCATTCATTCATTCATTCATTCATTCATTCATTCATTCATTCGTTTATTTGCAACTGGGGGTGTATCCCCCGGTGGCAAATTAGATATACATAACAAATAAATAATTGTACTGTACCCGATTGTCACCATGTGGACCATGTGTTCGTATCCCAACTAGCTCACGGTCTTTCGAGGTATGGGACGTTCCTGCCCACAATACGACCACATGCTCAGGATTTGAGTCTACCAGGTAACTACTCTACAGGAAATACACAACATTCCTATGAATAAAATATTTACTGGTCTAAAATCATGGCTGTACAACAAATACAAAACAAAGGACAAATTACAATTAATTCCCACAAATAAATAGGGTTATTCTGTGAGCTTTCTCCTTAAAAAATAGCGCTACAATGCACTCAAACCTACTTCTAATATCCTGTCAATAATAGTTCAGATTACAAGGTTTTCATAGTGTTCGTCATGTGACACAATTTTATTTAATGGAAATATCTTAACACAAAAACCACATGTCACATAAACATGATATTACTAAGACATTATTCCGTCTCCTACGGCATTTACTTTAATTAGCATTACTTCAATGTTTCCTACATTTATTAGCAAACATTTGTTGTGTCGTGCGAATCATCTTCCTTCTTTCCATCCCTATGAACGCTCTAGGAAAATGAGTCATGCTTCTTAATCATAAAATAAACATAAACATGGATAGAATATTTATAGTTTCACCATATAACGATTTTCTGGGTCTTGTCGGACTTATCATAGATACAACTGTGTCATGTTCTGGGAAAAACACATACCCGTTTTTCCTAAATTAGCATAAACTGGCAAAATGCACTTTTAAAGAAGATGCCTACATTACTTTGGTTCAGCTTTCCCCCTCAGAGGATAACTTCGCCAAATATCATCTGATTTCTATGGTTCAACCACATATGTGAGTTGCCATATACCAATTAATTCCATTGGCATCACTAAAATACTTATATTTTAATTGCATATTGAATACCGAGATCTCTCAGTGTCCTATTGTGACTGTAATTGACAAGGGATCGGTCGAGCAACCTCCCCTTCCCTCAGCAGGTCATAAAATTAGTTCCAGACAGCTCTCCAAGATGGCTGCCACGGAAATGGTCTACATTCCCTGTCTCTCTCTACCGTCAAGGCCAAACTTGTTTACAATTATATAACAGTAAAGATCCGCTAGGCATAGTCCTAAGTAATTGAGTCATTTAATTAATTAACACCTAACTTTACAGTGTGTTCGGGCTCAAATGGCTCCTATTAAACATTCATGGCAGGGGTGAAATTCCAATGATAGCATTGCCGTTCTAAGGTGATTACTTGTGGCTTTTAAGACGCGCATCATAATGAAACCCCATGGTTATCATCAGCAGCTGTCATTAACATATATTAGGGAACCACGTTCCTCGTCGACGAATATGATTCTACCTCTCGGGCAGACCATAAATATAAATGCACACCGCGCCTCGCTGGGCGTCCATAGTGGCTATAATTCAATGCAAGCGTTGGCAATAGACAGAATCTATCCAAATCGCTGCGTAACAAATACAGTATGCACAAAGGCGATACTTCTCGAAGATTAAGCCAATTTTCACCTCACGCGCAAGCTATACTAGTCCTTCCCGTGCTTATCTTACGTAAATCACTGGATTCTACGTTAATCTGCACGCTATATGCGGCTAAACAACATTTCACATATATGACTCCATTATCAAGGTACCTGCGTTCTTCCTGTTATACTATTTAAGCCAAAGCTTTACATAGCTCCTAACACAAATGTATAAATATACTGGCTTACTTTAATTTCAAATATTCATTCAAAATTTCACTGACACTGAGAAAAGCTCTCGTATTCGCGATATTCCACACTACATTCTTTACTGTTTACCAAATGACCGTATCTTAAATTAGACATGACACTATTTGAACATTACTTAGGCCAACTTTGCCCTTACTTTATGGTTGCCGACCCCAGTTATTATTATTATTATTATTTTAACGTTTAGATCCATCACTATTTTTGACCTAAATGGTCCTAAGCAAATCACCTTCCAAGTCATACTTTATTCAAGACGAGTGGTGAAAACTCGTTCAATAAGTGACTATTACATCTTTAAATTCAAAGTGATTAATCGTTACATGGTGAACTATGCCATTATAATGCTATTATTTGCATGTGTACTCACGTTTCCTTCTGGCTGGAAAATACCAGTATCTCCGCCTGAGCTCTACCATGATGATTGACTTAATCCATCATGATATCCAATACACAACACTGAGATTCACACTTTTTACACATGATACACATATTATCACAAGTGGCCTTTACCACTGATAAACACTGAATATTAATCATTAAACACATTAACACTTTAAATTATTATTTCACAATTTATACACTTCATCTATCATTTCACATGTTGATCCTTAATCTGGATTTCACCTACGCTTGACCTCAGAGATGCGATGAACTTATGATAACCGCTGGTCTCCGTGAAATCTAGTAGCGTTTTTATAGATGTTCGATCCTAGTTCCCTGCACTCCCATTCACCTCACTGTCCTGGATAGGTGGCAATAACTTCCACTCTCCCATCACTGGAGTGCTCCTGATGCTGTTGTCATATAATTGACAATACCTTCCGGTATACGAACTGTTCCAAACATTATCAGTTCCTATTCGCTGTAGCGAATTTATATCTGTGTCAGATAATAAAGAAATATCTGCACTTTGTTACTTTTTATGCACTTCATTATTACTGATGAAGCTTACAATTTGCCTCCATTGTCTTCAACGGCGGTACGCTGATATTTTAATAATTGGCGTGCTTACTGCAGAGCGCTTGTAGACAAAGGACTAACTTCCAACTCGAGCGACCGTCTGACGTCTTCAACTGACCTGCAACTGCTTTCCAACTGACTTCAACCACTTCCAACTGACCTGCAACTACTGCCCCTTGGCGTAGGCTGCTCTCCCTTATATTGGTTTCTTACACAAAATAGTTCACGGGACACGTGAGAGCGACTCCCTTCTTGAAATACTCCGTCTTCAGCCGAAATAACATCTGCATCTTGTCTATTTAGGCGTGGAGGTTTTAAAAACACTCGCGTGCCGGCGATCGCTTCGGCCAATTAATTACAATTAATTGCCTTAGTTCAGCGCGTGGGACGCCACTGTGGGGATTTCCCGCTGGTTGGTTAAAGTATTCGTGCTCTCGAGCGTGAGTTAAGTTGTAATGCGGTCATTTTGAGAAATAGGCGTAATTTTAGGTGAAAAACCACTCCTAAATTACTCCTCCGTGAATACATTCATCTGTGTGTATGTTCCATTGCATTACAATGCTCCATTTATCTGTAATTAATTAATTTCTTGTGGGCTTGGTTCCGCCAAAGCTTTGCTCGTTGTCGAGTGGTGAATTCCCGGGTCATTAATTTTGAGCTGTCTGACCGCCCTAGACGGAAATAGTTCCGTAGGCGCCAGGCCTACCCCGCCTACTTGCTAAAGTAATTTGTCAGACTTCAAACTAGCCTTCTTTCCACTTCGTATGCACTGAGAACGTACATTCCCCTGCATTTTGCTTATAATCTTTCCTTTAAATTGCTATGATTTGCACCTAAATAATCGTGAAATCACGCTAGACTATTATGTGTCAGTAGACCTCTCATTGCTCTATGGGTTCCATATAATGGCTCCCCCTTAGAGACCACTGGTTCGACCTTAGGCATAACCATTTGCCTGGTCTTCTCTGCTGAGGCCTGAGTTTGATGCCAGACTGCCGTGACCAGTTGGGCACATCTTTCTCCTGCTAAGTTCGAAAAAATCATTTCATAAGTGAATTTTTTGGGCCTATCAGCTGGTATCAACTCCTTGCAGTGTTTACTTTAAGCGGTCATTGCTCTCGGCAATGGGCTTTCACGTTTTCCCACTCCACTCTTGTCTGCTGTCTCGTAGACTTTCGTTTTCCTGTCTCAATTGTTCATTCATCTCCTCTAACTCCACAGCGGCTCCCTTCAACTGGTCGTAAAACTCCTGCAGTCGACAGCTGCACTCTCCCCTCGTGTCCGCTGAGCTGGCGAGCTGTTTACTTTTCTTCGACCCTTCTCGAGCCTGCAAGCTTTTCTCCAGAACCTTTCCGTGCATACGTAATGATTCCACGTTCACTTGGATGTGTGTAGCTTGCTCTTCTCTCGCATCATAGTCTTCTGGTGGACTATATAACTTCAGATTAGCTGCATTTACCACAACTTCTCTACCTGTTGCCTCATCTTTAATCCGATATGCGTTATTCTGCAGATCCCTTATAATCAGGTAGGGTCCGAGATAAGCATGCTGAAATTTCTTATATTTCCTGCTCTCTGGATCTGAACTGGCGGGTTTTTTCAATAAGACGTATTCTCCCACGAGTAGCGGTCTATGATAGCGTTTCCTCCTGTTTCTCCGCTGTCGTTTATCTGCTTGTTTCTTGAGATACTCGAACGTCCTCTGGATTCTCATCTCACGTCCAAGTTGTGCATCGACGGGTGTCTGGATGACATTATTCCACGGCCTCTCGGGTCTTCTGTCGAGATGTAGGCTCACTGGCACCTCTCCTGTAGCTTCGTGCACGGTATTGTTGATACAATATTCAATAATCTCAAGTACGTCAATCCATTTCCAATTCTCAGTAGAGCAGTATATCTTCATGTATTTTTGCACCTCCCTCATAACTCTTTCAGCGGAGTTCGACTCTGGGTGTCTAACCGTGGACAAAATCTGTCTTATGCCCAGATTTTCCAACTCCCTGCGAAATTCTACGCTGGTAAAACAACTTCCATGATCCGATAAGATGTTTTCTGGCTGTCCTAATATAGGAATGATTCTTTCCTTCAGCCTCTTAAGTACTTGTTTTGTACTGGTTTTCTGAATTGGACACAGGACTACCATTTTGGAAAACACGTCTAGTGCAACTAGGATGTGTTTATTTCCTCTTCTAGCTCTAGGCAGGGGCCCAAAGTTGTTCAGCGCCAGGAGCTGACATGGCTTCTCTGGTAAGAGTGGTATAGGTTTCTGCCTCATTAAGTACGAGTTAGGCTTTACTCGTTGGCACATATCACATGTCCTGATAGTATTTCTGACTGTTTCTCTAAGTTTAGGCCAAATAAACGCCTCTTTAAGCAGGGCAACAGTCTTATCTACACCTGAGTGTCCAAAAGCTCGGTGTGCTAGCCAAACTAGCCTTCTCTGCAATGCTGGTGGTACAACAATCCTAGGTTTTGTGTGGTCAGAGTCGCTCCATTTATGTAGCATCTGGTTAAACCATAGATATTCCGTTGAAAGTGCTTCAGCTTCCATATACATCGGGGTTCCTCTATCCAGCTTTCCCTCGAAGTAATTTATCATCAACCGTATCCAGGGATCTTCACGTTGAAAAACGGTGATGTTCCTCAGATCATCTAAGGTCTTCTGATCTCTATCTTCTATCTCAATAGCTAGAGTTTCTTCTTCCTCTGCTGTAGGGTATCTGCTTAGCAAATCAGGTATGATATTGTCCTTCCCCGGGCAATATTCTATTTCCACTTGAAATTGTTGTATGTACAGGGACCACCTTGTCAGTCTTTGACTCGACAATTCAGTTTTCAGCAGGAACGTTAGGGCTTTATGGTCTGTTCTCAAAATAATTCTAAAACCATAAATCAGCTTGTGCCAATACTGTAATGCATACAGTATCGCAAGTAATTCGATCTCCGTGACCGTATAATTCTTTTCATTAGGCCTCAACCTTCTACTGATGAATGCGATATAAGTTCTCTCCTCTGGCCTGTCCTTATTTTCCTGATACAACATAGCTCCAATGCCTATGAAGGATGCGTCAGTCTGGATGATAAATTTCTGAGTGTAGTCAGGATATCCCAATTTCACATAATCTAACAGCATCTGTTTAGATTTCACGAAGGCTTCCTCGCATTGCTCCGTCCATCGCCATCTTCCTCCCTTTTTAAGTAAGTCTTGGAGTGGTGCTACAGTCTCGGTGTACTTCGGACAATGGTTCGAAAAGAATCCAATAACGCCTAGATATTGCCTGACGTTCTTTACCTTCGTTGGTCTCGGGAAACGTTTTATGACTTCCAGTTTTCCCGGATTAGGCCTGACTCCTTGTGCATCGATTACATGACCTAGAAATTTAACTTCTCTCTGAGCAAAGTTAGACTTCTTTATATTGACCTTGAAGTTAGCCTGACTTAGGTCATATAACAACTTGCGTAGATCTCTGACATGTTCTTCAACTGTTTCAGAGGTCAGTAGTATATCATCTACGTAGCATATGGTTGTAGCTTTTACTTCTTCGGATAGGTTCCTATCTAGCGCTCGTATCAACGCTGAACCTGCTGTTTTTAATCCAAATGGAAGACGGACGTATGAGTACGTGTGCTCGTCAAATAAAAATCCGGTTAACAGACTTGTTTTCTCTTCCAGAGCAAGATGGTGAAAACTTGCCGTTAGATCAAGATTTGAGAATACAGTCTTTCCTTTGAACCTTCTGAGTACCTCCTTAATGGGTGGAACTGTATCAAATTCCGATATGACCTTGGAATTCAAATTTCGTAGGTCCAGGCATATCCTCACACTTCCATCCTGTTTCGGTACAACTACCAGTGGGCTGACATAAGGTGTGGCTGTCTTTACAATGACGCCTGCTTCTAGCATTTCTTGTATCGCTTCTTTGACCTTTAAATAATGTTTCTCAGCTACAGGATACGGCTTCTGTTTGAATGGCGTCCAATCGCTGACTTGAAACGCATACTGGAAATTCTTGATCCGGCCAGGTCTCGAATCGAAGACTCCTTTATACTCGAATAGCAGTTCCCTTAGCACTTTCTTATATTCTGGACCAAATTTAGCTTCCTCAATCTTCTCTTCCAGGCATTCTTCAAATTTTGGTTCGAGATCCTTTTCAATGTCTGCGGCCAGTGTTGCCAACTCTTCCTCAATATCTTCTATTGTCGACACTGCCTCCCCAGTCATATCTCCGTATGTATGCCATACGTATTCTTCTTGTCTCGCTTCATTATGCCTTAATGAGAGTTCTAAGTCTTCCTTTCCCTCACTTGCGCGAAACATTACAATGTCTTGCGAGAGATCTATAATAACTTTATACTCTCTTATGAAATCCATCCCAACAATAAGGTTATATGGCAGCTTATTTACAAGTAGGAAGCTCTGTGAGAATGTAGAGTTCCCTATCTGCAGATCTAAAAATACTTGGTATCTGCATATCATAACTTTGTCTGGTATGACACCTTTTATTTTCACGCTTGAAATGGATATTTTCAATACGTGGATTTTACTCTGGATTTCATTATATAATGCCTGGGTTATCAAACTCACTGTTGATCCTGTATCAATGAGACTTCTTACTTTCGTTCCCGCAATGTTTACAATAATAATAGGTAGTTCCCTTCTCACATTGACCGTTCTTTCATCGAGGTCTTCGATAAGCTCCTCAGGTTTGGCAATCCGGTTAATAACATTTACTGTATTCCATCCTGAACCTATCTCTCTCTGGTCATTTAAAATTGGTGGGTTTTTTTTTCAATTGCTCCATTCTTTGTGGAGTTCTTCTGCCTGTCTTCATGCTGTTGAAGTTCCAGACTTTTGGCACCATCATCATTTTGATATATGTCGGGTGACCTTCTATTTCGAATCGCTTCATCCCAGTGAACTCGCGATTGTCTTGGATCATCTCCGCGCTCTTCCATGTATCTTAAAGATGCATGATAGCGTTCTTCCGCCTCTTCATCGAACCCACGACTCTGCTCTTGGGATCTCCCTCCTTGGTTATTCCCATTTCGGCCGTAATTTCTTCTGTTATCCAGCTGCTGGTCTCTGGTACCACGCTGATTCCAGTTTTTCCTTCCTCGGTTACCACGGTTTGAACCTCCTCGATACGCTGGCCTCCAATTTTGGTTTTCGCGTCCTTCGCGCTGCCAGTCGGATTTTTCTGTTTCGGTGCTTGTAGACTTGCATTTCGTCTGCACCTTCGTTGGCTCGATCGGCGTATTCGTCATATTAACTTGTTCCACATGTCGACTTTGTCTTGCGTGCTGCACTGTGGTTAAATCAAGTTGTCTCAGCACCTCCTCCATATCGATTGCAGTTTTGGCGTTTGCTGAGATTAGCAGGCGCTGCACTTCATACGGCAGCTGCTTAGCTATTGCTATGCATAAATCTGACTCTCTAAGCCCTTCATCGAGCTCGCGAAAACGGCATAATTGGTTCACAAAAAACTCTCCGTACTTGGTCGGGTTACTAGTACTGTAACGCCTGGAATACAAGTCCAGTCTGAGGTTTTGTTGTACGCTCGCGTTCCAATACCTGCTTAAAAATGCTTGGCGAAATTCCTCAACGGTGTCGAACGTGTACCTAAATCTTCTAAACCATAGAGCACACTCCCCGTCGGTAGTTTTTCAATCGCTCTCAACCTGCGCTCTGGCGGTACTTTCGCATCATTCAAGTACTCGGAAACTTCTTTAAGCCAGTACTTGGGTGTCATATTAGAATTACTCCCAGAGTATTTCTTTGGTTTTTCATCACTAGCCCTTATAACTGTGACTATTTGGTTCTGTACAGCATTTTCCTGCGGTGTTGACATAGCCATTGGCATACCAGGTGTGGCATACGGGCTGTCACTTGGCATTGCTGCATTCTTTGGAGTGGGCTGTATTTCTATCTCTGCCCATTTATTCCTCCTATTCTCGTCTATACTTCCTTCGCTAGACCTAGGATTCCGCAACATGGATTCTTCCTGCGCTATCATTCTAGTTTCTAATTGGCTGTGCCTGTTTTCAGTCCTTTCCAAACGAGCTAATACCTCTCGTTCTATTTTCTCTAGGCGATCTCGGTTTCTTTCTGCCATAGAAAATACCTTTTCTTTATTATCCTTAAGGTTTTCCTTCAGGTGGATAATTTCCCCTGCTAGACTTTCTCTTACTTCGGCAAGAGTCTTATCACTGGCTTCAGTCTTTAAGCCTTCTCGAAGCTCTAACTCTTCGCGTAAGCCTGTAACTTCCCGTTGAATGTGACCTTGTATATGAGAGATTTCAGTCCTTATTTTCGTGATTTCTCCTTGGTCTTCGTCCTGTCTTTTATGGATAACTGCTAAGTCGTTCTGAGTTTGTTCCAACTCTTTCTGCACCTTTCCAACTTGTATCTTCATATTAGACATTATTTCCTTATTATCTCGATCAGACGTCTTTATTTCCTGCATTTCCTTGCATTGGTCAAGGATATTCCGGTTCTGCTTTCTTAAAGCTTCGTCTACAGCCTTGGCATAACCTGCCATTCGCGTATTCCATTTTAGTTCATTATCCTCGAACCTATGATCCACGGTCTGAGTAAACGTGTTAAATTGTTCTAACTGACGCTTAGTGTAAGCTTCATTCTGATTTTGAATGTCTTTAAGCTCCCGGGACATACTGTTTAAATTATCGTTAATTTCACGCTGTGACTCTCTGCACATTTGCAAATTGCTTTCTAATTTTAATTCAATAGACTCAAAGCGTTTATCGTTATCATTTTGCATTTCTGAGATCACGCTAACAATATTCTTAGTTACCTGTCTCTGGACAGACTCTTTAACGTCGTCCATTTTCTTATTAACCTCTACTAGGTTTAATTCTAACTGCGTGTTTACATTAGTTTGACTAGCCTCTAGTCTAGTATTTATTTCGGCTTGATTAGCCTCTAGTCTAGTATTTACTGTAGCCAACATCTGGCTTACCTCAGTTTGACTGGCCTCTAGCCTATCCGCTATTTCATCTTTAAATGCTTTGGATTCTTCCTTACTCTTAGCGTTTATAACATCGAAATGTTCCCTTAACTCGGCGATACACCTGAGTACCTCTTCCGTTCCGGCCATCCTGTACTACTTAATTTGAGATTCAGGTAGGCCCTAGCTGAAGACACTGGCGCGTTCTATTGGAAAGAAAAGATTCCGATCCCGCGACAACAACAACAACAACATATTATAAAATGTCAAAACTAACTATGGAATGGGTATAGACCCTCGTACCCGTCTGACAACATTTGTCTGACGTCTGAACATCATCTAGAAAGACTCACAATCGCTCAAACCAAGTTTGAGGAAAAAAAAATATTTCTATGGTTTTCCCCATGAAAACCATGCTATTATTATGGGGTTTTTCTGAATCCCATAAGCCATCCACGTACGGGCGCCATGTTATTTTTATGGGGTGGTATGGCTATTTGTAAGACATCGGCCATATTCTAATTTATTATTAAAACTGTCCAAGGAGTGGTTTTTACTGCCGAATGCCCCACATTGGGCCATGCCATGTTATTTTTATAGGGTGGTGGTATGGAGGAATAACAATTATTTTTAATGTGGTGGCTTATTAACAAATGGGATGCGGTCTTCCTATTCTGTCCTAATTTCTATGCTATATTTGCTTCTACCATTAATACCTTGACCGACTTAAGTAATTACCTGTGACTCAATCCAAGTACAGAGACAACTCCCCCATGTACCCGATTGTCACCATGTGGACCATGTGTTCGTATCCCAACTAGCTCACGGTCTTTCGAGGTATGGGACGTTCCTGCCCACAATACGACCACATGCTCAGGATTTGAGTCTACCAGGTAACTACTCTACAGGAAATACACAACATTCGTATGAATAAAATATTTACTGGTCTAAAATCATGGCTGTACAACAAATACAAAACAAAGGACAAATTACAATTAATTCCCACAAATAAATAGGGTTATTCTGTGAGCTTTCTCCTTAAAAAATAGCGCTACAATGCACTCAAACCTACTTCTAATATCCTGTCAATAATAGTTCAGATTACAAGGTTTTCATAGTGTTCGTCATGTGACACAATTTTATTTAATGGAAATATCTTAACACAAAAACCACATGTCACATAAACATGATATTACTAAGACATTATTCCGTCTCCTACGGCATTTACTTTAATTAGCATTACTTCAATGTTTCCTACATTTATTAGCAAATATTTGTTGTGTCGTGCGAATCATCTTCCTTCTTTCCATCCCTATGAACGCTCTAGGAAAATGAGTCATGCTTCTTAATCATAAAATAAACATAAACATGGATAGAATATTTATAGTTTCACCATATAACGATTTTCTGGGTCTTGTCGGACTTATCATAGATACAACTGTGTCATGTTCTGGGAAAAACACATACCCGTTTTTCCTAAATTAGCATAAACTGGCAAAATGCACTTTTAAAGAAGATGCCTACATTACTTTGGTTCAGCTTTCCCCCTCAGAGGATAACTTCGCCAAATATCATCTGATTTCTATGGTTCAACCACATATGTGAGTTGCCATATACCAATTAATTCCATTGGCATCACTAAAATACTTATATTATAATTGCATATTGAATACCGAGATCTCTCAGTGTCCTATTGTGACTGTAATTGACAAGGGATCGGTCGAGCAACCTCCCCTTCCCTCAGCAGGTCATAAAATTAGTTCCAGACAGCTCTCCAAGATGGCTGCCACGGAAATGGTCTACATTCCCTGTCTCTCTCTACCGTCAAGGCCAAACTTGTTTACAATTATATAACAGTAAAGATCCGCTAGGCATAGTCCTAAGTAATTGAGTCATTTAATTAATTAACACCTAACTTTACAGTGTGTTCGGGCTCAAATGGCTCCTATTAAACATTCATGGCAGGGGTGAAATTCCAATGATAGCATTGCCGTTCTAAGGTGATTACTTGTGGCTTTTAAGACGCGCATCATAATGAAACCCCATGGTTATCATCAGCAGCTGTCATTAACATATATTAGGGAACCACGTTCCTCGTCGACGAATATGATTCTACCTCTCGGGCAGACCATAAATATAAATGCACACCGCGCCTCGCTGGGCGTCCATAGTGGCTATAATTCAATGCAAGCGTTGGCAATAGACAGAATCTATCCAAATCGCTGCGTAACAAATACAGTATGCACAAAGGCGATACTTCTCGAAGATTAAGCCAATTTTCACCTCACGCGCAAGCTATACTAGTCCTTCCCGTGCTTATCTTACGTAAATCACTGGATTCTACGTTAATCTGCACGCTATATGCGGCTAAACAACATTTCACATATATGACTCCATTATCAAGGTACCTGCGTTCTTCCTGTTATACTATTTAAGCCAAAGCTTTACATAGCTCCTAACACAAATGTATAAATATACTGGCTTACTTTAATTTCAAATATTCATTCAAAATTTCACTGACACTGAGAAAAGCTCCCGTGTTCGCGATATTCCACACTACATTCTTTACTGTTTACCAAATGACCGTATCTTAAATTAGACATGACACTATTTGAACATTACTTAGGCCAACTTTGCCCTTACTTTATGGTTGCCGACCCCAGTTATTATTATTATTATTATTTTAACGTTTAGATCCATCACTATTTTTGACCTAAATGGTCCTAAGCAAATCACCTTCCAAGTCATACTTTATTCAAGACGAGTGGTGAAAACTCGTTCAATAAGTGACTATTACATCTTTAAATTCAAAGTGATTAATCGTTACATGGTGAACTATGCCATTATAATGCTATTATTTGCATGTGTACTCACGTTTCCTTCTGGCTGGAAAATACCAGTATCTCCGCCTGAGCTCTACCATGATGATTGACTTAATCCATCATGATATCCAATACACAACACTGAGATTCACACTTTTTACACATGATACACATATTATCACAAGTGGCCTTTACCACTGATAAACACTGAATATTAATCATTAAACACATTAACACTTTAAATTATTATTTCACAATTTATACACTTCATCTATCATTTCACATGTTGATCCTTAATCTGGATTTCACCTACGCTTGACCTCAGAGATGCGATGAACTTATGATAACCGCTGGTCTCCGTGAAATCTAGTAACGTTTTTATAGATGTTCGATCCTAGTTCCCTGCACTCCCATTCACCTCACTGTCCTGGATAGGTGGCAATAACTTCCACTCTCCCATCACTGGAGTGCTCCTGATGCTGTTGTCATATAATTGACAATACCTTCCGGTATACGAACTGTTCCAAACATTATCAGTTCCTATTCGCTGTAGCGAATTTATATCTGTGTCAGATAATAAAGAAATATCTGCACTTTGTTACTTTTTATGCACTTCATTATTACTGATGAAGCTTACAATTTGCCTCCATTGTCTTCAACGGCGGTACGCTGATATTTTAATAATTGGCGTGCTTACTGCAGAGCGCTTGTAGACAAAGGACTAACTTCCAACTCGAGCGACCGTCTGACGTCTTCAACTGACCTGCAACTGCTTTCCAACTGACTTCAACCACTTCCAACTGACCTGCAACTACTGCCCCTTGGCGTAGGCTGCTCTCCCTTATATTGGTTTCTTACACAAAATAGTTCACGGGACACGTGAGAGCGACTCCCTTCTTGAAATACTCCGTCTTCAGCCGAAATAACATCTGCATCTTGTCTATTTAGGCGTGGAGGTTTTAAAAACACTCGCGTGCCGGCGATCGCTTCGGCCAATTAATTACAATTAATTGCCTTAGTTCAGCGCGTGGGACGCCACTGTGGGGATTTCCCGCTGGTTGGTTAAAGTATTCGTGCTCTCGAGCGTGAGTTAAGTTGTAATGCGGTCATTTTGAGAAATAGGCGTAATTTTAGGTGAAAAACCACTCCTAAATTACTCCTCCGTGAATACATTCATCTGTGTGTATGTTCCATTGCATTACAATGCTCCATTTATCTGTAATTAATTAATTTCTTGTGGGCTTGGTTCCGCCAAAGCTTTGCTCGTTGTCGAGTGGTGAATTCCCGGGTCATTAATTTTGAGCTGTCTGACCGCCCTAGACGGAAATAGTTCCGTAGGCGCCAGGCCTACCCCGCCTACTTGCTAAAGTAATTTGTCAGACTTCAAACTAGCCTTCTTTCCACTTCGTATGCACTGAGAACGTACATTCCCTTGCATTTTGCTTATAATCTTTCCTTTAAATTGCTATGATTTGCACCTAAATAATCGTGAAATCACGCTAGACTATTATGTGTCAGTAGACCTCTCATTGCTCTGTGGGTTCCATATAATGGCTCCCCCTTAGAGACCACTGGTTCGACCTTAGGCATAACCATTTGCCTGGTCTTCTCTGCTGAGGCCTGAGTTTGATGCCAGACTGCCGTGACCAGTTGGGCACAGTACATAACGATTCACTAACAATTAAACTGGAGTATTTACACAAATAGTCAGTCTTTTCTTAAACACACCTATATGTTTGGGAAAAGGCTCTAAGACTGCGGCAGGTAGAGAGTTCTAATTATCAATGGCACGGTTTACGAAAGAATATTTACCATAATTTGTTCGCTGTGGTCGGCCCTTAACTTTGAAAGGGTGATCGCTCCCATGTAAGTAGGCTTTCCCATACGTTTGCTAAGCTCACCCCATGCTGGTTGATTTGTATACGTGTTGTACATCGCGCAGAGTCTAGATTTCATCCTCCTAGCCTCAAGTGATTCCCACCCAAGTTTCTTTAACATACGGCTCACACTGCTCCTGGGATTGAAGGCACTGAGCACAAATCTAGTGGCCTTTCTTTGTACCATTTCCAACTCATTTATGAGCCCTATTTGATATGGATCCCAAACCGTCGAGGCGTATTCCAGAATGGGTCTTACAAGTGACAAATATCCTAATTCTTTAGCAGAGGTACTACTTCCTTTTAATACCCTCATTACAAAGTGCAGGGATTTGTAAGCTTTAGAAACTACACATCCTATATGACTACTACATTTCATATCATTTCTTACGTGAACGCCCAAATATTTGCAAGAATCTTCTTCTACAAGTATTTCCGATCCAATGTTATATTGAAAATCTTGCCTTCGCACTTTCCCTATTTTTATTAGACTACATTTTCTTGTGTTTATTTTCATTTTATTTTCAATCGCCCACTTATAGACCAGGTTCAGGTCATCTTGAAGTACTGCATTGTCTTGTGAGTCATGTATCTTTCGATATATTACACAATCATCCGCAAACAATCGACAGTCACTGCGAATCCCATTTGGTAAGTCATTTATAAACGCCAAAAATAACAAAGTTCCGATTACGCTGCCCTGAGGGATACCCGACGTTACGGTAATTTCATCCGAGAATCGGCCTTCAACTTTCACTTTCTGGGAACGACCCGTCAAAAATTCTTGGATCCATAAAATTACTCTTCTATCAATCTTCGTCGAAGCTAATTTATGGAGTAGCATGTCATGCGGCACGACGTCAAATGCCTTCGCAAAATCTATAACTACGGCGACGACTTAAACTTCATCGTCTAACGATTCGCTAATATCTTGAAAAAGTGATAGCATCTGACTCTCGCATGAGTAACCTTTCCGAAATCCATGTTGCCTATCATTAAACCATGATAATGTTTCCCACTGTTCCCTCAAGTAGTCGCAAATGAGATGCCCCATCTGTTTACAAACGATGGACGTAAGACTAACCGGCCTGTAGTTGCCCAATTCAAGTCTGCTCCCTCCCTTAAATATTGGGACTACCGTAGCTCTTTTCCAGTCATCCGGGATTTGCGCATTGTTTATGGACACATTAAACATCACCTCTAAGTATCGTGCCACGGCCCTACCTCCTAGTTTAAGTACTTCACTAACAATATTATCAGGACCCTTCGATATATTGTAACGTAATTTTTGTATTAGCTTTACAATTGCTGACTGGTTTATTTGGAGAAGTGGAGCCCCTGATTCACCGTTAAGGTCCAACACACAGCTATTGAATTTATTGAACACACTACCATAAAAGACATTTAATTCATTAGCAATGGCTTGCTTCTCAGTAATTAATTTACCGTCACCGGACATTACCCTCGACAAATTATTTGAATTTCCCTTTCTTCTCCTAACATAACTGTATTTTTTTCCCCACCCATCGCCTCCCGAACCAAGTAAACCTTGCATATAATTGTCATGAGCAGTCCTCTTTTTTAAGACGAGCTCTCTTGATAAGGACTTAAATTTCAACATATACTTGTCACTCTCATGTCTTTTATTGTATGATTTCCTAATTTTCCGTTTAAGACTCCTGATTTCCCGTGTGTAATACTCAGGATCTGGGTTTTGTTTCAGTAATTTCAATGGAACAAATTTATCAATAACGCTATTTAAAATTTTCAAAAAGTTAGTCCACAGGATATTAATGTGATTTCCTTCCGATGCCCATCCTACAAATAGCTCATTCAAATACCCCTGAAATTTGCCCTGATCCACCCTGCGATATTGGAATATGATCTTATTTGCTACATCAGAGTCTAATTTTGTAATGTCACCGTATCTAATATTTAATTCAACCCCAGAATTGTCACTAATTCCTGGTACTTTCAGACAGTTAATATACAGCTCTACGGGCCTTACGAGATAAACATCTAAGGTATTATTGCCTCTAGTTGGGAAGTCAACTACTTGGGAAAATCCCCCCTCCCTTAAGAATTTGTTTGCAGGGCTCTGAGCTTGACCACAGCTAGTTGACTCACCAGACCAGTCTACTTTGGGGAGGTTTAAATCTCCGGCAATTATTATGCACTTTTTCATAGCATTACCCGTACAAGTTTTATCATACAGTGTGTCGAGAAGCGAAAGGTTATCTTTCGGTGCTCTATACGCCCCTATCACCTGAACAGTTAATTTATTCCCTTTATCCGAAATTTGTACACATAACATTTCATGATCCGTATCAGCCCACTTTAAGAAACTAGCTATATTTTTGCGCACGCAAATAAATAGCCCACCACCTCGCTTCCCCCGATCCCTTCTGTACATTTTGTAGTTCCCTTGAATTATTTCATTACTATTTATATCCTCATATAACCAAGATTCAGTAGCAATGACAATGTTCGGAGAATACGTCTCTACAAGATTCCAAAATTCAATTAATTTATTTCCTAAACTCTGACAATTAACCTGCAGTAATCTTAGAGTCTTACCTCCGCAGCAAATATCCCGAAGTAGCTCCTTCTGTTCCCGTCGGCTGGCAACCTCTGGACCTGCTCCTCCTCACAATGGCCTCATTTCATCCTCATTTATGTATTTAAACACGCGTGGCCATCACCAACAAGGTGAACATTTGATACTATTATTTATTGGACTAGGCAGATGATGAACTGCTTGGAAGTCCGATACATGACCCTG
Organism: Meconema thalassinum; assembly: GCA_946902985.2. NCBI lineage: Eukaryota > Metazoa > Arthropoda > Insecta > Orthoptera > Tettigoniidae > Meconema > Meconema thalassinum. The sequence continues at coordinate 747,994,150 of OX336388.2, forward strand.
AAGAGGAGTTAGCACCTCAAACTAAGTAAGTTGTGTTGTACAGTGGACATAATAAGTATAGTCGATTGTACGAGTATAATGTCAACACGGAAAATGATTATATAAAAATATTTATGTTCAATATTTAGATAACCAGAGTTTGTAAAATCTTGTGTAATGTGTCAATCTTATTTACAGATATGTTTGCTCATTCGGTTTGAAGCACTTCTATAGTTGTTGTGTTATTATTAATGTAGTGTAAGTATGTGTTAAACCCTGATCAATTGAGTTATTATTGTGACGAACTTCAGGAATAATGTATTCTACACTACTTTGTTACTTATGATTCTTAAATTCAACTCGTGGCGCACTGGCTAGCATTCTTGATTATCACCCCCTGGGGTGAAGGTTCGATTGATTACTTGTCAAGAGAGTAATTCTGACCTGTGAGCTGAAATAGGGTGTGGAAGGCAGTAATGACTATACAGGCTGTAAAAAAAAGTCGTGCACCAAACTTAAATCCCGCATGCGGGTGGGGGCAGGGAGTAATTTGAGATAGGGAACCCATGTGCGGAACTCAACCGTTACGCCCCTATGAGCGATTTTAATTATGAGTACATTTGGCAACGTCGCGTGCTACCCACGGCAGAGGACCGATTACCAATCACAAGTCAATCTAACTATAGGCGCACCTCGTGGCTCAGTGGCAAGGCGTTAGACTCTCACACTGAGGTGACCGGGTATAAATCCCCCTTCTGGCAGGGCTGATTTTTGTTCTGCGAGTCGTTTGGATTTGCATCAATTAATTAATACATAGGGCTAGATTAGATCCTTTTTGTTTCTAATTTTGTTTTAAAAGGAGCTAAATTATATGCCGCAATTTTGCGTTTTAAAAGAAAAACCAATTGGTTCTGTTCGTTGCCAATTTATTTCTTCGCGGTAGGATTTTGTTTGGACACAAATGATCTCTTTGTTTTTGTCTTAATTGGTAGAGCTAGGTAGAATTGTTAGCGATCGATCCCCTGCCGTGGATAGCAAAGGACGTTGCCAGATGTACTCATATTTAAAATCGCTCATAGGGGCGTTACGGTTGCGTTCCGGACATGGGTTCCCTATCTCAAATTACTCCCTGCCCCCACCCCCATGCGGAGTTTAATTTTGGTGCAGGACTTTTTTACAGCCTGTATATGGGCTCAAATACCGTGATTTTCCAACTTCCATTCCAGACAAACGGCGGGATGGTTCACGATCGCCTCCTTCCCAATCATAGGCTCAGTTACAAATACATACACTAGTACAGACACCACAATAACACAAGTTATAAGATGAATCCTCCACACTACCAAGTACACTGGGACTAAATGACCACGATGTCGCAAATACTCTAAAATTAATAAGTGACAACACACACTGCGCTTATGGCCACATATCCGCAGTCCATAAGATAGCAACAACGAATAAGTATGTTGTATAATAATAATAATAATACTAATAATAGTAATAATAATGCTGCGCCACTTAACCAAAATATGCTTACTACCCAGGCTCAGAAAACAAACAAGTATGCACTGTTGGCTGAAGAAATTCGCAAACTATGGGGACTAAAATGCGTGAGAATTTTGCCGGTGGTGATCTCTTCCACGGAAATTGTTCCACTGATGTTGGTAATGGCTTCGGTAGAACTGCAATTAAACTTCCGATTGCCAGAGTACAGAACGCAATGCTGCTGGATACCTGTCATATTATTAGGTTAAGTCTATCACAGTAAGATTTAAATGATACTTGATTGTGAAATCCGTATCTTGTAAACTGAGTTGCACCATATTGATGAGAAATTAAAGATAAAAATATTATTATTATTATTATTATTATTATCATAATATGATGGGTTTTACGTCCCTTTTAACTATTGCGGCCTTTTTAGAGACGCCGGGGTGAAGGAGAGGATCTTTAACGTGCCAGTATATCTACTGACACGGCTCCCTCACATTTAAGCAACTTAAAATGTCAGCCGACTTCGCCGGGATACGATCCCTCTATCTTGAGCGCAGCAGGTGAGTACGTTGCCGCTGAGCCAAAGTATGTTGTCATTGACCCCTTTGGGTCTGGAGGTCGTTAATTATATCCCCGGTACGATGGATGTTATATTCAGTGGCGTGCCAAGCAAAGAGAGGAACACCAAGTCTCCACCCTCTCCAAGTTGGCGTCGCTCTCCCCGATAGCGCGAAGGGGAATGTAAGGAACAACACAATGGGGAGACTTTATTTATCGTTTATTGCCTCTCGTCCCGTCCATGGCTGACGCAAGAAGCCGCAGTCAACGTCTGGATCCACACGGAAAATGAGAAATAAATACCCTTGGAATCACGATAGAAGATCTCGAGACCCGCTTGCTTGCAACTTGAAAGTATTCCTTCTTATGTCGCCCCATCTGCGTAGTTCAGCAATAGACATGGTGCGTTACTCTGTAACTAGAGGGACTTACAGCGACAGGGAAATATATACATTTTAGAAGCCATTTTTAGCATATTTTCATTTTTGAAAAGAAAAAAAAAAGGCTTATGAGATCACCTTTTGTCCGTGTGTGTGTATGTGTGTGTACGTATGTTTGTGTGTGTGTCCACCTAATAAAATCTAAAGGGCTGGAGCGATTTAAATGAAACTCGGTAAGGTCATAGTCCTATGTTGTCCAACCCAGACCGTGCCCTTCAAATTTTATTACGTCTCACCATTCCAACTTGGCAGCTGTGCGGCATTCTATATCTCCGAAACCATTACTGATAACACTCTAAAATCTTGTTCGGTAGGGCACTACTAGAAGTTCACCTGTGTAACTTTCAAAAACCTGTTAAGTACAAAACGAATATGGTGGCCAAGCGAAGTTGAAACATTTAAATAGACGTCACTCGCGATTTAACCATTCGAGCGCAGTGCAACAAGGTACAGCAAATGTTTATACACATTAAAATGGACTGACCTAATAATGCAATCGAAGTCAACGTTTGAAAATGAACAGCGAAACTCCAAACACATATACTCTTCTCTGAAATCTTAATTCGACACGACTTGACACTTGCCGAAGCTGGGATGTTAAGCTCGCTCTGAAGCTAGTAATTTAAATTTCCACTGAATGGAGATTGTTGGAAGAAATTAAAATCTATTTAAAATAGAGATATGCTTCCGCGGATTTTTTGTAGAATTTTCGTTGCAGAACAATTCTTACGCTCATGGTATATAGATATTTTAACGGCTTAGCCAGCGTACGATTAAAAGGCATACAGACGGCTAATTTTTCTTCGACTCGATTCACTGAAATCGTCACTGCTTGATTTTCTTTGGTGATAAATGAATGTTTTTCTACAGAAACCTCCCTCGAGAAATCATTTACAGAATGTTGAAAGCCGCATCAAAATCCATTCGATAGTTCTCAAAATTACCCCTAAAACCAAGAATCAGGGACTTTGTTTTACACTCGGTAGAGATTTAGTTTCCATATTAGTTGTCATCACGCTTGGATTGAGAAACTGTAGACCGCCTCGTTGCATAGTAGCTAGCATTCTTGGCTATGATCGTGGAGACCTGGGTTCGATTCCCAGCTCTCCTCCCGAAATGTAATTCTGGTCTGAGGGCTGGAATGGTGATCTCTCAGCCTCGTGAGGCAAAGCTGAGAAGAGGCGGGTTAGATTGATTGATTGATTTTTGATGTGTAACATCTATCCGCTCGGTTGCTGGATAGTTTTGTGGGAGTGATTTTGAAAATTGGGGACGGAAGTGGATCGGAACGATCGAGCTGGCAGTGGTGGATCAAATGGAAGTATGCACTGCCCGCTCGATCGATCAAACGGAAGTGTACTAGCTGGCAGTGGTGGACAACGGAAGTATGCACTGCCCGCTCGATCGATCAAACGGAAGTGTACTAGCTGGCAGTGGTGGACAACGGAAGTATGCACTGCCCACTCGATCGATCGAATGGAAGTGTGCCCTAGCTGGCAGTGGTGGATCGAACGGAAGTATAAGACGCACTGCCAACTCGATCGATCGATCCAGCAGGCACTGGTAAGAGAAACAATCAGCGCGCGGTGTCGAAAATTGATACCATGACGCACTCTCGGCCATGTGGAATGTATATGACATAATGAATGGAAAACGCTCATGCGACCTCTGGTGTCAAGTGATTTAAACAAATGACATGGTACATGTTCGAAGTCTTCGTATCAAACATTGTAATTAGTCGGCATTGCATTGGCATAAGGCATTTTAAACTCAATGTCACTCAGGAACGTTATCGAAACAAGCAAAATATAAATGAAACTTAATTCCGTAATGCAGTATTATTGGAACGTGGAAATAAGTCACCATCGTGTGCACAAAATTTGCGTAGTCTAAATAGCCGTGGGTTATTGCGTATGACTGTGAATCTAGAGATCTTGGGTTCGAATCCTGGGCGGGGTAAATAATTTTGCTACCAGATTATCGTTTTAAACGATATTTATCATATCAATATGACTCATTTTAACAGAATCCATTTGAAATTACGTGTTGGTCTGTGAATCAAGAGGACCTGTTTATAAGGAATTTAAGGTTATGAGCGGTGTCACGTCTATTAATCTAGTTGATCCATATCGTATTCATTATTTAGGCTAGTGCTGGTGGAAGCTACAAATCATCTAATAAAATGAGTTCCGTATTATAAACTACAATATCTGTAAAACACTCCCTTTTACACTAGATTAATATTTGTGCCAATAATACTATAAAATACCTGTGTATCAACAATTTCACGTGAGGTTTCTTCTATGTCAGATGTTACACATCATATGCGACTACTGTAAGGCTCGTATTTTTTTTATTTTTTTTATGTATTTATTTATTTGTTTATTTGTTTGTTGATTTATTTGTGAGTTTGATTATTTATTTATTTATTTATTATTTTTTTACCATGCGAATCATGCAACAACTGTATTTCTTTTTCTTTACCTTTGTCTGGAGTTTCCTCTGTCTCCAATATTCCTCCATGCTTTCACTGGCGTGTTTCCTTTGATCTTCTGTCCAAGTTCCTCCACTTCTCTTAGGTCTTCCTTCATCTTGAAACCCTTCCAGATTTTTCACTTTACTCTTAAATTAACTTCTTTCTAGCATCTGAGACTCAGTGATGTTCAACTTTTCTAAATATTTCCTAACTTCCTTAGTCCACGTTGGAGTGGTCTTCTTCTTCCAGAGATGGTCGAATATTTGTTTTGTTAATCTATGTTTGTGCATTCTGTATAGATGTCCGAGGAATGTCAGCCTGCTCTTCCGCATAGTCTCTGAGATTCATTCCATGTTCTGATAGACTTCTCTGTTGCTTCTCAGTTTCCATCCGTCTTCAGTCCGAACTGCACCTATGAATTTTCTTAGAATTCTCCTTTGCAGGACTTCTAGTTTTTCGAGGCTATAGCTCATCGAGAGGCATTCACTGGCAAAGAGACATTCCGTTTTCACATAATGCCTTATTTTGGTATTCCAGGAGATGCACTTCTTGTTGTAGATATTTTTCGTTAATCCATATGCTCTTTCCATTTTTAGAATTCGTTCTCCAACAGCTGCTTTTTCTAACCAATTATTCTGTATAGTCTCTTCCAGGTACTTGAACTTTTCGACCCTTTCAATCCGTTCTACAGTATCTCCGTGACAAGGAATTTTAGTCCATGCCTCTATTTATTTATTTATTTATTTATTTATTTAATTAATTAATTAATTTATTTATTACAGCGAAACTTGCCCTACAGGAGAGCGATTAAACTTGATAACATTATGTCATTTGGAGGTGTGTCTCCTCCGCTCCTCCTAAAATCTTTTTACTCTCGCGGCCTCTTCCTCTCATCCGTCCACCTTTTTCCCAGGTTGTCGTAATGATCTTGGTTCAAACTTAACATTCGCGACTTTCGTCTGTCCCTCAGTTCGGTCTTTAAAATTATTTATATATTTATGTATTCACTTGTTTATATATTGATTTATTTATACGCATGCATACGCGAGTATACGCGGCTAAATAAAAACGATGCCTAAGCCCCTGAAATGAAACATCTAAGCAACATTACTACCGTGTCTGGGTGGCTAAACTTTCCATGTAGCTCTGATGTTTTCCTTATTCCCCATCCTTCAAGATTACTTAGCGCTCCAAATACAGTATGCTCCTTATCCGTATCTTCCTTCTCTTGTAGTTGTCATTCTGAGCCACATACCGTACATAACTATTCGTATTGTTCTATACTTTATTTGGTTTGGAGAGAGGAACAGTTCACCTAGCAGAGCGAGCCAGTTTGCACACTGCAGGGGAGGCCTTAAGCTCCTCTCCTCCCACACGCCCTTCCTGGGATTTACTTTGCCACGGATATTGTCTACCACAAAGAGGATTTTCATTTTGTATATGAAAATAATAATCCTTGCGACTGGCTTTTGCCGGACTATTTCTAAGGCAATTGTTGGCGCTGCTTCAACAACACGCAGTAAGGAGTAGCGTGCACTTTTATTAAAACTTATAATCCTTTATGTTAGCGGTTTTATAAAAAGATTTAAAATTCTAGCCGAGAAAATTAACATGTTATTTCAGTAATATTTTTCTCTGTAGAATTATGGGATAACAATATTGTGTTTGGTTTACAGCGGTAGCTTCGCTAGCTAACACGCGGCAATAAGCTATAGGGCCAAGCTGTCTGTGGTAGACGTGGGTTTGAAACCCACTCTCGGCCATCCCTGAGATGGCTTTCCGTGGTTTCCCATTTTCAACTCCAGGCAAATGCCAGGACGGTATTGGGGAACAAGTTAGATCTGAACCTTCCGATGCGCATGTGCGTCCAGTTGCATTACGTCATCCCCCTGCCTGGATTCTTTGTCAACCAGTGAGCACATACTTCATCACGCGCTGGTTAGATGTTGCCAAGTAGTCATTATTCCCAACACCTTGGCACGGTACAGATGCTGTCAAGGCAAGCGAAGCACGACTGAGCAGCTCTGTTCTATGACAAGCACGGCAACAAGCTTGCTGTCAGGAGTGTGTGAAGTGGGCGCGCTCTCAGTTCAATACAACCAATACCAATGCTAAGTCACTGGGAATGCTCCTATTCGATACTTTAGGCTTGCATAATATAACCACGACGAGCAGCGAGCAGCCCCAAACAGTTGTTGCACCAAAGAGGGGAAATCGCATTTGCGCCTAGTGATCCCACTACTTCCCCTCCTAGACGAGACTCCGCCATGACAGGCCAGGTCTAACTTGCCACGCTATACCTTCTAATAGGTTCTCGTTCTCGTAGATCACGTGAATAAAACTAAGTTGAAAATAAGCTGTACGAGTTAGGGAGAATATAATAAAATTATTATTAATCGTATGGCATACAGTAATATTAGATATCACAAAAGAACAACATATTGACAACATATTTACAAATTAATGTCCAAGTTCCTCAAATAATCAACTGAATTTGGAGTCACACGCACAAAGTCCCCGAGGGTGCCAGGATATGCCCTCAGAGAACAATCACTTACAATATGGGAAATAGTCTGTCTCTCATCACCACAATCACATGCAGGACATAGTAATTTGTTTCATTTGAACATCGCATCAGCACAAACACCATGGCCAGTCCGTATTCTGTTCAGTCTAGTCTAGTCCATGTCCTGGGTAGATTGAATCCAATGTCCTTACAGTTATGAATGGCATATCGCGGAGCTTTGCAGTACAAGTTGAGTTCTAGTCCGTAGTCCATTGATTCATGACATCAAAGTTTGCATCCACTAGTTCATGAGCTGTACGTAATGGTGGGCTCCTCGATTGGACCCTCCTAAGCTGTTGTTGTTTGAGTCTTCAGTCTTTTGACTGGTTTGATGCAGCACTCCATGCCTCCCTGTCCTGAGCTAATCGTTTCATCTCTACATAGCTCCGACACCCTACATCCGAGGCAATCTGTTTAACATATTCTAACCTTGGTCTACCCCTACAGTTCTTGTCCTCGACCCTTCCTTCCATAACTAAGCTTGCTATTCCTGGGTGTCTTAGTATGTGTCCTACCAACCTATCTCTTCTCTTCATTAGCAGTCGCCAGAAACATCTCTCCTCTCCCACTCGTCTTAATACCTCTTCGTTTGTAACCCTATCTACCCATCTGATCTTCATCATTCTCCTGTAACACCACATTTCAAATGCTTCAATTCTCCTCTTTTCTGCTGCACCAATAGTCCAAGTTTCACTTCCATAGAGTGCCACGCTCCAGACAAAGGCTTTCAAAAATGACTTCCTAATACCTAAATCTATATTCGATGTCAGCAGATTCCTTTTTTGTAGAAATGCTTTCTTTGCCTGAGCCAACCTACTTTTTATATCCTCTTTGCTTCGTCCATCACTGGTTATTCTGCGTCCTAAGTAACAGAAGTCTCCTACTTCCTTTAGCTTTTCACCTGCCAATTTGATCTCCATAGAGGTTTCTGATTTATTTCGGCTGCATTCCAGTATTTTTGTTTTACATTTATTAATTTTCATCATGAATTCTTTCCGTAAGACGGAGTCCATACCATTCAAAAACTCATTCAAATCCTCAGGCTTGTCGGCCAAGATGACGATGTCATCAGCAAATCTCAGAGTTGAAATTATTTCTCCTTGAATCTTCACTCCCACTTTAAATTTTTCTCTAATTTCCTTCATTGCTTGTTCAATGTAAAGATTGAAAAGTATGGGTGATAAGTTGCAGCCTTGCCTTACACCTTTCTGAATACCAGCTTCTCTCTCATGTCCTTCAACTCGAATGACTCCTGTCTGGTTTCTGTACAGATTGTATATCACCCTCCTATCCCTGTACTTTATTCCAATCGATTTCAAAATGTCAAACAATTTAGTCCAATCAACGTTTTCAAAAGCCTTTTCTAAGTCTACAAAAGCCATGAACGTTCTCTTATCTTTCCTTATTCTACCTTCCAAAATCAGCCTAAGACTTAGTACAGCTTCCCTTGTTCCTACATTTCTCCTGAAACCAAACTGGTCTTCACCCAACTCCGTTTCTATCTGGCTTTCAATCCTCTTGTAAATTATTCTAGACAGGATCTTTGAAGCATGAGTAATCAAGCTGATTGTACGGTAATCTTCACATCTGTCAGCTCCCACTTTCTTTGGTATAGGGATGATTACATTCTTCTTGAAATCAGGGGGTACCTCGCCTGCCTCATAAATCCTACACACCAAGTGAAATAACCTGATCAGACCTTCATCTCCTATGCAGCATAGCAACTCAATCGGTATATCATCTATGCCTGGTGCTTTGTTCCTGCTTAAGTCTTCCAAAGCTCTATCAAATTCTGATCTCAATATTAAATCTCCTTTCGCATCCTCATCAATTTCCTCCTCCCTTTCCATTACATGATTCTCATTCTCCTTTCCCTTATACAAACTCTCTATGTAAGCTTTCCATCTCTCAACCTTTTCTTCCCTATCTGTTAGAGGCTTTCCATTTGTGTCCTTAATATTACAGCACTTAGTCTTCTTTTCCCCAAAAGTATTCTTAATCCTTCGATAAGCTGTGTCTACTTTTCCTAATTTCAGACAATTTTCTATACCTGCACACTTCTCTTTCAACCATTCTTCTTTCGCTTCCTTGCACTTCTTGTTAACCTCATTTCTCAGACGTCTGTATTCTGCTTTCCCCTTTTCATCTCTTACATTCTTGTGTTTCCGCCTTTCATCCATCAATTCTAATATATCCTGAGTGATCCACGGTTTTCTACCTATTCTTTCTTTCCTACCAATGTTTTCTTTTGCGGATTTTGTTATTTCATTCTTCAAAAGTGCCCATTCGTCTGCAATTGAAGTTTGTTTAGGGTTTTTCATTAGTCCTTCCTTTATACTCTTCTTGAATCTTTCGTTTACATCCTTCTCTTTCAGTCTGTCTATTGCCCACCTTTTTGACTTTTGACTTTTCTTCAGTTTCTTCAACTTTAATCTGCATTTCATTACAACCAGATTGTGGTCAGAGTTTATGTCAGCACCAGGATATGTTTTACAATCCAAAATCTGCTGTAGATCAGCAATATCAGAATGAATAGACAACTGTTGATTATTGATAGCTTATGATATTCCCTTACCAAAGCATGATGTCTGCGAATTCGTGGGGGAGCACTGCTACTGAGCACAGGAAGCCATTCAGTTGGAGTTGACATTATAGTGCCTGAGATTATTCTCATGGTACTATTGAGTTGTATAATAAAATAATTAAATAGAAGTAAAGATTTCCCGCCGTTGGATAGCCTTGAACCCGGGATTTTAAAACAGTTAGTAGGCACGATACCACTCGCACATTTTTCCAACGGACTTCGGAGCTTATTGTTGCACAACTTATTAATACGCATGGTTAACTATCCAATTATTACATTTAGATCTTAAATACTGATTGAAATGCATTCATTCAGTACCTGCCATGTTTTCAAATTTACTTAAAGCAAGTTTCACGTCCGCTTTGCGTTAATAATGCGAACCTTCAAACGACAACCCTCCTCATGGTTTCATTTCCTACAACTTGACTAGTGTGCTAGCGTGTGATTCAGTATACTTCGGTCATAAAAGCAGGTGTACTGACGATGATGAACAGAATTATGAAGGCTTTTGCACCAGCCATCACAGCAGCTTCCTTGCCAGCAAGTGTCGTGTGAGACAGGACCGATTACCTCTTAGAAGCAAACTGTGCCTGTCGGCCAGTTGTAAGCTGCCACCGATCAGGGGCTTGGAGTATTCCCCTGTGACCAGTGGGCTTAAATCCCGCTACACCTGTCCTCGTACAGTAATTCCTTAAGTACACACACCGCTTCTGTAGTTATGGTCGCTGTCAAGAAGGGTTCAGTGTCGCCTTACTTTCACCTCACTTTGATGAGATGAATTGAGTCGTCCAATTGCAAAACTCGTTTAATCCACTTGTGAATGAGGATCATGTCGAAAATGATTTATTTAATTATTTTATATTACTTTATTTTACTTTGTTTTACTTTGTTTTATTTTGTTTTGTTTTATTTTATTTTTTGTTTTAATTGTGTTTTGTTTATTTTGTTTTATTTTGATATTGTTTTGTTTATTTTGTTTTATTTTGATATTTCAGAAAACAAACACAAAACCAAAAACACGAAACAAAAAGCAAGATTCAAACACAAAAGCAAAAGCAGAAAACAAAAAACAAACAAAAAAACACCAAGTAAAAAGCAAAATTCAAAAACAGCAAATGCCAAAAACAAACACAAAAACAAAACAAAAAGGACGAAGCAAAAAGCAAAATTCAAAAACAAAAGCAGAAAACAAAAAACCAGAAACATAAAGCAAAAATCTAAATTTAAAAAAACAAGATCAGAAAACACAAAACCAAGAAAGAAAAGCAAAAAGTAAAATTCAAAAGCAAAAGCACAAAGTAAACACAAAACCAAAAACCAAAAACACAAAGCAAAAAGTTGAAAACAACAAACACAAAAGATACGTGAGGCAAAGTCCAGAGAAACGTTTCTCATGAAAATGATTCTCTTTCACAAGTGGATTAAACGAGTTTTGCAACTTAACGACTCAATTGATCTATTTATTAAATGAAGAAATTTGTTTTGCTTGGCATCTTATGCACATAGGCTACATATTTCAACTATTCTGATCTGTCTGTTAGATAGTCAGCCCAGAGACTGGTTGGATCCTCAAAAGGCACCGCCATAGGTTAGGGCGGTAGACACCCACAACACTTAAAAGCAGCTCTATAATGAGGCATACTAAACAAGATGAGGAGTGATGTAGTTTGTCATTGCTTTCCTCACTAAGTTACAACAATAGCACAGACCCTATGAGTAGAACCTTTCACAATACACACTGACACTGGCTGTGCCCTGAAGGACATTACTCAGCACCACCCATACCTCAGTAGCTCCCACTTAATCACAGCCATGAATGGGACTGAGATATCGGTGGAAAGCCACGTTTTACTCTAGCCTGTGCCAACAGACAAATGGAAATGTACTGTATTCATCGTCAGATGGTAAGCAGGCTTAGTAAACTTGTCTGATATCTCTATAAATAAAGCAGTAGACGTAAGGGGTCTGAAAAATGATTCTGGGAGTTGCAGATAGATCTTTATCAGGTTGGACTGAAGTCGGTAGACATTTCAAACCGCACTAAGTTTAGGTCAGTTATCGACAAATTCCAAGGATTCCACGACGAACCAAAACTGAACAACGGTTGGACAGAAAAATGAAGGCAGACTGCCAGAGAAAGAATGTTAAGATTTTGGGAGGCCAAACGTGGTCTTTTAAGGCCTTAAACGAAAGAAATATACATAAATAAAGCAAGCTTCCTGTGTCTACATTTTGAATTATAGGCTAAAACTGCATTTACACCGGACGAAGTTTATATTAACCAATTATATTCTTTGTAGTTCTGCATGATCTGATTCTGTCCGGAGATCTTTAAAGAAAATAGTCTGGTTGTCTATATATTTATGCCATACGATAAATAAATAAATACATAAATAAATAAACGAATGAAAGGCGGTTAAATCAACCAGTAATCTACACCCTTTAACATCTGTGATGCCTCGCCCTCACTGCAAGTGGACGGAAGAAAGGAGAGCTGAACATTCGTCAAGAATGAAGATCTACTGGCAGACAATAAAACAAGCATTACAGTGATTATATGAGTGAAGAACATCGTGGTCCATTGATGGCCGAAACGTCTCCAAAAAAAACCACGAATGAATGAATGAATGAATGAATGAATGAATGAATGAATAAATAACTAAATAAACAAATAAGTAAATAAATGGATAAATAAACAAATAATCAATGAATGGATGAATTAATGAATGAATGAATGAATGAACAAATAATAAACAAAAACAAATAAACAAATACGTAAATAAATAAACATTTTCTTTAAATACATAAATCAATCATTTCATAACTAGAGAATGAGTTCATGTACTGTACCAAGACAGGGGCACCACGTGCAGGAATCATCTGAGGATTCGAACAAACCAGGGTATCTGAACCGAATCCTTCGTCAAGTGGGGTAAAATACATTACCCCCAGTGTGACTATAGCGCTTTGTCACAACTCATTGTAACTTGATGTAAGACGAGAAAATGCCAAGGGCACATGTTGTATTTCTTGTTGACAACCGCTGTCCCTGTAAAATGGATCGTCTCACTAGAATCTAGTGACTAGATCATCATCAATTTCCGTTTACTAGCTTGGGCCAGGTCGAAGCAAATACGGCACCCCTCCACTTTACTCTGTCTGTCCACCATCCTTCCTCAACCACTGAACTCCACTCCAGGTTCCGTTATCTCACATTGTACTTCATCAAATCCATCCACCATACTCTAGTTCTTCCGCATCCTCTCTTTCCAGTCATCCGTCTCTCCATCACTTGTTCCGGCATTCCATCAGTAAAAAAAAAAGTTTTTGAATTTCTCAGCTATAGAATAATGTAACTTAATCCCTCCCTATATTATTCTGCTAAGGTCCCCTCCCTATATTATTCTGCTAAGGTCCCATTCCAGTTTTGTACTGAAAATAAGGTCCCATTAATACCAACCTACACATGTGGGGTACCTACAGGTTCAGCAACCCAATGCGTAAGCGAAACGCACTCCCTTACTCTTTAAATGCTTCACAATTAAATAAATACCTTAAAACATGTATAATTACAATGAAATAATGAAAGAATGCAACACGAAAACCATGGCAACAAAATCTCACAGGTCCATCTATTTCTGTAAGACGCAATGCAATTCCAATTATTACATTACTGTGAAAGTTTCCATACGGTTATAAGGTTGTCACTGAACCTAATTAAGCTGTAAAATTCATCAATACATACAGTATAATGCGCTTAAGGGGGTCAAGGGACACTCTAGAATTTTTCACCCAATTTTCACGTGTGAGTATGGTACGAAAGGTTTTTTTCACCCGACTATAAAGGGTCTCCGAAAACCACATTTAAAGGCCCTTAAATTAACAGTGTCTTGTGATATTCCTAGAAAACTAACTTCGCTCTGATATACCTATGAAGGAATGACAAACCCCTAACCACTGCACCAGTAGCTGAATTGATAAAGACTGATTATTCATACCAAGGATAAATCAGTCATAGCATTCATGATTGAGATTTTGCTAAGTGTACTCTTTACAACTATATATTCGTGGGCGAAGCCGCGACGGGTAATGCTAGTCAAAACAAAATGTGTGAAATTATGTATTAGCAAGCCTCATTTTTTAAATAGAAATTCTAAAAGAAAACATTTACTGTCCGTTCCTTCAAAAAAAAAAAAAAAAAAAACACCGTCCAGTCATATTAATGTGACCACCGCCTATGTTTGACGTGAGCGTGCATAATCCCGTACAGACGGCAAAGTAACGAATGTACCTCAGTGCTGCCAACATGATTCTAGGCTTTCTGATAGTTTCAATTTTTAATTACTTTTATACTAACAAATGGATTTTATCTGAAATTAGCACTATAATGGATCGTAATATATCAGATTAATTCTGAGCATCACATACATGACATTAACAGATGGAACCAAAAATATATTCAGAGTCACCAGGGCTGCCAACTGTAGTAAGTTACTCTTTTAGGCTAAACTATTTCGGGTGTATTTCAAACTGCAGTACTTAGAAATGTTAGTATTACCAACTTGATTTCGTCATTATTCTAGATAGGTCTATATAGATTGGCATGAATCTTAAATATTAACAAAAGTAGGCCCTTTAGTTCTTCACGGAACTACTTTTTTAATGTTTAATTGCATGATCATCTTTGCTAGCATATTTTATATTAGTGACTTTAGATTACAGCAGATGGTTGAGATGACGATAATGGTACAACAACTGTCTTTTGCTTCAAATTAAGATGTAGATAGAATAGTGTTTTAAGAAGCACTGGAAATGGAGTACGCTTGAGAGTTTCTATATTCGCAAAATAAGCAATGTCTGTGCATCTTCTCCTCATTCCTATATAACGGATCGTCTGTGCGATTTGGTTATATTGGATATTGAAAAGCTTACGATGAACTTAACACCTCAGCTATAAAATGAGAAATATTAAAGTGTGAGACGTTCTGTTCCAGAAGCCAGCTGTTTCATTTATTGGAGGAGTTATAATGTATTCCAAAAGTCAGTTATATCGTTGAAGAATGATGGGCTTCTTTGCAATATTTGTTGTTGCTAATTCACTTTAGGGACTTGGGGTATCTTGCTCATCAATCCCCGTGTAGTTAGATGTGTGTTGAAGTTGCCTGAACATTCCGTGTGTATGTAATAACTGGAGTAGTGTGTGTAACTACCTAGTACATCAGGGACAGGGATGATGTAGGTGCCCCGAGACTTCAAGTAAGGTACTATCCCGGCATTTGCCTGGAGTGAGTGTGGAAAAGGCCGGGGAAAATACACTTAGCAGAGCCACAGTCAGTGTCGGAATTCGAACCTATAATCTCTGGACTTGCTGCAGCTGCCACGTGATCGTTATTTCGAACACGGCAATGACGTGGGACGTAACATTTGTATTAGAACCTATGACCATATCGGATAATTTACTGGCACCATCGTAAGCGGGCTTGTTTATGAAAGGAAGTTTGTAGTTTTACGTGACTGTTAATCTCACGTTCATGAGTCACGGGATGCCCATTTTAACGCGGAATCCGAACCACAGGACATGATTTTTTAAATTTGGTTTGTTGATACAGTCTCATTTTTTGTGCGTTGCTAATGGGGCTACGAATTGGACTTGACCGTTTGCAGACTCGGCTCTTCGACTGAAAGTGAAAACCGTTTAGTATAATAGATTAATGCAGCCAATGGCCATAAAATGCAACTTAATTTCTATAGATGACAATCGCACGATTACTATTAAAACATAGTAAATTAGACTTGATCTCTGCTGTAACCCAACAGTGATTTCGTTCTTTAGGAACATTCACCAAAATGGTACCGTGAGCACGATTTTTTACACAATTTGCATGCGCATTCTGGTAAAGGGTCGTGAAAGTTTGTCCTGTTGCAAAGTTTATGGTGATATTCATGTATCGCCAGTCTCGTCACTGCGATGCGAGTCGTGACGTTTGGTCCAGCCCAATTCCGGTTGAGCATCGCGTCAGTTGTGTAAAATTCTGGCGGTATATCATTCCTCTTCTCTTGTCTATTTTGCTTCACTTGTGATTCTTGTCGGTAAGAGTTTATTGCGTAGATCTTCCACGAGGAAAGGTCCGTGCGCTTAACTCATATGCAAATTTAGATGGAGCAAATTTCGAAATTCCTAGTGCGGATTTTAGGAACCTTGCTTTCACACTTTCTATAGTTTGAAGGTCGCTGTAGCTGAGATCATTCCAAATTATATATATCCCATTTATGTGAGGATGGGTAATACTTTAGCCTCAAATAGTTCTATTATGTGTCATCGTTGTATTCGCCGTGGTTTATTATTGACGCTCGACTTGACCAGCAGATGAGATGTTGAGCTCTCCGAGAAGTAGCAAATACCCCGAGAGTCCCTAATACCAAATAGGTACTCAATGTTGCGTTAATATGGCTTATAACAATTCAACATGAGTGCAGGAATTGAATCCTTGAACTTACGAATAAGAGTCGAACCATTTCTCCCACTCCACCTGTATCAAGTGTAGACACTTACAGTAACCTAACCAAGTTCGTGAGAGATCTTCCGAATCAGCTACTTAAACCCCTTCAACGTTTCCCAAATGAAGAACAAAATGGACTGTACTTTACTCTCGATGATCCAAAGTCCTCCAGGGACTCACAATTTGTGAGATAATTACTGGCGACCATGAGGCTTCACATGAATCAAGCGCTGCTTCTACTTGCATTGAACTACTCTAGGTCATATTTCTAGTCAATTTCCATAATTTTAGAGGGTACACAACACAACATTTTCCCGTCTTCAAAGTTATTCCATATAACAAGGGACAGATGATCTTGACGTTGCACCCCTTAAAACAACAATACCTCAACCTCCTTTCTATAACTTTCTATAATTTTCTATAATATTTCCCCATTCATTTTCTAATCTTCAATAATCATTCTATAATTCGCTATAATATATCTATAATATTTCTATAATCATTCTATCTAATCTTCTATATATTTCTATAACCTTCTGAAATCGTCTATAATTTTCTATAATATTTCTATAATCATTCTATAATGGTTTATGTATTTCTATAACCTTCTGAAATATTTTATAATTTGCTATAATCTTTCTATAACATCTCTATAGTCTTCTATAATTTTCTGTAAGCAAATGCTTCTAATATATTTCTATAATCACAATAATATCCTTCTATAATCTTTCTATAATCTTCTATAATTTTGTATAATCTTCCATAACTTTCTTTAATCTCTCTATAATTTTCAATAGTCATTCGATAATAGTTCTATAATCTTTCCATACCCTTCAATAATTTTCTATAATCATTCTGATATACTGTATTTCTATGATCATTCTATAAGATTCTTATAATCTTTCTATAATATTCTATAATCTTTCTACGACCATTCTTATATATTTCTATAATCTTTCTATAATCTTCTATAATTTTCTATAATCTTCTACAATATTTCTATAATCATTCCATAACACATTAATAATTTTCTATAATCTTCTATATCCATTCCATAATTCTCTATCATTTTCTAAAAAAATCTATAATCTTTCTATAAACATTCTAAATATTTGTGTATTTTTCCATATTCTTTCTATAAACTTTCTATAATTTTCCTGTAATCTTTCTATAATCTTGTATACTTTTCTAAAATCTTTTCATAATTATCTAAAATGTTCTATAGTCATTCTATAATGTTGTATAATCTTCTATAATCTTTCAATAATCTGTTGTGCCGTATTTCTGTTTCTAATGTGCACTCCTCAACTCGTAGACTTTGTCTTACCCGGCGACT
Source organism: Meconema thalassinum (assembly GCA_946902985.2). NCBI lineage: Eukaryota > Metazoa > Arthropoda > Insecta > Orthoptera > Tettigoniidae > Meconema > Meconema thalassinum. Next base: position 748,012,083 of record OX336388.2, read on the forward strand.
TTTGAGTACGATTTTATTTGGGACATAATTTCTCATCGTTAGCATAATAAATGAATTCGAAATTGAATTACAGATATTTCTGTTCTTAAAATATGAAGCCAATCCAATCAAGCTGTTGAGGAGATAATTGAGTTACAACAATCCTTTACTTAGTTACACGCCTTACAGAATTCTAGCCGGAGCCGTGATGTTTCGCTTTGATATTGTATTGGCATTGCAGTAGAATAATTGTGAAATTAAACTGGATGGAGAAGCCAGTTTCCGGATAGATCTCAAGTCTCTCGCCCGGATATTTAACTCGTTGCCTTCCCATCCCGCCCTCTTTGCCCTCTGGCTGTTCCAAGCTAATTTCTTCCTAAATTGTTCTTTCTGTCCATATTCATTCTCGAAATATGTTTCAGCATGGCGTAGAAAAATACAGCCTCTTCACAAATATATATATATATATATTTATAGTGTTTCTTTCATAATTTATTGTATAATGTTGTTCTTCCATTAAGTTAGCACGCGCTGTACAGTATCATGCTAAACTTAGATAAATTTAACTTTCTAGTTAGAACTTGTATCCTAGAGGGAATGAGCTCAGTGAAAATTATGTTAGAAGTTTATTGGTTTGAACTTTTGGGTAGACTTTTGTAGGGCTTTGTTGGTTCAGTCGCTCGCTTCGTATGTCGAAGGTTGTGGGGTGAAATCCCATCCTGGCGGTTGGCATTTAAGGCTGTTTTTGAAATGAATGGATCAATATTAGTAGATTTAGTAAAAAGATAAGAAAAGCACTGTGGAAATAGGCGTATGTAATGAGGAGCTGGAAGTCTGGAGATCGATGGTTAAAATCTCGGCACTAACAGTGGCCATTTTGAGTGTGTGTGTTGTTCTTTTTGTTTTTGTTTTAAACCAGTTTCGTCGTATGAAATACAGGCTTATGAGATCACCATATGTCCTTGTGTGTGATTTGTCGGTGTGTGTATCTCTAATAATTCTCAACGGCTGAAGCGATTTCAATGAAACTCGGTGAAAACATGCTATTACCTCGCCGACCTTGACCGTGATTTTCAAATTTTAATTCGTTTCATCAATCCAACATGGTGTCGCGCGAAATATTTCACCATCATTATATATATCTCCAAAACTATTAGACTACTGATATCATCCTCAAATTTTGTATGCTGATAAAGTATAAGATAAGATCACCTATGTGACTTATAAAATCTCGTTAAATTTATAACTGAATTTGAGATATTTAAATAGAATCTCGCGGGAGTAGTCTTAATCACCGATAGTGAAATTTGGGATATGTTCTAGCACGTAATTTCTCAATGTAATGATGTTGGTGAAGGCAAAGATCTTGTACCAAAAGCTATTTAGTATATCACTTGGAAAATCCTTTTATTAGGCAGGAGACCTTTTAATGGAATAGAGCAGTAGGATATAGGAAAATAAGCTATTATTTCTCCACGGAACTACTTGTTTTTTAAAAACACTACCTCCAGGCAAATGACGGACGGGATGGTACCTTATTTTAGCTATCCAATCTGGAGTTTGCGATTAGTCATTACCTAGCTCTTATAAGCAATGGATTAGATCCAGCGCGATAAACGTATCATGGACTAACTGATAATTTAGAGGAAAACATAGAAATCATGGGGACCTTTGTCGGGTGAATAAGGCGGACGCTGCAACTCCACCGACCGAACAATTTCCTCACAGAAGCAGCATTGTCATAGCGGGTACCGTCGGGTGATATAATGAGCAGTTGCATTTGGAAACTGGCCGGTTTCCGGCGCACTGCAAGACGAAGATTATGCTCAGGATACCTTGCACTACAATGCCCCCTATCACAATGCTCTTTCTATGAGAAAATTATTGCCACAGTGTAGTTAAGAAGTTCTGGAACTTTTGTTCTATTCAAACTCTCTTAAAATTCGATATTTTTCCCTTACTAAGAACCACTCCAAGGAAAGCGTTTCTACACACAAGACGCCATTCTTAAGCGCCACAAGAGGGCACTAATATGTGTATCGTGCACCTTCCACCCTTCCACACATCTGACAACGGGTGCAACATGTTTTGGGGAATTACATTGAATGCCAGTAGAGGTATTTTAGTACTATAATAATAATGTTATTGGTTTTACGTCCCTTTTAACTACACTGGCTTTTAGAGACGCCGGGGTGCCGGAATTTTGCCCCGAAGGGGATCTTTAACGTGCCAGTAAATCTACGGACACGGCTCCCTCGCATTTGCGCACCCTCAAATGCCAGCTGACTGCGCCAGGATACGAACCTGCAACCTTGGGCTCAGCAAGCGAGAACGTTACCCCTGAGCCACGCAGCCAGCCAATAGTACTATAACAGCTGCTGTTGTGGTTGTTGATTCATTGAGGGGCTCTGGGTATCTTGCTCAACAGCTTGGGTGTGTGTGGAATTTGTATCATTTGCCACGGTGGGTGAGTTGTCAACGTGTCGGTCTACTAACCCCAAGCTTGCAGGTTCGCTTCTGGCCGTGGCAAGTGATTTTTGAAAGGCGCCAAAAATTACGACACCATGTCATACGATGTTGGCATGTCAATGAACCCATTTGAATTCAGTAGGCCATATTCATAATGGCAAAATTTATCTCGGGAGTTTCCGCCAACACTAGAAGGCACTATAGTGTTCAAGGAGCTTAGATATCTAACCTCCTTGACTTTCATAGTGCTTCAAGGAACAACGAAATTCGACATGCAAGCTACCCTTTGGGTGTCAAATAACAAAGCTTTCACCCGGCATCCGAGGCCATACGATATTATTATTATTAACATTATTCATAACATATGTATTTGTGATGACTGTAGTGGTGCGTGTATTCGTGATTGAGGCTAGATTTTTGAAGGGGGGGAACCGTGATCTTAAGTTGGGAATCATCCGAGCATTTGCCTGGAGTAGAAGGAAGAAACCACGGAAAATCGATTCCAAGAAAGTTGAGATGAGAATCAAGCTAATCTCTCTTCAGATTTGCCTCACAAGACTGAGTGTACCTCATTCCAACTCTTCAACAACCACTAAATTCCTTGGTAGAGCTGGGATTCGAACCCATGACCATTGGATCTGGAATCTAAAGGCGGTATCCCGCAATTACAGAAGGTGGCAAAACAGTATGTTGCCACTACTTTATTTCCAGCACTCGTATATTTCTAACGCAAGGAGCTTCCCATCCACCTTTTTTTTTTTTTTTTTTCGTTTGAATTACTTCAAGTAGCGAGTGAAAGCTGTAGCTGCGAGCAGAGCAATACTTTGAGTGACAAATATTCTTTTTACTTTGTTTATCATCAGACATTCCTCTCTCAGGACAGTTACCTGCTAAAGGAGATTCGAGTCACGCCGGAGAAAAAGAATAAAATGAATGTGCATTGCATTCCCTAGTGCGAGATGAAAACTTTGTTAAGGTCGTTGCTGTTAAAATTTAATATAAATGTGTTTGTTTGCGAGTCTAATTCTCAGTTATGTGAAAAACACTCGCAGTCATGCATTAAATATTTTCATTTCATTTTATGTAAATTATTTTGTTCATTTTGTGTGGTGTTTTCCTGCTGATTATACTTCTCTCACAACTCCTTGCTCTACATCAGGAGTCGCCAAGCGTCTTTGACAAGCTACCATACTTAAAGCTCAGCGTGGATGCGGATATCGCCCTGCGGATATAGTTTGCATGGCTGTGCGGATAGCAGATAAGCTGCGGATAATGTTTGGAGTAAATATGCGGATGGGTTTTAGAATACAATCCGAACTTGTTGAATATCAACACTAGAACCTGGATGTTTACGAGATATTATCATATTGTTTCCGTTATGATTTGTCCATGACAAATGTAAGATGATGATTTAAGTTAATCTTTTCAAATTAGTCTAAGTCATTTAGCATAATTAGCACTCTGAACTGAAAAGGGTTGCGATTCTGGTTGTATAACTTTATTTTAAACATAGCACGTGACATAGGCTACAGAGCCTAAGGGAACGAATCTCTCTTCAATTGTCTAAATGTGTTACTTTAATACGTTATGACTTTTCTATTAAATTAACAAGTAGTTCCGTGAAGAACTAAAGCCTATTTCCATATATCCTACGTATGTTAATTGCCTCTATCAACATACAAAATTTCAGTTTGATTGCTTTAATACATTCGTAGATATTGAGAACCGTCTGATATTTGGATGGTTTCCATAAATCTATTTATATATAATAATATTATGTAGGTCTTAGAGTTATGCGCTATTACATGAAGATTATTGTGTAGGTGTAGTATTCAAACTTCAATCGCATGATTAGGACACAAGACGTAAAAACGAGAATTTAACATTTCGCACAGTCGCCATCATGAAGTTATGTAAACAATTGAACAAAATTAGATGCCAGTGCATTACAATATGTATAAACATTTGCTGTACCAAGTTGCATTGCGTTTGGATGGTTAAATCTCGAGATAAGTCTATTTAAAAGTCTCAACTTCGCTTGGCCGCCATGTTGGTTTTTAGTTACCAAGTTCTTGAAATTCTCAACAGTGAACGTCTAGTGGCGCCCTTTATCACCGTACAAAATTTCAGGGTGATATCGATAATAATTTCGGAGATATTGAATGCTGGTGAAATATTTCGCACAGTCGCCATATTGGATTGGTGAGACGTAATAACATTTGAAGGGCACGCTCGGGGTCGGCCGAAATGGTTTCATTGAAATCTCTCTAGCCGTTTAGAAGTCATTAGAGGGACACACACACGGACAAAAGGTGATCTCATAAGCCTGGTTTTTTTCATAAAATGAAAATAGGCTAAAAATATTAATGAAATGTCACCGGATTCGGATAAAAGTCATGCGTATGCGGGGTGAACGCGGATAACAGTCGTGTGGATTTGGGCCAGTTGCGGAAAAACAATTTGTAATTTGATACCCATTTGTAGTGTAACTTCCTAATTAAAATGAGGAATATGTTGGTTGCTTGGCTGCTTGGTAATACATTTTATGTTCGACCCTGACTATTATATGTCAGAAAACTGTATCATAATGATGGTCATTATAACATTATTTTTCATTATGAAACAGTTTCTCCCACCAATCACAACTCAAGAAACAGTTGTTTGACCAATTAGATAAGGATAGCATCGCACCTGCACTGAGTTCCAAGGCCTTCTAATTTAAATTTCACTGCGTTGCCTAGTGTCATAGTGGGGTAATCGAAGAGGCCATGGCCAAATACAAGATATTCTCTGCGTCTCATGCGCTCTGTTCAGTACATAAAACTGGCGAAATATCGACGATATTTATGAATATTTATGTTCGAACATAAAATAGTTATAATAATATTCGTCGTACGTAAACAGTCGTATGCAACTCGCCTATAATGGTAATTAAGACACTCGTATGGAAAATACGCTCGTTTTATAAACTTACTCGTGTCTTAATTATTGCCATTACAGGCTCGTTGCATAATGTACTATTAACTGTTTGGGATCTATCAAGAATCAAATAAAATAAAATAGTTCTCAGTTCAGCTTCACAGGGCTGAGTGAACCCCATTCTTGCCGTCAGACCAGAATTAATTTTCTTGTCAGAGTCGGGAATCTAACCCGGTCCTCCGTGGTGACAGCCGAGAATACTAGGTACTATGCCACGAGATGGGCTTTCTTTATTATTATTCAGATGTTATTTTAATTGGCGGAGTTGGCAGCTTCACTGATTATCATATAAAATATAGTCGCACAGTGGCAGTGGTGTAGGAACTAGACATAATCCATAACAATGGATCTCCTCTCGTAATAGGGGTGGTATTAACCCACATACATACGAGTGTTCAGGGAGTTACGTATCCTTGCTGTATTACGCTCAGGTGTGGCATCAGTTAATATATGCCAGGCCACGGGCCTTGCTCGTATTTGTTCATTGTGACGTCACCGCGAATCGAACAGAACCGCGTGCGTGGGCGAGGTAGGGGGTGTGAGTTATGACTGCACTTTAGCCGCTACGCCCGATACAAAGCCATCAGATAATGTATAATTATTGCGGACTATGTGTGCTGCCTGGAAGGGCTAGATTCGGGACACGAGCCCGTATCCAGAGATTTTGTTTTGTTTTGCTTGTGTGAATTATGTGCAGTGCCATCGCAAATACTTCTCTACGGCACATGCAGTTTGGTCAGTGAAACACATTTACTCCGCTCATATAACCGTAACTTAACACTACACCCTACAGCAGGAGTTCTCAACAGTTTTGAGGCTGAACACCACCCTCATGCCTTATTAAGCACCCGAGCACCTTAAATAGATAATAATAAAATAATAACAATATTAATAATAACTACATAAAGTTCATTAACAAGGGTGCGTCTGTACAAGATGACCATTGCAGATAGGCCTACAGTTGCTCAACATCGTAGACTGTTCAGCATATCATTTCAGGGACAGAATATAGGAAGAGCCATGATTGTTGCCAAGATAGTACATAAAGAACTGGCTATACACCTTCAACTGCTGAGCCAAGAGAAATTGCCGTACTGCAAATATGCCCCTGAAAGTGTACTGGCAAATGACGACTTCATCTTTTACTGGGATCGTACTGTATTGACAGACTATTCAGCCGTGCACTACAGACCTGATCAGGTTCTTTTTGACAAATGCATGAGGCACACTATCTTCATAGACTTGGCAATAACAAATAGTGGCAACATGCTAACATGTTGAAAAGCTGTAAAAATGCTGAGAGCTTTCAGAACTGATGGCACAAGTCAGGACAGTTCCTATGTAATCTCCAGCACTGGCGTGATTCGGAACAACTTAAAGAAATATCTCACGGGGTTAAAGTTAGACCCAAGCCCTTTAAAGCTTATGCCGAAAACAGCCTTACATTCGACGTGTCGCATAGTAAGATTGTTCTTGGTTAAAGAGTCCTCGAGGAGTGTGGGAAAAGAGCCAGCCTGGTGTCCTAGGTGAAACCCCGCACAAGACACGGACCAAACCTAGAAACATTGCTGAGTTTTAATTCACTGGCCGTGAAAGCCAATATACCATCTTTTTGGAAGCCTTCATAGGGAGATTATGGCTGCTGGAGCTCTCAGTTCTCGCAGTAAAAAGGCGCAGGTGCGCTTCAAAAAAAAAAGGAGGAAGAGCGCAGTTCGCTACTCCGGTGGGGGTCCAGACGGGGACACTAAGAGCCCGCTGATGAGCCAACTTGGAGTCCTAGGCGAAACTCCACACAAGACACGGCACAAACCTAGAAAAATTGCTGAGTTTTAAGACTAATACTACTACAGAGTTCAGTCACCGAAATGTTGAATAATTTGCTCCTTATGATGTATATCTAGGATTGTGAATGTTTTCTTTCTAGAAAATATGCTGAGAATGTGTATGCGCATGCACAAAATAAAAAATAATATTATTATTATTCTTTTCTTCTTGTTTCGTGTCACCCTCTTTGGGGTATGTTGAATCAATCATTTCTCTCTGTGTGGTTCTTTCCTTAGTGCCCAGTATCTCATCATTCTCACTGATCTTCTTTTCCTCTCTTCTTCCGAGATGATGGGTTTGGATTTTAGTGTAGATTTGTCGTGGAACTTTAGATTTTCGTCTTTAATAATTACTGTATTTTAGCTTTTCGATTAAGTAGTGAAATTTCTATAATTTTTAATTCTACTGGGTCTTTTTCAGTTTCTTTAAACCATGTGAGTTTTGTTTTCCGGTTATGGAAGAAATCAAAGATTTGTTTGGTTCTGAGAAGATGACTGACCGTAAAAATGCATTCCCCTTTTTCGCATAGTATCTGGAGTTTTTCAACTTTCTGGTAGAAAGTCTCATTCTTAATGTTTATTATCTTATTATCCTAAAAATTTCCTTTCCTTTAATTAGAGTTTCTCCATCTGGCCTTTGAAAATCATGCTTAGGGTTTCTGCTGCGTAGAGTGCTTCTGGTTTCATCACTTCCTTATAATGTTTAATTTTGGACCCCCACTAATAATATAATTTTTATTATTCATAATAATTATAATAATAAGCATGCTTCGTTTCTCTTTCCGTTTCCTCTCTCTCTCTCTTGTCTGAAGTACAGAAGCAGCTAGGGATTCATCACTCGCCAGGCAAACTGCAACTGCTTGCTTGACATACAGACAAGATGCATTTCCGTATGGATAGTCGAATCCAATCAGCATCTTTCGTGTAACTCGTTGTTGTTGTTGTTGTTGTTGTTTGAGTATTCAGTCTTTTGACTGGTTTGATGCAGCCCTCCAATCTCCCTGTCCTGAGCTGATCGTTTCATCTATACGTAGCTATAACTCCATACATCCGTGGGAATCGGTTTAATATATTCTAACCTTGGTCTACCACTACAGTTCTTGTCCGCGACCCTTCATTCCATATGTAAGCTTGCTATTCCTGGGTGTCTTAGTACGAGTCCTACCAACCTATCTCTTCTCTTCATTACCAGTCGCCAGAAACATCTCTCCTCTCCCACTCGTCTTAATAACTCTTCATTTGTAACAATATCTACCCATTTGATCTTCATCATTTTCCTGGTACACCACATTTCAAACGCTTTTATTCTCCTATTTTCTGCTGCACCAATAGTCCAAGTTTCACTTCCATAGAGCGCCACGCTCCAGAAGACTAAGGCTTTCAAAAATGACTTCCTAATACCTAAATCTATATTCGATGTCAACAGATTCCTTTTCTGTAGAAATGCTTTCCTTGCCAGAGCCAACCTACTTGTTATATCCTCTTTGCTTTGTCCATCACTGCTTATTTTGCTTCCTAAGTAACAGAAGTCTCCTACTAACTCATAAAACATGGACGTCCAATTAATTTTACTGTAGATTAAAAATACCATTTCACGAAATTTCTGGCTGTCAAAACTTGTAATGAAAGCACAATTATTCCAGTTCGTGCAACAGAATTTGAATTTAAGAATGGATGTCAGGGGGGCTTGTGCTCGTAAGCCCTTGCTTGAGAACACCTGTCCTACGACATGAAAATTAGACCTCCTCGTGGTGTAGCAGCTATCGTTCATGGCTGTCGCACCAAAGGTCCTGGTTCGATTCCTGGTCCTGCCAAGAAATTATAAAAATCCACATCCTGCTTCCAGTCGACCGACCGGATCAGGGATGGAATGAATGAAGACCCCATCTAGTGGCGAGGATATAAACTGTGCTGGCTGCTGGAGACTGTCGCACTCCTCTGGGGAAATGATTAAATGAATGACTGATGAAATGAGAGTGTTGCTGTAATGAAATATTTGACAGGGAAATCCGGATTACCCGGAGAAAAACCTGTCTGCCTCTGCTTTGTCCAGCACAAATCTCACATGGAGTGACCGGGATTTGAACCACGGACCCAGCGGTGAGAGGCCGGCGTGCTGCCGCCTAAGCCACGGTGGCTTCACCCAAGATATTATAATTCTTATAAATCTTTCAACATTGAGTTTAAGGAGTTGTTGTTGCTTAATTGAGGGGTGCGACATAGCTGTCATATAGCCTCGAGTAAATTTTAGTTGTGTGTTGAATTTGTGCGATAACTTGTATTATTGTCATGGCTGTACTAGTGTGTGAATTGGTGATGGAATTGGGTTGGAGGCGCCTGTGTCTTAGGATTAGGAACCATCCCAGAATTTTCCTGGAGTAAAAGTGACGAAACCACGGAAAACCACTTACAGGATGGCATAGGTGGGAATCGAACCCGCCTCTTCTCAGTTTTGCCACACGAGGCTGAGTGTCGCCCGTTCCACCCCTCAGACCAGAATTGATTTTCTTGGTAGAGCCAGGAATCGAATCCAGACCTCCACGGTGACCGCCAAGAGTGCTAGTCACTACGCAACGAGGCGATTTTTGAAAATTATGTTGTAGCATATGACCTCATTCAATAACAACATCTTAGCATGAGTTTACTTTGCTACTGTATGAGTGTAATTGATAAGCATTCTCTAACCTCTTTGCACGGGTATTTGTGTCAAAGGACTAGTGAATGACTCGAGTAATGAGCCATCTCGTGTTCGATGATGTTGATATGGAACGAAATGTTTTTAAAATGTCTCCACATCATGTCAAGTTATTCCCCTCGATTGACAGGCAGCACGTTGTACTTTCTTGTATCTGGGTTGCGTACACTCGACTAGTTTTCTGTGTTTGGGACCGATGGATGCAGTCTTATCGATTATCAGGTTCTGAGGCCTTAAGCGCTTTCTCTTAAGCAGTAGTAAGAGTATCTTTCGTGCTCCAGCGACTAGCACTTAAAGGAAACACATTTCCCCTCGCGCCTTGCCATCTACTTTATTCCAAGTACAACAGGGGTCTCCAGACCACACCCGGCCCGTCCAATTGGACAGAACGAGAGATTGATGAAGTAATTTACTCGTATGACAATACCTCATATGTAGAGGATTTCGTAATCTCGGGAACCACTGAATAGATTTTGATGCGGTTTTCACCATTCTATAAAGGATTTCACGAGGAAGGTTTCTGTAGAAAAATATTCATTTATTACCAAAGGAAGCCGAGCAGTAACGATTTCAATGAATCGAGTCGAAAGAAAAACCTGCCGTCCTTGCGACGCGGGGTAATATACTTTGAGTGTAAGGATTTTTCAGCATGAAAACTTCTACAAAAACGTTCGCGACAGCATAGCTCTATCTAGAATACATCGCTCACTTTAAGTGGTATAACGTTTTCATTTCTTCCAACAATCTCCATTCAGTTAAAATTTAAATTACTAGCTTCTCAGCGAGTTTAAGAGCAAACAAGTGACTTTATCAGTCCAGTTTCGACCAATATCAAACTGTCGAGTCGTGTCGAGATAAGATTTCAAAGAAGAGAATTTGTGTTTGGGGTTTCGCTGTTCACCTCGGCTTTGATAAGTTGCGTCTGGGACCTGCAGTCAGTGCGCTTTTAAGCTTTCATTACCATGATGCCGCAAAGAATCAACAACTACAGCGCGGACAATGAATTTTAATCGCTGTAGTCGAGTGTTGAAATATGTGGTGTTATAGGTAGGTATAAATAACATTTTAGATTGCAAATACTATGTATGCTTAACATTATAACGTGTGAGTAGTTATAAATCAATAAATACAAAATAAATCAGGTAAAAAATTGAACCCGCTTGGATTCGATCCACGAAGCTGAAGGTTATTAGTTAAAAACGCTAGCCCGCTGTTAAACATGGCCAACGCTAGTATTGTGTTAACAGTTGGTTTAGTATAACTGTATACCATATTTTGTCTTGGAAAAAAATATTTCATTAGCGTTTTCACAGTTTTATAACCCGTTTGATACTAAATTTGTATTTTTTATTCATTACATTCCTAAAAGGATATCAATCTACTGAAATATGGACTGAACAAGGAATAGCCTCCATTTTGAACCAACGGGGTGGCACGATCCAGCACGATACGGCACGGTCAGCCTGAACTAGTAGTCACTACTGCGGAATTATATTCTGCTGTATTTGATATCCTGCAGATCGCCTCCGTGAGGACAGTTTAAGCCAAACTCTGTACGATAAGCGGATTTTGTGAGGCAGGGCCTAGTTGAATCGTAAGTTACCCTAACACTATAATAATTCATACATCCGCCATCTTGAAACTATTTGGCTGATGACCTTGTAGTTTGGGCAAAGGACGCTTCCCACATTAAGGTATATTGTTGCAAAATTTGGTAGAGATCGGATGATTAGGTTAGTCGTAATTTGGTTTAAGTTTAGAACATTTGGATGGGCGCCATTTCCTTTTCGTTATTATGTTGTCGATATACAACATGACACTGAGTTGTATTTTGCTAGTGTTATCTCTGTACCAAATTTGGTTCGATTTGGGTTCGTCGTGTTTGTATTAATAGGGGGGATCGGTTTGAACATATTTACGGCTGCCATCTTCTAACTATTTGGATGATGATCCTCTAGTTTAGGCTAAAGACGCTTCTCACATGAGGGAATATTGTTGCAAACTTTGGTAGAGATCAGATGATAAGGTTAGTCGTAATTTGATTTAAGCTTTGAACATTTGAGTAGCCAACATTTAGTTTTCGTCACGATGACGGCGATATAAAACATGACACTGTGGTGTCCTTTGGTAGTGTTACCTCTGTACCAAATTTGGTTCAGATATACACAGTCACAAACACACACACAGACTAACAACTCTTGGCCCATGTAGATCTCGTAAGTCTACTTTCATTGTTTGAAAAATTGAAAGTAGGCTAGAAATTAATGAATGAATATAGAGACAGATGGATAGATTAATAGCCTTTTTTTGAAATTTAATCCCCAAACTATGTTGAGACTAGGCGCAGCCCATGTGAATGGTCAGACCTAGTCTCATATCCTCTACAACCCATCACATTGCAGTACTTGAATCATTCCCTCATCAATCAATGTGTGATAAAAGGGCCTACGGTACGTGCTGGAAGGGGGAGTGGTTATATCAGGGCAATTGGTCGGGGAGGATGTGGTAACTCGAGGCGCTCCTTCCCTGGCATGTCGTAGTGTCACGCGCGCATTTAAGTTTGTGAAATGAAATGATTTTGGGAACAAAATGCCATCATCACCGTTCTCATTGCAGTCATACCAACATTTGTGATAAGTTTCAGTGAGATCTGGAGATTGACATTTGCATTGTTTCCCTGTACGGTGAATGGCTCATTTTACTCGTTGATGCATGCGCGACATGTTCTTGAACGGACTACATCACCAGTCTTTTATTTCAGTTGTTGATATTTTTCAGAAAAAGAATCTAAAAGGAATTGTGTGACTTCTATAAAAAGAGAGTCAGTCTGAAAGACTAGACTTTGTATCATTTTAAATGTTACAAATGCTGAAAAATGCCAGAAAGGCTGGAGGCTTCTCGCTTCGCTCGAAGTCAAAGACTCTTGACATGTTAGAAAATTATTTGCATAATACTTATCTTGCTTATCTTGTTTCAAATTACTCGCGAACGGCAAGTGCAAACCAAGGGCAAAGCAAGGTCAAGCGCGCGGGATGCCTCACGCTCACCAGAGCACGCGGGAACGTGCTGGTGTATTCTTTGAATACACGGTACCTGAGATATATTTTTTATTGCTCTTTGCATGTTCATTTCTTCCTTCCTCTTTGTCAAACACCAACAGTGATCATCTGTTTTCTCCTTGTTGGGCATATCTCTTATGTCTTCATAAGTCTGTTCTAGATATATGACTTCTGTGACCCACCTAGTGTCACCTCGCAGCGAATCTCTGAAGCTCCTCAACTCTTCCTGGTGCTAGAGGACTTACTTATCCATTTGGCCTCCAGATCCTGTTACCATCGCCAGCTATTTTCTCCTTGAGCAAGAGGACTACGTCTACTTCTTTACTCACCATGCTGCGCTAGTATCATCTGTTATCAACTCTTAGAAGATCAGCTCAGCAAGAGATTAATTTTTTGTTTTAAAGTTGGCAATGTTTATATGTTCTCCTTTTGTCTCCTACCCCCCACTCTTTCCCCCTTTTCTTGGTCCCTCCGTGCTCCGTTGAGCAGCTCTCACTTCTCAGTCTGCAGTTGACTCGGTCAGTCAAAGCTCCGCTCGAGCTAGCCTCCTCAAACCAAGAGGCTCACCCTCTTCTACGCCATGTTGGCTAGGTAGTCATCAACGGAAACTTCGACTTCAACATGAAATCAAGATAAGTACCATTTTAAAAGTTTTAACCTCATCTTCATGGTTTTAACTTCCACGTGCTTTTAATTATAATTTATAGACAGTGTGAAATTATTTACTTTGGGGCAAAAATCATTCTTCGTGGGATTTGCCATGTTGAGCTTTTGCTTGTATAAGCCAACCTTACTAAAAAAGAGCTTTTCTTAAGCTATTCAAATGAGAAATCCTCTCGCTACGTGGGATATTATCTAATACCCGCTGTCTATAATTATAAAGCTAGTTCCTCCGTTGGATTTTCTCAACCCCATTTTCTGCTAAGGTCGTTCTGGAACCTTCGAGATCTTGTACTCTATCTGCGAGTCTTGCCGTCAAGTATTGTTCACGCACTTGTGAAAATGCTAGTTAAAATGAGGAATCTTCCTTAAATTACTGCAATAGCGAACTTTCTTCCCCCGTTGGAACATTCTATGGCGCATTTAATTGTAAATCACAACTTTTTCAAGAAATAGACTCTCATCTATATAGTGCAATCAGTTATTTCCATAATTGCAATAACTTTCTTTCTCATAAACTTCAGTGTTTCTATAGTGAACTTTGCATCCATCTTTATAGACTACAGTGATAACCAGTGCTTGCTCCACGTTTCTACCGCGTCGCGCTCGTCCGTTTACATTAAATACGGCCATGAACATTGATCCTATATCCCAATGATCTTTCCTCAACCTTCTACTAACAACCATTATTAATAAAATTGTAACTTTCTATAAGGCGTCACTCACGAAGTGCCCTTCCAACTTTGCTAGTTTAACATTAATTAAATTCTGCATAATTGCTTGTGTGATACAAGTTTTAAATCACATTGTTCCTTTCCTATAATCAGGGAAAACATTTCTTTAAACTCTTGAGCGAGTCATGTTCAGGTTTCACGAAATGGAAACTGTCCCATTTGGCGAGTGATTCCTGCTCTAACTTGGGAAGTCTAGAACTTTCCTTTTCACTTTCTTCAGGTTTCACAGTAAGTGACCTGCCCTCTTTGTATAATTCTCATATATTAATTCTGTATAAATATAAGAAGTTGTAGGAACTTCTATCTTATTTTTCATGTTGTTATTATTGTTATTTTCAAAGTTGTCACTTTCTCTAGATCATTCTCTCAAGAATTTCTTAAGGTGCACTCTTTGTACTCCAATTCACGTTTAAGCTTTAATTATTTCATTGCTCATTTGTTTAAATCTTATAAAAAATTTAGAAACATGTAAGGTTTGAAACCTTGTAAATTGTCAATTGCCTGGAGCAACCGTTTAATGTTGAGAGGTCTGCGACCCCATTTGTTAAAAAGTTCAAATGAACTATGTTTGTCAAAATTATATTACATAATTGTTAATTTCTTCAAACTTCTTGGAATTGTAAATAAATGAATCGTTTCCCTTCGCTTTTTCATTTGCGAATACAAAGTTTAGGCAAAATCCTGTCTTCCTTGACTCTCCTTACTCAATGACATTAAAATCATTAATAGGGCTTTCACCATTTGTTGCATTTGAGCAAGAACTCTTAATTTTCACCTCACTAAAGTTCTTTTTAGCTTTAATAGCTAATTCTAATTGGCCAGTAAGGCAAGTAAAGCTCGCTAAGCCAGCTACCTGCTTGTGGAGACCCTCTCCGAAAACTTATGGTCAGTTTTCTAAAAATAAGTGTTTCTTTTTGTCTAAACTTTTAGCCGGCTCCTCGCTGAGTAAAAGCTTAGCCATTTTCCAATGCAACCATTGGTTCATTTACCAAGATTACTCCATAAGGCATAATCCTTTATCATTTTCCTTCTTAGGGACACTTGGTCGCCCTTACAGGAACTACATAATTTTGGAAATTGAAAATACCAAAACTGAGTTAAATCATTGGCATTCTTCGAATTACTTTGTAAAACCTAATTTCTTTGAGAAGACATACAGTAAATTTGTTCCTCTCAGTCTTGCCAGACCATCACTCTTCCCCATAGTAGTTTTATATATGCTTGAGAGGGATTATACGAAAGCCACTCTCTTGCAAACCGCCCAAGTTCTATCTGTGTTTCTCGTCAGCTTAGACCAAGTCCTTACTCATTTTAGGTATCCGAAAGAGGATTTTCGGTGGCAACCACCTTTAAGTGTGTTTAAAACTAAACTTATTAATTTTGTGGGACTCTCCTCCTATTTTTCTATCCTTCTTTTCCAATCCCAAATCTACTTCCTTCTCTTAATCATCTTCCCTTGGTGGGTGGGTTATTCCTCAGCCAATAAACTACCCACGTGCCCCTTCCATCTAGTCTAAAAACACTTATAGTGGGCGATGTATTGAAGATAGAGATATGCTCTCGCGGACTTTTTTGTAGAACTTTTCATGCTAACCAATTCTTACGCTCATAGTATATTGATATTTTTAACGGTTTGTCCAGCGTAAGCTTAAGAAGCGCACGGACGCCAAGTTTGTTTTTGACTTTTTCACTGAAGTAGTTA
This sequence comes from Meconema thalassinum, assembly GCA_946902985.2. Classification (NCBI taxonomy): domain Eukaryota; kingdom Metazoa; phylum Arthropoda; class Insecta; order Orthoptera; family Tettigoniidae; genus Meconema; species Meconema thalassinum. Next base: position 748,028,183 of record OX336388.2, read on the forward strand.
CTGCTTGACTTCCTTTGATCATACATAAATTATTTTCTACAGAATCTTTCCTCGAGATATCCTTTACGGAATGGTGAAAACCGCATCAAAATCCATCCAGTGGTTCTCGAGATTACCCGTGACATCCAAGAATCGGGGATTTTTGTCTTATAGTAACGAAGTAGAGATTGTCCGGGAACACATGCACCAAGCGGTACTATGACGTCACACACCTCAGTGCATCTGGGTACGTTTCGTCCCGTCATCGTAACGTAACGCCAGACCCCAGCGTAACGACGAAGTCGACAAGATCATTTAATACGGTAAAAACCTTCACATGTTGTTATGGAGAGCACTGAACATTATTTCATCTTCATCTAAGCTGTTGTGGTCTATAATTGAACTGTGTTGAACATTGTCGACTGAGGATGAAGCACATTACTTCAATTCAATTTTCTAATTATAATTCTATTCTTAACGTTCTCTGTGCAAAAGTGACATCTTAATACATTAATTGTAATGAACTAGCAGAGAAGTCTGTCTTTGATAAATGTAAGGTGTCCTGTGTTTTGAAATACTTCTGGTGGTTGCTTTAATCCCCGAATCACATAAAGCCATGTGGCATTGCTCTTTATTGACTTTAACCATGCATTTTTCTTTGTTTGTTACAGGTAAGTGGTGTGAAGAATCTTCTTGTAAGAAAAAAATCACCTATTACGGTAATATATTCTTTCAATTTTCTAAAATAATTGAAGGCAGCATCGGTTGTGTAGTTAGTAGCATGCTGAGCTTCTATGCCCAAGATCGCGAGTTCAAACCTGGCCGAAGTGGTCGGATTTTTTAAGAGCGCTAAAAATTCCTCAGTATGCCTTCCTTCGGAACGGAAGTAAAGCCGGCGTGCCCATGTCATAAATTTATGGCATGTAAAAGAACCTTCCGCTTACTACAATTGTGTGAAACAAAACGTGTAGGTTAGATTTGATTAATGCTGTATTAATTTCCAACGTTCGCCACCAGGTGCTGGTTGCGGTGGTATCTAGTTGCCAAGTTAACAGCTAAATATCGTTGGCTTTAGCATTTGGTAGCAAAAGTAGAAACTACTTGAAATTGATCGTCTGCAGTCCTTACCTGAATTCCAGACACATACAGCCATCACAATTAACACCGGTTATCAGACAGATTCTACACACACCCAAAGTACACGGGGCTACATGTCCGCGTTGTCGCAGCCCCTAAACTGAGGAACCAACCAACCAAATCAATTGAATACTGCACAGGCATGGAATCCAGTTATAGTGCGATTAAGATCTGCTGAAATATCCCTAGAATGAGTCGAAGGTGGGCTAAGAAGCTTCATTTGTTGCACCCAATACGCTCTCTTAGAACAAATGAAAATGAAAATCCACAGCCTGCTTCCAGTCGACCGACTGGGTCAGGGAAAGGAATGAATGAAGCCCCCATCTAGCGGCGAGGATATGAACTGTGCCGGCTGACGAAGCCTGTCGCACTCCCCTGGGGCAGTGATTAAATGAATGACAGATGAAATGAAATGAGGGTGGAGAGTGTTGCTGGAATGAAATTGTGACAGGGAAAACCGGAGTACCCGGAGAAAAACCTGTCCGCCTCCGCTTCGTCTAGCACAAATCTCACATGGAGTAAAGGGGATTGGAACCACGGACCCAGCGGTGAAAGGCCGGCGTGCTGCCGCCTAAGCCACGGAGCTCTCTTAGAAGAAATAACAGTACATTTAGGAAGCAGAGAGTAAGGGAGGTATGGAACCATTACTTGTAGTTTGGCTGGACGTCTCTCCTGTGCCATTGTATAATTTGTTTCGCATGCATCTTCGAACAGTACTTTACAGAATCAGTGAACCGTCAAGCTGCTTGACACTGTCCTGAGAGAGAATTCAATCACTGCCACTCATTTAGATCGCTCTACACGTGTGATGTTTTATGTTTTATTGGTGTTTAAACTTTGATTGGATAACGAGCCAGGGTAGCCATTATGGAACCGTTACACTTCGTTAGTGCCGTTAATCACGTGACTGGATGGATTATTAAAATATTTAGCGTGGTGTGATTTTCGAGAGTATTTTTTAACGCAAATTGACTGAATACAACAAATCACATTACACAAATCATTAAATTGTTTTCTCCTGATGAAATACGTAGTTCGTTCTAATACAAGTACAAGGGCGTGGTAGCTCAGCGGCCAAGCTGTTGGCCTCTCACCAATGTGAACCGGGTTCGATTGCCGGCAATGCATGTGAGATTTTCGAAGTGGAATGCCAAGTCCTGTGGTTCGGATTCCACGTAAAAAGAAGGTCCCGTGGCTCTTGATCGCATGATTAACGGTCACGTAAAACTAAAAGCTTTTAATCCAAGCACGTGTGAATGCATATACCAGAGCATTCGATAAGTAGTGGCAACACTGCTGTAGCATCACAAAGAGTGGCTTCGGTGGCGTAGTTGGTAGCATGCTGAGTTTCTATTCCAAAGATCACGGGTTCAACCCCGGTCAAAGTCCTCGTATTTTTAAGAGCGTTAAAATCCTCCCTCAGTATGCTTTCCTTCGGAGGGGAAGTAAAGCTGGTGGGCCCATAACATAGATTTATGGCATTTAAAAATATCTTCCACTAACTACAATTGCGGTGGCATCTATTAGCCAAGTTGACAGCTAGGTGTCGTTGACGGTAGCATTTGGTAGCAAAAGTAGGAACTACTTGAAATTGATCGTCTGCAGTCCTTACCTAAATTACAGATACACACACTAATAGGCTACAGCCATCACAATTAACACCGGTTATCAGACAGATTCTACACACACCCAAAGTACACGGGGCTACATGACCACGTTGTCGCAGCCCTTGAACTGAGGAACCAACCAACATCACCCGACCGTGCCCTTCAAATATTGTTACGTCTCACCAATCCAACATGGCGGCTGTGCGAAATGTTTTACGGACATTCTATATCTTCGAAACCATTACTGATATTACCCTGAAATTTTGTACGGTGATAAAGAGCACTACTAGACGTTCATCTATGTGACTTTCATAAATCTGTTAAGTACAAAACGAACATGGCGGCCAAGCGAAGTTAAAACATTTAAATAAACTTTTTTCGCGATTTATTCATCCGAGCGCAGTGAAACTTGATACAGTAAATGATCATATGAAATTTAATTTGCTGGCATCCAATTGAACTCAATTAGATAACCCCAAGTTGGTGGCTGTGCGAGATATTAGTTTTTATTTCTTGTGTCCTAATCATGCGATCGAAGTGAACGTTTCAATGATGGGGCTTCGCAGTAATGTTCATCTAATGGTATATAACTCCATGGTTATTTATTTTTCGTATGGCTTTTAGTGCCGGGAGGGTCGGAGGACATGTTCGGCTCGCCTGAGTCTATAGCTGCTTCCAGCGGACACCCTTGGGGTGAGCGACAAGTTCCGTTCAATTTCAAGTAGTTCCAACTTTAACTACCAGATATCAATGATACCTAGTGGTGAACGTTGGAACTTTGATAGAGCGTTCCGATGAAATTTAGCCTCACACAAGCTTAGTCTGTGGAAGGATCTTTTACATGCCATAAATCTATGACATGGGACCGCCGGCTTTACTTCCCCTCCGAAGGAAGGCATACTGAAGGATTTTAACCCTCTTAAAAAATCCGACGACTTGGGGCGGATTTGAACCCGCTATCATGGGTGTACACATACAATAATCCAACATGGCGACCATCCGAAATATTTAGCCGGCTCTCAATATCTACGAATCTATCACAGCAATCAAACTGAAATTTTGTATGTTGATAGAGGCTATTAACATAAGTTCACATATCGATCATTCAATAATCTGGTGAGCATAAAACTAATATGGTGGTTGCGGAAAATTTAAATATTTTAACGGATTTTTCTCGCGACTTTTCATCCGAGTGCTGTGAAACCTGGCATAGTTAGGCCTATATCTTCATACAAGCCCTAATATACTGACGCCAATTTTAACGGAAATTCATGAGAACTTAAACTGGCAGCTATGCAATATTTTTAAATCTCGTTTTCATTTCTCATGTCCTAAGTAAGACCTGTAGGATATATGAAAATAGGCTATTTAGTTCTTCTCGAAACTACTTGTTAAAACTGTCATCAGCGCAGTTATGCATACAAAAGAAAATCAAAATGGCGATTGTTGAGTTGTCAGGTTTTACTTTTTCAAACATTTATTAACCTATTTTTGCTGCGTTTGTTGGATGTTTTACTTCTTCTTCTTCTTCTTCTTCTTTCTTCGATTCGGCCAACTAGGGACCACGTCAGTTCAACTGTCTCTTCTTCCGAGCTCTAACTACCGCCCAGTGTTCCCGCAATTCGTCTCCGGTGTTGTTCTGTTCTCTCTTGGGACCACGCCTTCTATGTCTTCAGTTTCGGTTTTTCCTGGAAACCTTTGTTCGTTCGTAGTGTTTCCTGAAGTGGAACACGTTCCTGGATATCTTTAGGGGAAATATCCATTTCACGTAGATCTTTCTCAACTTCCGTGAACCATTCCCCTTTGGTTTTCTTATCTTGTAAGTACGTCAATATCAGTTTTGATATCCGGATGTTTTATTTATTATTATTATTTATTATAGCTTGCCACGGTGAATGAGGGGATAGCGTGTCAGTCTACTAACCCCAAGATTGCAGGTTCGCTCCTGGCTGTGGTAAGTGATTTTTTTTTGAAAGGCGGAAATAATACGACACGCATGTCATACGATGTTGGCATGTAAAATAACCCATTTGAATTCAGTAGGCCGTGTTCATAATGGCAAAATTAATCTCGGGAGTTTCCGCCAACACAAAGTTCCTCATTTCTCTACTAGAAAGTGATATAGTGTTCAAGGAGCTTAGATATCTAACCTCCTTGACTTTCATAGTGCTTCAAGGAACAACGAAATTCGACATGCAAGCTACCCTTTGGGTGTCAAATGACAAAGCTTGCACCCGGCACCCCGAGGTCATACGATATTATTATTATTATGATGATGATGATGATTATTATTATTATTATTATTATTATTATTATCATCATCAAATGAATGTTCTTGGGCGTCAAATAACTGTGTAATTCATACCTTTGTTAAAATCCTGGCTTGCACAAGCAAAGAACAGGAGAACTCTGTGGTTGTGTGTACGGTTGTTATACAATACTCTTTGGGGAAGTGGCCGCATTGTATAAAATCACCCCTTGCCATTTGCCCACACAGTAAATACGTGGCATGCGGGATGTAACGGAATTGATTTTCTTAGCGGTCGCTTGTTGGGTTGCGGCATCACAGGGGCTGCTCACACAGGCCCGCTAGCGGTCAGTCAGACCCACAATCCGCGAGTATAACTTTGTAAGGGACAGGGAATACTGTTATTTATGTCGGAGTGAAAGTTTCGAGCTGTAAATAAATAATAAAGTTCTACATCTGAGGATATTATTCCTCCCAACATTTTCCTTTAATGATGGGATCGCGAACTCGGTCACCATTGTTTGCCTTGAGTTCATGTATTATTATATAGAACGAAATGAAGTCCTTTTCTCAGTCCATTTTCCTACTGTCAAGCCAGGTAAAGTGTGTCTACTTTTGTTTCAGTTGTGGGTCTGTGACATCGTGGCTATAAGCCCCGTGTACTTGTTTACTCGCGTCAATTAGCAGTATTCAACAAGTAATCTCGGCATGTGGCCTTAAATTTCTGATATCGGCAGGAGTTGAATTAAAATTTCTGATATCCACGGGAGTTGAATTAAAATGTCTAATATCTGAAGGAGTTGAAATCCAATATTCGAGACCCAGCTACAGCAAAAAATGGTTGAGTGATTGATGGGGATGGCGCGGAAAGAGCCAGATAGAGTGTTTCGGTTATGATATGAGGACAAGTAATAAAATTTTCATGACATGTACGTGGGGGTGCTTTCATGCACAAATCGTTAGATGAATGTCCAATAAGTGAAGTTTACGGCGTTCATCAAGTTTAAATCAAGAAAGAAAGAGTTGTGTGTATATGTTGTATCTGATAACCTGTGATATTGATGTTTCTATACAAGTTCGTGAACTTGTAATTAGGGCTAGGATCGGGTAGGAGATGGTTGTGGCCTTGTCCTTAATCACGCACTGGCATTTACCTGGAGGGATATAAACCCCTTTAAAATGGCTGAAGTGAGAATTGAACCGATCTCCACGCGGCTGCGTATACCGCATTCTAGTTTTCAGACCAGAATTAAATTTCATGGCAAAGGCGAGAATCAAATCCAGGACGTATAGGACAGAAGTCTCAATACGTAGATCTAAAAAAAAAAGTGACGCAGGGAAAATAGTGAAATTGTTGTCAAATCCAGGGAAATGTCTCTAAACAGGGGGAATATTTTATCATGAGGAGAAAAAGTAGCTTAGAATATTTTATAATTTTGTAGATCTACGTGTGCGTTGTTCAGGATTTTGGGTTCACAAGAAGATGGTGGTTATGGTTCCAAGGCCATCAGCGTCGGAATAAATCTTGTTGCCACTCGTAGTCTTAATGTTCAGCTTGCTGTTCACATTGTCTCTCTTTCGGTGTCTTGATGGATTTTTCTGACTTTCCAGAAGCCTTACCTTACTATCTAAGTTCATATCGTCTATCTCTGTTGCATTTTGTGTCAATTTTTTGAGCATTTAGTATAATTTCCAAGTACTACATTGCGTAAATATGAAAGGTTTTCCGAAGAAAGCATTCTTTCTTACATTTTGTATCATCGTGAAATAATATGAAACACAAACTATGTACAAGTTGTTCGGGCTTGTAGGCCGTGGTTCAGGCAGGATATTAGTTCCTGACATTTCACCGAAAACGGCGTTCGACATTTTTCAAGAGTCCATCTCTTCTTTTCTACAAGCCTGGACTAACGCAAGGAGCGGACCCTTAAAAATATCGAACGCAGTTTTCAGTGAAACATCGGGAGCAAACAACAAACTGCCTTGAGCACGGTCTACAAGCCCGGACAACTCGTACAGAGTTTTGAACGCCGGCCGTGAAAGCCTAATCTGTGAAAATACAAAGTTCAAAACCTTCTCAAATTAGAATGAACGTTTATTTACATTAGTGTTGCCAACCCTTTGGCAATGGACATCCGTACTAAAATTGGGTATACAAAGCGTAGATTTGGTAATACAAAATATTGTCTGTCTGTTTGGTAGTCAACCCGTAGGCTGGTTGGATCCTCAAAATCTAGTTGGTTGGTTGGTTGGTTCCTCCGTTTAGGGGCTGTGACAACGCGGTCATGTATCCCCGTGTATTTTGGTGTGTGTAGAATCTGTCTGATAACCGGTGTTAATTGTAATAGCTGTAGTAGTGTGTGATATCTGTAATTCAGATTGTTTTTAGGGTATGGATTTTAGTGCCGGGAGTGTCCGAGGACATGTTCAGCTCGCCAGAGTTTGTAGCTGCTTCTATGTGGACACCCATCGGGTGAGCTACAAGTACCGTCGCGTGTGGAGTGTTTTCTGGGGAGGAAAGTGTAAATGTAAGGACGAGGAATTGGAAGGTAGCGGCTGTTGTCTATAGTTAGGGACCAACCCCGGCATTTGCATGGAAGGAAGATGGGAAACCACAGAAGACCATCTTCAAGGTTGCCGGTGGGGGGATTCGAACCTCCTCGCCTCCCGGATGTGAGCGACTGCCTGCAGTCACGCCGTAACGACCACGGCTAACTCACCCGGTGTAATTCAGGTAAGGACTGAGACGATCAATTTCAAGTAGTTTCTAATTTTGCTACTAAATACTACCGTCAACGACACCTGTATGTGAACCTGACTATTACATGCCACCGCAACTGGCACGTGGCGGTGAAAGTTCAAACTTAATAGAGCGTTAATTAAACTAACCTACAAATTTAGCTTCACACAATTATAGTTAGTGGAAGGTTCTTTTTCATGTCATAAATCTATGACATGGGGCCCGCCGGCTTTACTTCCCCTCCGATGGAAGGCATACCGAGGGATTTTTAACGCTCTTAAAAATCCGACGACTTCGGGTTTGAACCCGCGATCTTCGGTACAGAAACTCAGTATGCTACCAACTACGTCACCGAAACCGCCCCTCAAGAACTACCATTGTAAGTAATGAGGGTTGAAACCTTTTTCCTTGCATTCAGGCTACTACAGTTTCCTTTGAGTTGCTCGGTGTCAAGAGGGCCTTAGATTTATAGGCTGTAGCGCTGCATCTTAATGCAAAATTTTGACACCAACCTGTCGCTCGGCGCAAGTAGTTACAACTGACAATAAGAGATGGCGGCACGACGATGCACTTTCGAGCGCGATCCGTCCCCGACCTGGCCTACTGGCCCTTCTCCCCTCCCGGCCTGTGCCTACTCGACCCTTTCCGCTATTCTATCCCCCCCCCCCCCAACTACTTTATATTCCTTTCTTTCTTTCTTTCTTTCTTTCTTTCTTTCTTTCTTTATATTCCTTTCTTTCTTTCTTTCTTTCTTTCCCCTGCCTTATAATGGTCATATTTTAGTAATTGGTTTAATTAATAATAGGCGATTTCTTCCCCCTGTGGTATCAGATAGAGAAGAAAACATAGGCTCTATCAGAATATTTGTGGATGTTTCAAGGTCATCAGCCCTTGTTTCCACAAAACACATAGTATGACATAGGCCTACCCCACACATATGTACAAATAGAAAGAGTAGGCTACTATATTACAATATAAAAAAAAGAATTGTAAGACAAAATTACAGCTGCACTTATCACTAGAGACGAGGATTATAGGCACTAAAAACAGTTAAAATAGGCAGGCATATAGGCTCTTAAAATAGCCAAAATTGGCATGTAAATAGGCACTAACGTGTAAAATAGGCAACAAAATAGGCATGACAAAAATTCTTGTAATTTAATAACATATTTAATTACTACAAAAAGAATTAACAATAAGCAACTTATAATTTAATAACATACTTATCTTATATACATGGTGGCCACTCAAATTGCTCAACGATTTTCCAGGAGTTTTCCAGGACTTAAAAATAGGCGCGAGTCGGGCGTGGGGGGGTTCGGGCTTTATCAGTTGCCTACTTCAAGACCAAAATAAAGCAGTTTTGTTTGGTTTACTTATACAGATATTGACAAAAATCATTGGTGATTGCTTTATTGATACGCAAGCCTACACACTAATGATTTAATTGTTGTTTAAAAAAAAGCCTTTGTGACTCAAATATCCGCTTTAAAAAAAGAATGCCGCCTGCAATTTTATTGCGGTGAAGTAGTTTTACAAAAATCTATCGCGTGTTCTCCCACACAGAAACAGGTAGCCTGAAGAAATTTCTTTCGTTAACGATAGAGTGCTCACCCAAAACCACAGTGGGAGTATGAGTTAAGATGGAAAGATTTTTATAATTAATTAACATTGGCTATTTTCCAGGAGTTTTCAAATTTTTTGTCATTTTCCAGGAGTTATCCAGACCTAATAAAAATCTAGGAGTTTTCCAGGATTTCCAGGTTTTCCAGGAGTAGTGGCCACCATGTATATATAAAAGTGAAAGTCTGTATGTATGTATGTATGTATGTATGTATGTGGGTGGGTGGGTGGATTTGTTCCGCATACAAATCCACACCGTTCCACCAATCTCAACTAAATTTTGCATACACATAGTTTAGGACCCAGAAGGAACGGCTGGCTACATGAATTTTCGATAGTCTTTCTCATTCTTCTGATTTCGGCCTCTTTGCACTCAAGCAAAGGCTAATAAAAGCAGAAAATAAACTGATGAAGTAATAGCAAGGCCGGCCATCTCCATAGCAACAGTAGCTCGAGACGGGACCACCAAGTTTCCAACTATCTTGGTAAGAGGCCATGCTACACGCACTGCCAGCTAAATCGCATCCCTCCAAGCTGCTTTAAACTGCCTGTCCATTCAACACAAGATAGGTTACAGCACCAACGCACTGATCGCCGCTGCATTTTCACTCCCAGCTTGATCGCATCCCTCCTGGCTGCTTTAAACTGCCTGTCCATTCAACACATGATAGGTTACAACACCAACGCACTGTGATCGCCGCGGCATTTTTACTGCCAGCTGGATTGCATCCCTCCTGGCTGCATGGCAACGGTAGCTCAAGACGGGACCACCAAGTTTCCATCTATCTCGGTAAGAGGCCATGCTACACCCTCTGCCAGTTAGATCGCATCCCTCCAAGCTGCTTTAAACTGCTTGTCCATTCAACACAAGATAGGTTACAGCACCAACCCACTGTGATCGCCGCGGCATTTTAACTGCCAGCTGGATCGCATCCCTTCTGGCTGCTTTAAACTGCCTGCCCATTCAACACTCAGACGCGTACAGGATATACTGTATATTAATTCACCGTTAGGTTGCAGTGCCAACCTAACTTGGATTTTGAAGGGGACAATACCTGAAACGAAGGGTTTTTAACTTTGGAGGCTTAATATCGAGATTTTAAAAACGCGAAAACATGGCACTAAGTTACCGTAGTTCTTTTGTTATTCAATCAGCATATAGTTTATGATATTAATTCACACACATACTAACGGGTAAATTTTCATTATAAAGAAAAGTGAAATACAAAACGAAGGGTTGTTAAGTTTGGAGGCTTAATATCGAGATCCCAGGCGCTATTTCTGGTGACTTCCGAGAATTCCCATTCTTGTTCGTGGGGTAAACACATATTGAGAAATGAGAATATAATTCTGTCGAGCACACCAGCTGCAATATAATGCACTTTAAAATACAGTCGAAAGGCATCAAATAGGCAATTATACTCCAAATAGGCACAAAACCTTGAAATAGGCATTTATAGGCACAATAAAACCAACGAAATCTAGCATAAAAGAACCTAAAACGGATTTATATCTTGAAAGCCTACGTTTCTAAACACACGAATAAAATAGGCAAATAGGCAAATTCCCGTCTCTACTTATCACACACCAGTATTATTTAATCGTCAGTGCGGTACTTCCTACCAATCGAATTAAGAAATATTACGTTTGAATTACGGGTAGCGTTGGAACAACCAGCTCTTATTTCGGATTATATCGATAGTATCTGATATCGTTTTCGAGCGCAGTGTATCGACTAAAATCGATGTGTGATTCAATATAATTCAATTTCTTCGTATAATATTGTTCGAAACCTATTGTATTCTTTTCTAAGCACTGCCATATGTATTTACTATTGATATATATTCAAATATTAATTACATATACAACATTGACAAGAATACTCACCAATTTTACGATTTTTCTGCCATCTATAGAAGTACAACTCAACTACATAGTCGTACACGATGACTGCTAGCGTTTTTAACGTTGTCAGCAGGTACTACTAAAAGGCAAGCTAGCGTTGGCACAAAAACAGCCTATAAAGTTTCACCCACTCGCTGTGCATTGCGCACCTTTTTGGTAATACTGCGCCGCACAGTGGTCCTTCTTGGCTGGTGTGCCGGTCAGAACAGTCTTGGGAGATTTCAAAACTTGTGTCACATAATCCGATGATGGAGTGGGGCAGCGGGCAGTGTGCGATGAGTGATTTATGGAGCACCTTGAGTGCTGGGTAATGCCATGAGCTGCTTTAATTAATTACTAATGAAGCAATGAGGTGATTAAGTGCACAGGGAGCTTCCCATCAGCTCCGGGCTACACTGGAGGAATGTCGGTAGTATCTTCATCACCAGGTGAGCCAGCATAACTTCAGACAGTTTCTGGTGAACCAACATAATATCGCATAGCACCTCCATAACCACGTGCAAGAAGGAAGTTGGTAGTTTTACGTGACCGTTGATCTCGCGATCATGGGCCACGGGACCTCTATCTTTATGCGGAACCCAAACCACAGGACGTGATTTATCACTTTGAAATTCTCACATCCATTTGCTGCGAATCGAACCCTGTCCGTCTTGGTGAGAGTTGAGCAGCTTGATCACTCCACTATCGCGCCCTTTAACCACGCATACCAACATTTCTTCAGGGTCAGATAATATCCTGCTCAATGCTTTTTATTTTAAGGACATTTTCTGAAACATGTTGCAAATTCAAGTTGGCGTAAATCGCCACTTACTACGGTCATTATCTTTGTGCGCCCAGGTAAACACGGCAAGGTAAGCCGGCGTGGACTGGCGCTGATCGCGGGCGCGCGTACACGGTTCAGTCGCGCACCGTTACACTTTTACCAAACATGCTCAATAATATGTACTTACAGTGCTGAAAATGTCCTCCCTCTCTTGTAACACACACCTGACATCTTCTGACGAAAGAATGGACAACAATCTCATCTAATTTTTGTTCTGTAAGAACACAACGTTGTATGTTAACTTATTTATTACTTACGGAGCCTGTTTTCTTGAATCGTTTGGCGAGCCTCCTAATTGTACTGGCATTAGGCACAGGTCTTCCTGGAAACTGGATTCGAAATTTTCGTCTTGTTTCAGAACAATACTTTCTTTTATTCATATACGAATTATGGATATACACACGTTCGCGCAATGTGATTTCGTGTCTAGGCACAGTAATCAAAATACCACGTGCTAGACCTCCCCCTCCCCCCCCCAGCTACCTGGAACAAGTGTCACTCACATGCAGTACATTTCTGGCACTGTGAAGTGTAAGGCAGTTCTACGATGCCTAAAGTAAAGACAATTACATGTTATCGTCTGTGGCAGAATTTAAAGATAATTTTAATTCTGATGGGGGCGTTCTGTTCTGCCAAACATGTGGGAAAGCAATCAAGGCTGAACAGCGATCTCAAGTTACACAACACCACAAGGGCAAGAAACATATTGCCGCAGTTTCGCCCCTTCAGAAGAAGTGTTTCGCTATAATCGTCGGTCATTTGTGATGGACAACCTGAATATGTATCTCGTTGTGTATTGTAATGCTTCAGCAGTCAGAAAGACATAGAATAAATTGCATTTGTGAGTACTGCATATTCTTTATATTCACATTAATACATTAAATTATAATTAAATATTTTTACTTTTTTGTCACACATTTCAGGTATTTTTTATACATAAAAAATAAATATTTTCCCGATTTTTAGCACCTAAAATCCGATCCCTAGTCATTACCTACATTGAGAGACCTCTCCATACGGAATCCCGCCATCACCGTGTGGCGGCAGAGCCACTGTGCTTTGCAGCGTGTCTAGCAAGGCACTAGCGCTAGCAGCAGTTGCGCCCAACTAGTTCAACACATTTACACTTGTTAACGTATTTAATATTCATAATTACTTACATGAATTCCAGAGTAGTTGCTGGAAATGCTGTCCTTCATTGTCTAAACACACATTGCACCAACGTAGGAAGTTTTGGTATAGGCTACTCGCTGTAATTCATACTCACTGATATTTCGTATCAGTGCAGTTTTTTTCGTTCCCGAAAGCCTCCAGAATACGCGGATTGTTTCTGTATACCATTTTTTTTAGGTTCCTTCACAAATAAAATACGCAAGGCGCAGAAAAACGTACGGCCACATTTACTGGAAGAATTCTTCTTGAGAAGATAAGTTTCCACTAGGAAAATTGGATGTTTTATTCTATACCTAACCATGTTCACGGGATACGAAATAGGCTACAGTCCTTCACCACATGTCTTAATTATCTCAACTAAGGTATCTTGCCAACTCCGTATTCAATGAATTCTTTGACAGGATCCGGTGCTTCCTGACCAGATGTTGTGTAATCAACAAAAGCTAGTCACCTCGCGCTGACTCATGACGACCCGTCCGCCACACGGCCTCTGGAGTTACCGCCATTTAGAATTAGGCCCTCACTGTAGTATGTACTCCACAGTGTACTTATTAATCATAATAATGATATTAATAACAATGTATTTATAATGTTAAATAGCCCGTGGAGCAGCTTCGGTGGCGCAGTCGGTAGAATGCTGAGCTTCTATGCCCAAGATCGCGGGTTCAAACCCGGTCGAAGACGTCGGATTTTTTAAGAGCGTTGAAATCCCTCAGTATGCCTTCCTTCGGAGAGGAAGTAAAGCCGGCGTTCCCATGTCATAGATTTACGGCATGATAAAGAACCTTCCACTAATTACACTTATGTGAAGATAAATTATAGGTTAAGATTTGACTAACGCTCTTAGTTCCAACGTTCGTCGCCAGGAGCCGACAGCGGTGGCCTCTAATAACCAAATTCAGAACTAGTTGATCTTTGACGGTGGCGTTTGGTATCAAAAGTTGGAACTACTTGAAAATCAAATGTATGCAGTCCTTACTTGGATTAAAAACAGATAACACACATTAATACAGCCATCAAAATTAACACCGCTTATCAGACAGATTCTACACACTCCCAAAGTACTCGGGGCTACATGACCGCGTTGTCGCTGCCCCTAAACTGAGGAACCAACCACCAACCAAATACCCAGTGATCTGCGGTTAATTTGGAATAAATCACCTTCATGTTTTTCCTCCTCACGGGTGTAACAAGTTCTCTCTTGCGCAGTAGGCCTATGTACGTTTCTATTAAAACGAAAGAAGACTTGTAAGGGCTTTGTGAGGTTTAGATATCACGCTTCCTTGGCTTCTTTACACGTTGTGTAGTGAACACAATACCACGTAGAGCTCTCACAGGAAGGAAATCCCTGTGGCATTCATTCCGGGCGAGAGTTACCTGGTAAGGTAATCCCCTCTCACTTCACCGGTTCCAGGCGTGGTGTACCTGGAGAGAACCTTCAGATCACTCTGTTGTTAGGACTCGTATCTTACAGGGGCGTATATACAATATTTTTCGGGAGTGGGGGGGGGGGGATCTGGCTATCCTGGAAAATTGTGAGTATTCCCACGGGATTGCCACCGCAAAATACCCAGAAATATCAACCAACATCTTAGAGCATATAACTTTTGTGTAATTATTTTAGATAAAATTCAAAGTTTATATAGCCTACAATTACTGACAATACAAAAAAAAGTTGTAAAATACAACACAACACACAAATACAATTTTATACTTAATGCACTTTCTATGGAGTATGAACGGCAAATAGGTTTGTTTGTGTTTTTTTTTTAATTGATAATGTATTTCTCATAAGTACCGTACTGTGGAATTCACAGTTTTGCCTCACAAGGCTGAGTGTACCCCGTTCCAGCCCTCAGACTCGAATTAAAATTTCTTGGCAGAGCCGGGAATCAAATTCGGACCCCGGGGCGGCAGCCAAGAATGCTAGCCACTACACCACCAGGTAGTCTAATTTCATTCTTAATATTGTTTATAACTTAGCCAATAAGTTAAGATTAGGGTACAACCAAATTTACAGTTACTTTATGCTCTTACCCAAACAACACTTTCTTAATTATTATTGTCTTTTTTCTGGAGGGGGGGGGGCTGGATCCCCCTCAGCACCCCCCTTATATAGGCCCCTGGTATCTTACACAGTGGCGGCTGGCGGATAATTATTCTGGGTGTTGCACTATTTCATTAAGGGGAGGGAAACTGTATTCAATTGCGCGATAAAACAGATGTAGGCTTCCTCATTCATCACGAATGCCGCAGTTCATAGCACATCACATTGTCATCGGATTAAATGGATTGTAAGTTACTTAGGAAGCAAAATAACCAGTGATGGACGAAGCAAAGAGGATATAAAAACTAGGTTGGCTCAGGCAAGGAAAGCATTTCTACTGAAAAGGAATCTGTTGACATCGAATATAGATTTAGGTATTAGGAAGACATTTTTGGAAACCGTTGTCTGGAGCGTGGCATTCTATGGAAGTGAAACTTGGACTATTGGTGCAGCAGAAAAGAGGAGAATTGAAGCGTTTGAAATGTGGTGTTACAGGAGAATGATGATCAGATGGGTAGATCGGGTTACAAACGAAGAGGTATTAATACGAGTGGGAGAGGAGAGATGTTTCTGGCGAATGCTAATGAAGATAAGAGATAAGTTGGTAGGACACGTACTAAGACACCCAGGAATAGCAAGCTTAGTTAAGGATGGAAGGGTCGAGGACAAGAACTGTAGGGGTAGACCAAGGTTAGAATATGTTAAACAGTTTGCCTCGGATGTAGGGTGTGGTAGCTATGTAGAGATGAAACGATTGGCTCAGGACAGGGAGGCGTGGAGAGCTGCATCAGACCAGCCAAAAGACTGAAGACAACAACAACAAGTTAGTCTACATGAAAAACTTTACGAGACCAAAACGAAAGTTAGCCTATATACGAGGGCGAGAAAGAATCGCGAGTGTCAAAAGTACGC
This sequence comes from Meconema thalassinum, assembly GCA_946902985.2. NCBI lineage: Eukaryota > Metazoa > Arthropoda > Insecta > Orthoptera > Tettigoniidae > Meconema > Meconema thalassinum. The sequence continues at coordinate 748,044,377 of OX336388.2, forward strand.
GCATATTACATTGCAAGACATGGCATCGGCAGTTGACGGGGCATCACGGATGTCTCCGTCTGCGCCTCGGTTACCTTGTTGCAACCAACGGGCCACGACCAGCCGAGTTAACTGTTGGGATAGAACTTACTCGTTCTAGCATCTCTACCATACCTTTCACTATTGAGATCGGGTCGGTACTTGGGCCTGGTAACGACCAAATGGACGAGCGCTCCTAGACAGTTGGTGCGCTTCGTTTTCTCAGACAGTTCACAGTAACTTAGACTACTATAAGATTTCGTGAATTATTATTATTATTATTATTATTATTATTATATTCGTTCAGTCCCCTAAGGAGCACGTAGAACCTTTAAATAGCACTGGAATACATCCTGTCGTTTGTTTTGTCGTGTCATTTTTCAACAAAGAATGGAAGATGATTGAAAATCGTTTGCTATCCATAGAAAATTTCGAAGGTGACTCGACTGGTGCTAACATTGGTAATTTGCTTCTGCGTCTTCTGGAAAGACATGCCATTCCAATGGCAAACTGTATAGCTTTTAGTGCAGACAATGCCCCTGTTATGATAGGGAGGAAAAATGGTGTTGCTGCGAAATTAAAAGAGTAGTGTAATCACATCATTGTTGTAGGATGCCCATGCCATTTAATTCATCTGGCTGCTAAAATAAAAGGTGCTGATTCCCTTCCTGTGAAAATTGATGAGATAATGATTGATATTTATTATTATTTAAACAAAAGCTGCAAGAGAAAAGATTATCGGAAGTTATATCAAGCGCTTTACCAAACTGATGTTAGGAAAATACTGAAGCATGTGTGCACGCGTTGGTTGTCCTTGGGTAAATGCTTAGAAAGACTGATTTCACAGTGGAAGCCACTACTGAGTTTTTTTAAGCATGAGGTGAACCAGTCCACTGGCACAAAAACATCTCTCAAGTATTTCCAAATTCCCAAAGTAAAGGCACATGAAGATAAGCCTTCAGAAGTGGAATTTGATGTTAGTGTGAACAGCAGCGTACAAGATCAAGCACGTGTTATCATTGGCAAAAGGAAGTTGGAGAGCAGTTCTTCTTCTCCGTCTGTAAGGAAAAAGTGACGGAGCCAAGTCAAACTGTTGGTATTTCAAGACAGGAGAGACTATTTCTTTTTCTGTCATCTAGGCCTAAGTTAAATGAGGCATTTTGCTTGTTTCTGGCATTTACCATCCCTACATTTGAAAATATAACAAAGTTCTTCAATCACAAGCACCTCACATCCATGTCCTAAGATCCATACTGATTGATTTGCTGACGGAAATTCTCTGTAGGTTTGTTAAGCCAGTGGCCATCAAGAAATATTGCACAATTTTAGAAGTGGTCTATCACACAAGAGAGAATCAGAAAGCTGTTGATGATTTGGTGATTGGTTCAACAACATCTAGTTGTGTAGAAAATCTGGCTCCTGAGGAGAAGAAGGTCTTTTATTTGCACGTCAGGAACTACTTCACTGCAGCCTCTGATTATATTATTCATAAATTTAATTTGGACAGTGAGTTTTCTGTTAATGCTCAAGTGGCACACATAAGGTCTTTGTCTACTGCTTCCTTTAAAGCCGTGAAGTATTATATCTCTAAGTTTCCAATTATGTTGCCAAAAAAAGACGGTGAAGATGAGCACCAAGCAATGGATGCATTACAATGCCAGTTTTGTGCTCTCCAAATAGAGGATTTGCCATCTTCTATTGTGGAAGGAAAAAGAGCAGATTGTTCTTGGTCTGCTATAGGGGATCTACGAGGTGGAGATGGGTGTCTGAAATATGACAGACTAGCTAGAGTAATGCTGTCAATATTAACAATCCCCCGCAGCAACGTTGAATGTGAGAGATTGTTTAGCCAGGTGAAGAAGACAAGGGCACAATTCCGATCATCTCTGAATGACGAAAACCTCAACAAACTGTTAGTGGTTAAACCGAATCTAAGTGGAAATTGCTACGAGCAGCAGTATGACAGGGCAGTTTTGAAGAGAGCGAAGTTGGCTACAAGGTCTGCATTAAATCAGTAAGCAGTCTCAAGATTACCATCCACATGTATATACATGACCTAATCATAATTAGGTAAGTTGTCCATGGTAGCCTAATTAACTTTAGTTTGGCAAAACTTGAATATGTGGTAGCGAATGCGAAGTGTAATCCATCAGAATGATTGTATGCATTTTCTTTAAACACACAATTATGTTCTCTTACGTTTAAATATTGGCCATACATACTACTCGATGGTTGATGATTGTTTACATTTTTGTGAATTTTTTGCTGAATTCATACTTTGTCAATAAAGACATGCAGGTCTTTTTGTACCCTCTTTTGCCCACGCCACTGTATACTGCGCATGAAGAAATCTATAATTTTAAAAAATCTTCCTATTTTTGACCTCCAAAGGTTGGCAGGTATGTACAGGCTTACCTCACTCCGCATTACAGTAGATGACTTGACCATTCGTAGATACTCACTGGAAAAAGAACGACGATTGTCGGTGGAAAAAATATCCTCGCCGAATTCCGGAATTATTTGTTAGAAATGAACAACCCTAGATGGCTTTAACTTCGGCATTTTAAATACACTCGAAATAACAATCGCGGTATAACTCAAATCCATTTAGCACACATATGGTTGCACTGAGGTACTTAACGAGACTGGCATTACTGGGCCTATTGTTGTCTGTCATCCTACTCCCTCGATTTCAACATCGCTTCCGGATTAGTTGCAAGCGCAGTGTGCCTCCTGAAATGTGGATATTCCAAGAAATAAGGGTTGAACAAAGTTGTGAAGATTCTCATGTCCCGGTATTTATCCTCACTTTCTGTGTCGTTAATATCCAGTACCATATGCAAAAAAATGCATCATAAACCATTAAAAAAGTGAGAAATTGACTCAAAACGTATAAAATATTCTAATAAATTCCCTAAAATGACATAGTGATGACGAGATATGCGAGAAAAATTACCTAAAAATAAAATACTTAAAAATGACGAAACATTAGTCAACTTAATAAATAGTCTACTGTATGGATTTCTGTAATGTGGGGCCATGAACAGGATTTGTATATAAGCTATCAATTTCTGTTTTGAACCATTTAAAATATGACATTTCATCATAATCCGGGGCCTGCTGATTACGCACACATTTCTCAATAAATCTACGTTTGCTTCATAAAATTCGGACAGATTTTCTTCCAGTGGTCGCGTAGAGATCACCTCTGACTGTGGAGATAACAGAGAATTTTCATCTGTGTAACTTTTAAATAGAAGCTACCGTTAAAGTGATTTCCTCAGTTCTCGGTAGGCTACATGTTTCTTGAAAAGTAAAAGAGCTATATGAATGAAACTTACACAGCTTACTCTTCATACACAAATTATGAAAATGGTGCACAGTTATGGCAATCTGTTTTGTAAAAGTGAAAATACTTGAATGTCAAGCACTGAAAATTTGGCTTTTATCGCAAAGAAATGAATCACATATTTTTATCTCAGACCACATCAGTGCTAATGTATTAAATCCGCATGGTATTGTTCAACATATAATATCCTACATCCATGATTTTTAAAAGATATTCCAGTAGTTCTTTTGTCTACAAAGTGTACCTAAATATGTTACATATTTTAGCATTGGATAAGTAGGACATTCGTAACCTGCAAGGTCCCCTTAAAAGCTACGCAAGACTAAAGTCTTGTAACTGGAAGGATTCTATGGGAGGATCAGGCGCAAAGTGGACTGAAGACAGGAGAGAAGGAAGAAGGAAGATTGTGGTTTTACGTGACCGTGAATCTTATGATTATGAGCCACGGTACCTCCTTTTTTCGTGGAATCTGAACCACAGGACAAGGCATTTCACTGCGTAAATCTCACATGCATTGGCCGGGAATGGAACTCAGTCCACCTTGGTGAGAAGACAACAGCTAGACGACAGGAGAAAAGAAGCATAGTGCAACAATGAACGAAAACTGGAAGAAGAGGAAAGAACAATTAAGGAGGACAAATTGAAACTGTAACGTGGTGCTTAGAAGGCCGTAACGCAAGAAGAAGAAGAAAAGAAGAAAATGAAACTGTAAATCTAAACAAACGTCAATATGGTGCATCTACATGAGGTCTACAATGCTACAGTTGTAGCAATGTGTGGAGTGGCGTATAAACTACTTTGTAACGATTCACTGTTTTGTTTCAGTCGAATAGGCTACATATTAAGTTTGGATGACAGGTGCTAGGGATAAATGTGAGATCGATTTAGTCGGAGGAATGGGAAGTAATAACATTATGAATACGAAATAGTAAGTCACCTGGAAGCGATCTCATGGCCATTAATTAATGGAGCCAATTTCGAAGTACTGAATCCATTTTGCTACGCTCCTATTGGAAATGAGATTGGTTTTCCGACAAGAATTGACTTTAACACGAAATGAATAGGATTCACAACGTGCGACTCTTTGTTTTTTATCGGCAAGGTGTAAAATTGGTAGGCTATAACGACTAAAGGGGGCTGCGTGGCGCAGTTGGTAGAGGCACTGAGCTTTTAACTGAAAGGGAGTGGGTTCGATCCCCACCCAGGTGGTGGATTTTAGAAACAAAACTACCACTTTCGGAAACGCAAATAGCCCTGGGGTTCACTCAGCCTACACCAGAAATGAGTACCAGGGCAATTCCTGGGAGCAAAGACGGCCGGGCGTGGAGCTGACAACTCCATCCCATCTAGCGCCGATGTCGCAAAGAGTGGAAGCCTCTACCTTCCACCACTCCAAGGGCCTGCGTGGCCTGTACGGAGTTGGCCTTGATAACGACTAAACCCACGTTTCTTGGAGGCATGGCGAACGTTTCTCTGATACTGTGCGACTTGAATATTGGCTAACATTCCCTGAGTTCCGGGTTCGATTTACGGCTCGGCCAAGAAATTTAATTCTAGCCCGAGGGCTGAAACCGGGCTATAGTCAGCCTCGTGAGTCAGAACTGAGAAGATCTGGGTTTGGTTTCCCCCTCAACCATCCTAGAAGTGGTTTTGTATGGTTTCACTCTTGTGCTCCAGGAAAATGCCGGGTTGGTGACTAAATTAAAGCCACGGCTGCCTCCTGTCCAAATCCTACATCCAGTTGCAAATGCACACACTAATATAGCCATCACAGAGACACAGATTCCACACACACCCAAGTTATGGGTCTTCATGGCTATGACCAGAGGCGGTTGCACCTTATGTGCTGAAGTGCTGCAGCACATTGTTTTATTTGAAAATTAATTTCTTCAATAGTATTATCTACAATCAAATACAGTGCATTAAAAGGATGTCAGTAAAATGATTGGAAATAATATACCAATTCCCCTCACAACGAGGTATCTGGTCGTGCGCTCCATTCCCCGTCCGGCACTGGCTGTGTGCATCGCAGCTCAGTGAGAATTTCTATGTTTATTGCCTGCAAACATGAACTCTACCTTTTGCGCATGCGTGCCCACCTTTTTCGTGGTGCTGTTGCGACAACAGCCAAGACCACAGGCCAAGACATCACAGCAATTCTTCGTTCGACCACAGAGCGGCAGCACTGGTCACACTAAATGAGAACGTAGCAGGTGGCTCCTTGTAAACTCTGCGAAGCATTTTAGAGGGAATCGCTCAAAGCAAACGATGGAAAAAATAGGGGAAGCCATCGGCTGTTCCCGCTAGAAGGTATTATAATACTCCCAACTTACCTATCCTATAGGCACATTTTGTAAATCGAAAATAGTTTGTTCAGCATGGAAAACTCAGTGAAGAGCCTCTTGAGTGTTACTGAGGGAGTGTTTCTATACAGTAAATTGAGTTTTTAAACACAGTATATTTATTTTTTGGAGTGGGGATGGGTGACATATTGGCCACAACTGATTTTCTGCACCAGCCTACACTAGCTATGACGTAGCAAATCATCCAAATTAATGAACAACAATGCTCCAGCATAAAATGTATAGACATTAACCATTGCGAAAATGGTATTAATTATTATCCGTGTTGACTGATATTAATCTGTAATTATAAAAGCCACCTTGTCAAACACTAAGAATTTTAATAATTAAATTAAAACGTACATGTTTTGGTGTAAAATGATACGCTCGTCAGCGTAGATTGAATAGTGAAAAAGATTCTTAAAACTATGTTAACAAATACCAAAGAGAAAATGGATATCCGTACAGAAAACAAGGAATTTAAATAAAATGAAAGCTCTCAAAAAATTAGAAAATACATAAATTAAATTGTAAGTATTTTATCATTTCAAATTATCTTGTCGACTTCATCGTTATGCTTTGGTCTACCGTTATGCGTTACGGTTACGGCGTGTATGACGTCATCATGTAGTTCAGTGCATATGCACCGAGTCTGAGTTTACTCCTGGGGTCTGGCGTTATGCGATACGGAGACGCCGAGTGCGTGACGTCATGCAACAGAGTCCACCTCCCGCTCTCCGTTCCCCGCGCGGGAAGCCTAAGTTAAAGGGTAATGGAGTTTGTTGACTCTGAGTTTACTCCTGGGGTCTGGCGTTATGCGATACGGAGACGGCGAGTGCGTGACGTCATGCAGCAGAGTGCACCTCCGCTCTCCGTTCCCCTCGCGGGAAGCCTGAGTTAAAGGGTAATGGAGTCTGTTGAGTCTGAGTTTACTCCTGGGGTCTGGCGTTATGCGATACGGAGACGGCGAGTGCGTGACATCATGCAGCAGAGTGCACCTCCCGCTCTCCGTTCCCCGCGCGGGAAGCCTGAGTTAAAGGGTAATGAGTCTGTTGAGTCTGAGTTTACTCCTGGGGTCTGGCGTTATGCGATACGGAGACGGCGAGTGCGTGACGTCATGCAGCAGAGTGCACCTCCCGCTCTCCGTTCCCCGTGCGGGAAGCCTAAGTCAATGGGTAATGGAGTCTGTTGAAAGAGCCTTTCTAACATGTGTAGCATTTGTAGCATGCGTCATTTGAAGTGATATAAAGTCTAGTCTCTCAGACTGACTGTATCATTTTTTGGAAGGATATCCATTTTCTCTTTGGTATTTTTAGCCTACTTTCGATTTTTGCAAAAAATGAAAGCAGATTTATGAGATCACTACTGGGGAAAAAAGTGTGTGTCTGTCTGTGTGTGTGTGTGTGTGTGTGTGTGTGTGTGTGTGTGTGTGTGTGTGTGAGTGTGTGTACTCTGAATGTCTGTCCCCCCCTCCTATCAATTCGAACACGGTGAATCCGAATTGAACGAAATTTGGTACAGAGTTAGCACTGGCAAAGGGCACCTCAGTGTCATGTTTTATATCGCCGCCATCTTGACGTAAACGTAATGGCGGCCACCCAAATGTTCAAATCTTAAATCAAATTACGACCAACGTATTCATCTGATCTCTACCAAATTTTGTAACATTATACCTTTATGTACGAAGAAACTTTTGACCACACTACTAGGTCATCTGCCCAATAATTTGCGGATGGCGGCCATGTTTGTGTGCAAATCGATTCCCCCTATCTTTTCAAACACGATGAAACCGAATTTAGCGAAGTTTGGTACAGAGGTAGCACTAGCAAAGGGCACCTCAATGGCATGTTTTATATCGCTGCCATCTTGACGGAAACGTAATGGTGACCACCCATATGTTCAAAGCTTAAATCAAATTACGACAAACCTACTTATCTGATCTCTACCAAATTTAGTAACATTATACCTTTATGTATGAGGAATCTTTTGACCAAACTATGAGGTCATCTGCCCAATAATTTGTGGATGGCGGCCACGTATGTGTGCCAATTGATTCCCCCTATCTATTCAAACACGGTGAAACCGAATTGAACGAAATTTGGTACAGAGGTAGCACTAGCAAAGAGCACCTCAGTGTCATGTTTTATATCGCCGCAATCTTGACGGAAACGTAATGGCGGCCACCCAAATGTTCAAAGCTGACATCAAATTACGACCAACGTATTCATCTGATCTCCACCAAATTTTGTAACATTATATCTTTATGTATGAAGAATCTTTTGACCAAACTACGAGGTCATCTGCCCAATAATTAGCGGATGGCGGCCATGTATGTGTGCCAATCGATTCCCCCTATCTATTCAAACACGGTGAAACCGAATTGAACGAAATTTGGTACAGAGGTAGCACTAGCAAAGGGCACCTCATATTCATGTTTAATATCCATATGACACTTATTTCAACAAGCTACTACAACCAACATTCAATTATACTGCTTGGAAAGGACAAAGAGTTATAACAATACCCATGCATATAGGAGAAAGTAGGCTATATGTTCTTTACTGAACATCTTGTTTAACTTAGTTTTAAGATTCTTTTTTACTATTCAATTACGCTGACGAGGGTTTCATTGTATGCCAAAACATGTACGTTTTGATTTAATTACTATACTCCTTAGCACTTGACAAGGCTGATTTTATAATTAGAGATTAATGCTCCAGCACCTCTGACCAGATTTACATATCTTGGCAGTGACTGGATTCGAACCAGGACCTCCGGAGCTCTGGCCATCAATGCTTACGACTAAACCACGTGTCGAGACTTTGTAGGCCATGGATTTATCGTATATACATTATACCAGCTAGATGTGGCAGTTGAGTTTAATTCAGTGCAGAACGGAATCTGGCAAGAAGCAGTGCGCTGGTATCGACAACAGAGTATTTTCTGTACAGACTGTTTCGGAATGCCTATTACACACTTCTATCAGCACCCAGCTGATAACATTTGCATGCGGAACTCATGACCGGATCACCCCACTTCGATTCCACAGCGATGCCAAAGTCGAATCAGAACGTACCACTTCGATGTTACATAGGTGACAAGTGATTCAGCGCACGCCAGATGTTTTTGAACGTGTGTATCAGAACATCATTTGCAGACACATTGATTGCAACGACATTCTGGGCAGTTACATCGAGCAGCTCTTGTAGTGCATCCAGGTACCAGCTCAATCGTCCAGGTGACCTCTTCATAATATTGTTATGGGTCTATAGTCCGTATTAGTCAGATTTACAGGGTGTTTCGAAAAAAGTGTCCGATATTGCAACAGGGGTTGGGATTGGTCAAAACGATAAGAAATGTTCCTATAAACATATGTCCGGAAAAAAATACCTGTTGAGATATGAGCCATTTCATCCGCGTGGAGGAGGCGTTGTGTTCGGTGGTGCAGACGTCCTTCCATTGACGGTCTTTGCATGAGTCGGATGTTCAGTCATAGTATGAGGTTAGTCGTGACTGTGAGCCTCCCAGGTTCAGTATCCAGGACTGCGGTTCGGAGGAACATTATTTAAGGGCAATAGAATTATCATTATTATTACTAACTGTAAGTAGAAATAGAAGTGAGCAATATATGCCAGGATGTTATTCTCAAGGAGCAAGAATGTTGGAAACAGGATGTGTACATAGGTCTGCAAACATTGGTTGGTACAGAGGAGAGTTTAGTCGAGCACTTTGTATTGTTGGAAGAGTGATTCATGGTCACAAGCCAGCCAGGAGATGGACTTGGGAGTCACGTAGATGCTAGTAAGGGAAGTCGCCACTAGAATAAACAGCAGCACGTACTGGAGTGCTGAAAGTGGAAAGGGACACATACCTCAGTGGAGGGAGGGATGGACTCTGGTCATCTCTAGTTGAATATAAGGGCATCCTAGATGGCAAACGGGGTTCTTCTTGTATTTTTGCCCGTACAGAGAGACGTCGTGAGGGACGTGAATTCAGTCTCGTGGAGACATGCTAGATTTCGAGTAACAGTAAAGACTTAGTAGCGCCAATTCAGACCTGCGTGCACTTCCAGTAGTAATTTCATGTAACTTGTATATAGTGTACATACTTCGACTGCTAAAGTATAATAAATCAGCAGTAAGTTCAAGGGAAGTGACATCTTCTATTCTGGGAGTTCCGGGACTAGCCTACAAAAACTCAAGTCCCCTTATCTAGTAAACCGCTCGGCTAGAAGGGAAATTCAACAGAGGCGCTGTCGACCTGCCAGAACGTCTCACAGGCCAGGTAAGGTCACGACAGGTTTTACCAGACAGGTGGTCCCGTGCTGTGTGGATGACGTAAAGAGTTCGACGGAGTATTCCTCGAGGCAAATGGCAGACATGTTTTTTTGCTATGGTTTAGCAAACGGTAGTAGCATAGCCTCTCCGTTCCCCGGATCTTAATCCATTGATTTTCTGGCTATGGCGACATTTAATGGCATTGGAGTATGCCACACCCAACGACAATGTGCAGATGTTACAAGAGCGTTTGACCAATGGGTGTGCGCACATCCGCGACCAGGAGACGTGATTCGACGAGATCGAGATTCCTTGTGAAGAAGAGCCAAAGCATGTGAACGAAATCGTGGTAACCATGTGGAGCATCTCTTGTAACGTGCAGATGGTATCCGCGGACAGACCAGTTGAAATCATCACAGCTCCTGGTTGGTGGAGTTGATGGATGTTTGACCAACGCGTGTTCTGTTAAAAGTGTGTGACAGTTGAGTGTCCACGGACCCAGCGGTGAGAGGCCGGCGTGCTGCCGCCTAAGCCACGGAGGCTTGCTTCATTCATTCCATTCCTGACCCGGTCGGAGACTGGAAGCAGGCTGTGTATTTTCATTTTTCACATTTATCTTGACACCGTGGCAAGCATGCCTAAACTCCTTCCAAGCAATCTGCGAAGTGCCAGTGTGGACACACGTATACTGCGCACAGGAGTGACTCGGCTGACTGGTCCAATGAGGCGCGATGCCACTGCATAATTAGCGCAGGAGGGTGGTGCGACCTTGGCTTCAACCAACTCTCGCAATGGCTGGACTGCCAAGCTCCGCCCATCGCATTCTCTTTTCGCTTCCTCCGTATGACACCGTGCGCCAACCTACTTCACAGATTCCGAGGATGAGGTTTAGTTCCTTGTCTCTGGCACCGCCCTGCTTCTTGCCGCACTGCGCTCTGCACTGAACTGAACTCAACTGCCGCACCTCACTTGTATGTACGGTCATCCCTACAACAATCTCGATACGTCTTCTTTCGTAGCGACGAGTCCTTTCCCGTCGGATGTTGCAGGGTATTCTTTCATCCAGTTGGCTCGAGTTGGATCTCGGTCACTGCGCTAGGGAGGGTTGGGTTGGCTGCCTACAGTCCAGCCGTTGAGTGTCCGGCTCTGACGTTTGGCGATGGTGGGAGAAGAGGGGTAATGAGACAATATAGCCAACTTACGGCTGTTAATAGAACCTTGAAACTTGCCAACATTGTAATTCTTCTCTAACGTCTTCATTATGTAAAGTGGAAGTCCCACACCCCAGTTGCAATTTTATGCATCATTTTGTTTTTCGAATATTTTGTGGTTACAAAACCTAAATTCTTCGATCGTAGTGGAATTCCGCCAATGTTGGCGAAGTCACTTTCTACCCTGAGGAATGTTGTCACCTGTACCAATCAGCGGTTTTCCCGGTAAACCAGTCTTTAAATTAGCTCGATGTTGCTAAGGCTCTCTTTTGTAGTCCAGTTGCTCTGTGTGTTAGTGCAGGTTTGTTGTTTTAATGTCTTGTGTGTGCACACTTACTGGTTAACTGGCTGTAGGCATATTACTTTAGTAATATGGTCAGCGATTCGTCAGAATTCATTTTAAAACATTTTATGTAATCTACGTTGTTTTATATTTCGCGGTTCAGGACCGGCAACGCTGTCTCCCTCCCTCATGAGAAATGTCAGAGCTGGACACTGGGCGGCTGGACTGTAGTGGCTTAACGACCGCCCACTTGTCCAACACTCACTGAACTGAACAAATTGGCCGCCAGGTAAACGACGAATCTTCCACAGTATTATTAGCATCAGTATGTTCGTTGGTTTGTAAACTTCATTTACTTGACACAAAATTTAGAGTAGAACCCTTCTCGTCCGCCCTCGGCTGGTCCGTCGCTCCGGTTGATCCGACCGTGCTCGAGCCGAACTTGCCCCGACTCATGTCGTTGACTCACTACCCGTCGCGCCATTGTTGTTTACAGGTACTGTACTTGTTATCGCTCCGTCATCTCTAGTATCGTTTCTGTCGTCCGTGTTTTTTACAGTACGTAGGCTACTACACAGTGAAGATTTTAGTACTTACTGCTTGTTGTTTTTTGTGCATCAAGAAATGGAGGGACACTGCAGCTAACTCGAGAAATTCATCTTCTAACAAGTAGTTCCGTGAAGAACTATACAGCCTATTTTCATATATCCTACTCAAGTTAATTGCCTCTATCAGCATATAAAATTTCAGTTTGATTGTTGTGATAGATTCGTAGATATTGAGAACCGTCTAAATATTTCAGATGGTCACAAAGTTGGATTTTTGTTTATGTACTTTACATGAAGATTATTGTGCACGTGTGGTATTCAGACTTCAATTGCATCATTAGGGCACAAGAAGTAGAAACGAGATTTTAAAATTTCGCACAGCTGTCATCTTGTGGTTATGCAAACAATTGAAATAAATTAGATGCCAGTGGATTAACATTTGTATAAGCATTTAACGTGCAAAGGTTTACTGCACTCGGATGGTTAAATCGCGAGAAACGTCCATTTAAATATTTATAATTCGCGTCGCCGCCATGTTGGATTTGTGCTCACCAGGTTACTAAAAGTTATATAGGTGAACTTATGATCATAGCCTCTATGAACATAAAATATTTCAGTTTGATTGCTGTAAAAGATTCGTAGATATTGAGAACCGTCAAAATATTTCGGATGCTCGCCATTTTGGATTGTTATATGTATAGGCCATAGAGTTATGTACCATTAAAGGAAAATTATTGCGTAGCTTCATTATTCAAACTTTCACTTCGATCGCATGATTACGACACAAGAAATAAAAACGTAATTTTAAAATTTCGCACAGCCGCCATCTTGAGGTTATGTAAACAATTAAACTAAATTCGATGCCAATGCATTACAAAATGCATAATCATTTACTGTACCACATTTCACTGCGCTCAGATGGTTAAATAACGAGAAAAGTCTATTCAAATATTTCCGTTTCGCTTGGCCGCCACGTTCGTTTTTTACTTTACAGGTTTTTGAATGTTACATAGATAAACTTGTAGCAGAGCCCTTTACAATCGTACAAAATTTCAGGGTGATATCTGCAATAGTTTCGGAGATATATAATGCCAGTGAAATATTTCGCACATCCGCCATTTTGAGGTTATGTAAACAACTGAACGAAATTAGACGCCTGTGCATTACAATGTGTATAAATATTTGCTGTACCACGTTTCATTACGTTTGGATGGTTAAATCGCGAGAAAGGTCTATTTAAAAGTCTCAAATTCGCTTCGCAGCCATGTTGGTTTTGTAGTTACCAGGATTTTGAAGGTTTCTTAGGTGAACGTCCAGTAGTGCCCTTTATCACCGTACAAAATTTCAGGGTGATATCTGTAATAGTTTCGGAGATACTGAATGCTGGTGAAATAATTCGCACATCCGCCATGTTGGATTGGTGAGACACAAAAAAAAATTGAAGGAAACGGTCGAGGTCGGCCAGAATGGGGCTATGACCTTACCGAGTTTCATTGAAATCGCTCCAGCCGTTCAAAGGTTATTAGGACACACACACACACACACACACACACACACGGACAAAAGGTGATCTCATAAGCCTATTTTTTCAAAATTGAAAATAGGCTAAAAATGTAAATTCAAATTTATAACTGACTTTCTTCCAAAGTATTATTTTACTAGTGTATAGGCTACCTTCAATTTCTACACGACTGTGCAGTATTGCTCTTTTTCAATATGAAATAACAGCTTTTGTGCGGTTTACTGTATGGCAATGTTTTTACTGTAGACAACAATATAGCCCTCTTACTATACAGTCTACGTACAGTAGTCATTCTTGAGTTCAGAGACTGTTTGGTTTAATTTTAATCCGTATTTTTATGTACTTTCTGATAATCCGACCTTCTTTGAGTCCCAAAGGTGACGGATTACAGGGTAAACACATAAATACTGCAATGAACATTTTACATACAATAACAGGTTATCATAAAATACACCAAATTACACGGGGCTGAATGACTACGATGTCCCTAAGCCCCTAACTGAATCATCAACAACAACAGCCACAGCATGCACCGTTTGGTAGCGACAGGCCGATGGAGGAGGTATCATGGACGGAGCAAAGTTTCTATAGGAAACATTCAGGTAGATTTTTCTGATACACCAATCCACCAATTGCTAACAACTGTCCGGTGTCTGGACGATAATAGGAGTCAAGTTCGTATATCCATGTCAACTGTGGTCCTGGTTCGTGATGACCACTCCCAACAGGATACGCCATGACACACTGCCTTCACAATTGAAGGACTGGTAGGAGGAACGTGACTTTATTGCAGTGACTCCAAATAGCTTGGATACGAAATCACTTGAACAACTTTGGAGACGCAAGTTTATACTCCATCACCAGTGCCACGCTGAGCTTCTATGTCCAAGGTCGCAGGTTCAAACCCGGCCGAAGCCGTCGGAATTTTTAAGAGCATTAAAAGTTCCTCAGTATGCCTTCCTTCGGAGGGGAAGCTTGCCACGGTGGGGGAGTGGATAGCGTGTCAGTCTACTAACCCCAAGATTGCAGGTTCGCTCTTGGCCATGGTAAATGATTTTTGAAAGGCGGCAAAAATTACTACACGCATGTCATACGATGTTGGCATGTCAAAGAACCCATTTGAATTCAGTAGGCCGTGTTCATAATGGCAAAATTAATCTCGGGAGTTTCCGCCAACACAAAGTTCCTCATTTCTCTACTAGAAAGCGCTATAGTGATCAAGGAGCTTAGATATCTAACCTCCTTGACTTTCATAGTGATTCAAGGAACAGCGAAATCCGACATGCAAGCTACCCTCTGGGTGTCAAATTACACAGCTTGCACCCGGCACTCGAGGCCATACGGTATTATTATTATTATTATTATTATTATTATTATTATTATTATTATTATTATTATTATTATTATTATTATTCGGAGGTGAAGTAAAGCCGGCGGTTCCATGTCATAGATTTATGGCATGATAAAGAACCTTCCACGAATTATACTTGTGTGAAGCTAAATCATAGGTTAGATTTGACTAACGCTATTAAGTTCCAAAGTTCGTCACCAGGAGTCGACTGCGGTGGTATCTAGTAACCAATTTCTGAGCTAGTTGGTCGTTGATGATGGCGTTTGGTACCAAAAGTTTAACTACTTGAAAATTGAATGCCTGCAGTCCTTACTTGAATTTTAAAAAAATCCTCTCGGCACGCCGGAAGGCGGAGGTAGATTTCTCCGGGCAAACTAGGGGATCGGCTATAATAGGCTAAATATGCAGGTTTTCGTAGGAGGATCAGACCTCATTTATTGCGGGAAAGTATTTTACAATTGGAGGTTAGTTAACATTTTTCGTCTTTCTATGCATATTTTTAACATTTTACTGTCTTATGGGGATGGTAACCTTCTTGTCATTTGGGGTTCATTTTTATACTTGTGATCACACTGTCCTTATGCAAGGTTTGGAACTAATGTCTAACTATCTAACAGTCTGTTACTTCTTCACGCAAAATTTTATCTCCCGCAGAGATGTAGGTTAGTTCTTCAGTTTAGGGACTGCGACAAGGTGGTCATGTAACCCCGTGTACATTGGGTGTGTGTAGAATCTGTCTGATAAACGGTGTTATTTGTGATGACTGTATTAGTCTGTAATTCAGGTAAGGTCTGCAGACGGTCAATTTTAAGTAGTAGTACCTAATTTTGTACCAAATACTAACGTCAACGACACCTAGCTGTGAACTTGGCTGTTAGATGCCACCGCAACCAGCAACTTGCAATGAACGTTGTAACTTCCCCTCCGAAGGAAAGCATGCTGACGGATTTTTAGCGCTCTTAGAAAATCCGGCGACTTTGGCCGGCTTTGAACCAGCGACCTTAGGCATAGAAGTTCAGCATGCTACCAGTTAGCCGCTTCCCTAATAGTCAGATGGAACAAGAAGTTCCGTGACGAACTAAAGAGCCTACTTTTCTTAAAATTAAGATTCATGCCATAGATTAATCTACAGTATATGAAACTATCTAGAATAATGACGAAATTAAGTGGGTAATATCGAAATGTCTTAATTAGTTCGAAATAAGGTATACTAGGCATAATGTAGCCTAATAGAGCAATACAGTTGGCAGCTCTGGTGACTGAATATATTCTCACGTCCATCTCCTAAGGTACAGAATACAAAATGTGGTTGAAGTTCAAAGGACGTTACATGGATTTAGACATTGGATCTATTAGTACACGTAAAAGCATTTTGGAAACAATGTCATGCGAGTGCTGGTCAGAAATAATCTGAAATATTATATCTTTTTGTACCAATTTTGGATGAAATCCATTTGTTGGTATAGAAGTTACATGTATTTAAAAATTGGTCCTATCAGCAGGCTTAGAATCATGTTGGTAGAACTGACGTATATAAGTTACTCCAAATTAATGTAAAATGTCGGGTAATTTACGTGTGCATAGTTTAAAGCTGTCGGTTTGCATACTTTCTGATATATTTTGACACAAAATAGAGAGCAATTATTAACAGTTGGCAGCCCTGGTGGCTCTTAAGAATACACTCAGTCATACCTGTTTATGTACACATATTACATACAAAATTTGGTTGAAATCCAATTGATAGTGTAGAAGTTATATGCATTTAAATATTGGACTTATCAGAAGGCTTACAATATTTCGGCAACGCTATCATGTATGGCCACCTGGAAATTAAACTGAAATAGTATTATCTACATGTGTGCCAATTTTATAATAGCTCCCATGTGTACCTTCCAAGATATCCAACATGGAGCTCAAATTTCTAGTGCGTTTTTTTAGCAGTTGGTAGCACTGGCATCTTTTTCAAATATGAGCCTGAGATATTCCGGTATACAACTTTACTCATACTAAATTTGGTTTCGATTGCTGCAGCCGTTTAGGATTTGTTAGGGGGACACACACACACACACACACACACACACAGCCAGACAGACAGAAGGACTGACAGACAGACAGAAGGACAGACACATTTTCCCGGATCGATCTCATAAGTCTACTTTTTCCTCATTTTTGAAAAGTGTGAAAAGTAGGCTAAAAATGAATGTGATCTCGTCAATGGCGTTGTCTTGGCAACCTCTGATAGATCATCCCTTATCAATTTAAAAAGCGTTGTTATGGTAACCTCTGATGGCACTTGGCATTTTTTAAAATTCCGAAATCATTTTTCTCATCCCTTGGCGTAATGGTGGGTCATATCAAAAACTCTTTCAGACAAAAGTTTTAGGTAATTATTAGGGGAATATTTTCCATTTTGTACGGTTTTGATATTGTGCCTATTGAGAGAGATATGATTAATGTTTCCCGAAAAACCCACTTTTTTCCACCCCTTTGGTCAATGGTTGGTGCTATCAAAAAACTTATTTGACATAAATTTTTGGCACTTATCCGACACATATTATGAACTTTGAATGGATTCGATATTTCACGTATTAAGAGAGTTATAGCGAAATTTCACTTTTTCGAAAAAAAAGCCCCCCATTTTCACCCCCTTCGACCGATGTTGCCCATTAACGAACTCGACCGAGATTTTATAGGGATACATATTATGTAAAAAATTCAAAGTGATTGGTACAAAATTACGGCAGTTATCGTGTCCACAAGAAACTGATATATATATATATATATATATATATATATATATATATATATATAGATAGATAGATAGATAGATACATATATACATAAATTATATATAAACTTTTGAACTGACGGTGGATTTGGGGTCTGGGGGATGTGAAACGCGAAGATATGTCGAAATTTTCCGGAAGTCGAAACATGGTACCCATTGCAATAGTTAGCTTTCTAATGAAATCTACCTAACAGATAACACACACTAATACAGCCATCACAATTGACACCGGTTATCAGACAGATTCTACACACACCCAAAGTACACGGGGCTACATAACCACGTTGTCGCAGCCCCTAATCTGAGGAACGAACCAACCAACCAACCACCTGTGACACAGTTCACGCCACTTTGAGGAGCTGCTGGTGAACCTTGTTGTTGTTTGAGTCTTCAGTCTTTTGACTGGTTTGATGCAGCCCTCCATGCCTCCCTGTCTTGAGCTAATCGTTTCATCTCTACATAGCTACCACACCCTACATCCGAAGCAATCTGTTTAACATATTCTAACCTTGGTCTACCCCTACAGTTCTTGCCCTCAACCCTTCCTTCCATAACTAAGCTTGCTATTCCTGGGTGTCTTAATATGTGCCCTACTAACCTATCTCTTCTCTTCATTAGCAGTCGCCAGAAACATCTCTCCTCTCCCACTCGTCTTAATAACTCTTCGTTTGTCACCCTATCTACCCATCTGATCTTCATCATTCTCCTGTAACGCCACATTTCAAAAGCTTCAATTCTCCTCTTTTCTGCTGCACCAATAGTCCAAGTTTCACTTCCATAGAGTGCCACGCTCCAGACAAAGGCTTTCAAAAAAGACTTCCTAATAACTAAATCTATATTCGATGTCAACAGATTCCTTTTTTGTAGAAAGGCCGCTGTTTTATGGACTAGAGCTATTTCTATTCCGTATTAGATAGGTGGTCATTAAGAAGTGGTTCATCGATGTATCCGTGCCATTCATATATTTTAAAATTCTGCTATGTCCAGAAGTAAACAATTTATTGGAATTGGAATCAATAAGAATTTATTGCAGCCGAAAGGCCAAAAGAAGAGAATTTACATCTTACTGTACTCAGTCAATGATAATGTTCTTTTGGAGCACTTTGATAGGTGGTACCTGTCACATTTCTTGTTACGCAGCTCACATACACAGCTTTCGCTTGGATTATGGTACGATTTTGTTGCACCCACTCTGTGATGAAAACCGTGGATGGCGTGTCTCGTCACGACATGTCTCAGTTCCTGGTTTTCCTTCATCCAGTTCCTGTCCACCATGGCGCTTGTAGCGTAGAAGTCCGGATCTATATCTTCGCTTTTGGCTTTCCTCCTCTCCAGATGTTTAGAGTAATGTTCTGTAGCTTGTAGAAGCAGTTGGGTCCTTAGGTCTTCTGCGTAGTAGGTCTCCTTTGTTAGTCTATAGACCATTCTTGTTGGTGCTGCTTTTCCCACTCTCAGTGCATTTTTGAGGAAGCGGGCTTTGACTCGTTCTATTTTTTCAAAGTCACTAAGTTTTAGACTTTCCCAGATCAGTTCTAATCCGTACGTTACTATAGGGGATATGGCGGCGTTAAAAAGTCTCATTGCTGTAACTAGGGACAGAGCTGGAAGGTTCTTTATGGCTGAGATTGCTCTTGTGGCAGCTGCAGTTCTCTCCTGAATATGGCATCTAAACGACTTTGTAGTAGTTTGAAAGGTAATTCCAAGATACCTAAATTGATTGACAATTTTCAGATGTTCTCCATTAAGAGTAAGGAAGTCACTACCTGCAATTTTTCCTCCTTTCCGATATGTCATTTGGACTGTCTTCTCCAAATTAATGGTGAGGCGGTTTTCCAGTACCCATTCCTCCAGCTCTATTAGGGCTCGTTGCAGGTCATTTCTATTTGGTGATCCCAACACCATGTCATCCGCGTAAACGATAAGTTTCGTATTCGATGTGCGCTGACGGATGTCTGTAATGTCTGCTGTGGCGATGTTGAACAACAAGGGGCTCATTGGATCTCCCTGCAGGACTCCATTTGTTTGTTCGAACGTGTCTGATAAGTCGACTGTATCCTCAATCTGAACGCTAGGAATCAATTATACTTTGAATTTCCAATATGTTCAGAAGTACTTATTAATATTAATATTGTGTAACAAATTTAAGAGCGTTCTGATTCGACTCTGTCATCAATGTAGCAGCGAGGTATGTTTTCTGCTCTTGAAAGCAAACTGTTGGAATCAATCATATTTTAAATTTTTACTATATTCAGAAGCGAAAATGAAATGAAAATCCACAGCCTTCTTCCAGTCGACCGACCGGGTCAGAGAATGTACTAAATGAAGCCCCGATCTAGCGGCGAGGATATGAACTGTGCCGGCTACTGAAGTCTGTTGCACTCCGCTGGGTCAATGATTACATGAATGACAGATGAAATGAAATGATAGTGGAGAGTGTTGCTGGAATGACATTTTTGACAGGGAAAACCGGAGTACCCGGAGCAAAATCTTTTTGCCTCCGCTTTGTCCAGCACAAATCGCACATGGAGTGACCGGGATTTGAAACACGGACCCAGCGTTGAGAGGCCGGTGTGCAGCCGCCTATTTCACGGAGGTTTGATGTTCAGAAGTAGTTATTAATATTAATACTTTGTAACAAATTCAATAGTGTTCTGATTCGACTCTATCGTCAATGTAGAAGCGAAGTATAGCGGCTTCGGTGGCGTAGTCGGTAGCATGCTGAGCTTCTATGCCCAAGATAGCGGGTTCAAACCCGGCCGTTGCCGTCGGATTTTTTAAGAGCGTTAAAAATCCCTCAGTATGCCTTCCTTCGGAGGGGAAGTAAAGCCGGCGGTCCCATGTCATAGATTTATGGCATGTTAAAGAACCTTCCACTAATTGCACCTGTGTGAAGCTAAATTGGATAGGTTAAGAATGTAAACAACGCTCTTAGGTTTCTACGTTCGTTGCCAAGAGCCGACTGCGGTGGCGTCTAGTAGCTAAGTTCTGAACTTGGCCTAGTAATCGTTGACGGTGGCGCTTGGCGGCAAAAGTAGGTACTATTTGAAAAATTCTAAGTTGCAGTACTTAAATTAAAAAACACACACTAATACAGTCATCACAATTAAGACCGGTTATCAGACAGATTCTACACACACACAAAGTACACGGGGCTATATGACTGCGTTGTCGCAGCCCCTACACTTAAGAACCAACCAACCAACCAGAAGCGAAGTATGGTTTCTGATCTGGAATGCAAACTATCTGTTGGAATCCCATGCAAATACGAAGGGTGATTAGAAACTTAGATGACAAGGTATTCCTGGAGTTTCGTCAGTTATAGGGAAATCAGTAGTGTGGGGGTAATTCGAATACATATGGTTGGTAACTGTGCAGTGTTTCAGCCACCTGCCACCTACAGCGCTAGTTGTAGGTAAACAACTAATAGCGACTCGTTTGGAAAACGAAAGGATCCGCTCAGTTATTCGACATCTGTCAGACCTGTAACTACGCCCATGACTTCTCACCGAGAGCGTCATCTTCCTGCATGACAACGCGCGGCCTCATACAGCTCAGAAGACCTGAACGCTGTTATAATAATAATGTTGTATGACCTCGGGTGCCGGGTGCAAGCTTTGTTATTTGCGCCCAGAGGGCAGCGTACATGTCAAATTTTGTCATTCCTTGGAGAACTGTGAAAGTCAAGGAGGTTAGATATCTAAGCTCCTTGACACTAGACTATAGCGCTCTCTCTAAGACAAAGGACGAACTTTCATGTTGGCGGAAAATCCAGAGATTAATTTTGCCATTAAGAACATGACCTAATGAATTCAAGTGGGTTCTTTAACATGCCACAACATATGACATGGGTGCCGTCATTTTTGTCGCGCTTCAAAAATCACTTACCATGGCCAGGAGTGAACCTGCAATCTTGCGGTTGGTAGTCCGACTCGATAACCACTCACACACCATGGCAAGCGGTATCAATGAGACATAATTGACGACCCTCCTTACAACCCGGACCTCGCACCAAATGACTTTCACCTGTTTACTCACTTGAAGGAAGACCTTGGAGCCCCCCAGGGGCTCACATCTAGTGGGACGAGGGATGGCGACCATGGGACCCCAGCTGAGTCCGGCATTGCTTCCACTTACTTGTGCCGGCCTCCTCTCTGTCTTCTTTCCTTTCGACCACACTTGGTCAACTCTTGTTCTCTTCCGACCCCGACGGTATTAGGTTATCCGAGGCCTAGGGAGTCTTTCACTTTCCCGCCTTAATTGGCCCTTGTCTCATCTTTCCTGATACCCTCCTTCTGTGAGGGGTCAGCCTTTTTTTCTTTTCCTTTTACCTCCTGCCTTGTGCTCAAGGCCCTTAAGGAGGCAGGGTGTATGTAGCCCCACCACTTCCGGTGCACCGTAGATAATGCTACACCCTCGGGGCTCACGGCTGGTGAGTTCGGGAGTTGGCGACCCCCAGGGATTCCTGAGCTGGGTCCGTTTTCCCCTTTTGTCCCTTACCTTTGGGGCGAACCTTCTCCTCTCTCCCCTCTCTCCCCTCTCCTCTCCTCTCCTCTCCTCTTTTCATTATATTTACTTTTCTCTTTAAGATTCCCGCACTGTTTTTGTTACTTGGTTCACCGTGTATCTAAGTTCCCTTCTGGCGATTTTTTTTAAGGCATTTTTAATCTACGCTGCTTTTTGTATGTTTTTTCGATCTAAATTACATCTCGCGATTGTTTTTAACCTCAATTGCATTTTGTAAAGATTGACAATCTAAATTGCTTTTTAGTAAGTCTTTCAATGCATGTGCCCGGGCCCTTTAGTGAGTATTTTGAATTTCAATTGCATTTTGTAAGAATTTTCAACCAACGCCGCATTTCGCACGAATTTTGAATCTAAATTGCATTTTGTTTGGTGGGCATTTTGCACATATTTTGATTCTCAATTGCATTTTGTGGGTATTTTGAATCTAAATTACATTTTGTCAAGTATTTTCAATCTAAATTGCATTTTGTAAGTATTGTCAATCCACATGAGTCGTTAGAATCACCGTACATTTTGTAAGCATTTTCAATTTCTATTGCATTTTGTAAGTATTTTGAATTTCGATTGCACTTTGTGAATAATTTGGATTGGAACTGGGATAGGGCCTATTTCAATCTGAATTGCATTGTGCATTTTCAATTTCAATTGCATTTTGTAAGTGTTTTGAACCTCAATTGCATTTTGTACGTATTTTCGATCTCATTTGCATTTTGTAAGTATTTTGAATTTCAGTTGCATTTTGTAAGTATTTCGACGCTACATTGCATTTTGTACGTATTTTGAATCTAGCCTACGTTTTGTGGGTATTTTTCCATGTATTCTTTGTGTGACTCTTTTAGTTCTAAATTCCCTTTTGTAAGACCATATTGTGAGTTCCTTTTTGTACGTATTTTCCGTCTCAGATAATTTTGTTCTGGTTTCCATTTCATTATCATTTTCGCTATCACCCAGATCATTAGGGGGCGATAACCTCGATGTGAGGCCCCTTAAAACAACAATTATCATCATCATCATCATCATCATCATCATCAACGATTTGCTTCTGACAAGGAGGTGAAACACCTCGCAACAACGTGGCTGAACACTCAAGGACAGGATATTTACCAGGAGGGAATATTCACACTCATCCCACGAAGCGACAAGTGCCTAAACCGGTATGGAGAATGTGTCGAAGAATAACGTAATGTAGCCTATGTACTTGTCTTTTGCTGCTTTTCAGTAGGTAAACATAGTTTAGCCCAGGAAAGGTTTCTGGTTTAGTAAATTCATTTTACAATATGTAAC
Organism: Meconema thalassinum; assembly: GCA_946902985.2. Taxonomy (NCBI): domain Eukaryota; kingdom Metazoa; phylum Arthropoda; class Insecta; order Orthoptera; family Tettigoniidae; genus Meconema; species Meconema thalassinum. Next base: position 748,067,874 of record OX336388.2, read on the forward strand.
GCACCAGTAGATTCAACAAATGAGCGATGGCGCGCGAATCGTGTTGAGTGCTTTCCAGGGAAGGTTTCTGGCTTAGTAAATCCATTTTACAATAGATAGCGCACGAGTAGATTCATCAGATGAGTGATGACGCACGAAGCGTTTCATCAAGGTCCCGTATGCGTTCAAATACCATACGTCCGATAGCGATGAAACATGGGTGAGATGTTGTGAACACTTCAGGGAAGGCTTCTGGCTTAGTAAATCCATTTTACAATAGGTAGCGCACAAGTAGATTCAACAAATGGGCGACGACGCGCGAAGCGTTTCAACAAAATCCCGTATAAGTTTATATACCATTCATCGATTGCGATGAAACTTTGATGAGTTATGGGTACACATACAGTACGTGAAGGTTTCTAACTTAGTAAATCAATTTCACAGGAGGTTGCGCACGAGCAGATTCAACAAATGAACGACGACGCGCGAAGCGTTTCAACAAGGTCCCGTATGCTTTCAAATACCATTCATCCGATAGCGATGAAACTTGGGTGATATGTTGTGTACACTCCAGGGAAGGCATCTGGCTTAGTAAATCCATTTTACAATAGGTAGCGCACGAGTAGATTCAACAAATGAGCGAGTCCCGTGAAGCGTTTCAACAAAATTCCGTATAAGTTTATATACCATTCATCGATTGCGATGAAACTTTGATGAGTTGTTGTGTACTCATACGTGAAGGTTTCTAACTTAGTAAATCCATTTCACAGGAGGTTGCGCACGAGTAGATTCAACAAATGTGCGACGACGCGCGAAGCGTTTCAACAAGATCCCGCATGCGTTCAAGTACCATTCGTCAGATAGCGGTGAAACTTGGTTGATATGATGTGTACACTCCTGGGAAGGCTTCTGGCTTAGTAAATCCATTTTACAATATATAGCGCACGAGTAGATTCAACAGATGAGCGATGACGCACGAAGCGTTTCATCAAGATCCCGTATGCGTTCAAATACTATTCGTCCGATAGCGATGAAACTTGGGTGAGATGTTGTGAACACTTCAGCGAAGACTTCTGGCTTAGTAAAGCCATTTTACAATAGGTAGCGAACAAGTAGATTCAACAAATGAGCGACGACGCGCGATGCGTTTCAACAAAATCCGGTGTAAGTTTATATACCATTCATCGATTGCGATGAAACTTGGATGAGTTGTTGTGTACACATACGTGAAGATTTCTAACTTAGTATATCCATTTCACAGGAGGTTGCGCACTAGCAGGTTCAACAAATGAGCGGCGACGCACGAAGCGTTTCAACAAAGTCCCGTATGCTTTCAAATACCATTCGTCCGATAGCGATGAAACTTGGGTGATATGTTGTGTACACTCCAGGGAAGGCTTCTGGCTTAGTAAATCCATTTTACAATAGGTAGCGCACGAGTAGATTCAACAAATGAGCGACGTCGCTTGAAGCGTTTCAACAAAATCCCGTATAAGTTTATATACCATTCATCGATTACGATGAAACTTTGATGAGTTGTTGTGTACACATACGTGAAGGTTTCTAACTTAGTAAATCCATTTCACAGGAGGTTGCGCACGAGTAGATTCAACAAATGAGCGACGACGGGCAAAGCGTTTCAACAAGGTCCAGTGTGCGTTCAAGTAGACTACCATTCATCCGATAGCTGTACAACCCCCCAGGGGTGTGCACCCCCTGGAGACCATCCCCCCATCATCTATCTAAATCACCCCTAACTGGCAACCCTTGTAAGTCCAGACCAACATCTATCAACACCGCAAGGACAGCTTACCATTCTGGAAAGCTGGCCCAATCCTTGCATCACTACTACAAACAGCGACACACTATTAACTAGGGCATCTATGCCATCAGAATGTCGACGAAGCAACGCCGGAGAATATAAGAAGGAGTCTTAAGGAGGTCAGGCTCTCCATTATCAGTCTTACAGTGTGGCGGCCGGAGGCTATTGCTGTTATCAGGTGAGTGAGTCAGCGGTGTTCAGAATCCTTTACTTTGTAACCCATACCCCCAAATTGTATAGACAAGTTTGTACACATTGTAACATCACTACATCCCTTAAAAGGGACTCATAATTCCATTATTACTGACCAATAAACACTTGGTCAGTACAACACACCTGTATTACTATTTTACACGCCTCTTCACGACCTAAAGTCCATCCTGAATCCTCCGTCACTATTAGACGTGACTTACAGTAGCCAGATACTTGCTAGTGCAAGTATCATTGTATTCCCGTACCGGCCTGACTGCTAGGAGCGGCACGCGCCATATAGCTGACGCGTGCAAGTCGATTATCTAACCAGCCAGCTGGACGACCAGCGCGTTGACCTGTACACTAAGTTCCATCCCCTAAAATACACCTACATCATTTATAGGAGCACCCTAACACTAAACAACACTCTACACTGGTCAGCTTGCCCGACTACGGGAAGCTACCCCCTTTTAGGCACTTACTCATAAATTAACACAACAACTCTTCCGTTTTAGATCCGACCACCCCCAAATAAGGGATCTAAAACAGATGGTGGAGGCCGGGTACTACGCACAGTAAAATAGGACTCAAACAACGAGCCCTCGTAGTAGGAACGACCCCTTCCGTACCGCATATAGCCAAGCGAGACTGAATTTTTTTTTTGACCTCATATTACGTCACACATTTTTAGCCTACTTTTCACATTTTGCAAAAATGAGGAAAAAGTAGACTTATGAGATCGGGCAAATGTGTGTCTGTCTGTCTGTCTGTCTGTCTGTCCTTCTGTCTGTCTGTCTGGCTGTGTGTGTGTCCCCCCTATCAACTCCTAAACGGCTGCAGCAATCGAAACAAAATTTGGTAGGAGTAAAGATCTATACCTGAATATCTCACGGCCATATTTGAAAATGATGTCAGTGCTACCAACTGCTAAAAAATCGCAATTGAAATTTAAGCTCAATGTTGGATATCTTGGAAAGTATGAATGTGAGCGATTTCAAAATTGGCACACGTACAGATCATAATATTTCAGTTTAATTTCCAGGAGGCTAAACATGGCAGTGTTGCCAAAATGATTATAAGCCTCCTGATAGGTCCAATTTTTAAATGCATATAACTTCTATACTATCAATTGGAATTCAACCAAATTTCGTATGTTGTATGTGTACATAACCAGATATGACTGAGCGTATTCTTAAGACCTACCAGGGCTGCCAACTGTTAATAAATGATCCTATTTTTTATATCCAAATACCAATATATCAGAAAGTATGCAAGCCGACAGCTTTAAACTATGCACACGTATAGTACCTGACATTCTATATTAATTTGGAGTAACTTATATACGTCAGTGCTACCAACATGATTCTAAGCCTGCTGACAGGTCCAACTTTAAATACATGTAACTTCCATACTATCATTTGGATTTCAACCAAATTTCGTATGTGCTATGTGTACCATAACAGATATGACTATGCGTATTCTAAGGAGCAACCAGTGCTGCCAACTGTTAATATGTGCTGTCCCTATTTTTGTTACCCTAATATCAATATATCAGAAAGTATGCAAGCCAATAGCTCTAAACTTTGCACACGTATAGTACCTGGCATTCTAGACGAATTTGGAGTAACTAATATACGTCAGTGCTGCCAACATGATTCTAAGCCTGCTGATAGGTACAATTTTAAAATGCATGTAACTTCTATACTAACTAATGGATTTCATTCAAAATTGGCACAACAATAGATCATATTATTTCAGATTATTTCTGACCAATACATGCATGACGTTGTTGCCAACATGATTTTACGCGCGCTGTTAGATCCAATGTTTAACTGCATGTAACGTCCATGCTATTCATTGGACTTCAACCAAATTTTGTATTTTGTACCTTAAGAGACGGAACTAAGAATATATTCAGTCATCAGGGCTGCCAACTGTAGTGCTCTATTAGGATACATTATGCCAGGTATACAGTATTTCGAACTAATTGGAAATTTCGATATTAGCAACTTAATTTCGTCATTATTCTAGATAGGATCATATTCTGTGGAATAATCATTGGCATGAAAAGTAGGCTGTATAGTTCTTCACGGAACTTCTTGTTTATATATATATAGGAGTTTGTATTATTACACCAACCCCCATTTGCCCCATAGTGTAAACTCGGTGGAAATTAAATGTCCACATTTAAAACTACACTAAGAGACTTTGCACACCATTTGTCGGCTAGTACGACTCCACTCCTGCCAAAGCTAAAAATTAAGAACAGTGACTTGATAGACGACCACACTGCAGTACAACTTCTCAGGGAACTCGAATTCAAGACATCAGAGATCCGCGCTCAACACCCTGCAGCATCAGCACAAGTTATACACTTTACACGATCCCAGGCTAGTGAACACAGACAAGAGTCACCAGTATCAAGCGCTAGTGAAGTAGATTGCCTGCCAACACTCCATCCCCTATTGTTGCAGCAACTGCAAATCACAGAGCAGAAAACTAATAATCTGCTCGAGCGCATTACAGAGCTACTAGAGACAGACACTATCAAATCAAGTAATCATACGACAGAAGCAGTTCTTGACATCCACACTATTCTGGAAACTGTGAAACAGGACTTAGACAGGACTGTACACATAGTTAAATCCACACAGTACGACAACACACCATCACTCAGTACAGACATATCAGGTGACGAGCCACCTGGTAACATAACACAAGTGTCGTACACGGGAAGCGAGGCTAATTCCCCTCTAAATAGCCCAAACACCTCGGCACACGATAGTGGTGCAAACAGCATAGACAGACCAGAATCACTACACAGCCAACGAGACACTGCCGAAAACGAAATGAACAGACACACGGAGTACCCCATGATCCACCCCACAAAGTTCGCGGGGGAAGGCCAGGATCCCGAGGAATACCTCAAGGCCTTCAATAGAACGGCCCGGATCAATGGTTGGAGCGAGGAAGTTAGGAAACGGCTCCTTCCTGCATACCTCACAAAGGCGGCCATGATATGGTATGAGCTCCATGAGGACACACTAGAAGCTGCCACATGGGAGGAAACCGCTTTACTCTTGAAGAATGAGTTCCAGCTCATACCAGACGATGACGATCTCTATGACCAAATTAGACAGAGGTCACAGGGACCCAAAGAAAGCGCCCAGGCATACATCAACGTAAAGTTGATAATGTGCGACAAGTACAATGCAGCCATGACGAACAAACAGAAAGTCAAGCTGTTAATGCAGGGCCTCAGACCAGCCATAGTGGAAAAGCTGTGCATAATGAACAACCCCACGGTCCAACATATGTTAAACAACATAAAGACCATAGAGGAGGGAAGAAAGATCACGGAAAAGGCTACGGAAAAAGCCGTGGATCTGCACTTCCAAACACAAAAAGACGACACTAACGACAAAATGGACGAATTAGTGGACAGAATGGAGAAACTGAGCATAGCTGCCATCCAAGCAGGCGGAAGACCGCTAAGGGATGAGCACGCAGACACACAAGGGCGCTATTATCCTGAGACGGCAGGGGGTACACAGAGAGGAGACGCTACGGGAGGGAGGAAAACTACTACCCTCCACAGCGGCCAACAACACCCCATGCACAGGACAGGCCACACAACCCTCCTCGATATTCACCAGTAGCGTACACGGACACAGAGCCGACATACCCCTCGCGGCGATCACCATCCCCGTACACACAGGAGTACTACCCTGAGGAGTACGAGCACGACATCCCCCGACGAAACAGCCCGCCACCAAATAGACAGTCCTACGCACCCCCACAATACAGGGAAGACAGGGAGTACCGGGAAAACTCACCCCCACGCAGGCAAGGCTATGCAGCCCCGCAGTACAGGGGAAATGGGGAATATCGGGAGAACCCGCCCCCGCGCAGGCAAAGCTATGCACCCCCACAGTACAGGGGAAATGGGGACAGGCGAGGAAACCCAACCCCGACCAGACAGGGGTATGCAGCTGCCCAGTACAGGGAACAGGGGAATCGACGGGAAAACCCGCCCCCGCAGCAGCAGATATACACCCCACCCTGGCGTAAACAGGAAAACAGACCCCCGGGCAATAACAGACAGGGAAGAAAACCCACAAGGGGACGGGACACTGTAGATAAATACACTAAGGGCCCGGAACACTACCCCCTCCCCGACGAACACCCGAGGGAGTTCAGGGATGAGACACCCCGCCGGACAGACAGGGGGGCAATACTCCCTACACCTAGACACACACCGCAGGCGGGGAGCTGGCGCAGCCACCCCGAGGGGGGGCGCACATACAGTACAGGTAGGTGCACTCCTACGTTCCAAAAAAACGCCTAGACGGGGAGGTTCGGCCAGATGATGAAGCGGCTGAGGTTCCTCCCCCAACACAACACAACAAAGGCCTTTCCCCCAAGCAAACTCGCAAGAGTAAGGGGAAGAAGCAGCCAGGCAAAGCTAAGGCTGACGATCCGCCCCCGGACCGTTTCCAAACACACCCCGTGCAAGGAGACGGCAACTGTCTGTTTAGGGCCATGAGCTTTCTAATCCGGAATACCGAGGATTATCATGGAGACTACAGACAGAAAACGGTCAAACATATCCTGGCCAACTGGAAAGAGTACCGAGACTTTGTGTCGGACGAGCGGGAAAACCCATTCCAGACCGGGGCGGATTACAGAAAATACATGGGTAAGGACGGCACTTATGCCAGTGCCGTAGAGGTGACCGCTCTCGGCAAGGTACTGCAAGCCAACATCCATGTATACACTGATGTGCACCCGCCTCCGCTATTTTCCACTGCGGGATTCGATAGGGACCTGCATGTACTTTTTACAGGAAACCCTAAGGCGGGACATTATACGCCCCTCATAATTACACACAAACAGCCTGAGAACACACCCACACCCTCCAAACAGAAAACCCTACCCCCTACACCACAATGCAGGATGGGAAGTGAACACACACAGGCGCAGGACGCGAGCTCGCTCGGCACTGGGAAGCCAGCAACAGGAGTCGAACTCGCGACCGCCTGGAACAATAAACGGGGTAACAAGGGCAAGCTCAGGGTCACATTCGCAGACACACCTTCCCAAGAGGAAGGAAACAACAGTACGCCTACACAAAAGCTGGGAACGGTCAGTGCATTAAACGTTCGCCAGCAGACTTCTATTTCCACAGCGCGAGCGATTAAGAGAGCTGGCAATGTACTTGCTGAGAGCACTTTGCTGACCGAGCCAAAGTACTCGGGACAGGAAGTCAGCCGAGAGGCGAAGCGTGCCAGGTACGATAAGCGGCCCACTCCATACCTTCCCAGTACACATGTCACTCCGGTAACAACAACAACTACATACATCCTACACAATACATCGGTGCAGGGCAGTGGATTTCAGGTATCGGCCCTCACGATACACGCCACCATAAATAGCCACAGAGTGCAGGCCCTAATTGACACCGGGGCAGCCGTAAGTTGTGTTAATAGGAGACACGTTACCGAAGCCCAAATACACGATGTCACGGGTGACATCCGGCTGGTAGCGGCCAATGCTCAGACGCTAGAAAACGCGGGGGTGGAAAACATACATCTTAGGATAGACCATTTTGCCACAACGCACCCCATGTTCGTTATCGAACACCTTTCTGCGTCAGCCATAATTGGCATGGATTTTCTCGCTAGATATGAGGCTAGCATAAATTTCGCTAGTGGTCAGATGCTTTTAAAGCACGACCAGAGGCTCACCACACATCCCATTTTTTTTTTTTTTCAGAATTCTTATTTATTGGTAAACAATTGACCTACAGTATGTATCATTAGTTTTATATCTCTGAATGAAATAAAATATTGGTCACTTTTCATGAAAAGTTCACATAAAGAGTTCACCAGAAGTTCTCCACTCATGTTCTGAACCGTTGTAATCATTTCTTGCGTATCCATATTCCCCATTTGTGTCTTATAACCTGAAATTATAAATAGGAATGCTCTCTCACAAGGACCAGACCCTTCGTTGCTCTTCTTAGCCATATCATTGAGCTCATTTATGAAGTCCGCCCTGATGACGTCACTGTAGATCGATACGAGCTTTCATCTTCAGCTGTTCTATGTTTACATTTCCGTCGTCGTCCATCACGTTAAAAGCTTGCATCATGCACGAAATAAATCATTTGGTATTGTTTTGTATATCTTTGCATCTAACATCTTTATAGAACTGGGTCAAATCTTTCCGAGTTGTGTTGGTTTTTGAGAGGCAGTTTTCAGTGTTTGCAACGAAACATCCCCTCAGTACTGTTTCAAAATTTGGCCGTCACATCCGACAATCAAAACTGAAACAGATGCGTTGCAAACTTCTGTACACTTTTGCTTTGTACCATTGTCCAGCGTATTCTTCTGATGGAACTTACAAAATCCCTTAAGGTGCCCCCACCTCTTTCGTGCGCTGTTATGTTCCAGTCCACTGCTGCCGCTATAAACCAGGTTACAGCGTTTTGTTTTGGTTTCCCAGTAAGTTCAAAATCGCAAACCATTATGCGCTCCGCTGGTAGGTGGTCTATCCCCGGATGTATTCTCCGCAGTATAGCAGTCGTCCAAGTCCAAACTGTTCGAGCCCCTTGGCAGGATGTCACTCGATGCACTAATGTGTTGACATCTCCACATCGTCTACATTGAGCATCTTCAGCCATATTGTGACGTATGCGTTTAGTCGCTGTAGGCACAATGTCGTTGATCACAGAGTAGAGTGTGGATCTCCACTGTGTTGGGATGTATTTATTTGAGGCGTTCAACCAAATCGTTCTCCAATGTCTTTGGGTGAATTTATGTTCTATTGATAGCGGCTTCTGTTGCCCCTTCAGCAAATATGTGTACAGATTCTTCGTTGAATTAAATTCCCCCTGATTTTTCCTTTCCTGAGGTAAACTGTCTATTACATTGATAACGGCACGAAAAGCCGGGTGTATGTGTCTATATCGCCCATTTATCATCATAAGTGCTGGTGGGTGAAGAAAAGTCAATTCTGTTTGACTCCGCGTTCCTGACATAGATCGGAGGATGGTGCGCCCTAAGAGGGCTTTACATTTCATATCGACACAGGTTAGATTGAGGCCTCCTTGGAGATTTGGCAAGTATAATTGGTCGCGGGCGACTCTGTACAGCGATCCTCTCCAGAGGTAGTGACCGATACACAATTCTAAACGTTGGCTAATTTGTTTCGTTGCAGGTAAGAATTGTGCGAGATACCATATCTTGGATAAAGCAAACACATTAATGTGCCATACTTTCTGTATGAGATTTAGGGACCTGGTATTTTGCTGGAATAAGGTATGCCTCACTTTATTGATTACCATCGCCCAGTTTTCACTTATCATATCTTTAAATTTGTTCTGGAAAATAATTCCCAAAATCTTCAGCTTTTGCACAATAGGGAAAGATCGAGTAGGTGTGGGTAACGGATGTTGCCCAAGCAACATCATTCCAGACTTTGATGGATTGACTTGGGATCCAGATGTTTGCTGAAACTCGTTTATGATAGTCAGCATACGGTCTTCGTCGTTTTCCTCTGTGAGAACAATGCATACATCATCGGCATATGCTCTTACTGCCACTTTTTTCTCATTGATCGTCAGACCTGTTACATTCTGGTTTATCCTCCGGAGGAAGGGTTCCAGTGCTATGATGAACAGGATCATAGAAAGTGGGCATCCTTGACGAACCGATTTACGGATGGGTATTTTCGATGTGAGATGTCCATTAATGATTACTCTAGATTGTGCTGTTCTGTACAGTCCTGTAATGCATTTAATCAACCCGATAGGAAACCCGAAGGTTTGCAGTGTAGACCATAGATATGAATGTTTTATTCTGTCAAAGGCCTTTTGAAAATCAAGACTGACTAGTGTCGTAGGGGGAAGATTAGAAGAAGTTTTCTCATGTAGAATAATAATATTGCTTAACACCAACAAGTTCGAGATGATATTGTTTCCTGGAGTCGCACAGGATTGCCACTGCCCTATAATTTGTAGCAGTTGCGGTTTGATTCGGGATGCTATGATTTTTGTAAAGATTTTGTAATCTGTATTGAGAAGTGTGATAGGTCTGAAATCCTCCATTCCAAGTGGTCTTCTGATCTTCGGAATTAAAATGATAATTCCAGCAGTGAATTCTTCAGTTATGATTTGTGGGTTTCCCATAATCTCCTGGTAAATTTGAAGAAGATCTTCTCCTAGTATATTCCACATTGCTATAGTGGATTCTATTCAATCCCCGTCTATGAACCAGATAGGCACAAGCTGGCGTTCGTTACAGAGAACGGGCTATATACCTACACAAGGTTACCCATGGGCCTCCGTAACGCCAGCCAAACCTTCCAAAAGCTGGTGGATAAGACATTTTCAGGGCTTAAGTGGCGTTCCGTATTAGTGTACGTGGACGATATAACAGTTTTCTCCAATACCTTCGACGAACATATCGTACATTTGGAGGAGGCTTTCGCAAGGATCAGAGAAGCTAAAGTAAGGCTTAAACCTGCGAAATGTCAATTTGCCAGACAGCAAATTAACATATTGGGCCATATTGTCAACAGGGAGGGCATTATTCCCGACCCAGCTAAGACTGACGCAATAACGGGCATCCCGATGCCCACAAATTTGAAACAATTGCGCAGTTTTATTGGTTTGGCATCGTATTACCGCAAGTATATCTACAGGTTTGCACACATCGCCCATCCCCTAACCGAGCTCACACGTGAAAAAACGCCCTTCAGCATCAAGCAGGAGCACATAGATGCCTTCAACACATTGAAGCAACTATTGACCTCACCACCATTACTGCAACACTTCCACAGTGATAGGCCCACATTTTTACACGTGGATGCCAGCCTGTATGGGCTGGGGGCGGCCCTATTGCAGGAAGACGCAGAAGGGCGCATACGGCCCGTCGCTTACGCTAGCAGGAAACTAACGGCCGTTGAAACTAGATACTCGGCCACAGAGCGGGAAATGCTGGCATTTTCGTGGGGAGTGAACTATTTCAGGGTATACCTCTATGGTATCAAGTTCACAGTAGTGACTGACCAAGCGAGCTTGCTTTTTTGGGACAAATTTAAAAACCCAAATTCGAGGCTCAACAGGTTTATATTCCGCCTGTATGAATATGACTTCGTGGTCAAACACAAGAAAGGCGCTACACACCTAGACGCAGATGGGTTGTCTAGGCTGCCAGTAGCCGATCCCCCGGATGACAGTAAGGACCACGACTGGGACAACATGCCCACTTTTGCCCTGACGGTGATTAACATCAAACAGGAGCAAGAAAGTGATCCGTACTTGAAACAGATTCTATTGGCACTAGAAAACTTGGATAAAGTGGACTCCAAGACAGCACGGCTGTCTAGGCGATTTTTCCTAGACAAAGACGGGGTACTAAAATTTAAGCCCACAGCCATGCACGATAACGCACCTATAGCGGTTCCGGAATCATTGAAGGAAAATATCATGATCGGACACCAAAATAGCCCACTGGCAGGGCAACACTTAGGTACGCATAAAACATACCTTAGAATCCGTGACAAGTATTATTGGGTAAACATGAAGGCCGACATAGATACCTTTGTAAAGACATGTCACACTTGCCAGCGATTCAAAACAAGGCCTGGCAAGCCTCATGGACTACTCAACCCAATTCCCGTGGGAGAGTTATTTCACAGAGTCGGGATAGATGTGAAAGGCCCCATTACAACAAGTCAGAAAGGCAATAAATATATCCTGGTGGCAACCGAGTATCTCACACGATACATGATTACGAAGGCTGTTCCCAAAGCAGACACGAACAGCATAGCCGAATTTTTATTTGATATAGTTACACGATACGGCCTATTCCAAACCTTATTATCCGACAGAGGTACTATTTTCACCTCGAGAGTGCTCCAACAGTTTCTGGAGATACTCAGGATTAAGGCATACACTACCACGAGTTTTTCCCCGCAAACCAACGGACTCACGGAGAGTATGAATAAAATACTCGGAATAGCGTTGGCTAAATTCACAGAGGACGCAGGAACAGACTGGGATGAATACCTGCAACCCATTACTTTTAGTTACAATACATCTATATCCACGGCTACGAAACACTCTCCACACTTCCTACTGCACGGATACACACTCAGAAGTCCCATAGATAATATATGTATCCCACAGGACACTTACACGGACAACGCTGCCCGGCTAGAGCACTTACAGATAGCTCGAATGAACGCTAGAAAGAACATAGCCGCGGCTCAGAAGAAACAAAAAGAGCGGTACGATCGGAATAGGAAGACCGTGGAATACACACCCGGGCAATTGGTCATGGTCTCCAATTCTGCCCGTAAGAAAAACGTGTCCGAGTTCCTCCTGCCACGCTGGTCAGGTCCCTTCAAAGTCTGCAGGAAGGTATCTGGCCTAAATTATATAGTGAGCGTGCGCCATGGGAGAAAACTCATAAAAGACACTATTCACGCTCGCCGTATGAAGGCATATCATACACGCAAAGCTCCCACACCTACACGCACAAGCGGGAACACTACCAAACGAAAAGGAAATGATCCCACTGGCAGACGGGGAAAGAAGGCCAAGAAATAGCCTTCAGACCTCACTGACCGCACCGGGATACGATCCTAACACTCAACAGAACTGTCCCGGAGACACAGCCTAGAATGGCGCCAGAAACAATTACTCTGAGAAAAGACGGTCTCAAAACCCGCAACCTTCTGAATACCAGGAACATAAGGTCGGGTAGCTATCCAATTCTAGGATAGAAAAGTAGGAAGCTAAAATAGAGTGGGACAGTTCCGATAACAGATGGTCATAAATGAAAAACAACAAAATCACCTCCGGCACATAGTCACCAAACAGGCGACTAGCGGCCCGGAGACACTCGTGTATAACGACATTTTGTACAACGGATAGGGACATACTCGAACCACGTTACAGTAACACAAAATTTGGGGACACAAATGTAGTTAATGAGAGGTTCTTTTACAGTGCGGCCAATGCATGTGAGATTTTCGAAGTGAAATGCCATGGCCTGTGGTTTGGATTCCACGTAAAACGGAGGTCCCGGGGCTCATGATCTACAGATTAACGGTCACGTTAAACTACAAGTTTCCTTCCTTTTTTACAGTGCGAAAAGCACTACTCACAGTCACAGAGAGCAAGCCGATTAGACACACATGTGCCGGACACACAGCATTATCAAAACAAGTAACAAGTGAGCGCGCACGACGTTGTAATCCAATACCGCCACACTCAGCGATAACGCAAGTCTCATGGATAACCCGCACGCTTACAGACAGCAATATACTAGCAGCTCTCAGAGCAGAACACACGACATCATTTAAGCCGAGTTCAGAACCCCACAAATCCCCAAATTACACTACGAGGAGAAATCAAAAATACACAAACTCTTCACGGCAAGGCGTACTTTCATTTGCGCATTGCAAATACACGGTACATGGGACATAATATGGACGGCACAAATACCGTCGTAACAAGCCTTTACACTAAACCGGGTCCGAACCCATGATCACACACCATACTCGTACCAAAAACTAACTAACCAACGGTATTTTTGGTACGAGGGACACAAGCAAAAACCACACTGAGGACACCTCAATCCCTGAAAAACAACGCAGACATATAACACAGAGAATTACATAGATCACGGGTTCAAATCCCAGCGAAAATTGGACACCAGGGAAAACAACTATCCAGGCTTCCAATCACACTGAAATTGGCCCATACAACCTCACAACCAGATAATACCACATTTCCTTCGGCCAAAAGCCAGGCATAAAATTTCAAATACACCTGACATGGAAAATACATTTCCCAGACACAGGCATAGAAATTTCATAAGACAAAGGTCTTATGGAATAGTGGCCACACAATAGTACTAGCAAATAGTACGAATTGCTACATTAGTCCGCCAGGAATCTAGAACAATGACAACATTCGCATACGTGCAGGAAAGCACATACCGGCAGATGACATACATAACATCCGAGCCTGCCATTACACATACAAACCGCTGACTTGCAGACTTCGTCACATTGCAATACCGCTGGTGACAAGACACTATTGTTTATCGGCATTGACCATGAAATTACAAGCACAAAACAATCTTCATGCCATACATTTTTTTAACACGCAAAAACAATTGTGACATTTAGCAATAGACAGACGTGACAGACCGGAACTTATCTTGGGCCCATAGGAGCACGTTCTCAAAGACGTTGACAGGCCAAGGGCACCTCCCGCCCATACACGCGATACATATTACGACTTAGCATATAACAGACCAACCGTCCGCGTGGTGTAGCGGAACATAGTCACACACACACACGCGCTCACTAATCAGGAGCGAACACAGACAGGGGCTCTGAGGAAACAAGACCTCCCCCCTAATAACTTCCTTTCGCGATTATATTCCTAAAATAAATCATTCCAGGCGACTAGGACATGGCCAGTCGCACTACGACCACTGGCCACATTCACACTACAAATGGCAGACCAGATTAGGTCGTGACGCTTTACTATCCCAAGGAGCGGATAGAGAGCAGACATGGACCAAGGGAGGATGACAGTAGCACAGGCTACCATCGTACCACCTTACTCCCTTCCAATAACCTTCCCACGTCCAACACGACCAACGCAGACACATGGACACGATCAAAATAGCTACACTACATTACAAAGTATACACAAGGGGTTGATAGACTTCGTGCGTTTAAAGAGAAGGCCTACTACGCCTTGGCTCTCGATGCTACCACCTGAGTATTAGGGGTGGGTCGGCAAACATCAATTAAGCATAATGCGCATCTCCAAATGAGAGATGAGGCCACAATTATACTGTATATATTAACCATTTTTTTGTTAATTAAATACTCCCGCATGACAGGGATATATTATTATTACGCCTCAGCATACGCCTATCCTTATATGAGTGCAGATACCTCATATCCAGATACCTGCATGAGTATCCCATCCATTTACCAGGGTTATTACTATCAAACCTGCATGGCATTTTTATATTTTTGCAATCCCGGGAATTACCTGCCCCAGTCCACTCATTGTAGGAGTAATCCTAGTAGCATTACCGGCTCAAGGCCACCATTTATTTGAGCCCAATGATGCGCAACCTCTTCCTACCATGCTTTCAGCCCACTCTACGAATAACTACCCCCAGATCCTAATAACAGGGTACCTGACGCCACAGACCCTACTAACACCTCCATTAAGGTAAAAAGAGCATTATCGCTGGAAAGCTGACGTAGCAATAGTAGACCAGAAGTAGTCTATGTACTTAGAAGCTCTACAACCCCACAACACTTGAAATATTTTACATTTTACATTTTTAAATTATTTACACAGGTTACGCCCATTTTTTTATTTAAAGGTATAGGAATCTGAAACACTCTGATTGGTGATAACGGCATAAGCCAAAGGCCAAAGGCACCGCACTTTGAGAGGAAAAAAGGCGATGATGAGCCTTACCCTAGTAACTTGACGACTAGACCAAACAGACGAACCACGTAAGGTTGAGGCACTCGCGGCCTGGCCGGGCAAGCTCTGGAATCCTAGGTGCACCTAAACTGCCCCTGGGAGGAAGGGATGCTACACCCACTCTGTGCCACGGTCAGCGACGCCAAGACCTGCAGGGAAGTCTTTCTGAGGATGGTGGGAGAAATAGCTCACCCCACGCTGGACTCAGGGGATGACCCTAGAGACGACCCCATTATGACTAGACTTCTAGCTAAAATTAAGTAAGTAGGGCTTCTACAGCGGGAAGCAAGACTCCTGTGCGCTGGAGTGAAATACAATTGCGGCCAATAAAGGCGAAGAGAAATATTACTGGGAAAAGCAGACTACGATTGCCAATACAGGCGAAGAGGACCCCGGACGCCACCATTCCCGGAGGATATTATTACTGCCAATACGGGCGAAGAGGATCCCGGACGCCACCATTCCCGGAGGATACTACGATTGCCAATGAAGGCGAAGATAACATTATGCCATTGGACAATGTCCAATGCCCACATAAATGGCGACGCAGCGGGCAGTCAAAGGGCATTAAATAGACATGCAACGAGCTGTCTACAGGGGTTACAGTGGGCAGACCCAACTATGACAACATATGGAGAACAATGGCAACGAGCAGGATGGTACAGCAGGCGAAACGTTTTGCTTTGTGGCAACGTAAGCCGCCTGTGACTAGGTTAATACTAGTTCATAATCACCTAGAATAGACGTCGACAACTAGAATTAAGGGGGCGGAATCCGGCGATTCTAGAGACAACCGTTGTTTCTAGGACTCGTGCGGGTGGTGATCTGGGGAGGGTAAAACCTGCCCCGGGCGATCGCCCTGGTCGAAATTTTAGCTGTAAGACGGTTGCATTTGACACGCAACCTAGGATTAAGCAAATTTACTGACCGCTGTTGCCAGGTAATGGCACAGCACATTTCGGCAATAGAATAAGGCCATCCATTCGGCTTAATAGTAGTAGGCATTTTTTTTTTAATTTTTAATCATAATTAAGATAGATAGTGTTAAGATAACGCCGCTCGGCACCTGATGGCAGGCAAATACGCCATCAGGATTAGCCCGATAATACAATAGATTAAGATAGAATATTTCGGCACCCGGTAACCACAATTCCGCTACCGGGGTAAGACCGACAACACATTAAGATAACACATTATAATACAATAGATTAAGATAGAATATCTCGGCACCCGGTAACTAACATTTCGCTACCGGGATAAGCCCGATAACATATTACGATAAATGGTGTTAGGATAATACATTAGGTTAGACAACACTAGATTAAGGCGATATTTGGAGCCACTTTTCATATCTATAGTCTTTAAGTAGACATAAGGTTAGTTGGCAGACAGGAGTACACTAGTACGTTGGTAGACAGGAGTAAAACAATTTCATATGGACAGTGATACTAATCTTATATTTGCTTGATTTACAGCCATGAGCTCCAACGTGGGACGCCCGCTCCCAATTTAGGGTGCTCCATAAGTATGGACATTATTTTTATCAGCGTAGAGAGTGGCGCCAATATGGGCACTCTCTAGATTTCTTATGGATATATCATTGCTACTGTTATGCTTATATATATATACCATGTTACATTCTCTTGCATCCCGCTAGGTATCGGTCCAGCGCCGACAACCGACCACTGGGTACCGGCAGCCGCTACCAGGTAGCAACCCTGGGTTGAGCACCAGGCTCATGATACCATGTTTTACAGGCCGCATAACAAGGGTGAACACCCCATATATACACATACATGTCATTAATTTATTTTCTTTACCAACAGGTGGCGACATTGTATATAGCCCCCTGTAAATATTTTGCCCACGCCCATACACGTCTTGACAACCCCCACTCACACACACAATTTCCTCCCCTCTACACACATCTTGCTTACAGGTAATAAATCCGCACCACGGGGGAGATATGCCTGTGGGATATACCCTACCGCAGGTCGGATCAACATTTAGGAAACATCTCACCTAACATGAGAGGTGACATACGGCCACACAACGCGGACTCCTTATGTACAGGACGGGTTGTGTCGCCATGATAGCCGCGCCCACCCACAGGGGGCAAAGCTATTAGTATAAATTGTGGTTAGAAAGGATAACAATGAGGTACCATATGAACTAGAATTATAAGAAATTTAGCGCGCTTAAGTTGGTCCATAAGATAATTGTAATTGATAAATGTAAGATTATAACTTAATGCGCCCACGGGCAATTATTCTCCTACAAATGTACAAAGAATACTCCGCACCCCCACATTGACTGCGGAGGTGACAAATGATATTCATACACCTTAATATATGCACATCTCAAAATCACATTAAACAGTATACTATTTTTTAAGATTACATGTACACAATGTCTGTGATTTGTTTTCTTTCATTTTTCTTTCTTCTAACTTCCCCATTTGTCAGGGTGTTCCGTTTTATCCCAAACCAATAAATGCCTTTTGAATATTTCCCTTAAATTATACCCTGGAACACCCATTTTTTCTATTTTCTTCTACCTTTCTTATTGCAGGGAGCACTTTTTCCCTAAGATAGGGCGGACGACGCAATCATCCGTTCCGCCCTGGTTTTTTTTCCTCCCTGCACAACAATGTACCATCAGCACCATGTATTTTTTTTTCCATCAAACTTCCAAAATGCCAATGTCGATTTTTTTTTGCAATATTTTTATGCCAATGTCAATGTTATGTATATATGTATATCCCATAACCCTCCCCTCTGAACACGAGCTGATCTCACGCCCACACATCAACACGACATCAACACACGACGACGACGACGACGACGACGACATCTACAGAAGATACGAGGGGACTTCAAAAACAACCACATCGACTACATCTATAACATCAACATCCCAACCCCAAGTTCCGTTCCCGTTCGCGGGGACGCGAACTAAATAGGGGAAGAGGCTTGTACAACCCCCCAGGGGTGTGCACCCCCTGGAGACCATCCCCCCATCATCTATCTAAATCACCCCTAACTGGCAACCCTGGTAAGTCCAGACCAACATCTATCAACACCGCAAGGACAGCTTACCATTCTGGAAAGCTGGCCCAATCCTTGCATCACTACTACAAACAGTGACACACTATTAACTAGGGCATCTATGCCATCAGAATGTCGACGAAGCAACGCCGGAGAATATAAGAAGGAGTCTTAAGGAGGTCAGACTCTCCATTATCAGTCTTACAGTGTGGCGGCCGGAGGCTATTGCTGTTATCAGGTGAGTGAGTCAGCGGTGTTCAGAATCCTATACTTTGTAACCCATACCCCCAAATTGTATAGACAAGTTTGTACACATTGTAACATCACTACATCCCTTAAAAGGGACTCATAATTCCATTATTACTGACCAATAAACACTTGGTCAGTACAACACACCTGTATTACTATTTTACACGCCTCTTCACGACCTAAAGTCCATCCTGAATCCTCCGTCACTATTAGACGTGACTTACAGTAGCCAGATACTTGCTAGTGCAAGTATCATTGTATTCCCGTACCGGCCTGACTGCTAGGAGCGGCACGCGCCATATAGCTGACGCGTGCAAGTCGATTATCTAACCAGCCAGCTGGACGACCAGCGCGTTGACCTGTACACTAAGTTCCATCCCCTAAAATACACCTACATCATTTATAGGAGCACCCTAACACTAAACAACACTCTACACTGGTCAGCTTGCCCGACTACGGGAAGCTACCCCCTTTTAGGCACTTACTCATAAATTAACACAACAACTCTTCCGTTTTAGATCCGACCACCCCCAAATAAGGGATCTAAAACATAGCGATGAAACTTGGGGTGATATGTTGTGTACACTCCAGGAAAGGCTTCTGTCTTCGTAAATCCATTTTACAATAGGTAGCGCACGAGTAGATTCAATAAATGAGCGACGTCGCGCGAAGCGTTTCAACAAAATCCCGTATAAGTTGATATACCATTCATCGATTGCGATGAAACTTTATTGAGTTGTTGAGTACACATACGTGAAGGTTTCGAACCTAGTAAATCCATTTCACATGAGGTTGCGCACGACTAGATTCAACAAATGAGCGACGATGCCCGAAGTGTTTCAACAAGGTCCCGTATGCGTTCAAATACCATTCGTCCGATAGCGATGAAACTTGGGTGATATGTTGTGTACAATCCAGGGAAGGCTTCCGGCTTACTAAATCCATTTTACAATAGGTAGCGCACGAGTAGATTCAACAAATGAGCGACGTCGCGCGAAGCGTTTCAACAAAATCCCGTATAAGTTTATATACCATTCATCGATTGCGATGAAACTTTGATGAGTTGTTGTGTACACATACGTGAAGGTTTCTAACCTAGTAAATCCATTTCACATGAGGTTGCGCACGATTAGATTCAACAAATGAGCGACGACGCGCGAAGCGTTTCAACAAGGTCCCGTATGCTTTCAAATACCATTCGTCCGATAGCGATGAAACTTGGGTGATGTGTTCTGTACACTCCAGGGAAGGCTTACGACTTCGTAAATCCACTTTACAATATGTAGTGCACGGGTAGATTCAACAAATGAGCGACTTCCGGCGAAGCGTTTCAACAAAATCCCGTATAAGTTGATATACCATTCATCGATTGCGATGAAACTTTGAAGAGTTGTTGTGTACACATAAGTGAAGGTTTCTAACTTAGTAAATCCATTTCACAGGAGGTTGCTCACGAGTAGATTCAACAAATGAGCGACGATGCGCGAAGCGTTTCAACAAGGTCCCTTATGCGTTCAAGTACCATTCGTCCGATAGCGATGAAACTTTGGTGATGTGTTCTGTACACTCCAGGGAAGGCTTCCGACTTCGTAAATCCAATTTACAAGATGTAGCGCACGGGTAGATTCAACAAGTGAGCGACGTCCGGCGAAGCGTTTCAACAAAATCCTGTATAAGTTTTGGTTGGTTGGTTCCTTAGTTTAGGGGCTGCGACAACGCGGTCATGTAGCCCCGTGTACTTTGGGTGTGTGTAGAATCTGTCTGTATTAGTTTATATACCATTCATCGAATGCGATGAAATTTTGATGAGTTTTTGTGTACACATACACGAAGGTTTCTAACTTAGTAAATCCATTTCACATGAGGTTGCGCACGAGTAGATTCAACAAATGAGCGACGACGCGCGAAGCGTTTCAACAAGGCCCCGCATGCATTCATATACCATTCATCCGATAGCGATGAAACTTGGGTGAGATGTTGGATGTATGTAGTGAAAATTTCAAACCGATACACAGTGAACAGGATCTGATGATGGCAACTTGAGGGTCGAAATGTGTAATCCTAAATTGCCCCATTTAATTGTGATAATTAACTAACACATGTATTTTTCTCCAGGATTGTGTTTACATATTTATAATTTGTACCGCAGCCAATTCATTGGGCTTTGACCGTCTGAAAAGCAGAAAAATAGGATTTGTAATGGCAACACTGAGAAAAGAATGGCTTCAAATTTCCACATTTAATGTACAGTGAGTCCGGGAATGTTCTCCGCAGCGCCTACATGCGTCTGCGAGAGCTAGCTACAGCAATTACGTTGGTAACACGGCTGCCGCTTGCATCATAACAAATAAACAGTAATCTTTGTACTCACCACAGCCATTATTAACAGATGCTGGAACCATTCACAGTACATCACTCTTTTTCCGTAATCAGTTTGTTTTAATTCATGAACCACGGTAACTTTATAAGAGAACAACAGAAGCTTGTATTTTACAGCTTTATGGGCTGTCGACCTAGATATTCCTGTTTGTTGAGAAATTTTCGTGTTGATTTACTTGGACACGCAGCAATATAGTGGAGATTTCATCAAGTTTTTCAGTTTTTCGTCTGTTAAAAGCGTAGGCCTGCCTGTTCCCGGTACATCGTGAACTGAGCCAGTCACACGAAATTTACTTACCAAATCCCGAACGGTATCACGGTTTGGACACTTTGTATTAGGAAACCACACCTGAAATCTTAATTTTACATTTTCTGTAAACCGATCACCTTCGCGAAAAACGCATTCCACAAAAAAAAACTCTGTCTTCAGTAGTAAACATTACCGCCTTTATACTGTTACACTCTTCCAATAATCGCTCGCTTACGGTAATACACACTGAAGACATGCAGGATCACTCGCTTATCGCAATACACACCTACAGCCCACACGGGGGAGTCCCGCTTTGAAGGACGCAGTGCAGTGCAGCCAACTAAACACATGACTCAACCACTCACAGCTGCACGTACCCACTACGGAGAACATTCTCGGGCACCCTGTATGTACTATCAGTTGACTGTATTGGTTGTATGAAATAAAATGTACATGCTTCACTGCAAGTTTTGTAACCATAGTTTCTGATCACCCCTCGTAATATGTGAATAGAAGCCCAACCAGGTGAGAGCAATCTAACCATAGGATTTTTTAAATTAATTAATTAATTAATTAATTTATTTATTTATTTATTTATTTATCGTATGGCGTTTAGTGCCGGGAGTGTCTGAGGACATGTTTGGCTCGCTAGAGGCTGTAGCTGCTTCAAACGGACACCCATGGGGTGAGCTACAAGTTCCGTTGAATTTCCAGTAGTTCCAACTTTCGGTACCAGATGTCACTGACATTTCTAGTGGTGATTGTTGGAACTATGAATGAGCGTTTCAACAAAATCTAACCTGGAAATTTAGCTTCAAACAGGTTTAATTTGTGGAAGGATATTTTACATGCCATAAATCTATGACATGGAATCGCCGGCTTTTCTCCCCCTCCCCAAGCAAGGCATACTGAAGGAGTTTAATGCTCTTAAAAAACCGACGACTTCGGCCGGGTGCGAACCCGCTATCTTGGGCTCAGCAGTTCAGCATGCTACCAACTACTCCACCGAAGCTGCTACTATAGGATTTTATTAGCGTATGGCTTTTAGTGCCGGGAGTGTCCAAGGACATGTTCGGCTCGCCAGTTTTGTAGCTGCTTCGAGACGGACACCCAATGGGTGAGCTACAAGTACCGTTGGGGAGGAAAGTTGGAATGGAAGATCGAGGAGTTGGAAGGTAGCGGCTGTGGCCTACAGTTAGGGACCAACCCCGGCATTTGCCTGGAAGGAAGATGGGAAACCACAGAAGACCATCTTCAAGGTTGCCGGCGGGGGGATTCGAACCGCCTCGCCTCCCGGATGTGAGCGACTGCCAGCAGTCATGCCGTAACGACCACGGCTAACTCACCCGGTATCATAGGAAATGATTTAAGGTGATGAACAGCAGATGAGTTTCGCATACAAATGTTCTTGGCTGAGTTCTCTCTACAATCCTTAGAGGTATGTAGCCTAATTGGAATTCCGGAACACTTGTATACAGATCTCAAAGTGGGCACTAATTGGCCACTGTTTAGCTCATCTTGCCATTGGCTGCCACCTGAAGTTGCTCTTAAAGCATTAACTACTGTACATTGTTCGTTATGTCTGTTCCCGCACATTGCATTACGTGATCGTGTAGTTAACGAAGTTTGCGTAATGCTGTTGAAACTATACCTGCAGTGATTTCAAAATAAGACACCATTAACTCGGTAAGATTAGCAATTGAGGGTTCTAGACGTAAAAGTCACATTATCCACTTTTGTTCGAAATTGAGTTAGCAAGGCATTCTTATTCTTCGTTCCAAACTACACACGACTATCTTAGTGCTGAAAAGCCAAACTCACAATATCCAATGGTTTTAAAATGCCAATAACTCAATTTAGATGCAAAACTAACATTGGTTCGTTGGTTGGTTGGTTCTTAAGTTTAGGGGCTGCGACAACGCGGTCATGTAGCCCCGTGTACTTTGGGTGTGTGTAGAATCTGTCTGATAACCGGTGTTAATTGTGATGACTGTATTAGTGAGTGTTATCTGTTTTTTTAAATTTAATTACTGCAACTTAGAATTTTTCAAATAGTTCCTACTTTTGCCGCCAAGCGCCACCGTCAACGACTACTAGGCCAAGTTCAGAACTTAGCTACTAGACGCCACCGCTGTCGGCTCTTGGCAACGAACGTAGAAACCTAAGAGCGTTGTTTACATTCTTAACCTATCCAATTTAGCTTCACACAGGTGCAATTAGTGGAAGGTTTTTTAACATGCCATAAATCTATGACATGGGACCGCCGGCTTTACTTCCCCTCCGAAGGAAGGCATACTGAGGGATTTTTAACGCTCTTAAAAAATCAGACGGCTTCGGCCGGGTTTAAATTGAGGGTTCTAGAAGCAAAAGTCGCATTATCCACTTTAGTTCGAAATCGAGTTAGCAAGGCATTCTTATTCTTGGTTCCAAACTACACACGACTAACTTAGTGCTGAAAAGCCAAACTCACAATATCCAATGGTTTTAAAATGCCAAGAACTCAATTTAGATGCAAAACTAACATTCTCCCTGTTGGCCAATCACAAGACAGCTTCTGGTCATGTGACTTTCTACAGCTGCAAGCCAATATTATTATTGTCTGTTCAACACGTAACCTCTACATAATAAATAAATAATATAAGTGTATTCCAACAATGCAATTGGTTGCATTTGTCTAAATTTTTCACAAACGTGGGCAAATTGTCTATTGTTTTGTCTGAAGTAATTAATTTTGTTTAGTGTCAAAAGTAACATTCTCCAACTTGTTCAGAAACAAAACTCTCAGTCTCCGATGTTTGGATGCAAAAGTTACATTCTCCAAAATTAAAACCTGTTTATCAAATAAATTAATATAAATAATTAAACATAGTTTATACAAGAAGGTGTAATTAAGTATAGACTGCAACAAAAGCAAAGTCTCTTAGAGATTCTATTAGTTACATACATTTAAGAAGTTTTTTTTAGTTCCTGTAAAATAAGAGAGTTTTGCATCTAGACCCCTCAATTCTTGGCTGTCACCCCGAAGATTCCTAGTTCTGCCAAGAAATGTAATTCTGATATGAGGGCTAGAACGGGATATAGTCAGCCTCGTGAGGTAAAACTGAGAGGAGGTGGGTTTGACTCCCACCTCAGCCATCCTGGAAGTGGTTTTCTGGTAAAAGGCCAGGATGGTTCCTAACTTAAGGCCACGACTACTCCCTTCCCAATACTCACCTGAATTACAAATACACACACTAATACAGCCAACAAAGCAATGCGTATAATTACAGGATGTATTCGGAGCACGAACACACGTTGACTGCCTGTCCTCTGCAACATTCCTCCTCCAGCCTTGAGAAGATCAGAGGCACTCTTAAAAACATGGAAGAAATTTCAGCAGAATCCCTATTTGCCCATTAATCAAGATATTACACAAATAGTATACCAACGTTTGAAGTCAAGGAAACCACCCTGGCGCACGGCAATTAACCTCGAAGGATCCTCCTTTATTATTATTAACAAAATTGATTGGTCACATTGGACCACTTGAGTCGTTCCACAATCAATTCTTCTTTGAAGGTAGTAGTGCTTTGTTCTTGCGCTCTTTCCAGTACTTGTTCATTCTTTCAGATCGGGATTTTCTCAACTCATCTGAAATATCCATAGGCTTTCTACGTGTCATTTCTGCAGAAAATTTGTTAGTTTTAAGAATGGTGTTAATTTTATTTTTCTCCTCGGCATCTGTTATCTTGGGTCCAACTGCTTTGAGATCTTGCTGGATTTCATGGATCCATTTTCCTCCAGTTTTCTTTCCTAGATTTCTCATCACTAGTTGGTGCACAATTCTGTTTTCTGGAAGCCGTAAGATGTGAAAAAAAAATGAAATTCTTTTCTTCTTCATTGTGCTGGTGATTGGATCAATCTCACGATAGACAGTTTCATTTGGGAGAATCCTCCAGACTCCCTCAACCTGATACTTTTTATTTATTCACGTTCTAATGACTCTTCTTTCCGTTTTGAGGAGCAGATCAGTTTTTTGTTCATTTTTAATTTGGAACCGTGTTTCACAAGCATACAGTAAGTGGCTTCTGGGAGAGTTACAGTTTTATAATGTTGCATCTTAGTAGCTATTGCTAGACATTTTTATTATATGTTGACCAGGTTAGAGATTGTGCCTTTTTCATTTTGTTTGTTCTATTTATCCAAGTTACTTTTTCGTTTAAGTTATGTGTTATAATTTTTCCAAGATACTTAAATTGATGAACTAGGTTAATGCAAATAACTCATGGAAAATCCAGTGGGGGCATTCTTCAGTAACCAACAAACACCTAGTTGGGAACCCTTTTGAACGGTTACATAAATGTGATCTTCCCAGACGCCAATGGAGGATCTTAAATCGGAAACGCACAGGACAAGGCAGATTATGCAGATTATGACTGTGGTATCTCCTTACAGTCAATCCATCACATTGTTGCTGACTGCCCTCTCCGAGCTTTCCATGAAAGGTTGATGGATGTCCATCAGGCATCAGTTGAAGTAGTTGAAAGGGTCACAGATCTTGACTTAGAACTATGAGATTTTATGAACTTGTGTGTGCACATTTTGTTGGTATATATTGTACATATTCATCATATGATAAATACAATAACAGCCATAACATTAACATAGGTTATCAGAAATAAATCCCCACACATCACACACACAATGCATGCGGCTGAATGACCACCATGCCCATGCCCGACAAATGAAACAACAACTTTAGCCAGTGTTGCCAAATTTTGAAATGGGAAAGAACTAAACCCTGCGCTTTAAAACACCAGAATAGCACCAGCTGGACTCTATGTAAACACTAGAAAAACACAATATATATATATATACACGGATTTTCTTTTAACTTGCATTTCTTTCATGAAAAATCTTCCTTTTCACTTTCGGAGCCAGCTACCGCTATTACATCTTTAGAGCAGGAAGGCGAGGTACTGCTGTAGCTCTGCATACTTCCAATTTTGGCCACTATATCCTACAGCCTACTAGCCTACTAGGCAAGGAAGAAACAGCGACCATGAGTTTGAGATAGATTTACAATACTGACTGTGGTTGCGTAAGAGCCTTCGCATGAAACTGGGAAATCCCCTGGCAGCTGGCTAGAAAATGGAGGATAGGCGGATTCTTTGTACAAGTGCACTAGCACTGAACCCTGCATGTTGCGCTTACTTAGCACTTATGCACGAGAATGGAAATTTCAGGAACTTCCCCTGCTGGAGTATTGACCTTGACACGTGTAAGGATGAACTTGGCCTATCTTTATTGATTAACTTTATAAAAATTATTACATGGCTTTCAGGATTTACTTATTAGTCACAGGAGACAATTTCATGGAAAAATCCGGTAAGCACCAGATTTGGCACTAGTTTAAATGAAATAACACCAGTATTTCGCTATGGCGCTATATGAAAATTTCCGGCACCAGATGAACTTCAGAAACACCAGATCTGGTGCTAAAAATACCAAATTGGCAACACTGACTACAGCTAACTCGGTATGACACGTTGTTGTTAGCACCTGGTAAGAAGTAGGGATACGCTACGATGTGTGTCTTCAGTAACTATACTATGTTGATGCAGCCCTCCAGGATTTCCTGTTCTGAACTAATTGTTTCATCTCTACATACTGTAGCTATTACGTCCTACATTCGAGACAATCTGTTATTATAATAATAATAATAACAATAATAATAATAATAATAATAATTATTATTATTATTATTATTGTTGTTATTATTATTGGTATTTTTAGACTACGGTATTTTGATTTATGAAAATAATAGGCCTATGAGTTCTCCTTTTGTCCGTGTGTATGTGTGTGTGACCCTAATAAAAACTAAACGGCTGGAGCGATTTAAATGAAACTCGGTAAGGACAGAGTACTATTTGGTTCAAACCCGACCGTGCTCATCAACTTTTAATACGTCTCATCAATCTATCATGGCGGCTGTGCGAAATATTTCACTGGCATTCAATATCTCTGTAACTCCTACTGATAGCACCCTGAAATTTTGTACGGTGATAGAGATTACAAAGCTACGCTCATTAAGTGTAAAACCAACATGGCGGCCAAGCGAAGTTAGAATTTTTCAATGGCATTTTCTCAAGATTTAATCAACTGAGCGCAGTGAAACTTTGTACGATAAATGTGTTGTTGTTGTTGTTTCCTATGGCTAGCCCGGATTCCAATCCATCAGCTTTCTTGCGTTCCAATAGAGTTGTGTGAGGTTTCCTGAAGTTCTAGCAGTCACATCAAGTTTGTTGCAATGTAGGAGGTGCCCCTTATCCATTTTACTTCCAGGTTCGTGACAAAGTGTGCATTCTTCAGATCTCAGGATGTTGATTCGTTTCAGATGACCTGCTAGGCAGTCGTGGCCAGTGTTAAGTCTGAAGAAGGCTACAGCTTCTCTTCTTGGTGTTAATTTATATTGATCCCATTTCGTACCTGTTTTTGATAGTATTTTTCAAGATCCTTTTTGCTGACATAAAATCATTCTGACTGACAGGTTGTTGTAGTGTGGTACCTTTTTTTGCTAATCTGTCTGCCTCTTCATTTCCTGCTATTCCAACATGAGAAGGGATCCACTGAAATGAGATCTGTTTGTGGAGTCTTTGAAGGGTTTTTATCATACAAAAAATTTCCTTCAGTTCTTTATTTTGGGGCTTGTAATTTGACGAGATGGCTTGGATGGCTGCTTTTGAATCTGTAATGATAACACATTTTTGATATTCAATGTTTCTGCCGAATAACTAATGGAGTGCATGTGAAATTGCTCTTATCTCAGCATCAAAGTTTGTTTTGTTTTGGCCTACTGGGAAGTAGAGTGAGAAGAGAGATGAATGTATTCCTGCTCCAGTTCTATTTTCTTTGTCTTGTGAGCCATCTGTAAATATTTTTAGCCATTGATTAGATGGATATCTTTCTTCTATTGTACAGAGGGCCAGTTGTTTTAGATCTTGTGGTGAAGAGTCTTTCTTGCAGACCTCTTCTAACAAAGTAAGATCTGTAATCACTTGTATATATTCAATGGGGTTGACTGGCATACAGAGTGGTTCAAGTTTTATTTGCAGATTGCTCTTATTGATATATTCTTTGGCGAGACTTAAGGGATCCTTTTGTGTTTTAAGATTGGGGCTAGAAACTGGTTTTTTGATCCATGTCATTTGAGGTAGTCTTTGTATACTGAGATATGCATTGGCTGTTTGATGTCTCATCTCTTCTTCTATTGGTGAGTTGTGGGTATACAATTGCAAGGCGGTTATAGGTGTGGTTTTTATTGCACCTGTTATGATTCGTAGGACATTATTCTGACACCTCTCGAGGCGATCAATGTTTGACTGGGGTGCTGTAGAGAGTACTTCACTGCCATATTTTATGATAGGTTTGATGTAAGTATTGTAGGTTTTGTTGAGTGTGTCTTGAGTGCTCCCCCAAGTAGCTCCTGCTAGTCTCTTCAGTAATTTCATCCGTTTGCTTACCTTATCCTCCACATGTTTTATGTGTTTGGTCCAGTTCAGCTTCTTGTCCATGATGATACCTAAGTACTTTGTACTTTCACTTTTTGGAAGGTCTTGATTACTAAATTTGAGATAAAAGTTGGATTGTGGTGTCTCAGGGAGAAAAACTGGTATACTGTTTTGGAAGTATTGATTTCCATATTATTGTTTTCAGTCCAGTTTTTGAGTTTTATAAGTGCCTGGTTCATTCTGTGTTCAAGGAGTATTTGCTGATTTGGGTTGTTACGTGCTGTGGTCCAAATGATAACAACGTCTGCAAACATGCTGATATTCACATTACCTACTTTCTTTATTGTTTTTGGAAGATCGTTGATGTACACATTGAATAAAGTTGTGCTTGATACAGCTCCTTGTGGAAGGCCTAGTTTTGATTGCTTGCAACCTGAAGTTTTGTTGTTGTAACGAACATTGATCATTCTTTGTGAAAGGAATCTTGAAAACCAGTTTAACATACATCCATTCACCTTGAAGTTGATAAGTTTTAGCAGCATGTTTCGCCATACAGTATCATAGGCTCCTTTAAAATCGATGAAAACTGCAAGAACACTTTCCCTTTTGTTAAAGGCTTCTTTAACAGCTTGTGTAAATCTCATTATTTGGTGGGAGGGGGACCTGTTATGTCTAAACCCTGCTTGTTCTTCTGATAGAAGAGATTTTGTTTCCAAGTACCAATTGAGTCTATTTGTAATCATCTTTTCTAGAATTTTTACCAGAATGGAGGTAAGTGTTATAGGTCGGTACGAGGGGACTTGGTTTTTTGGCTTGCCTGGTTTTAAGATTGGAATGATGGTTGCTTTAGTCCAGTCTTTAGGTAGGTTATCATTTGATGTCCAAAATTTGTTGAATATGTGTAGCAGTATGTTTAGAGCAGATGGACCTAGATTTTTTATGAATTCTGGGAATATATCATCTGGTCCTGGTTGTTTTCTGACTTGTGTGTTCTTTATTGCTAATGTTAACTCTTCCATTGAAAATTTATTGTTAAAGATATCATCTGCATTATTATTCATGAATTTTTTGACTATTTTTTTGAGAGTCTTGTCTTCTTTCATTTTCTGTTTTGATAGTCTAATTGAAGTGAAATGTTTACAGAAGTGGTTTGCTATTTTATGACAGTCTGTAATTTCCTTATCATTTATCATAATAGGATTCAAAGGAGTGACTA
This sequence comes from Meconema thalassinum, assembly GCA_946902985.2. NCBI lineage: Eukaryota > Metazoa > Arthropoda > Insecta > Orthoptera > Tettigoniidae > Meconema > Meconema thalassinum. Next base: position 748,098,038 of record OX336388.2, read on the forward strand.
CGTGTTTGTTGTTTAGAGAATTGATAAGTTTGTGAGCTTTATTGCTGTCTGTCCTATAGTCAACTGTTGTTAAAAATGTGTTCCAAGATTCTCTTTTTTATACTGTTATTGTTAATGTTTATACAAGATTTAATGTACTGGCATATGATTCAATTCAATTGTTATCATAACAAAAAGATGGTGACTGTGAGAAAAATAAAAATTACTGTTTTATTTTTTGTTTTTGGGCAACTCTTCGAAATTGGCAAATGTCATTGAAATACAAAGAAAAAAGAAAGAAACAATAAAAGAAAGACCTTTTTAATTTAAAATTTGTATTTCTCTTTTATTTTTATTATTATATTTGTGTGTGTAATTTTAATTCATTATATAGACTACATTTATTTATATTTCTTGTATTGTCATCTAAATTTTTAATTTCATTGAGAATAATTGTAAAATCACTGTGTTACGAAGGTCAGATAGATTAATCTATTTCTTCCCACACTTGTCTTGATAACTGCGCATTTCACAGACAATGTCCGCAGGTCCGTACTGCCAGAACGCAGGCGTGCCAGCAATGCTACAAACATTGTAATTGAATTAGCAACGGCAAGCCAAGAGCACTTGAGTAGGATATTTATCTGTGAGGATCGTATTGATTGTGAGATGGTGGCAGGTATAATGTAGCTGACCCGGTTTCGTGAGCTGTGTTCTATAGGGCGTGAAACAACCCCAGTATCCAGGGTGCCATAAAAATGCTCAAGGAACCTAACGCTCTACCTTTTTATATCTTACTGTCTCGACTTAGATTAATATTCCCAAATCCCCTAGGTTCAACGCTGGGGCGTGTTCCACGTACTACATAACCGAACACAAGAAACTCCCCAACTTTGCTGGTTAGATGCCAACCAGAGTTCTCATAGTGTTTCGGTAGGAGATGAACTTATTTTAATTGTATCCAAGTCTCCAAGTGGAATTGTTTCTTGGGATTATTCTTCCGCAGGGAATAGTTCTTGGAATTGGTCCCAAGGAAAGCAGTATGTCGAGGAAACCTTTATTAAACGGTGTAGATTTGGTTCTATCCTATCCTAGTTTTTGGGCATATTTCATAGTTTTTAGGTCATATTTCATAGTTTTCAAGGCATATTTCATAGTTTTCAAGGTATATTTCATAGTTTTCAAGGCATATTTCATAGTTTTAGGTCATATTTCACAGTTTTGGGGACATATTTCCTAGTTTTCAGGGCATATTTCATAGTTTTGAGGTCATTTTTCATAGATTTAGGCCATATTTCATAGTTATTACCGAACGTCAGGTGAAGTCCTCTGCGCAATTCCTCTCACTCTCTGTCCCTTCTTGTGTTTCCGGCGAAACTCTAGGTTGTCTTCCCTCAATCTATTACAGTATATAGGCTACTGTAGGCCTACTTTTAAAATCATTTCCTTGCACCTTTTACTCAACTTCTCTCCACTTCTATTACCTTTGAAGTATTTTATTGGTAATTCAAGCTTGACAGCTCCAGTTTGAACTCGTTGTCCACTTGAGGAAACCATGTTGAACATTGTGAAATCGTTACATTGTTGCCAAACTTTCAGCCTGATTCACCATAAAAACGAATTACTCGGGTGCCCTTTAGCCGTTCAAACGAAGTTTATACACAACAAAATGTTATATGATAAAAAAATGCATACTGCATTCCTATGCCGATCGTTACAAATACTACTAGAAACTATATTCACACACACAATTCGTCACATGAAAAGTAAAGTTGGTAAAGCTCCCAATTAACGTGAAAATAAAAAGTTTATTCATACATTTTTACAAAGGAAATTCTGAAACAAAATCTAGCCAGCTTATGGAAACATAGCAACATGTGCTGAAAATTCTTGTATGCCAGAAATAATCAGAAAATGTGGGAATTATTTCCTGGCGCGTTTAGTCTCTTCACAGACCAAAACATTAAAGAGACCGCATAGGTCTTGAGGTGGCTAGAGGTATAGAGCCCTGCTTGGATAAACAAAACGTTATCCGCATCCGTCCTACATCCGAACGACTGTTATCCGCTCCCGCTCCGCATCCGCTTGACTGTTATCCGCTCCCGCTCCGCATCCGCTCGACTGTTATCCGCATCCGCCCTGCATCCACACGACTGTTATCCGCTCCCGCTCCGCATCCGCACGACTGTTATCCGCATCCGCCCTGCATCCACACGACTTTTATCCGCATCCACCCCTCATCCACACGACTTTTATCCGCATCCGCTCTGCATCCGCACGACTGTTGTCCGCATCCACCCCTCATCCACACGACTTTTATCCGTATCCGCTGACATTACAATTATATTTTCAATGTGTTAGATGAAGTATTTAAGCAACACATTTAGATATTTGAGGAATCATTCGTTCCCCTAGGCTGTGCGAATTGCAAGACAATGTTGACTGAGTTGTGCCCCTCTGAGTAACGGCAAGTGAAAAAGCGGGTGGCTAATTATAGCACTTACTTAGTCGTCGGATGTCCGGCTCCGTGGCGAAATGGTTAGCGCGCTAGGCTTTGGCCCGAAGTGCCCTGGGTTCGATTCCCAGCCGAGCCATCGGGGATTTTAATCTCCTGGGGTTAATTCCCGTGGCTCGGGGACTGGGTGTGTGTGATTTCTTCATCCACACTTCATCCTCATTACAAGGCGCAGGTCGCCCACGGGCGTCAACTAGAAAGACCTGCACTCGGCCTCTCCGATCATCATTATTATAGTCGTCGGATATACCCACACAGGCAAGCGCAGATATAAAGGATTTTTTAAAATCAGTCACCACTAATTGAGGGTATTTCCATGATTGGCTTCTCTCACTTCTCTATTATTCTTATACAATCCAAGCGAAAGCAAATAGGGAAATAACAAAACGCAGATGTTAGTAAAATACTACATTATGCAACGAGCCTATAATGGCAATAATTAAGACACGAGTATGTTTATAAAACGAGCGTATGCGAGTTTTATCATTTCCATACGAGTGTCTTAATTACCACTATAGGCGAGTTGCATACGACTGTTTATGTTCGACGATAATTATTATTACTATTTTATGTTCGAACATAAATATTCTTAAATATCTGTCGAGATTTCACGAGTTTTATGTACTGAACAGAGCGCATTAGACGCAGAGAATGCCTTGTATTTGACCATGGCCTCCTCGATTACCCTACTATGACACTAGGCAACGCAGTGAAATTTAAATTAGAAGGCCTTGGAATTCAGCGCAGGTGCGATGATATCCTTATTTAATTGGTCAAACAACTGTTTCTTGAGCTGTGATTGGTAGGAGAAACGGTTTCATAATGAAAAATAATGTTATAATGACCATCATTATGTTAGACTACAGTTTTCTGACATATAATAGTCGGAGTCGAACATAAAGTTTTTTTTTTAAATAAGTCAACAATTACTGAGGGTATTTCCATGAATGGCTTCTCTCACGTCTCTATTATTCTCATACAAACCAAGAGAAAGCAAATAGGGAAATAACGAGAAACGCGAAAGGTGCAGATCTTAGTAAAAACTAAAATTATTAAAATAAAACAAAACCTTCTCAACATTGTATTCTAAAAACTATCCGCAAATATACTCAAAACATTATCCGCAGCTTATCCGCTATCCACACAGTCATACAAACTATATCTGCATGGCGCGGGGCTTTACCTATGACTTGTTATGCATGAGTTCATAGACTTGAGACTCAGAATAAAGGGTCAGTTTTATATCTCGACCCACTTGGAAGTATTTCGATCATAGCCAGACTCTTGAGACGAGTAGGCTCGAACACGACCGTCGTTCGCCTATGGCCCTATGTCATGGTTTTCCGTCGTTCCCATTTCTCATCTTCAACTCAGGGTAGATTGGATCGTGGCCTTCCAACTCCTTACGCTACCTGGTTTCGTTCATCATTTCATCTCTTATTAACTCGGACGAGGTTGGCATCGGGGAGGTTGTTTAGTTGTTGTTGTTGTTTTAAAAGGCGAAACAGGGAGATCATCTTCCCCTGCATCAGTGAGTCATGCGGCTGTACATTATTTGGTTCACGTTGATCCGCCTCATCACAGTCTCTGCCGATATGGGAATGTTATAGGACGTAAATATGTCATTATTATTATTATTATTTTCATTAATTCGCCCTTAAGGACAGTGTTAAAACACAATAAATGCTTGTGATTTTTTGTCCTTTTCTTCTTTCTTACCAAAAACTTGTCATATATTCACTATGTTTCCTCTTATTCTGTCCATTTATTTCCTGTTTAATTTTTCTCTCTTTGGGCAATTGCTCAAAATTTCTGTTGTCTGATTTTTCTCACTATATTTTACTGTCTACCATGTTTCCTGTAGAGATGTTTAGTTTCTTGAGGTCTTCCACGGTTTCTTCTACCCAATTGGCTTTCAGTGTAGGGCCTACTATTCATAACTATAGACCAGCGCCATCCAGACAGCGCTCCCGGAGCGCTTCGTTGGAAGGTAGTTTCAGAAGTGGTGGGAGGAGCTTGGCTGGCTGAGCGCGCGGAAATGTGCAGCCAATCCATCAGTCGCTAGTCAAGTCCAATGCGCTTTGTTGACAGCGTGTAAATAAATCAGTTTCGCAGTGGTCATGACTGAACAGCATACACAAACAGGAGTGGTGAAGCAGCAGTCTTTAAAGCAGAATGGGAAATTTCATTTTTCTGTACAGCTTATAAAGGGCATGCCAAATGTTTAGTGTGCAACAGAGATGTAATGTGTTAAAAAGAACACAATTTGTTTGTTGAATTTTCCTCTGTAATATGTTCACATATCAGTTTGGAATAAATCACAATATTCTTTACTTAAACTTGTGTTCGTTTCCTGCACATTCCATACATCAGAGTACCATTCGATTGGTATATGCGGTATATTTGTTATGGCAAAAACAGCCCTATTAATATGTCAACAATCCCACAAGAGCCGTCGGCCGCACGACTATACGTACCGGTATGTATCTAGTCAGCGTGGTCCGAACCTCGTCCGTCTCCTCGATGCCACAGTGTAGTGGTGGTAGGGGAAGGAGCGCTAGTGTTACTGCCCAGTGCTCCCCGAGCGCGGCCGCGGCCCCATAGCGCAATGACTGAATGGCCCTGCTATAGACTATCAAAAATCTTCTTGATCAGTCTGTCTTCATTCATGCTATGTAGGCCTGTGTATTCATAAAATGTTGCCCCTCTTCTTCTGACGTTGTTTGTAATTGTCTCTGTATGTTTGTATTGTGCTATTGTCGGTCTCTATATCCATATTCCCTCTTTCTAAACTGGCCCGTAGATCTTTCTCAGTATTTTTCTCTCTTGATTTTCTAGTTCCTTGATTTTTGTTCTTCCTTTGATTGCAGTCGTTTCTGAAGCGTTTAAGGCTTCTGGTATGACTACTATATTATAATGTCGTAGTTAGGCATTGATGGAAATACTTATTTTGTTGCAGTGGTTCCTTGTAAGACTGTATTATTATTGTCACTCATATGTTCACCATATTGTTGGGTACAATTCACCATTTCATCGGCATTTGTGGCAAGATGGAGTGGAGTTCTCTAAACTGGTAGGTTGAGGAACGAACGAACTATGGAGCAGGTCTCTTAAATAACTACTTGGTATGCAGATTATGATGGAGCACCAATTTATCGAGGTTGGTCTTCAGCGACTTCGGTATGCTCGCTGAAGAAGAGATTATGATTGGCAATACAGTGACAAATTCCTGTCCCCACATATGTCGGATCTCTTCTGCCAGAGGCAAGTATTTCGTCACTTTCTCAGTATAACTGTGTTGGATAGCCTATGCGAGTTAGGGACTGCGATGTCGATTAGGAAAGAGTTTTCGTTTGCACTTTATCAATAAGAGTAATGTCTGGCCCCTTGGCTGATATAGGTCTATCTGTGATCACTGACCTGTCCCCGAGTAGCTTATTATTATTATTATTATTATTATTATTATTATTATTATTATTATTATTATTATTGCGAGTATCATTGCCTATCGCGTGATCTGTATGCCACACTGTGAGCTGGTATGAAGGCAGGTTACAGCTCATGTAATAAGATACGGAATTTATTATTCCCCCGAGCAAGGCTCTACTCTCGCCCTAGGAATATATCTCCTCGTGGTATGTGTTACCGCGACCGATATCTGTAATTTATAGAGCAGTGCTCTTACAAAGTTTCCATAATGGAACTATAAAATGCTCAGCAAGATCCTCCTTCTTGCGACTCGCGATGATACCTTTATTAAATCTATCAGTTTTCAAATCCTACCTCTTTGTTTTCTTACTCTCCTTTTTGTTTCAGTTCGGGGATAAGGAGCTACAGGGTTTTTCAAAAAGAAGGAACAGATTTCAAACATGTATTTCTTCTAAACTACAAAAGATAGAAACACAATTCCAACGTTCCTGGAAAGAGAAAAGTTCAATTTTTACTTTCTTTATGCATTCAATACGAGCACCATGTGTTACACGACAAATATCAAAACGGTGGCTCATTTCTTGCCACACACGAATCAGCTGGTCTCTAGTTAACGAATTCACAGTTTAAACAATTCGATGTCGCAGACTTTCAACAGTTTCAAGCATAAGGAGGATAAAAAACTGTCTTTTACGTAACCCCACAGATACATATCACACGGAGTAAGGTCTGAAGACATGGGAGGCCACTGGCCCTCTTTCAATCCAACGTCCTGGAATGGTGTCATTCAGGTAACGTCGGACGCGGAATAACCAGTTTCGAAGCATGTCTAGATAGGTTAGTCCTGACACAGTTTTCTCCATGAAGAAGATAGGTCTATAAACTTTGTTTACAGATATGGCACAGAATTCGGTGAATCTCGTTCATGTTCAATAATTGCCATAGGATTTTCACTTGCCCAATTCTAACGTTATAGCGATTAACTGTACCGGAAAGGTGAAAAGTGGATTCACCAGAAAATATAAATCATTCACATTTTACACTTTTGTCTGTCCAGGAACGTCGTAATTATGGTTCTACCTTTGTAGATTGGACGAAATAAATGTTTGAAATCTGTTCCTTTTTGTTTTGAAAAACCCTGTATTTCTACCCCTTATCAATCCCGAGGTGAGATTAGTGAATTATGGTTTTTGTGACCAGATGCCCTTTCTGGCGTTAACCTAATGAGGGTAGTTATTGAGACTAGGAATTGGAAGGAATTGGCCGTTACCGATTAGATGTTGTTGATTCATTTAAGGGGCGTGGATACCGAGGTCATTTAGCCTTGTGTGCTGTGTATTTTTGAAATACGTTCGAACATGCTTAGGGTCAAGAAAAATATTCTTGTTGATAATTCATTTTAGAGACTTGGGACATCTTGGTCATTAGACCCGTGTAGTGGTGATGCGTGTTGAACTTACGCTGATAACCTGTATTTCTGTGATGACTGTAATAGTATGTGTAACTGTATTAAGGATGGGGTAGGTGCCCCGGAACTTGAGGTAAGGTACTATCCCTGCCTTTACCTGGATGGAGTGTGAAAATTCCCGGTGAAAAACACATTGAGTAGCCACTATAAGTGCCAGGATTCAAACCTCCTACCTCCGGACTTGCCGCAACTTGCCACGCGGCCATGGTTCCCGATTAATTGAGTCGCGGGTTCAAAAAAAGAAAACAAACAAGAGGGAGGAACGTACGAAGAAAGCTCTAAAAGTGACCTATAAAACTTAATAACATTGATAGGCGGATTTTGTTGTTTCTTTACAGTGTTATCAAAATCTTGGTTTGTTCATTTTTATAAGATGGGTTCAGGGTTTTTTGTGATTCATTAAACCATATGGAAAACATATAATCTGGAATGAACTCAGCTACAGCGACCTTCAAACTATAGAAAGTGTAAAAGCAAGGTTCCTAAAAGCCGCATTAGGAATTTCGAAATTTGCTCCATCTAAATTTGCAAATGAGTTAGCGCACGAAACTTTCCTTTGGAAGACCTAAGCAAATAAACTCTTACTTCCAGCTACCCGACAAGAATCATAAGTAAAGCAAAATAGACAACAGAAGAGGATTTTACACAACTGACGCGATGCTCAACCGGAATTGGACTGGACCAAACGTCACGATACGCAACGAAGTGATGAAACTGGCGATACATGGATGTCATCATAAACTTTGCAACAGAACAGACTTTCACGACCCTTTACCAGACTGCGTATGCAAATTGTGGAACATATCGTGCTCATGATACCATTTTGGTGAATGTTCCAAAAGAAAGAAAATCACTGTTGGTGAACATCAGAGGTCAAGACTAATTTACAATGTTTTAATAGTAATCGTGCCATTGTTATCTATAGAAATTCAGTTGTATTTTATGGTCATTGGCTGCATTAAACTATTATTATTAAACTATTAAACTACACTTCAGTGAAAAGTGAAAACTATAGTTAGTGAACGTTATCGTGTTGGAATCCAATTTAAAGTGTTGCAGTTGTAAATTTCTTATAGTTAGTGAGTTCTGTCGGACCATAAGAAGCGAGGAAAGTCTACTCTCTCAACACTCGCTGCCTCATTTTACGAAGAGACTCTGAGAGAGGAGTCGATGTACTTGGTGCTTGTATTAATACATTAATTTACTGTTGTAAAGGAAAGAAAATCAGATTGAAGCCGGCACGGAGGCATCATAGCAGACATTATCAGAGAAATTAGATTTCGATAACTAAAATACCCTGGTCCGATGTTTCAGATCACATGATTTTTTTTTTTTATCGCTTTTCCTCTAAGCCAGGCGTTCTCAACTCTTTTGAGACTGTGATTAGCTGATTACCCCCGAAGTGCCATACCAAGTACCTGAGAACCGTGAAATCAAATATAATAATAATAATAATAATAATAATAATAATAATAATAATAATAATAATAATAATAATAATAATAATAATGATGGCGTAGAGATGTGGCGACCCCATCGCCCAGTGGGTGACCACTGCAATCAGCCACCCGAGTATTGGCGGGAAAAACATACCTTTTTCGAGTAGGAGGAAATTCCTGCTCTTAGCCGGAAGACATCATGAGGCCCTCCAAGGCTCACAACCTTGGTAGTATTTTGGTCAGTGCGAAATATCACTGACCCCAATCTACAGTTTTTCAACTGTTCAAAGCATGGAGAAAAATTCAGCAGAAGCTACTACCCCAGGTGGTAACCAATCCTCCTTCACCTTGAGTGAAGCATGCAGGCCTTCGGATTCTGGGGAGCCTGCGCAGACATGCGTGGAGGTATCGGAGACTCCAGGAAAGATCAGACACAAACGCCGGAATTTTTTTGCTACTTTCAACGCAAACTCACTTCTTAAGACCGGCAAACTCAAACAGGTTACTGATGTCTTGTCCCGATATCAAATATTGATCGCTGCAATTCAGGAAACAAGATTCACGGATGAACAGTGCTTCGAGTCACAAGGCTATAGAATCTTCAAAGGCAAGACCGGTAAACGTGTAGTAAAAACCATCCCACACTTAGGCACAGGATCTATTGTCAACAGGAAGATTTTGGGTTCGATTGTGGACTTCACATCCCCTAACAGCCGAGTCTCTACTCTTTCTTTTCGGTGTACAAACAGAGTTTACACAATGGTGAACGTACATGCGCCAATCAATCAGGCGAATAAGAAGGACCCGGAAGGAACAGACGCATTCTGGGAGGAGCTAGAATATATCCTCTCAAAGGTACCTGACAAACATACCATCATTCTGCTAGGGGATGTCAATGCCCCTGCTTGGCAAAGAACGAAAATATCAGAAGATTATTGGAAACTACCCAGCTCACAGGAGAACTAATCGTAATGGAGAGAGGCTTGTGGAGTTATGCAGAGCATTCAGTCTGGTCCTGAAGTCAACGGCGTTCAAACACCTACCCAGAAAACAGAAGACCTGGATTTCTCCAAACTCCAACCTTGGTGAATTCCAAATTGATCATGTCGCCATTGCACGGAAAGCGCAACGAGAGATCCAGAACGTAAAGGTTCTGAGAAGTGGCAACTTAGACTCGGATCACTACCTATCGCACATCAAAGTTAGACTAATTCCAAGAAATAACAAGAAGATTACTCCAAGAAAAACTGATAAGTTTGACAGAGACAAGCTAAGGAGCAACCAAGAATTCACCCACAAGTTGGAAACTTTAAATCCAGAGAATTGGGAACAATTACAAGAGGCTATAGTCGGAACAGCAAAGGAGACTGTCCCACTCACAAAATCAAGAAAGCATCTTTGGTGGGATCATGAGTGTGATACAGCAGTTCAGCTAAGACAGGTTGCGTGGCAGAAATGGAATTGCCACAAAAATGAAGAAAACAGGGTCAACTTCCTAAACGCGAGAAAATCTGCATCAAAAACAATCCGTGGCGTGAAACGAATGTTTAATAAGGAGCAGTTGGTACAGATTAAGCAAGACTTCCAGAAAAATAACACACGTAACTTCTATAAAACCTTCAAGCACAGTCTGAACAAATAAAAATAAAAAAATCTACAGTTTAAAGATTCCAACGGGAAATTAGCTCACAATGATAAAGATAATTGTCAGATTCTAGCAAGTTATTTTGAAAACCTCCTCAACTGTGAGGCTCCTGAGACCCCTTTCGTTTATGAAATAAATCCAAACATCCACCCTGATCCCCCCCCCACGAAGGCTGAAATCACGAAGATCATCCAAGAGTGAAGGACAACAAGGCACCGGGTGAAGATTTGATAATTGCTGAATTGTGGAAACATGCAGGAGAAAAAGCAGTCGACAAGCTTGTTGCAATTATTCAAGAGATCTGGGAGAGCTATAAACTCCCAAGTGGATGGACCTCTGCCGTAATTCATCCACTACATAAAAAAGGGGAGAAAACCGTTGTGAACAATTACCGTGGCATCTCTCTTCAATCAATAACTTACAAGATCCTCTCAAAAGCTCTACAGAATAGGTCGGAACAACAAATCGATCCACAACTGGGGGAATACCAAGGGGGTTTCAGAAAGGGACGATCATGTGCTGAGCAGATTATGAATCTGAAGTCCATCCTTTCATATCTGAAACTCAGGAATAGGGAATTCGTGATGACCTTTGTTGATTTTATGAAAGCGTACGACTCAATTGATCGAACCACCCTATTGCAAATCCTTGAAGAGTTTGGCTTAGATAACAAGACACAATCAATTATCCAGCATACCCTGACCAACACCACCTCCAAAGTGAAGTTCAGAGGAGAGATGTCTGATGCCTTTGAAATCAGGACAGGAGTGAGGCAAGGAGACGGGCTATCACCGCTTCTCTTCAATTGTGTTTTGGAAAAGGTCATCCGAGAATGGCGGAAGGAAATGAAAAATTCAAGGGTAGAAAATGGCGTAAGGCTAGGGTACAAGTATATGAATCTTACAATCACTGTCTAGCCTTTGCAGATGATCTAGTGATCTTTTCAGATTCCATTGATATGGCAGAAGAACAACTTAACCAGCTGAAAAATCAAGCACTGAAGGCTAGGCTTCAAATCTCCTTTGAGAAGACACAATTCATGACAAACATAAAATCAGCGCCCAGGGAACTGGAGGTCGGACTAGGAAAAGTTCTGAAGGCAGAAAAGTTTAAATACCTCGGTGAATGGATAGAGCCTAACCTATCAGAGAAGGAAGCCTTCATGTCACGCATTAATAAAATGGAAATCGCATACAACCTAAGGACATCTACAATAAGAGATCGATATCCTTAAACGCCAAAATTAGACATTACTGTATTGTTATTCGACCAGAGGCTCTGTATGCGGCTGAGACTCTAATAATGATCAAGAAAGGTCTAATGGAAAAACTAGAGGCTAAAGAAAGGAAGATTCTGAGGAAAATCCTGGGTCCCATCAAAGAAAACAGCGAGTAGAGAAGGCGTCACAACCACGAATTGTACAAGCACGTGGAGAAGATCAGTGACACGATTCGAAAAAGAAGGATTGCCTTTTATAGCCACGTGACACGAATGAGCCCAGGCAGGATATCAAAACGGATATTGACGTACTTTCAAGATAAGAAAACCAAAGGGGCATGGTTTACGGAAGTTGAGAAAGATCTACGTGAAATGGAAATTTCCCCTAAAGATATCCAGGAGCGTGTTCCACTTCAGGAAAAACTACGTACGCACAAAGGTTTCCAGGAAAATCCGAAGCTGAAGACAGGGAAGGCGTGGCCCCAAGAGAGAAAAGAACAACACCGGAGACGAATGAGGGAACACTGGGCGGTAGTTAGAGCTCGGAAGAAGAGACAGTTGAACTGACGTGGTCCCTAGTTGGCCGAATCGATGAAAGAATAATAATAATAATAATAATAATAATGCAACAAGCATGTGCCTCTCTTTCATTCTCCTATCTCACTCTCTATTCCTCCTTATGAAGTGCTGAAATAGCTTGGGATTCACCACTCACCACACATGCTGCAACTGTTTGCAGATAAGGTACATTTACGTGAGGACAGTCGAATCGAATCAGCATCTTTCGTGTTACTCATAAACCAAGGATGCCCAATTATTTTTGCTGTACATTAAATCTATTATTTCATAAAATGATAGAAATTCTGACCGTCAAAACTAGTAATGAAAACACTATTACTCCGGTTCATGCAACAGAATTTAATTTGAAGAATGGATCTCAGGGGAGCTAATGTTCGCGAGCACCTTTTGGCTTATATTTTATTGATGTGTAACATCTTTCCACTTGGTTGCTGGATATTTTTGTGGGAGTGATTTTGAAAAATGGGACGGAAGTGGATCGGACGGAAGTGTGTAAGACGCACTGCCAGCTAGATCGCATCCCTCCTGGCTGCTGGGCAGAATGTTTGGAACAGTTACTCACGTAACCCTCAAGAGGGCAGCACTATCAGATAAAAATCGAGAAGGCTGTGGATGTCCATGTGTGCGGTATCTTTGATTTTCGATTCACTTTTTTTATTGGTTATGTTCCTTGCTGAAATAGGGATTGTTATTAAAACGAGCATACAATAGCCTCTCCTTTGAACCAAATATAGAGTTTTATTTTTGTTATCTGTGGAGAGAGCTTGTCCACTTAATTAGTGGGCAGCAACAGACTTTACAATTCATCTCAATTTCATAGTAGGGTAACATGTCAGATGTTACACATCATATGCGACTACTGTAAGGCTCGTATCTTTTATTTTAAGAGCACCATATTGAGAGCGCCTGCTCTAAACCATTTATTTATTTAGCGTATGGCTTTAGAGATACAATATGTAATATTCCACAGAATAAATATTATACACAATAGCATACATATCCTTCCAAACATCTCTTTTGAATTTCCCCTTTTTCAACAACTGACAAAGTATTCCAAGTTATGCTAGTAATTTGGTTTTACACATTTTAAAGCAACAAAACAAACACATATTGCTTAAATTTATATTTAAAGATCATTAATTCACACAAGGGCACTCCAATAAGTATCACCTCCAACTTGAAGTTTTGGAGTTTTGCTGCTTTAAAAGGTCAAACAGAAGCAGCTATTTAAATTGATAAAATTCTGACGGCGTTGTTACTGGCGGTTATATTCCTTGTTCATTGTTGTATCTTGACCGGGAGAGAGATATGTCCGGTCGCCTATAAGCCATGAAATGATGCAGCAACAACTACCAGAACAACTTACTACTGGCAAATATTGTCGGTAGCCAAGCCGTTATGAAGCCGCTGTAGAGTTTCCTTCGGAGATGGCCTGGCAGAGGAAATCTTGTTGGGTGATGAGCTCTATCTATCTCACTTCCCGTTCAAATTAACGGTAATGAGGGAATCAGTGTGAAGGCCAGAGGGAGGCGTGCCAATTACATCAGTAATTAGGGCGGCCATTGGAGGTGCAGGGCCGCTCCTGATCGAGCATTTCTTTGTGTGTGTTCTACGAGTAATGGTATTTGCATTGATACACCCTCTTGGAAATTCAAGTGGAAGATATCCCATACGGGTGATCCAGCTTTTCTTTGTGTGATTGCAAATGTAAGAAGATAGGGTACTCATATCCAGAGATCTAGCATTTATTTTTGTGTGTTCTAATGGTGTCTGCATTGAATCCTCATGGAAGTTTTACTTTTATCATTTTAAATGATCTTGTCGACTTCGTCGTTACGCTGGGGTCTGGCGTTTCGTTACGGTGACGGGACGAAATGTACCGAGAATGCACTGAGGTGTGTGACGTCATAATACTGCTTGAGCTTCCTCCTTTCCCCGCTCGCTCCAGTGAGCGTGACGTCATCCAGCCAGCTACCTCCTTTGACCTTGGTTTGTACTTGCTAACGGATTTTGAGTTCACGCAGCATTCGTAGAATTTGTAGATTTAAAATGATATAGAGTCTAGTCTTTCAGACTGACTATCAGTCTTTTTTATATCCTCTTTGCTACGTCCATTACTGGTTATTTTGCTTCCTACTTCATTTTTAGCTTTTCACCTTCCAATGTGTCGACAATAGGGGTTTCTGATTTATTTCGGCTGCATTGCATTATTTTGTTTTACATTTATTATTTTCATCATGGATTCTGTGCCAAATAAAAACTGTATTCAAATCCTCTGGTGAATCGGCTAAGATGTCAATGTCATCAGTAAATCTCAGGGGTTATCTTACTGTCTCGGCTGTATTTATTTACTTATTTATTTATTTATTTATTTATTTACTTATTCATTTATTTATTTATCTATGTATCTGTTTATTTACTAATTTATTCATTTATTTATTATTATTTTTAACAACAAAAAAGCGCACGAATGTGCATATCATAGAATTACACTAGTTTAGTCCTTGCCATAATCGCACAGTGATTTCTGGTTATTTTTACATCGTGTGATGTGATGTACGTCACAGAACTGGTCACATAGCGAGAGTTCATTTGGAGCGTGATAGGATATGTTTTTACATATTTTATGGTAGTACCCATGCGCTGCTAACTTTATCACCACATGTCTTAGTTTCTGATTGGCGTTGGTCCAGTTCCAGTTGATCATGGCATCCATGCTGTAAAATTCTAGCGGGATGTCTTCCCTCTGCTAGGTGCGCTTCAGCTTTTGTTGATGATGGAAGCTGTAATTTTGTCCTTATTTCTTCGACGAGGAAGGGTTCCCGTGCTAATTCATATGTTAGGCGGGAGCGCGCGTATTTTGAGATGCCCATTAAGGTTTTCAGGAATTGGGCTTTAACTCTTTCAATGGTGGGCAGATCAATCTTCGTTAGCCGGTCCCATATCAAGTGGATCCCGTAAGTGAGAATTGGTAGGATCTTTGCGACAAATAGATGCACAGCTGTTTTTAAAGATAGCTTCTGTAGATAAATAATGTTGTACATGGCTTTCATGCAAGCCACTGCTCTGTCTTGGATGTGTAATCTGAATGTCCCGGTAGTCTGTAAAGTGATTCCACGGTATTTAACTGCTTTTAATATTTCACTTTGTCCTCTTCACATTGCAAGTTGTCGTCTGCTGCTGTACGCCCACCTTTCCGAAAAACCACCTGTTGGGTTTTTATCTATTTATTTATCCCTTTTCTTTTATTTACTTATCTACTTATTTATTTATTTATTTGTTTGTTTGTTTATTTATTTGTTTATTTATTTATTTATTTATATTTATTTGTTTGTTTATTTGTTTATTTATTTATTTATTTATTTGTTTATTTATTTATTTATTTGTTTGTTTGTTTGTTTGTTTATTTGTTTATTTATTTATTTATATTTATTTATTTGTTTGTTTATTTGTTTATTTATTTGTTTATTTATTTATTTATTTATTTATATTTATTTATTTATTTAATTATTTATTTATTTATTTATTTATTTATTTATTTATTTATTTATTTATTTATTTATTGCCGGGAGTCTCCAAGGATATGTTCGTCTCGCCAGAGTTTGTAGCTGCCTCTATGCGCACACCCATGGTGTGAGCTATAAGTACCGTCGCGTGTGGATGAGATGGAATGAATGAAGATGAATGAGCAAGTGCAATGTCAAGTTGTTCCAACTTTGGCTACCAGATGCCACTGACACCTAGCAACGAACGTTGGAACTTGTGTGAGCGTTTTTAACGAAATATAACCTACAAATTTGGCTACACACGACCAATTGGGTAGTGGTACGTTCTTTCTCATGGCCGGCCCCATGGTGTTGGGGTAGCGCGCCTGCCTCTCACCCGGAGGCCCCGGGTTTGATTCCCGACTCCGTCAGGGATTGACGTGAGGGGGCTGGAACGGGGTGCACTTAGCCTCGTGAGGACAATTGAGTAGCTGTCTGACAGTGAGGCAGCGCCCCGATCACGAAAACCAAGATTAACGGCCGAGGGGACCCGATGCGCTGATCACGCGTCACCCCAAAATCTGCAGGCCAAATGGCTGGGCTGCGGTCGCTTGGTAGACCTAGACCCTTCACGGGCTGTAGTGCCAGGGGTTATATAGGTTCTTTCTCATGTCATAAACCTATGACGTGGGCCCACCGACTTTACTTCCCCTCCAAAGGAAGGCAAACTGAAGGATTTTAACCCTCTTAAAATATCCGACGCCTTCAGCCGGGTTTGAACCGGTGATCTTGGGTATAGCAGCTCAGCATTCATTTAAAGGCTATGTCACATTGTGGTCATTTGGCCCCGTGTGTGGAATTTGTCTCAGAACCTGTGTTATTGTAGTGTTTGTAGTGGTGCGTGTATTTTTAATAGAGGCTAGGATTGGGACGGAGGCCGCCGAGGCTTAGTGAGGAACCATTCTGGCATTTGCCTGGAGAAGAAATGGGTAACCATGGAAACCAAAATGGCTGAGGTGGGAATCGAACCCGCCTCTTCTCAGTTTTGCCTCATGAGGTTGAGTGAACCCCGTTATAGCTTTCAGAGCAGAAATACATTTCTTGTCTGAGCAGGGAAAGAAACCGGACCTCCGGAGTGACAGACAAGAATGCTAGCCACTACACCACGAGGTGGTCTACATGAGAGAGAGAGAGAGAGATGACCTTGAGATAAATAAATATACGCTCTCAGCGGAAGCCCCATGGTTTCTCAACCACGTCCCCAAAGTTGTGAGTCGGGGCGGGGGATAAACGAAATAACAACACCAACTACCCCTACTTCTGTGAAAAGAAACTCTTTGGGAGGAATCCAATCAGTGCGCAATCTAATAATGTTGTACTCGGCCGGTGAAGTATTCGCCCATGTGATGGGTTTGTAATGGCTTTATTAATATTTAGTGCCTCTGCTACGAAGACGCGTTCTGGCCATCAAATATCCATGGCTAGAGGAGAGCCCTTTCTTGTCATCTGTCGTTAAAAGAATGATGGATTGGATAAAGCTAGTTGAGAGCTGAATTATTAATGCTGACTGAACAAGATATCAATTTCTGATATCGAAAGAGTTGAGGCTTCTTGCCACCTGCGCTGATCTTTGAGCTGAGGGATTGCCAAGTTTATCTTGGTTATTTCCTTGCTTGAATTTAAATCAAAAGAGTTATTTTCTTGTCTCGTGGTTATTAAATGAATTGTAATCGTTCCCTTATTTTAAGGACTATGGACTACGAAATGAATGAATCGTATCTGAATTGACATACAGTACAATATTTTATCCCAGTATTCAGCTGAAGTGAGTGTACATCGATTCCGAGTGAAGGTACACTCAGACCACAGAATTCGATGCTTCGATTAATTGATACTTTTTCTGTGAATGGTGCTTAGTGTTGAGTCGCGGAAATATTTCCATGGTGGGAGACATTTATGTGGGAATAATGGCGTTTATTTGTGTGTGTGTGTGTGTGTGTGTGTGTGTGTGTGTGTGGTGGGGGATATTCCCAGTCTGGGAATGTTTAATTTTTTCAGTATTTTCTTCATTTTACTTCAGCGTTGACCTCAGTTAGGGAGGGGAAGTTAACATTTATTCCACACAATTGGACTTTGATGAACGTATTTTAATAATATGTGGTAGTTCGAACCCCCCGAGAGTCCATTTGAACCACTCCCATCTTCATCATTACATTCACACACTGACACAGTTGCAGATTATACACACACTTATATGGAGGAAGATGAAGCGGTGTTGCCAGTTGAAAGTGAGTCGTTTGAGAGTGATTCCATGTTCGATTGAAAGACTAAAAATGTAGTTATTTAATAAACCATATAATTGAGAAAATACTTATACACGTTATTCCTTCTGTTCTTGATGATGAAAATTGAATTCATTACTCAAAAACATTAGTAACTGAAAGCAGTAGCTACGCTCGCTAACGCTCAGCGCTAGGCCATGGGGCCCAGCTCTCTGCGGACTTGGTAGTACGGGTTCGAACACCACCGTCGGCAGTCCTTGAAATGACTTTCCATGGTTTCCCCATTTTCAACACCAGGCAAATGCCGGGACGGTACCTTCTAACAGGCCACGGCCGCTTACTTCCACATCCTTGCCCAGTTTCATTCACCTTCATTCATTTCAGCTGTCATTAACTCCTCTCATGAGGTTAGCGCCAGGAAGGGCATTCAGACTTAAAAATCATCGACCACATAGTTTTTAATCCTGTATCATGCCTGACCCGTTGAATGCGGGAATAATAAGGGGTAGACATGCATACACTACATTACATTTACATTAGTAAATTTTACACATTAAACGGTTCTTATTGCTAAATTTTACCTGTTCACTATCAAAAGTGCGTGTATTATATGCCGAGTTTAGCAAAGGAAATAATCTTATTTTTAAACGAACATTATTTGCCGTTACTGATCCCTGTGTTTGCGTTCCACTTTGACTATCACAGTGGCTACACGGATAAATCTAGCTCGTTCATGTGGATGAGATTCCAGATTAAGATTGTTCAGATATTCCGAGTGGGCATTGTTTACCGGATTGTGTAGGCTCCCTTGTCACGGAACTTTGTTTGACACTAAATGGGCACTTTGTTATCTTCCTGCATCAATATAATGCTGCTATTATTGGTGTTGTTCTCCGCTTATTCCATCGCCACCGTTCAATGGTGGTATAGCGCGGCAACTCAAACTATGGCCCCGATCTGCTAGCGTGGGGGTTCTCACCCAGTGGGTCGTGGCCCCCTAGGGGGTCGCAGGATGTGTCTAAGGGGGTCGCTAGATACGGGGAAAAGTTAAAAAGAATTAGTTATTGCTGTCGTTTTTTATTTAAAAAGAATAGTCTACTCTCTGGCCTGTTTGCCAACTCTTGATGAATGCAGTGCATTTACATTTGTAGTTGGCACAGGCTAGAGTAAAATGTGGCTTTTCACCGATGTCTCAGTCTCATCCATGGCTATTATTATATGGAAGCTACTAAATTATGAAGAATTCTACCAAATGCTGCGAGGTGTCACAAGACAAACAAGTAAGGACATTCTCATTGTTATGGGAGACTTCAACGCGAAGGTGGGCTCAAACAATGAGGGGTTGGAGCAGATCATGGGTAAACATGGCCTTGGTGAGATGAATGATAATGGAGATAAATTTAGGGAATATTGCGCCAGTCAGGATTTGGTGATGGGTGGCACGGTATTTCCTCATAGGCGGTGCCACAAGGTCACCTGGGTGTCTCCTGATCAAGTCACAGAAAATCAAATTGATCACATCGCGGTGAGCAGGAGGTTCAGAAGAAGCTTGGAAGATGTTAGGAACAAGAGAGGAGCGGACGTTGGTAGTGACCATCATCTTGTGGTTGCCAACTTCCGCATGAAGATCGTCGCAGTCCGCCGAAAGTTTAATACTCGGCACAACAAGTTTGATGTGGGCAAGCTTAAGAACCAGCAGAGATTGGACCAATTTAAACTGGAGCTCAGAAATAAATTCCAGGTGTTGGACTCCGAGACAGAGAAGGACGTGGAGACTGTGTGGAGCGAGGTAAAGAATATCTTCGTGGAAACCAGTGAGATGCAGCTCAGGTACAAGAACTACCTGAGGAAAGAATGGATATCCGATCAGACCTGGGACAAGATAAATTATAGGAAGGAGATTAAGGCCAAGCTCAACACCTGCAAGACTAGGCAGCAGAAGGCTCTCACACAAGCAAAGTATTCAACAGCAAACAGGGCGATAAAGAGGAGTGTACGGAAGGATCATATGAGGTGGATTGATGAGCAGACGGAGAAAGCAGAAGAAGCGGCAAGAAGGGGGGACGTTAAGGAGCTCTATGGCATCACAAAGATGCTTTCGAAGAAAGGTTTTAATAAAACTAGGCCTGTGAAGAGCAAGACGGGCGAGATCCTCACGACGTGTGAACAGCAGCTGACAAGAAGGAGAGAACACTTTGCGGAGGTTCTTAATAGAGATAGAGGATCAGAAAGTAAGCAGCGAGGAGAAGATGAAGAGGAAGCAGAAAGTGACCCAAGCATCAGCCTCTACTCCCCTACTCGGGGAGAAATACGGACAGCGTTGAAGCAGATGAAATGCGGGAAGGCACCAGGTCTGGATAATATCCCAGCGGAAGTACTGAAAGCAGACCTGGATATTACGATCGATCTGCTGCACCCGCTGTTGGAGAAGATCTGGAAGGAGGAGAAAATACCAACCGACTGGAAGAAGGGGTTGATAGTCAAGTTGCCGAAGAAAGGGGACACCACAAACTGTAACAACTGGAGGGGTATCACCTTGCTGTCCATTCCAAGCAAAGTGCTGGCGAGAGTCATCCTGAATCGTATAAAAGACTGCGTAGAAAAAAGGCTTCGGAAGGAACAGGCTGGATTTCGACAACATCGCAGCTGTGTGGATCTCATCAACACCCTCCGAATCATCTTGGAGCAGAGTGTGGAGTGGCGGAATACCCTTTATCTCACATTTGTTGACTTCGAGAAAGCTTTCGACTCCGTAAATCAAAGAATCATGTGGAAGACCCTCGAGGAATATAAAATTCCAATAAAGATCATCAGAATCATGGAAGAGATGTACGAAGGGTATGAGTGCCAGGTTCTTCACGAAGGCAAATTAACAGAAAAGATAAAGATCAGTTCCGGAGTGAGACAGGGGTGTGTCCTTTCCCCCACTCTGTTCCTGTTGGTCCTGGATAGTGTGATGAAGAAGGTAATGGGAGGACGGAAGAGGGGTATTCAAAGGGGTATAAATGACAGGCTTGAAGATCTGGATTTCGCAGACGACATTTGTCTTATGGCACAACGGTACCGAGACATAGAAGATAAGCTGGGGAGGTTGCAGAGAGAAGCAGAAAGTGCAGGACTGATGATCAACACCAACAAGACCAAAGAGATGGGGATAAATTCTGACATCACGACTAGTTTGACAGTCAACGGAAAGTACATTGAGCGAGTTGAGTCCTTCCTCTACCTTGGAAGTATAGTCACAAATGATGGGGGAGCAGAGGAAGATGTTCGAAGCCGTATCAGGAAGGCAAATGGTGCCTTTGTCCAGCTCTACTCCATCTGGAGAAATAGAAACATTTCCAGGAAGACCAAGCTCCGCCTTTCCATAGCAACGTAAAGTCGATTCTTCTCTACGGCTGTGAAACATGGAAAGTCACAAAACCGATCAACAACCAGCTACAGGTGTTCATTAACAGATGTCTGCGTCGCATCATGAATGTGAGGTGGCCGGACATAATCTCAAATGAAGATCTTTGGACCATCACCAATCAACAACCGATTAGCATCCAGATCAAGGAGAGGAAATGGCGCTGGATTGGTCACACACTATGGAAGCCGGACGGAGCTATTGAGAGGGCGGCGCTAGACTGGAATCCTCAAGGCGCCAGGAAGCGAGGTCGACCTAAGAAGACCTGGAAGAGGACGATCGAAAATGAAATTACAGAGGTGGACAAGAACTGGAGTCAAGTGAAGAGAATGGCCAGGAACCGTACTGCGTGGAGAAATTTCGCCAAGGCCCTATGCTCCGGAAGGAGCGGCAGGAATTAATCTAAATCTAATCTAAATTATGAGTGGTGCTTAGTAATGACATTCAGGGCGCAGTCAGTGCCTATGGATGCTGTGAAAGGTTCTACTCATAGGGTTAGTACTGCTGTTCTGTCTCAGTGAGGAAAGCAATGGCAAACTACCTCTCTCCTCATCTTGCCTAGTACGCCTCAATATAGCGCTGCCTTGGGCTTTTGTGGGTATCTCTCCACATAGCCTAATGTCGGTACTTTTTGAAGATCCAACCAGCCTTCGGGCTGACTACCTAACAGACAGACAGTCTACACTCACAATGTACTAAACTTTTACGTTGTTTTTTTTTTTTTTTTCATTTTAAATGATCTTGCCGACTTCGTGTTACGCTGGGGTCTGGCGTTACGTTACGGTGACGGGACGAAATGTACCCAGATGCACTGAGGTGTGTGACGTCATAGTGCATGTGTTCCCCGACAATCTCTACTTCGTTGGTATAAGACAAAAATCCCCGATTCTTGGATGTCACTGGTAATCTCGATAACTACTGGATGGATTTTGATGCGGGTTTCACCATTCTGTAAAGGATATCTCGAGGAAAGATTCTGTAGAAAATAATGTAT
Source organism: Meconema thalassinum (assembly GCA_946902985.2). Classification (NCBI taxonomy): domain Eukaryota; kingdom Metazoa; phylum Arthropoda; class Insecta; order Orthoptera; family Tettigoniidae; genus Meconema; species Meconema thalassinum. Next base: position 748,120,480 of record OX336388.2, read on the forward strand.
GTATGATCAAAGGAAGCCAAGCAGTACCGATTTCAGTGAAAAAGTCGAAAACAAACTTGGCGTCCGTGCGCTTCTTAAGCTTACGCTGGGTAAACCGTTAAACATATCAATATACTATGAGCGTAAGAATTGGTCAGCATGAAAAGTTCTGCAAAGAGGCCGCGAGAGCATATCTCTATCTTATATACATCGTCCACTATAAGTGTTTTTAGACTGGATGGAAGGGGCACGTCTCCGCGCGCTTGATCTTGCTTTGCCCTTGGTTTGCACTTGCCGTTCGCGAGTAATTTGAAACAAGATAACAAGATAAGTATTTTGCAGATAATTCTCTAACATGTCAAGAGTCTTTGGCTTCGAGCGAAGCGAGAAGCCTCCAGCCTTTCTAGCATTTTTCAGCATTTGTAGCATTTAAAATGATACAAAGTCAAGTCTTTCGGACTGACTGTCACTTTTGTAAAAAATTCTGTTAATGAGAAACTTGAGCTCGTTTGGAATTAACCAATTTGTGAATGTCTGGAATGATTTTTGTAACATACAAAACAATGCCATTTTCCAGTGTCAAACGATTTCTTGATTTGGTTTTTAAATTCACCATTATGCTATGGCGAATCCTTGTTCACAGTTGTAAGATGTAGAAAATGACATCAAAGTTATTAACGCTGCTGTGGACAGTTCTGGGTATTCCTTTTTAATACTTATCCAAAATTTGTCGGCACCAGCATTGTTAAAAGTAAGTTTCACTGACTGATCACTTGGAATCTCTAACGTTAAAACTTGGTGGGTTGCCAAAATACTCTGCTTGTAAAGGCGATCGCAGTGTCTAAAATGTTGAGAACCCGTGTGCTAGTGCATCGACACTAGCTCCTCTTGCGGGATGAAGAGTTGCAGTAGTTACTGCAACTATATTGCCCGTTAGTGCGTCTCCAAGGAGCACAGCAGCTGTTACACCCTCCACTACCTTCCTTCTTCTCCTTTCCCCTCTAAGCTCTCGGGTTCGCGCAAGTTTTTGCGCCATCAGGTATAATTGCAGTTTTTTTTTTAAATTCTAGATTGGATATCATCCTAACGTGTTTATGCGCCTGAAACACTAGTTCCACCTTCTGGAATACATACAACATTGGTGCCACTAAGAAAGATATATCCTTCGTATATGCGAAATCAGCAGGTTGAACGTGTTCCAACCATTTAACTTAATGGCAATGCTCCATCCCCGTCCTTCAGAGCACATATAAAATATAGATCTACGGCAGCAATAAAGGGTATACTCGTACACGATATAAACAAGAAGTTCCGTGACGAACTAAAGAGCCTACTTTTCTTAAAATTTAAGATTCATGCCAATGATTAATCTACATGGATCTATCTAGAATAATGACGAAATTAAGTTGGTAATATCTAAATTTCTAATTAGTTCGAAGTACTGTATACCTGGCATAATGTGGCCTAATAGAGAACTACAGTTGGCATCCCTGGTGACTGAATATATTCTTAGTTCAATATCTTAAAGTACAGAATACAAAATTTGGTTGAAGTCCAATGGATATCATGGACGTCACATGCAGTTAAACATTGGATCTAACAGCGCGCGTAAATTCATGTTGGCAACAATGACATACATGTATTGGTCAGAAATAATCTGAAATAATATGATCTATTGTTGTGTCAATTTTGAATGAAATCCACTAGTTAGTATAGAAGTTGCATGCATTTTAAAATTGGACCTATCAGCAGGCTTAGAATCATGTTGGCAGCACTGACGTATATTAGTTACTCCAAATTAATCTAGAATGCCAGGTGCTATACGTGTGCAAAGTTTAGAGCTATTGGCTTGCATACTTTCTGATATATTGATATTAGGGTAACAAAAATAGAGACAGTATTTATTAACAGTTGGCAGCCCTGGTTACTCTTAAGAATCAGCATAGTCATATCTGTTATGGTGCACATAGCACACACGAAATTTGGTTGAAATCCAAATGACGGTATAGAAGTTACATGTATTTAAATTTGGACTTCTCAGCAGGCTTAGAATCATGTTGGTAGCACTGACGTATATAAGTAACTCCAAATTAATATAGAATGCCAAGTATTATACGTGTGCATAGTTTAAAGCTGTCGGCTTGCATACTTTCTGATATATGGGTATTTGGATTAAAACAATTGAGAGCATTTATTAACAGTTGGCAGCCCTGGTGGCTCTTAAGAATACGCTCAGTCATATCTGTTTATGTACACATAGCACATACGAAATTTGGTTGAAATCCAATTGATAGTGTAGAAGTTATATGCATTTAAAATTTGGAACTATCAGCAGGCTTATAATAATTTTGGCAACACTGCCATGTATGACCTCCTGGAAATTAAACTGCAATATTATTATCCATACGTGTGCCAATTTTGAAATAGCTCTCATTCATACTTTCCAAGATATCCAACATGGAGCTCAAATTTCAATTGCGATTTTTCAGCAGTTGGTAGCACTGACATCATTTTCAAATATGGCCGTGAGATATTCAGGTATAGATCTTTACTCCTACCAAATTTTGTTGTGATTGCTGCAGCCGTTTAGGAGTTGATAGGGGGAGGAGGGGACATACACACAGCCAGACAGACAGACAGACAGAAGGACAGACAGACAGACCGACAGACAGAAGGACAGACAGACAGACAGACAGACACACATTTGCCCGATCTCATAAGTCTACTTTTTCCTCATTTTTGCAAAATGTGAAAAGTAGGCTAAAAATATACAACAACCATCATTAGACTCCATGAAACTTTTGTACCCCAAAATTGTACCTATACTGACATATGGCATTGAAACAATGCGGTCCAAACTCTCTCTCCATGATCTAGCTACAATGGAAAAAATAAAATCTCGGTTCTTGAAAGCTGTTCTCGGCTTGTCAAAATATAGCCCATCAAGACTCTCCTATGAACCTACTGGAGAATCATTCTTCATAAAAGACTTCAGAATAAAACACGGCTTGCCATCTACCGTGAATTTAGAGAAATAAATCAAAGACAGACAACGGAAATGAACCTAAATATGGGGTAAATTTTACTCCACTGACGCCATGACGACCAGTTATTGGAAGCAAACTAACTTCAAGATAGCGGGTTAAGACCAGGCCGAAGTCTTCGAATATTTTAAGAGCGTTTAAATCCTTCAGTATGCCTTCCTTCGGAGGGGAAGTAAAGCCGGTAGTCCCATGCCATAGATGTATGGCATGTAAAAGATCCTTCCACAGACTAAACTTGTGTGAAGCTAAATTTCTAGGTTAGATTTCGTTGGAACGCTCTATCAAATTCCCAACGTTCACCACTAAGTATCATCGATATCTGGTAGTGAAAGTTGGAACTACTTGAAATTGAACGGAACTTGTATCTCACCCTAGGGGTATCCGCTTGAAGCAGCTACAGTCTCTGGCTAGCCGAATATGTCCTCGGACACTCCCGGCACTAAAAGCCATACGATAAATAAATAACTTTAACCTCAGACACATTCCGACAAGATTCGCTATCCATGGATTCCCTCACAATATTTGTGCAAATAAACGATGCCATGACCCAAGACAGGATTGTGTGTGTAAAAGACGCAAACTTCAAGTGACAGATGTATTGCAAAGCTAGAACGGAATCTTGGACAAAATTCTGTTCCTCTATGTAAACTTTTGCACATTGTGTGCATTTCCTAATTAAATCAAATGCTCCATTTTGTCTCAGCTATGCTGAAATATGCATGATCCTCTGGTTTTGTATTTGTTAGGTTGGCAAATTTAACGACTACAAGAGTGAATGAATATATCAAGTTCATTCGAGAGCTCTTTGTTTTTCAAGTTCCGATGGACTGTATAAAAATAACAGATTAACATGCCAAACTGATTTTACTACTAAATGTTTGCTTGTTTTATTCTTATGTCTCAACATAATCGCCAAAACGATTGAATCATTTGTCGTAACGTTACACCAGCTTTCCGAGGTCCTCGGCAACAAAAAGAACTGCTGCCACTGAGGTGGGTACTCCTGGAGAGTTTCCTGAAGTTTTTCCTTATTGGCGAGGCGTTGCCGACCGAAAATACCTTCAATTCTCGAAAAAGGTGAAAATTATTCACGACTGCACTGTGCCAACATTACCATAGACTTTTTCTAAGAATTCAAGTGTGAAGTTTTGGACCAACTGCCGTTTAGTCTAAACCATCACTGAATCAGTATTGCCCAGCCAAATACCGTGGCTTGAACTGTATAATAGGCCTGACGGTGTATTGTTCTCCATGGAATGAAGTACGTTGTATAACAAAAGAGGCTGCGTCGAAACTTAATTCAGTTCATAATGGGTAATATTTAAAGTGCAAGAACATGCGTTTATTTTGTATGTTGCGCCCACATAACTCTTTCAGGTTAGGTGGTGCAAAAAATGAACCACCAGCTGTCATCGCTTCAATGCATAGTGGTACAGGGAATGTACCAACAAATGGTGAAGGTTCTAGCATGCTGGTTCACTCTCTGAAACACGTTGTGTTATGATGCTACTAGTTATTAGGTGGTACTAATTGATTCTTTCCCTCAATATTGTGTTTTAGTTGTTGTTGACTGTTGTCATGCGCACAGAATTATTATATTTATTATTTACAAAGCACAATGTGCACTTAAGACGCGTTTACTCGAATGTATAGGTCTTTGGCGTAATTGTCGAGTGTAATTGTCCTTTTAGGCAGGGCTACCAGCGACTCACTTTTCTCACTATTATTCACTATTTTCAAAGCAGCCTCACTTTTCTCACTATTTGATGAAATTACTCACTATTCTCACTTTTTTAACAAAACTGGTCGCATTCTGCGTTAAAAAAGTGACAGTCAGTCTGAAAGACTAGACTTTGTATCATTTTAAATGCTACAAATGCTGAAAAATGCTAGAAAGGCTGGAGGCTTCGAGCGAAGAAAATTATCTGCATAATACTTATCTTGCTTATCTTGTTTCAAATTCGCGGGGACTTCCCCCTTCCATCCAGTCTGAAAACACTTATAGTGGGCGATGTATTGAAGATAGAAATATGCTCTCCTGACTTTTTTGTAGAACTTTTCATGCTGACCAATTCTTACGCTCATAGTATATTGATATTTTTAACGGTTTGCCCAGCGTAAGCTTAAGAAGCGCACGGACGCCAAGTTTGTGAAATCCTTACTGCTTGGCTTCCTTTGATCATATATAAATTATTTTCTACAGAATCTTTCCTCGAGATATCCTTTACAAAATGGTGAAAACCGCATCAAAATCCATCCAGTGGTTCTCGAGATTACCCGTGATATCCAAGAATCGGGGATTTTTGTCTTATACTAACAAAGTAGAGATTGTCGGGGTACACATGCACCAAGCGGTACTATGACGTCACACACCGCAGTGCATCTGGGTACATTTCGTCAGTCACCATTACGTAACGCCAGACCCCAGCGTAATGACGAAGTCGACAAGATCATTTAAAATGATAAAATGGTCTCGTGCACAATCAGATTGCTAGAAACTACACAAAATATACCCATGAATGGGTAGTTCGTTTTTCTGCCACCGGTGCCTGAGTGTGCTGCCGGCAGCGAGCCAGGCGGCCAGAAAGCATAAAAAGCTTCCATGGTGCAATACCACAGCCGGAGCCGTGCAGCGATCAACGGAAATTTTAACAAAAGTGTTGTGACGGAAAGGAGCGTGGCGTCGCCGTATATTCTAGTATTTCACAATTTATCAAAGGTAAGTCAATAGTTGGCCTTACACTGACGACTTTTCCGTCGGTTTTAGAATGACATACCGACCCCGTCTGCCACTTAAAAAGGGAAAGGATGCTGAAAAATTCCTGCAATCAAAATGTTATCAGGCTACTGCTAGTGCTCTAAAAGATGATACTTGCCCCACTGAGATTGCGTTTGTAGTATATAGTGCAAATTTTTTTGAAAGATTTTCAAAAGTATTTTAATTACATGTTCTGTATGAAGAAATGTCAAATTTATTCATATTGCTCTTGAGTAGGTTCTGCCAGGCAGAAGCATTGAAGAGTACCAGTGAATTTTTGAAAGAATCTTTCATCATGGATGGCAAAAATTTTATGGAATTAAAAAATGTTGACTGGGAAGAGTGCTGATCGATTAGAGCTGTAGTGAACTGCAAGTATTGAAGTTTCATCAAGAGGTGGCAAAGCACTTGCTTAACAAGTCCATCCTTAATACTGGAAAGGATGCCAAGCACTTGAAATGCTTGCAGCGTCAGGCCATCAAAGAAAGTAAGTGTCTGATGAGCATTGTCTTTGTTTACAAAATGTTGCAGCTGACTTAAAAAAATGTGTACGAAGAGAAGCTTCGCAGTGAATGGAAGCTGTTGCAGCCAGAAAATCTCCCACGTTTTAAGGAAAGTCCAAGGATTGACCATTATTGCCATCAAATTTTTGACATTTTCGACTTTACTGGGCAGGCAAAATATACGCTTGTGAGCAAAGTCGTGAAAGCCATCCTACCAGCAGCTCATAGAAGCTCAGATGTGGAACGTGGATTTTCGGAATCAAGAAATAAACTTCCGGCAGATAGAGCCGCAATGGAAGAGCGCACCCTGAATGCTCGATTGAACATTCGTGACGGTATGAAGGAGTTCGGTGGGCGGGCTGAAGCAGTTCCCATCACAAAGGCTCTTCTGAAAGCGGCTGCTGGCGCTCACAGCAAATATGAAAACTATTTAGAGGCTAAGCGCAGAGGAAGAGCAAAGAAGAAAGGAAGAGGCGGAAGATATTCGGTGCAAGCAAGAAGAGCAGGAAAAAACTAAAGTTAAAGAAAGGAGATAGGAAAATTACAGGAAGAGTTCAGGAAGGCAAAAGAAGTGGAAGATGAGGAGAGACAAGCTTCTGATGACCTAATTGATGAGGCCAACCAAAAGCTAAAAGCTGCTTTGGTAAAGGGTGATCTGAAAAGTGCAAAAATTGCCAAGGTATGCTAGAAGGTGCCCGCAGCATGCGATCCCGGACCGAAGATCTCCGTAAAAAGCAGTCGGAGCCACTAAGGAAGAAAGTCGGGAAACGACGGCGACTATCCAGATGACCCCCAAACTTGAATTTATTTTTAAGACTGATGACAACTTGTGAATTTTATCTTAAGACTGATGATATCTACTTTTCTTTTTATGTGGCAGTACGACAATATTATTTGTTTTACAGTGGTTTTTTTCCCTGGGCTTTTTTCTAGTAAGGTGTGCATTATTGCATAAACATTGTTTTATCTTAAGACTAATGATATCTATTTTTATTCTTATGTGCCATTATGGCAGTATTATTTGTTTTAGTCTTTTTTTCTAGTAAAGAGTCCATTGTAACATACACATTGTTTTGTATTCCAGATTTATATTTTTGTTTTATGATTTAAATTTCTTGAGTGTTGCAGTGATTTTACAATCCATTATTTCAAAGTGTCCTCTCTAACTACAGTACATGAAAAATCACGAACATTACTCAGAGATATTAACATAGGTACAATTTGGTTGACATTTGGGGGGGGGGGGGGCGGGCTAATTTGTTTTTCAGATACACATTCCTAAAAATTTTGTCTATTTCAAAAGAGTTGTGTCACATTTTTGGGGGGTTATGGTTGGTTTTGGGGAGGCTTAGCCACCCCCCTCCCTCCCTAATTGCGCCTGCAGATATCAACAAAAGATCAAAATGAACCAGATATACGGCCATAAATGCGAATAATGCTATGAATTTACTCACTATTTACTCACTTTTTCATGCGTAAACTCACCTTTTTTTCACTTTTTTTAAAGAAAAACACTCACTATTTCACTATTTTTGGACGAGTGAGTGGATGGGAACCCTGCTTTTAGGGCATTTCTTCAGGTGGTACTGCGTACATCTCAATCCACACAGTTGGCATTTGCAGTTGTCATCAGGTGTGTGGAGGCCGTCAGTCGTGCAGATCTTCCAGTGAAAGCCGTGGGTGGCGAATTTTGAATATTCATGTCTGAGCTCAAAGTTTGGACCTTTCCATGTGTCTGTCTGTAGAGCTTCCGTGGAGTGGATATCCGCGGGAATCTGCCATGCCTTTTCTCTTCTCTCTTCGAGGACGAAGATGGAGGTAGGTGTGTCCTGTAGGTTGAAGGTCGATTGGATGTCATCCAGGAAGACTGATCCATTGGCTATTACGTATGCTAGTCTGTTTTCGGTGAATTTGCAGATCTGGAGGATGCGTTTCAGGTATCTGGCTTTTAGACTTTCAAGTTTCCACATGTTGGATATGTTATGCTTTTTCCATAATTAGTTGGATGCCGTATGTTGCCACTGGGGAACTTTCAGTTTGAAAAGCTTATTGTGAATAAATAAATATCGTGTGCCTTCAGGGTCAGAATTCCTGTCAAATTCATGTACTTGAAAGAGAGGAGCATTGAGGACTATACCTCAAAGTTTACAATTTATTGTTAAAAAGTTGGCGTTTTTTTCTTCAAAGCAGAAGAGAAGGCACTTGGTAAAGTAGTTGCCAGAAACTTTGGTGTAACTCTTGTCAGATGATTACATGCCTCACCAGCCATTGTTTCGCCTTAAGACGCCCAATCGTCCAATTATCTCTAATTGGTCATTAATGTGCACTCAATGGCGGTGTGAAGCAGTTCAGGGTGGGATCACGTTAATCCTAATACAATTCCATTTCACTCAGCTCCGTATTGTGGTGAGATCCGTTAGACACTTCATAATACAGCATGGTTAAGACAACAAACTCTCGATTGTGTGGGGATTGTGTTGTATGAAACAACTTTCTAAATAATTATACGCCTAATAATAACAACAGTAATAAATGTAAATGCTTTTTAGTCGGTCAACACGATTGTACCCAAATATTAATGTGTGTTGTTCCCTAGAACTTAAACAAATTATATATATGAAAATCCACAGCCTGCTTCCAGTCTCCGACCGGGTCAGGAATGGAATGAATGAAGCCCCCATCTAGCGGCGAGGATATGAACTGTGCTGGCTGCCAAGGCCTGACGCACTCCTCTGGGGCAATGATTAAATGAATGACAGATGAAATGAAATGATAGTGGAGAGTGTTGCTGGAATGAAATTTTGACAGGGAAAACCGGAGTACCCGGAGAAAAACCTGTCTGCCTCCGTTTTGTCCAGCACAGATCTCACATGGAGTGACCGGGATTTGAACCACGGACCCAGCGGTGAGAGGCTGGCGTGCTGCCGCCTAAGCCACGGAGAAACAAATTATATGAGATTAATTATTATACACTTGGATGACCAGATTTGATTGTCAAGCTATTATCATCGAATATGAAGGTTAAGATATACACACTATTTTAGTTGCATAAGTGTATTGTAAACTTTCGTAACATGTCAGGTTTGTTAGTATGTGATATTTTGTTGTGATATGATAGTGAAGTAGGTGACTTATGTTACTTAGGAAGCAATGAGGATATAAAAAGTAGGCTGGCTCAGGCAAGGAAAGCATTTCTACTGTACAAAAGAGGAATCTGTTGACATCGGATATTGATTTAGGTATTAGGAAGTCATTTTTGAAAGCCTTTGTCTGGAGCGTGGCGCTCTATGGAAGAGAAACTTGAACTATTGGTGAAGCAGTAAAGAGGAGAATTGAAGCGTTTGAAATGTGTTGTTACAAGAGAATGATGAAGATAAGATGGGTAGATAGGGTTACAAACGAAGAGGTATTAATATGAGTGTGAGAGGAGAGATGTTTCTGGTGACTGCTAATGAAGAGAAGAGATAGGTTGATAGGGCACATAGACTATTAAGACACCCAGGAATAGCAAGCTTAGTTATGGAAGGGAGGGTCGAGGACAAGAACTGTAGGGGTAGACCACGGTTAGGATATGTTAAAATGATTGCCTCGGGTGTAGGGTGTGGTAGCTATGTAGGGATGAAACGATTAGCTCAGGACAGGGGAATGGACGGCTGCATCACACCAATCAAAAGACTGAAGACTGAAACATCAACATTATAGTGACTGTTGACCTGCAAGTTTAATGGTTTAGTGTAATAAACTGTAATGGTTAGTAAATGGTCAGGTTGGTGTTCTGACTTTGATGTGGGTTCAAAGTACTTAGCTGATTATTTGAGCGATGTGGAGATCTTGCTCGTCCAACTCCTGCCACATTCACTATCCGATTTAGCATTGTAAATCGTTCCCTGACAATTAAGTATAACATAAGAGGCTGCGTCGAAATTAAATTAAATTAACGGCAATTAATATTAAAAAATATTAAAATATTAAAAAAAAAAATGATAATGTGCAAGAACAATAGAGAGTTACGGAAGCTGAAGCAATTCTTGTATAAATGGATGATCTGGATCTATCTTTTGCTAAATCTATAAAACGAGTTTTTCTATTATTTTAAGCGTATGTCTTTCTAGTGCCGGGAGTGTCCGAGGACATGTTCGGCTCGCCAGTTTTGTAGCTGCTTCGAGGCGGACACCCAATGGGTGAGCTACACGTACCGTCGTGTGTGGAGTGTTGTCTGCGGAGGAATGTTTGAATGTAAGGACGAGGAGTTGGAAGGTAGCAGCTGTGGCCTATAGTTAGGGACCAATCCCGGCATTTGCCTGGAAGGAAGATGGGAAACCACAGAAGACCATCTTCAAGGTTGCCGGCGGGGGGATTCGAACCTCCTCGCCTCCCGGATGTGAGCGACTGCCAGCCGTCATGTCGTAACGACCACGGCTAACTCACCCGGTGTTCTTCTATTGAATATAGTGGATAGCTTTTCGCGAGATGAGAGGATGGAATTCAAACTGAACAACTGTCAAATTCTCAAGATTTATCAATGGCAATATCCAAGAAGGTGTATGCGAAGCGGATCCTTGTCAGCAGATTCAGACGTTGCTTGTTAATAAGCCTTACAAATATTAGGGAATAAAGCAAGCCCCACACATAGAGCACACACCGGCAATTGGAAAGTGATGGGAAGTGGATGCCAGTAGGCCTGCTGGCATTTCAGGAAATCAGATAAGTCTACAAAACCACATTGCCATTAATAAAGCCATATCACCAATAAGGTTTGATAACGCCTTTAATCAATTCTGTTATATTTAACCCTACGTAGGTAACAGTGGTAGTGCGTCACCCTAGCTAGGAATATTTTCGTTTGTATGATTGCCCAAACTGTACGCTGTAACTCATGTCAGCCTCCTGGCAGTTTTCGTCGTCGTCGTCCCCCCCCCCCCTCCTTGTTTCTGGTCTTATGAGTCTCAACAGTTTACGTTTTTATCTTCAAAATCTCTGCATAGTATAAAACAAAACCCCCAATTCTTGGATGTAACGGGTAATCTCAAGAACCACTGGATGGATTTTGATGTGGTTTTAACCGTTCTGTAAGGTATTTCTCGAGGAAGGTTTCTATAGAAAATCATTCATTTATGACCAAAGGAAGCCGATCAGTAATGATTTCAGTGTACCGAGTCGAAGAAATACCTGCCGTACGTGCGCCTTTTAAGCATACGCTGGTTAAACCGTCAAAAATATGTACATACTAGTGTATGAATGTCAGGATGAAAAGTTATTCAAAAACGTCCAAGACGGCATATTTCTATCTATAATGCATCGCCCACTGTAAGTGTGTTCACGATTTCATTTCTTCCAACAATCTCCATTCAGTGGAAATTTAAATTAATGGCTTCGGAGCGAGTTTACGAGCTAGTGAGCGAGCCTTTCTCCCCAGCTTCGGCCAGCATCAAACTGCCGAGACGTTTCGAGTTAAGTCTTCAGAGAAGAGTTGGAGTTTCGATGTTCATCTCGTCTTTTCTGAATTGCGTCTGAGACCTGCCGTCCATGCGCCTTTTAAGGTTACGTTGGGTAAATCATTATCACATGAACGTGAGTCAGTACCCGATGTGACCTATTTCCGCGTCCACTACGTCTTTCGTGTTCCTGAGTGCTTGGGGTGACGGATCACTCCTGTTACCATCAACGCTAGTGAATGTTCGTAATTTATACTATCATAAGACTAATTCAATGACTTGAATCCTAAGAAAGATGTAAAATATTGTTACGTGCCACCCCTAGTGGCACTTTCGTTAACTGGATTACAGTGGGTAAAAGCACAACTCAGTTGGTCCTTCAAGAAATATTGGCTTTATTGCAGGCCTAGAAAGTTACACCACAGAATAAACACTTGGAAACCAATGATCAGTCTCAGTCAGGTTCCTCCCTTATGGAGTTCACTCACCTCCTTTTCACTTGCTCGCGCAGTTAATCCCTCAATAATTAGGTAGGCCCGTTCCTGGCTAGAAGTAACGGCACTCTTCCTCATGTAAACCAGCCACAGTCTGACACTCACTTGTTCTGAAAGTACACTGTCTCGCCCTCCGCAGGCTAGGAAACAGTCCACTGCGTTTCGCGATTCACCACACTAACTTCTGTCGCACTGGAAAACACACTCACTCGCTCATAAACACTGTCCTCAAAAACTCGCTCCCCTAGCTGGCCAGGTCACTTATATAGCGGCGCTGGTGACTCAATGGATGTTTCCAGAGTAGGAGAGTTCACGGCTCCTCCCGAGAGTTCCATCACCAGGTGGGCCGGGAACATTCCAGACCATGTCTTTTGTTCTCGCTGCACAAGTAGCCGGCCGACAGGGTCCAGAGGTAGCCTCAGGCGGCTGTGAGTCACGCGAGAGGGAATGAAGCAACCCCGCTCTCATAACAATACGCTATCGTTACTGTCGCCCTATTTTCTTATAACTATATAATTTCAATAGATTTTTGCAATAAAATAATCATTTCATTTTACACAATCTTATACTGTATCTTGTCTATGTCCTCAACATGACGTCAATGATTCATATTAAATCTGAACTGGGAATACTTTAATAATGTAAGGATACTGATGATAAGAGTGGATAGCAAGTCTTTTACAATGGGCAGAGATAACGCGTCCAAATTCCGTCGGAATGGAGTGAGGTGTTAATTTTACTTGTTATCTGTCACCCCTCGATTCACTCCTACGCAAGATGAGGTGATGTATCTTCCCAGTTGATGGAGAGCAGATGTCACCCCAGGTCGCTCATTATTGACTCGGTATGACGTGTCGTTTTTTCTCCTGACATCGTTGATGGAGTGGTTGCACTATGGTCTGTAAGGGTAACTAACGATCGATCCCTCTCCACTTTCATCTTTCAAGTGATTGCTGTCTTTTACTATCGAGGGGAACAGTGTGGTCTGCTTTATACTACATGACATCATATCCTACCAGGGACGAAGTCACGGGAGTGCTAAGGGCTGCCAGCGTGCTCCCTTTTATTATATTCGCACCCCTCATAGGATAGTAACAAGAGAAAGGAATAAAGAAAGAAAGGAAGGAAGGAAGAAAGAAAGAAAGAAAGAAAGAAAGGAAGAAAGAAAGAAAGAAAGGAAGGAATAAACAAAGAAGGAAAGAAAGAAAGAGAGGAAGAAAGGAAGGAATAAAGAAAGAAGGAAAGAAAGGAAGAAAGAAAGAAAGAAAGAAAGAAAGAAAGAAAGGAAGGAATAAAGAAAGAAAGAAAGAAAGAAAGAAAGAAAGAAAGACAGAAAGGAATAAACAAAGAAGGAAAGAAAGAAAGAAAGAAAGAAAGAAAGAAAGAGAGGAAGAAAGGAAGGAACAAAGAAAGAAGGAAAGAAAGAAATAAAGGAAGGAAGAAAGAAAGAAAGAAAGAAAGAAAGGAATAAAGAAAGAAAGAAAGAAAGAAAGAAAGAAAGAAAGAAAGAAAGGAAGGAATAAACAAAGAAAGAAAGAAAGGAATAAAGAAAGAAGGAAAGAAAGAAAGAAAGAAAGAAAGAAAGAAAGGAAGAAAGGAATAAAGAAAGAAGGAAAGAAAGAAAGAAAGAAAGAAAGGAAGGAATAAAGAAAGAAGGAAAGAAAGAAAGAAAGAAAGAAAGAAAGAAAGGAAGGAAGGAAGGAAGGAAGAAAGAAAGAAAGAAAGAAAGAAAGGATGGAAGGAAGAAAGAAAGACAGAAAGAAAGAAAGAAAGAAAGAAAGAAAGAAAGAAAGAATGAAGGAACAACGATACCTTGTTTGATAACGCTATATTACTTCCAACGTTTGTCGCCAGGTACTGGCTGCGATGGCATCTAGTGGCCAAGTCCGCAGCTAGGTGTCGTGGACGGTAGCATTTGGTAGCAAAAGTAGGAACTACTTGAAAAATTGATCGTCTGCAGTCCTTCTACCTGAATCATAGATGTTGATTTATTTATCGTATGGCTTTTAGTTCCGAGAGTGTCCGAGCACATGTTCGGCTCTCCTGAGTCTGTAGCTGCTTCCAGGGTGAGCTACAAGTTCCGTTCAATTTCAAGTAATTCCAACTTTCGCTACCAGATATCAATGATACCTAGTCGTGAGCGTTGGAACTTTGATAGAGCATTCCAACGAAATATAACCTTACAATTTAGCTTCATACAAGTTTAGTCTGTGGAAGGATTTTTACATGCCATAAATCTGTGACATGGGACCGCCGGCTTTACTTCCCCTCCGAAGGAAGGCATACTGAGGGATTTTTAACGCTCTTAAAAAATCCGACGACTTCGGCCGGGTTTGAACCCGCTATCTTGAGCATAGCAGTTCAGCATGCTACCAACTACGCCACCGAAGCCGCGTTGAATCATAGATAAAGATAACACACACTAATAGAGCCATCAAAATTAACACCGGTTATCAGACAGATTCTACACGCCAACGTAAAAGGGGGTACACCACCGCGCTGTCACACCCCCCTAAACTAAGGAACCGACCAATCAACCGATGTGTATCTCAGCAGTAGGCTAATTCGAACTTCCATAATTCGAAATCTTCTTTAATTCGATTTTTAGCCTACTTTCGATTTTTGCAAAAAATGAAAGTAGACTTATGAGATCAACACAGGGCGAAAAAAGTGTGTCTGTCTGTGTGTGTGTATGTGTGTGTGTGAGTCTGTGTGTGTGTATGTGTGTGTGTGAGTCTGTGTGTGTGTGTGTGTGTGTGTGTGAGTGTGTGTACTCTGAATGTCTGTCCCCCCCTATCAATTCGAACACGGTGAATGCGAATTGAACGAAATTTGGTACAAAGGTAGCACTAGCAAAGGACACCTCATTGTCATGTTTTATATCGCCGCCATCTTTACTAAAACTGAATGGCGGCCACTCAAACGTTCAAAACGTAAAATCAAATAACGACTAACCAAATCATCCAATCTCTACCAAATTTGGTAACAACATACCTTCGTATAGGATGCGTCTTGTGACCAAACTACAAGGTCGTCCGCCATACCATTTCAGGATGGCGGCCGTGCGAATTATGCAAACTTTATAATCCATATCATGGGACCCACCAGTTCCGATTATCGAGCCGAGAATCGTTTTAACTGTTCTAAAGGAAGAGGCACGTACGAAATTAAAAGTTTATTTTGTAATACTATAGTGCAGACGTGATTTTAAAAAGCTCAGCTGATTCATTAATAAGACAAGATGGCAGCGGATATCTTGTGCCTGACTTATATTTCACTAATTTGAGTATTGAATGCAATATAGCGTACTGATAAAAAATAAATAAACTTTGTATGAAATGCTTTATATATAAATAATATACTCCAGTGATGAAATCGTTTAGTATAAATCATTATTTGCTAACAAGTTCTATGTAAGTCATTTTAAATAGAACGATATTCGTTGACACAATTAGCTCAGTGGTAGAGCGATAGCCTGTCGCTCAGATTCCTATGGTTCAAACCCGATCAGAGCTAGTTTTTTTTTTGCTTGAAATGTTATATGTTTATTGTTTTGTAATGACTCAGATGTTTTAAAATTAAGCGTTATATTGTGCAAATTATGGTGTAAAATATATATTTAATTAAAACATAATTCGCCAGCAGATTTACTCGAGACATCTAGCTGCCAAAAAGGTAACTTCCAGATTTTATTGAAAAGTTTCTTCTTCTGGCCGCTAGAATGCACTCGCTCTGTTAGGATTATATTGTTCGATATTTCACCACTAGATGTCCCGACTAGTCTACGTGGGGATCCATTGATTACTATACCATTATCATTCTATGCGCATCGAATTTGAAGAATGCCAAGTTGATACTACGATACATTTTAACTTTTTATTTTAAAGGGTTTGTAACAGCCTATTTTGCGTTACTTGAAAATGTTATTAAGCGTTATATTGTCCACATTATGGTGTAAAATATATATTTAATTAAAACATAATTCGCCAGCAGATTTACTCGAGACATCTAGCTGCCAAAAAGGTAACTTCCAGATTTTATTGAAAAGTTTCTTATTCTGGCCGCTAGAATGCACTCGCTCTGTTAGGATTATATTATCGAAAATATCCACATAGTTTGTATACACACGTCTCTGTAGGGTCATGGAAAGATTTGTTAATTCAATTAGGGTTGTGAAAGCCATGCACAACCAGACGTGTAAAGACATGCCTCAACTCAAAGTTGGATGTTGCCCACGGCAGGTCGTAATAATAATAATAATAATGTTATTGGTTTTACATCCCTTTTAACTACTGCTGCTTTTAGAGACACCGGGGTGCCGGAATTTTGGCCCGAAGGGGATCTTTAACGTGCCAGTAAATGTACTGACACGGCTCCCTCGCATTTGTGCACCCTCAAATGCCAGCTGACTGCGCCAGGATACGAACCTGCAACCTAGGGCCCAGCAAGCGAGAACGTTACCGCTGAGCCACGCCGCCAGTCCGGTCGATTATGTCTCCAGATCCATAACATTCTTGATATACTTCTTATCTTTCTTTCTTTCTTTCTTCAATGATGGTAGCAGTTTTTATCTAGGTCGTGGCGTTTGGTAGAGGTAAATCGTTTCTAAGGTCTTCAACAAAGAATAGTTCTATTATACTCTTTGATAAT
Source organism: Meconema thalassinum (assembly GCA_946902985.2). Classification (NCBI taxonomy): domain Eukaryota; kingdom Metazoa; phylum Arthropoda; class Insecta; order Orthoptera; family Tettigoniidae; genus Meconema; species Meconema thalassinum. The sequence goes on from OX336388.2 coordinate 748,137,343, forward strand.
AACAATGAGTTATAACTATACTCATACATTTAGGAGAAAGTAGGCTATATGTTCTTTACTGAACATCTTGTTTTCTCTTGGTCCCTAGCATTTTATATACAATCAATGCTAAAAAATCGTGGTTAATTTGAATTATATATTGGATAATTCGAAGTTTTTAGTGTAAAAAGCCGATCGGAAGCGAAACAGTTGGGACAATTCCCGAAAAAACTGTTCCGGGTGCAGCCCAAAGCAACAAACCTCATCACAGAACTTACGCGGTTTGTTTAAAGTAGAAATGACGTAAGTAGTTCTGTTTTCCGTTCCTTAAATTTGTTAGATTCTTTTGTGATGGCTGAGAGACATAATTGTAGGAAACAGGTAAAAATCTCAAACTATTTTGAAAAACAGTAGATTTCTCTCAGACTTAACTAGATAGCCGGATTACTACAGTCGTTAAATAGGTGAATAGTACATTTTGGTTTAATTTTTCATTTGAAACTTTTGAGGTTATTCACGATACAGCCTTTATAAAGTACCGTTGTGTGTTAATCTGATTTCTTGAACGAAAATTATTATGTAAACGTAATACAATATATTTTCTCCACCTATTTCAAAAAACTTTTTTATTTCGAATTTTTGGATAATTCGATTTTTTTGCTGGTCCCTTGAGGTTCGAATTATCCAAGTTCCAATGTAGCTTTATGATTTTCAATCTTGCAACCTTGCAGATAGTGAATAAATGATGCTTTATAGGGGGCCATTTCTGAAACATTAACTTATTTTCCTGAAGACAAAGTAGTGGACGAATTGCTAAACTCTTTGAACTTTATACTTTTCTACATATCTGCACATATCTTTCTTTTAAATAAATATTCATACATAAAGATTGTATCGTTTGGGTAAAGAGCGAGGCTTTTATACATTATTAGTTACTAGCAATCAGTTCCGGCTTCGTCTGGTATCTTTAACGGTTTACCCAGTGTAAGCTTAAAAGGCGCAAGGACGGCAGGTCCCAGGTGAAATTCAGAATAGCCGAGGTGAACAGCGAAACTCGTACTCTTCTCTGAAGTCTTGACTCGAAACGACTCGACAGTTGGATGCTGGCCGAAACTGGGGAGATATGCTCGCTCGCTAGCTCGCAAACTCGCTCCGACGTCAGTAATTTAAATTTCCAATGAATGGAGATTGTTGGAAGAAATGAAAACGTGAAAACACTTATAGTGGGCCAGAGAATGAAGGAGTATTGCCGTACAAAGAAAGAACATCAACAGTTTAGGAAGTTGTGCAAACGTAACACAGAGGAGGTTGAAACGATCCTATATAAATATAATAAATAAATTTAGTCTAAAACAATTAAAATGAAAATTAAATAAATTCAAATAATAGTACATTATGCAACGAGCCTATAATGGCAATAATTAAGACACGAGTATGTTTATAAGACGAGCATATGCGAGTTTTATAATTTCCATACGAGTGTCTTAATTACCATTATAGGCGAGTTGCATACGACTGTTTTTGTTCGACGATAATTATATAACTATTTTATGTTCGAACATAAATATTCATAAATATCTGTCGAGATTTCGCCAGTTTTATATACAGAACAGAGCGCATGAGACGCAGAGAATGCCTTGTATTTGTTCATTGCCTCCTCGATTACCCCACTGTGACACTAGGCAACGCAGTGAAACTTAAATTAGAAGGCCTTGGACCGCAGCGCAGGCGCGATGCTATCGTTATCTAATTGGTCAAACAACTGTTTCTCGAGCTGTGATTGGTGGGAGAAACTGTTTCATAATTAAAAAAATAGTGTAATAATGACCATCATTATGATACAGTTTTCTGACATATAATAGTCAGGGTCGAACATAAATATATTTATTAACATTGTGCCCTACAAATGGTAAAAACCGGATAAGGGGGAACAACCCTGACAGTAAAATCCAGCTGGCATGGATGCTGTGAGAAGGCAGCCCCTCGCTTCAGCTAGCCCACGTAGGGGTAATTACCCACGTTGGGTGAAGTCATCAAATTCAGAGAGCGCAAAGAAGAGCTGGACGGATCAACTTGATACGACCCTGCGAGAATAGGACCACGAGACGAGTTACTTCGGCGGAGAGGAAGGGCGAGAATCTAGTTTACAGCAAACCAGACGGCTCGCAAAGATTCGTGAAAAATTAGACACCCCCCACCCCCTCCATCTCCCCTATCATGGTTTGAGATTGAGTTAGTTAGTTAGTTATTGTTGTTTTAAGGGGCGGATCTACGAGATCATCTGCCCCAGGTTTGAGATTGAAATGACCTTCACGAATATGTAATCTCTTCCGATGATGAATATACTATTGCCGATTTAAGGGACCTAACATCTAGGTTATTGTCCCCGAATGGTTTATTAGGCGTTAGTGTAAATGAAAGATGGTAACATGAAAACTGCAACTAACTTACGGAAGAAAGGAGAGCCATGAAAGGCAGATAGGAAAGGGAAAGAGGAAAAGGTCCGCCCCAAAGGCAATGTAAAAAGTGGAAAACTTGGACCCAGCTCAGAAATTGCTCGGGGTTGCCAACTCCCGAAGTCACCAGCCGTAAGCCCTTGAGGGTGTAGTGCTATCCAGGGTGCTCCATAAGTGGTGGGGCTACACACACCCTGCCTCCATTAGGGCCTTGAGCAGAACGTAAGAGATACCATGAAGAGAAAAGAACAGGTCTGTCCCCTCGAAGAATGAAGGATCCGGAAAGATGAGACAAAAGCCAATAAAAGCGGGAAAGTGAAAGACTCCCTACGCCTTGAATACCCTAATGCCGTCGGGCTCGTAAGAAAACAAGATTTGACCAAGGGAGGCCGAAAGGAAACATGAAGGTGACGGGTCTGTCACAAGTAGGTGGAAGCAATGCTGGACTCAGCTAGGGTCCCATGGTTGCCAACCCATTTCTCACTAGTTGTGAGCCCCTGCGGGTGTTCTTCCGAAATCTGACGTCTGTGTAAGCACAAGCCTTAGTAAATGAGGGAAGGACTGTCTTAGCCATCAAGTATTTGTGACACGTTACTCCGTTCATGTGTGTGTATCTATAGAGGTATGCACTTGTAATTCATAATATTTCATACTTCTGCACGCACGGATTATTTGACCACAAAATACTTACAAAAATGATCGGTGAATAACAATGAAGCCTGGATCTAGAATATTGGGTTTATTGTACCATATATTCCTGAGTTATTAAATTGCGTTTGCTGCATGGCTGGGTAAATCATGTTGCTGGATTATAGAATTGGTTTTTGTAATCACACAATATTTATTTTCGTTCTGTTTGTCATGAGCTGGTATAAAAAGGAGGAGTTGTTAGAAAACTTTTCCCCTTAGAGCAATCAATATGTGTACCGAAATTCATCACGAAAAACAACTAGAACCATTTCCTCACCAAGGCTTTCGAGACTTGAAGATATCATATGGGGGTAGTCTCGACATTGTTACTGACTGAGTGAACATTTGTTAGATCTACAGTTATTATTTTTTATTTTATTTTTTTAACAAGCAAAATTAACCTCATGCCAAATTTCACAACATTAATATCAGGCACATGGTAATATCAACTCCTATCTACACAGACTTAAAATTGTACGCAGCCCCGAGTGTTCCTGTAACGAAGGATCCCAGCAGTGGACCATATACTATTTTTGTGTAGTGAAGTGAATAGCGAGAGAAACATTTTATTAAACAGTGTTTCCATAGAAGGATACTGGTCGATTCATAAGTATTTTTAATCAGGAAGTATCTTAAAGCATTTTCAAAATTCGTGAGCTCTTTGTCCTTTACAGCAATGAAAGAAAATCAAAATCATCACCCATCAGCAAATAATATATATGAAACATTGTACCGTATATTATAATTATACAATTGTATGAAATTAGTTGAGCACGTAGTACTATGACTATAGTGGAGCATGCAGGGAATATATTAATGGAAAAAAGTTTTCGATGTTGACAAATGCATTTAGCGTGGAAGTGGATATTGTGATTGATTTTTGAGTACTGTGTTAGTTAACTGTTTACAACATAGCTTTCTAAAGCATACATACATTCCGGTGGATCACATTATCAACGACTTGTAGATATATTCAAATGTGATCATTAAGGGAAGCCGGAATGTTCTATGCTCTCCATCCCGGTCAATGCATGTGAGATTTTTGAAGTGAAATGCCATGTCATGTGGTTCGGATTCCACCTAGAAAGAAGGTCCCGTGGATCATGATTGCATGATTAACGGTCACTTAAAACCAAAAGCTTCCTTCCTTCCTTAATTTTCAACTTTTTATTCACCATTTTCCCATAAGCTATCAGCAGGAAGTGGTTAAGCATTTGCAGGGAAGTTCCTTGATTATTTCTCAATGCTTTACCATATACGTCGTGAAAATAAGGAAATGTTTGAGTTTTCGTGGATTTCCTTTTAAATAGCGTAATTTTTTAATTTATCATATATATTATTTTGGCAGTATAAATCCCTCCTGCGGCGCTCACAAGCGACCTATCGTGACAAATGGCCATTAAAATGAAAGAGAATAGACACTAGCAGTGACGAATTGCACTCTAATTTCATAAATATATATACTTTCTATAAAAATGCCTTTAAAGTAATGTACGAAGTGTGCGATTAGCAGATACTGTTGCTGTAGGAACATACGCTCCATAATTGCTGTCTTCTTCACATTTTGGCCACAGAGACGCCTGTTTCATGTCATTTTAACATTCTGAGGCCTTTTCTTTATCATTTTGCATGGATTTCAGAAACAGTAAATCAAAGGAATGAATACTCAAATCGTATAACTTCATAAATATCGAATAACCGGTGAGTGTTATGATGATCCAATTTTCAGTGATTGCCTTCTTAAGTAAGGGAACGTAGAACTTGGAGTTCTAACTGAAATGTAAATAGTTTTCTATAATCATTTGGTTGAAAAACAACATAACAACCTTTCTCCTTAAATCTTTCATTATAATCCTATTGGGGGTAAGTGCGGTTTATGAACATGCGAGATTTCTCGCACGGGTCTGCTAGTTTTTTTTAATTATTATTTACAAATGCGCACAAATTGTGCAAATTACAAACGATACAATAATCTGTGTATTCATCAGTTTGTGCACAAGTTTATGATGGATTCTCCACGGCTTGTGCAGTTATTCACAAGGTAGTGTTCACAACTTTGGTCACAAAATTCGCAGATGCACATAGGGTTAGGTTTATGGAAGCATTTTGTCGTACCTATGAAGTGATGGTAGCCATGCACAGCTAATGAGTTGACAAAATGTCGTAAGTGTTGGTTCGCTTCTGTCCAGGTTTTATTTGTCATGGCCTCTGTTGAGTAGAACTCCATCCAAATATCTTCTCGTTTTAGGGTTCGATCTTCTGTCGACCTCTTCCAGGTGTCCGTAGAACTTGTATCTCAAATCCTTTAATAGGAAGAGCTCTCTAGCAAGTTCGTGGATGTGGATTTATTTAGAAACTCCAAGCACCACCTTCAGATGATATCATGCTTTGACCTTCCCAAGTTTTAGGAAATCTCCAACGTTTAGTTTGTGACATACTACCTCAATCCCTTAAGTGAGTCAAACAGTACCATTGAGGACTTCAGGGATAATTTTGTAATGGCTTTGATGTCAAACATAGCTTTTGTAGCTGCTGCCACCCGCTGTCTTGTTCATTGTCGTCATGACGAAGTATCGGCAATTCTGGATAAGTGCTGTCTTTCCGCTTGACAGCCTTCAACCGAAGTCTTTGCCAAAGTACAAGTCTTAGTTGAAGGGCTCAATTTTGTCGTTTGCGCACGGGTCACGAGTTCCTTAATGGACTCTACTTGCTGACGACTACAATCAGATGTTTGAACGCATGCACCAGTTACAACTACAGTACTTCCCGAGGCACCAGGTCGGATAAACTAGCCCACAAGTGCAGATACATTCATTCAGGAAAAGCTATGGCTGAAGGCAATGTATGCGAATAGTAAGAACCTCCCCAACACGCGTTTGCACAGTGTCCTAAGCGTTGCGAGGTTCAGTTCACCCCAAGTTCAGTTATTCGTCATTGCGTACACACCCTTTTCAGCAGATTACCTTGGCACTAACATTTGCAAAAGGAATTAATATTCAACGTATGCTTACCCACTGCTCTTCCCGAGTGACTAGGTCTACAGTATAATACTCTGTAGGTGGAAGGCGAAGCGAGAAACGAAGAGTAGAGTGCAGTGAAGTTCAGAGAGTCCGGCGCATGTTCCAACAGTGACTGATGGCTTAAACAGTGTGTGCAATGTAGTTGCGAAGAGTAAGCTAGTACGATGTTACGAGTGTTGTGCCACGGAGCGTTGTTAGGGTACGAGTGGACAGTGCTGGAGGACCTGGGTTCGACGCGGTGCGTTGACAGACACGGGGATTATTAAGTGGGAATTTCACGGCGGAACATCACTGTGAACTGTGTATTTGGCAGTCTGCTGCGTGTGAATTCTGTAAATAATTGTGTACAGTAGTCGCAATGAATTTAGTGAGGGGTAACGTACGCTACTAGTTGTGTTGTCAACCCTGATTCTCGTCACAATATTTAGTGTTGTAATTGAATGAGCAAGACAAATTTCCAAATGTATTTTAATCAAATTAAGTTCTAAATACCATTATTAATAATATGCATGTTGATGGAATACTTTCAGGGAAGGCTCCACCTAAGAGCCTTTATTCACAAGCCACGCCTGATCGTGTTACACACACGCACATGAGCACACTCATGTAGCAGTTTCATTGAACAAGAGCTGCGGTTGTTGTGTTGTGTTGTGTCCGTTGCGGTTTGTTGATCTTCTGACTCAAGTGCTGTATATTTTTTGTTTTGCCATGTAATTAGTTTGGAGCCAATGATACAGCCTCTGAATTATTGCCAACCTAATTCTGATCGAATGTTACAAAGCGTTCCGCGTAGAGCTCTTCCTTTTAATTAATGCTTCTGGAAATGTATCATGTGAATACACACGTGATGGGTTCAAAATACATGTATTGCACCGATTAGCATGATTATGTTCGGTATTTTAGTGAGATAATGACAGTTCAAATACAGTATATCAATTAATTTTCACCTTGGACGTGTTTATACTGTGAAAATGTAACCAAGAGCACGATGTGATGTACAGTACCATTGATATATTCATTCTCAACACGATTAAGGACAGAAGGCAGGTAATCACCTCCATTTGGCAGTCTATTTTTGGCAAATTTTAACCTTATACAGCCAGACTCCTAATCGCAACATATTAATTAAATGTATACCACATATTTGTAGCACCTTGCTGTCTGTTGTTGTACATTTTCAAAATTCTTGTATATTTTGGTCATCCATAATCGATTTATTTTGAAAATATATAAAATAAATTTTTATTGGCACGTGCTTCAACATAGCATTTACCATAGACTTATAATGTGAGAAATGAAATGCTCAGAGAGAAAATATTCCGTGAGTACAAGGCACTGCAATGAGGAAAAGTGTGTGTCAGCTAATGGCAGCCATTTTTAAAATGCCAATTTTGCCATTTAAACGGGAAAATGTGACCAAAAAATATGTAGCCTTGTAGAGAATAGCATGAAGAATCATTTAAGGTATAAAACAAAAAATGCATTTTTAGCCTATTTTCAATTTTGAAAAAATAGGCTTATGGGATCACCTTTTGTCCGTGTGTGTGTGCGTGTGTGTGTGTGTGTGTGTGTGTGTGTGTGAGGTGTGAGTGCCCCCCCCCCTAATAACTTTTAAACGGCTCGAGCGATTTCAATGAAACTCGGTAAGTTCATAGCACTATTCCGGGCGACCCCGACCGTGCCCTTCAAATTTTGTTACGTCTCACCAATCCAACATGGCGGCTGTGCGAAATATTTGACCAGCATTCAATATCTCCGAAACTATTACCGATATCGTCCTGAAATTGTTTACTGTGATAAAGGGCACTACTAGAAGTTCACCTATGAGACTTTCAAAAACCTGGTTACCATAAAACCAACATGGCGGCCAAGCGAAGTTGAGACTTTTAAATAGACTTTTCTTGTGATTTAAGCATCCCAACGTAATGAAACTTGGTACAGCAAATGTTCATACGCATTGTAATGCACTGGAGTCTAATTTAGTTCAATTGTTTACATAACCTCAAAATGGCGGCTGTGCGAAATATTTCACTGACATTCTATATCTGCGAAACTATTACTGAAATTTTGTACGGTGATGAACGGTACTGATACAAGTTTATCTAAGTAACTTTCATAAACCTGTAAAGTACAAAACGAACATGGCGGCCAAGCGAATTTGAAATATTATAATATACTTTTCTCGTGATTTAACTCACTAAGCGCAGTGAAATGTGGTACAGGAAATGTTTATACACGTTGTAATGCACTGGTATCTAATTTAGTTCAATTGTTTACATAACCTCAAGATGGTGGCTGTGCGAATTTTAAAATTAAGTCTTTATTTCTTGTGTCGTAATCATGCGATCGAAGTGAAAGTTTGAATAATGAACCTACGCAATAATTTTCCTTCAATGGTACATGACTCTATGGCCTATACATTTAGCAATCCTACATGGCGACCACCCGAAATATTTAGACGGCTCTGAATATTTACGAATCTATTATAGCAATCAAACTGAATTTTTTAATGTCCTTAGGGGCTATGAACTTATGTTCACCTATAGGACTTTAAATAACCTGGTGATCTTAATTCCAACATGGCGGCGACGCGAAGTATAAATATTCACATGGACGTTTCTCGCAATTTATCCATCCGAGTGCAGTGAAACTTGGTACAGTAAATCCTTATACGAATGTTAATCCACTGGCATCTAATTTATTTCAATTGTTTCCATAACCACAAGATGGCAGCTGTGCGAAAGTTTAAAATCTCCTTGTTATTTCTTGTGTCCTAATCATGCGATTGAAATTTGAATGCTACACGTACACAATAATTTTCATGTAACAGTACATAACACTAGGACCTACATATTTGAAATCCAGCATGGCGACCATCCGAAATATTTAGTCGGTTCTCAATATCTACGAATCTATTACAACAATCAAACTGAAATTTTGTATGTCGATAGTGGCAATTAGTATAAGTAGAATATATGAAAATAGGCTGTATAGTTCTTCACGGAACTACTTGTTTAAATTGAAATTACCTTCCTTCTTTCCTTAATATTATTTAAAATAACTGTTGTTTTGCGCTCAGAAGGGATTAATAGAAGAAGGAGTGGGGAGAGGAAAGTAAACGCAAGGTTGCACATACATTTTATGTTGCATCGCCACAGTTTGCGTAAAATAGAAGTCAATGTCCCCAAGGGAGCCATGTCAGTAAATTTACACTTTAAATATCACTTTCGAGGCATATCTCCGGCACTGCAAGATGGGCTCATCAGCGGGTTATAGGGAGGTGAAAGACTGCTTGAGAATTTAGCTCTCGCAGTAAAGAAGTGCAGGGGCGCTTCATAAGAAGTGAGGTAGTGAAAAGTTCACTACTCCTGTGGGGGTCCAGATACAGACACAAAGAGCCCGCTGATGAGCCTACCTTGGTGTTCCTAGGTGAAACCCCGCACAAGACACGGCACAAACCTAGAAAAATTACTGAGTATTAATTCCTTGGCCGTGAAAGCCAATATACCATCTAATTGAATAGCTGATTCTTAATTTGTATTGATTGGTGTAGTATTAATCAGAATTAACCCTTTATCGGGCAAAACTATTTTTTATGTTTATGTGTTTTACATATTATTTTTTTAAATTATTATAATTGTTAATAATGTTATTTCTTGTTTCACTAATTTTAATGTTTATGTATTTATTTTTAATTTTCGTTTTATGTTCTTATAGAATTAATTTGGATAGTTTTATTGAATTAATTAATTAACTACTTTCGAATTGATTTTTACAATTAATTATTTTCATAATTTCTTTATAGTTATGTTCTTCTTCTTCTCCTTTTACGGCCTCATTGGAAAACTTCAGTCAATCATTTGTTGGTCCTCTTCTTCAGTAAGTTTCCTTTCCGAGTCGCCCAGTAGCTTTTCATTCGCTCTGATCTTCTCAGGCGTTCTTCATCTGTAAATACCCTTTTTACTGTATTACGTTTGTCTATTTTAGCCTGAAATCTTAGTTTTATCTCTCTCAGTTTTTATTTTTTTTGTTTTGTTTTGTAAGTCATCCAAGGTTATTTCTAATTCATTCATATCTTTTCTCATTTCCTTAATCCATCCTACTTGTTGTTTCATATTCCAAAGTTTCACTACAATTTTTCTAGATAACCTGGTTTCTGGTGTCCTCACAATATGACCAAAAAAGAAATCCGTTTCTTCCGAATAGTATCAGTGATGGGCTCCAGTTCTCTGTATACCACTTCATTTGGTACTATCCGCCACTGTCCATCTTTCTGATATTTTTTATTTATGCATGTTATAGCTATCTTCTTTCTACTTTTAAAATTTTGTCGATTCTGTTTTTCTAAGTAACTTTCTGAGTCACCTGAAAGATAGTTATGTTCATTATTTTATTTTTTATATTTCTTTTATTATTGTATTTTTATGATTTTTATTTCTATATTTATATTTTATTTTACACTTTAATTATTAATGTTTTTAGTTTTTTTTTTAAATTTTATCCAACACATTATGTCAAGTAGATACGTAGGTATATTTGATTTTTAGAAATACTAGCACTTCGGCATGAAAATTCTCCGAAATTTGGCTGAAAGTGTCAACTATCAGCATCTTTGAAAGCATAAACTGTCCTTATGATAGGTGGTTAATATAGACACCACTATCCCAACACTTATAACTTTGGAAGAATTGAGGATTACAGTTTCATGTCGCCCGTGTATGGAAGGGAAGACCATGTTGCTTCTCACTTTAACCACTAATGACAACAAATGTACTTTATTTGGGTAGATGAGGGATTCGTTAACAAGTCCTAACGGACTCAATGAATCTCGATGAAATATGCCTCTACTGTATGTTTGGGGACGATGTCGGCTCTCATGTTTCCAGTGTGTGTGTTAGGGAAAATCCCCGTTCACCATATCGACGTCACATGTACCAGGAGCATGATTACCAGTGGACCGAGCCAGTACAATCACTGCCAGTAACCATTATGCGAACATTTTCACATTATCAATACACACTGTGAAATTGCGGAGTTTTATTTGCAACCTTTAAAGTCATTCTTGCAGCCGTTACATTGCTCATTTTATGATATTTCACTCATAGTTTAGGCAGTGCACTGCATAGGGGGAGATTGGGTGATATTCCGACGAATCATGCATATCTTTCGTTATGACCACATTTATTTGCCATGAATTATGAGACCATTAACTCATTCAGACGTCTATAATTTCTGGACCAGCACTCTTAAATTTTGTCTTTGTCAGGTACTTGCCAATCGATAATAATATTAGCAATAATAATAATAAAATACTTAACCAAATATGGGTTACGATTGCACATTTTCCTTCACTTTATGAATTATTTTTGTCTTAAGCCAGTATTTCTTCATTCTCTGGTTCTCTCTTGCTTCTTTTTCTGAGGATGTATATTTAGCATTGTTTTTCTTGAACATATCATTCAACTTGGGAGTTATCGTTCTGAACACTTTACTACCTCCTTTATCTTCTTTCCTAATCCCACACATTTCTACCTAGTCGTACCATATGTTAAGTTTCAAAGTTAGGGAAACCCATCTTCGGTTTATTCTTTTGTAATATTTTATGGTATTTTGAACTGAATGTACATGTTTTTCTACTCATAGCATCAATCAATCCGCCAATAAGTTATTGTGACAGATTGTAATTTACTTCCAGCTTTATCGTTCTCGGATTGATGTCTTCTCACAATCAAAGGATTATTATTATTATGATTGTGCCGGGGATGGATTTTGAGTAGCAATCTAATTGTGGGGGAGATGTGAAGTGAGATAGGTATCAGGATGTCAATATACACTTACCTTCTCACGTGCTGAGGCATCTGGTACCCGGTTTTGAAGGTCCATAAGTGGTGTAGTCGGTATTCCGTAGTGTGGTTGACACCTTCGAAGAGGCGGTTATGAACTGGGGTTTGGTCAACCATTCAAATCCTGACCATGCACAAGCGTGCTTAACTTTGGATATCTCACGCGAAGCGGTGTATCAGCATGGCCGAGGCGTTGGCTATAGATGGAAAACAGAGAGCTAAGTCTGACGAATGCAGGGATCGAACCCTTGGCCTAATAGATGAATATCCTCCTTGGTCAACTACGCGATCGTAAAAATGCAATTATTTGAATTATTATTATTGCTTGAAGTTGTACGCCTTGGTAAATGGCTGATTACTTGGCACAGATATGCACTGAGTGAGAGCGATCTGAAATAGAAGTTGGAAGTCCCCTTGGAAACCCGGCCACCTTTCACTTGCACAGACATTTATTATGACTCGCTATTAATCTTCGTAATTAGTTTTCACGGATAAATAACGCCGCTCCTCTACTCTCAAGCGAAGGAAATCGATTGCTCGAGAGGGGAAAAAAATGCTGGATAAAGCTTTGAAGGACTTAAAGCATGGAACTGCTGATCTTAAGTACTGAATTGCTGACTTTATGATTTATCTTAACGCTCTGTAACAAGTGGGTGTACTCAGCCATAATTTTGAGTCTTTCATAGTGGCACTGGATGTCTCTGGTCATCAGAAAACGACTTTGGGAAGTATGATTTCATGGAGAAATTAAATCATCCAAAAAGTGCTTCATTTCTTTTTATGTTTCAACGTGATTTCTTGAATCACCATGTTCAATCATGCATCTGTGAAGACAAGTACTTTCCCATTTTCAAAATAAAATAAACAGTCTTTCATGAATATTTTGAGGTACTTGAACATCAGAAAACGACTTTGGGAAGTGTGATTCCATGGAGTAAGTAAATCAACCAGAAAAAGGTTCATTTATTTTTCTACGTGATTTTTTGAATCACCATGTTCAACCGGAGAAAGTAAATCATCCAAAAAAGGTTCATATCTTTTTTCAACGTGATTTTTTGAATCACCATATTCAATTTAAATGTGAGAAGACTAGTACGTCCCTTTTTCATAATAATCTGAGCATGGAATGTTATTGGAGACTAAATATATTGAAACATGGTAGATGGCATGAAATAAATAGTCTTTCATTAGTAACGATCTCATTTCCATGTGTTTCAAGCGATGCAGGACATTCCGTTACAGTACATTTTGAGTATTGTCAACGTGTTAGCCTTAAAATGAGTATGAGTGAAATTTTCTGGGTATTTTCATAAAGATTTTGCTATTTTTCATACCACTTGAGATCACCTTCTCTTGCTGAGAAGGAGATGGTGTTTATGATATTAAGTTCACAAAACGTGGAAGAACTCTTCTAGTCCGAAAGGTTATGTCAGTTTTCGACAGATCAATTGAAACAAATCCATAAATTAACGAATTAAACCCTCACCTATTTTGACTCAAGATTTTGGCAAATAATCACAGACTAACGAATAATGGCGTATAGAGCAGAAACTCGGCCGATGATGAGGAGATATGAAAGTAGAATACAGGCAGCCGCAATGAAATTCCTGAGGAGTATGGTACAGAAGACTAGGAGAGATAGAGTCAGAATTGAAGACTTTTGAAAGGAAGTGAATGTATAGAGGCTGAATGATAAACTGGAGCAGAACAGATTGTGATGGTATGGACATGCGAAAAGGAAGATTGATGAAAGAATGCCGAAACAAGAGATGGAGAGACGGATGACTGGAAATAGAGAATGAGAGTACGGTGGATGGATTTGGTGAAGGACAGTGTGAGAGAACGGAACCTGGAGTGGAGTACAGTGGTTGAGGAAGGATGGTGGACAGACAGAGTAAAGTGGAGGGCTGTCATATTTGCTCCTACCTGGTCCAAGCTAGAAAACAGAAATTGATAATGATGAATCACAGACATTTCACATCAACAGTATTAAATAGCACAAGATGGACAAGCGATGAATTGCTCTTCCAAATAAGCTAGAGTGAATATCTATACCAATATATGAAAATGAGATGGTGTGTGTCTGTGTATCACTCAATCACGCAAGAACCACTGGTCCGATTTACATAAAATTTTACATGGAAGTAGCTGATTTACATGGTTAACATATAGGCTACTTTTGATTTCGATACTTTGCACTATTTAAGTGCGTTTTAGAGACGTCACTACACCCTTTGGTTTCATACTTTCATATCTCCATTTCAAATAAATAGAGAACGTCAAGAAATAGCAAACTTTTGATGGCATATACGACGTTTAGAATTTATTTTTTTATCCGAAAGGTCCTTATCACTTTTCGTATATCACCAACGGTTAGCGAGTAAAACCAAAATGTGTGCTATAAAACACGGTCAACGCCGAGCGGTGTAGTTGGACAAAATGTTCCATCTTTACTCTCCCTCCACGCAGCACCTCGCCTTTCCCCTGTTTAACTGCCACCTTCACATTTTAATTTATTTATGACCCGTAGCGAAGCACGGGTACTTAAGCTAGTTTTAAATAAGTGTAGGCCTACAAATGATTTATCTTATGATTGACAGTGATTGTGTTTTTCATTGGCAATGTTTCGACGTTTCTAATGTTTATGTCTTGGCTGATGAAAGCTATATTTAGTGGCCAATGCACGTACATTTTCTGTAATTGTTATTCATAGATATTGACTAGGCGGAAACTAAATGTTTATTCTTTTTGAACAAATGTTTTATATGCTATGGTAAAGAGAGCGCTGATGGTGAGTGGGGATGAATTGTAGTTCTGGTCCAGGGGACGTTGGTGTAGTGGCAATAGTGTTCCCCCATCTCCGCTTAAGAGAACGCCACAATACCCTTAAATAAATTGAAAAATCTGGTTCAATTTCAAAATAAAGCATGATGCTCCGAATTCACAGATGTATGAGCGTAAGTGTATTTAATGGATCTGGACAATTTGTAAGGTGTAAATGTCGATGGCACCAGGAATCAATAATATTACCTCCCTTATTATAAAGAATAAATAACTCCTGGCTTTCACCTTAAATTGAACCCGTATTGCATCTCCAATGCTGACAACGTAAGCTATGGATATGTATTAATGAAATGTAGAAGAATCTCCATGCTGAATATAAAGTACGGTATCCAAGGAGAGCTAACAATTTATCCTCGTTCCTGTGTGAAGGTTCCCGGGATATTGAATTCTCTGGACATCTCCATACAGAAACAGTTGATATTGACCCCGGCTGGGTCAATGGACTGGGGGTCACGTTATATCGAATGAGAAAATAACAGCACAGCTTGGTTTATACGAGCTTCTACAAGGAATGGTTGTAGATTTTCTACGGTGGTGTCACAATCTTCCAAGAACTCCGATGCAACTATAAGAGAACGGCCCCGTACCTAAACTAATAACAAGTAGTTCCGTGAAGAACTATACAGCCTATTTTCATATATCCTACTTATGTTAATTGCCACTATTTAACATACACAATTTCAGTTTGATTGCTGTAATAGATTCGTAGATATTGAGAACCGACTAAATATTTCGGATGGTCGCCATGTTGGATTTTATATATGTAGGTCCTAGAGTTATGTACTGTTACATGCAGATTATTGTGAACGTGTAGTATTCAAACTTCAATCGCATAATTAGGACACAAGAAAAATCAAGGAGATTTTTTCACAGCTGCCATCTTGAGGTTGTGGAAACAATTGAAATAAATTAGATGCCAGTGGATTAACATTCGGATAAAGATTTACTGTACCAAGTTTCACTGCACGCGGATGGTTAAATTGCGAGAAACGTCCATGTGAATATTTATATTTCGCGTCACCGCCATGTTGGATTTGTGATCACCAAGTTATTTAAAGTCCTATAGTTGAACTTAAGTTCATAGCCCCTATGATCATTAAAAAATGCAGTTTGATTGCTAAAATAGATTGGTAGATATTCAGTATCGTCTAAATATTTCGGATGGTCGCCATGTTGGATTGTTAAATGTATAAGCCATAGAGTCATGTACCATTAAAGGAAAATTATTGCGTAGGTTCAATATTCAAACTTTCACTTCGATCGCATGACTACATCACAAGAAATAAAAACTTAATTTTAAAATTCGCACTGCCGCCATCTTGAGGTTATGTAAACAATTGAACTAAATTAGATACCAGTGGATTACAATGTGTATAAATATTTCCTGTACCAGGTTTCAGTGCGCTTGGAACATTAAATCGCGAGAAAGGTCTATTTAAAATGTTCAAATTCGCTTGGCCGCCATGTTCGTTTTGTAGTTAACCGGTTTTTGAAAATCTTATAGATGGACTTCCAGTAGTGCCCTTTATCTCAGTACAAAATTTTAGGGAGATACCGCTAATAGTTTCAGAGATATAGAATGCCGGTGAAATATTTCGCACATCCGCCATCTTGTGATTATGTAAACAATTGAACGAAGTTAGATGTCGGTGCATTACAATGTATATAAACATATACTGTACCAAGTTTCATTGCGTTTGGTTGGTCAAATCGCGAGAAACGTCTATTTAAAAGTCGCAAATTCGCTTGGCCGCCATGTTCGTTTTGTAGTTACGAGGTTTTCAAAAGTCACATAAGTGAACTTATAGTAGTTCCCTCTATCACCATACAAAATGTCAGGGTAATATCGGTAATAGTTTCTGAGATATTGAATGCTGGTGAAATATTTCGCACAGCCGCCATGTTGGATTGGTGAGTCGTAACAAAATTTGAAGGGCACGGTCGAGGTCGCAGGGAATAGTGCTATGAACTTTCCGAGTTTCATTGAAATCGCTCCTGCCGTTTAGATTTTATTAGGGGGACACACACACACGAATCACACACACACACGCACGCACACACACACACGGACAAAAGGTGATCTCATAAGCCTATTTTTTTCAAAATTGAAAATAGGCTAAAAATGTAGTGGTGTCTGCCTGTTACTCTTTCTCGCTAAAACTACCGAACCCATTAAGCTGAAACTTTGCATGAAAATACAGACGTGTTCAAATTATTAAATTTGAAGTAAAATTCCCCAATTCATTCACTATTTATAACCCAAATTAAGGATGTAACCTGTGTTTTCATTTTATTCGCAGTTACTGATGGATGTAAAATATCTCTGTGTAGATCTACTATATATTTTATGCAATTATTTTGAGTCTATGAGGTTCTTTATACCCCACTGTTTCTGAAAAATTATCACAATTCGTCCTCCATAATCGAAAAGTATTAATATTAAAAAAACACTCTGAAAGAAGCAACTGTACAGCATCCCAGGGGTATGCACCCCTTGGAGACCATCCCCCCAACATCTGGCTAAATCCCCTAAAATGGCAACCCTTGGAAAGCCGGGGCAACATCCATTAATACTGTAAGGACAGCTTGCTACTCCATAAAGCAGCTCAAGCCTTACGTAATCATTACACTCAGCGACATAGTACTAACTGGGCCAATACATTGCTGACAGGAGGGCGTCAGAAGGTATAAAACGACGTCCTAATGAGGTCAAACTCTCTCTCCATTGTCAGTGCTCCATCAAGACGGCCGAAGCTACGCTGGTGTCAACCGAGGTGAGTCAGTCAATCGTGTTCAGAGTTCCTATTTATGTAACCTGCAACCCACAACTTGTATCACATTATAAACATAATTTCATTCCCTACAAGGGACTCACACAAAGAATATCACAGACCAATAAAACACTTGGTCCACACTCTACACTAGCATTACTGTTATACGCCTCTTTACATCCCAACGCCCTTCCTTACTCCCGTCACAGTCAGACGTGACACACCGTAGTAATAACGCCAACTCAGACGTCATTGTATTCCTCACAGCGGCTCGCGTGCTCAAGTGAAGCGCGTGCCACCCGGCTGATACGAGCAGAGTCGATTACATAACAAGCAGTCAGCTGAGCGACTAGTACAGCGACCCTTTGCAGTGGGTCCCATCCCCTCAAATACTACCACATTATTTATAGGAACGCCCCCTAGTTCCTAGCACACCACAACACACTACACTGGTCAGCTTGCCCTGTCAAGGGGAGCTACCCTTCTTTAGGCACAACCTCATAAATTAGTACAGCAACTCTCCCTTTTAGATCCACCCCCAAATAAGGGATCTAAAACACTGGTGGAGGCGGGGTACTACGCATAGAGAAAAGGGACTCAATCAACGAGCCCTCGTAGTTAAAACGACCCCTTCCGTACCGCAAAAAAAAGCCAAGCAAATAGAGAAAAAAAATTTTTTTAACCTCATATTGCGTCACACATTTTTTTTTTATTATTAAATGTCCACATTTAGGACTACATTAAGAGACTTTGCACACCATTTGTCGGCTAGTACGACCCCACTCCTGCCGAAGCTAAAGATTAAGAACGGTGACTTAATAACTGACCAGACTGCAGTACAACTTCTCAGGGACCTTGAATTCCAAACAGCACAGATCCGTGCTCAACACCCTGCCGCTGCAGCACAAGTTATACATTTTACACGGTCCCAGGCCAGTGAATACACACACGAGTCGCCGGTATCCAGCGATAGTGAGGTAGATTGCCTGCCAACACTCCATCCCCTATTGTTACAGCAACTGCAGATCACAGAGCAGAAAGCCAATAACCTGCTCGAGCGCATTTCAGAGCTATTAGAAACAGACACTATTAAAGCCAATAGTCACACGACAGAAGCAGTTCTGGACATCCACACTATTTTGGAGACAGTAAAACAGGATTTAGACAGAACCGTACACATAGTCGAATCCACACAGTACGACAACACACCGGCCATCAGCACAAGCATATCAGGTGACGAGCCACCTGGTAACGTAACACAGGTGTCCTACACGGGAAGCGAGGCTAATTCCCCTCCAAACAGCCCAAACACCTCGACACACAGTCAACGGGACACAGCCGAGAACGACATGAATAGACACACTGAGTACCCCATGATCCACCCCACAAAGTTCACGGGGGAAGGCCAGGATCCCGAGGAATACCTCAAGGCCTTCAATAGAACGGCCCGGATCAATGGTTGGAGCGAGGAAGTTAGAAAACGGCTCCTTCCTGCCTACCTCACAAAGGCGGCCATGACGTGGTATGAGCTCCATGAGGACGCACTAGAGGCTGCCACATGGGAGGAAACCGCGGTAATGTTGAAGGATGAGTTCCAGCTTATACCAGACGATGACGATCTCTATGACCAGATTAGACAGAGGTCACAGGGACCCAAAGAGAGCGCCCAGGCATACATCAATGTTAAATTGATAATGTGCGAAAAGTACAATGCAGCAATGACAAATAAACAGAAAGTCAAGCTGTTGATGCAGGGCCTCAGACCAGCCATAGTAGAAAAGCTATGCATCATGAACAACCTCACGGTCCAACATATGTTGAATAACATAAAGACCATAGAGGAGGGGAGAAAGATCACGGAAAAGGCTACGGAAAAAGCCGTGGATCTGCACTTCAAAACCCGGAAAGACGACACTAATGACAAAATAGACGAATTAGTGGACAGGATGGAGAAACTGACCATAGCTGCCATCCAAGCGGGCGGGAGACCGCCAAGGGATGAGCAAGCAGACACACGAGAACACTATCATACTGAGAGGGACAGGGGGTACACAGAGAGGAGACGCTACGGGAGGGAAGAAAGTTACTACCCTCCACAGCGGCCAACAACACCTCCCCCACAGGATAGGCCACACTACCCTCCTCGGTACTCACCGATAGCATACACGGACACAGAGCCGACATACCCCTCAAGGCGGTCACCATCTCCGTACACACGGGAGTACTACCCTGAGGAGTACGACCACGATATCCCCCGACGAAACAGCCCGTCACCACATAGACAGTCCTACGCTGCCCCACAGTACAGGGGAAATGGGGAATATCGGGAAAACCCGCCCCCACGCAGCCAAGGCTATGCTGCCCCGCAGTACAGGGGAAATGGGGAATATCGGGAGAACCCGCCCCCACGCAGCCAAGGCTATGCTGCCCCGCAGTACAGGGGAAATGGGGAATATCGGGAGAACCCGCCCCCACGCAGCCAAGGTTATGCAGCCCCGCAGTACAAGGGAAATTGGGAACAGCGAGAAAACCCACCCTCGACCAGACAGGGGTATGCAGCTGACCAATATAGGGAAAAGGGGAACCGACGGGAACACCCGCCCCAGCAGCAGCAGACATACACCCCACCCTGGCGGAGACAGAATAACGGACAACAGGGCAATAACCGACAAGGAAGAAAACCCACTAGAGGAAGGGACAACATGGACAAACACACGAAGGGCCCAGAACACTACCCCCTCCCAGACGAATACCCGAGGGAGTTCAGGGATGAAACACCCCACAGGACAGACAGGGGGGCAATACTCCCTACGCCTAAACACACACCGCAAGCAGGGAGTTGGCGCAGCCACCCCGAGGGGGGGCGCACATACATTACAGGCAGGCGTACACCCACATTTTCAAAAAACGCCTAGACGGGGAGGTTCGGCTAGCTGATGAAGCAGCTGAGGTTCCTCCCCCAACACAACACAAGAAAGGCCCTTCCCCCAAGAAAACTCGTAAGAATAAGGGGAAGAAGCAGCCAGCTAAAACTAAGGCTGACGATCCGCCCCCGGACCGTTTCCAAACACACCCCGTGCAAGGAGACGGCAACTGTCTGTTTAGGGCCATGAGCTTTCTAATCCGGAATACCGAGGATTATCATGGGGACTACAGACAGAAGACGGTCAAACATATCCTGGCCAACTGGAAAGAGTACCGGGACTTTGTGTCGGACGAGCGGGAAAACCCATTCCAGACCGGGGCGGATTACCAAAAACACATGGGCAAGGACGGCACCTATGGCAGTGCCGTAGAGGTAACCGCTCTCGGCAAAGTGCTCAAAGCCAATATCCATGTATATACGGATGTGCACTCGCCTCCGCTATTCTCAACTGCGGGATTCAATAGGGACCTACACATACTTTTCACAGGAAACCCTAAGGCGGGACATTACACACCCCTCACAATTAGAAGCCAACAGCCCGAGAACACGCCCACACCCTCCAAACAGAAAACCCCACCCCCTTCACCACACCACAGGGGGGGAATTGACCATACACAGGCGCGTGACGCGAGCTCGCTCGGCATGGGGAAGCCAGCAACAGGAGTCGAACTCGCGACCGCCTGGAACAAAAGTCGAGTTAACAAAGGCAAGCTCAGGGTCACATTTGCAGACACACCTTCCCGAGAGGAAGAAACCAACAACAACACAACTACACAAAGGCTGGGAACAATTAATACACTAAACGTTCGCCAGCAGACTCCTAGTCTCACAGCAAGACCGGTTAAAGGAGCTGGCAATGTACTTGGCAAACGCACTTTGCTGACCTGGGCAAAGTACTCAGGACAGGAAGTAAGCCGAGAGGCGAAGCGTGCTAGGTACGATAAACGGACAGATCCATGCCCTCCCAGCACAAATGTCACTCCGGCAACAACAACAACAACAACGTACATCTTACACAACACATCGGTGCAGGGCAGTGGATTTCAGGTATCGGCCCTCACGATACACGCCACCATAAATGGCCACAGAGTGCAGGCCCTAATCGATACTGGGGCTGCCGTAAGTTGTGTTAATAGCCGACACATTGCCGAGGCGCAAATACAAGGTGTCACGGGGGACATCCGGCTGGTAGCGGCCAATGCTCAGACGTTAGAAAACAGGGGAGTGGCAAACATACATATTAGGATAGACCATTTTGCCACAACGCACCCCATGTTCGTTATCGAACACCTTTCTGCGTCAGCCATTATGGCATGGATTTTCTCGCTAGATATGAGGCTAGCATAAATTTCGCTAGTGGTCAGATGCTTTTAAAGCACGACCAGAGGCTCACCACACATCCCATGGTATACACCAGGAACAGAGATGGGATTCGAGCGGAGCGAGAAAACCACGAGCATCAGGCCCCTACACTGCACACTATCAGCCAATACACAAACACACACACTGATAAGGCGGCCAACCAGAACCACACGCAGGACCTGACTCCGGAGCAAAATAAAAGGCTCACGGAGCTCCTGGAGACCAACAGAGATATTTTTGCCCACTCAATGAAGGATCTCGCTGTGACAGACCTCATTGAACACCACGTCACACTCACTAGTGACCGACCAGTACACCAGCCTCCCTTCAGAGTGAGCCAGAAGGAGAGACATGCCATCGATGCCCAAATCTCAGAGATGCTCGAGGCAGGGGTCATTGTTCCAGTTCTTTCTAACTATTCCTCTCCAGTTCTGCTGACCAAAAAGAGGGACGGATCGCACCGATTTTGTACTGACTACAGGAGGCTCAATAAGTTGGTCGAAAATGATAGTTATCCACTACCAAGGGCAGACACCTATTTGGACGCCCTTGGTGGAGCTAGCTGGTTCAGTTCGATGGATTGCTATAGCGGATTCTATTCAATCCCCGTCTATGAACCAGATAGGCACAAGCTGGCGTTCGTTACAGAGAACGGACTATTTACCTACACCCGTTTACCGATGGGTCTCCGTAACGCCAGCCAAACCTTCCAAAAGCTAGTGGATAAGACATTTTCAGGGCTTAAATGGCGTTCCGTATTGGTGTACGTGGATGACATAACGGTCTTCTCCAACACTTTTGACGAACACATCGTACATTTGGAGGAGGCTTTCGCAAGGATCAGAGAAGCTAAACTAAGGCTTAAACCTGCGAAATGTCAATTTGCCAGACAGCAAATTAACATATTGGGCCATATTGTCAACCGGGAGGGCATTATTCCCGACCCAGCCAAGACTGACGCAATAACGGGCATCCCAATGCCCACAAATTTGAAACAATTGCGCAGTTTTATTGGCTTGGCTTCGTACTATCGCAAGTATATCTATAGGTTTGCACACATCGCCCATCCCCTAACTGAACTCACACGTGAAAAAACGCCCTTCAGCATCACGCAGGAACACATAGATGCCTTCAACACACTGAAGCAACTATTGACCTCACCTCCATTGCTGCAACACTTCCATAGTGATAGGCCCACATTTTTACACGTGGATGCCAGCCTGTATGGGTTGGGAGCAGCCCTATTGCAGGAAGACGCCGAAGGGCGCAAACGGCCCGTCGCCTACGCTAGCAGGAAGCTAACGGCCGTTGAGACTAGATACTCTGCCACAGAGCGGGAAATGCTGGCATTTTCGTGGGGAGTGAACTATTTTAGAGTATACCTCTATGGTATCAAGTTCACGGTAGTGACTGACCACGCGAGCTTGCTTTTTTGGGACAAATTTAAAAACCCAAATTCGCGCCTCAACAGGTTTATATTCCGCCTGTATGAATATGATTTCGTGGTCAAACACAAGAAAGGCGCTACACACCTAGACGCAGATGGGTTGTCTAGGCTGCCAGTAGCCGATCCCCCGGATGATAGTAAGGACCACGACTGGGACGATATGCCCACCTTTGCCCTGACGGTGGTTGACATCAAACAGGAGCAAGAAAGTGATCCGCACTTGAAACAGATTCTATTGGCACTAGAAGACTTGGATAAAGTGGACTCCAAGACAGCACGGCTGTCTAGGCGATTTTTCCTAGACAAAGACGGGGTACTGAAATTTAAGCCCACAGCCATGCACGATAGCGCACCTATAGCGGTTCCGGAATCATTGAGAGAAAATATCATGATCGGACACCATAATAGCCCAATAGCAGGGGCACACTTAGGTACGCATAAAACTTACCTTAGAATCCGTGACAAGTACTACTGGGTAAACATGAAGGCCGACATAGATACCTTTGTCAAGACATGTCACACCTGCCAACGATTCAAAACAAGACCTGGCAAGCCTCATGGACTACTCAACCCAATTCCCGTGGGAGAGTTATTTCACAGAGTCGGAATAGACGTGAAAGGCCCCATTACAACAAGTCAGAAAGGCAATAAATATATCCTGGTGGCCACCGAGTATCTCACACGATACATGATTACAAAGGCTGTTCCCAAAGCAGACACGAACAGCATAGCCGAATTTTTATTTGACATAATTACACGATATGGCCTATTCCAAACCTTATTATCCGACAGAGGTACTATTTTCACCTCGAGAGTGCTCCAACAGTTTCTGGAGATACTCAGGATTAAGGCATACACTACCACGAGTTTTTCCCCGCAAACCAACGGACTCACGGAAAGTATGAACAAAATACTTGGAATAGCGCTGGCTAAATTTACAGAGGACGCAGGAACAGACTGGGATGAATATCTGCAAAGCATTACTTTTAGTTATAATACCTCTGTATCTACGGCTACGAAACACTCTCCACACTTCCTAATGCACGGATACACACCCAGAAGTCCCATAGACAATATATGTATCCCACAGGACGCCCACACAGACAATGCGGCTCGGCTAGAGCATTTGCAGATAGCCCGCATGGACGCTAGAAAAAACATAGCCGAGGCCCAGAAAAAACAAAAAGAGCGGTACGATCAGAATAGAAAGACCGTGGAATACACACCCGGGCAATTGGTCATGGTCTCCAATCATGCCCGTAAGAAAAACGTGTCCGAATTCCTCCTACCACGATGGGCAGGTCCCTTCAAAGTCTGCAGGAAGGTATCTGACCTAAATTATATAGTGAACGTGCGCCATGGGAGGAAACTCATAAAGGACACTATTCACGCCCGCCGGATGAAGGCATATCACACACGTAAAGCACACACACCTACACGTAAAGGCGGGCACACTGCTAAAAGAAAAGGAAACGGTCCCGTTGGAACACGTGGGAAGAAAGCCAAGAAATAGCCCACTGACCGAACCGGGATACCATCCTAACACTCACCAGAACTGTCCCGGAGACACAACCTTCATGGCGCCGGAAACAATTACTCTGGGTAAAAGGCGGTCTCCAGACCCGCAACCTTCTGCATACCAGGAATATAAGGTTGAGTAAATATCCAGTCGTAGAATAAGGATAATGAGAACGCTAAGACTAATTGGGACAGTCCCACTAACAGCGGGTCATAAACGAAAAACAATACAATCGCCTCTGGCATCTGGTCACCAAATACGCGACTAGCGGACCAGACACACTCGCGTACAACGAATATGGGATTTCCGAAATGAAATGCCATGGCCTGTGGGTTGGATTCCAAGTAAAACGGAAATCCCCTGGCGCATGAGCTACAAATCAACGGTCATATTAAACCACAAAGTTTTTTTTTTCTCTACAATGAGAGAGGCACTGCTAGCAATCATTATAGGCAGCAATCAGGTTCACACACACACACGTGCAGAAAACTAGGACGTGGGCAGAGCATGAAACAAATGAAAGCACACAACATCGTAATTCAACACCGTCGTATCAGCTGTAACATACTCCTCAATGAGCAAGGCTGCTCGACGCAGACAAGCGAGCCAAAGCCTACTGGACAGAAATCAACACATCATTCACGCCCGATTTGGAGACCCTATATCTTCCAAAATTACACTACGAGGGGAATTCAAAAACGTACAAACTCTACACACGTATGCATGCTTTCATATGCGCATTACACAGCCACGGAAACGTGCCATATTATAAGCGGCACGGAAATGATTCCACCAAGTCTTTACAGACAACCGGATTCGAACCCATGACCACACACCACACGCGTACCAAAAACTAACTATCCAATGGTATTTTTGGTACACGGAACACAAGCAACGACCACACTGGGAAAGCCCCAAGCCCTGTCACACAACGCAAACATAAAACACAGAGAATGACATAAGGTCACGGGTCTGAGTTCCAGTGAAAATTTAGACGCAAAGGAGAACAGCTATTCAGGCGTCCAATCATACTGAAATTGGCCCATACAAGTGCATGAACAGGGAATACTACATTTCCTCCCACCAAAAGCCAGACATAAAATTTCGAATTACACCAGGCATAGAGGAATACATTTCACGAACACAGGTAGGAAAATTTCGCAAGACACAGGTCTTAGAGAACAATGGCCACACGACGTCATTACCTAACTAGGGCGAATTGCTACATTAGGCTAGGAATCCAAAACAATGACCACACTTGCATACTTGCAGAATTGCACATACCAATTGCTGACTGCAGACTATTCACACTGCAATACTGCGGTGACGAGACACTATTGCGTATAGCCCGTGACCGTGAAATTACACACACATAACAATTATAACGCCATACATTTTTTTTCTCCACACTGCAAAATCATTTGGCAATGGACAAGACGTGACACAGCGAAACTTATCTGGGGCCTATAGGGCACGGTCGCAAGGGCACGTTGGCAAGCCACGGGCGCCTTCTGCCCACAAAGGCGATACATATTAGGACTTAGCCTCATAACAGACCAACCGTCCGCGTGGCGTAGCGGAACGTAGTCACACACACACACACACGCACTCACCAATTAGGAGCGAACATAGGGACTTTGAGGAAACAGGACCTCCCCTTAATAACTTCTTTTCGCGATTCTATTCCCCAAATAAATCATTACAGATGACTAGCACATGACCAGTCGCATTACGACCACTGGCCACATCTACACTGCAAATGGCCGACCAGATTAGGTCATGCAGGCCTACTATCCCAAGGCGCGGATAGAAAGCCAACATGGACCAAGGGAGGACGACAGGAGAACAGGCTACCAGCGTACCACCTTACTCCCTTCCCATAACCTTCTCAAGCCTGACATAAACAACGCAAACACATCTACACGACCATAAACAGCTACACTACATTACAAAATACACACTGGGGTTGATGGACTTCATGCGTTTAAAGAGCAGGCAAGCTACGCCTTGAGCCCCGTTGCACCGCCTGAGTATTAGAGGTGGCTCAGCAAACATTAAAAGAAGCATAATGCGCCTCTCCAAATGAGGGAGGAGGCCATAGATACATATTAACCATGCTTTAGTACTTAAGCTCTCCCGCATGAAAGGAACATATGGTATTATGCCCCATCCTACACCTATCCGTACATGAAGGCAGAAACTTCATATCCAGACTCATGCATGAGTATCCCATCCAATTACCAGGGATTTTAATATCAAACCTGCATGAAATTTCGTATTTTTGCAATCCCGGGAATTACCTCCCCACTCCACTCACTATAGAAGCATCCCAGTGCCACCACCGGTTCTAGGCCACCACTAACGTGGAACCCAAAGGTGCGCAAAACCCTTCCTACCATGCTTTAAGCCCACTCAACAAATAACTACCCCCAAATCCTAATAACAGGGTACCTGACATTACAGACCCTACTAACACCTCCATTAAGGTAAAGAAGGCATTATTGCTGGGAAGCTGACATAGCGATGGTAGGCCAGAAGTAGCCTATGTACTTAGAAGATCTGCAACCCCGCTACACTGGAAATATTTTACATTTTACACAGAGGTTGAACCTTTCACACAGGTTACGACACATTTTCTCTCTTACAAAGGAATCTGATACGAACTGATGGTTGACAACGGTGTAAGCCGAAGGTCAGGAGGGACCACACTGGAGCAGAGCTGGGGAAGGCGATGTGGACCCTTACCCCAGTTGGCTCATCAAATTACTGACGACTAGACCAAATAGACGAACCACGTAAGGTCAAAGCATTCGCGGCCTGGTCGGGCAAGCTCTGGAATCCTAGGTGCGCATAAACCGCCCCTGGGAGGAAGGGATGCTAAACCCACTTTGAGCCACGGTCGTCGAAGCCAAGACCTGCAGGGAGACTTTCTGAGAATGGCGGGAGAAATAGCTCACTCCGCACCGGCCTCGGGAGCTATCCCTAGAGACGACCATATTATGACTAGACTGTTAGTTAAATTTACGTAAGTAGGACTTCCATGGCGGGGAGTCAGACTCCTATTCGTCAGGAGTGAAGCAGGATCCAAGGGTTCAGCAGGACCAATCCTAGATCCGACAAGTCCTTACCCCGCGAGGTGAAGGTGAAGACCACGACGGTAATCAATAATGCAGAATGAAATATGAATATATATATATGGAATGTACGCGCTCATTCGGTCCTGCGCCCACGTAAATGGACGACAACGGGTCGCCAGAGTTCTTAAATGAGTAGCATAGCGGGCACTCAAAAGGGTTCAGTGGGCCAACCCAGCAATGCCGATTAAGGCGAAGAGGACTCCCCGGACGCTCACTTCCCGGAGGACACATGAATACAAATATTGCGCGCCCCTCACAGGAGCCAAGTGGGCGGCTCACCTACGTCAAATAGGAACAGCACACGGTTATGAACACGAAAGTTACAGCGGGCGAAACGGTTAGCTTAGTGGCACCGTAAGGCGCCTGCGAATAGGGTAGTACTAGTATTAAGACCTAGAATAGATGTCGACAATAGTATTAAAACGGAGGGGACTACGAGGCATTGTTGGGTTCCGGTCCCGACAATGTACTACAAGGGCGCCCCCGCGAGAGAAATCAAGCGGCCAGCCTCCATCTAAATCTTAGTACTTAAGTCATAGTGCCATGTTAAGGTCACTTAGATGTAAGCAAATTTACTGACAGCTGTTGCTAATAATAGCACAGCACATTTCGGCTTTAGAATAAGGTCCACTCGGCATGTAAATACAGAATAGTTTTACAGTTAAGTAATTTTATCAATAAGTTAAATAAGTAAGGTAAGACATAAGGTAACATAAACCTACATTTAAGGCATTTTTTTAAATATATATAGATCACCGTAGAATATATCGGCACTCGGTGACTATAAATCCGTTACCGAGGTAAGCCCGACAATACTAGATTAAGATAGGAATAATCAAAGTGGAATATATCGGCACCCGGTAACCACAATTCCGCTACCGGGGTAAGACCAACTATATATTATTTACGGCATTACGGCACCGTATAGGGTAAGCCCGGCCTTGCAGCTAAGTAACATTAATCATGTTTTTTTTTCAGTAAAAGACCAGCTTCAACCGGTACTAATATGTTTTTTTTTCTAAACCTCGCCATTTTTTTTTTCACAGGCATCGTCACCAGATACAGAAAACTGGTGACAGGAATTTCACTGCCACATAGCAGTGGCATATTATCTACAGCATGCCATGATGTGTACACTTTTTGTTTATTTTTTTTCAACTTGCACTAATCCCGACACACTCGCAAACACTCACCACATTTTTCTTTTTCAGATACACACTCTAAAATGAATCTGCACAGCAGGACTGGTGCCTGTGGGGTACCAGGCTTACTGGCAGATCAACTCAATTAAAACACATAAAGCGTCAAAATGTGACGCAGAGTACGACAATGAGGGCGCAGCCGGTTTGTGGCAGTGACTCTCATTGTCAAGTGTGAAAGCATTCACCCACAGAGGATGCTTCACAGGTTAGGTATTAAGCACACATACAAGCGGTACGACCACCATACCGTACCAAGGAGTGGCCGTACAGAATCAGCCGTGAGACGGCAAGAGTACGTACAGACGGGTAGCGTGCACGCGAGGTACCTCATGAAAACTATAATTATAAGGGATTAGCGCGATTAAGTAGACATAAGGTCATTGTAATTTATAAGTTTTTCAGGATAAGCTTTATACAACTATACACTATATATATTTTTGTTTGTTCACCAAAATGCCAATGTCCATCATGTGTATGATTTGTTTTCTTTCATTTTTCCTTCTTCTAACTTCCCCATTTGTCAGGGTGTTCCGTTTTTCCCCCACAAATAAATACTTTTGAATATTTCCCTTAAATTATACCCTGGAACACCCATTTTTCTATTTTCTTCTACCTTTCTTATTGCAGGGAGCATTTTTTCCCTAAGATGGGGCGGGCGAAGCAATCATCCGTTCGGCCCTGGGTTTTTCCTCCCTGCACAAATATATGACACGTCACCATCAGAGGCCATGTTTTTTTTAAACTAGCAATATGCCAGCAAATGCAAGGGCAATTTTTTTTTACATACCGAATTTATTGTAATGTTCAATTTTTCTCAAAATGTCAATTTTTTCCCAATGTTAATCAAATCTTCCGCAAATGTCAATTTTTCTTTGTTTTTTTTTTCACAATGTCAATGTATATATATATATGTAAATCCCATAACCCTCCCCTCTGAACACGGGCTCACCTCACACCCACACTTCGATACGACGCCACCAGGAGATACGAGAGGGTTTTCCAGGACCACTACGTCAACATCCCAACTTCCAGTTCCGTTCCCGTTCGCGAGGACGCGACCAAATGAAGGAAGACTCTTGTACAGCATCCCAGGGGTATGCACCCCTTGGAGACCATCCCCCCAACATCTGGCTAAATCCCCTAAAATGGCAACCCTTGGAAAGCCGGGGCAACATCCATTAATACTGTAAGGACAGCTTGCTACTCCATAAAGCAGCTCAAGCCTTACGTAATCATTACACTCAGCGACATAGTACTAACTGGGCCAATACATTGCTGACAGGAGGGCGTCAGAAGGTATAAAACGACGTCCTAATGAGGTCAAACTCTCTCTCCATTGTCAGTGCTCCATCAAGACGGCCGAAGCTACGCTGGTGTCAACCGAGGTGAGTCAGTCAATCGTGTTCAGAGTTCCTATTTATGTAACCTGCAACCCACAACTTGTATCACATTATAAACATAATTTCATTCCCTACAAGGGACTCACACAAAGAATATCACAGACCAATAAAACACTTGGTCCACACTCTACACTAGCATTACTGTTATACGCCTCTTTACATCCCAACGCCCTTCCTTACTCCCGTCACAGTCAGACGTGACACACCGTAGTAATAACGCCAACTCAGACGTCATTGTATTCCTCACAGCGGCTCGCGTGCTCAAGTGAAGCGCGTGCCACCCGGCTGATACGAGCAGAGTCGATTACATAACAAGCAGTCAGCTGAGCGACTAGTACAGCGACCCTTTGCAGTGGGTCCCATCCCCTCAAATACTACCACATTATTTATAGGAACGCCCCCTAGTTCCTAGCACACCACAACACACTACACTGGTCAGCTTGCCCTGTCAAGGGGAGCTACCCTTCTTTAGGCACAACCTCATAAATTAGTACAGCAACTCTCCCTTTTAGATCCACCCCCAAATAAGGGATCTAAAACACAACTGTATACGATGTTTCAACAGTATATTATAGATATGTATATATAATACAGTGCTCAAACAATGTTTTGCATATTGCGATTTAGTGACTTGTTTATTTTTCTATGTGCATGTCATCGCATTATACGCAATATAGGGTACATATAAAGAAAAACAACACACAATATGCTTTGCGAAAGAGACAGAAACACACAACGAATAACAAAAGTGATAATGTTGGACTTGGTACACACATCTTTTTCACATTGGGGCATATCAATACCGTGTGTGGCCACCACGAGCCACAAGGCATGCTTGCAGACGACCAGACATACTTAGAACCAATTAATCCAACCTGCTTTGGGTAGATTATTTCACTCTTTGATAGCAGCTTAAATCAGTTGCTGAATGTTTGTTGGGAGACTGGGATGGTGCGAAATCTCTCCATGCATGTTCAATACAGTTCATGCCCACATAATATGCAGGCCACTCCATGCCCCGTATGTCATACATCTAAAGGAACTGATCGACCACCCTAGCTTGATGGGACGAGCATTACCGTCCACTAGTGTAAAGCACTCACTCACTGCGGCAGCGAAATTTGTAACAACAGGTTTGAGGATGTTGTCTCTGTACACCAGGCCAGTCATGTTAGCGTGGATAGGAATTAGAGGCGTACGTCAACCAAACATGATCCCACCCTAAAACATGCCTGAACCTCCTTGCTGTTGGTGGCGATCCTGGATGAAATCTCGCTCCCACTCGTCGCCACACCCGAATGCTCCTACTGTATGGGTGCAAACCAATGGAGACTTCCTAGTTTAGTTGTTTTACTTTACGTCCAACATTTGTGGTTAAATGTACCTCAATTGCACGAAACTAACTCAAGGAATTAATTTGTTTTAAAATACTGGTATTAAATTAAAACGCCATCCGGCTCCTTCAGAATTCATGCTTCTCTTTGGAAAACTGTTATAGCACATGCTCCTAATGATATGACCACGTCTGTCGTTTTTATACCCGGGTCAAACATAGGACTATTGCCGTTTGAAAATATGGCATCTTCTTCTGATTTTGGTCATTTTGGCACTCGATCAAGCTAAAATAGACTACATTTCAAGGTTGTCGCAGAAGGACCAGACACAGCTCATTTTATACTCCTCATTGTGAGAAAATATTTCTGTTTTTTTTTTAATGCTTTCATCCATAGCCCACGTTTATTTCATTTTATTGTTCTGTGGGGACAGAAGCCTTATCGTCGTTTGGTGACACTTTTCGTGCGGGAAATTTGACACTCTAGCCAATATTAGGGTTTTAATCTTCGTTAATTAAGGTGACTATTATAGTAATATTGAGACGTCATTGTTTTCTAGGGTTGTTTCTATAGGCGGGAGAGTTGTATTGAAGAGTGTGTGTAATTCTATTGACTTTTTTGATACTGGAAAACAGCGAAGACTTTCAGATTCTCAAGACGTTTAAGTTAGTTCTACGAATATTGTTCGTTGTTGATATTCGCGATGTATTGTAATTGTTAGTTATCAATCGCATATTTTGAAGGCACGATGACTCACCATGTTCTGTTGCAATGTTTGAAAATTGACAACAGTAATACAATCACCGCGGTGCAGTGACTTTTTGAGTTTTTTCTTACTCAGTTCTAATGCATAAGAGAGTTAGGAGTTGAGATGACACATCCCATGGTTCGGACTCCATGTAAGAATGGGGTCCCGTGGGTTCAAAAACTTGAGATTTACGATCGCATACATTTTAACGCTTCCACTATCGCTATTAGGTCTATGCTATATTTCATCGTTGAAGTTAATCGTTAGTGATGACGTGTGAAGTAGCACTTTTGCACGGCGAACACTACATTTTAAAAATCTGCTCTTTGATTATAATTAAGAGGAAACAAAGCTTTCTACTTCGATCATGTTCGAAGAAGTGGAAAATCAATTCGGGCAAATTCAGCTACAGGTGTTCTCTATAATACTAGCTATTGTTTATAATGTAGTCCTTTGTGCTCGTTATTTCACTTATGCGTCACTTATTGTTTATTTGTCCTTCCATTATTTTATTTCAAATGCTTTATTTAACTGTATTTTGGCTTTGTCTATTGTGTTATAGTTGATGTTTTTTACCTTGGCACCTTCTTCATTTAAAGTGTTGTTAATATATAATTTAGTTTCGAAGATCATAGTTGTTGAAAAACTAACTTGGTCGTCTCTCCGCTTCATTACGAAATGCTATCAATCACTACTGTTGAGCTGTGTTAATAATATTTATGTTGGTGCCACTGGTTAAGTTACGATTTAATTGATAACTTATTAATAACATAACTACAATACAAATGTGTGACTATATGCATGCCATTGACCAGTAAGTACCAAAGATTGCGTATTTCAGCTAGTAATTGATAAAATAATACCTTTAAAATTATTGATTGTTCACATTCGCTTAACTAATACACAGAATGTACAATTGTAAAATTTATTTAGTGTTATTTTAAAAATGTATTTGTTCATCAATTAGTTAATTTATTTATTTATAAATTTATTAACTAATTATGTATTCAAATAATTTATTAATTAATTTATTAAGTTAATTATTTATTTATTATTACTGTTACTATCGTACATTCCCTTTCAAGAGAGTGTGTGATCTTGAACAATGTTCATGTCAACCCAATCTTGCGGCGACGTTCTTCCCAAATCCTCTTCATTCGTGCACTAAGTTCTTTCTTCCGTTCACTCGTCCACTTTTTTCCTGGCATCTTTGGTTGCACTTCTATATCAAATTTATGTTTCATTATGTTTTTCTCTAAATTCAACCCGATCATTCATGTCGTGCATCGTGATGTTTAGCTGCTTGAGGTCTTCTTCAGTTTCCTGTATCCATTGGGACTTGATTTTGCTGTTGAGGGTGATGTTGAAAATTTGTTTAGTAAATCTGTGCTGGTCCATTCTGTATATGTGACCAAAACATTCAGCTCGTCTCTTTCTGAAAGTGTCGGTGATAGTTTCTATGGTTTTATAAATTTCTGAGGATGTTCTCTTAATCCATACTCCCTCTTTATTGACTGGTCCAAATTGTTTCGGAGGATTTTACGTTTTTGTCTTTCTATTTCTTGAATTTTTGAGTGGCCATGAATTGTTGATTATTTATTTATTTATTTATTTCAACAAGAAAACGCAACGCTAATGTATTTGTAATAATTCTAATACCTTTTTTCCGACGATTTGTGAGGATATGGCTGTCTTCTTATCCATTGCATAATTCGGATTGTAGCCAAACCTATGAAGGTATTGAAGGTAATACCTAGATTCGAACATAGGATCTACGATCGTTGTATCTACCCAGGCCTCCTTTTTGAGAGTGTTTGAGCTTGCTCTGCTATGGAAGTAGGTCCAGTAGTGCTGAAAGGCACATTTTAAATACGTAGTTGTTTATATGTATTTGCTTTGCCATTAAAATGATTATCTACACTGATTTGATTTGTTTCTACTCATAATTCTAGTTTTTTTTTGTCCCAGCTAACAGTGATATTTTGCTTTTTATACGCTCTTTTGAATTTATTTTAATGACTGTTTGTTATGTATGCAATTAATTACAAAGCTGTAACTAAACTTCCATTCGTAATATAATCCCATTGTCACACCTTTCAACAATATTTCCATCGTGACATCCACGGAGTTGGCCAGTTTATGCTCAATGCGCTAAAGCTGTGGTTTATTTCAAAACAAAAGCAAAGCTCGTTGTTTACCTTTAGGGGCTTGGACATCGTGGTCATCAGCCCTGTGTTATTGTAGTGTCTATAGTATTGAGTGTATTTAAAATTATTAATAATAATAATGGATGAAAGAAGTACAAAAAGACATGCGAACTGCTAACATAACCGACACATCAGACAGAGACTCCTTCCGTAACAAAGTGAACAACTGGGAAGTCCAACCAGAGCAACCAAAACCTACACCTTACAGACCCCAATGTTCTGATGAAAGAAAATTGGCATTCTCCAACAGAATGAAACAATACTGGAAAAATAAGAAGAACGTCACGAATTGAGTCAAATTGCTTAACGCTTTCCAATATTGGGAAAATACGCTGTAAATAAATAAATAAATAAATGAATAATATTAATAATAAGTTATAATGTTATTGGTTTTACGTCCCTTTTAACTTCTGCGGCTTTTAGAGACGCCGGTGTGCCGGTATTTTGCTCCAAAGGGCATCTTTAACGTGCCAGTAAATCTACTGACAAGCATCCCTCGGATTTGCGCACCCTCAAACGCCAACTGACTGCACCAGGATTCAATCTTGCAACCTTGAGCACAGCAGGTGAGGACGTTACCGGTAGGCCACGCCGCCAGTCGTATTTAAAACTGAGGCTTGGATTATAATAATAATAATAATAATAATAATAATATCGTGTGGCCTCGGGTGCCGGGTGCAAGCTTTGTTAATTGACACCCAGAGGGCAGCTTGGGTGTCGACTTTAATGCTCCTTGGAGCGCTATGAATGTCAAGGAGGTTAGATAGCCTATCTAAGCTCCTTGGCGCAATACCGCTTTCTAGTGGAGAAATGAGGAACTTTGTGTTGGTGGAAAATCCCGAGATTTATTTTGCCATTATGAACTCGGCCTGCTGAATTCAAATGGATTCTTTAACATGCCAACAACGTGCGACATAAGTATCGTAATTTTTGTCGCCTTTCAAAAATCACTTACCATGGCCAGGAGCGAACCTGCAATCTTGGGGTTGGTAGTCCGACACTGTAACCACTCTCCCACCGTGGCAAGCGCTTGGATTATAGAGAAGGCAATCTTGACTTTTACACTGTAACCATCCCGATATTTGCCTGAAGTAGGTGTGTGAATCCACGAAAACCACTTCAAGGATGGCTGAAGGCCCCGCTACTCAGTTCTGCCCCCTAAGGCTAAATGTACTCCATTTGAACGATCAGTTTCTTTCCAGAACCGGGAATCGAGCCAGGATTATAAATACACACACAATTATAAACTCCATAATAACATAGGGTATCAGAGAAATTCTACGTATACTCAACCACATGGGGCGGACACGACCTTGATGCCATAGCCTCTGAATTAAACATTGACAACAACGTAGAGAAATTACTAACGTGTCCAGTTGAAAAAAGTCTAGTTAGAAATAAACCACGCTGCGGTGTAGCCATGCATGTTAAATCGTGCAGCTGCAGCAAGACCGGAGATCGTAGGTTCGAATCCTGGCGCTTACAGTGACTATCCTGACTGTGGATTTTACACACTCCCTCCAGGCAAGTGCCGAGATATTAACTTATATCAAGTCCCGAAACACGTACCCCTTCCTAGTCCCTAATACAGCTACACGCACTTTTACAGTCATCTCAACATATAAAATACAAGTTATCGGACAAATTCAACACACACACCCTACTACACGGTGCAGATGACCAAGATGTCCCAAGCCTCTAAAGTTAATTAATAACAACTTCCTTCGGCTCATTTTCGTTTTGGTCGGGGATTTAAGGCCGGATGCCCTTCCTGACGCCACGTGATTTTTCACTTGAAAATTCCATCCTGCTGTCACTGGGGTTCGAACCCCGGCCGTCTGGGTGAAAGACGAGCAGCTAAGCCACTGCGCCATCACGCTCCCCAAAGTTAATTAATAACAATAATAATAAATTACGCTTGGCACTACAGCCAATCAAGGGCCTAGGCCTACCAAGCGACCGCTGCCCAGCCAGTTGGCCTGCAGATATTGAGGTGACGCGTGGTCAGCGCGTCGGGTCCCATCGGCCGTTAATCTTGGTTTTCATGACCGGAGCGCTGCCTCACCGTCAGACAGCTACTCAATTTTCCTCACGAGGCTGAGTGCACCCCGTTCCAGTCCACACGTCAGTTTCTAAAATCCCTGATGGAGCCAGGAATCGAACCCGAGGCCTTCGGGTGAGAGGCAGGCGCGCTACCCCAACACCACGGGGCCGGCTAATTAATAACAACAAGAAGAAATAAACCTGTCTCATCAGAAGGCTCGTCCTCGTAGAACCTTCCACGCTCCATGAACTACTTCTATTTAAATGAGTGATAATAATGTTTATGTTCGACCCCCACTATTATGTGTCAAGAAACTGTATCATAATGATGGTCATTATAACACTCTTTTTCATTATGATACAGTTTCTCCAGCCAATCAGAGCTCGTTCATTGACCAATTAACCAATTAGGTAACGATACCTTAACGCGTGCGCTCAAAATCCAACATGTCTATATAAATTACCGAAAGTGCACCGTCCATAATGTTCTCGTAAATAAACTGGTGAATATGAGACACTGTACCTTAATATCCTTAAATCCAATTTCTACACAGCGGGTTGTTTTCAAACGATTTCGGTGACATTTTTACTGAATACTGATGCTCAATCTGCACATACGGCATTGAAGCTCACAGAGCGCATGCGTCGGTTGGTCAGTGAGCTTGGACATCAGAGATATCCTACCCTGCGCAGCACCCGATCACAAAATTCTAGTGACAATCTCAACAGATATTTATGAATATTTATGTTAAAACATATAATAAAGTTGTAATTATCGTCGAACATAAACAGTCGTATGCAACTCGCCTATAATGGTAATTAAGACACTCGTATGGAAATTATAAAACTCGCATACGCTCGTTTTATAAAAAATACTCGTGTCTTAATTATAGCCATTATAGGCTCGTTGCATAATGTACTATATTGGTTTTACGTCCCTTTTAACTACCCTGGCTTTTAGAGACGCCGGGGTGCCGGAATTTTGCCCCGAAGGGGATGTTTAACGTGCCAGTAAATGTACTGACACGGCTCCCTCGCATTTGCGCACGCTCAAATGCCAGCTGACTGCGCCAGGTTTCGAACCTGCAACCTTGGGCTCAGCAAGCGAGAACGTTACCCCTGAGCCACGCAGCCAGACTAAATGAGTGAACATTGCCTGTTGTAGCAATGTGTTATGGAAACAGTGCAACCATAATTATTTGGAAGCCCGTGAGATGTGGTTTCACACATTCGCTGCATAATTGTTATAATGCAGACTCTGTTAACCTAGTTCCAGTGTTTTGTGCAGCTCGAGCAACAAGTAGGACAGACGTCTCTTGTGTGGCTTCCTTTTGATACATGAACATGTCTCAGTCGCAATTTTGAAGGGTCGCAAAAATCGATAGCATCTCGAGTCGGATAATATCGACCCATAGGAGATCCCCCGTATCGCATTTGGAGATCATAAGACAAAAAGTTAATTAAATCCCACCCAAAGGTTGTCCAATGGCGGCTTCGGTGGCGTAGTCGGTAGCATGCTGAGCTTCTATGCCCAAGATAGCGGGTTCAAACCCGGCCGAAGCCGTCGGATTTTTTAAGAGCGTTAAAAATCCCTCAGTATGCCTTCCTTCGGAGGGGAAGTAAAGCCGGTGGTCCCATGTCATAGATTTATGGCATGTTAAAGAACCTTCCACTAATTGCACCTGTGTGAAGCTAAATTTGATAGGTTATTGTAAACAACGCTCTTAGGTTTCTAAGTTCGTTGCCAAGAGCCGACTGCGGTGGCGTCTAGCAGCTGAGTTGTGAACTTAGCCTAGTAGTCGTTGACGGTGGCGCTTGGCGGCAAAAGTAGGAACTATTTGAAAAATTCTAAGTTGCAGTACTTAAATTAAAATGACAGATAACACACACTAATACAGTCATCACAATTAACACCAGTTATCAGACAGATTCTACACACACCCAAAGTACACGGGGCTACATGACCGCGTTGTCGCAGCCCCTAAACTTAAGAACCAAACCAAACCAAACCGTTGTCCAATGGGCCTATGTTTTTTTACCGTCGTTAAGTATCGAAAGTAAGTACTTTTACAGGGTCATTATCTATGTGTGCCCCGATAAACACGGCAAGCTAAGCCGGCTTTGACTGGCGCAGATCGCGGGCACGCGTACAAGGTTCAACCGGTGGTGGCACGCACTTTTACACTTTTAGCAAACATGTTCAATAATATGTACTTACAGTGCTCATAGCCGATGCTAAAAATGTCCTCCCTCTCTTGTAACACAGCCCTGCCATCTTCTGATGAAAGAATGGACAACAATCTCATCTAATTTTTGTTCTGTGAGAACACAACGTTGTCTGCTAACTATTTTTTATTATTTACGGAGCCTGTTTTCTTGAATCGTCTAGCAAGGTTCCTAATTGTACTGGCATTAGGCACAGGTCTTCCTGGAAACTTCATTTGAAATTTTCGTCTTGTATCAGAACAAGACTTTTCTGCTTTTCATATTCGCACAATGTGAATTGGTGTCTAGGCATGACCAACAATCACAGTGATCACAATACTCACGTAACGTGCAATACTAACGTCTAAGATTTACAGATACACGTCCGTATGAATGACAAAACACGTGTGAACTAACGATATGAGTCAGCGGACCACGCCACCACCGGCTGAACCGTGTACGCGCGCCCATGATCTGCGCCAGTCAAAGCCGGCTTAGCTTGCCGTGTATATCGGGGCGCACATAGATAATGACTCTGTATAGCAGGTTACACTGGGGTGACCACGTTGAGAGCGTTGCTAATAATGCACAAAAGTCGTTATACTTCGTTAAGGGAGACATGAAGGGTAGCAGTATTACAGGCAAAGGAATTGGCTTACAAATGTCTTGTGAGACCAATTTTGGAATTCGCCACGAGTGTATGGGAGCCATACCTATCAACTCTAACGAACAAATTGGAGATGATTCAAAGGAAAGCTGCAAGATTTGTACTTGGACAATTCTCCCAAAATGACAGTGTCTCTGACATGTTAATGCCATTGGGATGGGAATACCTACTCAGCAGAAGACCTAAAAGAAGACTCCAGGAGATGTACAAAGCATACACAGGGGGCGGGGGGGGGGGGCGGGGGGGGGGGGCGGCCTGGAATGAATTGCGAAACAGAATGTTTGAGACAGATTATATGGGTAGGAGGGATCACGCTTACAAAGTTGGGCCCGAAATTTTAAAAAATATATTAGCTGGAATGAGTTACCTGAAGAAGTCTTAGAACCTTTCCCTAACAGTTTAAAAGTTTTCAAAGAGAAAATGAATATTGTATTCAGTGAACACAGAGACATTACGGAGAGAAATTGAGATACACAGTAGGCCTATGTAAATATGTTGTTACCACCAGGTTTTTACCTAACTGTAACAGTGCCTATTAATAAAATAAATATCCACGTTTATTAATTAATCTGAAGTAATTTCTTTTAGGTTAGTAATAACACCCATTATAATTTGGGTAAAATCGTGTTGACAGACTGACAAAAAAAAGCATTTAATTTAATTTTCTAAGGCACTAAGAAAAGTGATGAGGCAGCACAAGTTCCACTCTGACCCGGCACTAGTACATATCATCGCAAAGAGCACTTGGTCGAAAGGTCCACCATGCTGTAACAGAAAAGGGCAATTACCAACTTCACAGGACATGGGAGTGTCCGGAAATTGTGGGAATGAAGGAAATGCGAAAGCACTCCACACAATTACACCCAGGACATCCAGTCAAAGCAAAGAAAGAATCCACAGGCAAACGAAGTGACCAGATAGTGCCCGCACTTGTAGGTGAAGTCAAGGACAGGGAGGGAAGGTATGATAACAGCAATCCGATACACAATAAGGTAAGCATTTCAGTGACTCACCTATATGAATTAATGTTTTCTCTAAAATAAGGTAGCGTAGCACACGCAAAGACCAAAGGTAATTTGATAAATTAACTGAAAGAGAAAACAAAATTTAAGTTTAAGATTAATATGTGTAGGGAAGACAAAAGTGCCTCCCTACATGAGGAGAAGACCTTACATAGAAACAGGTCAGGCATACATCATGGTCAAAGGAAAAGTAGGAGGAACGGTACCTTTGCCACCAGACAGCGCAAGCGGAAGGAAAGGAACGATTACAAAAATATTAACATAATACTACCAATGACATAAATTAATTAATAAGTTAACATCTCCGATAAAATGTTCCGTAATATCAACCATAAATAAATAAATTCGCGGAAAATTAAAGTTGTGAATGGTCATATCATGAAATGAATAAAATTGAAGTATTCTTCATAAAGTCACACCAGGAAAATGTTGTAAATCAGAACAGTGGTTGCCGAGCAGTTTGTAGTCGTTCCGCTATTCAGATAAGACCCAATATCAGATCTTTCAACACATTAATAAACACTGTCTTTGTATTTTGCATTTATAGCTTCTTACCATCTTCTCAGCAGAGTAATTGTGGTTTATTTCTGCATGTTAGTTTACATTTCTAGTTTAGGGATTATTGCCTAATTGTATCACAGCAATAGTAGCTACAACGTCATAGATTAGTTGATGAAGGGAGACTGTTTGTTGATGGGATCGCCATTTCTCAGTCTGTAAAGTTTTGAAGCCATTTATTCAGTGTTACCTGTACAGAGTGTTCGTTGTAGCTCTTCAGTCGGTCAACACGACTTTGCCCAATGACTAAGCGGGGTACAATGTATATACAGTGTTCTGCCATATTATTATACTCAGAAAGAAAATAAATTATTTGGTAATATTTTGGCCAGAAAAAATATATTTCCGGTAAATGTTAGTGCATTAGGTCAGGACAGGGAAGAATGGAGAACAGCATCAAACCAGTTGAAAGACTGAAGACTCAAACAACAACAACAACAACAAGAACAACAACAAATATTAGTGCATTTTCTTACATGCCTTAATATATTGACGACTAATTAAACAGAATTTTATACGAACTTAAAATGGCGGCTGCGCAATTTTTTTTAAATTAGGTATATAAACCAACCTACATTTATATTGATTGATTAGGACACGGGAAATATAAACGAGATTTTACAAATTTTGCACAGCCGCCATTTTAAGTTCCCATAAAATTCCATTGAATTAGTCGTCGATATATTAAGATTTGTATGAAGATATACCGTGCTAAGGAAATACACTAACATTTACCGATTTTTGTTTTCTGGCCAATAAATTACCAAATACTTTATTTTCTTTTTGAGTATGTGCTACTTGTCTATACAGGCATTAAGTAGTGCTTTAAGCGGTGGGGTGAGGAAACTGTTGATTAAATCACAAAAGACAAGATTGTCAAGGCAGTGGAAGATGAAGGGAAGAGACGGGTCGAGTCAGCTGTGGTGGTGTGTGATTACAGAGACTCTGTGAAGATATAAAATGTAGCGATTGTAATAATATCAACGAGCTTGAGAAAGGTATATCATGGCTCCTTGCCTCTCTATATACCTTTATCTAGCTCGTTGAATAATATTGCAGACCACTGTAATATAAGAATAAATAAATAAGTAAATAAACACTCCAGAAAAAAAATTATATAGTTTTAATCAGTAGTCTACTAAATAGTTTCCCATTTCATTTATTTATTTATTTATTTATTTATTTGTTTCGTTTGTTTATTTATTTAGTTAATCACAGTGAGCCCTCACTTTTTTGGGCCTCACTAATTCGGAATTCGGATAATTCGGAAAGGTTTTCATCGCCACAGTACTGCGCCAGACATCAATCGCACCAAGGCCATCTATTGTCAAATGTCGATCGCATCCCCCCCTCCCTTCCCGTTTACTCCATTCGCGGCTAATAATAAGACTTGCGTCTAGCTACCGAGATGACAGCGGGGCTTCGGAGCTCTTCGCCTGCTATCGGCAAACCTCGCGTTAGCGCGGTACTCTCAGCGCTCAGCGTCCAGATAAACAGCAGGCTGTGGAACTGTGCATTGAGCTTTGATCATTTATTGTAGGTTTAGCACACTATATTCTTCTTCTTCTTGTCCCGCGCGCCTGCGGGGTCCACTACATGGGTCCGTTGTCTCCATTTCGCTCTGTCTCGGGCTGCATCTGGATGGATGTTCACGCTTTGGAGGTCTTTATGAAGCGTATCAGCCCAACGTTGTTTAGGTCATCCTTTAGGTCTTCTGCCGACGACTTCAAGTGTGTATCCCGTCTTGGTAATAGAGTCATCATCGGCCCGTAAAACATGTCCAAACCAACGAAGTTGGCTCTCACGCATCTTGTCTTGGATCGGTGCAACTCCAAACTGTTTTCTGATGCTGTCATTGGAGACGTGTTCTAACTTAGTGAGGCCCGCTGTCCATCTCAGCATCTTCGTTTTCATTACACTTTGGCGGCGTTCTGTCTCGACTGTAGTCGGCCAGCACTCACAACCAT
The DNA here is from genome assembly GCA_946902985.2 of Meconema thalassinum. Taxonomy (NCBI): domain Eukaryota; kingdom Metazoa; phylum Arthropoda; class Insecta; order Orthoptera; family Tettigoniidae; genus Meconema; species Meconema thalassinum. Next base: position 748,180,690 of record OX336388.2, read on the forward strand.
ACAAGGTGACTGGCCGGATGACAGTACGATAGATTTTTGATTTTAAATGATCTTTCATCCTGCGGTCGCAAGTGACTCCGGTTGTTGTTCGCCACTTCATCCAGGCTGCCTGAGTTCTGGTATTGACCTCTTCGGTGAGTCGGCCGTCAACAGTGATTGTGGAACCGAGGTACTTAAATTTACTCGACCGTGATGGTTCACATTTCATGTCTATCTGATGTCATGTACTCAGTTTTCTTCAAGTTAAGGCGCAAACCATGTTGCACCAACCGGTCACACCATTCTTGAGTTTGGCTTTGCAGATCAAGCTTGTTTTCTGCTGCCAGCATCACGTCATCAGCATAAAGTAGGGTCCATGGTAATGGCCGGTGCAGGCCAACTGTCACGGTGTCCATAACTAGAATGAAAAGAAGCAGTGATAATGCAGAACCTTGATGGACACCGACTGTGATGGGGAAGTCCTTGGATTGTCCTGAAGTTGTACGGACGTAACACACTATATTATGTGCATTAAAACTACTTTCATAACATTCTGTAAAGAAATGAATAATAATAATTTCCCATTACATCAATTAACACGGTAGTACGTTAACTAAACCGTTTAATTACAGAAGAATTACAAATTTTACACTAGTGTTCATAAGAAGTAATGAATAAAATATGTGCCAAAATGAGTCCTTGGAGTGCTTTATAGGGACATATGAGCCGTTTCTATTAATTACGTTTTAATATCATCACACTCCTTCCCGTCAGGCTTAACGAAAGTCAATATACGGAGCTTCTTTGGTGGCTTCTTCGCGGCAAACAGAGTCTTTATACCATGTTTATCACACTATATTATACTGTATATGTAAGTTATGGTACATTAAAGCTATTCACAATATTCTAGTTAAATATTTATTGTTATTTTAAGAGGCGGAACTACGAGGTCAGCTAGCACCATAATATTCTGTAAAGACATGAATGAAAAAAATCCACAGCCTGCTTCCAGTCTCCGATCAGGTCTGGAATGGAATGAATGAAGCCCCCATCTAGCGGCGAGGATATGAACTGTGCCGGCTGCCGAGGCCTGACGCATTCCTCTGGGGCAATGCTTAAATGAATGACAGATGAAATGAAATGATAGTGGAGAGTGTTGCTGGAATGAAATTTTGACAGGGAAAACCGGAGTACCCGGAGAAAAACCTGTCTGCCTCCGTTTTGTCCAGCACAGATCTCACATGGAATGACCGGGATTTGAACCACGGACCCAGCGGTGAGAGGCCGGCGTGCTGCCGCCTAAGCCACGGTAAAAGACATGAATAATATTAATAATTATTTTCCATTACATCAATCAACACAGAAGAATTACAAAGCTTTTTTTTTTTTTTTTTTTCCTATGGCTTTTATTGCGGGAGTGTCCGAGGACATGTTCGGCTCTCCAGTTTTGTAGCTGCTTCGAGACGGACACCCAATGGGTGAGCCACAAGTACCGTTGGGGAGGGAAGTTGGAATGTAAGGACGAGGAGTTGGAAGGTAGCGGCTGTGGCCTATAGTTAGGGACCAACCCCGGCATTTGCCTGGAAGGAAGATGCGAAACCTCAGAAGATCATCTTCAAGGTTGCCGGCGGGGGGATTCGAACCTCCTCTCCTCCCGGATGTGAGCGACTGCCAGCAGTCATGCCATAACGACCACGGCTAACTCACCCGGTTACAAAGCTGTAATGTAGCACGAATAACTTGAAATAGTTCAAAGAACAGACCTTCAGATTTATTGCATTCCACTAGCATGATGAAGTATGGCACAGTAGCACGTGTTGACCTGACAATGGAAGGATAACCCGAGCTAACGCGAGGAGTGCCGATAGCAGGCGAGGACTCCGAAGCCCTGCTGACATCTCGGTAGCTAGACGCATGTAATAATAAGTACCGTATGTATCATTATTGGTCACAAGCACGCAACAAAGGCAGTGCCTGCTCAGTTCGTTTTTTGAAGCCCACATGACGAGTTACTGTTACATTGTGTTAAATTCTACAGTATCTCTATGATTGCTTAAAAGTGTTTGGAAGTGTCGTATTGTTGTTCTCGCTAGAATGCAGTAAATAAGATGAGTGTCAAGGGTAAATATATAAGGTGCGTTCAAGAAGTAACGAGCTGGAGACTGTACTGCGCAAACCGGTGACCATCGGCTAATCGTGGCGTGTGCAACGAGGTGTGGTTCCGACCAGAGCGTGGAAGGTCACAAACCGTCGCTAGAGAGCACGCGTGCACGTCACGTAACGATACAGAGCGAGAAGCAGCATGAATCAATCGTCCAACGCTGCCAGTCGCATTGCAAACAGTGACATGGAGGCGTCAAACGAAGACCAAACGGGTGTTGTTCGGTTTCTGACAGCGAAAGGACTAGGGGGAACGGATATTCATCGCCGAATGTCACAAGTGTACGGCGAACACTGCATGTCCCTTGCAAGGGTCAAGGCGTGGCACAAGTGCTTTAGGGAAGGACAGGTGTCGTTAACCGATGATGCCCGGTCTGCGGCACCCCCCTGCATTACCGATGACAACGTCCAGCTGGTTGATGCACTCATTACCCAGGACCGCCGAGTGACAGTGAACTCCATAGCCGCCGTGGTCGGATTGAGCGTCGGAAGTGTGCACACCACCATGAAGGAACGACTGCACATGCGGAAAGTGTGTGCCCAATGGGTGCCCCACAGTCTTCAACCACACCATGAAGCATGTCGGATGATCCACTGTCTTTGTCTTGGTTGGACGATTGATGCATGCTGCTGCTCGCTTTATATCGTCACGTGACGTGCACGCGTGCCCTCTAGCGACAGGCTGTGACCTTCCATGCTCTGGTCGGAACCACACCTCGTTACACACGCCACGATTAGCCGATGTCGTCACTGGTTTGCGCATTCCAGCCTCCGGCTCGTTACTTTTTGAACGCACCTTATACATCACTAAGTTTAAGACAAAATGAGAGTGCTGAATAAAATCCAAGCCGGTGCTTCTACTCAGAGTATTATGACCGAGTTTGGCATTAGAAAGTCGATTTTTGTCTTCAAACTTTAACGATGGATACCCAATCCCGGAAAAGGTATTTAGATACTTAAAAGCAGCAAAAAATGAATTAACAACATGTGAAAACTCTTTCTGTCGGAAATATTTACTCAAATTTCTGACCTTATTGGAGCACTGATATTTGAGGTCCATTACACCTAGGCCTTGGTTTTGTGTTAGTAACGCAACTCTTTGCAGAGCAACGTACAGAGGTGTTTGGTAACACTGCACGGATTGGTACGAAAGTTCATAGCCTATATCTTGCTGTTATTAAAGTATTCAAGTGGCATAAACCCAGAATATTACAAGGACTGTGATGTATTGTAGATTATTCACGAATTATGCAAGATCTCCACCGTGCTCTTTGCCAAGAATAAACTTATTAAAAAGTGATTAACTTTCAAGAATTTAATATCAGAGCTAATTTCTTAATTACCATCGTTCGTTTTTTCTTATATTGAAGGAGAGGTTTCGGCTGTGTACTCCTCGATGAAAATGATATTAACACTATACTTTGATGATTGGTATAAAATAAATAAATAAATAAATAAATAAATAAATAAATAAATTCATAAATAAACTATAGGTTGTGACCTCCGGAGAGGCCTGATACATTTATATCAACTTTACGCCCTTGGGTGACAAGCGTGTTGTGACGAGAATGAATTGATTGATGTTGACGTCATTAACACCTTGTCTCCAAGCATAAGGAAATAACCATACAACGTTAAAATCCCAATGACCGAATGGGAATCAAACCTGGGACCTTTCGGACCAAACTACAGCGTTCTATTTGCTCGGCCACGAAGTCTTACATGATGATGAGGATGATGAATCAGTAAAATCCATTCGATAAATTGATTGTTTACATGTGTATTAAGCTCAAATAATATGTCCAGTTCTTGCTGTTGTGCATTCCACTTTCAGAAGTAAAGCGTCATTATAATCAACATTTTGTTGTTGTAAATATACAGTACCTTAGGGGCATGAGACGTCTTGGTCATCAGCCCCGTATGATGATGATCCTTAGTGGGTCTAATGACGTAGGTTTCAGACGGTTATCTATCCTTTTAGTTGAGAAATGGAAAATTAATGTCATTTCCAAATCCCATTCTTCGTGGCACATAATTAAATCAGAAATAACCGTTTAGTAAGATTTTAAAATGAGGCACAGTCAGGATTCGAACCTAAATTTTCTGCATTCTGGGCATACACCTTTAGTCACTCTCTCCAGGCTGCGCCGAACTCGGGGCACGAGATGCCAAGGCCTCAGCCGAGTGGCACGGCGAGAGCTGTGGCCACTAATGACCACTTTCGACGACTTACGTGTAAGTCACTAATCACGCCTGCCCAGAATTCAGGAGATTCGAGTTTGAATCCCAACTGCGATTTTGATTTCAAGTCTTATTCAACAGTTATGGCCACACGCATTGATATGAAGTAGGCTACATCATATCCTCAAATTTCAAAAAGATCTTTATTCAACAACCTTCAAATACTTGACGTCAATAGTGAATCTTGTGCATGATATACAAATAAGTCATTTTAATTTACCGACAATAACAAATTGAAGAAAATAATTGCAGAAGCAGATATTATTTCATTTGTTTTCAACTTCCAAAACTTTATTTGCAATATTTTTGTCAAGTGTTTTAATTTTAATTTTATAGGCCTGCCCAATGGAAAGGATCTGATTTTGAAAGAAAATACAATTTTTACCATGATTATAACAATTCTTTAAATAGTACCAAGATAGACGGTATTGGTTTTTTGATTTCTAACATCATTTTAAGCAGATTTCATTTTATTATTGAAACGTTGTTCAAGGTATTCTACTTTTTTACTTTTTATAGTGATATTTTTAGCCTACTTTTCACATTTTGCAAAAATGAGGGAAAAGTTGACTTATGAGATCGATCCGGTCAAATGTGTGTCTGTCTGTCCTTTTGTCTGTCTGTCTCTCTGTCTGTCCTTCTGTCTGTCTTGTCTGTCTGTCTGGCTGTGTGTGCCCCCCCCCCCTACCAACTCCTAAACGGCTGCAGCAATCGAAACACAATTTGGTAGGAGTAAAGATCTATACCTGAATATCTCAATGCCATATTTGAAAATGATGTCAGTGCTACCAACTGCTGAAAAATCGCGATTGAAATTTGAGCTCCATGTTGGATATCTTGGAAGGTATGAATGGGAGCTATTTCAAAAGTACCACACGTATAGATAATACTATTTCAGTTTAATTTCTAGGAGGCCATACATGGCAGTGTTGCCAAAATGATTATAAGCCTGCTGATATGTCCAATTTTTAAATGCATATAACTTCCACACTATCAATTGGAATTCAACCAAATTCCGTATGTGCTATGTGTATAGAAATACAACATATGTGACTGAGCGTATTCTCAAGAGCCACCAGGGCTGCCAACTGTTAACAAATGCTCTCAATTTCGTTTATCCAAATACTAATTTATCAGAAAGTATGCAAGCCGACAGCTTTAAACTATGCACACGTATAGTACCTGACATTCTCTATTAATTTGGAGTAACTTATATACGTCAGTGCTGCCAACATGATTCTAAGCCTGCTGAGAGGTCCAAATTTAAATACATGTAAGTTCTATACTATCATTTGGATTTCAAGCAAATATCGTATGTGCTATGTGTACCATAACAGATATGACTATGCGTATTCTTAAGAGCAACCAGGGCTGCCAACTGTTAATAAATGCTGTCTCTATTTTTGTTACCCTAATATCAATAATATCAATATATCAGAAAGTATGCAAGCCAATAGCTCTAAACTTTGCACACGTATGGTACCTGGGATTCTAGACTAATTTGGAGTAACTAATATACGTCAATGCTGCCAACATGATTCTAAGCCTGCTGATAAGTCCAATTTTAAAATGCATGTAACTTCTATACTAACTAATGGATTTCATTCAAAATTGACACAACAATAGATCATCTTATTTCAGATTATTTCTGACCAATACACGCATGACATTATGCCAACATGATTTTACACGCGCTGTTAGATCGAATGTTTAAATGCATGTAGCGCCCATGCTATCCATTGGACCTTAACCAAATTTTGTATTCTGTACCTTAAGAGATGGAACTAAGAATATATTCAGTCAACAGGGCTGCCAACTGTAGTGCTCTATTAGGCTACATTATGCCAGTTATACAGTATTTCGAACTAATTAGAAATTTCGATAATTCCAACTTAATTTCGTCATTATTCTAGATAGATCCATATAGATTAATCATTGGCATGAATCTTAAATTTTAAGAAAAGTAGGCTCTTTAGTTCGTCACGGAACTTCTTGCTATTTTTGTGCTTAATTTTTATTTATAGTGTGTTAATGTTTTAGTTTATATGAAGCTCTTAGTTTAATATTGTTAAAATATTATTTTAGCTGAAGATGGTTACAAGTTAACCGAAACTAGTACTGTATATGTTATCCATTGCCAATAAAGTGAGGATCCTCCGTATATAACCGTGACTCACATATGCCGACTGGGGCACTGTAGCTAGGCGCGTGTTGAGCAAGGTAGACTACTGGTGCTAGCAGCACTGTAGCGCCCAACTAGTTTAACACATTTGCACTTTTTAACGTATTAAATAATCATAATTACTTATATGAATTTCATATTAGTTGCTGGAATGTTGTCCTTCACTTTCTAAACACACATTGCACCAACGTAGGAAGTTTTGGTACACTCACTGTAATTCATCCTCACTGATATTTGGTATCAGCGCAGTTATTTCGTTCTCGCAAGTCACCCGAGTACGCGGATTGTTTCTGTATCCTTTTTGTTTGAGGATCTCACACAAGTAAAAATCCCGCGGCATTGAAACTTACGAGCACATTTATTGTAAGACTTCTTCTTGAGAAGATAAGTTTCCAGTAGGAAAATTCGTTGTTTTGTTCATGGGATACGAGATAGGATCCAGTACTTCACGAAAAGTCTTAATTATCACAACTAAGATAATTTGCCAGCAGCGTATGTAATCTTTTTTTTTCTATGCTATGCCAGCATCCAGGGCTTCCCGACCTGCTGTTTTGTAATCGTTAAATGCTAGTTATCTGGCCGTTTCTGTATATCTTTCGTTTGGGATTCCCCCACAAGTAAAAATCACATGGCGCTGAAACTTACGAACACATTTACTGTATAACTTCTTCTTGAGAAGATAAGTTTCACTAGGAAAAGTCGATGTTTTGTTCTATATCTAACCATGTTCACGTGATACGAGGTAGGCTACAGTACTACAAAGCATATCTTAATTATCACAAATCAGGTATCTTGCTAGCTGCGTATGTAGGAAATGTTATGACAGCACGCAGGGCCTCACGGCGCGCGGCGCGCTGTTGCAATCGGTACATGCTATAAGTGTGACGTTGAGTACTTGCGATCCGTCCGCGACACGGCTATTGGAAAGCCCCGTTCTATAAGGATGGTCCTCAATATAGAACTATAATAATAATATCGTATGGTCTTGGGTGCCGGGAGCATGCTTTGTTATTTGCGCCCAGAGGGCAGCTTGCATGAAAGTCAAGGAGGTTAGATATCTAAGCTCCTTGACACTATAGCGCTTTCTAGTGGAGAATGGTGGAACTTAGTGTTGGCGGAAAATCCCGAGATTGTATTTGCCATTATTATCGGCCTACTAAATTCATATGGGTTCTTTAACATGACAACAACGTATGACATGCGTGTCGTGATTTGTATTGCCTTTCAAAAATCACTTACCACGGCCAGGAGCTAACCTGCAAGCTTGGGGTTGGTAGTCCGACATGATAACCACTCACCCACCCTGGCAAGTTATATAGTATTGACTTAGGTGGAATAAAACTATTTTACCTATTCATAGGAATTTTAAGTTATGACCGTTCCAAGAGAATTTATTTTCCAAAATCATTTATCCTGTTCAGACCCAGGACACACATAGTCTACTGTGTGTGGACCTTTATTTTTTTTTATTTTACATTTTTTTTTCTCGGCACCAGTTGGTAATATGTGAATTCTGAATTGTCATTCTCTCCCTTAATATTCCCATTTCTATGGGGTTGGTGGGAGTAGCGAGATGAGTCTTATGTTGATGGCTCTTTTTTTACAGTCGGATGCCCTCCCGACATTTGGCATATCAGGGAATTATTGAGAGATAAAAATTAGTGGAGATGAATTAAACTGCGCAAGAAGTTGGAAGGAAGCAGCCGTGGCCTACTAGAAGATACCGTCCCATTTTCGCCTGGATTTGAAAACGACAAACCATTTAAAACCATTTAAAAATGTCTGACTGAGGGATTTGTATTTCCAGTCCGTCGATAGTCAGGCCATATGGCAACTAGCCCGATCGGCAACTGTCGTGTTTAATGTAATATTATCTATACTAATATATAAAAATGAGATGGTTTGTGTCTGTGTGTCAGTGCATTTCTCAATCACGCAAGAACCACTGGTCCAATTTACATGAAAGTTTGCATGGATGTAGCTGATCTACCTGGTTAACATATAGGCTACTTTTGATTTCAATACTTTCGATATTTAAAGATGGCGAGCATTTTAGTGACGTCACTACACACTTTGGTTTCAAAATTTCATATTTCCATTTCAAATAAAAATAGGACGCTTAAGAAATAGCAACCTTTTGATGGCATATACGGGGTTTAAAATTTAATTTTCTATCCGAATGGTCCGTATCACTTTCCGTGTATCTCCAACGGTTAGCGAGTAAAACCTGAATTTGTGCTATAAAACATGGTCAACGCCGAGCGGTGTATTTGGACAATATTGATACGTGCTACCCCTAGTAGCAAGTTCGTTAATTGGATCAAAGTAGGTAAAGCACAACACAAATCGTCCTTTAAAGAAATATTAGCTTTATTGCAGGTCAGAAAGTTACACCACACAATAAGCAAGTAGGAACAATAGCTGTCTTATGGAGCACACTCACCCTTTCACTTGCACTTACCGGCCAGAATCGCTCTTTATATATCGGGGCTGATGACTCAACGATGTTTCTAGAGTAGACCAAGGTTCACACCTTCTCGAGATTTCCAATACTAGGCGGGGCACGAACCTTCTGGACCATGCCCCGTTGCGAAAGGCGCTGGTTACACACAGTCAGAGATAGCCTGGGGGGCCTGAGTCACGTGCGAAGATGTCTGGCACTCGTAACAATATGTTCCATCCTTACTCTTCTTCCGCCTATCCCCTCCATGCGTACCTGCCGGCCCTGCACTTGCCATTGGGTTGGGCAGGTGTTCAGTGAACGGGCTACTATATTGTTCTGTGCTACTATCGGCCAGTACAGATTAAGCTATCCTATGGTCCCTTTCACACTTCATCTGTTCACCTTTACCGTTTTTTTCCTTGGTATTACTGCTACTTTTCAATTGGTTCACAATACTCCACTTACAAGAATCCAATTAGCCTTTTAATTTACTCTTCAATATTGTTTTAACTGTCACCTTCACATTTTCATTTATTTATGTCCCGTAGCGAAGCTAGTATTGAAATATGTCAGGTGTCTTAAAATTGTGTGCTTGTTGCCATTATTTAATAGTGAAGAAAGACAAAACTAGAAAATTTTAGCTGCAAATTATGTCATGGATCTTAAGAGGTTAAATTATTGAAATGTTTGAAGTGTCAGCATGCCTCACATATTCATTCCATGCCCATGTGATGGTCAACAACTGATATGTGAAACTTAAGCCGCAAGTAAGTGTTCCAGCGAATAAGAAGATGTTTTATCCTCGCATTTACGTCGAGACTCGTTCTGGATATTGGTAACTTTCAAGTTTCTCCTCGGATCTTTTCACTGAGCATAGCCAAGTTAATTATAAAGTGATTAACTTCCAGGAATTTAATATCAATGCAAATTTCTCCATTAACTTACTTCATTTTATGTTATTATGGAACAGACGAGGTTTATTATTTTTCCTTCGCCATAATTATATTATAATTTGTAGACCCGAACTAGGTTAGCATCACACTACGGAGCAACGCCATGGTAAGTAATTAGTTATAGAAGAAACCTCAGTCGATACAAAATAGTTTGTAAAGAATTGAGAATGTTTATTGGTCATGAACACTCTTTTCAACCATTCATGATGATGATCATGATGATGATGGTGGTGATAATGACTAGGGCTTGGATTTTTAGGTAAATAAGTATTTTTTATGTAAATTCATATTTTAAGCATTTTTTCTATAAATAAATAAATTCCTGCTTTTCACTTATTAGCACATAAAAAGACATAATATTTACATTTTTTTTTTATCAGTATGGATCTTTCAGTTCATTGCATTTTTGTTCTGTGTTACTTCAACGGGGATGAACCTGTGAGCTATCTAATCTTCATGCAGAGCGTATGTTAGCTTGCAACTGTGAAACAGTATTCTTAACTTGTCGCCCCGTGCCACTCACTGTGGAAGCCGGGATTTCCTTGTCCATAGCCATAATGCACCACGTGCTAGTCCTCCCCCTCCCCCAGCTACCTGTAACCAGTGTCACTCACATGAGCTCATTTCCGGCTCTGTGAAGTGTAAGGTACTTCTGCAATGCCTAAAGTAAAAACAACTAAAAGTCATCGTCTTTTGCAGAATTTAAAGATAATTTTACTTCTGATGGGGGTTTTCTGTTCTGACAACCATGTGGGAAAGCTATCAAGGCTAAACAATGATCTCAAGTTACACAACACCTCAAGGGCACGGAACATATTACCGCAGTTTCGCGCCTTCAGAATAAGTGCTTCGCGATAATCGTCGGTCATTTTTGAGGACAACCTGAAGATGTATCTCGTTGTGTATTGTAATGCTTCTGCGGTCAGTGAGATATAGAATAAATTGCATTCGTAAGTTGTTTATATTCATATTATAATTAAATATTTTTACTTTTTTGTCACATATTTTAGGTATTTCCTACATAAAAATTAATATACACCTGATTTTTAGCACCTAAAAATCCGATCCCTAATAATGATAATAAAACTCAAGAAGAAGATTAATGAAATTATGCTGATTGACATGGTATAGTGACTAGCGTTCTTGGCCGTCGCCCCAAAGGTCCGGGTTTGATTCCCGGCTCTGGCTCTGCCAAGAAATAATTTTATTCTGGCCTGAGGGCTGGAACGGCGTACACTCAGACAAGTGAGGTAAAACTGTGAAGAGGGGGTTTCGATTCCCACCTCAGCCATCCGGAAAGTGGTTTTCCGTGATTTTCCCACTTCTACTCTAAGCAAATGCTGGCTGGGATGGTTCCTAACTTACGGCCACTGTGCCTCACTCCCAATCCTACTCATAATTTACAAATACACACACTGGAACAGTCATCAAATTAACACAGGTCATCACACAAATTTCACACACTCATACACACACAACAAATACACGGGCCTTTATGACCGCGATGTCGCAGCCCCTTAAATAAGCAACAACAACATTCAGTACTGCAACAACCTGCAAACGCGGGATGATGGAATTTATTCGATAGTGAGTTGTTGTTGATTGAATTACGAGATAATCGTGGTCATGTATCCCCGTGTATTTGGGCGTGTGATGAATCTGTCTGATAACCTGTGTCATTGTCAAGTGTACGAATTTGTAATATGGGTCTAGCATTTGGGCAGGAGGTGGCCGTGGCCTTAATTTAGGAACCATCTACGTATTTGCCCGGATTAGAATGGTCGAAGATGGAAATCAAACCCACCTTTTTGCAGTTTGCAGTCCACCCTCCACTTCTGCCCTCAAGCCAGAATTAAATTTCTAGACAGATCCAGGAATCGAACTCAGACCTCCATGGTGACAGAAAAGAATGCTATCCTCTACGCCACGAGCGGTCGCTCCTGCAATTGTCAAGACCCCATGACCGAGATGGGGTGCTGCTGCAAGTCCGGAGACCTGAGATTCGAATCCCGGCGCTAACAGCGCCTATCCCAGGAAATGTCAACACTCCCTCCAGGTAAATGCTGTGATAGTACCTTATTTCAAGTCTCGCGATAATACTCCATTTTCGACCTCAATAATTACTGCACATTTACACACGCTGCTGTAATGACCACAGATTATAATGACTTACAGGGTATGAGGCAAATTAAACACACACCGAATTACACAGGGCTGATGACCAATATATCCCAAGCCCCTAAATTGACTTACAACAACAGCATGTGGTAGGAATAAATGTAAAGCTTAGGCTCTAGAAGAGACGTTCTCAACCTTTCTGATACTGTGAGCACCACCCTCATGCCTTACCAAATACCCGAGCATCGGATATACGAGGGCAGATCAAAAAGTAAGTTGCACTTCCCAGTTATGGCCATTAATTACACCCCCTATATAACAATAACACGACTATAACGACATACAATGTAACGTCACTTTTCCACATAGTTTCCAAGAGACTCCAAGCATTTCTGCGAACGCACGACCAACTTGTCGATGCCGGACGCATAGAAAGATCCTCCAGCGTTCTGCAACCACACGGAGACAGCGGCCTTCACCTCCTCATCGGTCTGGAAACGTCGACCACTGAGCTCCATTTTTTGCTTACCGAACAGATGAAAGTCACATGGCACGGGTCCTGGACGTTGCGGGCCTGCCTTCGCGATATTCGTTCGTGATATCCGTGCGTCCGGCTTCAAATTGCTGACACCACTTTACGATCCCTTGCCGGTAAATGGCTCGCTCCCGAAACACAGCACTAATTTCACGATGAATGTCCGTGCAATTCTTCCTTTTGGCCCATAGGAATCGGATTGCCGCACGCACCTCATATTTGGAGTGAACGTCCAGTCGACGCGCCATTGCATTTGGCCGCTCTTCACACCTAACAGACGTGTGGGCAGTGTCTGTCCCTTTCTCCGCTGTGCCCACGTTTGCGACACTCAGCGCGCTGCTGCAGCGCGTTAGTGCAACTAACTTTTTGATCCACCTTCGTATTACTATTATTATTATTAATGGGGTATAGTCTAATAATAATAATGTTATGGTGTTTGAAGCCATTTTCAGTGTTGCCTCAGTACACGAAAGTTTATTTTTTTCAGTCGGTCAACACGATTGTACCCAAATGAGATGGGTTATTCCCTAATACTGAATATTTTTACTTGATATTAATAAATACCCTTGGATGACCAGTTTCGATCGTCAAGCGATCATCATCAGATCTATTTTACTTAGGCTACAAAATGTTTATGTCTGAAAGTATGGGTGAAAATATTTACAATATGTACACTTCTTTGGTTGGGGTATTAATTGAGTTAGTTCAACTCGTCAATATTTGTTAGTGATAGTCTATGTGATGTTTTATTAAATATTGAACATGTATTAAATCACGAGCCTTACAGTAGTTGCATATGATGTGTAACATGTGACATGCTATCCTACTATGTGTCTGCGGGCAGCGCAAATCCCTTGTTAACAGTGAACTCTGTTGGTCATTGAAATAACTACTTGTAAAACTCCTGTGCCAAATCCTTTCAGCAAATATGATATAATGAATATTTTCACACCAAAGAACGACAACTTGAAGATGATTTATTGCAGGAATATCTTTAACGGGGCCTCCAAACATTGATCTATGCAATACATTCCACATAGTGCTATATTTTGGCCGACAGTACCTCGAGTGCTTACATTAAATAAGAAAACAGCAAAAGTATGAAGACTTAATAAATCATAATAGTTTTCATCAAATATGATAAAATGAATATTTTCACACCAAAGAACGACAACTTGAAGATGATTTATTGTAGGAATATCTTTAACGGGGCCTCCAAACCTTGAAGTATGCAATACATTCCACATAGTGCTATGTTTTGGCCGACAGTACCTCGAGTGCTTACATTAAATAAGAAAACAGCAAAAGTATGAAGACTTAATAAATCATAATAGTTTTCATCAAATATGATAAAATGAATATTTTCACACCAAATAACGACAATTTTAAGATGGTTTATTGTAGGAATATCTTTAATGGGGCCTCCAAACCTTGATATAAATCGTATGCGATATACATTCCACATAGCCTCATGACCAACAGTACGTCATGGTACCTATCTCCACCACCGCGCGCGCTCATTGTTTCCGTTGCATTTCCGTTTCATTTCTTCAAAATCGCCCCCACAAAACATACAGCAGTACCAATCTCCGCCACCGTGCGCGCTCATTGTTTCCGTTTCATTTCCGTCCCATTTCCGTTTCATTCCTCCAAAATCACCCCCACAAAAAATATACAGCAACCGGATGGAAAAACATCAAAAACTGAAAGTGGTGGTTGACCTCCAAAGTTGCTTGTTTAGAATGAATACGTGTTAGTAGTTAAATTTTGTAGCGTAAGTGTAAAGGATCTGATGATGATCGCTTGACGATCGAAACTGGTCATCCAAGTTTATTTACTAATCTCGTGTATTTTTTTGTCAGTATTAGGAATGGCAAGGAATAGCAAGCTTAGTTATGGATGGAAGGGTTGAGGACAAGAACTGTAGGGATAGACCAAGGTTAGAATATGTTAAACAGATTGCCTCGGATGTAGGGTGTGGTAGCTATGTAGAGATGAAACGATTAGCTCTGGACAGGGAGGCATGGAGATCTGCATCAAACCAGTCAAAAGACTGAAGACTCAAACAACAACAACGACATCTCATTTGGGTAAAATCGTGTTGACCGACTGAAAATCATCAAACTTTCGTATAATAATAATGTTAATAGTAATAATAATGCAACAAGCTTGCGCCCCTCTTCCTTTCTTCTGTCTCACTCTCCTTCTGAGTTGATCAACGCTACAGAAAAGAGGAAAACAAAATTCCTTGGCCACACACTACGCCGTAACAATTTCCTAACGATCGTGTTGGAAGGAAAGGTTTAGGGTAAGAAGGGAAGAGGAAGACCTAGGAAGAAGTATCTGTATTCTGTGATGGGCAGACTGAATTTCCAGGAATATGCTGATTTGAAACGTTGAGCAGAGGAGAGAAAAATGTGGTTGCAGCGACAAGGCCTTGCCTTTAGGATATGATGACGCTTCTTCTAAAGTGCTGAAATAGCTAGGGATTAACCGCTCACCCGGTATGCTGCAACTGCTTGGATGACTCATGGAAATAAGATTAAACACATTTACATGTTGGTAGGTTAAGCCTGAGCTCAGACACTACCTAATAATAATAATAATAATAATAATAATAATATCGTGTGGCCTTGGGTGCCAGGTGCAAGCTTTGTTAATTGACACCCAGAGGGCAGCTTGCGTGTTGAATTTAATGCTCCTTGGAGCGCTATGAATGTCAAGGAGGTTAGATAGCCTATCTGTGTTGGCGGAAAATCCCCAGATTAATTTTGCCATTATGAACTCGGCCTACTGAATTCAAATGGGTTCTTTAACATGCTAACAACGTATAACATGAGTATCGTGATTTTTGTCGCCTTTCAAAAAATCACTTACCATGGCCAGGAGCGAACCTGCAATCTTGGGGTTGGTAGTCCGACACTATAACCACACACCCACCGTGGCACACACTACCTAAGGGAAGATGATTGATAAGAAAAGGAGAAGGGTTTAGGAGGGGAAACTATTTTAGGCAAAGAGGAAGAGAATCCAAATCAAAATAATAAATAAATAGTGGTATAAAGGATAATTATACTACGCAAAGCCCGTGAAGTAACTAAAATAGGCAGGTGCCTGAGTATGGTTAACGGAGAGAGCGACGTGAGCTAAGGTTACCGGCAGGCTATCGCTAAATGCTCTATCCCTCCAAAGCAGGTATTTGGGTACTATGGGGAAGGGAGGTGCGCTGGCAAGTAAAGGTATGCCAGATGAGAATGATTTATGTACTTTCCCTTCAAAAGGGTGAGATTTTCTGAAGCATTCTTAAATGCTAGAAATATTTAAATTAGCCGGAATACTTTTATTACCCGACACTGTTGGATCCCCAACAGAAAAGCCGAATGACCCCAGAATGGGCAAAGATAAAGCACCTTTTGGGCTTTTAATAAAGGTTTTATTATTATTAGTAGAAATCGTTACAAAGAACCAATTGTTGCGTTTAAAGAATGCTAAACTCTCACCCAGCAGGGTGCCGACTAAAAGTTTAGAAAGGATGAAACATCCAAACCTAACTTAAACAAAACCAAATTTCTACAAAGTAAATCATAAGTCAGAGCGAAAATCTCTACATGTAGGAAGCTGGCTGAGCGAGCTATACTTGCTTTAATAATTTACTAGAATTAGCTGGAATAGCTAAAAGAAACTTTATAAGTGTTGTTAATAGAAGTTTTGCTCTAAACGCAACAAGTGATTGAGTTTGTAATCAACTTAGCATTTTCCTTTTTTCTTTATTTTTTGGATGGTAAATAAACTCGAGAAAAAGATAGGGAAGGAAAGGCCCTGCCTAACGATTCTTCTAGCATTAGAAGTAGAAAACAAATAATAAAGAATTTATTTAACAAATTGAGGAAGTTAAGAATAGTAATAATTAGATCTCAGATCTATTTTCAGCTAATTATTTGTTTTATAACAATTTGTAGGTTTCAGACCTGTAATAACCATTAAAGAACCTTAAGAGTGTTTTTGAACTATGCATACAATTGAAGGGTTTAAAGCCTATGATGATAATAATAATAAAGAAATTACAATTTGGTTTGATATTTCGTTAATTTGGTTATGTAAAATACCAATGGTTTAAAAAATGCTTTTAGAATGCCTTTGTAACAACAGAAACGGATATACATAATTAATCTCAAATTCCTGGACGCAGCAGGAGAAGAAAAAGGAGATTAATGAGTGGATTATAGCCACATGTATTGAAACATACATTAAGAAATGCTAAGTTCTAATAGGGCAGGTCACCTTTTGTGAATCCTGAATTATAAATTAGATAAATGTTTAACAACACTCTACATAATATAATTTTCTTCATGGATGAGAGTCTTCAAGGAGATTGCAGATAACGACAACGACGAAGTCTGGTTGAGCGGTTTGAAGCTATTCTTGAGATTGCCGAATTCAAACTTCGACAAGTTGCCGCGTGGTGAGCTGGGGTTGAAATCCAAAGGGTAAATAACTGAAACAGACTTACAAAAATATAAATGCGTGTTCAAAAATGGAGAATACAAAAAAGGGTCCCTGTTGGTGTCTGCGAGGGAAATAAGGAAAACTAATGAAAAAGGAAAAGCAAAGAGCAGCAAGAGCTAACTCTAACTAACCGTGTATTCCAAGGAATACACCACATGTGGACAGTCGTGTTCCTTCATATTAGTCATAAAAGAACAAGGATGTCCAATTATTTTTACTGTACATTAAGAAGTACTATTTTACAAAATGATATTTCTGTCAAAACGCACTGAATTTAATGTATAGAGCACCGTGGTGCTCACGAGCACCAGGTTGAAAACGCCTGCTCTGGAATGCGTTTTGTCAGTGTCGAGATTGGAAGGCCTAACCTGCCAGTGAGCAGCAACTCAGTCTGTCCCTCGTAGCACATGTGAGGGATTTGTTGCTATCGTTCTTCATTTATTATGAATAGAGATGCAGAGCTCAGTGAATCGATTGTACCTCTGATCAAATATATCACCTGCACGTGTATGACCTGTGTCATTCGATGGCTCACATAGACGTTAATTAGCCAACTTATCGCTGGACGGTGTCAAATGGGAAATGAAAGGGGCGTGCCTTTGAACAGGGAGAAACGTATGATTGAGTGTATGCTGTTGAGTGAAACTTGTAAACGAGACCGCAGACGAGTTTCGAATCCCAATCTCATTCACTTCAAACAGGCGCATTAGCCAACTACATTACCATGTCTTCCGCCAGATGACGATCGATTTCCAAGTCTTGCATTAATAACGGTGAACTTTCTGTTTTAACGGCTAATATTATAGACTGTCACCCCGGAGGTCCGAGTTTCATTCCCGGCTCTGCCAAGAAATTTTATCCTGGTCTCAGGGCTGGAACGGTGAGGCCTAAACTCAGCATCGTGAGGCAAAACTGAGAAGATGTGGGTTCGATTTCCATCTCAGCCATCCTGGAAATGGTTTTCTGTGGTTTCCCACTTCTACTCCAGGCAAATGCCGCAGTAGGTTCTCAAGTTAAGACAACGGCAGCCTCCTTCCCAATACTCACCAGAATTACAAATACACACGCTGCAACAGACAGCACAATAACATAGGCTATCAGACAAAGTACATGCGGATAAATAACCACGATGTTGCAGCTCTTTAAATGTAACCCCGACTGAGACTCCATTTACAAGTCTTAATCGACAAGACCACTGGCTATCCATAACTATATATACAGGGTCTTTATTTTTGCATAGCAAGGCGATTCCGCCGGTCGGCTGTTACAGGTTGGCGCACGCGGTCTCCGGCCGTATTCCCACGCTCTTGCCGCGGTAGACGTGTGAGCTTCGAGCTAATTGGGTGTTTTATAAAGCTACTGTGTACTGAATATCGTATTGTATAGTGTTTTATTGTGATTGTATATATGGCTGTAATGCCTTATGTGAAATATTCGTTCCATGATCGTGTATATGTGCACAATACGTACACAAGGTGCAGGAAATCGTGCACCAGAGCAAGACAAAAGTTTCGGGAGAAATTTCCAGGGAGACCCATTCCTATAAATCGGACAATAAAACAACTGGCTAAGAGATTCAAACGTACAGGTTCAGTAAACAATAAAAATAGACGTAAATGTCGTTATTTCCTTACTGAAGCTAAATTAACCGGAGTAACCGGAAACTTCATAAGGAGATGCCGATTATGTTTGGCAGCGGATGGTGAACATTTTCAGCATCTACTGTAGGCATGGTGAGTAAATATGCATCATAGTGATTTTAATCACAGTATTCTGCCGTACATATGCGCGCGCAGTAGCCGGCAACTGAGGCGCCACCGGCGGTGAGCGTGAGTAAGAATGTCTTTGCCAAGCAAATATAATGACCCTGTATATATTTCATATGACATACAGAGGATACTGTAATCATGATTGCAATTGTTTTGTATCCTGAAATTGCTGGAATATCCGCAAGAAAATTCTTTAGGTCCAACGGCCAATGCTGTTGCTTATTTAGCACCACCCTGCAGGCGCAGATCTAGAGTTTGGCTTTTGGGGGGAGGTCAGAGAATCGAAATTGTTAGGAACAAGATGTTCAGGAAAGAACATATAGCCTACTTTCTCCTAAATGTATGGGTATAGTTATAACTCTTTGTCTTTATCATCTCCTAATTTCTTCCAATTCGAAGTGCAAATTGGCACACTGGATTTGAGGAGTGGCGTTCAAATAATTTACCCCAGCATTTTGCAATTTCATCAGTGAACACTCCAAACAACGTAGGTATTCAGTTTATTAACACCGACTACTTACAATAATTTAAACTTCGTTGCTCTAAACGTATCACTGGGAGAAACATATTTAATATAACTATTACACAGCTAATTTGTAATCGCGCACGGCTAACGAGAAAGACAGGCCATGGCGCGTAAACCAAACCCTTCTGTGACGTAGGCAATGTACCGGTACTGCTTGATGATGCTTGTACTTTTAAGTCGAGAGCAGGGGCGGTTCGAGTGGGGGGTTGGGGGGTGTCTCACCCCCCTCAGGTATTTTCTCAGTCGGCAAATACGACATCAGTCGGCAGTCGGCAAATGCTGAAGAAGTCGTAACATTTCCGAAAACAGCATTTAAAAAAGCAAAACGGGGCATGGCCATATACGATTTGGTCCGATTTCTTAAAAATAATATTTATTATACTGACAGTCGACACAAACGGACGCAGCAATAATTTCGTGCAGCCAAGCAATAGTCCAGTGCGGCAAGAGGAAGAGTCGGCAAAATAATCATTTTAAAAGTTTCACTTCCAGTCCTTGGTGCACCGGCTGTCACTTGCCATTTCGTTTCTGTATATGGAAACTGAAGAAAGAATGGCAGATGAGCAATATGGGACCAAGGACAAGGAATGAACTCATCGGCACGTTCCTGGGTGGGAGTAATATCCCGCGTTCATTATGCAGAGCGACTCAGCTTCACAGCGAAGCGAGCCCAGCATCTGTGCTATGTGGCTAGACAAACGGTGTTGGTGAGCGCATTGATAACTTCAGGTCAAGCCAACTCATTGTGATGTTGTCGGAGGAATATTATGACCTGCTAGCGCTTGTCTCGGCGTGTCCTCACAGATCCGCGCTATTGTGACAAAATTGACAGATTTATGGTTCCTAGGTTCCTCAAGGGGTGGAGCGCTCACTATGATCAGTGCAGTGGTCACTGAGAATGAGCGAAAGCAGTCGTTCCTGTACCAGCAACTTTTACAGTGATAACTAGGTGCAAATACAGTGGCAGTGGGACGTGAGTTTTCGCCGGCACGGAGCATCGCGTACCCATGAAACGTACGTAATAATAATACAATAAATACATGCATATTTTCAGCCATGTTTATGTTTAATGGTGTTATCAAGAAAAAATGCCCGATAAATCCATAAAAGTCTAACTTGGTGGGGGGAGTTCTATTTTAAAACATCTTTTTTTTATTTGAATAAAACTTACAGAGTGTTTTAAGGGCCGGGTTCACCAACGCAGCGTTAACAGACCGTCAGTAAAAGCGTTGTTAACTTTAACATCGGCATTAAGCTCGTTGGCGTTTCACCAACACATTCGCCGATTGGCATTAGCAAACGAAGTGTTATGTTTAAGGGCTGTACAAAACTCATTGAAAGATGATGATTCTCGCGGTATTTGTTTATTCTTTGGTGTAATCGAGCAGACTGTTAACTGAAAAGGCTTAAAAGTTACATGCTCCTTGGTTAAAAACAAACATGGCTGATGAGGAAAAGAGCAAGAAGGGCCGGGGACTGTGAAATATTCGTTAAATGAAAGAAACATACTTATTATCCACCCTTATCTACTCGGTGGATGAGCATCGTGAAATCGCTGAAAATAAGAGGACTGATGCTGTAACGTTTAGGTAGTCTTTTATTAAATTAAATTAACTAGGATGTTTTATAACGTAATTCATTACACGTAAAAATAAATAAGAGTACTGATGTTGAGACGTCTAGGTAGTCTTTTATTAAATTAAATACATGTGCTACGCCGTAATGCATCACACGATATTAGACATAAATAAAGAATGGTACTTAGGCCTAGTCTATCTTACTTATCAGATGGGAATTCCAGGTTAGGTTCTGTCATCTGTAGAACATTCATCAACACAGAAGGTTTTGACAACCGAAATCTCATAATAAATTCTATGTCGTCGCATTCATTGAAGTAATTCCTTCGTTAATTATGTTAGTGGTCGAAGAAAATCTAGCATGTCTTCAAAAACATCGTCATCATTGAGAATAAAGTGTAATGCACGACTATTCCAGCTTTCGCCGCACGCCATTTTGGATTTGATTGCTACGTAAATCGTCCGTCAAGTCGTTAATTCCATGTTGACAGAGCAATTAGTTTTGACGGCTTGTTAGGGAAGCTAATGGATTGTTAAAGTTTGGTGAACCACAACATTTCGGTAATCGTCCGTCAACGGCCTTAATTGGTTTGTTAACATTTTAACGAACCATGGTGAACCCGGCCCTAAAACCCAGTGACAAGAAAACCGGGGCGGGGTGGAGGAGACAAATCTAAGTAAGTTTGTCGTTGGAACGAATATCCGGAAAAGCACCCCTGCGACGCTCGACGTCTTCAAAGGGATGAACTTAATGCCCATCGGGTAGCTAAGGTACAATTAAAATCAAAATCTACCGTTGAGCCATCGTCTACCGTTGAGCCATCACCTACCGTTAAGCCATCGTCCATCGTTGAGCCATCGTCCACCGTTGCGCCATTTACCACCGTTGAGCCATCGCCCATCGTTAGCCATCATCTACCGTTGAGCCATCGTGTACCGTTGAGCCATTGACCACCGTTGCTCATCGCGAACCGTTGAACCACCACTATTCCCCAACACTTCCGACGTTCGCAAGTTACGAGCAGCTGGAACTTCATCGGATGCCGGTTGTAGTGGTGACGGTCCTACACTGCGTAGTAGCGAATTTTCGTGGATCGTGCTTTCTGGCCAAGTTTCTTAACGCATTTCAAAAGAGTTGAAGGTATTTTGAAAATAATATAAGAAGACGCTATTCCGAACACAACTTTTATGGTAGAAATGATAAGACTGCTTATTCAGAATCCATGATGAAAGCGGTCAGTTGCTTCAACGAGCATGAGAGGAGGAAAATAAAATGCGTTCAGACGCAGTACCCATTCAAGCGGGCGATTTACCTGTTAATCGCGATCCTGCAAAACGGAAAAGAATTATCACGGCAAACCAACGACTGTGCCGGCCCCGTGGTGTTGGGGTAGCGCGCCTGCCTCTCACCCGGAGGCCCCGGGTTCGATCCCCGGCTCCGTCAGGGATTTTAAAACTGACGTGAGGGTGAGGACAATTGAGTAGCTGTCTGACAGTGAGACAGCACCCCGATCACGAATACCAAGATTAACGGCCGAGGGGACCCGACGCGCTGATCACGCGTCACCCCAATATCTGCAGGCCAAATGGCTGGGCAGCGGTCGCTTGGTCGGCCTTAGCCCGTCATGGGCTGGATGGTGCCAGGGGGGGGGGGGGGGGGACCAACGACTGTACCTGACTTCACTTGGGGCCTTCCAGCCAAAACTTAGTGTATTTCCAGCAAATCCAGACATACCGGAAAAAAAAGCAGCTTCGATTTAATCTGGCCTGGTATACGGATTTTCCCATGTTGAAGTACAGCATTGAAAAAGACGCGGTGTTTTGTTTTGCCTGTGGCTTATTTCCAAACGGACGAGGAAGGGCGACCGCAAGTGAAGAATGGTCGGACGCCGGAGTACGTCAGTGGCACAAATTGAAAAGTTGCGGAAAGAAGATAAAGGGAAAATTACAAGAACACTTCACTTCAGAAGCTCATCAAGCAGTTATGACAGATTTGTGCCACTTTATCAATGCAAAAGGCCACGTAGACGTTCTCCTTGATAAACATTTATGGACGATCGGAATTGAGGAAGAACAAGAAAAGGAGTTCCACAAAAGCGCTATCCAGATACTTATTGACACTGCAAGAACCCTTTGTCGGCAAGGTTTGGCTTTCCGAGGTCACGAGGATGAAATCACTCAAGATAATGGAAACTTCACGCAAATTGTGAAGTTACTTTCACGGCATAGTCCGGTCATGAATAGGTGGTTGGAAGAAGTGAATACGCAGAAGCACAAGGTTACGTATATGAGCAAGGACTCTCAAAATGAATTCATCCGTCTACTTGGAGGGAAAACTCGCGAAATAATTGCAGAAGAGATCAAGAACGCCGGTATGTTCTCCGTTATAGCAGATACTACTCCCGATATGTCACATAAAGACCTCCTCGCGTTGAATATCCGATACGTCGTCGAAGAAGATGCAGCGTCTTTTAAAAATAGACGCTGTTTTAACAAAAAAAAAAGGACTGGAGAGGAGTTGGCTGAAAAATTATTTTCAATTTTAAATTCAGAAGGCCTTTTACTTCCACTCGATAAACTAGCGTTTCAATCGTACGACTTTGCTAGTAACATGTCTGGCATATACAACGGCACTCAGAAAAAGCTATCAGAGAAGTGCAAAATATATATTCCGTACGTTCCATGCCAAGCTCACAGGTTAAACATTTTCGTAGAGACAGCTTGTAATGCTAGCGCACTTATCCGAGAGTTTTTTGACACTCTTGAAGCATTGCAAGTTTTTTTTTCGGGTAGCACGAAACGACATTCAAGCTTGAAGAAAGAGCTGGATAAAATTGAAAGTTCACTTCGACTTAAGAATTTATAAAAAACAAGGTGGACTGCGCGTGCCGAATCGGTGAGAGCTGTTTCTACGTCTTATGAAGAGGTAGTCACAGCATTGGAAACAATGACAACCTAATTCGATTCTGAATTTGACAGTAAAACCCGAACCTCTGCGTCAGGCTCGCACAAAAAGCTTCTACATTGATTTTATCTGCGGCATGTACTTTACCAAAAACATCCTGTTTAAAATTAAGAACGTAACTGAGCTTTTAGAAGCGGAGGAGCTGAATCTAGTAGACGCGATGCAGCTGATTCAGAGCGCTTTGAAGTCTTTTGAAGATATCAACGACGAAGGCAAGATGAACGCATCGTCATTTGCGAAAAGTATGTAAGTAAATGCGGAGGAAGACTTCTTAAAGTACCACAGGACCCGGCGACTTGCAAAGAAGTATGACGCGCATGCTGAAACGACAGCAGAAATTTCTTTTCTTACATTCTACAGAAAGGATGTGGATGTACTTACTACAAGCGTGCAAGACAATCTCGCAAAACTAATTTCTTTGCTAGAGCCATTCCACATAATTTTCAAGATACCCGCTGATAGAAAAAACTGCACCATCGAGCGCGTCCGATCTATAAAGCATTCACACTCGAAAATCATCCTTCACGATGAAGAGCTTGTGCTGGCAGAGCTTGAAATCCTGCTCGATGCCAGTAAACAGTGCTCATCTCTTAAGGAAATCGCAAAAGTTGCTGTTAAATTAAAGAGGATTATCCAGTGTGGTTAACAAGTAGTTCGACTGATTTTAACATCCCCAGTGTCTTCTGCTTCTTTCGAACGGTCCTTCAGCAAGTTGAAGCTCATTTACAATCATTTGCGGACATCGATGGGTGACGACCGCTTAGACTCTCTCATGATTTTGTTTTCAACGAAATATAAGGTCGACGACATTGAAATTACGGAGATAGTGGAGAAGAAGTCCTTGTTAAAACATCGTAGAGTAGGGTTTTAGAAAGAATAACTTTTTTAAAAATTCTTGTAATATTTAAACACTTATTTTCTTCATTTATCAAAATTTCCTGCGATTCAAAATTCAGGAACTAATAAAATACATTTTAAATGAAAGCCATTGATTAAGTATACTTGTCTTGTGTATCGTTTGCCGCCCCCCCCCCCCCCCTCTCTCTCTCTCTCCCTTTCCCTCCCGTTGCTCAGTTTTTAAACGCATAGTCGGCAATGTTAAACAGCCAGTCGGCATTTTTTAAATTCTCACCCCCACCTAGATGTACAAGGTCGAACCGCCCCTGGTCGAGAGTAATTCATAAGCAGCAGAAATGCAATATTTTATATCAATCTTCATAAAATGGACGCAGTTTAGATGTTCCGTGTGTTTTCAAACACGATAAATTATACTGTATAGGTTTGCAAAACTACGCCTATTGAAGTTACTCCTTACAAAAATCCACGCGAACTAGGATTCAAGGGTTCGTTGTGTCTTTAATAGCTGCAACGAACAGACTACAGTAAGTCGAGTTGTAGATTCTGTGACCTTCGTTGTGAGTTAAATTATGTGCACATTAGTATAATTAGATCAAAGAATCTTGCAGCACAGTATAGATATCATTAACTTATTGTTGTTTCAAGGGGCGGAACATAAATTAATTCGTTTATAGAAGAGATCTGCGGAATACACTACCCACCGACTAACGACTTGTATCAATACCTTCTATGAAGACAAGTGATAAATGAATACCAACGTTTATACAGGTTCAATGATGTAGACAAGATGACTAGGTACCACACCGGCAGTAAAACGAAGACCAGGCAGTGGTGCAACAGAACTACATTGCTGACGTCACGAAAACTCACCAGAGCCAGTCATTCTCGTTGGCCGTGATAATCGCGCCTTATCTTGGGGATGTGTACCCTCTATCGGCAAAAATAATAATCTTCGCAATTATACTGTAGACATGGGTTCATTAACTGGCCGGTAGAGAGCATAGCTCTCATCTAGAAGGCTGTGGTTACCAATAACATAGTTCAAGTAATTACTCTTAGATGTCACTCCGGTGGTGAATGTTGTTTTAATTAAATATATATTTTCCATTTCAAAATGCAACATATAATGCTTTATTTTATAACGTCTCAGTACTCAAGAAATAATAAATATAAAAAAATGAAGAAAAAAAGTCCAACTCTGATAGGATTTGAACCACAGCCAGCCTGATGAAAGACTAACGCGCTGACCACTCAGCCAATCGTGCACACTCTAATTGATCGTTAGTAACCAATACATATACCACGTTATAGCAAATCATGACTTGGACTAAACGTTTTCTTTACTGGAGTATATTTTAAACCGAGTTCATTTCATAGAAAGTTCATATATTTGTTACCATTTGCCTATATTGCATGCAACATACTGAAATTAATAAAATATAGGTCAGAACGAGAGATCAGCTGCCATCTTGTCAAATAACCGAGACGACTCAGCTTTTTAAAATCACTTCTAGACTAGGCCTATAATATTAAAATATAAACTTTTAATTTCAAACGGGCCACGTCGTTTCAAACAGATTAAACGATTCTTGGTTCGATAGTCGGAACTGGTGGGTCCCATGTTATGGATTATAAAGTTTGCATAATTCACACGGCCGCCATTCTGAAATGGTACGGTTGATGACCTCGTAGTTTGGGCACAAGACGCGCCTCATATGAAGGAACGTTGTTACCAAATTTGGTAAAGATCCGATTATTAATTTGGTTGTAATGCATTATTACGTTTTGACCATTTGAGTGGCCGCCATTAAGTTTTGGTAAAGATGGCGGCAATATAAAACATGACACTGAGGTGCCCTTTGCCAGTGCTACCTCTGTACCAAATTTCGTACAATTCGGTTTCACCGTGTTCGAATTGATAGGGGGGGGGGGACAGACATTCAGAGTACACACACTCACACACACACACAGACTCACACACACACATACACACACACAGACAGACACACAATTTTTGGCCCTGTAGTGATCTCATAAGTCTACTTTCATTTTTTGCAAAAATCGAAAGTAGGCTAAAAATGGTATCACTAAAAACGCAATCACAAAATAACCAAACGTAGAAAACCAGACCAATTTTTTTGAAAGCTACATGGATAGAAATTTGATGCGTTTAGCGCACCAAAAATATTCGTACAAATTGCAACGGCGTGTTTTGCGACTTTTACATCGAGCTTCAAGAAAAGTATCAAGGTATGTTACAGTTTCGGCAAGTCGAGTTGGTACCGACAAAGGAGAAAGTCACAGCTTAAATTGCCAGCCAAGCTTGCAATTTGGACGTCGGAAAAATTTTTGGCACGAAAAAAGCCCCAAATTTCTATCCGTGCATTGCTGCACATTCATCGTGACATCACTATAAACATCGATTCGGTAATCACAAGGTTTGCTAAACAAAATAGACGAGTTGATTTTTTATATAAATAATCGTTTTATAACAGGTATGAAGGTGTAAATATGTAGCCTACAGTCGTAAGAGAACATAATAATTGCAATCAAGATATTTTTGGTATTGAATAAAATGAAAAAATAATGCTGTTTTTCAGTTAAAATTCGTTAAGTTTTATTTGTCTGGTTATTGTGTTTTCGTTTTTGGAGTTTGCAAAAAAAATTGGTCTCCGTTTGGGGGGGGGGGGGTCATGACCCCCGTGACCCCCCCCCCCCCTCCCCGCCCCCTGGAATCCGCGCCTGCCAGCCGGGGGATACGTTTAGGGCACTCTAAGGTTACACCTAAGGACGTAATGCAACGATGTCTCCCATCCATTACTCTGAATATCTATTAAAGAATTAGCTCTTTAGCCGGCGCGGGGAATAACATGACAAGGGTAGATTCCAATTATAACTCGCTCAATATATTGTACCTTCTGAGAGCGTCGGCAAATCACACCTGTTACAATAAGATATGCACCTCTGACATCGTTTCTGAAGCTCGGTAACGAGGTAATGAAATTGAACACTGTGCACAGTAATAAGCATCCAGATGGAGAGGAGAGAAGTTCCCAGCCATTGTTAGGCTGCATCTTTTGTGTCTTCCCATCGGCAAGTGATTCTCTCCGGGCCAACCGTGTTCGCGATCCGATCGTTAAATAGACCTCGGCACAATGCGTGCATTCAATACTAGGCCTGCGTCATTTTCATTTGATTTCCATGCCATTCCAATAACGCTGCTTCCAATAGGCTACTTACAAAGATACGTTAAGAGTTGGATTTTAGAGTTACAATTACTGTTACTCAGAAACGAAGTTAACGTTACTTTCGGTGAAAGTAAATGCCGCCTATGTCAGGGTATTTACTTTATCGCTACTTTTGTATAAAAATATATAACAAGAAGTTCCGTGACGAACTAAAGAGCCTACTTTTCATGCCAATGATTATTCTACAGTATATGAACCTATCTAGAATAATGACGAAATTAAGTTGGTAATATCGAAATGTCCAATTAGTTCGAAATATTCCTGGTATGATGTAGCCTAATAGAGCACTACAGTTGGCAGTCCTGGTGACTGAATATATTCTTAGTTCCATCTCTTAAGGTACAGAATAAAAAATTTGGTTGAAGTCCAATGGACGTTACATGCAGTTAGACATTGGATCTATCAGCACGCGTAAAAGCATGTTGGCAACAATGTCATGCGTGTGCTGGTTAGAAATAATCGGAAATATTATATCTTGTTGTGCCAATTTCGGATGAAATCCATTTGTTAGAATAGAAGTTACATGTATTTTAAAATTGGATCAGCAAGCATAGAATCATGTTGGCAGCACTGACTTATATTTATTACTCCAAATTTATCTAGAGAGTCAGGTGCTATACGTGTGCAATGTATAGAGCTGTTGGCTTGCATACTTTCTGATATATTGATATTAGGGTAAAAGAAATATAAACAGCATTTATTAACAGTTGGCAGCCCTGATTGCTCTTAAGAATACTTATAGTCATATCTGTTATGTCACACACAGCACATACGAAATTTGGTTGAAATCCAACTGATAGTATAGATGTTACATCTATTTAAAAATTGGTACTATCAGCAGGCTTATAATCATGTTGGTAGAACTGACGTATATAAGGTACTTCAAATTAATCCAAAATGTCAGGTACTATACGAGTGCATAGTTTAAAAGCTGTCGGCTTGCATACTTTCTGATATATTGGTATTTGGATGAAAAAAAGAGAGAGAGAGAGAGCAATTATTAACAGTTGGCAGCCCTGGTGGCTCTTAAGAATACGCTCAGTCATATCGGTTTATGTACACATATTACATACAGAATTTGGTTGAAATCCAATTGTTAGCGTCGAAGTTATATGCATTTAAAAATCGGACCTATCAGAAGGCCTAAAATTATTTTGGCAACACTGTCATGTATAGCCTCCTGGAAATTAAACTGAAATAGTATTATCTACATATGTGCCAGCTTTGGAATAGCTCCGATGCATAACTTCCATGATATCCAACATGGAGCTCAAATTTCTATTGTGTTTTTCCAGCAGTTAGTAGCACTGACATCATTTTCAAATATGGGCTTGAGATATTCCGGTATACATTTTTACTCATACTGAATTTGGTTTCGATTGCTGCAGCCGTTTAGGAGTTGATAGGGGCGGGGGGACACACACGCACAGCCAGACAGACAGACAGAAGGACAGACAGACACACATTTTCCCGGATCGATCTCATAAGTCTACTTTTTCCTCATTTTTGCAAAATGTGAAAAGTAGGCTAAAAATATATAAACGTGACCGAATAATTAGAATTAAAATAAAACTTGTCAGTTCATTATTAGTTTGTAACTCTAATGAAGATAATAACCGCCGTTTTCCCACCCAACATCCGGAGGGCCACTGCTGCGGACGCCGAGAGACAATGACCGTCGACATCCACTATATGGTCACCAGGCAGCAAGGTCTCTCCGCAAGACTTTCCTTGCTAGGACTCTGTCGCTGGAGTGAACACCAGAGACAACTCGTCTTAACAGATGGAGGAGCTCACTGCCTACAGACAAGTCACCAAAGGAAGAACTGGCTCCTGGCGCCGACCTACCTTATCCTGTGTGGAGGTCCCTTAACCCTCGACGCAAGACCAGCCTGCATAAATGGGGGATCCTTCCAACAGACGCAGACACCTCTCGTGAATGTGGGGCTGAACAAGACCCAAGCCACCTACTTATCTGCCCCCTCCTGGACAACCCATGCACAATGGAAAATGTTTAAGAGGAAGCATCAAGGCCATCGCAGCTGCAGTTTTTTGGAAATGTTGACCGGACACGGAAATGAAAGAATGAATTACGAATTCCAAATTACAGTGGTGTGCAAATTACACAGGTCTACACGATTTTTCCTTTCTTGGTATTGACTCTCACTTTACATATACATTGTTCATATGAATTCAGAAGTGCCATTACTTTTGTCCTATCATATACCATTTTTTTGGCCTACTTTTCACATTTTGCAAAAATGAGGAAAAGGTAGACTTATGAGATCGATCCGGGAAAATGTCTGTCTGTCTGTCCTTCTGTCTGTCTGGCTGTGTGTGTGTGTGTGTGTGTGTGTCACATCCCCCCCCCCCCCTATCAACTCCTAAACGGTTGCAGCAATCGACCAAATTTAGTATGAGTAAATATGTATACCGGAATATCTCAAGCCCATATTTGAAAATGATGCTACCAACTGCTGATAAAACGCACTAGAAATTTGAGCTCCATGTTGGATATCTTGGAAGGTATGCATGGGAGATATTCCAAAATTGGCACACATGTAGATAATACTATTTCAGTTTAATTTCCAGCAGGACATAAATGACAATGTTGCCAACATAATTTTAAGACTTCTGATAGTTCCAATTTTTAAATGCATATAACTTCGACGCTAACAATTGGATTTCAACCAAATTCTGTATGTAATATGTGTTCATAAACAGATATGACTGAGCGTATTCTTAAGAGCCACCATGGCTGCCAACTGTTAATAATTGCTCTCTCTCTCTTTTTTTTTCATCCAAATACCAATATATCAGAAAGTATGCAAGCCGACAGCTTTTAAACTATGCACTCGTATAGTACCTGACATTTTGGATTAATTTGAAGTACCTTATATACGTCAGTTTACCAACATGATTCTAAGCCTGCTGATAGGACCAATTTTTAAATACATGTCACTTCTAGACTATCAGTTGGATTTCATCCAAATTTCGTATGTGCTATGTGTGACATAACAGATATGACTATAAGTATTCTTAATGGCAATCAGGGCTGACAACTGTTAATAAATGCTCTCTATATTTTTACCCTAATATTCTAGATTGGTTCATATACTGTAGATTAATCATTGGCATGAATCTTAATTTTAAGAAAAGTAGTCTCTTTAGTTCGTCACGGAACTTCTTGTTTATAATTGCAGTAATTTTGATTAACAAGATATTGCAACATTTCACAATGTCTCTACTGTTGGCTGATAAAACGTCATGATCCTACTAGAGTTAACAAGAGAAAAAGCAGCATGAGAAGCTTTGCACCCAAGCGGCACCGGTTCCATTGACTTAACCATACAAGTGAACACAAACTGTTTTTTCTTTGATATTTGTTGCAATATGTCTTAAATTATGTGTTTATTAATTTCATGTACTAAACTCTGCTTGCTATAATGAAACAATGCAATGCAGATTTTGAAGTTCACGCATCTTGTAATGATTTCTTTAATAAGTAGTTGTTTTTAACGTGATGTAAACAGGAACATAGAACACATTACCGAAATTCATACACTTTCTATATACAAAATCAGTTATTGAATCCAAAAAACGTCTCCAAAAGTTTATTTTGTAGACCTGTGTTATTATTTCTTGGAATCTTCTAATCCTAGTCAATTCTATAAACTTCTACATAAATATTGTTTCAGCACCCATGACTGTTTCATCTATACTGATGGCTCCCGTACACCATGCTCTGATGGAAATGACAGTGTTGGATGTGCCTTTGTCGTTTATGAGAATGATACTGAAATATTTGCAGCTCTCCACCAGCTGTTCTATTTTCCCGGCAGAACTTTGGGCCTTAAAGTGTGCAATAGAATGGGTTAAAGCTAACAATAAAAGAGTGAGGATGTTCAGCGATTCACAATCCACATTGAATTCTATAAATGACAAATATAATTCATGTTACCTAGAAAGGCAGATAAGGAAATACATATTACACGAATGGAATATCGCATGGACATGTAGCCTGAAAGGATCTGTAACAAGAAAAATATTCTTCCCGGAAGTACAAAATTGACTGTTATCAAAACTATTATTGCCAAACTTTGTCCTCACACAATTTTATTTTTATCTAGTCATGGAAAATTCAAGTCTTATTTTGAACGTTTTAAAATAGCAACAGGCGACTTCATATTTTTGTGGATTGCCTTATATTTGAGTGTCCAGTTTTTGAAAAGAAAATATACTATTTACAATGCCACCTTCATAGCTGTAACCTGGAACTTTCAAAACCGCTGTACCATATTTTCAAGAAGTAATGCTGTTTAGGACAATTTCTCACTTTCATCAACACATTTTTTTGGTAAACTAGCCTATGTTAGTAATATTTGTATTTGCTTTGTTTTTCATCTGCAACCCTAATGTACCTCTGGTAAAATAGGGTTCCTGTATTGTTTTTTTGGATATTCAATAATAATATTAGACTATAAAATAATGAATTTAAATCAACCACAATGTTTTCATTCAAAATCGTATTATTTTATATTTTTATTGTCCTACGTAGTGTTATTTCCTCTCCTAAGGACTCACAACTTTTCTTATAAGAAATTGCATGGAGAAATTTTCGAAAATGGAAATTCCGAGGGACTCCTGAACACTTTTTTCATTGACTTTGGAATGTGTCCTGTAAATCAGGTGATTTCAATCCTTGTTCAACGAATC
Organism: Meconema thalassinum; assembly: GCA_946902985.2. Taxonomy (NCBI): domain Eukaryota; kingdom Metazoa; phylum Arthropoda; class Insecta; order Orthoptera; family Tettigoniidae; genus Meconema; species Meconema thalassinum. The sequence continues at coordinate 748,213,466 of OX336388.2, forward strand.
TTTGAATAGTTTTATCAGTAATAAAATGCTTCGAATCCTTCTGCACTAAATTCGCAAGTAAACTAGAATAACGTAGTCAAAAACAAGCAAAACATGTGGCATTCTGCTTTAGCAAGTCTCCTCAATTAATGGAAATTCTGAAAAGGAACTACTCTAAGTTTACTAAGAGAAAATATAATTAAGCCCATTGGTTAATCATTTTATAAAAAACATTTTTACTACATTAAGAAAAGAAACAATTTTTGGAAAACTAGTCCAAAAATTTGCTCAACCTCTGTAGCCATTAACGAGAGTTTTTTTTTATAATATTTTGAGTTGTATAATGTTTTATCAGCGTCTTCTGTGGCGTAGTCGGTAGCACGTTGAACTGCTATGCCCAATATCGTGGGTTCAAACCCGGCCGAAGTCGTCGGATATTTTAAGAGCGTTAAAATCCTTCAGTATGCCTTCCTTCGGGGGAATAAAGCCCACGGGCCAATGCCATAGTTGTATGGCTTGTAAAAGAACCTACCTCTACAATTGGTAGCGTGTAGCCAAATTTGTAGTTGTGAAAAACGCTCTATCAACTTCCAACGTCCACCGCCACGTGTCAGTGACAGTGGCATCTGGTAACCAAAGTTGGAACTAGTTGAAATTTGAACTTGCGGGAAGCCTACGTGCGTTCAATTAAAAATACCCTGATATGACCACATGAAGCAATTTATATGCAAATCATATTGAGCATAAGGGGTCTCTTCTACCCCATTGTTTTGTGAAACAAAACATCACGCTTTCCTCCCTTACACACCACAAATTCTTCTCGCGGCTTCTGCAGCACCAGATCCTTGATTAAACTCGAAGACTAAATTGTGTCGGAAGTGCTCATTTATCTCTATTTGACACTCCATATCCTACTGATTAGCTTTCAAAATGACCAATAATAATGTTATTGGTTTTACGACTCTTTTAACAGCTGCGGCTTTTAGAGACGACGGGGTGCCCGAATTTTGCCCCGAAGGAGATCTTTAACGTGCCAGTATATCTACTAACTCGGCTCCCTCGCATTTGCGCACCTCAAATGCCAACTGGCTGCGCCAGGATTCGATCCTGCAACCTAGGGCACAGCAAGCAAGAACGTTACCGCTGAGCCACATAGCCAGCCTCAAAATGACCAAAACAAGCTGTTAACAGCATACAAGTTCCTGTTCGCAACAATCAAACCCGAAATAGAACTAAGTAAACAATTGAATAACGTAAACGCAGGTCTCACAATAGAGTGGTACCAACCCAATGCAGAACGGCACAGGCTTTTGCATCGACCCAATAAATATTTATGTCACGTAAAATTATTAGTTACAAGTAAAATCAAAGCCAACTCCGTACAGGCCATGGAGGCCCCGGAAGGTAGAGGCTTCCACTCTTTGTGACATCGGCGATGGTTGGGATGGAGTTTTCAGCTCCACGCCCGGCCGTCTTTGCTCCCAGGAATTACCCTGGTTCTCATTCCTGGTGTAGGCTGAGTGAACACCAGAGCTATTTGCGTTTCCGAAAGTGGTAGGTTTGTTTCTAAAATCCTCTACCTACGTGGGGATCGAACCCACTCCCTTTCAGGTAGAAGCTCAGTGCCTTTATCGACAGTGCCTAGTAGATTGTGATAAGTGATAACACACACGAACGCGTAGCGAAAGTGGTTTCAGTGATAGGACTTTCGTTGGACCAACTTTACACGAGAGTCCCAATTTCATCTTGTAGTTATTAGCCTACTTTTCACATTTTGCAAAAATGAGGAAAAAGTAGACTTATGAGATCGATCCGGGAAAATGTGTGTGTGTCTGTCTGTCTTTTCTTCGGTCTGTCTGGCTGTGTGTGTGTGTGTGTGTGTGTGTCCCCTATCAACTCCTAAACGGCTGCAGCAATCGGAACCAAATTTAGTATGACTAAAGATGTATACCGGAATATCTCTAGCCCATATTTGAAAATGATGTCAGTGCTACCAACTGCTGAAAAAACGCACTAGAAATCTGAGCTCCATGTTGGATATCTTGGAAGGTATGCATGGGAGCTATTCCAATATTGGCACACATGTAGATAATACTATTTCAGTTTACTTTCCAGGAGGCCATACATGACAGTGTTGCCAAAATAATTTTAAGCCCTCTGATAGGTCCAATTTTTAAATGCATATAACTTCTACACTATCAATTGGATTTCAACCAAAGTTTGTACGTAATATGAGTACATAGTCACATATGACTGGGCGTATTCTTAAGAGCCACCAGGACTGCCAACTGTTAATAACTGCTCTCTCTATTTTTTATCCAAATAACAATATATCAGAAAGTATGCAAGCCGACAGCTTTGAACTATGCACACGTATAGTACCTAGCATTTTAGATTAATTTGGAGTAATTCATATAAGTCAGTGCTGCCAACATGATTCTATGCCTGCTGATATGTCCAATTTTAAAATACATGTAACTTCTATACTAACAAATGGATTTCATCCAAAATTGGCACAACAAGATAATATTTCAGATTATTACTGACCAGCACACGCATGACATTGCTGCCAACTTGCTTTCACGCGTGCTGATAGATCCAATGTGTAACGTCCATTGGACTTCAACCAAATTTTGTGTTCTGTACCTTAAGAGATGGAACTAAGATAATTTTCTTCATCAGGGCTGCCAACTGTTGTGCTCTATTAGGCTACATTATACCAGGTATATTTCTAACTAATTAAACATTTCGATATTACCAACTTAATTTCGTCATTATTCTAGATAGGCTCATATACTGTAGATTAATCATTGGCATGAATGTTAATTTTAAGAAAAGTAGGCTCTTTAGTTCGTTACGGAACTTCTTGTTTTTCAAATACCGTAGTCGAAATATTAACAACTCCAACTGCAAATTCTCTCAAGATAAAAGCACTCGCTGCAGAATTTATCGGTATAATCTGAAGCTCTCGCAATACTGCTGCAGACTGTAAACTAGCATTTGCACACTGCAGTTGAATCGAACTGATCACACAGATCTGAGGGTCCACTATAGCAAATTGTAGCCGTGTTATGTGTGCGCCGTCACCCGGCTGGAGTTGAGTTCACATTACGGACAATAACTTGGTCACAATACGGCTGACGTCACACGCTTTGTTGGCGCAGACAATCGCCATTAACAATGTCACAGGAATTCATTAGACTAGACCAGGCTCTGGCTGACAGAACCCATTAGTAGCGCTGTGTGATTAGCTTCACGTACTCTGCTTTATTTCAATCAAGTATCCGTATTAAGAAGCATATTATGGTTGTGTTGCTTTAAGGATCATCTGCCCCAAAAGTGAAATTGAAATTTATATGTTCTACCTAGTAAGTTACTGTAATTACAAGTAGGACCAAACGTAGTCTCAACAAACTGCCACTACAATACACGTTTCATTTAAAATGGATTTAAATTAACGTAATTAGTCTAAATACGAAGGGAGAAATATATACAAACTGTTTAACCTACTTAATTGATATGCAATCGTCATGTATATACAACACTAAAGTGCATGATTCACAAAACTCAAGTCATAAAACAGAGGGATTTAGTGTAGGTGCACTTTGCACCAAAATCGTCTCTATAGTACAGGAAACATCTTGCATTTCTTGAAAAGTCAACGGAAATATATTAATTTGTTTATAAAGTGCTTTTAAACAAATAAATAAGAATATAGCCCCTAAAAATAACTAATAAAAGATAGCCGTTCATTGATTATTATTTATATATCTGTTTCCAAATTTATAATATTCAATTGTTGTAAAATGTAAAGGTTTATCTTGAAAATACCTATTTTGTATACCCTAGGGCCATTAATGACTTCTCCAAAAGTCTGAGAACAAATATGTTTACAGTTAGTAAGAAGGGTCTTTGAAAAATGACATATATTAGTATTTTTATTTTTATTTTATAAAACCTATAAACAATTCAATTACAAAGAATTTTTTGTAACCTTAAAACTTATGTAAAATATTTCTTCAATCTATAACCGTCAATAACAAGGGTTGAAACTCCAAACTGGTGCAAAAAAAAAAAAAAAAGAAGAAAAAAAGATGTGTACACCTGTACACCACGCGACTACTCATGTTACAAGATCTGTTGCGACCACTGGAGTATTAATGTAAATACTGTATTACAGTTCGGATCACTTCAAAATTTCCATTGGAGCAAGTTCATAAATTCCTAATCCAACCAATGCTCCATTCCACAAAGAGACTTTATTCACGTAGAAAGCACACGTCAAACCATGTTGACCATCTCAAGATAGTATTGCATAAGGACATAAAAATAAAATGATGAATTGCAAAGAATTTTTAAAGATATATTTAGACTAACATAGACTAATACCAACTACTTATATACCGGTACATGTCATTATTGCAAAAGTATTTGCATTAACATCAAACTAAAGTCCACATTTGTTACAGATCTGTTTGAACTATTTTGTAAGATTATTCATAGAAAACCCACGTGAAATACTAACAACAAATCTTTCCTCTTAATTACCGTAGTTTCTTTAAAACAACACCGCCGAAGAAGGCCATAATATATTAATTAATTAATGTCAACTAAGGTGTAATATATTTATTAAACACCAACTGGTATTCTCTAGATTAAATCGTCAATAAAGAATGTTATTCAATATGAATTAGTCCATATGACTAAATAAAAATGTATGTTCGTAATGATGAAAGCTTAATTACAATATCTAGGTAAGTTGCATATGGTTGACTCAACTAATTGACAGTAATCGGTGAAAAATTCGATCTAAAACCTTCGAATGAGAAACGTTGCTCTGAAAAATACGTAAATGTCGAGATAAGAGAGCAGGTTTATATTTAATCTAAGCTTTGAGATATCGAAAAGTTCGAGTTATAAAGATTCGACTGAAAGATAAAATTTTAACAAGTAGTTCCGTGAAGAACTATACAGCCTATTTTCATATATCCTACTTATGTTAATTGCCACTATCAACATACACAATTTCAGTTTGATTGCTGTAATAGATTCGTAGATATTGAGAACCGACTAAATATTTCGGATGGTCGCCATGTTGGATTTTATATATGTAGGTCCTAGAGTTATGTACTGTTACATGCAGATTATTGTGAACGTGTAGTATTCAAACTTCAATCGCATAGTTAGGACACAAGAAAAAACAAGGAGATTTTAAAATTTTTCACAGCTGCCATCTTGAGGTTATCTAAACAATTGAAATAAATTAGATGCCAGTGGATTAACATTCGTATAAGGATTTACTGTACCAAGTTTCACTGCACGCGGATGGTTAAATTGCGAGAAACGTCCATGTGAATATTTATAATTCGCGTCACCCCCATGTTGGATTTGTGATCACCAGGTTATTTAAAGTCCTATAGGTGAACTTAAGTTCATAGCCCCTATGAACAATAAAAAATGCAGTTTGATTGCTAAAATAGATTCGTAGATATTCAGTATCGTCTAAATATTTCGGATGGTCGCCATGTTGGATTGTTAAATGTATAGGCCATAGAGTCATGTACCATTGAAGGAAAATTATTGCTTAGGTTCATTATTCAAACTTTCACTTCAATCGCATGACTACATCACAATAAATAAAATCTTCATTTTAAAATTCGCACTGCCGCCATCTTGAGGTTATGTAAACAATTGAACTAAATTAGATACCAGTGGGTTACAATGTGTATAAATATTTTCTGTGCCAGGTTTCAGTGCGCTTGGAACTTTAAATCGCGAGATAGATCTATTTAAAATTTTTAAATTCGCTTGGCCGCCATGTTCGTTTTGTAGTTAACCGGTTTTTGAAAGTCTTATAGATGGACTTCCAGTAGTGCCCTTTATCTCCGTACAAAATTTCAGGGTTTTACCGCTAATAGTTTCAGAGATATAGAATGCCGGTGAAATATTTCGCACATCCGCCATCTTGTGATTATGTAAACATTTGAACGAAGTTAGATGTCGGTGCATTACAATGTATATAAACATATACTGTACCAAGTTTCATTGCGTTTGGTTGATGAAATCGCGAGAAACGTCTATTTAAAAGTCGCAAATTCGCTTGGCCGCCATGTTGGTTTTGTAGTTACCAGGTTTTCAAAGGTCACATAAGTGAACTTATAGTAGTTCCCTCTATCACCATAGAAAATGTCAGGGTAATATCGGTAATAGTTTCGGAGATATTGAATGCTGGTGAAATATTTCGCACAGCCACCATGTTGGATTGGTGAGTCGTAACAAAATTTGAAGGGCACGGTCGAGGTCGCCGGGAATAGTGCTATGAACTTTCCGAGTTTCATTGAAATCGCTCCAGCCGTTTAGATTTTATTAGGGGGGGGACACACACACGAATCACACACACACGCACACACACACACACACACGCACACACACACGGACAAAAGGTGATCTCATAAGCCTATTTTTTCAAAATTGAAAATAGGCTAAAAAATGTGTACGGTGCTGCGCCCTGGACTAGGTGGTTCACCCAGTGCCCACGGACGGCAGTGCCCGTGGCAGAGTCGGAGATCTTAGGGCATTCTTATGTGTGATGTTTTTTCTTTGCGATCACGGGGTTCATTGAAGTATTAGATCAGATGTTTTCCTTGTTTTAGAATTAAGATAATAAATCATCATAACAAAAGTTTGGGTGCTTTTCAGTCGGTCAACACGAATGTACCCCAAAAGAGCTGGGTTATGCCCTAATCCTGAAATAAATTACATGAGATTAATAAATACACTAGGAAGACCAGTTTCGATCGTCAAGCGATCATCATCAGATCCATTACACTTAGGCTGTAACATCTATGTTTGAGAATACAGGTGAAAATATTTATAATATGTACAATTATTTAGTTGCAGTATTGGTAATGCAACTGTCGGTGTATGCTAAATGTAGTATATCTAATGTTAGGTGAAATGCTAAAATGGTGATAGAAATCCGGTGTTTGTCTGTTTGGGGTGACTATATGGTTGTAAAAAATCAACTATGGTTATACTGTAATAATACAGGCTGGTACTTATCTGGTTGTCTTCCTGACTGGAGCTTCGAGCAGTTTCGTGTTCACTCTAGCACCAGTTGTGGTCGACTGAATCGGGATGTTAACTGGACGAATCTGGTTTTTCCTTTCTCCCCCCCCCCCCCCCCCCCTTTGTTCCTATGTGCTGTCTGAGGTCAGTGCAATGTGTATTTGTGTGACGTCGCCAAATCTAGATAAGCTGTATGTTATTGAATACAGGAAGGTCTACAACTATTAAAGACCGTGGATTTGTCTTCGCCACGCGTGGACTAAAAAGCCATTCGAACTAAGCGCTGCCCGGCTCTTTTTTGGGTGCATTCGTGTTGACCGACTGAAAAGCACCAAACTTTTGTTTACTTAGGCAACACTGAAAAAATGGCTTCAAACCCCACTATTCATCATAAGTTGATACTGTATATGTGGAGTTCCCATTTAAACTGCTGCCAGAGAGATGTTGAACCAACAACAAAATGCATGTAAATTATTAGTTAATGTTGCTTTATGAGTTGGAACAGCGAGGCCATCCACCCTCCCCATGTAAATAATGGGGAGTTTGTTCGGGAAATAATTACTAACCTACGAAAAATTCGAGTAATGGAGGTTAGACTGTAGTCTTAGATCACTAGGCTCAGAGGAAGGAGTTTAACAATAGAAAGAGCATGTACAGCAACAATGATGCGTGGGTAGTCCTAAAATGTACTGTATTTTGCTAATTGTGGGCGCCGTGCTAGGTACTCACAGATGTATTCTTTCCCTACCATCAACATTCCAAACGTGCTGGAATAAGCCGGAAATCAGAAGACTTCTGGGTGCCTCCATCTTGCCAACGTTATGAAGAAAAAGCCTATCCAGGCTTGGCAGACTGATGAACGCGCGTGCAAGACACAGGACCTCGTAAACATGAAGTGGACCTGAAACAACTGACTAGATTGGCCATGTTTTATGAGGAGCTTTATTGAGTCGCTAGAGCGTGCAATATGGCTCACAGCAACTGGTCTTCTTTTTTATAGCTTGGAGAATTAATTTGACAATTTTATGATTTCTCTACTTCATTTTAATTTGCTTCATTGCTCATATTCCACGCTGCAGTACGATATTTTTTTCAATCATCCCATATTGGTACAATACAGTGGCGGCTGGTGCAGAAATTAGTTGTGTGCTGTATGTCACCCATCCCCCCTCCAAAATATAAATATACTGTGTTTAGAAACACAATTTACTGTATAGAAACACTCCCTCAGTAACACTCAACAGGCTCTTCACTGAGTTTTCCATGCTGAACAAACTATTTTCGATTTACAAAATGTGGCTATAGGATAGGTAGGTTGGGAGTATTAATAAACCTTCTAGCGGGAACAGATGATGGCTTCCTCTATTTTTCCATCGTTTGCTTGGAGCGATTCCCTCTAAAATTCTGCCGCAGAGTTTACAAGGAGCCACCTGCTACGTTCTCATTTAGTGTGACCAGTGCTGCCGCTCTGTGGTCGAACGAAGAATTGCTGTGATGTCTTGGCCTGTGGTCTTGGCTGTTGTCGCAACAGCACCACGAAAAAGGTGGGCACGCATGCGCAAATGGTAGAGTTCATGTTTGCAGGCAATAAACATAGAAATTCTCACTGAGCTGCGATCCACACAGCCAGTGCCGGACGGGGATTGGAGCGCACGACTAGAGATACCTCGTTGTGAGGGGAATTGATATATTATTTCCAATCATTTTACTGACATCCTTTTAATGCACTGTATTTGATTGTAGATAATACTATTGAAGAAATTAATTTTCAAATAAAACAATGTGCTGCAGCACTTCAGCACATAAGGTGCTGCCACCTCTGGTACAATATATGAAATTCATCAAAATAGCTATTTCACCTCGAGATCTGTTGGTCGTCGGCTGAATGCCAGCCACCGTGCGGCGTAGCTGTGTGGTCTATATATTAACCACCTACTATAAATAGAGTTTGTAGACTTATCAAACGTGCTAATAGTTGAAACTTTCAGCCTAATTACAATATTTCTTGTAGTTGTAATATTTCTGATAAGCAAATATTATATCTGTTTAGTTTTATGGTGCTGGATATATAAACAAAAATATTAAAATTAAACAATAAAATAAAACATAAATATACAAATTAAAATAAAATTAAGATTATAAAAATAAAAAGTTAAAATTATAGAATTAAAAATCCCCCCCCCCCCTCCCCTTTATTAATCTGCTAAGGTCCCATTCCAGTTTTGTACCGAAAATAAGGTCCCATTAACACCAACCTGCACATATGGGGTACCTACAGGTTCAGCATAACCCAATGCGTAAGCGAAACGCACTCACTTAATCTTTAAATGCCTCACAATTAAATAAATACCTTAACACATGTATATTTACAATGCATTAATGAAAGAATGCAACACGGTAACCATGGTAACAGAATCTCACAGGTCCATCTATTTCTGTAAGACGCAGTGCAATTCCAATTATTACATTACTGTGAAAGTTTCCAGACGGTTATAAGGTTATCACTGAACCAAATTAAGCTGTAAAATTGATCAATACATACAGTATAATGCGCTTAAGGGGGTCAAGGGGCAATCTAGAATTTTTTCACGCAATTTTCACGTGTGCGTGTGGTATGAAAGGTCCTTTTCATCCGACTATAAAGGGTCTCCGAAAACCACATTTAAAGGCCCTTAAATTAACAGTGTCTGTGATATTCCCTGAAAACTAACTTCGCTCTGATATACCTATGAAGGAATGACAAACCCCTAACCACTCCACCAGTAGCTGAATTGATAAAGTCTGATTATTCATACCAAGGATAAATCAGTCATAGCATTCATGATTGAGATTTTGCTAAGTGAGAACTAGAATATTCGCGGGCGAAGCCGCGACGGGTAATGCTAATAATAAATAAATACATAATTTTTAAAATTTATTTTAATGTGTGAAGAATAAGTAAATAACACTCTTGGAAAAATTACATGTACGAGTATTAGTTTTGCTCAGGGCCCGGATAATTATGTGCTTAACTTTTCAGAAATACGTGTTTAACTTAAGAGCTTAAAAGTGGAAAATATGTGATTCTTCTATTTCGTCTTATTCTTAAATTTGTATCATATTCATGTCCACCGGTTACTCGAAATATAGTTGAATGTCCAGCTGTTTGAATAATCCATAATCATGTCTAAAGTAAAAATGTCCCCAATTAGCAGCCTCACTTTCCGAATCCTACAATACGTACTGCAGATGCACGATACGAAATCATATGTGCAGTTTTCGAATTTCATTCTAAAGAGCAAAAGAAAAGGTCACTTCAAAAACTTTTATAGCACTCTGTCAATACCCACAATTTTCGCAGACTATTGGAATTTCAAGTAAAATTTCCTTAATGAGTCTGTTTACCTCAGCCCCCTGCTCTACATAATGACCGGGGAATTCCTGTCTTGAAATGCTACTGCAATGGGCGGGCATCAATCCACTCGGTAGATCATCAATTCCCCTCGATTTTCCTTAATTCCACTCGGACCTCCAAGGGACCCAAAAATGAGTTCCTCAACTCCGCTCAGGCTTTGGCAAGGGGTCGGCAATGGGATTATCCCCAATGACGTAAACAAATGTCATAACCCTCCTGCTCGCATACTTTGGGCCAGGTCAAACACCTGCTGCAGTGAAATTATACACCTATTAGTATCTTAATTTAATTTTATAATGTCTGACTAGGTGGAATTAAGGAAAATCGAGGGGAATTGATGTTCGACCACTGCCATACAGAGACAAGGGTGCATTCACGACATAGAGAAGCCAATTACTGGAATTGCCAAGGGTCGAAAATGTGGGCAGCTGTCATCCAAGGAGTACAACACACCACCAAACATAGAAAATATAGAAAAATGAGTAAATACGCAAGAATATGTATGTATTTATTTATTTATTTATTTATTTATTTATTTAAAAAAACGGCATAAATATGTAAAAATCCCATGATTCGCCTGGAGTAGAAGCTTAGAAGATAATAATGTTATTGGTTTTACGTCCCTTTTAACTACTCTGGCTTTTAGAGACGCCGGGGTGCCGGAATTTTGCCCCGAAGGGGATCTTTAACGTGCCAGTAAATCTACTGACACGGCTCCCTCGCATTTGCGCACCCTCAAATGCCAGCTGACTGCGCCAGGATACGGAACTGCAACCTTGGGCCGAGCAAGCGAGAACGTTACCCCTAAAGCGTAGAAGAAACTACTCTCAGGATAGCCGCTGTCAGCGCTGGGATTCGAACCTCTGTTCTGCGAACTTGCTGCAGCTACCCTCACGGCTGTGGTGCACAAAATGATCTGTAAGTTACTTCGGGAAGCTAAAATCTAAACTTAAGTAGTACTACATAATGGCCAACAGATGGCAGTACATGCCAGAGATCGACTTGACACTCCAAAGCTAATGGGGAATATGAAAAAAAAAGTACTTGTGCACCGTTTATAGACGGTCGAAGCACTCAGAGGGTTAAATTATGTGCTCTTTTAAAGTAGAGACTAGCCCGGCACGGCTACGTCGTGGGACCATGGTCAAATGATTCCAGTTTTAACTGTCCTTATGGGAATGATCCTGTAATGTCATATCCCAGTCCATGTCACGTGGTAGAATGTATATGTGCTGTTGGCTCATTGAAAGTGAGTCGTTCCGTGTAATATTTCAATTCCAAGTGATACATAACCAAGCAAATGACAAAATATTGAAATGCCACAATTGTTAAACCTTGATTCCTATGCTGAGTGTGCTGAGCCAAAAATTGTTTTTCATTTCACAAGAATTAGTCTGAAATAAATAGCCCTTCATTTATATTGTGCTCTGAATTAGTGTGAATTAATACTTTGCCTATAGCAGGTTTATCTGTCAAAAGTGCAGACTGATTATAACGTTTGATTTATTCCAAGTCGTTCAATACAGTATGATTCCTAGCTTGCATGGCCGCGCAAAGTGACTAACGGATAGGGTCCTAATGCTGAAAGAGCAAGAACGTGTGGATTGCAGCATTCCATTGCCCTGTTGACGGTTACAGATGAATTTCCAGCACGGTATATTTTTAAGTAACGTGTCATATTTTACTGTGGGTTGCTATTCATCTCTTGCTTTATATCTGTTACTAGCAGTAGTGCCCGGCTTCGCCCGGTGCATTTATTTGTTTTATGGATGATAATGAATACTACTACAGAACTGGAGCGCTCAAGGATTAGGATCGGAAAGGACCAACGCTTATTGCAGCTGATAACCTCAGTATACTGCACCAACATCATCGCCCTGATACAGAGGAATGCTATTGTCATGATGATAAGTGTTTTAAGGGGCATAAGAAATCTTTTTGCACGTGTCTGCAATTTATAAGCAGCTCGCAATTCTGCACCAGAACACTGGTAGGGGCGACGTGATGCAACCCGCATTGCCAGGCAACAATAGGCTTACTGTCGACCAAAGTATTATGTGCACTCGAGTTTCAAGGTTGTTTGTGAAGTAACCAATAGACCTACATAAAATCCAATAACATCATCATTTTCGTCGTTCTATTGTACGTTAGCTCATGTAGGTTTGGAATTTGTAATTTATATTTTAATATTTTATGTCGCAGTTGGAGCACAAAAAAGTGCACGTTTTTAAGCGTGTTTCAACCATGCGTCACATTTAAGAATTATTATCTCAAAAACCCGTCATCAGATCGAATCCAAATTTTAACACAATATGCATTGGAATGTTGTATAACTGGTTTATTAATTTTAAAATACCGACAGTAGTGGCTACGCGGGCTAAAGCGCTGCGTTAGGTCAAGGGGCCAAGCCCTCTGCTGACTCGGTAGACGCGTGGGTTCGAGCCCCACCGACGGCTGTCCTTGAAATGGTTTTCCGTGGTTTCCCATTTTCAACACCAGGCAAATGCTGGGACAGTACCTTCTGACAGGCCACGGCCGCTTCCTTCCACATCTTTGCCCAGTTTCATTCATCTTCATCCATTCCATCTCTCATCCCGACGCGCAGGTCGCCCACGGGCGTCGACTAGAAAGACCTGCACTCGGCCTCTCAGGAGGCTACACGACAAAAAAAATTACGTGTCCAAGAAAAAAAAGTTATCATTTTTGTAAGGTAACTTTTTCTCTGCTCGGGGTGGTTGGAAAATGTAGTTCTTGGACGCGATGTAATCCTTATACATCAAAAAGTTATGCTGTATGACTGTGAAATACGTAAATTAACTCACTTATTTTATATCGGTTTGTATTTGTAGGCGGAAATAACACATCGTTCACCAGCTACCCGCTCCCGGAAAAGCTGTACAGCGTTGCCGAAATGGAGCCCATCACGCATCATGGCGTGCCTTGCTCGGAAGTGATGGGCTCCATCACAGCAACGCTGTACAGCTTTTCCTGGAGTGGGTAGCTGGTGAACGATGTGTTATTTCCGCCTACAAATACAAACCGATATAAAATAAGTGAGTAAATTTACATATTTCACAGTCATACAGCATAACGTTTTGATGTATAAGAATTACATCGCGTCCAAGAACTACATTTTCTAACCACCCCGAGCCGAGAAAAAGTTACCTTACAAAAATGATAACATTTTTTTTTCTTGGACACGCAAAATTTTGAAATTAATAAACCAGTTATACAACATTCCAATGTATATTGTGTTAAAATTTGGATTCGATCTGATGACGGGTTTTTGAGATAATAATTCTTAAATGTGACGCATGGTTGAAACACGCTTAAAAACGTGCACTTTTTGTGTTCCAACTGCGACAAAAAAAAAAAAAAAAAATCCAAACCTACATGAGCTAACGTAAAATAGAACGACGAAAATGGTGATGTTATTGGATTTTATGTAGGTCTATTGGTTACTTCACAAACAACCTTCAAACTCGAGTACACATAATACTTTGGTCGACAGTAGGTATTATTGAAGCTGTTCGGGGGCGCTTGTTCTTCCGACTTACTGAACTAAAATCAATCTTCAAAGTTACCTGAGAGGTGTAGCCTAATGCTACATAGACTAAACTATTCCTCTTTAATCTGGCTATCATATACAAAAATAATTTTTTGAATCAGACTGATAGTTCCAGAGTTTAGTGTGTTTAAACACACAAACAAACAAACAAACTCTTCAGCTTCATTATATTAGTTTTGATTATTAGACTATTATTATTATTATTATTATTAAAGTTGTTTATTTCCTTGCGAACCGGCCAAAACTACGACTATATTTGCAAATATATTAGCCCCCACCCAGTGTCAGCTGGAAAAGGGGTAATGAAGATGATGAGGATGATGATGACGACGTTGATTTCTTGAAGGTCATTTTGAATTTCGATTATCGAGTTGTTCGTGATTTTTAGTGAGGAGGCATGATTAAATATCATATTATTAAGTATTTCGTAGTCCATTCTAACCCTTTATAGTATACCGGTAGTGGTCAGTGTATAAACCACCTACCAAAGGACAATTTATATGATCAAAGATGCAGATGGTTGAATCTTTCACTCATATTTCAACTAATTCTTGTAGAAGTGAGAATGTTTCTGTAAACCAAATGTTATTAGTGTATCTCCTTGACCTAGGCTGCTAGATCAATATTTTAATAAAAAAAAACAATTAAAATAAAAAATAAAAATTGTAATACAAATAATGCTTTTTAATTTCAATTTGTATTATCCTAGATTTCTTTACATTTTAATTTTAATTGTTTACTATTTTTTATTGTTTAATAATGCTTAATATGCCTCTAAATTTTGAAAATAAATAAGCTTATAAAATTAAATTTCTAATAATTTTACCATCCTAATGGTAAAATTATAGAAGTAATTATGAACATTAAAATTTTAGAACTTAAAAGGTACATTTGTGTTTCATTAGTATCTACCATAGACCACAGTGAGGCGTGTATTCATTGTCATAGATTGTCTCGTCGATGAGCACTTCTGAAGATTAAAACTCACTTTATTGAATGTGTTCCTAGTTCATAAGACTTTTTACATCATTTTGTATTACTTTAGGCGTAAAATTTTTCAATCTATCTTTATGGTGCACCATATTTAGTTTTAAGGGACCGTATAGTGTTACGCTAAACAATTATCTTGTGTCGTATTCATTCATATCGGCTGATGAAGGGGCCAAAACTAATAGTTAGGCCTCGAAACTTGTATCACATGTAAGTATTGATAAGGCGGAACTTTTAACCGGTTTGTAATAAAGAGCATTAAATTGTTAAAGAAAATAAAAATTAAAAATTAATAATATTTATAATTATGCAAAAATAATTAAATGTAAATAAATACAAATAAAATATATTTATTACTGCACTATTCTGCCCTATAAAGGGTTAAATATATTAATAAAATTTCGATCGTCTTTTTCTAATGGCAAAGTGTATATATATTATTTTCTCGGATTGTTGGTATAACTCTTAAGACGTCCTTTCCATCCACACTCCTTCTATTCATACTGGGCCAAAAATATTCCTAATGATGTTCTTGTTCTAAATTTTTAGTTAGTAGTTTGCCTCAATGATCAGGGTATTTGATGCGTATAATGCTCCAGGTTGAGTTACCGCTTTACAGTGTTATAATTTTCCTTTCCGGGATATTGATTTTTTTATTCTATCTGTTCCAGGTGATTCTGTAAGCTATATGTGATTAGAAATATTCTCTTTGTTTACTTCATGATTTAATTCAGATGGGTGCATGATCTCCCCTAAGTACTTGAATATTAATAATAATAATGATAATAATAATTATTATTATTATTCTTTCTTCGTCATGCCCGACTAAGGAGCGCGATTGAACTTATTTAGCTGATGGCATTGCCTTTCTCTTCCCCCTAAATCTCTTCATCTTCTTGCTGTGGCTGCTCTTGCGATCTTCTGACCAGGTTTTGTTGGTGATATTGCTTTGATGGTCTACAAAGCGATGCTTATTGACTAATTCTCTGAACTTAGCTCTGTCTAGTTGGCTAAAAAGTCATCTGTGATGCCTATTACCAGAAGATCTTTTCCAACTTCAAGCAGCCAGGTGTTTTTAACTTTCATTGACAGGGCAAGGTTAAAAATCCTTTTGGTCAGTGTCTGATTGCCCGTCCAGAGGATATGCCCGTAAAATTTCAATCGTCTCTTCCTAAATGTGTCTGAGATATTCTCCGAGTGCTGGTATAAGTTTTGGGATTTTCTTTTCAACCAGATTTCCCCTGTACAGACTAGACCAAAACATTTTCTTAGGATTTTCCTTTCTTACTTTTCCACATCTTTAATTAATGATCAGCCCCCAATAATCAGCGTTTCAGAAGCTATAGTGCTTCAGGCTTGATTACAGTGTTGTAATGGCGTAAGTTTGCATTTCTGGATATTGATTTTTTATTATATCTGTTCCAAGTGAGTTTGTAAGCTTTTCTCAGTTTAGAGATCCTTTCTTTGTTTGCTTCACGATTCAGTCCGGTTATTATTATTATTATTACTGTATTTGTAGTACAGTGGATCTTGGCTAATTCGAACTTCTATAATTCGAAATCTTCTTTAATTCGAATTTTTCTCTTGGTCCCTAGCATTTTATATACAATCAATGCTAAAAAAATCGTGGTTAATTCGAATTATATTTTGGATAATTCGAAGTTTTTACGTGTAAAAAGCCGACCGGACGAAAATGTCTCAGTTTGTGGTTAGCTGACCGACGCAGATATCATCGCCGATGTACTGAACTCCGAAAAACAAGATGGTGACGACGCATCTGGCGATGAACTCGTGGAGGAAGTTCCCGAAAAAAATGTCCCGCGTGCAGCCCAAGCAACAAACCACATCGCAGAACTTGGGCGTCTATATATTTAAAACAGTAAGGTGATTTTTGTTACCACGAGATTGAGAGAACGACAGAACCGATTTACTTCGTAGAGCACTCTAACGAAAGCTCTTGGCCTCTAGATTTGCAGAGTGTCTATAAAATAAACAAATATATTACGGTATATTTTTGAATTAATATAGAAAATAGCAGAATTCTCGCCCCTCACGCATGCGCACAATCCGCCTGGGGTCATGACAAAATGGCGATGAGAAGTCCATTAAAATGTAAGTTATTTAATAAGCTTGCATGTAATTGAAAACATACATTAAACAAGTTCTGGCAATAAAATATAATAACAGTATGAACGTATACCAATGTGCAACATTGATTTATTTGGATAATGAAATGGATTATTTCCTTCAGACAGCGGCTTTTGATGATAATGAACGGCTGCGTCTGCTGCAAAACAAGAGTGCGCGAGTAGCTAGGTGGTTAAGGCGACAGACTGTGGTTCCGAGGTTCACCGGTTCGATCCCACCCCTCGGCGATATACGGATATATTTTTTTTTTACCATTGAAATATTGTTTAATCAAGGAGTATTAGTAAGGTTTTATGTCTGTTAAAGATACATATTTCTACATTCCCTCTCCGTATATTTTTGAATTAATATAGAAAATAGCAGAATTCTTGGCCCTCACGCATGCGCACAATCCGCCTGAGGTCATGACAAAATGGCGGTGAGAAGTCTATTAAAATGTAAGTTATTTAATAAGCTTCCATGTAATTGAAAACATACATTAACCAAGTTCTGACAATAAAATATAATAACAGTATGAACGTATACGAAAGTGCAACATTGATTTATTTGAATAATGAAATGGATTATTTCCTTTAGACAGCAGCTTTTCAAGATAACGAAAGGCTGCGTCTGCTACTGAGCAAGAGTGCGTGAGTAGCTATGTGGTTAAGGCGACTGACTATAGTTCCAATATTCACCGGTTCGATCCCAGCCCTCGCCGATATATATTTTTTTTACCACTGAAATATTGTTTAATCAAGGAGTATTAGTAAGGTTTTATGTCTGTAAAAGATACATATTTCTACATTCCCTCTCAATACGTTTTATTTCCGTTTTACCATTGCATTACAGCATCTCAAAGAGCAAACTGTTGTCCTCAGTACGCCGTTTAAATATCTGCAATCAGTTCCTATAACTGACAACAGATGGCAGTACATCGTCCATATAGTTCCAGTAACTGACAGCAGTTGGCAGCACCATTGCATAGATGTATTTAAAACCCAAGACATGGCATGTTTTCACGTGATGGAGAATTATAAAGGAGGGAAATATTTAAGAAGGGAAATTTTGAGGAACATTAACCGACAGTTGAATGTGTAGGCTATGTTGTTTATGTACCTTAATATTGCAAATTCTTCCCAATGCTTCGGTGGTCAAGTTATTAGCGTCCTAGACTAAAAGTTATAATTATGCATCGTCGATATACTCTTAAATTATTAAAGAAAAAAGTAGTTTTCCAGGCACTCGCGCGTGTCCACAATTGCTTTCGCCATAAGAGACACTTGGCAAACATAATTCGTTTGAAGGGCTCCGACATCGTGGTCACTCAGCCCCGTGTACTTGGGTGTGTATGTGGGAAATTTTCTCTCATAACCTGTGTTATTGTGATGGCTGCATTACTGTGTGTATTTGTAATTAAGGTGGTAAATGGCAAGGAGACGGCCAAGGCCTTAAGATAGGAACCATCCCGGTATTTGCCTTAAGTGGAAGTGGGAAACCACGGAAAACCACATCCAAGATTGTCGAGGTGGGAATTAAACCTTCCTCTTCTTAGTTATACCTCAAGAGACTGAATGTGCCCCGTTTTTGCCCTCAGACCAGAATTCAATTTCTTGGCAGAGCAGGAAATGTAACCCGGGTCTCCGGGGCGATAGACAAGAATAGGTGGGCCTCCATGTGTTAATACGATGTTTGACATGCACGGGACATATAATTCAAAAACTGCCTCCATTAGGGTGACTGCCGAAGTGAGTATTGAGTATAGTCCTATGGTCGTTCCAGTAGTTGGCGAAGTGATTCTATGTTCCCCTGCAAAATGTACTGTCATAACCTATAACAGGTGATGGAAATTGCTTATTTAGAGCAGTTTCGTACTGTTTATAACAAAATGAAGAACGTCATTCTGAGCTGCGTTTTCAAGCTATCGCAAAAAATTTCGCTGTCAGGAACAATTATAAGGAATTTATTTTAAGCGATCAGTCTCATCGCATTCTCCTCACCAACCAACTTGAGTATGAAAGTCTCTGGACGGTCATGTTGAACTTCATTGTATAAGACAATTGTTTAATGATTATTTGTTTAGAGTACTGAGTCTAACTACGCAGTTGATTTCGGCAATGGAAGTATTATTTGCCATTTAATATTTAGCGGCTCCGTTATTGCAGGACACTATAGTGTTAACGAATAATACGAAGCCACATTTAAAATCCAATATAAATAGGTCATTTCAGAAACAATTCCAGATATTATGCAGTACAGTGTACTGTAAGTTCTTTGACGATCAAATGTAAACATTGTTCTACATTGTATTTCTCTTGCGTAAAATCTATGCGTGGTTACTTTGGTCTTTACTGTTGTGAGGGTAAAATTGATCTGCTGGAATATAAAATATTTGCCAAGCTGCAACAATGTAATGATATTAATTTAAAAGTCATTGAACTTATATCCAGTAGTTCAAACACATACATCAGCGTTAACAGATTGGATACTGAAGAAGAAAGCCAGCTACTTCATTTCCCTATTATTGAATTTTTCAATTCCTTGGAAATAAGTGATTCGCCTCCACATACTCCGAACGTTTGAGCCATAGTTATACTCCTTAGAAATCTGAACGTTTCCCAAGGACTCATATATGGTAATATATTAATTGTAAGAAATATGTAAGAAATTGCTTGGATTCGGATATAATAGGTGCAGTAATATTAGGCAGAGAGCTCAAATCCTACGACTTGATTTAACACCTTGCGATAAAACACTTGCAGGTACAGTACATTTTCTTTTAATAGGCAACAATGTCCTATTCGCTCGGCCTACTTTATCACAATCAATCAAGCTCAAGGAGAAACTCTTGAACGTATTGGGCTATTTACCTCATCACGTTTTAAGTCATGACCAGCAGGATAGTGAAGGTACAAAAAAGGTCCTGTATGGGATGGTAAAGAATAAGAGGCGGAAGGATCCTACGGATTATGTTAGAATGGTGAACAAAAGGGGACAAGGGATAGGAAATAGGGAAGAACTGAAGAAAATGTGGAAAGAATATTTTGAAGAACTCCTGAACCCAAATGGAAACCACGGCGAGGAAGAAGAAATCGGGGAAGAGGTACAGTAGATGAACTGCAAACAGAAAAGGACTTAACATGGAAAGAAGTGGAAGATGCAGTGAGGAAGATGTAAGGAGGGAAGGCACCGGGTGTGGATGAGTTGAGTGTGGAGATGGTGAGAGCAGCAGGAGAGGTGGGGATACAATGGTTGTACCGAGTGATGAAGCCAGCATGGAAGGAAAGGAAGACCCCAGAAGACTGGAAAAAGGGAATAATTGTCCCGATCTTCAAGAAAGGTAGTAGAACAGAATGCAGAAACTATCGGGGAATAACACTGATGAGTCATTGTGCAAAGATGTTTGAGAAAGTTTTGGAAAGGAGAATTAGGACAAGGATAGAAGGAGGGATGAGGGAAGAACAACATGGCTTCAGAGCGGGAAGGTCCACAGTGGATTTGATTTTTGCTGTAAGTCAGTTACAAGAACAGCACTATGAGTATGGAACAGATCTACTGATGGCCTTCCTGGACATTGAGAAAGCATATGACAGTGTATGCAGAAACAAAGTATGGAAGTCCCTGGAGGATAGAGGAGTAGAAAAATGGACTATAAGGGGGATAAAGGAGATGTACAAGGGAAGCGTGAGCTGTGTGAAAGAGGGAGGAGAGAGATCGGACTGGGTGGAACAGAGAAACGGCCTGAAACAAAGAAGTGCACTGTCACCGTTACTTTTCATTGTGGTGATGGATGACATAGTGACCCGAGCGGCACAAGTAATTGGGGAAGGAAAGATGAAAGCAATGGTGTTTGCGGATGATTTGATGATTTGTGGAAACAAGGAGGAGGAGGTACAGGAACAGTTGGACGTGTGGGAAGGAATAATACAAGGATATGGGATGAAATTTAGCATAAATAAGAGTGAGATAGTGATCACAACAAGGAAGAAGGAAAGAACCACAACGGGAATAACAATTGGTGGGGAACAGCTGAAGAAAGTGGAGAGTTTCAAGTATCTGGGAAGCCTGATACAAGGGAATGGAAGAAACGGTAGAGAAATAAATGAGCGGGGAAGACAGGCAGAAGCATTCCGGAGGAGTGTGAGAAGCATGTTATGGAGCAGGGATGTCCCTCAGAACAGCAAGTAGATCATATATCGTACTATGTCCCTATCCTGACGTATGCCTCGGAGACTTGGGTTATGAAAGGAAGGGAGAAGAGCAAAATACAGGCCAGTGAGATGAGGTTCTTGAGAAGCAGTATTGGAGCTACAAAGAGGGACAGAATAAGAAATGAGAGGACCAGAGAATTAATGAAGGAGGAACCATTACAGGATGGTATAGAGAAATCTAGACTTAGATGGTATGGACATGTAAAACGAATGGAGGAGAAGAGGATACCCAGGAGGATACACGAGACGAAGTGGGAAGGAAAGAGACCAAGAGGGAGACCGAGAGACAGGTGGCTGAAGGGGGTGGAAGAAAGCGTGAAGAAGAGAGGAGAAGACTGGTCAAGGGTGGAGGCTGAGAGATGGTGGGAAGACAGAAGACGTTGGAGAGGCTTGTGTTCCAAACAGACCCGGCCAGTGGCTGGAAACTGTGCAAGATGATGATGACCTCATCACGTTTTCAGTCATGACCAGCAGTATGTTGCAATGCTGAGAGTGCTATCTTTTGACGCCCTTAAAGTTGCAATAGTGCTAAAAAGTAATCGTACAAAGAATGTAACTTATATAAGAAGCTTCTTCAGTAAATTTGTTTTCCATTGCCCGTCATGTTTTGACGGGTTTCATCTAGTTACTTTTTAAGTAGAAATGACGTAAGTGAATCTGTTTTCCGTTCATTACATTTGTTAGATTCTTTTGTGATGGCCGAGAGACTTAATTGTAGGAAACAGGTAAAAATCTCAACCTTTTTTGAAAAACAGCAGATTTCTCTAATACTTAACTAGATTGTTGGATTACTACTGTCGTTAAATAGGTGAATAGTACATTTTGTTATCATTTGAAACTTATGATGTTATTCACGATACAATTATTATACAGTACCGTTGTCTATTAATCTGTTTTGTTGAACGTAAATCATTATGTAAACGTAATACAATATATTTTCTCTACCCTTTTCAAAGAACTTTCTTAATTCGAATTTTTGGATAATTCGAATATTTTTACTGGTCCCTTGAGGTTCGAATTATCCAAGTTCCACTGTATTTCGGAACTTCAAGTACTCACTGATCAGACCTGCTGGAGGCTCTGCTCGACTCGTTTGATAGCCATATAAGTTATTGCAAATATAATATCAGAGTGAATGGTTTGTGAATTAATGGAGAGCTCCGATAAAGCTGCAGCGAGCTTGATTAATGCTGGATGTAAACAGTCCACCAAGGTGCAGTAAACAAACATTATCGCTGTCAACCTCAACTCGTATTGCCAGTTTGATAGTCAGCGCGTCATTCGTCGGAGCCAATATTGTGTTGTTCGCAGTAGAATCCTACATAGTTTATGAAATTTAACTTAGTATTTCTCACTTAGCCAGTGGCTTCGGTGGCGTAGTTGGTAGCATGCTGAGCTTATATGCCCAAGGCCGCGGGTTAAAACCCGGCTGAAGTCGTCGGATTTTTTAAGAGCGTTAAAAATCCCTCAGTATGCATTCCTTCGGAGGGGAAGTAAAGCCGACGGTCCCATGTTATAAATCTATGGCATGTAAAATGACGATGATGATGATAATTGTTGTTTTAAGGGGCCTAACATCTAGGTTATCGGCCCCTGATGGTTTGGGTGATCGTGAAGATGAAAATGAAATGCAAACTTAAAACTAAAAACTAACTACTAACCTACATACTAGAAGAAGAAATGGAAAACTAAAGGAGAATAAGGCAAATAAAGGACAGGAGGAAAAGAAATGCCCTCAACCTTCGAAGAATACGGATTGAGGGACTTGGAAGGAAGGAAAGCCATAAAAGGCAGATAAGAAAGTGAAAGAGGAGAGGGTCATCCCCACAGGTAAGGGACAAAAGGGGGAAACTGGACCCAGCTCAGGAATCCCTCGGGGTCGCCAACTCCCGAACTCACCAGCCGTGAGCCCCTGAGGGTGTAGCATTATCTAGGGGGCACCAAAAGTGTTGGGTCTACATACACCCGGCCTCCTTGAGGGCTTTGAGCAGGAGGCAGGAGAGAACATGAAAAGAAAAAGAAGGCTGACCCCTCGCAGAAGGAGGAAATCAGAAAAGATGAGACAAGGGCCAATTCAGGCGGGAAAGGAAGAGACTCCCTAGGCCTCGGATACCCTAATACCGTCGGGGTCGGAAGAGAACAAGAGTTGACCAAGTGAGGTCGACAGGAAAGAAGACAGAGAGGAGGCCGGCACAAGTAAGTGGAAGCAATGCTGGACTCAGCTGGGCCCCGTGGTCGCCAACCCACGTTCCACTAGATGTGAGCCCCTGGGGGGTGGCATGTAAAAGAACCTTCCACTAATTACACCTGTGTGAAAGCTGAATTATAGGTTAATTTGACTAACGCTCTTAGGTTCCAACTTTCATCGCCAGGATCCGACTGCGGTGGCATCTAGTAACCATGTTCAGAACTAGTTGTCGTTGACGGTGCACCGCGGTGGGTTTGGTAGCAAAAGTAGGTACTACTTGAAAATTGAATGTCTCAGTCCTTACTTGAATTAAAAACAGATAACACACACTAATACAGCCATCACAGATTCTACACACACCCAAAGTACACGGGGCTACATGACCGCGTTGTCGCAGCCCGTAAACTGAGGAACCAACCAACTCTCTCTCTCAGCAAGAATATAGCCTACCTATGTATAATTTTTTGACATCCTGAATTACGAATATTTTGGACAGGCTGAAATTGATATGTTGTTGTTTACTTGGTGTACTTGTACTTGGGTGTGTGTAGAAGTTGTCTGAAAACATGTGTCACTGTATGTCTGTACTAGTGTGTGTATTTGTAATCATAGTAAGATTTGGGTAAGAAGGGGCCATGGCCTTAAGTTAGGTACAATCCCGGCGTTTGCCAGGAATATGAGTGGAATACCACAGAAAACCACTTCCACGATGGCTGAGGTAGGAATCGAACACGCTTCTTCTCAGTTTTGTCTCACGAGGCTTGAGTGTACCCCGTTCCAGTCCTCAGAGCAGAATTGAACTTCTCGGCTGAGCCAGGAAACGATCCCGGGTGACAGCTAAGAATGCTGGCCAATACACAACGACGCGGACTCGAGTTAAAGGAGCTACCAGTGCCAGATTAAGGTAAAATGGGGCCCAAGTCCCTCAGTTTTTTGAGGCACCTTTATTTTTTTCAATTATTTTTTAATTTTTTAGCACCTGTATATTTAATAAAGTATTATAAGAGTTTTGTTTTTTCTCAAGATGAATAATACACTTTTTATTAAATCATATATAGGCCTACATATATACATACATTTCAATTGAAACGATCATCGTTATTTGAAAACATTTCAGATGATTTGATGAACTATTTTTTACTTCTGTAAAATGTAATCATTTTTTTTTTTTCAGTCAATGAAATCTTCTACAATGTCATCAAAATCAATTTCCCGCAGAACATCTGACTCGATATACATTAAACTTAACATGTCTAATCGTTCTTGTGACATGATACTTCTTTGCGCACTTTTGATTCGTTTCAATTTTGAAAACGAGCTCTCCGCAGAACAATTCGTTAGATCATGTGGGTCAGGAAAATGCGAAAAGCAATTTCAACCTTCGGAAAAACAGATTCAAGCTTGTCTCGAATAAGAGTTTCGTAAAGTCAGAATGAGTGAACTCAGTTTTTTAAGGAAATAGTAACGTAATATAATGCTGAAACTGTCTCAGTTATGGATAACATTTTTCTAAATATTCGGAATAAAATTTTGGGGCCCCCAGATAATTGGCGGCCCTAGGCCTGGGCCTAGTCGGGCCTAATGGGTAATCCAGCACTGGGGGCTACAGGGCTTGGGCGACTCACTTTTCTCACTAATATTCACTATTTTCCAAGCAGCCTCACTTTTCTCACTATTTGATAAAATTACTCACTATTCTCACTTTTTATTACAAAAATGGTCACATTCTGTGTTAAAAATGGTCTCATGCACAATCAGATTGCTAGAAACGATCCAATATATACTCATGAATGGGTAGTTCATTTTTCTGCCACCGGTGCCTGAGCGCGTTGCCGGCAGCGAGCAAGGTGGCCAGAAAGCATGAAAAGCTTCCATGGTGCAAAACCACAGCCGGAGACATGCAGCGATCGCCGAAAATTTTAACAAAGCGTTTTTTAACAAAACTTAACATTTATATTTTTGTTTTGCGATTTAAATTTCTTGAGTGTTGCATTGATTATCCATTATTTCCAAGTGCCCTCTAACTACATGAAAAATCACACAAACAGTACCGGTACTCACAGATATTAACATAGGTGCAATTTTGGTGACATTTTTGGGGGCTAATTTGTTTTTCAGATACACATTCTTAAAAATTTTGTCTATTTCAATACAGTTTTGTCACAATTTTGGGGGGCTATGGTTGGGTTTCGGGAGCTCAGCCACCCAAGCCCCTCCCCCTCCCCCCTAATGAACAAACGTTAAAATTATGAACCAGATACACGACCATAAATGCGAATAATGAATTTACTCACTATTTTCTCACTTCTTCATACAAAAACTCACCTTTTTTCACTTTTTTGAAGAAAAATCACTCAGTATTTTTGGACGAGTGAGTGGATGGAAGCCCTGAGGGGCTATCCACGGAAAGGGTTGAGTCTTACAATCGAATCCACCTCTTCTCAATTTTCTGTCACATATGAATATTATCTGACAGCACTAAGCCAGTTAATAACGACGATCCGTTCGAAAACGTTTCATATAAAGCTTTGCTCTTGTCGCATTTTGTTTTATACTAAACGGGCCCCAATTGATTTACTGATCGAAGTGTTCTGTTACGGTTCTTGGATTATTGGTTAACATCGCTGTCTGTGGACATAAGAAGTCCTGATAAGCTCTCGGCCGTGATCGGTGGGACAAATCGCTTGTGTCTGGCCAGTTAGAGTACGTGCACTGCATCTGCAGTCTGTCCCTCGCGGTCTTGTTATCTCTATAAGACGACATAAACATACTGATGTGAACAGTTTCTCATCAACCGGGTGAGTTAGCCGTGGTCGTTACGGCACGACTGCTGGCAGGCGCTCACATCCCGGAGGCGAGGAAGTTCGAATCCCCCTGTCGGCAACCTTGAAAATGGTCTTCAGTGGTTTCCCATCTTCCTTCCAGGCAAATGCCGGGGTTGGTCCCTAACTATAGACCACAGCCGCTACCTTCCAACTCCTCGTCCTTACATTCAAACTTTCCTCCCCTGACAACACTCCACGCGCGACGGTATTGTAGCTCACCCATTGGGTGTCCGCCTTGAAGCAGCTACAAAACTGGCGAGCCGAACTTGTCCTCGGACACTCCCAGCACTAAAAGGCATACGCTTAAAAAAAAGATACAGTCAGTCTGAAAGACTACACTTTAGTTAGTTATTGTTGTTTTAAGGGACGGAACTACGAGGTCATCTGCCCCTAGACTAGACTTAATATCATTTCAAATGGCGCATGCTACAAATGCTTC
The DNA here is from genome assembly GCA_946902985.2 of Meconema thalassinum. Classification (NCBI taxonomy): domain Eukaryota; kingdom Metazoa; phylum Arthropoda; class Insecta; order Orthoptera; family Tettigoniidae; genus Meconema; species Meconema thalassinum. The sequence continues at coordinate 748,240,255 of OX336388.2, forward strand.
ACATGTTAGAAAGGCTCAGGAGGGCTTCTCGCTTCGCTCGAAGCCCCAGGACTCTTTCAACAGACTCCATTACCCATTAACGTAGGCTTCCCACGCGGAGAACGGAGAGCGGGAGGTGCACTCTGCTGCATGACGACACGCACTCGCCGTCTCCGTGCCGCATAACGCCAGACCCCAGGAGTAAACTTAGACTCAACAGACTCCATTACCCTTTAACTTAGGCTTCCCTCGAGGGGGAACGGAGAGCGGGAGGTGCACTCTGCTGCATGACGTCACGCACTCGCCGTCTCCGTGCCGCATAACGCCAGACCCCAGGAGTAAACTTAGACTCAACAGACTCCATTACCCTTTAACTTAGGCTTCCCTCGAGGGGGAACGGAGAGCGGGAGGTGCACTCTGCTGCATGACGTCACGCACTCGCCGTCTCCGTGCCGCATAACGCCAGACCCCAGGAGTAAACTTAGACTCAACAGACTCCATTACCCTTTAACTTAGGCTTCCCTCGAGGGGGAACGGAGAGCGGGAGGTGCACTCTGCTGCATGACGTCACGCACTCGCCGTCTCCGTGCCGCATAACGCCAGACCCCAGGAGTAAACTCAGACTCGCATCTTATGCACTGAACAACATGATGACGTCATACACGCCGTAACCGTAACGCATAACGGTAGACCAAAGCATAACGATGAAGTCGACAAGATCATTTGAAATGATAAAAAAAGTTTCTCATCTGACAATCAGTGATTTAAACCTGTTTACAATCTCTTGTTGAGTGCAGTACATTTGCATTTGTCTGTTGGTACAGGCTAGAGTAAAATGTGGCTTTCCACCGTTGCCTCAGTCTCATTCATGGCTGTGCCAGGGCTAGATTTGTGACGGTACGCACCGGTACGCTGTACCGAAACCTCTCATCGGGGGAAATGTCGAATACATAACATGATTTTTCTCAAATGAACCTCATCATAACTAATTCCAGAGCGTCTTTGTTATCACAAACTGTCTCCTCACTACTTTTCCTGAAGCTGAATGGCCCACCACTCCCTGTTTGGCCCTTCAAAGTACGTGGAATCAGGGCTGCTTCGGGGACGGCACTCCACTCTGAATACTAACAGCAAGGTGAGAGAGAGAGAGAGATGAGGCACATACAACGAAACCTTTTCTAAACTTGGGACAATTTTATAAACTGTGAGGTAAAACATGTTTAAGTACGGTAGGCCTACCTTTTATAATAAATAATTATTTCAGAAAACTGGAAAGACAAAATTATAAAACAAGAAATAAAAGTTTGTTAGTGAGCCTGTGTGTATTTTCAAACCGAATGTATTTTTTTAATTACTTAAAAAAAGAAAATTGAAAAAATGTGCGTTGTTTGAATGGTAGCCTAGTTGGCCTACAATGAAATTTAATGTAGGCCATGTTGCTACAGCAGTCTCAATTTAATTTAAAATTGCAATCAACTAGATTCTATTTTGTCCACTGATTATTTTTAAAGGTGTTCAGTAAAGCGTAAAAATATCGTTTTTAGAACTCTATATTTCAATATTCCATAAAGCCCCACCCGGTAGCCCACAGTACCGGAACCTCTTTTTTTTTTTTTTACAAATCATCCACTGGCTGTGATTATATGGAAGCTACTGAGGTATGAGTGGTGCTGAGTAATGAACTTCAGGGCACCGTGCATGTGTGTACTGTGAAAGGTGCTACTCAGTGAGGAAAGCAATGGCAAACTACCTCACTCCTCATCTTGCCTAGTATGTTTCATTATAGTGCAGCCTATGGTGATACGTTTTGAGGATCCAACCAGCCTCTCGGCTGACTACCTATCAGACACAGTAATTTCGTGACATTCTAGTTGGCAAACTCTGAACTTTAAAAGGCAACACATTTTGATTACTTTTATATGTCACTATAACCCCCTTCTCAATTATATTTGCCAAAGGGTTCGTTTTCAACAATAGCCTATTATAATTTAACTCCGGAAATTATTCTAGAAAATGCGCTTCCAACGTGGGACATTGAGTATGGTCTACTGCCCCAGCGGTGGTTTGGCCAGGGTGTACCAAGGCCCCACTGATGAGCCTGACTTGATGCACCAAGGCGAAACCCCATAACAGACACAGCAAAGACATAGAAGAATTGCTGGAATTTAATTTCTTAGCTGTGAGAACAATACTCCAATATTAGAATTGTCTGGGATTCCCAAAGGCCGAGTGTAAATTAAATTAACATCAGCAGACCAGTGCTGCTCCGCCTCATTCTTAGCATACATCATTTTGCTGTTCACCCTCCTCGTTTTGAGAGCACAACCACCTTGAAAGAAAGCTGATGCCAAGGATCATATAATAACAGAGAAGGCACTCTCAACGTTATGATATGTGCTACCCCTAGTAGCAAGTTCGTTAATTGGAATAAAGTAGGCAAAGCACAACACAAATGGTCCTTTAAAGAGATATTAGCTTTATTGCAGGTCAGAAAGTTACACCACACGATAAGCAAATAGAAACGATTAGCTGTCTTTCTTCGTGTTTGCTCCCTTATGGAGGACACTCCCCCTTTCACTTGCTCACGCAGTTAATCCCTCGCTAATGAGATCAGTGGTGTCGGTAGAAATACCTGCAACACTTCCTTGAGTACACAAGATACAGTCTGGCACTCACAGTTCTTGAATACACACTGTTTCGCAATTTGCACGTCTATCGCACTGGTAAGAACACACTCCTCAAAACTCAGTCCGTCCCTTGCTGGCCAGGTCGCTTTATATAGCGGGGCTGGTGACTCAATGGATGTTTCCAGAGCAGACCAGGATTCATGGTTACTCGAGAATTCCATTACCGGTTGGGCCGCGAAGGTTCGAGACGGTCTCTTTGTTACTGCCTGTCTTCTTGTTGCACAAATCGCTGGTTAACACAGAGGCAGGGGGGTAGCCCGGGGCGGTCTGTGAATCACGCGAGGAGGTGATGAAGCAACCGCGCAGCCGTAACAGTTGTTCTGAACTTCTTAGACGTGACCGTGATGACATAGTGTTTGGGTACGAATACCCCGCACACGAATAATTCTAACGCCACCAAAATGCAAGAACTCGGCTAATTCCGCAATGGTATGATAAGCAAGACAAATTAATGGACATTGTTTCAAAAAAATAACGTAGAAATTAAATTACTACATAGCCTATTAATGGTAATAGCATAGTGCGAGTTTCCCAATATCCATATCTGGGTACCACCATTACCGAATCATGGGACAGTTCTCAAGAGATAAAATGTCGCATTGGAGGAGTGTTTTCAACTCAATGAGCTCAATTTTCAAAAGCCACGATCTTACCATGAATACCAAACTACGGCTCCTCAGGTGCTGTGCGTTCTCAGTTCTCTTGTATGTGTAGAAACATGGACCCCTTTACAAAGGCTACCACTGTTAGACTTGAAGCATTTGAACTATGGCTTTACAGAAGAATACTAAGAATATCATGGATTTATAAAGTTTCAAATCAGGAAGTTCTACGCAGAGTTGAAAAAAGACCAGAACTGATCAACATCGTAAACTACAGTACCTTGGTCACATTATGAGGAATCACAAAAGGTATGAGCTGCTTTAACTTATATTACAAGGAAAAATAGAAGGAAAGAGATCGCCCGGCAGAAGGAGAATTTCCTGGCTCGACAACCTTAGAGCCTGGTTCAACAAAAGCTCTGAAGAATTGTTCCGAATTGCCACAGATAAAGCCAGAATAGCCATGCTGATCGCCAGCGTCCGAAACGGACAGGCACGCTAAGAAGGAGAAGAAGAAGAACATAGCCTATTTGTGGCATAAATTCACCTCTTAAATTGTTATCTGGCGTGAGTTGTCTAAATCAATTAATAACACTTTCGAAGAAATTTGAATTTGGTAAAAAAATTGTATAACCTACTTATGGTACTATGGCTAAATCCGCGATACCTTGTCTAATACTACCACTACCTCCTAAATGAATCACCGAAATACATGAGATTTTATAAATACTTCACAAACAAAAGAAAACACAGGTTTTCACGATTTTACCGCTAGATGGAACAGTAGCATTTGTCGTTTCGAAATTCATAGTACAGTATACAGAATTTAAATAGTTGACTCAACGCAACTGGTGAGATGAACTCTTCTCTTGCGCAGGGGTATCTCTACAGAAGAGACATATTTCAAGTACTGCGAAATTACCCATAGTGTGAAGTTAGCAAAGTCTCCCCTGCATGGAAGTAAACAATATTCAGGGTCTTTCATATAATGTAAGAACGGCAAGCACCAGTTTTGCTATTCGCTGCTGGGGTGGCCTTGGCCGAGCTTGTGGCGCGCCATGGCTTCCTGCTGTACTATTGAAAGCGCGCGCATAGTACATACGAGGGCTGTTTTTTCTTTCAAGTTCCGATGGACTGTATAAAAATAACAGATTGACATACCCAACTGATTTTACTACTAAATGTTTGCTTGTTTTATTCGTATGTCTCAACATAATCGCCAAAACGATGGAAATATTTGTCGTATCGTTACACCAGCTTTCCAATGCCCTCGGCAAAATATTCTGCCGCCACGTCAATACAGTCTCCTGAAGTTTTTCCAACCATACCATCAATTCTCGAAAAAGGTGAAAACCATTCAGTGCTGGTTTGGACTAAACGGCAGATGGTCCAAAACTTCACACTTGGATTCTTTGTAAGAGTCTATCGTAACGTTAGTACAGGGTGGTCGAATGCTTTTCATCTTTTTCGAGAATTGATGGTATGGTTAGGCGGTAACGCCTCGTCAAGAAGGAAAAACTTTAGGAGGTTGTACAGACGTACCCACCACAGTGGCGGCAGAATATTTTGCCGAGGGCATTGGAAAGCTGGTGTAACGATACGACAAATGTTTCAATCGTTTTGGCGATTATGTTGAGACATAAGAATAAAACAAACAAACAAACATTTAGTAGTAAAATCAGTTTGGTATGTCAATCTGTTATTTTTATACGGTCCATCGGAACTTGAAAAAGAAACCAGCCCACGTATGTTTTATGCGCGCGATTTCAATAGTACAGCAGGGGACCATGGCGCGCCACAAGCTCGGCTAAGGCCACCGCACCAGCGAATAACAAAACTGCCGCTTGCCGTTCTTACTTTATATGAAAGACTCTGTAAGTGGCCCAAGGATCCGGGAGAGTTTTGCCGACTGCATACGCCAACTTATGCAATGAAAGTGAACTTATAGCCGTGAGTTATCACGAATGTAGATCATCATTGATTATAATAAACAACGGATTTTTGTATTTAACAACGAAAATTAACTGACTCTGTAATGTTAGGAGGCAATGCGCCTACGGAAATTAAGATCTGCTGACTAGTTTCGTTCCTCAATGTTGGTAACATTTGCAATTTCATTTGCCCATTTATAAGTTATTGAGAGTGTGGGAGTAGAGAAGGGTTGTCCTTCATAATACCTTAACTTTGTTTAATAATAAAACGTAAAATATTGCTGCTATTCTTAACATTGTGGTGCCATCCATAACCTTCAAAGTTCGCACCCCTCCCTCTCCAACCTTCTCTCCAAGATCATCAGTAGGGCTTCTTTTCTTTTTGATTCACTAGCCGCGGTGGTCGGGAGCGTTGACGCCTTCGTGCCTCTCTGGCTAAGGGAGAGCGCGGGAACTGCCATACCCAAGATGTGGGTTCAAACCCGGTCAAAGTCGTTGGAATTTTATGAGCGTTAAAATCTTTCAGTATGACTTCTTTTGGAGGAGAAGTAAATCCGGTGGGCCCATGTCATAGATTTATGGCATGAAAAGGAACCTACCACTACAATTGGTAGTGTGTAGCCAAATTTGCAGGTTATTGTGTTAGAAACGCTCTATCAAGTTCCAACGTTCGCCGCTAGGTTTCAGTAAAAGTGGCATCTGGTAACCAAAGTTGGAACTACTTGAAATAGAATTTGCTGAGAGTCCATGGGCGCTCTATTAAAATACCCTGCAATGGTCATTGACTGCAAATCAAATACATTAACAAGTAGTTCCGTGAAGAACTATACAGCCTATTTTCATATATCCTACTTATGTTAACTGCCACATGTAAAATTTCAGTTTGATTGCTGTAATAGATTCGTAGATATTGAGAACCGACTAAATTTTTCGGATGGTCGTCATGTTGTATTTTATATATGTAGGTCCTAGAGTTATGTACTGTTACATGAAGATTAGTGTGTACGTGTAGCATTCAAACTTCAATCGCATGATTAGGACACAAGAAGTGACGAGGAGATTTTAAAATTTCACACAGCTGCCATCTTGTGGTTATGGAAACAATTGAAATTCGTATAAAGATTTACTGTACCAAGTTTCACTGCACTTGGATGGTTAAATTGCGAGAAACGTCCATGTGTATATTTATATTTCGCGTCGCCATGTTGGATTTGTGATCACCTGGTTATTTAAAGTCCTGTAGGTGAACTTAAGTTCATAGCCCCTATGAACATAAAAAAAAATCAGTTTGATTGCTATAATAGATTCGTAGATATTCAGAGCCGTCTAAATATTTTGGATGGTCGCCATGTGGGATTGTTAAATGTATAGGCCATAGAGTCATGTACCATTAAAGTAAAATTCTTGCGTGGGTTCATTATTCAAACTTTCACTTCGATCGCATGATTACGACACAGGAAATAAAAACTTAATTCTAAAATTCGCACGGCCGCCATCTTGAGGTTATGTAAAATGGAACTAAATTAGATACCAGTGCATTACAATGTGTATAAACATTTCCTGTACCAGATTTCATTACGTTTGGAACATTAAATCGCGAGAAAGGTCTATTTAAAAATTTCAACTTCGCTTGGCCGCCATATTCGTTTTGTATTAAACCGGGTTTTGAATGTCTTAGAGATGAACTTTTAGTAGCGCCCTTTATCTCCGTACAAAATTTCAGGGTGATACCGCTAATAGTTTCAGAGATATAGAATGCCGGTGAAATATTTTGCACATCCGCCATCTTGTGTTTATGTAAACAATTGAACGAAGTTAGATGTCGGTGCATTACAATGTGGATGAACATATACTGTACCAATTTTATTGCGTTTGGTTGGTTAAATCGCGAGAAACGTCTATTTAAACGTCGCAAATTCGCGTGGCCGCCATGTTGGTTTTGTAGTTACCAGTTTTTCAAAAGTCACATAGGTGAACCTCTAGTAGTTCCCTTTATGACCGTCTAAAATTCCAGGGTGATATCGGGAATAGTTTCGGATATATTGAATGCTGGTGATATATTTCGCACAGCCGCCATGTTGGATTGGTGAGACGAACCAAAATTTGAAGGGCACAGTCGCAGTTGGGGTCGTCCGGAATAGTGCTATGAACTTACCGAGTTTCATTGAAATCGCTCCAGCCGTTTAGAACTTATTAGGGGACACACACACACACACGTCACACACACGCACACACACACGGACAAAAGGTGATCTCATAAGCCTTTTTTTTTTTTCTTTTCAAATTGAAAATAGGCTAAAAATGGATTTCGTGGTTTCGCATTTTCACCACCAGGCAAATGCTGTGACGGTTCCTTTCAATAGGTAGAGCCCTGCGCGGATAGACAAAACGTTATCCGCATCCGCCCCGCATCCGCATCCGCCCCGCATCCGCATCCGCCCCGCATCCGCACGACTCTTATCCGCATCCGCCCCGCATCCGCACGACTGTTATCCGCATCCGCACGAGTTTTATCCGCATCCGCCCCGCATCCACGCGACTTTTATCCACACGTTTGTTATACGAAATTACAATGATATTTTCAATGTGTTGCTTTATACTTTATCTTTATACATTTGATAAGAAAGTCGAACCCATTGGCTAGGTACTGTGTATCATGTGCTATGTCAAAAATGAATGTTATACAGCCACAATTTCACCCCTTTCCAATTGGGAGTGTTGATTGTGCTTAATGACGTAATCTGAATGGGATTAGCGTAAATCATCATCTTACATTTGTCATGAAAAAATATAACGGAAGAATATTATGATATGTCAAACATCCGGGCCCTAGTAAGGAGGAGTAGGGGAATTGTGCCCCTTAAGCAAGAATCGGTCTTGTGATGATGAAATAATAGATAACACAACTGCAGTTATGAATAAGGGAGCCTGAAAAACTCTATATTCGATGTGCAGAAACAAAGTTAATTCAAAAATAAATTTGGTGGACTATAATTCGAAATCTCGCAAATATGCATTTGCGCACGATTACCTACCCTGCAGGGTAATCATGTGCATGGGATGAGTGTTGCAAAGCCATACCAATGCAATGTGAATTGGCTGAAACTTGCACTGAGCATTAATATTAGAATATTCAAATGCATTTTACAATAGCATAACAATGCAATGATACTAACATTCTGCAGTTTTGGATATTAGAATAAAATACATTGGTTTCGTCAGCATTAAACGAGGCAGTCCAATTTAAGCTTGTTCCTTCAGGTTGTCTCAATGTTAATGCAGGATATCTCTTCAAAAACTCACACAACCAATCTTTGCCTGCTAGACTTTTAACTTTATGGAAATTATGGGCAATCTTATTCTCCTCTGCTAACTTGAACTCTAACCGTCTGAAAAGCTTGGTGGGCGTTAAGCCGTAAAATAATTTTGCCAATGTCAAAAGGTATTCGGATAATTATGACTCCATTTCGTCGGTAACAACAGCTTTACGGACTAGACGAGGTGGAGCAAGACAATTTTGCAGCAACTGCTTTCGTAGGATTGACTGGGGAATGTTGAAACTTCTCCCCTCTTCCCTTATTTTCCTCCCATCACCCCTAATTGCACGTAGAGCTTTCTACACATTTTGTGCTGGGTAGGAGTTTTTCTCCGTTTTCTGCGTATAATTTCTTGGCATCTGGAGAACAAACACGAAATATTTTGCCATTAATGTCGCATTGTATTTACTTGTATCATATAATATGTTCTGCGCACCATTACCCTACTCTGCTTTTAAAACGTACCTCACTGAATCCCGGTAAACTAATCTACTGTATTATATTGAAAAATAAATACATGCAAAACCACTGTAAACACTGGCATTTAAAACTACATTTAATTTTAAATAATTGAATCACAACTGTAGGCTTACCTTCTTATTTGCTGGCTACAGAAAATAACATGCAACGTGTTAAGTTTCTTCATCCAAGCCTCACGGTTATCACATAGCAACTGGCATCATGCTGACTGTCCCTTTCCCTATCTGATGTGATAGGTACGATGACGGCTTGAGGGTACCAGTGAACTGAGTTGCTAGTTGTTCTACCAACTCGAAAAACATAGATGCGCAAGATTACCCGCTGCGCACAATTACCCAAATTTCCCCATGATATTCAACAAGTTCAGATTGTATTCTAAAAACTATCCGCAAATTTACTCCAAACATTATCCGCAGCTTATCCGCTATCCGCACAGCCATGAAAAATATATCCGCATGGCGAAAAATGTTGCGGATATCCGCGGGTCTATCCGCGGATATCCGCATCCGCGCAGGGCTTTATCAATAGGTCCACGGCCGATTTCCTTCCAAAATCCCTTCCCTGACCCGTCAGGAAAATAAAGTAAGTGATCATTGACTGCATTAATAAAATTAATTCTTCCTATGATTTTTACGAAGTGTTTAAGGTCTGGCTGATGCAAAATGCCAGCGAGCGCGTGCATGGAACAGGTCATATGCCTCCTGTGCGCATGCGCGGCCCATTGACGCATACGTGTCACAGTACATGGGACTCCTCTCCTCACTATATAGTACAGTACAGCTGGAATGGTTTTGTTCCAAAAACCGTGCTATGGTTGGCTTTTTGTAAATCGGTAAAATTGCACAAGAAAAGCTTAACTGAAAATTTCGGAATAATTTGTAGTGTCAGGTTGTCGGAAAACTAAAAAAAATAAAAAATGAAAAGCGTTTTTCTCTGATCTACGTATTTTAAAGAAAGGTTTTTTAAACAAAAAATGTAGAGGACATTGTCGCCTACTATTTGTCTCGTTGAGGTCATTTCATACGTTTTGAAATGCAGAAGCTAGGTGGCGCCAAAGTTTCCAAAAAAAAGTGTTTTTTCACTTTTTGTCCTAGAAAAAATGTTTTTTTTTTACAAAAGAGTGAATCAGAAATGAGTTCCCCTAAAAATTGTCTGCAACATTTATTTAAACGTTTGTTTCCTCCGACTAAAGTAAAATTAATCATTTTAATATCTAAAATATTACCAACCCATCCACAAAGAAGACCGACTGTAAAATATTCAATTACTTGTCAAACCGAAATATCTTGACATGTAAGTAAATTGCGCAACGATGACGTTTGATGGCCTGAGACACTCGGCACCCTAAAGTAGTTCACAGTAGTATACACAACCAGCCACGGTAGCTCGTGCTTCTCTGGCATCGGGACAGCATGGATTCAAATCCTTCCTTGACCGTCCGGAAAATTTTGTTTTTGCGGTTTCCCATTTTCAGCACCAAGCAAATGCCGAGATGGTTCCTTTTAACAGGTCCACAGCTGACCAACTTCCTTCCGTAATTAGAACGAAGTTAACGGCAGCCTGGGAGATCGTCCTGTCACTTTGTATCTGCTGACAAAATGTGTTCAGCTCCCAGACATCGTCCTTGCGACGGTTGAGGAATAGTCCCTCGTAGAGTCCGTGGGTGACGCCGAGATTGGTGGATAAGCGATTAAAACTAGCTACACGTTAGTAAGATTTTGCTCACTTTAGGTAATTAGTGTTGGATTTTAATGGTGTTTTGTGGAGCAATTAAGTTCCAATTTTTTATTTATTTTTTTCTGTCGATTGATTTGGATCTGTTGATGTTTGCTAAGCGAATGAAACATGTTATTCTTCTTTTTTAGAATTTTCAGGTTGTTGTTCAGTCTATTGCTTGGTTTTATGCAGCTGTCCATGTCTCCCTGTCCTGTGCTAATCGTTTCATCTGTACATACTGTAGCTAGCACACTTGACATCTGAGACAAACTGATTTCTCACCCTACAGTACTTGTCCTCGACCTTTCATTCCATAATTAAGTTTGCTATTTCGGGGTGTCTTAGTTTGTGTCCTTCCATCTTATCTCTTCTCTTCTTTAGCAGTCGCCAGAAACATCTCTCCTCTCCCACTCGTTTTAATACCTCTTCATTTGTGACTCCATCTGATATTCATCCCTCTCCTGTAACGCCACATTTCAAATGATTCTATTCTCCTATTTTCTACCGCGCCAACAGTCCAAGTTTCACTTCCATAGAGCGCCACGCTCCAGACAAAGGCTTTCAAAATAAATTTCTAATAACTAAATCTATATTTGATGTCAACGCTTTTCTTTTCTGTAGAAATGCTTTCCTTGGCTCTGCCTACCTACTTTTTATATCCTTCTTGCTTCGTCCATCACTAATTCGTTTGCATGCTAAGTAGCAGAAGTAGTCAGAAGCTTTCCACCTGTTATTTTGATGTCAATAGGGTTTTCTAATTTCTTTACGTTATTTTTGTTTAAAAGTTTTTGATCCTTTTAGGAGGAATCTCATATTTCCCAACCCAAATATAATTCAGCATGAATTCTTGTTAAACGTCTGAAATGTACCATTCAGTTGTAAATATGGCAACAGTGAAATATGGCCTCAAAGCTTTTTATGGTATAACATGAGACTTGTAGGTCATGTACAGAGGCACGCCCTAGCTTTGTCTGGGCGAGAGTGTCAACATTACTTGGCAAGTAAAATGAACTTTTCTAGTAGTGTGGACCATTTATATCTAGTATCTGGCAACTGCATTGGGCAACTTGTTCCAGGAACGCTGTTCTGTGTTGGGTCTCATACGGTGCTTAAACCATAATTAGTTGAATGGGACTGATACGGTAATCTCCATGCGAATGGCTGGCCAACAATGGTGGTTCCTGTTCGAATCCGGCCGCTGTATGGTTATGACCCCTATCATGTCACCATACATCATGTACAGCCCGCTGACAGATCGTAATACCCGCCACACTATAATTTTATCGTTCCCACTCGCTTACCTCAACGTACCATTTCACCAGTTACCAGTTTTCATGCCCATGCACATCACCCTATTCAATGCTGAATTGTGTTACGGAATAGAACTGATTCGACTAGATTAGATTTCCCGTTTAGTAGAATTTCCGGACGTGCCTACTGGTGGTTCTGTTTGGGAAACAATGTTATTAATTATTTTGGGAAGTATCGCTCAAAAAGATTGAAATTATTTTGTGTATAAATCGAACAGAAGCAAATAGTGCAAGAATACGAAAATTGGAACAAGCTGAAACGATACCTAAAATAAGAAAAATCTTTCTATTGCAAGTAAAATCCGACATTACAATGCGGTAATTAAGCCGGGAAGTCTCTATGCTTCAGAATGTATGTTTTCCATTTAAAAAGGCGAAATAGAAGAGCTAGAGAGAGAGGAGAGAAGGATACTCAGAAAAATATTGGGACCATTAGAAACAGAAAGTGGAGAGTTCAGATACAGACAAAATGACGACCTCTACAAAAATATAGAAATTGGAAAAATCTACGATGCGATCTGGAAAAGGAGGGTTAATTTCTTTGGACACGTAATGAGGATGAATCACACCAGACTCACAAAACAAATTTTCAGTCGTGTATACAAAAGCAAGAATGGTAATCAATGGGCACAAAGTATAAAAGGGGATATGGAAGAGATGGAAGTAACAATAGATATTATTCAGGACAGACCACTTTTCAGAAATATCATCAGAAATGTCAATGGTTTCCAGGAGAAGGAAAATAAGAAGCGGGTTAAGATCTGGACGGAAGAGAGAATAGGGAAACAATGTGAAGTAATGAAGAACTACTGGAAGGCAAGCAAGGATAAAAGAAATAAGAGACAGTGAATGCAATGGGTTATTTTACGTGGTCCAAAGATGTCGAAAATTGAGGAAAAAATAAAAAGAGAAGCTATCGGTAAGAACAAAATCAATAATGGCCTACTAAATCAGAGGTGTGTAAATTATTAGAATCAAATAATTAAAATTAGTCAGAATGTTTTAATAAAAATCAATTTATTGACTAAATGCTGACATCTTTTTTCACCCTACTTAGGAATGTTTTCTCCCCTGTAGACTTAAAACTTTTCCCATTAGGAATTGCTTCTCAGAATTTTAAGAATTGGGTATTTCAAGGCACATCTAATCTGGGTCTGTTTTCTCTTGTTTCATTGACGTTGGAATGTTGGCCTACCTTCTAAATCAGATGATTTCTGACCATGACTCACGAATCCTTGAATAGTTCAACAGTGGACGATCAGTAAAATGCCTTTGAGTTCCACTGGTCTAAATTCACACGAAAAGTAGAATACGTCAATCAGAGCGAAACGAGCGGCATTTTGCTTTAACAAAGCCCCTCTTTTAGTGGAAATTATATTACATCATTTTACTGTGATTTTCTTAAAATAAAATGCAATTACGATTGTTGGTTAAATATATGAAATAATTACAGCGCAATGTTAGCATATTTAGTGCATTAAATCATGAAAAGTATAAATGGAATTTTAGAAAACTGGCGTCGATCTAATAATTTGCACATCTCTGTAGTTTTAATAGAGAATATGACTTGTTCTATTTCATTATTGTTATTATTATTATTTTGTTTAATTATTCGACTATTTGTTTCCTATGCTTGATATTAACAAGCAATTTCTCCAAAGGTATATAGGCTAATAATGTATAACAAATTGAGTGCTTATCAGAGTGTAACAAGTTTTATTTCTTTGAATTAGAATAGATTTGCTTTTCTTTTTTTTTCTTTTTAACATGTTGAGTCCTTCGCCCGTCTCTAAACGCCGCACAAGATTTTCTTTTCATATTCCTCATCAGTTTACGAGTGCCGAGTCGATCTACGCCTGTCCTCTACAACTGGAGTTCATCAGTGTTGCGAACAAGTATGGCAGAATAACGAGCAAATTCTTCACGCCACGTTGTGATTTCGGATCCAAGATCTTTTGTTTAAGTAATGAGCAACAATTATTACTTGCCTGCTGATTTTAGGAAATAATAATATTTTTGGGTCTTTTACCTGGTATGGAAATGATGCAAGCGTGGGCACAATAAATTTAATTTCGTTTCGTCTCAAAATGAAAATCAATATAAACGAAGGATTTTGAATGTACATTTAGATAAGGCCTATTGTTTTTTTTTAAACCCCTGATAAGTTAAAAATTACGACATCTGCAATATCTTTTTAAAATGCAAATGTAAAAACTCAGCTCTGAAAAGTAAAAATGAAACAACGATCACTCCTTCTTAAGTTTCCTAGAGTACAAAAATTAGCTAAAATATCTGAAGTAATGGTCTGGAAAAAAACCTGGAGATGATAGTCCGCCATTTTGCGCGTGAATTACCGTCAAGTACAGTATTGCCAACCCCACGTTTACGGTACTACTTTGTATACACGCCGTCAATGGGTTTTGCTTAACCAATATTTCAATCCAGACCAATGTTTTTTCCCTATACCAATAATTGTTAGGTAGCAGGGCCCTGGTAGGCGAAATAAACGCTCTTGGTTGTTGTCACGCACAGTGAAGGTAGACTCGTATCAATAATTTTCATCCAAACCAATGGTTTTTGACAATTTTTACAGGTTAATACGTCCAATACAATGGTTTTGACAATGGATAACAGCCTAACACGTCCACTCAAATGGTTTTTGACCCCCCGTTGTGAACGCTTAGGTGTCAGTTTAACATACTAAATACGCTGTCAAACATGGCAGCCTTTGTGAAATGAGCAATAAAGAAAAACACATATTTACGTGATTTAGCACATATATCCAGTTCAGTCGGTGCAAGAGTGTACAAGATTAGTAATTACAATTAATAATACCTCACAGGAAGATGAAATGCATTGTTTCTTGTTTTCCTCGTATATTTGGACCTGACTCATTGTTTCCAAAAAAACTTAGGAATAGTTTAGGACCAGGAAAGAACCTCTCATTCCCATTAAAAATGGACTTACTCCTTCTTTGCCAGTGCACTGTTTCTTGTTTTTACCTAACTCATTGTATCCAAAACCACCTTAAGTGTCGTTTAAGACTAGGAAAGAACCTCTACTTCACATTGAAACAAATAATAAATTGACCCAGCCTCTTTTTCCCAGTACATTTGTTCTTGTTTTCCCTGTGTACTTAGCCTAACTCATTGTATCCAGAAACAACTTGGGTATTGTTTAAAACCTAGAATGAACCTCTCATTCAAATAAAAAATTAAAATAATAAACATTTTCTATGAAAATATATTATTTTACAGTAATAATTGCCTGTCTTTATTTTCTGCGCAATTCCGTGAAACGTATATTTTTCAGGCTGAAGAGTTCTTTCTTTTAATATCTGGCATTTCTCTTATTCCGTGAGGGGAAGAAAAACAAATTAGATTTGTTATGAAAGTTGAATATATCGCTGCTGTGGATGGGTTGGTATTTGTACAGATAAATCCAATTTAAACTCCGGATCACGCCTCCAGCCACCGAATAACGAAGAGTATCGATTAGAATAACAGATAATATTATATCCCTCCATACAATTTGCATTAAGAGGAAAATTATCCTTTATGTTCTTACTCCCAAGATCTGAAACGAATGTTCGATTTGTTTGATTGCTTCTCTTAAGGGGGTCTTAGCAGTAATAATCGTCTCTTTGCCGCAACGTTGGAGGAATTTGAGAGTTGATGAGCGATCTTAGCTTGGTAAAAGTAATTACAAGTCTTAGTCTCCCGTGATAGATGAGTCTGTGGTTCACTGATTTCCTACTCACTTTAGAGTTTTGAGCCGCAATTAGCCTAACTGTGCTTCCTAACTTAGATTAGTTCGCAGATCCACTTGCGCATGTAACCAGTAAATGGCATCACAAAGTGAGTTGGATGTTACGCTATCTTCAGTTATGACCGGCTACACATTTGCACTCTCGATGCATGGCCTGGTTTGGATCTCATGCCATACACAATATACTGAACTGAAAATCTTTACCTGGGAGTTCAACGTCACAACGACTTTCTTACGGGCTGTCATCATAGTTCATTTTTATAATAATAGTAATAATATCGTATCCCCTCGGGTGCCGGGTGCAAGTTTTGTTATTTGACTCCCAGAGGGCAGCTTGCAGCTTGCTTCCTTGGAGCGCTATGAAAGTCAAAGAGGTTAGATATCTAAGCCCCTTGATCCTATAGCGCTTTCTAGTAGAGAAAGGAGGAACTTTGTGTTGGCGGAATATCCTGAGATTAATTTTGCCACTATGAACACTGTCTACAGAATTCAAATGGGTTCTTTAACATGCCAACAACGTATGATATGCGTGCCGTGAATTTTGTCGCCTTTCAAAAATCCCTCACCACGTCCAGGAGCGAACCTGCAAGCTTTGGGTTGGTAGTCCGACACGATAACCACTCATCCACCGTATCAAGTTTTCATTTTTATGAAAGAATTGTATAAATATCTGAATAGTTTCAGAGTTATGATTTTATAAGCTAGGCATTGCACAGACTAATAAAAATAATTTAAAAAAACACACACAGGTTATCAGACACACACCCAAGTGCACGGTGTTAAATGACCACGGTGTCGTTAAGCCCCTAAATGAATTAACAACAAAAACAATTCGATTCCTAGCCATGATGCGTACCTTCCGTATCGCTTCAGGACTGAAATGGGAGGCTGCAAGTATGAAGATCTGAGGTTCGATACTGACAGTACCGTCCGTTTTGTTTTCTCCTAGAACTGTTTTTAGAAAATATGCCATAATGATGCTTCATTTCAAGCCTCGAGGATTTTTCTCAGTCATTGCTTTCTTAGTCCTTGGCACTACAGACAGTGAAGGGTCTTGTCCTCTCGTACAGTAGCAAACCCATTATCCTTGAGGACCAAGGACCCTTCTGTCAGGGTTACCATACCTTAGCCGAGAATAACCCACTTAAGGATGCAGGATACTCGCCATCATTTATCTGCCGAGCGTAGCGCAGTCGGTAGAGGCGCTGAGCTTCTAACTGAAAGGGAGTGGGATCGATCCCCACCCTGGAAGTGGAGTTTAGAAACATAACTACCACTTTCGGAAACACAAATAACTCTGGGGTTCTCTCAACCTACACCAGAAATGAGTACCAGGCTAATTCCTGGGAGCAAGGACGGCTGAGCTCCAGCCCATCTAGTGCTGTTCTCACGGGCGGGCATCAATTCCACTCGGTTACCTGAGTCAGGTAGCCACGGTTACCTCAATTCCACTCGGTACTCCAAGGGACCTAAAAATGTGTTCCTCAACTCCGCTTAGGCTTTGGCAAGGGGTTATCCCCAAAGACGTAAACAAATGCCATAATCCTCCTGCTGACTAATGTCTGACTAGGTTTAAAAACATACAAACATTTAATTATGCACATGTTAAAAGCAATGCATAAAAATTGTAGAAAAAATATAAAACTTGGAAGACTTATTTAAAAGAATATTATGATTAATTTTAAATCACTTGTATTTTCTGCCATATAAGTTATAATGTGCCCAACACTTTATACCTGATTTAACGAATGAGCGGACTCGACATGAGAGCGGTTGACCAATGGCACAACAATGTCTTGCGAACACCACCTCGCCATCGGTCAAGCGCTCTGAAGTCATTTTTTTTTCTACAAATTGTATGCATTGTTTTTAACATGTGCACAATTATATGTTTGTATGTATTTAACCTAGTCAGACATTATAAAATTAAATTTAGATGATGATAATAATAGGTGCGTAATTTGTACCTAAAATAATACTTTCGATATCAGCTGCGGATGCTGAAAATACTGTTTTCCAGCCTAGTACGGAAAAATCAGCTTCATTCAAGAATTCGCTCATGCTCTGCAGAAGGTGTTTGACCCGGCCTTGCTAAAGCCTGAGTGGAGTTGGAACTCATTTTTGGCTTCATTGGAGGACCGAGTGGAATTAAGGAAAATCGAGAGGAATTGATGTTCGACCGTTCTCACAAAGATTCGAAGCCTCTACCTTCCACTACTCCCAGGGCCTCCATAGCTTTGCGTTGCTTTCATATAATAATAATAATAATTATTATTATTATTATAATTATTATTATTATTAATACTTTCAAAAGTTAGCAATTTTAAACCATTTTTATCACTGATTCTACCATATATATTATTATTACATACAATGCGCACAAATGTGCATACATAAAGACTTATATCCTATGTACAATGTTTGATATATTTAGCTCTAGTCTTTGCTATAGTCAATGATTGACTTTGTCCTCTTACGACATTTAGTTAGGTGGTATTTTTCACAATGTTCGTTGCATAGTACGCATACACATGCATTGTTTGGTTCGTGAAATTTGTCATTTCTACATATCTTGTGGTGATAGCCGTGCACTGAAAGTCTGGTTAGCACCGATCGCAGTTCTTGGTTCGCTTTTGCCCATGTCCTGTCAATCATGGCGTCTGTAGCGTAAAAGTCTTCGGGTATTTCTTTTGTTTTTTGTTTCCTTAGCTCTATTAATTGAGATACTTGCTTGGTGTGAGGTAGGAGCAGCTTGAGTTTCAGGTCCTCGATATAGAACGGTTCCCTTGCCAGTTCATATACCAGTCTGGACTTGGTCGTTCTCGCTACTCCAAGTGCTCTCTTCAAATATCTGGATTTGATTTTCTCAAGGTTGGTAAGGTCCGTTAGGGTTAGTCTTTCCCATATTAGTTCAATGCCGTATGTTATAACTGGATATATTTTGGCATGAAATAGCGCAATGGCTGTTTGTAGAGAGAGTTTGGTGATGTTTTTGATTTCAAACATTCCTCTGATGGCGGCAGCAGCTCTTTCTTGTATATGGACCCTGAATGAGTTGCATGTGGTCTGGAGTGTCATCCCTAGGTATTTAAAAGTATTAACTTTTTTGATGTCGTTATCTCCGAGTTTTACCTCGTCATTTTTTGCTAGTTTTCCTCCTTTCCGAAATACCATGTGGACCGTCTTACTGTGGTTAATTAACATTTCGTTTTCTTGCGCCCAAGTGTGGAGAGCATCCAAGGTGTCTTGTAGTTCCGATATGTCAGATGAACCCAGGGCCATATCATCTGCGTACATATATAATGACACTGTTTTGGTGTTTTCAATTATTTTAGTGATATCTGCTGTGGCGATGTTGAACAGTATAGGGCTCATTGGGTCCCCCTGTAGTACGCCGTTTGTTTGCGTGATCTTCGAAGTTGCCTCTCCGTCTTGTATTACGACTTTGTTGTGGGTCAGTGTGTTTCTTATTGCTATTGTGATCTCATTCTTTCCGCCAAGGTCTTCGAGTTTGTTTAGAAGTCTTGTTCTTTCCAGTAGATCGAAGGCTTTGGTGTAGTCAATAAATACAGTGTGGAATTTGCCTTTGGGTATTCTTAGGGCTTGGTAGATGTCGTTCATTAGATTTCCTATGGCCTGTATGGTGGATCTTCCTTTTCTGAAGCCGAATTGTTGTTCGGGTATTTTCGGGTATATTGTTGCGGACAGCCTGTTGGTTAGTAGTTTTGTATAGATTTTGAAGATGTTGTTTTCTAAAGCTATACCTCTATATGCGTTTGGATCAGTTGTTTCTCCTTTTCCTTTGTAGAGTACTTTGATAGTAGATTTTCGCCACTCGTCAGGTATCTCACCTGAGGCCAGGCACTTGTTGAATAAGTCTGTCCATATCTCTGCAAGAATTTCTGTCGAAGTTTTCAGTATTTCGTTGCATATTCCGTCGGGACCTGCTGCCTTCCTATCTTTAGATTCTTTTATTGCTGTTTTTACTTCGTTTATTGTGAATAATGTGATCTCTTTACTGTCTCTTGGAGGGCCTGTTTCATGAGATGTGTTTCCTTCGGTTTTATTCAGGATCCTTGAAAAATGTTCCTCCCATGTTTCCATTTGAACTTCTCCAGATGTTCTGTTGTATCTTCTATTCAGAGCGATAAATGGGTCTTTTTGTGCTTCTTCTGCTTCTTGTAGGGCTTGCATTTCGATGAAATTCGCTTGTTTGTCTTTTAGTAGTTGTTTGTAGGATTTTTTCCTTTTGGAGTATTCTTCTAATAGGTCTTTTGAGAGAGAGGTTTTCGCTTGGTGTAAACCAATGAAACGTACCTGATATGTATAGTACATGTGCAATTTTCTTAAAACTTACATACATTTAAGAAAATATTCAAAATGGTGACTGTAAAGTTGTCCGGTTTCACCGTTTCCCCCATAATTGAAACATTTATTAACTTATCCTTGCTCTGTTTGCTAGATAATCAGGCTTGTAGACATAATAAATATGTCTTTTGAAAAAAGCGGGAACCTGGTGCTCTAAATGTGCTCCTTTTGTCCCTTTTATACTGTATGTAAATTTTTCGTTTTTGAAGTAATTTGTAGTATAGTTTGTTTTTAGTATTTTGTTGTACCATACTGATAAGTATGTCAGCAATGGGTACAATGTTTGATTGAGCTTGATATTTGATTGTTTTTATTTTATTTTTTAATAGTGGATATGATTAACTCCCTTGCGTTTTTCGCCATGGCTCTGTCCCTTGGCTCCTAGACATACGAGTCAGGTTGACCATCTATTTACCGAGGGACAGGGTGTTATAATAGTTGTCGTTTCAGCAGCAGCTATGCATTGATAATAATTTAAGTTAAATTTTGATAATTTATCTTAAAATGAATGTAGAAAGAACAATAGTTGTTTGGTTTTTATAATGTGGAAAGTTTTATAGTCCTATGGTAGGTTAGGGTTTGATAAAAATGAAAAATAATAATAATGTAATATTAATATTAATTATTATTATTATTTAGTAATAATATTAAGACCTCAGTTTGCGTGAATCTTGTTTTTAATTTAACGAGGTGGCGTACCGCGCCCAAGAATGTTTACCTTGAAAGGTGTTATAATGGAGGTTGCTTTGCAAGGTAACAGCTACAGTTCGGATCTCTTTCAGAACAGTTATTACACTTAGTATCTCTAACCATGTGATATGTCTGGCTGCGTGGCTCAGGGGTAACGTTCTCGCTCGCTGAGCCCAAGGTTGCAGGTTCGAAACCTGGCGCAGTCAGCTGGCATTTGAGGGTGCGCAAATGCGAGGGAGCCGTGTCAGTACATTTACTGGCACGTTAAAGATCCCCTTCGGGGCAAAATTCCGGCACCCCGGCGTCTCTAAAAGCCAGTGTAGTTAAAAGGGACGTAAAACCAATAACATTATTATTATTATTATTAACCATGTGATAAATTAGCATAGCAATAGTTTGCATATTTGTTTCGTGGAAATATTATTTTTCTGCAAACAAGCAAACAAACAAACAAACAAACAAACAAACAACCAATGCTCACTTACCAATGAATTCTTTCCAACAGTTGCAGGTAGATTAAAATCCAAAATCACCTCAACACCTAATATGACTACAATACTGACTGCACATGGAAATATTGCTTCGTACTTACACAGACTTAAAATTATACGTAATCCCGAGTGTTCCTGAAAAAGCAGCCCTCATACTGTAGATCATATAATTTTCGAGTGCTGTGAAGGGAAAAATATTAGGCAATTCTTGATCAATAGTGTTAATAGAGACGATAACTGGCCGATGCAGAAATCTGTGTTATAAAAATGTATTTAAAGGAATTTTCTAAATTTGTTAATGCTCTGGATTTTCAAGCTCTAGGATAAAGGAAGACTAATGTTGTTTGATATTGTTAGGATTAACAGTCATCTAGAAATTTAATTATTAAAATGTAATTTATTTTGTTCATTTGTAAAAATGTATTGTAAGTGCATGTAGTACTACTTATGTAGTGGAGAATGCAGAGAGTATGAACAGTAAATTTAAAAATAAATTAAAAAAAAAACCAAGGCTCACGATTTTGGTCCTTTTTGTAGCCTCCATCACCAAGAACGCGTCAGAAAAAATGTTGTTTTACACCTCATTCTTTAGGAATTACAAGGTAAATGGATTTAAAAAACACAATTTTAAGAAAATACAGTAATTGGTAAAGTTTTTCTGAACGTGGCTGTCAATGTATTGATTTTATTCACTTTCTGTCAAAATTGTAATTTCATAAGTCCAAGTTTTTCTATAATTCGAGGAAGTCTCTGTCCCGTCGACCTCTAATTACCGAGACTACTGTATTACACATCTGTCCATCCAAAACACCAATAGTGAATGGTTGGTAATTGAGCAACCAAGATAACCTCAAACTAATCGATAGCTCGACGCCCATCGAGAGATTATCGAGTGGGGCTAATTGCTCGTGTCCGCTGTCCCATTGCGAGTCAATGGCTGTACTTCTTGATACGCTAACACAGGGATATACATGTTTTTATGTGAGACAGTGCATGTTATTGGAAAGCCATTTTGTAAAAGGTCCATAAAGGATATGTTTACACTGCACGTTGATTCCGCCAATTTGCTCCATTAGCTGTTCGGAGAACTGCTGACAAGTACCAATGTGACGTCGCAGCTCCTAATTGTAAATCCCGCCCATAACTTCTGTTTCGACATATCCATGATACTGATGTTTCTCCTTCCATAGTATTACGTGATTATGTTCCTTCCACAACAAAATTGTCTATTATTATAATTATTTTCTTCTTCTTCTTCTTCTTCTTCTTCTTCTTCTTCTTCTTCTTCTTCTTGTGCCGTCTCCTCTAAGAAGGTTGGCGATCATCACAGCAATCCGGGTTTTTGATCTAGCAGCACTGAAACGTTCACTGGAACTACAGTTGAACCATTTTTAGCCTACTTTCGATTTTTGCAAAAAATGAAAGTAGACTTATGAGATCTACACAGGGCCAAAAATTGTGTGTCTGTCTGTGTGTGTGAGTGTGTGTGTACTCGGAATGTCTGTCTCCCCTATCAATTCGAACACGGTGAAACCGAATTGAACGAAATTTGGTACAGAGGTAGAACTAGCAAATGGCACCTCAGTGTCATACTTTATATCGCCGCCATCTTGACGGAAACGTAATGGCGGCCATCCAAATGTTCAAAGCTTAAATCAAATTACGACTAACCTAATCATCCGATCTCTACCAAATTTTGCAAGAACATATACTTATATGGAGAGCGTCTTTTGACTAAACGATAAGGTCATCAACCCAATAGTTTGCAGATGGCGGCCATGTATATGTGCAAATCGATTCCCCCTATCATTTCAAACACGTTGAAACCGAATTGAACGGAATTTGGTACAGAGGTAGAACTAGCAAAGAACATCTCAGTGTCATGTTTTACATAGCCGCCATCTTGACGAAAACGTAATGGCGGCCACCCAAATGTTAAAAGCTTAAATCCAATTACGACCAACACAAATAATCTGATCTCGACCAATTTTTGCAACAACATAGGCTACCTTTATGTGGGAAGCATATGTTGACTAAACTACTAGATCATCAGCCCAATAGTTTGCAGATGGCGGCCATGTATGTAGCATAATCGATTCACCGTATCTTTTCAAACACGGTGAAACCGAATTGAACGAAATTTGGTACATAGGTAGCACTAGCAAAGGACACCTAGGTGCCATGTTTTATATTGCCGCCATCTTGACGGTAACGTATTGGTGGCCACCCAAATGTAAAAAGCTAAAATCAAATTACGACCAACCTGATCATCTGATCTCTACCCAATTTTGCAACAACATACCTTCATGTAAGAAGCGTTCGTTGCCCAAGCTACAAAGTCATCAGTCCAATAATTTGCATATGACGGGCATGTATGTGTGCAAATCGATTCCCCCTATCAATTCAAACATGGTAAAACCGAATTGAACGAAATTTGTTACAGATGTAGCACTAACAAGGGGTACCTCAGTGTCATGTTTTATATCGCCATCTTGACGGAAACGGAATGGCGGCCACCCAAATGTTAAAAGCTTAAATCAAATTACGACCAACCTAATCATCTGATCTCTACCAAATTTTGCAACAACATACCTTTTTGTGGGAAGCATCTTTTGACTGAACAACAAGGTCATCAGCCCTATAGTTTGCAGATAGCGATCATGTATGTGTGCAAATCAATTCACCATATCAATTCAAACACTGTGAAACTGAATTGAATGAAATTATGTACAGAGGGAGCACTAGCAAAGGGTACCTCATATTCATGTTTAATATCCTTAACACGTTGTATTTCAACAATCTACTACAACCAATATTCAATTATACTCTTTGAAAAGGACAAAGAGTAATAACAATACCCATGCATTTAGGAGAAAGTAGGCTATATGTTCTTTACTGAACATCTTGTTTTAAATTGTCCAACCAAGAGATCCTTCTTCTTCCTCGACTCCTTCTGCCCTCAACCTTCCCTTGAATAATTTCTTGTAGAAGACGATCCCTGTCTCCTCTCATTATATGGCCGAAGTATTGTAACTTCCTAATTTTGACACAGGTAATTATCTCCTTATCTTTACCTATCCTAAACAATATCTCAAGATTTGTGATTCTATCCATCCAGCTTACTGGTAAGATCCTTCGATATGTCCACATCTCAAAGGCCTCTAGTCTGTTAATCATATCTTATTTGAGTGTCCAAGCTTCCATACCGTAGAAGAGTATTGAGAACACACAACATTTTAGCAACCTGAGTTTTAAATTTAAACGAAGGTCTCTATTGCGTAATACATTTCTCATTTGATTGAATGCATTTCTGGCTTGTCCTATCCTTGCCTTAATTTCTTGAGAGCAATCATTGGTATCATTAACTATGGTTCCTAAATATCTGTGTTTCTGAACTCTTTGAACTGCTTCACCGTTGATTATCAAATTTCCTGGATTATTATTTTTCGAAATTACTGTGAAACTGGTTTTGTTAACATTTAGAGTTAAACCACTTCTCTCGCTGGCTTCTACCACTCTTATCAGTCAACAGTTGAGGATCTTCAAAGCATCCAGTGATTAGTAGAGTATCGTCCGCAAACCTTAAATTATTTACAAGTTTGTCATTCACCTTAATCCCTGATGTAACACGCAAAAGGGCAGTTTCTTCCTACTTATGCTTAATCACAGAGCGCGTTGGAACTTGTCAGTTGGCTTGATAACTTTTGCCTTTCTCTTCTCCAAAAATCTCTTCATGAACTCACTGTGTTGTTTCATGTGTTCTTCTGTCCATCTTGTGTAAGTCCTGCAAGTAGGTTTCACGCTAAATGTGTGCTTATCTCCTGAGGTTCTGGAGATTTATCAAACTTTCATATGTTCTCCCCAATGTTCTACTCATTCAGGTTCCCCCCTTCTTTCCTCCAGCCAACTTATCCTCGTAATTTATAAATTTAATAATGTTCTTTCGTCCTATAACTTATACAGTAAACTCCCGATTATCCGCGGAATTGACTGGCGCGGATACCGCGGATAATTGAATTTCGCGGATAAGCCGAAAAATTGCTCGTAATGGTTAAACAAAGGTCGAAGGCACTAAGAAACAACACACACGTGCTTTAACTAAAAGGACGTACATGATAACAAAACTCAGTCGATATTATGTGTGTTATTAAAAAGTCGTGTTTACTGTTTAACAAAAAAAAAATCGGTCATTTGCTTTTGCTATTTCGTTGAAACACTTTGTACAGTGTGTGTATACCGATATACAGTACAGTATTGTACAGTAATACTGAACTACTGTACACGTATTGTACTGTACATTATTAAGTGTACTGTACTGTATTTGCGATTTACGATTTTCATTACGTTTGGTAACTTTATTTCAATTTTTGAGAATAATTTTCAGTTTCAAAACTTTATTTTTATAAAAATGTTCTCCTACAGGCACCGCGGATAATCCTCAAAACGGATAAACCGACCACGGATAATCGAGATTTTACTGTATGTGCCATAAATATTTCGAGCATCCCCTGTCTACAATGTTTCTGAAATTGTATGTGAGACTACAGTTCGCATCTTAATCCAACTTTCATTTTCTTGTGTAGGGCTGACTATTTTTCTAAGAATTTGTCATTCTTACGTTTCAATTTCTGCAATATATCGCTTCTGAGAAGACAACGGTTTTGTAATGTTTCAATTTTGCGTTAAGTGACATCACTCTTTTATTGTTGTGATTTCACGCTAGCTTGAATGCCCTTTGAAGTCTTGAGGCAATTCTGTGTTGGCCACACTGTCCAAAACTGAAAGTTCAAATATTTCTCCAATATAATTAAACGGCCGGCCCCGTGGTTTTGGGGTAGTACGCCCGCCTCTCACCCGGAGGAGCCTGGTTCGATTCCCGGCTCTGTCAGAGATTTTAGAAACTGACATGAGGGCTGGAACGGGGTGTACTCAGCCTCATGAGGACAATTGAGTAGTTGTCTGACAGTGGGGCAGCGCCCCGGTCACGAAAACCAAGATTAAACGCCGAGGGGATCCGACGTACTCATCACGTGTTACCCAAATATATGCAGGCCAAATGGCTGGACGGCGGTCGCTTTGCATGCCTAGGCCCTTGATGGGCTGTAGTGCCAGGGGTTATAATGTAATTGAACGAGGATACCTTTGAGATCATCCGATTTTATAATAATAATAATAGACTAATAATACTTACGTTATACCCACCTAAGGAGCGTGATTATTTTAACCAATGTATATGGCTTTGCTTTCTTCTCTTCCCCAAATCACTTCATTCCCTCGCTATAATTTTTCTTCCTTTCTACTCTCTATCCTTTTTGTCTGTTACGTTGATTTCTTGAAGGTCATTCTCAATTTCAATTATCCAGTCATTCTTGATTTTTAGGGAGGATGCATTTATTAATCATCCTTTGAGTAAGTTCATTCTTTGAATATGTCTATAAAATTATTTATATTATTATTATTATTGTTGTTAGTGTTATTGAAGCCTCCGTGCCTCAGGCGGCAGCACGCCGGCCTCTCACCACTGGGTCCGTGGTTCGAATCCCGGTCACTCCATGAGAGATCTGTGCTGGATAAAACGGAGGTAGACAGGTTTTTCTCCGGGTACTCCGGTTTTCCCTGTCAAAATGTCATTCCAGCAACACTCTCCACTATCACTTCATTTTATCTGTCATTCATTTAATCATTGCCCCAGAGGAGTGCGTCAGGCCTCGGCAGCCGGCACAGTACATATCCTCGCCGCTAGATGGGGGCTTCATTCATTCCATTCCTGACCCGGTCGGAGACTGGAAGCAGGCTGTGGATTTTCATTTCATTGTTATTATTATTATTATTATTATTATTATTATTATTATTATTATACAAAGCCTCCGTGGCTTAGGCGGCAGCACGCCGGCCTCTCACCACTGGGTCCGTGGTTCGAATCCCGGTCACTCCATGAGAGATCTGTGCTGGATAAAACGGAGGTAGACAGGTTTTTCTCCGGGTACTCCGGTTTTCCCTGTCAAAATGTCATTCCAGCAACACTCTCCACTATCACTTCATTTTATCTGTCATTCATTTAATCATTGCCCCAGAGGAGTGCGTCAGGCCTCGGCAGCCGGCACAGTACATATCCTCGCCGCTAGATGGGGGCTTCATTCATTCCATTCCTGACCCGGTCGGAGACTGGAAGCAGGCTGTGGATTTTCATTTCATTGTTATTATTATTATTATTATTATTATTATTATTATTATTATTATTATACAAAGCCTCCGTGGCTTAGGCGGCAGCACGCCGGCCTCTCACCGCTGGGTCCGTGGTTCAAATCCCGGTCACTCCATGTGAGATCTGTGCTGGACAAAACGGAGGCAGACAGGTTTTTCTCCGGGTACTCCGGTTTTCCCTGTCAAAATTTCATTCCAGCAACACTCTCCACTATCATTTCATTTCATCCGTCATTCATTTAATCATTTCCCCAGAGGAGTGCGTCAGGCCTCGGCAGCCGGCACAGTTCATGTCCTCGCCGCTAGATAGGGGCTTCATTCATTCCATTCCTGACCCGGTCGGAGACTGGAAGCAGGCTGTGGATTTTCATTTCATTATTATACAAATTTCTGAATATTGTATTATTATGATGATACTAAATTGTACATTATTATGTCTTGCCAACGGATCGCTGATGATATAACGACCAATGCTGGTAAGGCTATTATTTCTCTCTCTGTCGATCATTATGCGTCGTCAAGGGGTTCATATTGTTGTAGGTCATATCCCCATCATCGAAAAAAGAAAGAAAGAAAGAAAGAAAGAAAGAAGGAAAGAAAGAACGGTTCTATGATAGAAAAATTGAGGAAAGCAGTGTCCTCTAAATCGCTGATAGTGCAGTAAATTACATTACCACTTGTTCTGCGATGAACGTGTTCTTCTCCTTGCTTAGTTTGTTTGCTCTTAATTAGTTTCTTTCTTTGTGTATTTGCTGTGAGCTAGAACGCTGATTAGGTGATAAAAATGATCTTCTTCTTGGTAGTTGGTTTGTTTATTAGTTTATTTGTTTGTTTGATAGTCTGTTTGATAATTTGTTTGTTTGTTTGTTTGTTTGATAGTTTGTTTACCAGTTTATTTGTTTGATAGATAGTTTGTTTACTAGTTTGTTTGTTTATTTGTGTATACGCTGTGAGCTAGAAGTCTGTTTAAGTGATGAGAATGTTCTTCTCGTTGGTAGTTTGTTTGTTTGATTGTTTATTAGGTTCTTAGTTTGTTCATTAGTTTGTTTGTTTGTTTGTTTGTTTGTTTGTTTGTTTGTTTGATAGTTTGTTTGTGTATACGCTGTGAGCCAGCAGGCTGGTTAAGTGATGGAAATGCTCGTCTCGTTGGTAGTTTGTTTGTTTGTTTGATTGTTTGTTTGTGTATACGCTGTGAGCCAGCAGGCTGGTTCTGTTATAAACGAGGGTTTTGTCTTTGGTAATTTGTTCGAATCTGACGACGAATTACCGAAGTGTAATTGAGTTTCCCCGCAGCGATTTGTCACTCTCAGACTGAGGACTTGAATTAATTGGCTGTTGATGCGACCAACTTATGAATTCCTGTGATAAATTTTACCCCCAGCCGGTCTTTGTCTCCACAGCCCATCATGCCCTCACAATAGTGACTTATACTAATGCTTTATTGTTCATTCAAAGTAAACACTTCCTGGAATTTGGTATAGCGATTTATCCTTAGGTGTAGACATTTTTCACGTGAAAATGTATTAACAGATATTTTAAAATAATTTACAAAAATGAAGGAGATTTTTAGATTTACAAGACTTTTCACTAATATTCGGGTTCTGATTTACGATTAACATGAAATTTGAATTGAGGTGCAACTTTCCTTCCATTTGCATTTTATTAGCAACTTCCTTCCTTCCTTCCTTCCTTCCTTCCTTCCTTCTTTCATTTTCCTTTTCCTCCTTTCATTGATATTCTTCAATAATTATTGAAATCTAAATCCGTTAGGATTTGGGAGTGGTTGCATCCTCAATAAATCGCAGTTCCAGTTACTTTGTACGGCAAGGGGCAGATGACCTCTCAGTTCCGCCCCTTAGAAACAACAATAACTAACTAAAACTCAGAATGTTATCTAGGTTTGTGCCGTGTCTTGTGTGGGGTTTCGCCTAGGACACCAAGCGGGCTCATCGGCGGGCTCTTGGCGTCCCCGCCCGGACCCCCAAAGGAGTAGAGAACTACGCGCTAGCACACAGCACACAGTTCGCTACTCATCACATCTCATCTCATCTCATCTCATCTCATCTCATCTCATCTCATCTCATCTCATCTTTCTAAAACATATTGTACTCAAGTCCAGGAGCATTGCCATTAAAACGATCGTATCATGATTTACAGTATGCAATTCTTGTACACATTTAATTAATCTCTTACCTGCAGAGATTTTATAGTTTAGACATTGTTGGAGCTTCTTTTTTTTGACTCTAAATATTCCTGAAAATATCTGTCAGTAATACACTTATCCATATCGTCTAGTGTAATCCTATTTGCGGGCGATTTGCCTGTATGGAAAGTGACTTAATTCTTCTCGCTGTACTTTCTTACAGTTTCTTACACTATTGTATCTAACCACTAGGACCACACTGCGACACTTTCAGGAATTTCCACACTGGTGACGTAATTCAAAACTGCGATATAGGAACTCATTTGAGTTTTCCTTTTTTTAATTTTCAATATGTTTTTCTTCTCACTCATCTACAGGGTCTCATTGTTTCTCTTCCTCATGTTGTTGTATGTTATAGATAACAATGTACTCATACACTTTCGTGTCTCATAATTTTATTAACTGTAAGTTTTCTATTGCATGGAAGAACATTGTTAACATATCCATATATGATTTCACACTACCACACGATTGTTAATTCAGCCATTCTGCGAAATATTTTGCTCTAGTCTTGTTAATAGAAACATCCACAGTTCTATCCCTTCAGGCAAGCAACTCAATGTTGAAAACAAACAAACTAGCTACAACAAGAACACGTTTCTCGAAGAACGAGCCTGCTAGCTCACGGCGTATGTACAAACAAACAAACAATGTCATAGACTAGACCTTGCGGTTGCGGACTCGAACCCGGTTCATCTCTGAATCGAATTGTTGATGCATTTGTAATTAATTTTCGTTGTTTTCAACACGTTTTCAAACGTAGTTAGTTAGTTATTGTTGTTTTAAGGGGCGGAACTACGAGGTCTCTGCCCCTTTTTTCAAACGTCAAGGATACACTAAACGTTTCTTACGAGGTGCCGGTATGATGACACGCGGTAGACTGATGATAGTTCACAAGCAACCTCAACCATATCCGGTCGATTTAGATTTGAGGTTTACCTTTTCTACCTCTACGAGCGCTTAAATGAGTCAATGAACTCAACCACATCCGGTCGATTAGAGTAGCAGTTTGACGTTTCTACCACTACGAGCGCTAGTATGAGTCAAAGCAGAGTTTCACTTAACTGCTTCCGGTGTGAATCCCTCCCTACATTATTCTGCTAAGGTCCCATTCCGGTTTTGTACCGAAAATAAGGTCCCATTAACACCAACCTACACATATGGGGTACCTACAGGTTCAGCATAACCCAATGGGTAAGCGAAACGCACTCACTTTCTCTTTAAATGCCTCACAATTAAATAAATACCTTAAAACATTTATATTTACAATAAAATAATGAAAGAATGCAATACGGTAACCATGGTAACAGAATCTCACAGGTCCATCTATTTCTGTAAGACGCAATGCAATTCCAATTATTACATTACTGTGAAAGTTTCCAGACCGTTATAAGGTTATCACTGAATCAAATTAAGCTGTAAAATTCATCAATACATACAGTATAATGCGCTTAAGGGGGTCAAGGGGCACTCTAGAATTTATTCACGCAATTTTCACGTGTGAGTGTGGTACGAAAGGTCTTTTTCATCCGACTATAAAGGGTCACCGAAAACCACATTTAAAGGCCCTTAAATTAACAGTGTCTGTGATATTCCCAGAAAACTAACTTCGCTCTGATACACCTATGAAGGAATGAGAAACCCCTAACCACTTCACCAGTAGCTGAATTGATAAAGTCTGATTACTCGTACCAAGGATACATCAGTCATAGCATTCATGATTGAGATTTTGCTAAGTGTACTCTTTACAACTAGAATATTCGCGGGCGTAGTCGCGACGTGTAATGCTAGTATTTTAAAATAAATCAATAAACACCTGAGGGCATTGAAGCAAGCAACACATTAAAGAAAGAATTATGTAAATAAGTTTAAGTAGGCTTGGATTTGAATCAAAGAGAAAACAAGTGAAGAAAGAAGCAATTTTAGGCTGTTTTTCTGAAACTGCAATTAAGCCGGAAGTGATTTCTTAGTTTGATAGAGCTCTCCAAGGCTTACAGTTTGAAACCTTTCTGGATCCTTTAGCCCTTCAACGTTTCTCACAATTGAGGAAGTTGATCGTTGGTTGGTTCCTTAGTTTAGGGGCTGCGACAGCGCGGTCATGTAGCCTCGTGAACTTTGGGTGTGTGTAGAATCTGTCTGATAACCGATGTTGATTGTGATGGCTGTATTAGTGTGTGTTATCTGTTTTTTTTAATTTAAGTACTGCAACTTAGAATTTTTCAAATAGTTCCTACTTTTGCCGCCAAGCGCCACCGTCAACGACTACTAGGCCAAGTTCAGAACTTAGCTACTAGACGCCACCGCAGTCGGCTCTTGGCAACGAACGTAGAAACCTAAGAGCATTGTTTACATTCTTAACCTATCCAATTTAGCTTCACACAGGTGCAATTAGTGGAAGGTTCTTTAACATGCCATAAATCTATGACATGGGACCGCCGGCTTTACTTCCCCTCCGAAGGAGGGCATAATGAAGGATTTTTAAACCTCTTAAAAAATCCGACGGCTTCGGCCGGGTTTGAACCCGCTATCTTGGGCATAGAAGCTCAGCATGACACCGACTACGCCACCGAAGCCGCTAAGGAAATTGCTTAATTGTACCTTTTTCCTAAGAAGTGTCTGCTAAGGGTCAAACCCGGCTGAAGTCGTCGGATTTTTTAAGAGCGTTAAAAATCCTTGAGTATGCCTTCCTTCGGAGGGGATGTAAAGGCAGCGGGCCCATGTCATAGATTTATGGCATGTAAAAGAACCTTCCACTAACTACACTCGTGTGAAGCTAAAATGTGTGGGTTAGATTTGATAATGCTATTTTAGTTCCAACGTTCGCCGCCAGGTTGCGGAGGCATCTAGTAGTCAAGTTCTCAGCTAGGTGTCGTGGACGGTAGCATTTGGTAGCAAAGGTAGGAACAAATTGAAAATTGATCGTCTGCAGTCCTTACCTGAATCACAGATTAGACACACTAATACAGCCATCACAATTAACACCGGTTATCAGACAGATTCTACACACACCCAAAGGACACGAGACTACATGACCACGATGTTGCAGCCCCTTAATTAAGGAACCAACCAAATTTGTCAATTAAGAAATGTTTTCAACATTAACAAGAAAGAAAACCTGCATTGATCAAAAGAAGGTAACAGTTCTCTTATGCAGACAAACTTGCCGACATTCTTGATACATTGGCGCAGTTTAATACCTTAGTGAAATAAATATACACAGTGATTTTAGGTGTGTCCCCCCACTAGTTGACCGAACACTCTGTATACGGGCAGATGGCACGCCATTAATTAAGATACATACACACACGTTGTCCGCTCCGATAATTTCTTAACACAGTATCCACGTGCTGCAGCGAGACGTGTTCGCTGTGAGCTAATCCCAAACACAGGGCATTGTGTGGCCTGCATCCTAATGCTGGAACTGGGACTAACGAGGAACATTCGTGAAGTATGGGACGTAATTCCATATAATATTGAATCAAGATAACAGACCGTAGCTGTAATAAACCATGTTTATTTGATTACTTTCATTGTGTTTTTAAGGGGGGGGGGGATAGGGGGCATTTTATTAGGTAAATGTTATCTGGATCAGGAGTACGATGTACTTTTTTCTTCAATAAACCAAGCCGGCATTTGCGGCAGTATTAAAGGTGCCGGGACGTCCTCAGAGACCGGGTGCACTTAGTATGTATGGCTAATAGTCGACGCGTGGCGAGGAATTTTCCTCGGTCTTTAATAGTTGAAGACCTTCCTGAATGCAATAACACACATGTTATCTAGACTTGGCAACACGTCATAATTACACATGCATTGACTACAGACAGCACATAGGAACACGGGGCGGGGGGAGGGAAAAAACAGTTCAGTGAGACAACATTCCAATTCAGTCGACCGTCACTACTCCAAGAGGGAAGTTGATACTACTCGCAGCTGAAGCGAAGACATCCAACCAAATAAGTAATAGCCTGCACTTACAGTACAACAACAGTTGACTACTACAACCATTTAAAGTCACTCCTAACACACAATTTCTGGACGTCTATCACCATTTTAGCATCTCACCTAACATCATATATAGTAACTAGCATACACTGACAAGTTGCATTACCAATAATGCAACTAAATAATTGTACGTATTGTAAATATTTTCATCTGAATTTTCAAACATAGATTTTACAGCCTAAGTGTAACGGATCTGATGATCGCTTGACGATCGAAACTGGTCATCCTAGTGTATTTATTAATCTGATGTATTTTTTTTTTCAGGATTAGGGTATAACCCAACTCTTTTGGGTACATTCGTGTTGACAGACTGAAAAGAACCAAACTTTTGTTTTTGTGACTACTTTCAGTTTATAACAGTAATACATCTACTGGTGTAGGTTTTAACGGCCGGGTGAAGAATTTTCAGAATGGTTATTTGAGTTGCTATGCAGTGTTACACGTGTCTTGATATCCGACGTTTCTCAACCAAGTACGGTTGACATTTTCAATGATTTAATCTGAATGGTTTGATACGTCGCTTGTCTGAGATTTATATAGGCTATTGAAATACTTTTTCCGGTCCCATGGTGTAGGGGTAGCACGCCTGTCTCTCATCTAAGGAGAATACGGGTTCAAATCATGACTCCATTAGAGATTTTAGAAACTTACGTGAGGACCTGACATTGCGTTAAAGGAGTTCGGCCCATCTAACATACACCTCTGGTACCCACATGGCACCAAAGAGCTCGCCGGGTAAGGTCGTGCTTTTTTAAGTCTAGAAATGCCATTTTAACAGTCTCTTCCCCCCCCCCCCTCCCCCCTCCGAAACTTCTCCAGTGGACCAAACACTTAAATTGTCGCATTGGGAGAGATCTGGATTATAAGGTAGAAAATGCATTGCACCCAGAGAAAAAGATGCAGTTTTATCCTGTGTTGCGTTGGCAGCGTGTGAACATGCGTTTCATCAGTGACACAACGGTTCGTGTGTTGTAGAAGAGTGATTTCACCAGCGACCAGCGTCTTTCTTCGTGTTGGGCGTAGGGAAACTTATCCAGCGTTGAGACAGGTACCTCAAAAGTGGAGGTGAATATAAGTATAATCTCTTGAATTATCATCTCTATGTCGTCATTGTGATATACTGTATATTGCACAATACTTATTGTGTTCATTTCTAGATATCATCCTGTGTTTCATTTGAATAACCCTCATAATGTAGGTCCTGCATAGTATAGCATAGTGCTACCAGTATCCAATATGACGTCATCGCAGTACAGTCAGTCGGTGAGAAGAACCGAAGTACAGAACATCCTGTACTCAAGCCTAGCAGCACTGCCATTAAAGAGATCATATCGTACTTTACACTATACAATTCTTGTACGCATTTAATGAATCTCTTACCAGAAGAGTTTTCATAGTTTTGACATTGTTGGAGCTTCTATTTTGGACACAAAATTTTCCTGAAAATTTCTGTCAATAATAGGCTACACTTATCCATATCGTCTAGTGTAATCTTATTCGCAGGCGATTTGTCTGTATGGAAAGTGACTTAATTCTTCTCGCTGTACTTTCTTGCAGTTTCTTACACTATTGTATCTAACCACTAGAACCACACTGTGACACTTTCAGGACTTTCCACACTGGTGACGTAATTCTAAACAGCGATATAGGAACCCATTTGAGATTCTTTTTTTTTTTTTTTAATTTTCATGATATTTTTCTGCTCTCTCATCTAGAGGGTCGCATTGTTTCTTTTCCCCAGTTTGGTTAATAATGTTGTTTTGTTAGGAATAACAATGTACTCACAAACTTTCGTGTTTCATAATTTTATAAATTATACTCTTTCTATTGCATGGAAGAACATTTTTAGCCTACTTTTCACATTTTGCAAAAATGAGGAAAAAGTAGACTTATGAGATCGGGCAAATGTCTGTCTGTCTGTCTGTCTGTCTGTCTGTCCTTCTGTCTGTCTGTCTGGCTGTGTGTGTGTGTCCCCCCCTATCAACTTCTAAACGGCTGCAGCAATCGAAACAAAATTTGGTAGGAGTAAAGATCTATACCTGAATATCTCACGGCCATATTTGAAAATGATGTCAGTGCTACCAACTGCTAAAAAATCGCAATTGAAATTTGAGCTCAATGTTGGATATCTTGGAAAGTATGAATGGGAGCTATTTCAAAATTGGCACACGTACAGATCATAATATTTCAGTTTAATTTCCAGGAGGCTAAACATGGCAGTGTTGCCAAAATGATTATAAGCCTCCTGATAGGTCCAATTTTTAAATGCATATAACTTCTATACTATCAATTGGAATTCAACCAAATTTCGTATGTTGTATGTGTGCATAACCAGATATGACTGAGCGTATTCTTCAGACCTACCAGGGCTGCCAACTGTTAATAAATGCTCCTAATTTATTTTATCCAAATACCAATATATCAGAAAGTATGCAAGCCGACAGCTTTAAACTATGCACACGTATAGTCCCTGACATTCTATATTAATTTGGAGTAACTTATATACGTCAGTGCTACCAACATGATTCTAAGCCTGCTGACAGGTCCAACTTTAAATACATGTAACTTCCATACTATCATTTGGATTTCAACCAAATTTCGTATGTGCTATGTGTACAATAACAGATATGACTATGCGTATTCTAAGGAACAACCAGGGCTGCCAACTGTTAATATGTGCTGTCCCTATTTTTGTTACCCTAATATCAATATATCAGAAAGTATGCAAGCCAATAGCTCTAAACTTTGCACACGTATAGTACCTGGCATTCTAGACGAATTTGGAGTAACTAATATACGTCAGTACTGCCAACATGATTCTAAGCTTGCTGATAGGTCCAATTTTAAAATGCATGTAACTTCTATACCAACTAATGGATTTCATTCAAAATTGGCACAACAATAGATCATATTATTTCAGATTATTTCTGACCAATACATGCATGACATTGTTGCCAACATGATTTTACGCGCGCTGTTAGATCCAATGTATAACTGCATGTAACGTCCATGCTATTCATTGGACTTCAACCAAATTTCGTATTGTGTACCTTAAGAGACGGAACTAAGAATATATTCAGTCATCAGGGCTGCCAACTGTAGTGCTCTATTAGGATACATTATGCCAGGTATACAGTATTTCGTACTAATTGGAAATTTCGATATTAGCAACTTAATTTCGTCATTATTCTAGATAGGTTCATATTCTGTAGAATAATCATTGGCATGAAAAGTAGGCTGTATAGTTCTTCACGGAACTTCTTGTTAACGTATTCATATTATGATTTCACACCAAATACCATACGATTGTCAATTCTGCCATTCTACGAAGTATAAGATAAAAGAAAATATGAAGACAAATCAACAATACTTTTTTTAATATTATAAATGCATGAGCAATGTTGTCAAATCAACACTTACTCAAACTGTCGGCATTTGGCACATGCGCTGGAAAGACCACAAATCGACTGAGTCGCGGCTGACCCCCACAGTTTGGTTATAGGTTTAAAATACACATCAAATAGTACAATATGCAACGAGCCTATAATGTCAATAATTAAGACACGAGTATGTTAATAAAACGAGCGTATGCGAGTTTTATAATTTTCATACGGGTGTCTTAATTACCATTATAGGCGAGTTGCATACGACTGTTTATGTTCGACGATAATTATTATAACTATTTTATGATCGAACATAAATATTCATAAATATCTGTCGAGATTTTGCCAGTTTTATGTACTGAATAGAGCGCATGAGACGCAGAGAATGCCTTGTATTTGACCATGGCCTCCTCGATTACCCTACGATGACACTAGGCCAGGCAGTGAAAGTTAAATTAGAAGGCCGTGGAACTCAGCGCAGCTAATTATGTAATTGGTCAAACAACTGTTTCTTGAGCTCTGATTGGTGGGAGAAACTGTTTCATAATGAAAAATAGTGTTATAATGAGCCTCATTATAGTACAGTTTTCTGACATATAATAGTTAGGGTCGAACATAAAAAAGTTTTGCATATTGCCATGGGGCACAGTGAGGACGGATTTATTTATTAAGCGGTGTCCACGCCTGCTCTACACAATTGAGATCGGGAGCATAGACAGGCCATTCCATTCTGTGAATATCATGCTCCTGAAGAAAGGCATTGGCAATGACAGCTCTGTGCGGGCGAGTGTTATCGTCCACGAAAGTGAAATTTGGGCTAAAATTGTCAGCATAGACTTTCACTACACGTGCCAGGATAGTATCCCTATGGCTGTCATACTCTCTGCGATGTACACGAGGGGTTCGGCGACCATACATGATGCCACCCCAATGCATTGCACCGTCTCCTCCTTGTTGGTATCGGTCTCGGATGTATTGGTCGTGCATACGTTCACCGGGTCGTCTCCACACTCGCACAGATCTATCCTCATTGACTCAGGCGAGTGTACACTGCCGATATACACGAACGCAAGAGCGACTAATGGGGTTGAGACCACTATAACTAGGGCACGGATGTTGATGACATGTCATCTGCATTTTTTTGGTTCTATTTTTCCATTTTAAGAGCATGTTTTAAGTTTGGTGGATTCTTTTGGTCTTATTTTAGAGAAATCGGCCTTTTAAGTTTTGTTTTTTCAATTTAGTCATGTCACAGCTTTATATGAGGGAGTTAAGTCTCTCAGAGTTAATAATAATAATAATAATAATAATAATAATAATAATAATAATAATATCGTATGGCCTCGGATGGCGGGTGCAAGCTTTGTAATTTGACACACAGAGGGTAGCTTGCATGTCGAATTTCGTTGTTCCTTGAATCACTATGAAAGTCAAGGAGGTTAGATATCTAAGCTCCTTGAACACTATAGTGCTTTCTAGTAGAGAAATGAGGAACTTTGTGTTGGCGGAAACTCCCGAGATCAATTTTGCTATTATGAACACGGCCTACTGAATTCAAATGGGTTCTTTGACATGCCAACATCGTATGACATGCGTGTCGTATTTTTGCCGCCTTTCAAAAATCACTTACCACAGCCAGGGGCGAACCTGCAATCTTGGGGTTGGTAGTCCGACACGATAACCACTCACCCAGTGGCTAGTAGCTGATACAAGATAATTTAAAATATTGAAATATTGATTCCATTTCGTTAATCAACCGGGTGGAAACTAGTCTTAGCAACAATCGTGGTGAAATTGCTGCGGGTATTGCATCAAAACTGAAAATAGGGGCTGGACAAAAATACCGGATATAAAATATTATGCAAAATCTCAGACATTCTTTCTGGTGAAAACTACTGCATGGATGGGATTGAGGAGATTTAGCAGCAAACGATCAAGTACGCTCCGATCACATCAGTTGATGTTGAACGCAGCTGTTCGAGATATAAAAACTTGTTGGCCTATAACCGCATATCATTTACATTTGACAACATCAGAATGACATTCGTAGTACAGTGAAACTCAGACTTAAGTGAACATACACCTTTTGTTAAGTGCTGGAAATCTATTTTGATTATCTTTTCAGTTTGACCTTAAGATGCCATTCTCGAATTATTGGTGAGTTTATTATTATAAAGATCATTTTCTCCATTTTATAGTGCATTTTTCGAATTTTTGAAACATTGGTCGGTTTATTATTATAAGATCATTTTCTCCATTTTATAGTGCTTTTTTTTTCAAATTTTTAGGTCATTTATTAAAGTCATTTTTGAAAATGTTAAGTGCATTTTTAAATTTTATTACGGCATCAACATCCGGGCCCTAACTATAACTGTTGGCCAGCAAAAGGCAAATTTCATTTTGATGTGTGTATATTCTTACTATACCCGGAACAGGCGATAGCTCGTTCAATAGCATTTGTAACAGGTATTTCCACACCTATTTTCTGTCGATATCAGAACTTAATAACAGTGGAAATACCACACCGAGTTTGTATATGAATAACTTTGTTTACTTTACTCTCCATCACTAGCACATTGGACGTTACGTGGCCCAGCTATCAACTAAACTAAACCAGTCTGTACAGTATTTCTGTGCAGTGTTATTACGTCACCGTGCTTACTCCCATTCTGTCCGGATATTCACTCGCCTCTGTTTGTATGTCAAGATCGGGGAGTTCGCTTTCATGAGGTTCCCTTGTGAGATGGCATATGAGTCCACTGGTCGTCTAAATTAGTGATGATACTACAGTAGCTTCTTGAATATGTGCTCTTGTATTTGCCAACTGAATATTGACGCTAGCGTGTGGCGACTGTCTCGTGCTGCGCGGTCATAAACGAAACGCAAACAATGGCAATGCTGATAACAAAATAAAAAGAAATAAAGGATGAGTAGTGGAGAACATGCACTCGCTCTGGCCGCATGAATTACAAACACGACTCGAAAAGAAAGAAGCGCTGTGCTAATATATACACAATATTAATATTCCGTTTTGACATGCGATCAATGACTCAGAGTTGCCAACTTTTACTACCACTCTCCAAATGGGCTAGTTTAACTAAAAAATCTGTTGTCCAATGATTATACTGTATGACTTGACTGATTCATCTGTAATTATGATGTTCGTAATGCCTT
Organism: Meconema thalassinum; assembly: GCA_946902985.2. Taxonomy (NCBI): domain Eukaryota; kingdom Metazoa; phylum Arthropoda; class Insecta; order Orthoptera; family Tettigoniidae; genus Meconema; species Meconema thalassinum. The sequence goes on from OX336388.2 coordinate 748,280,560, forward strand.
TTCTCTTTCTTTATAGGTGAGCCATCTACAAGTTCACTTCCTGTTGCTGCTTCAAACATATGCTTTTGGTAAGACCTAACTCATTTAATTTAAGTGATTAACTTCATGCGATTTATTATTAACGAGTGGCAATCTAGTTGAGCAATGAATTGTACATTAGCTGTCATAGACTAGGCCTCTCCAGCTCAACTGTCTTCTGATCGGCTCTGGGATGTCTCATTTTGAGGGTGTATCTCGGGATAACTTTGCAGGCTCCGGGAAAAGTTTTTACAATCTATATGAAAGACAAGCTGACCGCTGCAGTGAAAGCGATGAGTGACATAAAACAGATTCATAAATTGTCCCTAAAGACTGCAATCCAACTGTTTCATGTAAAAATAGCACCAATTGCATCTTATGGATTGGAAAATATATGGATACACCTCAAGAGAAAACACCTGGCAGATCTGGAAAGAGTAAAATCCATCTATCTCAAGAGAGCTTTGTGCCTTTCAAAGTACACGCCACACAGTGGTCCTTTTGCACGATCTGGGCGCTCAAAATGTAAAAAATAAATGTCTTGTATTTTCATGTTGTATGATATTTTTAGTATCAGCAATGTCAGAGGACCTCAGAACTGTACTTATATGTCTTATTTGTTCACCCCCTGGAATGTGAAAGACCGCTGAAGTAGGACGTTTCTTATCGCATCCACAGCTGGAAGCAAAGCTGATTATTTGTGTTTGAATCTTGTGCTTGTAAAGCCTTGTTAGTTCAGCTATCTTCATCGTTTGTCAGTGGATATGACAGACTATGATATGATCTTTCTTAATGAAATTTGCAAAATCCTATAAATATCGCTTTGTGTATGCGATAAACGTTTGAAAATAATGATTTTTTGTTATAAAATAATTCTTCTTTTATGGGTTTTCAGACCAGGAAATTCACAATTGGCAACCATTGGTGAATTTATTTCCATTGTGCTATAGCCTACACCCTATTATGTTTTCTGTGTGAAAATAATTTGCAACTTTTTGCAACTTAAGCTTTTGCTCTCCTTTTAGTGTTGTCGGAAGGAATTTCGCGGAACGATTTTTACGAAGCTTGGCGCCATGCAGGTGGGAAAGCGAAAGGATTTGAATCTATCTAATAGAGAACAGTGATCAGAAATCCCTTGGATAGTGTATTAAAGATAATGTTAGAAAAAATCTAATTAGTTTTTCCGCGCAGTTAAGAAAAACGTGGGTTGCCAATCGCAGGACCTTACGAAAGTTTGTCACAAAATAAGAATAGCCTGGAAGGGAACATGTAGAGGCAATACAGGTAATGTGGGTCGTCCTTCTCAATCATTCGTGGAGTGTAGTGAATTTTCGAAACGAAGGAAATTGCGACCTTTAATACAAAAACTCAGCAGGGAGGAGCTAGCGTTAGCCAGTCAAGTGAGTATACGCTTAGAAGGAAGGAGAGACACCACTGAACGTATTGAAAAAAAAATGCAGAATTTTCTCCCAGTTTAGCGGCGTTAAGGAAAATCCTAATCCAGTTGAAAAATATTATTATTTTTATTATTATTATTAGGCTAATATGAGAAGTTTAACCTCAATTCTTGTTGTTGTTGCTCATTTTAGGGGCTGCGACATCGTGGTCGTATAGTCCCATGTATTTTGGGTGTGTCTGTGTAATTTGTGTGATAACCTGTGTTATTGTGATACCTCTACTACTATTTGTACATTTGGGATAGGATTGGGAAGACGGTGGCCGTGGCCTTAAGTTAGGAACCATCTCAGCATTTGCCTGGAGTAGAAGTGGGGAAACCACGGAAAAGCACTTCCAGGATGGTTAAGGTGGGAATCGAACCCTCCTCTTCTCAGTTTTGCCTCAGGAAGCTTAGTGTACCCCGTACCAGCCCTCACACCAGAATTAAAATTTCTTGGCAGAGCCGGAAATCGAACCCGGACCACCGGGACCACTTCCAGGATGGTTGAGGTGGGAATCAAACCCTCCTCTTCTCAGTTTTGCCTCAGGAAGCTCAGTGTACCCCGTACCAGCCCTCACACCAGAAGTAACATTTCTTGGCAGAGCCGGGAATCGCACCCGGACATCCGGGATCACTTCCAGGATTGTTGAGGTGGGAATCGAACCCTCCTCTTCTCAGTTTTGCCTCAGGAAGCTTAGTGTACCCCGTACCAACCCTCACACCAGAATTAAAATCTCTTGGCAGAGCCGGAAATCGAACCTGGACCTCCGGGGCGACAGTCAAACTGAAATACTTATAAATGAGAATAAGGAAATTGTTTTTCATAATTTTGAACAGTTATTTTAAGGTTTATAGACCATTTCTATATGCAAAGGTAGTTTGCGCGACCAGATACGCTAAAAGGACCACTGTGCACCATCCCGTTTGGTTTACCTGCTAGCTCGAGAGCCATATTTTGTTGAAGACCTGAGACTGAACCTACTGCTGCCCGTTACACCTGGATATGAGACTCTACTGACAGAATTGGAAAGGAAGAGAGAAGACATATGGGACGACTTTTACGGCACTGACGCGATGCTTTCAACTGAATTGACAAATGCATTGTACGATTTGCGTCATATAGTCACGAGATTTTCGGTGCATGGTTTTCACTTTAAAGTATGCACCAAGAAGAAATATCATCAGCCGGACCAGCAGTGCAAAGACGGGTCACACTTACAATGTCTTGTAATGAAGACTAAGGATTTTTTTTTTGTCTTTTAATGTTAATTTATTATTTTGACCATTGGCTGCAATAAAGTTCTTATTATTTTGAGGGTGTTCGCTACTTAGAGTCTCTTGAGATCCTCAATTCTCGTAACAACCAAATGTGCATCTCTATGGTAGATTCAAAATTATCATGGGCAATTTAGTAAATCTTTCACACTGAGGAAGAACCTCTATTTTCATATTACTTGCAAGTTTCGTTTCATTATAAATAGAAATAAACAGACGAATGGCCGTACACAGTATCTAGTGTATGTGAGATAGATCGTTGGTTGGTTCCTTAGTTTAGGGGCTGCGACAACGCGGTCATGTAGCCTCGTGTACTTTGGGTGTGTGTAGAATCTGTCTGATAAACGGTGTTAATTGTGATGACTGTATTAGTGTGTGTTATCTGTTTTTAATTCAAGTAGAACTGCAGACGATAATTTCAAGTAGTTCCTACTTTCGCTACCACGACATCTAGCTGTGAACTTGGCTACTACTAGATGCCATCGCAACCAGCGCCTGGTGACGAACGTTGGAACTTAAGTGCAGTAATCAAACCTGACCTACAAATTTTGCTTCATACAAGTTTAGATAGTGGAAGGTTCTTTTACAAGCCATAAATGTATGACATGGGCCCGCCGGCTTTACTTCCCCTCCGAAGGAAGGCATACTGAGGGATCTTTAACGCTATTATTAAATCCGACGACTTCGGCCGGGTTTGAACCCGCGACCTTGGGCATAGAAAGAGATAGATCAAGAAAGTAATAGGAAATAAGAAAGAATTAGGATATCATAGGATAGAGAAATGTGAATGTTTTTAATTCAAGTAAGGACTGCAGACGATAATTTCAAGTAGTTCCTACTTTCGCTACCACGACATCTAGCTGTGAACTTGGCTACTACTAGATGCCATCGCAACCAACGCCTGGTGACGAACATTGCAACGTAAGTGCATTAATCAAACCTGACCTACAAATTTTGCATCACACAAGTTTAGATAGTGGAAGGTTCTTTTACATGCCATAAATCTATGACGGCTTTACTTCCCCTCCGAAGGAAGGCATACTGAGGGATCTTTAACGCTATTATAAAATCCGACGACTTCGGCTGGGTTTGAACCCGCAACCTTGGGCATAGAAAGAGATAGATCAAGAAAGTAATAGGAAATAAGAAAGAAATAGGATATCATAGGATAGAGAAATGCGACTCAGGTAGGAAGGGTCCACCACAAATATATAGGTGATTATACTATTCTGGCCAGGTACCTTAGTTTTGTAGCCGTAGGTGGTGGGAAGTGAGTCATAACCCGGCAAGAAGAAGACCACAAGTGATAATATATGTTCTTTTAAAGTACATCAAGCACCTCTCAGATAAATGCGGAGCTAAGAAGTGTTTCTTTAAGTGTATAAATAGTTCATGTAATTTATTTCAGGCATCAGGAAATTAAATTGTAACTCCCAACCCAATCTATCTGGACACACTCGTGTTGACCGACTGAAAAGCTTCCAATGCCTCATAGGTAATGTAGTTTTTTAAGTTAAGAGTTTTATAAGATAGAATCGGATTTCATTGGTTCGCCAATGCTATTTTCAGGAAGCCATGTCTAGAATTGCGCATATTGCGAGAATGTATCAGTCGTCAGCAGTGTTGCCAATTTGGTGCTTTTAGCACCAGATCTGGTGTTTCTGAAGTCCGTCTGGTGCCAGAAATGTTCTAATAGTGCCATAGCAAAATGCTGGTGTTATTTCAATAAAACCAGTGCCAAATCAGGTGCTTAACGGATTTCTCCATGAAATTGTCTCCTATGACAAATAAGTAAATCCTGGAAGCCATGTAATAGTTTTAATAAAGTTAATCAATTACGATAGGCAATGTTCAGCCTTACACGTATCAAGATCAACACTCCAACCGGGGAAGTCCCTGAAATTCTCATCCGCGTGCATAAGTGCTAAGTAAGCCCAACATGCAGGGCTCAGTGCAAGTGCACTTGTACAAAGAATCGACCTATCATCTACACACATCAAAAAAAGTTTTGCATCACCTCGGTTCCCAGATCTCCGGCATATAGACGTTGACTGTGTATATTGTATCAAAGATACAGTCCCTTTGACTGTTCATAGATGTCACTAAAACTGCTCAAAGATGTAAACAACCATGCATGAGCAGGGCCTATTAGACGGAGGGGGTACGACAGCCGATCAGTTCCAGTCATTCCACCAGGACGAAGGTACGCTGCTCATGTTGTCTGTAGTTCTACCATGCCTAGAAGGTCAATACCGCAGTTCGATCGCGTCCGCATTGTTACTTTGTGTCAAGAAGGGCTCTCAACAAGGGAAGTTTCCAGGCGTCTCAGAGTGAACCAAAGCGATGTTGTTCGGACATGGAGGAGGTACAGAGATACAGGAACTGTCGATGACAGGCCTCGCTCAGGCCGCCCAAGGGCTACTACTGTAGTGGATGACCGCTACTTACGGATTGCCGCTCGGAGGAACCCTGACAGCAATGCCACCATGTTGAATAATGCGTTTCGTTCAGCCACAGGACGTCGTGTTTCAACTCAAACTGTGCGCAATAGGCTGCATGATGCGCAACTTCACTCCCGACGTCCATGGCGAGGTCCAGCTTTGCAACCCCGACACCATGCAGCGCGGTACAGATGGGCCCAACAACATGCTGAATGGACCTCACAGAATTGGCATCACGTTCTCTTCACCGATGAGTGTCGCATATGCCTTCAACCAGACAATCGTCGGAGACGTGTTTGGAGGCACCCTGGTCAGGCTGAACGTCTTAGACACACTGTCCAGCGAGTGCAGCAAGGTGGTGGTTCCCTGATGTTTTGGGGTGGCATTATGTGGGGCCGACGTACGCCACTGGTGGTCATGGAAGGCTCCGAAACGGCTTTACGATACCTGAATGACATCCTCCGACCCATAGTGCACCCATATCGGCAGAATATTGGAGAGGCATTTGTCTTCATGGACGACAATTCTCGACCTCATCGTGCACATCTTGTGAATGCGTTCCTTCAAGATAACAACATCGCTCGACTACAGTGGCCAGCATGTTCGCCAGACATGAACCCTATCGAACATGCCTGGGATATGTTGAAAAGGGCTGTTTATGGACGTCTTGATCCACCAACAAATCTGAGAGATTTACGCCGAATTGTCGTTGAGGAGTGGGACAATTTGGACCAACAGTGTCTTGATGAACTTGTGGATAGTATGCCACGACGAATACAGGCATGCATCAATGCAAGAGGACGTGCTACTGGGTATTAGAGGTAGTGGTGTGTACTGCAATCTGGACCACAAATGCTGAAAGTCTAGCTCTATGATGGTACAACATGCAATGTGTGGGTCTCATGAGCAATAAAACGAGCTGAAATGTTGTTTGTGTTGATCTCTATTCCTTTTGTATTTAAAGGTTCCGGAACTCTTGGAACCGAGGTGATGCAAAACTTTTTTTGATGTGTGTATTTTCTTCCCAGCTCCCAGGGGATTTCCCAGTTTCATGCGAAGGCAGTTTATGTATTTTCGTTCCCTCACTCTAATGCTGATGTAGGGAGAGTGTTTAGCCAAGTTTAATTGGTGAAAACAAAGCAAAGAAATCGAATGAAAGTTCAAAAATTGCATTCCATTCTGTGTGTGCGATTTGGACTAAAAACGGAGGGAAAATGCTATCACGACTACGAATTTCCGAAAGATATAATAGTGGCCAAAATTGGAATTATGCAGAGCTGCAGCAGTACTACACCTTCCTGCTCTAAAGATGTAATAGCGGTAGCAGTCTCCGCAAGTGAAGAAGAAGATTGTTAATAAAAGAAATTTAAGTAAAAAGACGTTTATATATTAATAAGTTTTGGTGTTTTTCTATTGTTTTGAATCATAGAGTCCAGCTGGTACTTTTCTGGTGTTTTAAAGCATAGGGTTTAGTTCTTTCCCATTTCAAGATTTGGCAACACTGGTCGTCAGTTGTCGGTACACAATTACTTACAAAGTTGGAGGATAGGGTCCTTCTAGAGCACTACTGGAAACAAGATTACAACGCAAGACCTCATACTGTACGAACAGCCATGGCAAATAAGTCAGGAATTGGGAGGAGTCGAACTTCTACCTCAAACAGCATACCCCCTGATCTTGCACCTTCAGATTACCTTCTTTTACGATCCATCGCCCATTTCTTGCGTGGAAGAACTTTGAAAATATTGAATATGGAAGTGGGTCTCACCAAATTCTTCGCATCAAAACCCAGAGACTGGTACCGTCGCGGGTTAAGAAACCTCGCTGAAAAAAATGGCTCAGAATCATAGAATCTGATGGTCTCTACTTTGAAGAATAGTTTAATTCCTAGTCAGAAAACTTTCCAAATACAATTTTCTTTATTTTCGACAATGTCGAAATGTAAACATTATGTGTCAGAAAACTGTATCATAATGAGGGTCATTATAACACTATTTTTCATTATGAAACAGTTTCTCCCACCAATCAGAGCTCAAGAAACAGTTGCGTGACCAATTAGGTAAGGATACCTTCGCGCATGCGCTCAAAATCCAACATGTCTATATAAATTACCGAAAATGCACCGTCCATATGTTCGCGTAAATAAACTGGCAAATATGAGAAAAGAAATAGTACTGTACCTTAATATCCCCAAATCCAATTTCTAGACAGCACATTGCTTTCAAACGACTTCGGTGACAGTTTTACTGAATACTGGTGCACGATCTGCACATATGGCATTGAAGCACACAGAGCGCATGCGTCGGTCGGTCAGAGAGCTTGGAAAATAGAGATATCCTACCCAGCGCTGCACTCCGATCACAAAATTCGAGTGACTGAATCTCAACAGATATTTATAAATATTTATGTTAATACATATAATAAAGTTATAATAATCGTCGAACATAAACAGTGGTATGCAACTCGCCTATAATGGTAAGTAAGAAATTATAAAACTCGCCTACGCTCGTTTTATAAACATAATCGCGTCTTAATTATTGCCATTATTGGCTCGTTGCATAATGTACTAGTAAATAGCGACATTACTTATGAGACATCCCCCGTATTTCAATGATGAATTAATTAATTAATTAATGAGTGACTAAGTAAGTAAATGCATAAATAATAATCAGAAATTATATTAAACAGAATTTGTGCAATATGGCGTGCTCTGACGTGATGAATTTAGTAGACCAAGGCGCAAAATGGAAAATACTGCTCTCCTTGCCTTCTTCGGTCAGGTTTGTGGTAAGCTATTTGTATGGAAAGTGAGTACGCTGACCAATTGGTTAATGCTGAGTAATTTTGTCCGGAAGAGGAGTAAAACTGATGATTGTATTCTAAGCATGAAGCCTGCAGGTCGATCTCAAGCTAGTTAGAGTAATGGGGTCGACGATTACGCTCACTCTAACATTAAGAAGGGATAAGAAATGTTTCACTGGAATTAAACGTCTCCCTACTGGCCTCCATCTAGTAAGACGGAACATCAGTTCCTAATGGAAATTTGTTCACCTACCGATTTAATTCCCTGATTGACTAATTCCGTATTGAACTGTAAATTCATTTAGGAAGGAAATTGCTTGGTTATGTGGGAATTACCTGTCCCCGAGGCTATGGAAGATTAATGTCCTATCCGCCATTGACGGGTTAATTTATCAAGAATTCCTTGGTTTGAAAGTTGAATCAAAATATTGACAAATTTACCCCTTAAAACTATTTAAGTACGGTAACAATACTGAAATGTTTAATGGTATGAGGACTATTAAGTAAGTAATTATATGTGTCCTTTAAAATCATGAGAAACACGAAACATCATGACGGCCGAGTAATTCACGCATTTTTAGCAAAAGTAGATATCAACCAGGTATTCTACTTTGATGTATACCTTATTATTATTATTATTTTATATTATCATCGTCTTCATTAATATAACTATAATTATTTATTATACACTCTATTGCAGCCACCTAAATATATAACACTACGAGCCTGTTGGGAATGAGCTATGGTGGAAGTGTTTTTTTCGCCCTGACTTGGTGTACCTAGGAAAAATCCCGCTAAAGACACAACGAAAACCTAGAAGAATACCTGGATTTTTGATTTGCTTGGCCGTGAAAGCCAACATGCCAACTTTGAAAATGTTTGTGCTTGTTTTATATAAAGGTATCTACAACTTCAGTTATGAGTTTATGTTTTGTCCATAAAATTATTAAAACATTATTTAACATTATGGTGTTTGAAGCCATTCTTCAGTGTTGCCTTTGTAAACGAAAGTTTGATGCTTTTCAGTCGGTCAACACGATTGTACACAAATTAGATGGGTTGTTCTCTAATCCTGAAAAAGACATACATGAGATTAATAAATACATAAAAAATACATATTAAATTGGGTAATTAATTAATTGAAGAAAAACAGTTACACATTGTATTAATTTATTTCTTAAATAGTGGTTTCGTTGGCGTAGTTGGTAGCATGCTGAGCTTCCATGCCCAAGATCGCGGGTTCAAACCCGGCCGAAGTCGTCGGATTTTTCAAGAGCATTAAAATCCCTCAGTATACCTTCCTTCGGAGGGGAAGTAAAGCCGGTGGACCCATGTCATAGATTTATAGCATGTAATAGAACCTTCCACTAACTACAATTGTTTGAAGCAAAATTTGTAGGTTAGGAATAATTACCACTCGATTAAGTTCCAACGTTCGCCGCCAGGTGCCTGTTGCGGTGGCATAAAGTAGCCAAGTTCACAGCTAGGTGTCGTTGATGGTAGCATTTGGTAGCAAAAGTAGGAACTACTTGAAATTGATCGTCTTCAGTCCTTGCCTGAATTACAGATAACACACACTAATACAGCCATCAAAATTAACACAGATTCTACACACACCCAAAGTACATCGGGCTACATGATCGCGTTGTCGCAGTCCCTAAACTGAGGAACCAACCATCCATAAAGTGAAAATACTTGAATCTGATTTTATACTAATTACACTAAAGTAAAATTATGTTCTATTTGATTGATGGAAGGAGCATTTGCATAATTCGTATGCAAAATAATTATAAGGCATTTTCATGGGATACTAAAATTACACATTACAATACAGAGGTGAGACCTGGGGCTCTCTTTGGAGCAGAAACACTAAAACCAATGCGAAGAAGTAAGATAAACAACATCATGGCAATATAAAAAAGACTGGTAAGAAGCATGACAGGCTGACAAAACAAATTTTTATTAACATGTTATTTCTTAAAGTACAACCATCTTGGTTTACACAGACATTGAATGACCTAAACAAAGCCAACATTGACATTAATCTTACACATAACAGGTATTTATATAGAGGCAATCTTTAAAAAAATATCTTCAGGGATGAACAAGAAAGAAAAAGAGATGCAGCCACGTTACATCGATTACCGGTAACTTAGGAAGCAGAGGTCAGAGAGGATGAAACAAATGTGGGCAGAGGAGAAAAAAACATTAGCAAGAATTGAAGTGCTCATTAAAAGTGGTATTCAGTTAGATAAATATTAATTATGTAGAATGATATGAATATGCTCATGTTTATAATGGGTCCGTACCAGTGTTGCCGTGTCTACGTTTTTTGAAGATCATCCCCTTCTGTATAACTTTGTCTACTTTTTTACTTCAAAATTTCAAGGAACATAGAAAATCACCTTACTTCATGAAATTTTCCTTTCAATCGTGTGTGTGTGTGTTTTTTTTTTTTTTTTTCATTTTGAAACAACATATGCATGTAGTGAATGTAGTGAAACGTGAACTGAGGCAAATATCAAGCTTAATTTGTTACTAAAACATGGAGCAATCATCAAAGGTTAAGAAACACGGATGAAGCATTGTTGCTTGGAGAAACCGCAGTCATTCTTCTTGCATGACATGCTCTCAAACATTTAAGAAACTTTCCCGGTCAATAAGATATTTGTCCACCTCATTACGAGCTTCACACCTTAAATCTCTGTGAAATTTGAGGATGCTTCTCTGAGTGATAACATGCTGAGCACATGACAAGACACAAGTACATTATGTTTAGACGTTATGGTATGAATCATAGCTTATATTTTTGAAATGTAGAAATCTATTTCAGTCAACTTCTTTTCTTGGGTGAACATCTCCCTTATTTGGTCAAACACAGGTTGTCAACACTGGTCCGTATTTACATGAAAATAACTGGTGATATTTAACGAAAATGTTTCACGTAGTCAATACAAAAAAATCGTAGTTATTATTAATGTAACATATTTCTAAATTAAATTAGTTGTTCATCAGCAATATCACGGATAGCATGCAAAAACTTAAAAAACACTTAATACAAAGAAATATCGGTCTGTCTAAATACAATTCTCTTAAGAATTTAATACTTCTTGATGATCCTTGAATGAAACTTGACCCGTTCGAATAAAAGTAACTTGATGTTATGTTTTCATGTTTGCTATCTGGCATATTGCTTACGAAGTATCAGTTCGAAATATTTGCAAATGGTAATAATTTACGTCGTTTATTTCCTATTAATCAGAAGGAAACATTCCTGTAAACATTTCTAAAACATTACATCTTAAAAATTTCAAAGTGTAAATCAGCCGTAAAAATTCGTGTGAAAAATGACAATATAATTTATGAATAATTGCTGAAATTTGAATCGTCAGTCTTATTTTCCCTTAAGGACGCTCGTCTACTCAGGGGAGTACCAAATATTACAATACCACTGACATTTCGACATAAAAGCTGGTAGATTACACGAAAGAGAAATGCAGTAAAAGTCAATGCACAATCAGAATAGAAGCGTAATATTTCCAAGATTGTGAATGGAAACCTAGGGACAGAAATGCCACGGATTCAAACAATTTCATTAGACCACTGGAGGCGAGCCCGATATCGATAGTCGATTGGCCAGTGCTCGGCTGCGATTACGAAACTAAAATGTAGCCGCAATTTCCGCAGCGGTCAAGCGCCATGAATTACAGTATCTTTTGCATTACAAAGCTGATACAATCACTATCCATAGTGGAATAGATGGTGATCTACAGTGCGGAACATCGAGCACAACATTAGTTGTTATTAACTTATCATAAAATCTTGCGACCTTAATCATCAGACCCACATCTGTGGGTGGGTGGGTGTGTTAAATCGGTCTGACTATGCCACTCTTTATATTTGCATCAGTAATTGAATTGCATTGTTTTCGCTATAATCCAATGCTAGTGGATCATATATTATTATAGTGGGCAAACATATTATATAAGGGTTCTCTTTCAGTTTGCCTTCCTTCGTAGGGGAAGTAAAGCTGGTGGGCCCATGTCATAGATTTATGGCATGTAAAAGAACCTTCCACTACCTAAACTTGTGTGATGCAAAGTTTGTAGTTTAGATATGATTAATGGTCTTAAATTCCAACGTTCGTCACCAGGCACTGGTTGCGATGGCATCTAATAGTAGGCAAGTTCACAGCTAGGTGTCGTGGATGGTAGCATTTGGTAGCGAAAGTAGGATCTACTTGAAATTATCGTCCAGAGTATACTTGAATTAAGAACAGATAACACACTCTAATACAGCCATCACAATTAACATAGGTTATCAGACAGACTCTACACACACCCAAAGTACACGGGGCTACGTGACCGCGTTGTCGCAGCCCCTAAACTAAGGAACCAGCCAACCAGGGTTCTTTTTAAACTGGTAATTTCATTTTCACATAATATTTGCAAATGAAGTTGTTGTTGATTTAATTTAACGCTTGGCGACATCGTGATCATGTATCCCCGGGTATTTGGGTGTGTGCGTGGAATTTGTCTAATGAAAATCCACAGCCTGCTTCCAGTCTCCGACCGGGTCAGGAATGGAATGAATGAAGCCCCTATCTAGCGGCGAGGATATGAACTGTGCCGGCTGCCGAGGCCTGACGCACTCCTCTGGGGCAATGATTAAATGAATGACAGACGAAATGAAATGGTAGTGGAGAGTGTTGCTGGAATGAAATTTTTGACAGGGAAAACCGGAGTACCCGGAGAAAAACCTGTCTGCCTCCGTTTTGTCCAGCACAGATCTCACATGGAGTGACCGGGATTTGAACCACAGACCCAGCGGTGAGAGGCCGGCGTGCTGCCGCCTAAGCCACGGAGGCTTGGAATTTGTCTAATAACCGATGTTATTGTTATGGCTGTATTTGTGCATGTACTTGTTAATCAGATGAGGATTGGGAAGGAGGGGGCCGTGGCCTTAGGTTATGGATCATCCCGGCATTCGTCTGGATTAGAATTGGCAAACCTAGATAATCACTTCTGGGTTCGATAAGGTGGGAATCTGTTGACCAAATTTGCTTTCAAAAATAGTAATATTTATTATTATAATCCTTTTGTACTATCTATATAAAGTATAAAACATTTGTACTTATATCTTGGGATTAAAAACAGTACCCTATATGGTTGGAAAGATAAATTTTCAACTTCAAACTTCGTCGTGGCGTCCTTACCCTCGGGTAGCTTCGAATGAATCAAATTTATTCTCAAAATGAAGATGAAGAACAAATCGAAACACAATGTGGTTCTGCAAAATCCGCAAAACGGCGATCATGCAATGGATGCATAGGAGCAGCTCACCGCTAAAGAAATGTCGAACAGTGCCATCAGCTGGTAAGCGAATGGTGACAGTGTTCTGGGACACAAAGGACATCATCCTCATTGACTGGCTGGAATTGGGGGCCACGATTAACAGTGCAGCAAATGTGCTAACCCTTAAGAGCTTACGTCGTGCCATTCAAACTAAGCGGCCAGGAAAATGGGCTAAAGATGTGCTTCTGCAACATGACAATGCCCGCCTCCGTACTAGCCGAGAGACCACCGCTGCCATTGATCAAATGGGATTCATGTTGCTGCCATAACCACCATACTCTCCTGACTTGGTACCCAGTGATTATCATCTGTTCGGGAACATGAAGAAACAACTGGACACAGCTGTCAAGGCATGGGTACGCAGCAGTCCGAAAGAATGGTTTCATGAAGGTCTGGAGTGACTGACACATCGATGGCAAAGGAGATTATGTTGAGAAGCTGGACGTAACAACTGATGTGTAATGTACTTCATTTGGGTAGAAAAAAAATAAAGTGTTTAACTATATAGTACACCCCTCGTGCTTGCCTATCGGGCCGAGTCGAGCATAAAACCACAGGACTTTGAAAGACCTCTATCATGTAGTCGAACGATTCTAAACATACAGCACATAGCAAAATCAATGATACTGCAGGAACAAAATATAAACAAGCCCATTCATACACAACTCGTGGATAGGTAATACCAGTGAAGCTGAATGACAGATTCAACGTGTTTCTGTTCCAAACGATAATGGGTGCAGAGACTCCATTTAATGAAAAGCAATTATAAATTTTTATGTAACGGGCTACAAACGTATTGCAGAATACGATAATGTTACCACAGTAATTCATCAGCTCCATTGCGGTGTTTGGCAATGGTCAGAAAGGTAGGAATACTGTTGATGTGAACAGACATATGTCCCAGCGTACGCCAACATAAATTGATATGAAATGTATAATATTATTGTTAGCTCAGGGCTTAAAGCATAACATACCGACACTCTGTGACATGATGATAAACCTAGATTAGATACATATGACAACAATCTATTGTTGAACGTGGTTAAATGCGTGTAGAGAATTAAAAACAATTACTGCATCAGTCAAGAGATGTTAAACACCATGTGGGGTATGTGCTGATACGTACTGGGGAGTGGAAAGGACAAAGAATAAGATTATTTGAACTTGATTAATTTTATTTCCATGGCTACATTTAGAGCTTCAGAAATCCTTCACAGTTGCTCCCTACATACAATAGGATTAGTGGGTATAAACTTAGTATAAGGTGCGTTCAAAAAGTAACGAGCCGGAGGCTGGAATGCGCAAACCGGTGACTACATCGGCTAATCGTGGCGTGTGGAACGAGGTGTGGTTCCGACCAGAGCGTGGAAGGTCACAGTCCGTCGCTAGAGGGCACGCGTGCACGTCACGTGACGATACTAAGCGAGCAGCAGCATGCATCAATCCGTCCAACGCCGCCAGTCGCATTGCAGTGACATGGAGGCGTCAACCGAAGAGCAAAGAGGGGTTGTTCGGTTTCTGACAGCGGAGGGAGTAGGGGGAACGGACATTCTTCGCCGAATGTCACACGTGTACGGCGAACACTGCATGTCTCTTGCAAGGGTCAAGGCGTGGCACAAGCGCTTCAGGGAAGGACGAGTGTCGTTAGCCGATAATGCCCGGTCTGGGGGCACCCCCCTGCATTACCGATGACAACGTCCAGCTGGTTGATGCACTCATTACCCAGGACCGCCGAGTGACCGTGAACGCCATCGCCGCCGTGGTCGCTCCACGACAATGCACGACCTCATACGGCCAACACAGTTGCGGCACTCCTGCAGAAAATCAAATGGGAGGTTCTCGGCCACCCTCCATACAGTCCAGACCCCTCTCCCTGTGATTACGCAATGTTTGGTCCCCTGAAAAGGTCTCTGTGGGGCCAACGATTCACCTCGGACGCCGACGTCCTGCTGTACGTGCGGAACTGGTTCACATCGCAGCCCAGGGATTTTTATGAGACAACCATTCACCACCTCGTGTCACAGTGGGACAAGTGCCTCAACAGCCAGGGCCAATACTTCTAACATACAGGTACTGGTTTCTGTAATTATGCCTCCGGCTCGTTACTTTTTGAACGCATCTTATACATTTCGTTAAAATTACAATCATAAGATATATCGTATTCAGAAAATGCTCCCCATGATATTGCGAGACCACTTGTGGCAACCAGAACCGCCAACAAGCTCCGGTCATTTCACTGGGAGAGTTTGGACCACCCACTATCAGTCCGGACCTCACCCCTAGTGATTTCCACGATTTTGGTCGTTGAAGAGGTTCCTGGCAGGACAGCGATTCGTGTGCAACGATGGCGCCAAAACAGCCGTCCGACGATGGTTCCACAGTCATTCGGCTTAATTCTACCACAGGGACATCTCAAATTTAGTGTTGCGATGAGACAAATGAGAGAACAAATGTGGAGACTGTGTGGAAAAATATTGTAAGGTCCGTAGAACAGTAGGTATATTTTTAATTACCTGTATGTATAGGGACAAATACTTTTATCCGTCCTCTTAGCTTAAACTATGTATCGAGAAATAACAATAGTTGCCGCTACTATTCAAGGGTAGAAAATGGCGTAAGGCTAGGGTACAAATATATGAATCTTACAATCGACTGTCTAGCCTTTGCAGATGATCTAGTGATCTTTTCAGATTCCATTGATATGGCAGAAGAACAACTTAACCAGCTGAAAAATCAAGCACTGAAGGCTGGGCTTCAAATCTCCTTTGATAAGACACAATTTATGACAAACATAA
The DNA here is from genome assembly GCA_946902985.2 of Meconema thalassinum. Classification (NCBI taxonomy): domain Eukaryota; kingdom Metazoa; phylum Arthropoda; class Insecta; order Orthoptera; family Tettigoniidae; genus Meconema; species Meconema thalassinum. The sequence continues at coordinate 748,296,683 of OX336388.2, forward strand.
AATCAGCGCCCAGGGAACTGGAGGTCGGGCTAGGAAAAGTTCAGAAGGTAGAAAAGTTTAAATACCTCGGTGAATGGATAGAGCCTAACCTATCAGAGAAGGAAGCCTTCATGTCACGCATTAATAAAATGGAAATGGCATACAACCTGACTAAAGACATCTACAATAAGAGATCGATATTCTTAAACGCCAAAATTAGACATTGCTGCACTGTTATTCGACCAGAGGCTCTGTATGCGGCTGAGACTCTAATAATGAAAAAGAAAGGTCTAATGAAGAACTAGAGGCTAAAGAAAGGAAGATTTTGAGGAAAATCCTGGGTCCCATGAAAGAAAACAGCGAGTACAGAAGGCGTCACAACCATGAATTGTACAAGCACGTAGAGAAGATCAGTGACACGATTCGAAAAAGAAGGATTGCCTTTTATAGCCACGTGACACGAATGAGCCCAGGCAGGATATCAAAACGGATATTGACGTACTTTCAAGATAAGAAAACCAAAGGGGCATGGTTTACGGAAGTTAAGAAAGATCTACGTGAAATGGAAATTTCCCGTAAAGATATCCAGGAGCGTGTTCCACTTCAGGAAAAACTACGTACGCACAAATGTTTCCAGGAAAAGCCGAAGCTGAAGACAGGGAAGGCGTGGTCCCAAGAGGGAAAAGAACAACACCGGAGACGAATGCGGGAACACTGGGCGGTAGTTAGAGCTCGGAAGAAGAGACAGTTCAACTGACGTGGTCCCTAGTTAGCCGAATTGAAAAAGAAGAAGAAGAAGTTGCCGCTACTAAAAAATCAACCAGTGTATATTTTTTATTTGAACACCCCTATTATATGAAATTCCCAGTCACGAAAACAAAGATTAACGGCCGAGGGGACCCCACGCGCAGACCACGCGTCACCCCAATATATGCAGGCCAAATTGCTGGGCAGCGGTCGCTTGGTAGGCCTAGGCCCTAATGGGCTGTAGTGCCAGGGGTTATTATTATTATTATTATTATTATTATTATTATTATCTGTCTGTTAGGTAGTCAGCCCGAAGGCTCGTTGGATCCTCAAACAGTACCGCCGTTAGGTTATGTGGGTAGATACCCACAAAAACCCAAGGCAGCGCTATATTTAGGCGCACTAAACAAGATGAGGAGTGTGGGAGTTATTATTATTATTATTATTATTATTATTATTATTATTATTATTATTATATGAAGTTGAAAGTAAGAAAGATCTCTAGTGGGTAGTTTGATATAGTTAGAGTTGAAATTATTGTTGTAGTTGTAGACCTAAAGGAGACCTAGTGGACGCCTTCTCTAAATTACGAAACACGCAGAAGCCGTGTGGCCACTGTGTGTAGCAGCGATTCGAGCTAGTCATTGCCGTTAGCAGCAGCAAATTTACATGGATTTGAAACTTGTTGCTGGAAATTTGTCCTCCATTTTATAGACACACGTTGTACCGACACAGGAAGTTTTGGTACACTCGCTGTAATTCCTTCTGACAGAAACATTTACTGTAAGACATCTTCTTGAGAAGATAAGTCTCCCCTAGGAAATATCGTTGTTTTGTTCTGTGCCTAACCATGTTCACGGGATACGAGATGGGCTACAGTACTTCACCACATGTCTCAACTCTCTCAACTAAGGTATATTGCCAGCTCCGAACGGAATCAATGTTATGCCAACATCCAGTGCTCCTCGACCCACTGTTTTGTAATCTACAGGGTCTTTCATATAAAGTAAGAACGGCAAGCGGCAGTTTTGTTATTCGTTGCTGCGGTGGCCTTGGCCGAGCTTGTGGCGCGCCATTGCCCCCTGCTTTAAGCGTGTGTACAATCCTGTATGAAATATTACCTTATAAAATATGCTGGAAGTGTCATCCTTCCTGGATTATACAGGCATTGTATCTGGTAACCACATTCCGGCTGACGCGAGTGAGTTCTACCACTGTAATGTTTCTGATGTGTTATGTTTTGCTTTTACTGAGCACTGAGTCAGTAGTGTCAAACTTATTTTCAGTTACTTGAATCTGTGCTAGTGAAGGTGGCACTTCATCAGGAATTTGCTGAACAAATACATCACGTACCCGCCGAGCCGACTCGTATTTAAAATAAGTTTTACATACAAAAATATGATGTTGCAATGATAACTGTCTCATGTTAACATCTGAGGTTCATCTGGCGGCAGAACACGAATATTGTATTCGTTATGACCTGCACGTTTATTGCAAGGTCGAGTGCAGTACAGACTATGCGCGCGCTTTCAATACTACAGCAGGGGGCCGTGGCACGCCACAAGCTCGGCCAAGGCCACTGCAGCAGCGGATAACAAAGCCGCCGCTCACCGTTGTTACTTTATATGAAAGACCCTGTATACATGCTAGTTATCTGGCAGTTTCTTATCGCGACCCGTCCGCCAATCGGCACTTGCGAGACTCCGTCATTTAGGGTAGGACCTCATTATTATTATTATTATTGCATTGAAATGCCTTCAGCTTGCGCCTTTTTGGTTGTGTACAACTTGGTTGGTTCCTTAATTTAGGGGCTGCGACAACGCAGTCATGTAGCCCCGTGTACTTTGGGTGTGTGTAGAATCTGTCTGATAACAGGTGTTAATTGTGATGGCTGTAATAGTGTGTGTTATCTGTAATTCAGGTAAAGACTGCAGACGATCAATTTCAAGTAGTTCCTACTTTTGCTACCAAATGCTACCGTCAACGACACCTAGCCGCGAACTTGGCTGCTAGATGCCACCACACCGTTACTTGGCGACGATCGTTGGCACTTGTGGAACTTTAATCAAATATGACCTACAAATTTAGCTTCACGCAATTGCAATTAGTTAGTGGAAGGTTCTTTTGGGGGCTGCGTGGCGCAGTCGGTAGAGGCGTTTAGCTTCTGACTGAAAGGGAGTGGGTTCGATCCCCACCCAGGTAGTAGATTTTAGAAACAAAACTACCACTTTTGGAAACGCAAATAGCCCTGGGGTTCACTCAGCCTACACCAGGAATGAGTACCAGGGTATTTCCTGGGAGCAAAGGCGGCCGGGCGTGGAGCTGACAACTCCATCCCATCTAGTGCCGATGTCACAAAGAGTGGAAGCCTCTACCTCCACTACTCTCAGGGCCTCCATGGCCTGTACGGAGTTGGTTTTGCTTTGCATTGGAAGGTTCTTTTACATGCAATAAATCTATGACATGGGCCGCTGGATTTCAGTGTTGCCAAATCTTGAAATGGGAAAGAACTAAACCCTACGCTTTAAAACATCAGAAAAGCACCAGCTGGACTCTATGATTCAAAACACTAGAAAAACACCAACAATTATAAATATATAAATGGCTTTTTACTAACATTCCTTTCATTAAAAATCGTCTTCTTCACTTGCGGAGCCTGCTACCGCTATTACATCTTTAGAGCTGGAAGGTGTACTACTGCTGTAGCTCTGCATACTTCCAATTTTGGCCACTATTATAACCTTCGGAAGTTCGTTGTCGTGATAGCATTTTCCCTCTGTTTTTAGTCCAAATCTCACACACCGAATGGAATGCAATTTCTGAACTTGCATTCGATTTCTTTGCTTTGATTTCACCAGTTAAACTTGGCTAAACACTCTCCCTGCATCTGCATTAGAGTGAGGGAGCGAAAGTACATAAACTGCCTTCGCATGAAACTGGGAAATCCCCTGGGAGCTGGGAAGAAAATAGAGGATAGGCAGATTCTTTGTACAAGTGCACTTGCACTGAGCCGTGCATGTTGCGCTTACTTAGCACTTATGCACGAGAACGAGAATTTCAGGGACTTCCCCTGCCGGAGTGTTGACCTTGGCACGTATAAGGATGAACTTTGCCTATCTTAATTGATTAACTTTATTAAAACTATTACATGGCTTCCAGGATTTACTTATTTGTCATAGGAGAGAATTTCATGAAAAAATCCGTTAAGCACCAGATTTGGCACTGGTTTTATTGAAATAACACCAGTATTTTGCTATGGCGCAATTAGAACATTTCTGGCACAAGTCGAACTTCAGAAACACCAGATCTGGTGCTAAAAACACCAAATTGGCAACACTGCTGGCTTTACTTTTCCTCCGAAGGAAGGCATACTGAGAGATTTTTGACGCTCTTAAAATCTCCGACGTCTGCGGCCGGGTTCGAACCCGCGATCTTGGGCATAGACCCTCAGCATACAACCAACTACGCCACCGAAGCCGCCGTTATATACAGGACACGGATTTTTATATAAAAATCGGGACTTGTATTATTATATCCGGACGTGTGGCAACCCTGCCCTCCCTGAGTTGTCGGGGAACTGGGACAGCATGCAGTAACTTTCATCTCACGTTCCTCACATTTGATCATGCAGCAGGCTGTGGACGAGGTGTGCAGGCGATTACAGTTGGACAAAGTGTGACATCACAGAGGAGCTAGAGCGTCAGCGAAATCTATGATTGAAGGTTCAGTGGCCGAGTCGTAAAGCGGGCTCGAGCGATAAATCCCAAACGCGATGACCACGCCACTTGAGAGCAAATTGGATTTCGATATAGTTATCAGCACGTCCCTTGGAGTGTCTTACGTTAACCTCTCGCTCATTCAACCAGCAGTTTGCTCAAACTTTGATGGGACAAGTTTTATAGGAAGGGTACAGCGATCTAACTTCGCCAGTACAGAGTAAACTGCTGTACAGTAGCTTACGTACAGACTTAACAGTATCGCGTCGAACAGTGATCCTTTTGCACTATCTGGGCGCTCAAAATGTAAAAAAAATGTTATGTATTTACACGATGTATGACGTTTATAGTATCAGTAATGTCCAATGACCTCAGAACTGTCCCTATATGTCATATTTGTTCACCCCCTGGGGAGTGAGAGACAGCTGAATTAGGATGTTTCTTATCGCATCCTGAAGCCTCCGTGGCTTAGGCGGCAGCACGCCGGCCTCTCACCGCTGGGTCCGTGGTTCAAATCCCGGTCACTCCATGTGAGATCTGTGCTGGACAAAACGGAGGCAGACAGGTTTTCCTCCGGGTACTCCGGTTTTCCCTGTCAAAATTTCATTCCAGCAACACTCTCCACTATCATTTCATTTCATCTGTCATTCATTTAATCATTGCCCCAGAGGAGTGCGTCAGGCTTCGGCAGCCGGCACAGTCCATATCCTCGCCGCTAGATGGGGGCTTCATTCATTCCATTCCTGACCCGGTCGGAGACTGGAAGCAGGCTGTGGATTTTTTCTTATCGCATCCTCAGCTGGAAGCGGAGCTGATTATTAGTGTTTGAATCGTGTGCTTGTAAAGACGGGTTTTTGAGCTATCTTCATCGTTTGCCACTGGATATGACAGACCAAGGTATGCTCTTTCTTTATTGAATATGCAAAATCGCATACAAATTACTGTGTTTATGTGATAAACGTTTGAAAATAGTGACTTTTGAAATTTATTTCATCCTCCTTCTACGGGTTTTTAGACCCGGAAATTTGCAATTGTCAACCATTGTTGAAATTCTTTACATTAGACTATTGCCTATACCCTCTTCTGTTGTCTGTATAAAAACTGCTTGCTACTTTTGCAACTTTGGCTTTTTTTCTCCTTTTAGTGCTGTCGGAAGGAATTTCGCGGAAATAACTTTTCGATGTTTGGCGCCATGCAAGTGGGAAAATGAAAGAAAGTGATGCCTTACTAAACTTTTTGATAGAAAATACTAATCTGAGAACCCTTGGACAGTCTGTTAAAGATATTGTTAGAAAAAAAATATTAATTTTTACGCGTTGCAAGTCACAGGACATTAAGCAAGTTTCAGTTGCAAAATAAAAATTGGCTGGAAGGGAACAGTGCATGGCGCTCATATAATAAAATCGTCCCTCGCCCCCATATGTCAACTTTCAGAAGAGGCCCAAGAGGCCCTTAATAAATCCAGCAAATTCTTCCGTCTGTGGAATACGAGAAAACGTTCAAGGAAGCAAACAATGGAAGATATGCTGAATATGCTCTTGGTGTCATCTGATCCCCTAATAAGTAGCCTGAGAAGAAAGCCACAAAAGACAAACAACCCAATTCCTTCTGAGGTTCTATGTTTACTACAAGATCCGGCATCAGAACCAGTATAGAGAAATAGACTAGTATAGTTTAAAGAATAATATAAAAACACTTTATTTATTACGTAGTGCAATATTTGTATACATTATTACTTTTTTGTCGTCCTAATTTTTCTTTAATCGAATAGATGTGTGGCACTTCAGTTTAATTCTGTACACCCCTGGAAGATCATATATTGTGTTAATTAATTCCTGCCCTTCTTAAGTGCTTCGTTTCACCACAAGTTTAGCTGTGATAAGAACCAGATGGAAGGAACGGCATGTGTTTCGCCTGACTCATGAAATCGCATTTCAGTGACAAGTTAGTTTATTACTGTGTTGACCAGAGACATAGAGATTGTGAGGACAAGGGAGATTAAATATGTTTTGTGTATTCATGCACAGTATCTAATTATGGTTACTAAAAGAGTTCAATTGTTATTACTGTACCTACACATCAAATACTATTTTGTAATGTAGTGCATTCTCAAATGAAAATTAGTCTATTGTCACATAATATCTCTAATAGTTCAATTAAAATATATATGGATTGTATGAAGCTAGAAGTCCAACATAGCATACAAATTGTTGCTGGCTTCTTTTAATCTGGAGTATTTTTCAAAAACCTGTAGTCACAAAATCACCTACGCTCAGCAGCATTGAGGAAAGCCTTCATCCAGTTGAACAATATTAATATTATTGTTATTATTAAGACAAGTTAAACCTCAATTCTTATAAATAAGAATAAGGAAAATGTTTAACATACTTTTGAACAGTTATTTTAAGGTTTATAGACCTCTTCCATATGCAAAGGAATTTTGCGCGGCCAGATAGGCTAAAAGGACCACTGTGCGTCGCGCGGATGTTAGCTCTCAAAGCACGACGGCAGTTGTGGATGATTCATTTAGGAGCTTGCACATCGTGGTCATCAGTCCTATGCACCTGAGTGTGTGAGTGCACAAGAATAGCTGGATTTTTATTTTCAAAATTATTGCTCAGCGCAAGGAACATATTATGTCGGGAAAATGATAAACTGAAAAAAGAAAAAAAAGGACTTTTTATGAAAATATGTAAAACCATGCGTACTCTACTTTGCCGTTAAAGTTGAACTAAGCTCTGTCATTGTTGAAACAGTTCTTTAGTTCATACAACGAAATAAGCAATAGGATGGTATTCCTAGGGTTGAGACAGTGGTAATAACATTGTATATGAGTAACAGCCAGTAGACCTTTATCATATCACAAGTGTTAATATTATCCATATCACATCAATGTGGCCAAATACAGTAAACTCCCGATTATCCGAGGAATTGACTGGCGCGGATACCGCGGATAATCGAATTTCGCTGATAAGCCGCAAAATTGCTGGTGATGGTTAAACAAAGGTCGAAGGCACTAAGGAACAACATACAAGTGATTTAACTAAGTTTATTATAAAATAAAAGGACGTACATGATAACAAAACTCAGTCGATGTTATGTGTGTTATTAAAAAAGTCTTCTTTACTGTTAAACAAACAAGTCGGTCATTTGCTTTTGCTTTTTCGTAGTGAAACAATTTTTCTTTAACTGTGATGTGAGTTTTCTTGTCACAAAGTGATGCGTCGCCTTGCTCTTCAAGGTATTGAATAATCCTGTCAATGTGTCCTAATGCTGCATCATGAGTAACCGATATACAGTACCGTACTGTACAGTAATACTGAACTACTGTACACGTTTTCTACTGTACATTATTAAGTGTACTGTACTGTATTTGCGATTTACGATTTTTATTACGTTTAAGTATTTAGTTACTTTATTTCAATTTTTGAGAAATAATTTTCGGTTTCAAAACCTTCTTTTTTTAATAAAAATGTTCTCCTACATGCACCGCGGATAATCCGTGAAGCGGATAAACCGCCCGCGGATAATCGAGAGTTTACTGTATTGTGTGCCAATGAGCTGACAAAAAGTAACTAGAGTAGTGTCTCTGTTCGTCACCAGAAGCTACTGTATGGACCATGATAGAACAACGCGCCATATTAAGTAGAACGACGGAAAGAGTAGTAAGTAAGGAGAACGAAAAGGGGCGGGGGAATTGTGACTCCTCGAAGAATAAGGATGCTCAAATAAGGGGAAGGGGATGGATATAAGTGAACAGAACAAAAGGGTAAGTGTATCTGTACTGTACCTAACGTCATACAGGCCTCGGCAAAAAAAGACATATGGAAACTGCTCCAGTGACAAACAAAAGAGATCAAGTCCTGGGCTAGGAGCCAAAGAGGAAACCGAAGAAATATGGTGCTTTGTTCTACCAAGGCCCATACAGTAGATTCTGGGCACTATCTGGTGACGAACAAAGGAACTTCTCTAGTTTCTTGTAAGCTCATTGGCACACATTCTTTGGCCACATTGTTTTCTCCTCTATTGAAAAAGGAGGCAAGGACCCTCACGAAACGTATAGGCATTTTAATTTTTATTATTTCACACAGCATAATCCCAAAAATTTGGATAATATTAATAGTAATCTGGGCCGTGAAAGCTTTAATCTACATAGACTTAAAATGTAAATATGTATTTATGTTTGACTGTAAAGAGTGAATGTTCGTTGCAGCGGTTTGTGATGATTTGCTCTCTGCAGTTACAAGCCACTCTGGCCATCAGCCATTTGAATTCTACTCGCATTGCAGTTTACATTACTGACGCAAACACTTGTTGGGGAGATCGGTGATAGAAAACATGGCCTACTGTGTTATTTGATTCAAGCTGAGTGAACACTCTCCCGAAGCATGTCAGTAATTCTTCTGATGCGACTTTTTTTTACGAAATTGCCAAGTAGATTTCAAACAAGTAGTTCCGTGACGAACTTAAGAGCCTAATTTTCTAAAAATTATAGATACCATAATTATATCAACAGTTGGCAACCTGGCGACTCTGAATATATTCTTAGTTTCCTCTCTTAACGTACACAATGCATAGCAAAATTTGGTTAAGGTCCAATAATATACACGTTACATGTATTTGAACATTGAATTTATCAGCATGCGTAAAATTAGGTTGGTAACACTACCATACGTTGGAAGCACAAACTTAAAGTGAAATATTTTGATCTATAAGGTGCGTTCAAAAAGTAACGAGCCGGACGCATATTTACAGAAACCAGTACCTGTATGTTAGTAGTATTGGCCCTGGATGTTGAGGCACTTGTCCCACTGTGACACGAGGAGGTGAATGGCTGTCTCATAAACATCCCTGGGCTGCGATGTGAACCAGTTCCGCACGTACAGCTGGACGTTGGCGTCCGAGGTGAATCGTTGGCCCCGTAGAGCCCTTTTCAGGGGACCAAACATCGCGTAATCACAGGGAGAGAGGTCTGGACTGTATGGAGGGTGGCCGAGAACCTCCCATTTGAATTTCTGCAGGAGTGCCGCGACTGTGTTGGCCGTATGAGGCGCATTGTCGTGGAGTGACCACGGCGGCTATGGCGTTCACTGTCACTCGGTGGTCCTGTGTAATGAGTGCATCAACCAGCTAGACGTTGTCATCGGTAATGCAGGGGGGTGCCCCAGACCGGGCAACATCGGCTAACGACACCCGTCCTTCCCTGAAGCGCTTGTGCCACGCCTTGACCCTTGCAAGGGACATGCAGTGTTCGCCGTACACTTGTGACATTCGTCGATGAATGTCCGTTCCCCTACTCCTTCCGCTGTCAGAAACCGAACAACACCTCTTTGCTCTTCGGTTGACGCCTCCATGTCATTGTTTGCAATGCGACTGGCAGCGTTGGACGATTGATGCATGCTGCTGCTCGCTTTGTATCGTCACGTGACGTACACGCGTGCCCTCTAGCGACGGGCTGTGACCTTCCACGCTCTGTTCGGAACCACACCTCATTACACACGCCACGATTAGCCGATGTAGTCACCGGTTTGCGCATTCCAGCCTCCGGCTCGCTACTTTTTGAACGCACCTTATATATGCTCCAATATTGAAAGAAATTCATTTATTAGTATGGTAGCTATCTATTTAATTCCCACGGGCAGTTTGAAGCAGAATTCAGAAATTTAGAATACTTTAAAGAACATTCTACATACTGTGTTATTTTAGTGGCTTGTTGTATAACAGTTTATATTTTCATTGTGATATGTGCGATAATGCGAGTGAATTTTGTACAACTGTAATTCATGATACAATCTGAAACTAGGAACGAAGTTAGCCAATTGTTTATCTTTATATCGTGCGCACTAAATTGACTTTACGTGCTCTGCCCGAGGTTATTGGCTTTAATATGTTTCCAGTGCTATGTTCTTAGAAAAAGAAGTCTTTGAAATAGTACCGTATTGTTTTCCATTCTTTTATTACAAAGAGTAATACAAGATCTGTATTTACTGATGTATCTGAAGGGGTAATAAAATACATATGACTCCCAGCAGATTGATCGAAGACCACGTTCAGGCACGTTTCAAACCTGCAATGGGGATCTGCAGCTAGTTCAGAGGTTGGAGATTCGACACTTCTACATCAAACACCACGTCGCGTCGTGGCACAGTGGTTAAAATTGTTGGTTATCATGCCATGAATTGTTTATGGTCTGAAGGCTAGAACGGAGTACACTCTGTCGCAGGAGGATAAAGGGTGGGTTCGATTCCTGCCTCATCCATCCATCCATCCATCCATCCATCCATCCATCATAGATGTGGTTTCCTACGGATCCCTACTTTTTCTCCTAGCAAATGCATCGATGGTACGTACCTAACACAAGACCACTGATACCTCTACCCAATCCTTGACCCAATTGATGAGCTGGGTTGGTTCCTAGCATTAGATTATGGCCATTTCTTTCCCGATCCTAGTATCAATTACGAAAAGACACACTACTAGACACCACAGTAACGCAGGTTACCAGACAAACCCCACCCCGTCACACACACAAGTACAGTACACCAGACCACGATATCCAAACCCTCATATGAAGCAACTACAACAATACTCCAGAAAATCCTTTATTTATTATTCATGTAATTATTGGATGCCTTTATTGTAGTGAAGTTAGAGCTCTAGGCCTTCTCTTACACTTAACCACACACAATGCAACTTACATCAATACTCATATATAAGGTGCGCTCAAAAAGTAGCGAGCCGGAGGCTGTAATGCGCAAACCGGTGACGGCATCGGCTAATCGTGGCCTGTGTAGCGAGGTGTGGTTCCGACCAGAGCATGGAAGGTCACATCCCGTCGCTAGAGGTCACGCGTGCACGTCACGTGACGATACAAGGCGAGCAGCAGCATGCATCAATCGTCCAACGCTGCCAGTCGCATTGCAAACAATGACATGGAGTCGTCAAACAAAGAGCAAAGAGATGTTGTTGGGTTTCTGACAGCGAAAGGAGTAGGGGGAACGGACATTCATCGCCGAATGTCACAAGTGTACGGCGAACACTGCATGTCCCTTGCAAGGGTCAAGGCGTGGCACAAGTACTTCAGGGAAGGACGGGTGTCGTTAGCTGATGATGCCCGGTCTGGGGCACTCCCCTGCATTACCGACGACAACGTCCAGCTGGTTGATGCACTCATTACCCAGGACCGCCGAGTGACAGTGAACACCATAGCCGCCGTGTCGGATTGAGCGTCGGAAGTGTGCACACCACCATGAGGGAACGATTGCACGTGCGGAAGGTGTGTGCCCAATGGGTGCCCCACAGTCTTCAACCACACCAGGAAGCATGTCGAATGACCTACTGTCTTGGTCTTGGATGGACGATTGATGCATGCTGCTGCTCGTTTTGTATCGTCACGTGACGTGCACGCGTGCCGTCTAGCGATGTGCTGTGACCTTCCACGCTCTGATCGGAACCACACCTCGTTACACACGCCACGATTAGTCGATGTCGTCACCGGTTTGCGCATTACAGCCTCCGGCACGTTACTTTTTGAACGCACCTTATATGTTATTCTTAACCCATCAAACTTCAGTAGCCTATTAGGAAAACTTAAATACTAGAATTAAATTTGCAACTGCGTGATATTAACTAAGCTATACAAATTACATACTGTAATAACAATACATGGAGTTTTACTATGGTCATTCACTCACACATTCACACACAAATTGTTCTAGTTGGCCTACGAATTCAAGAGGAAATCTTTACCTGCACGATTGAAAGTTGTTAGGGATGTACAATTTCTAATGTGACAAGGACAATTATTCCAAATTCTAGTTCCCGACACGAGGAAAGAGCTTCTGAAGGCAGATGAATGATTTAGAGGAATTGCAATTATTTATCCAAATCGCGTGTGACGATCATGAAAGGAAGAAAGAAAACGAAAATTACAAGAGAGATAGTGAGGTGTGGTTTCATTGAGAAGTCCGTAGGTGAGTGTACATATGTGCAGGTTTCTTTGTTGTTCTACTTTTAACCAGGAAAGTACAGCATAAAAAGGAGACACGTGTGAGGAAAATTGTAATGCGTTGTTAGCTTCCACAGCTTATCTCTTTCATGTAGAAGTTCCCAAATATGTTATATTAGCTTTCACTTCCATGCGTTTATATTCCAGCAAATCTCCTTTGTAGGGAGCTTTTGGTTCCCGCAACTAAGTAGTACAACGTTGTGCTACAAGTATGGGACCTAGTGCAAATTGCTCTACTCCTGCGGAGGTCCGGGCAAGGACAACCAAGAGCCTGCTGATGAACCTGACTTGGTGTAACTAGGCTATACACCACACCAAACATGGCAAAAACCTAAAAGGAAAAGTGCTAGAGCTTAAACTCTAAGCCATGAATGCCAATATTTCAACAACAACAACTGCACCCCCTCCCCCGCTCCCCTCTACTCCAGGATGTACACAAAGTTTCTCCGCATTGACGTGAATACGCTAGCACACTCACTCATCCGCAGCCAGTGGTCCCATGTCATAGATTTATGCCATGAAAAAGAACCTTCCACTACCTACACTTGTGTAAAGCCAAAATTTGTAGGTTAGAATATTGATAACGCTCTAATAGTTCCAACGTTCGCTGCCAGGTGCTGACTGCGATGCCATCTAGTAGCCAAGTTTGCAAGCTAGATGTCGTGGACGGTAGCATTTGGTAGCAAAAGTAGGGACTACTTGAAATTATTGTCTGCAGTCCTTACTTGAATAAAACAGATGGCACACACTAATACAGCCATTACACTTAACATCGGTTATCAGACATCACCGCGTTGTCGCAGCCCCTAAACTAAGCAACCAACCAACCAACCAACCATCACTCCTCCGCATATATTGTTCTGTGCTGTTCACCCTTACGCTTGAATGTGAGAACAGTGCTGTGTCTCGGAAGTATTTATTAAAAATTTGATTTAGGGGCTCTGTCCGATGTGCAGCAGGAATGTCTGCTCCATTTCGCATTCAAGTTGGCGTTCATCAGGGATCGGCTTTATCTCCACTTTTGTTCATCCTCTGCCTCGACACCATCAGCACAGAAGTGTTAACACCGCACCCTTGGACTCTACAAAAAAGTGACAGTCAGTCTGAAAGACTAGACTTTGTATCATTTTAAATGCTGATAAATGCTAGAAAATGCTTCGCTCGAAGCCAAAGACTCTTGACATGTTAGAAAATTATCTGCATAATACTTATCTTGCTTTATAATACTTTACCTTGTTTCAAATTACTCGCGAACGGCAAGTGCAATCCAAGGGCAAAGCAAGGTCAAGCGCGGAGGGAGATGGCTGGATGATTGCCCCTTCCATCCAGTCTAAAAACACTTCTAGTGGACGATATATTGAAGATAGAGATATGCTCTCACGGACTTTTTTGTAGAACCTTTCATGCTGACCAATTCTTACGCTCATAATATAACTTATTGATATTTTTAACGGTTTGGCCAGCGTAAGCTTAAGAAGCGCACGGATGCCAAGTTTGTTTTCGACTTTTTCACTGAAATCGTTACTGCTTGGCTTCCTTTGATCATACATAAATTATTTTCTACAGAATATTTCCTCGAGATATTCTTTGCAGAATGGTGAAAACCGCATCAAAATCCATCCAGTGGTTCTCGAGATTACCCGTGACATCCAAGAATCGGGGATTTTTGTCTTATATTAACGAAGTAGAGATTGTCGGGGAACACATGCACCAAGCGGTACTATGACGTCACACACCGCAGTGCATCTAGGTACATTTCGTCCCGTCACCGTAACATAACGCCAGACCCCAGCGTAACGACGAAGTCGACAAGATCATTTAAAATGAAAAAACAAAAGGCCGGACGTTTGTTCTAGACAAGTGATAAATCTTAATGTAAGCCTGGAGGCGAGTTACTACAGAACCTGTGTTTTTGTCAGCTACCCCATGCAGTCAGATGATGGACAAAACTATCTCTCGCTATTGATGAAGAACAGTCATTGGCAAATGTAATGGCGTTAATACTTCAACAGTATTTAAATTTAAATGTATCTACTTAACGGAGTATGTAAAGCAATGTACCGACTACACGCGTATTAAATACGATATTCCTGAACATTTTTCTTTCTCGGCAACTGGTGACAAAATTTAATTTTTAATCTGATGAGAAACTCCTTTCAAATTATTGGTTTGCAAGCATAAAGATTCAAGTCTCATAAAATCTTCTGTTTCTAGCACTTTTCCGCACATTATTATGTGTTTGGTATCTAAAATTGTCTGTCCTTCAACGAGAGCCCACCTAGAATTGCCAACAACATACATATATGAATTCTATCACCCTTGCGTCCACGATTTTGTCGCTACCGACCTGCCACCTACAATCGATTGAGGTCACGAATACGCACTGTACTTCAAAATGCTGAATAGATCTGTTCTATTAGATTGTTTGCTTCAAAAATAGTTTGCTCTTTATCTAAAGAAACACTCATTAAAACAATCCAAAAGGGAACCTTCATTCAGCGGTTTAAATTATTTGGTACGATACTATTTCATATAGGCCTAAGTCTTTTTCAGAGGTGGATTTTAACGGGGTTGACACTGTGCTACCCCCCTTGGTTCTTCTCTTGTCACGAAATATTATGAATCTATTATACAGTGTGCGCACAAATGATTGGAGCGGGTTTGTCAATCATTTCTAGCCATATTATTAGAGCTATGGTGATGGTGTTTGATGTTGTAAGGCAAGTATCCCTCAAGGTTTTGTTTGAATAGCCTCCATACATTGTGCTTCCCTTAACGCCCACGAGAGCGCAACAGTTGCAACATCCGGCAGACATGATGCGTCTTCTACTCGTGACTCTCCCAAGCTCAATGTTTTCTGTCCCATCTCGAAATTTAAAGTTTACGGTCCCTTCTTCTATGCTTAAATATCCATTATAGGGCACATCTACCTGGATATGCTGCAGAAGTGGCTCATGCCACAGTTGGAGACCGGTAGCATGAACTTCATCTACCAACACGATGGTGCTCCACCTCATTTCAATGGTGATGTTCGTGATTTTCTGAAAAGCAGACTTCCAGAAAGATGGATCGGTTGTATCGGGAATGAAGATCACTCCCTCATATCATGGCCTCCACGCTCTCCAGACCTCACCCCTTGCGACTTCTTCGTATGGGGTTATGTGAAAGACGCAGTTTTTACGCCACCATTAACGGCTGATCTAACAAAACTGCGGGCCCGCATCATCAACGCCTTTGGTCAAATTGACAGCGACATGTTACGTTGGGTGTGGGACGAACTTGTCTATAGGCTTGATGTGTGTAGAGTCACTCATGGGGCACATATCGAGCACTTGTTGGCGAATAGAAAAACTTAGTGAGTTATTTTGTCTGTCTATAAAATTTTGTAATGTTACAACAAATAATAAACAAACAGGAATTTTTTGAAACCACTTCAATCATTTGTGCGCACCCTGTATATAGTGTGATAAATTCCTCCTATTCCAGTATTGACATTGGGCTGCGTGATCGCTGGCCATAAATGTGCACGTAATTGAGAATTATGGCGTATCCTCACGGCTCATCATTCTTTCAATTATTTTGGATGGGACGATATCACGTAACAATAGTCTACCTCAAGAGTCTCCAAACTACGGTCCGCAGGCCAACAGTGGCCCGCGAGCACCAGCAATTGGCCAGCTATAGTTTATTTTGATTTCATCTCGACAATGCAAGTAAATCATACAAACTATAATCCGATGTTTTTTTTAACGACCAATAAAGAGACAGAATAATTGACATACCGTACATAATGAAATTGAACATTTTAACTCTTTTCATTTCGGTTCGCCAGAGTTTGTAGCTGCTTCTATGCGGACACCCATGGGGTGAGCTACAAGTACAGTCACGTGTGGAGTGTTGTCTGGGGAGGAAAGTGTGAATGTAAGGACGAGGAATTGGTTGGAAGATAGCGGCAGTGGCCTATAGTTAGGGACCAACCCCGGCATTTGCCCGGAAGGAAGATGGGAAACCTCAGAAGACAATGTTCTTCAAGGATGCCGGTGAGGGGATTCAAACCTCCTCGCCTCCCGGATGTGAGTGACTGCCTGCAGCCACGCCGTAACGACCACGGCTAACTCACCCGGTATTTTAACTCTAATTAATAATGTGAGGTTTACCTTAAAATCTTAATTTGATTGACATGCATTGGTAATTCACATAATGAAATTAATCATTATTATGATTGCTTCCTCGGTGACAGCGTAGCTGTGCGTGTTAATTTGAGCACCACGACTGAGATGTACAGCAGCGACAAGTCTCGAGGCCACAGGTTCGAATCCCTTTGCCGACAGTAGCCGCTCTAGCAAGGGAAGTATCAGGAAAGACAGGTCGAAATCTTGAAACTTTGTGGACGCAATCGTTGTACTGTAAGAGGACAACGTACCTCTAGATTTAACTGCAAAGCTCCGAAATCGTACCTGACATCCTGGTACGCATGCATGACGGCTGGTGTTGCTGGACATCCCAGAGGCACTCGGTGTAGCGCGTGGCGGGGCGTATATGCTGACTGGAGCGTGCGGCAGCTTCCCATCGGCCTTGAGTGCCTGGGCAGTCAGGGTTGTCCCTTCCAACTTATATGGTACTCGCTATTTCTCATACATTTATGTGAGAGATTCGCCACATGATTTTGGAGCCTTACAGTTCAATCTGAAGGCTGATTTTCCGCACGTTGTCCTCTTATAGTACAACGATTGCGTCCACAAAGTTTCAAGATAGGTTTCGACCTGTCTTATCTGAGTCTTCTAGAAACAGTGGCATGTAGGAAGCTGATGTCGGAAAATATGAAGAAGAGAGGAGAAATTGAAGAAGATTTCTATGCAACAGCTGCTATGTTAGACAGGAGCTGGACAGGACCGAATAAAACCATGAGGAATGTTGTAACGCGACTGACAGTACATGGTTTTCACCATAAAGTGTGTGCCATACGCAGTTTTCATACAGTGACGAGTAAGTGCCTATGTACATTTTGTAAACTACAATGTGATAAATATCATGTGTTACATTGTAAACAAGATGTTCAGTAAAGAACATATAGCCTACTTTCTCCTAAATGCATGGGTATTGTTATAACTCTTTGTCCTTTTCAAGGAGTATAATTGAATGTTGGTTGTAGTAGCTTGTTGAAATACAACGTGCTATAGGGATATTAAACATGAATATGAGGTGCCCTTTGCTAGTGCTACCTCTGTAAAAAGTGTCATTCAATTCGGTTTCACCGTGTTTGAATTGATCCGGGGAATGGATTTGCACACATACATGGCCGCTATTTGCAAACTATTGGGCTGATGACCTTGTAGTCAGTCATAAGATGCTTTCCACAAAATGGCATGTTGTTGCAAAATCCGGTAGAGATCAAATTATTAGGATGGTCGAAATTTGATTTAAGCTTTTAACATTTGGGTGGCCGTCATTCCGTTTCCGTCAAGATGGCGGCGATATAAAACATGACACTGAGGTGCCTTTTGCTAGTGCTACCTCTGTACCAAATTTCGTTCAATTCGGTTTCACCGTGTTTGAATTGATAGGGGGAATCGATTTGCACACATACTTGGCCACCATCTGCAAACTATTGGGCTGATGATCTAGCAGTTTGGTCAGAATATGCTTCCCACATAAAGATTTGTGGTTGAAAATTTGGTAGAGACTAGATTATTAGGCTGGTCGTAATTACATTTTAGCCTTTAACATTTGGGTGGCCGCGATTACGTTTCCGTCAAGATGGCGGTGATATAAAACATGACACTGAGGTGGCCTTTTCTAGTGCTACCTCTGTACCAAATTTCGTTCCATTAGGTTTCACCGTGTTCGAAATAATAGGGGGAATAAATTTTCACACAAAGATGGCCGCCATCCGCAAAATATTTGGCTAATGACCTATTAGTTTGGTCAAAGGATGCTCCCTCCATAATGGTATGTTGATGCAAAATTTGGTAGAGATCGGATGATTAGGTTAATCGTAATTTGATTTAAGCTTTGAATATTTGTGTGGCCGCCATTACGTTTCCGTCAAGATGGCGGCGATATAAAACATGACACTTAGGTGCCCTTTGCTATTGCTACCTCTGTACCAAATTTTATTCCATTCGGATTCACCGTGTTCGAATTAATAGGGGTAATCGATTTTGACACAAAGATGGCCGCCATCCGCAAACTGTTAGGCTAATGACCTATTAGATTTGTCAAAGGATGTTTCCTCCATAAAGATATGTTGTTGCAACATTTGGTAGAGATCGGATGATTAGGTTAGTCGTAATTTGATTTAAGCTTTGAACATTTGTGTGGCCGCCATTACGTTTCTGTCAAGATGGCGCTGATATAAAACATGACACTGAGGTGCCCTTTACTAGTGCTACCTCTGTACCAAATTTCATTCCATTCAGTTTCACCGTGTTCGAATTAATAGGGGTAATCGATTTTGACACAAAGATGGCCGCCATCCGCAAACTATTAGGCTAATGACCTATTAGATATGTCAAAGGATGCTCCCTCCATGAAGGTATGTAGTTGCAAAATTTGGTAGAGATCGGATGATTAGGTTAATCGTAATTTGATTTAAGCTTTGAACATTCGTGTGGCCGCCATTACGTTTCCGTCAAGATGGCGGCGATATAAAACATGACACTGGGCTGCCCTTTGCTAGTACTACCTCTGTACCAAATTTCGTTCCATTCGGTTTCACCGTGTTCGAATTAATAGGGGTAATCGATTTTGACACAAAGATGGCCGCCATCCGCAAACTGTTAGGCTAATGACCGATTAGATTTGTCAAAGGATGTTTCCTCTATAAAGGTATGTTGTTGCAACATTTGGTAGAGATCGGATGATTAGGTTAGTCGTAATTTGATTTAAGCTTTGAACATTTGTGTGGCCGCCATTACGTTTCCGTCAAGTTGGCGGTGATATAAAACATGACACTGAGGTGCCCTTTGCTAGTGCTACCTCTGTACCAAATTTCATTCCATTCAGTTTCACCGTGTTCGAATTAATAGGGGTAATCGATTTTGACACAAAGATGGCCGCCATCCACAAACTATTAGGCTAATGACCTATTAGATTTGTCAAAGGATGCTCCGTCCATAAAGGTATGTAGTTGCAAAATTTGGTAGAGATCGGATGATTAGGTTAATCGTAATTTGATTTAAGCTTTGAACATTCGTGTGGCCGCCATTACGTTTCCGTCAAGATGGCGGCGATATAAAACATGACACTGAGGTGCCCTTTGCTAGTGCTACCTCTGTACCAAATTTCGTTCCATTCGGTTTCACCGTGTTCGAATTGATAGGGGCAATCGATTTTCACACATAGATGGCCGCCATCCGCAAACTATTAGGCTGATGACCTATTAGTTTGGTCAAAGGATGCTGCCCCCATAAAGGTATGTTGTTGCAACATTTGGTAGAGATCGGATGATTAGGTTAGTCGCAATTTGATTTAAGCTTTGAACATTTGTGTGGCCGCCATTACGTTTGCGTCAAGATGGCGGCGATATAAAACATGACACTGAGGTGTCCTTTGCTAGTGCTACCTTTGTACCAAATTTCGTTCAATTTGCGCTCACCGTGTTCGAATTGATAGGGGGGGACAGACATTCAGAGTACACACACTCACACACACACACACACACAGACTCACACACATACACACACACAGCAGACACACTTTTTTCGCCCTGTAGTGATCTCATAAGTCTACTTTCATTTTTTGCAAAAATCTAAAGTAGGCTAAAAATGGCCAGAAACAGTGACTGAATTCAGTGTTGAACACTGAATGATGTATTTTAAACTATCCTCCTGCTATGTATGGGTACTTGACTGCAATTATTAAATTAATTGATTAATTAAATCGTACAAGTGATGTTCCAATCAGTGTTACTATATAGTTTTCTCCCGTTTCATTCATTATCTCCCTAAAAAAATGCCGAAATGGTTTCATGTCTCGAATCCTTACCTGAGATCTATTGTTGTTCATCCCTTTACGGGTTTTGCGATATCGTGATCACCAGAAACCCGTGTTCTTTAGTAAATATGTGGAATCACTCTTATAACCTGTGTCATTGTGATGTGTGTATGTGTAAATAAAGGCAGGATTTAGAAGGAGGCAGCCTTGGAAATAAGGTAGGAAGAATCACGGAATTTGCCTGGACTAGAAGTGAGAAACCACGGGAAGTCACTTCTAGGAGGGCTGAAAGTTTCCGTATTGTCCCACGAGGCTGAATGCTTCCTGTTTCAATATCAGATCAGAATTAAATTTCTTGGCAGAACGGGGAATCGAACACTCATCATCCGGAGTGTTAGTACAAACCCCCAAGACCACAGAAGTCGGTCCTAGCCTAGATCTTAGAAACATACTACTACTGAAGCACAGGTTAACAGACGAATTGAACTCACACCCAAGTGCATGGGGCTGATGACCAATATGTCCCAAGTCCCTAAAAATAATTAAAAACAAGAATTATTATTACTAATTTTAGTCTTGGCCTTTACATTATGTTTTGCCTTCTCTGCCAGTATCTTCTCATCTTTTCACCTACTTCCCTCTTCTGTGTAGGTTCTTTTCTTTGTCACTGCTCCTCCCCTGTCTCCTGGAAACCTTTGTATTCTTTAATTAGTCGTCTAAATGTATCCCTAACTGCTATTCTCGAAACCATTTAAGGTCTGTCTTTCTCTTCCTGAATAATGCATAAATACATCTTCTTCTTTATTAGGAATATTCTACAATACAGTAGTTTTTCTTCAACGCAAAAATACTCTACTCCTCCCCAAATTTCGGTCTTCAGCATCTTCCCCGGTTAAGCCTCTGGTAGCCAAGCTTTTCTTTACACCATCCATCCATTGTTCCCTAGGTTTACCCTGTTTCCGTTTGCCTTCAGCTTGCCAATGTAACATTAAATTTGGAATTCTACTATTCTGCATCCTTTTCAGATATCCAATCCATTGTAATCTTATTTCTTCAACCACCTCTAGTAATTTTTTTTACCTGCATAATTTTTCCGATTCTCGTATTTCTAATTTTATCCATTTTTGATTTCTTGCCGCCCTTCTTCAATAATCCATCTCTGTTACTAATAATTGGTTTAAAACTCAGCAATTCTTCTAGGTTTGTGCCGTGTCTTGTGTGGGGTTTCGCCTAGGACGCCAAGCTGGCTCATCGGCGGGCTCTTGGTGTCCCCGCCCGGACCCCCACAGGAGTAACGAACTGCACACTACCTCCCTTTATATTGAGTGCAACTGCACTACTAGACTGCGAGAACTAAAAGCTCAAGCAGCCTGAACCTCCCTCTGAAGGCTTGCTAAAAAGATGGTATATTGGCTTTCACGGCCGGTGAGGAAGCGTAGTTCGTTACTCCTGTGGGGGTCCGGGCGGGGACACCAAGAGCCCACCGATGAGCCAGCTTGGTGTCCTAGGCGAAACCCCACACAAGACACGGCACAAACCTAGAAGAATTGCTGAGTTTTAATTCACCGGCCGTGAAAGCCAATATACCAATAATTGGTTTGCTTGCTGTCTGTTTAACGTCCAAGTTTCTGCTCCATATAACAAAATACATTGTACCAATGAACTGTAAATACGTTTCTTAGTGTTGTTTAAAATATTTCTGCTCCATAAAGCGGAATTTAATGCTCCAATTTTCCTCCTAGCCTCACTTACTATTTTCTCAATTTCAGATCAACTTGTTTCCCCAGCTCCTATTATTGAACCAAAATATTTAAATTTAGTGACTGTTTGAATAAGAAGGGTGACAAATTGAAATGTGATAACTATCGAGGAATCGCCCTGCTTAACGTCTGCTACAAGATCTTGTCCAACTGCCTCATAGATAGAATTCAACCAGTGGCAGAATCAGTGCTTGGTGATTACCAGGGAGGCTTTCGGCTGGGGCGTTCCACAGTAGATAATATCTTCGTTCTCCGACAGCTTACTGAAAAACTGGGTGAATATGGCAAAGAACTCCACGTGTTATTCGTAGATTTCAAGAAGGCCTATGATTGCTTACACCGAAAGAGCCTACTCAGTTGCCTAAGAGAGTTTGGAATGGTCGAGAAACTCATCAACTTGGTAGCGATTTGCCTGAGGGAAACACGCGCTAAGATAAAAATGGGAAATCGAGTGACGGAGGATTTTGAAATTTTGACGGGTCTCAGGCAAGGAGACGGGTTATCTCCTGCACTGTTCAATTTTGCCTTGGAGAAGATCATACGCGAGACCTTTCGAGAGAATTTTGAAGGAATCCAAGTCGAAGGGAAGAACCTAGCATACCTTGCCTACGCAGATGATATCAGTTTACTCTCCAGCTCTCAGGAAGATTTGAGGCAAATGACCAGAGCACTCAAGGCAGCTGCCAACAAATTTGGGCTAATCGTGAATGAAACCAAGACGGAGTACCTCAATATGACTCGCGGGCAAGGCCACGTTTTTGGTCAACTACAGTCACTCCGGGTAGGGGACCAGTCCTACAAGAGGGTCCGTGAATTTAAGTACTTAGGATCGCTTTTCACGGAGAACTCATCATGTGAGGCAGAAATCAACGCCAGGATCCAAGCAGGAAACCGAACTCTCTACAGCTTAACACAGCTTCTTCGGTCCAGAAGTCTCTCCAGACAGTTCAAAATTCGTCTGTATAAAACTCTGATCCAACCCGTTGTACTATATGGATGTGAGACATGGAGTATCCGAAAACAGGACTTTCATTAACTACTCGTTTTTGAGAGAAAAGTTCTTCGGAAGATCTTCGGGCCGGTGAGGGATGTACACACGGGTGAATGGAGGATTAGGCACAATCATGAAGTAGGAGACCTGTACCATGATGCCAACATAGCTGGAACCATCAAAACCAGAAGACTGCAGTGGGCTGGACATGTAGCCCGGATGGAAGACCACCGATGGCCACGGAAGCTACTGGATTTCATCCCCACAGGAAGAAGACCACCAGGGAGACCAAGGAAGCGGTGGAGTGATGGACTCCATGAAGATCTGCAACAGGCAGCGATACGCGTAGACACTTGGCGGATGGCAGCTATGGATAGGAGACGATGGAGAAGGAAACTTGTAGCAGCGCGCGGTCCACTGGCCCTGATCGCGTAGAAGAAGAAGAAGAGAGACTGTTTGAATGCCTGCATTTCCGATCTGTTGTTTCTCACCACCATTATTCTCTAATAAAAATAAAATAAAATAAAAAATAAAGTACAATATCAAAAGACGTCTTGTATTGGCCTTTCAAGATATGAGTGCCGGTGGCCTAAGTGGGAACTATTCCTTGTTTACTAGTGTCACGCTGTAAACTTGCTTGGTTGACAGGTACAGTCGCGCGGGCAGGTTATTACTCGGCTCTAGTATCCCCAGTCACCGTTTTACTCTGTGCTCCTATTACGCTTAGCTGTGCTGTAGCGAAACAAATAGAAACGCACTATTTTCAATTCCCAATTATTATTAATTTGTTTCTGTTCGAAATTCACAATATAACCTCTGTCTAACACTAGTGGCGTGCGCAATGCTGCTTGACTTATGTGCAGCCTGTACTCTA
Organism: Meconema thalassinum; assembly: GCA_946902985.2. Taxonomy (NCBI): domain Eukaryota; kingdom Metazoa; phylum Arthropoda; class Insecta; order Orthoptera; family Tettigoniidae; genus Meconema; species Meconema thalassinum. Next base: position 748,320,693 of record OX336388.2, read on the forward strand.
TCATCGCCGTGTGTTATTATTAGGGCCCGTATAGTTATGTGCTTAACTTTTCAAAAATATGTATGTATTTATGTGCTTAAAAGTGGGAAAATATGTGGTTAAGTTTCCAAAATATGTTCTTAAATTGTATCATATTTATGTCCCCCAGTTACTCTAAAAATAGTTCAAACGTCCAGCTGCTTCAACAACCCAGTCCACAGTACAAATATTCCGCTTTACAGACCGGGTCCTGCCTCAATTTCCGAATCCTACAATACTTCCAGCAGATGCGTGATACTGATACGAAATCATATGTGTGTTGTTTTCGAATTTCATTCTAAAGAACGGAAGAAAAGGTCACTTAAGAAACTTTCATAGCACTGATTGTATTGTCTTATACTGATACTTGAGAGCTTAAATCTGCTCGATTGACGTGAAAAGTAAATTAAATGTCGCCCCCGGCATAGCTATACAAACGCGCAGTTAGACAGTTAAACGCAGCAACATAGCCCTCAGATGAAATAAAATTCAATATTTGGTTTCCATCAGCAACTACAACAGTATTTTCATGTGCAAGACACGTAAACATATAGGCCTACACGCAAAAATAAACAGAATTTTATAATTTCCAATTTGTAACATACCGGTACGCAGTTATTCCACCGGCTGACTGTAAATGTATAGAACAAAATAATATAGAAGAAAATCACTCGACTTATGCCACTCGATGCCGTAGGCTACACGAAACTACTTTACTGGAACGTAACATACACACAGAAATAATAAATTGTTTTGATTTGACGAATTTCTAAGTACAATAGAAGAAAACACTACACGGGTCGAAGCTTCGTTCTAGCCTTTAACATTGCAATGCACAACAAGCAGCATTTTCAAGTTTTCAAAAAGAAAGCTCTGCCTATTTGCAGCTAATACACTCTTGTATCGCGAAAAGCTTCTTTCCACATCGCACAAGTTTACTGGAGCATATTTAAAACAAGCAATGTCTGTCACTGAAAAATCTTCTTCGTTGGGCTCCAGATGTCCGTTGCCACTAAGGACACGACTTATTTGCACAAGTTTATTGTACCCCCGATTCTTTGATAAAACGTTTCTTAATTTGCCCATAACTTGTTTTCCGGGCTCCTCAGGAAAATTCTCAAGCTTTACACAGACTTGAAGAATGTCCTGCACAGCTGACGAAAGTGGTACGTCTTTCTTCTCAAGTTTCATGATTGTGTAACTTAAAAAAAACTAAGTTAGATTTAATGTACAGCAAGTCACCTTGAACTCCCTTTGCACACATAGCTTCTAAAGACTCACTGATGCATGCAGCGTCATCCTCGTTTAGTTTTACGAGGACTGATTTTGTAACCTCAAAATTGTCCGCGTAATAACACGCCGCTTCCAGCCAAGTACCCCATCTGGTGCAAACTGGTTGTGGAGGTAGTGGCAAATCAGGCCACATTGTTTGAATAAACTCACTCGACTGGGTGTTTTAATAAACACTTTCTTCACGGATGCTATTACTCTGTTCACATTTGGAAAAAATACTCCTTACTGTTTCAGCAACACGGTGCATGCCGTGCGCTAAACATGTTAAATGAATCATCTTGCTGTACAGAATTTTCAACCCCTGGGATGCTTTAACCATATAAGGTGCAGCGTCCGTAATTAATAGAAGCACTTTAATATATCGGATGCCATCAGGCCACAGAAGCACCATAGCATCATTGAAAGCTTTAGCTATTGTGTACCTTTTGGTTTTCTCAAGATGAACAGCTGTCAGTAAAAATGACTGTGATGGATCGCATTTTAACGCACCAACTATGATGTTGGCTACGTAACGGCCGGTATCATCGGTCGTCTCGTCCATTGTAATCCATACAGCGTTGTCGCCAATTTCACTACGAATTCTGTGCACTGCCTCAGACTAAAGTTTGGGTAAATAGTTCTTAGGCAGTGTTGACTCGTGAGGGAGAGGCATTTTGACGTAATTCCCTACCGTTGCACGTAGCACTGGATTCTGCAGTTAGTTCAGTGGTATATCAGCCGCAAGAAATGCACGACAAATGTCTTGTGAGAACTGGCAGTTTGCTGGACCTGATCTCACATCCTGCCTGCAATTCAGGAAGCAAACGTTGTGTCGACTTCTTTAAAGATGCACATTTCACGTGTTTCGCTGTCGCAACATGTTGCGTAACTTGTGAACGCATGTCTGCCGCTATGGGTTACTCACAAATGTTGCAAAATAAAACAGTTCCATCAGTTCTAAAAATGTCTCCGAACTCCCGCATTAAACGATTCAAAGTAACACATTTCGCACTTTTGGGACGCATCGTATTCGTTGAAAAGAGAACGCCACTGTCAGTATACTCACAAGTTTCGCAGACCACTGTGATTTCAAATAAAATTTCCCGTCTAAAGGACTAGTGGAGGTTTAATGAACCTGTTAACTCCAGCCCCCCCCCCCCCCCCCCCCTTGCTGTAGTCAATGACCGGGAAATTCCTGTCTAGAAATACTACTACAGTACAGAGACAATGGAGCACTGACGAAATAGAGAAGCCAGTTACTGGAATTTCAAAGGGTCGAAAATGTGGGCAACTGTCATCCAAGAAGTACAACATACGACCAAATATAGGAAATATGTGCTTATGAATAAATACGCCAGAATATATATTTATTTATAAAAACTGTAAAGATATGTAAATAAATAGAAAATATTTAATAAAATAAAAAATATTTAAACACATAACTATCTGGGCCTTAGTTATTATCAACAAACTCTGGCGCAGCCAAGACCAGTAGCACTCGTATCATTAAAGGGTAATATATCCGGGTGGTGTAAGAACAAGCACTCGTCAAAAAATTGCCATAAATGTCAGCATAAATAGTCCAGAACACATTAAAGAGTCAATTTTTCGCGCAATGTGTGTACTTAACTATTTGCGGGGAGAAGGGCAATCAGTCTTCGTGAGGCTGCGCATTGCCGGGCACTTAAGCCTAATTAATATTTAGCATGCAAGCGTACCATCAAGGCTTTCAACTGATATGCTAATTGTATGATACGAGTTTGGAGCATTTATCACGAGCGATAACAGGCATGGGTAATTACGGTAACATTAGTGTAGCGGGTTGCTTCCTTGGATGTTGCCCCTAGGCCTGGGTTCGATTCCCGGCGTGTCCAAGAAGTTTAACACCAGTCTAGGGATTTTTATTGACACTAACATTTTATGTTGGTATCACTTTTTAGGGAAATGGCTAGATGCAATACAAAATAACCTAGTCGGGCCGAGAATAAAGCAACACATGTTTACAAATAGATTATAAACTCTTTATTTCTTGGACTGAGCTTCTCAGCTGCTGAATATGCAGCACCAGTTTGGCTTTCTTCTCCACATTCCAAAGAGGTGGATATAGCTCTGAATGAGACTTCCAGGATTGTATCTGGGTGTCTTAGACCAACACCACTTCAGAAGATCTACCCTCTTATTGGAATTTCTCCACCTCATGTTCGAAGAATGGTAGCAGCAGCATCTGAGAAGAAACGGTAAGAAACCGATTCAAGGCATCCACTTTTCGGTCAACAACCAGCCCGACAGAGACTTAAGTCCAGAAACAGCTTTTTGAGGGGAGTAACAGCTCTCGAAGGCTCACAAGAAGCTGCCCGTGTGAAGGTATGGAAGACAGAGATCACAGACCCAACTATTCCTCTATCAGAAACAAGTAGTTCCGTGAAGAACTATACAGCCTATTTTCATATATCCTGCTCATGTTAATTGTCTCTATCAACATACAAAATTTCAGTTTAATTGCTGTAACAGATTCGTAGATATTGAGAACCGTCAAAATATTTCATATGGTCGCCAGGATGGATTTTTATTTTTGTACTATTACAGTACATTAAGTTTATTGTGTACGTGTGGTATTCAAACTTCAATCGCATGTTTAGAACACAAGAAGTAAAAATGAGATTTTAAAAGTACGCATAACAGCCATCTTGTGATTATGCAAACAATTGAAATAAATTACATGCCAGTGGATCAACATTTGTATAAGCATTTAACGTGCAACGTTTCACGGCACTCGGATAGTTAATTCGCGAGAAACGTCCATTTAAATATTTATACTTCGCGTCGCCGCCATGTTGGATTTGTGCTCACCAGGTTACTGAAAGTCCTATAGGTGAACATATGTTCATAGTCTCTATGAACATAAAAAAATTCAGTTTCGTTGCTGTAAAAGATTCATAGATATTGAGAACCGTCTAAATATTTTGGAAGCTCGCCATTAGGATTGTTATATGTATAGGCCTTAGAGTTATGTACCATTCAAGGACAATTATTGCCTAGCTTCATTATTCAAACTTTCACTTCGATCGCATGATTACGACACAAGAATAAAAACTTAATTTTAAAATTTCGCACAGCCGCCATCTTGAGGTTATGTAAACAATTGAATTAAATTAGATGGCAGTGCATTACAATCTGCAAAATCATTTACTGTACCACATTTAACTGCGCTCAGAGAGTTAAATCACGAGAAAAGTCTATTAAAATATTTCAAATTCGCTTGGTCGCCATGTTCGTTTTGTACGTTACAGGTTTATGAAATATACATAGGTAAACTTGTATCTGTACCCTTTATCACCGTACAAAATTGCTGGGTGATATCTGTAATAGTTTCGGAGATATAGAATGTCAGTGAAATATTTCGCACAGCCACCATTTTGAGGTTATGTAAAAAATTGAACTAAATTAGACTCCAGTGCATTACAATGTGTATAAACATTTGCTGTACCAAGTTTCATTACGTTTGGATAGTTAAATCGCGAGAAAAGTCTATTTAAAAGTCTCATCTTCGCTTGACCGCCATGTTGGTTTTGTAGTCACCAGGTTTTTGAAAGTCTCATAGATGAACTTCTAGTATTGCCCTTTATCACCGTACACAATTTCAGGGCGATATCGGTAATAGTTTCGGATATATTGAATGCTAGTGAAATATTTCGCACAGCCGCCATGTTGGATTGGTGAGACGTAACAAAATTTGAAGGGCACGGTCGAGGTCGCCGGGAATAGTGCTATGAACTTACCGAGTTTCATTGAAATCGCTCCAGCCGTTTAGATTTTATTAGGGGGGACACACACACATACCTCACACACACGCACACACACACACGGACAAAAGGTGATCTCATAAGCCTATTTTTTCAAAATTGAAAATAGGCTAAAAATGGCACCTGGTCACAACTTGCCATATGGAATTTGGAAATCACTGAACAGGCTGAGAACGGGGGTTTCACGCTGCAAGAACAATCTCAAGAAATGGAACATGCTCGTCAACAATGATGAGTTCTGTGACTGCAGCATGTTACAAGTTCCAGAACACCTGCTGATCTGCCCCTTGATGGAGGACATATGTTCAATGAACGATCTTTTGGCTGCAAATGCTAATGCTATAACTCTTGCTACTTACTGGCAAAATCTAATTTGATTCGGACACGGAAAATAAATAAATATTTCTGAATTTTAAATCAAACAAACCTTATATATAGGCTACAATGGTATAAAACTTAGGAAAAAAGAACACACCTTCTTCTAGGTTCGTTGAGGCCCCTTGGACCACGTGGTTCCTAACTCTGGCGAGCTTTCCTTTCTGCCCAGTATTCCTTCAACTTTGCACTATGAACACACCTTCATTATTTGTTAGAAGAGGAAGGAGTATGTGACAAGTGAAACTGTGACTGTGCTTCATAATCTGGTTGAAACTGGGATATGCTGATTCTCATTTGCGCAGCTAAATGGTGGTCTGTTAATCTATTTCTGGCGCTATTTTTGCGATGCTTCATTGTAGAAAACACCTGTTCACAGATATAGGAAGATGCGAACATGGCAGTTATCATCTGTGCATGGGATTTCAAGTTTGCGAAGCTTGATTTTGGTAGGGCCTTGTGTAGAACTCAATTTTCGAAACGTTGAGGAATAGTTGGTTGGTTGGTTGGTTCTTAAGTTTAGGGGCTGCGACAACGTGGTCATGTAGCCCCGTGTACATTGGGTGTGTGTAGAATCTGTCTGATACCCCGTGTTAATTGTGATGACTGTTTTAATTCAAGTAAGGACTGCAGACGAAGAATTTTCAAATAGTTCCTACTTTTGCCGCCAAACGCCACCTTCAACGACTACTAGTTCAGAACTTAGCTACCAGACGTTACCGCAGTCGGCTCTTGGCAACGAACGTAGGAACCTAAGAGCGTTGTTTACATTCTTAACCTATACAATTTAGCGTCACACATGTATAATTAGTGGAAGGTTCTTTAACATGACATGGGACCGCCGGCTTTACTTCCCCTCCGTAGGAAGGCATACTGAGGGATTTTTAACGCTCTTAAAAAATCCGATAACTTCGGCCGGATTTGAACCCGCGATCTTGGGCATAGAAGCTCAGCATGCTACCAACTACGCCAGCGAAGCCACAAAATTACATGAGATGGTAGAATAGTGATGACCGACGGAAAAAATCAAATTTCGAATATAATAATGGTAATAAATAATAACTGTCACTGGCATCTAGTGGCGAACGTTGGAACTTGATAGAGTGTTTCTAACCAAATAACCTACACATTAGCTTGCCACGGTAGGCGAGTGGTTATCGTGTAAGACTTCCAACCCCAAGCTTGCAGGTTCGCTCCTGGCTGTGGTAAGTGAGGTTTGAATGGCGGCAAAAATCTCGGCACGCATGTCATACGTTGTCGACGTGTTAAAGAACCCATTTGAATTCAGTAGGCCGTGTTCATAATGGCAAAATTAATCTCGGGATTTTCCGCCAACATAAAGTTCCTCCTTGACTTTCATAACGTTCCAAAGAACGACAAATTTCGACATGCAAGCTGCCCTTTGGGTGTCACATAACGAAGCTTGCACCCTGCGCCCAAGGCCATACGATATTATTATTATTATTATCTACAAATTTAGCAACACACTACCAATAATTGTAGTGATAGGTTCTTTTACATGCCATAAATCTATGATATGGGACCGCTGGTTTTACTTTCCCTCCGAAGGAGGGCATACTGAAGGGTTTTAACGCTCTTAAATATCCGACGACTTCGGCGGGGCATACACTCGCGAGCACAGGTTGAGAACGCCTGCTATACGCCATGGTAACTACCGGATATCCTTGTCAGTTTCTTTTTTTTTTCCAACGCTTATCACAGTTAGATCCCCAGGCCTATAACTTGGGGTGGTGATTTTTTAGACTATTTTCAATTTAGAAAAAAAAAATAGGCTTATGAGATCACCTTCTGTCCGTATATGTGTGTGTGTGTGTGTGTGTGTGTGAGGTGTGTATGTGTATCCCCTAATAACATCTAAACGGCTGAAGCGATTTCAATGAAACTCGGTAAGTTCATAGCACTATTCCGGACGACCCCGACCGTGCCCTTCAAATTTTGTTACGTCTCACCAATCCAACATGGCGGCTGTGCGAAAGATTTCACCAGCATTCAATGTCTCCGAAACCATTCCCGATATTACCCTGGAATGTATTACGGTGATAAAGGAAACTACTCGAAGTTCACCTATGTGACTTTTGAAAATCTGGTAACTACAAAACCAACATGGCGGCCACGCGAATTTGCGACTTTTAAATAGACGTTTCTCGCGATTTAACAAACCAAACGCAATAAAACGTGGTACAGTATATGTTTATACACATTGTAATGCACCGACATTTAACTTGTTCCAATTGTTTACATAACCACAAGATGGCGGATGTGCGAAATATTTCAGCGGTATTCTATATCTCCGAAACTATTAGCGGTATCACCCTGAAATTTTGTACGGAGATAAAGGGCACTACTGGAAGTTCATCTATAAGACTTTCAAAAACCGGATAATTACAAAACGAACATGGCGGCCAAGCGAATTTGAAAATTTTAAATAGACCTTTCTCTAGATTTAATGTTCCAAACGCAATGAAATCTGGTACAGGAAATGTTTATACACATTGTAATGCACTGGTATCTAATTTAGTAAAATTGTTCTCGTAACCTTAAGATGGCGGCTGTGCGAATTTTAAAATTAAGTTTTTATTTCTTGTGTCGTAATCATGCGATCGAAGTGAAAGTTTGAATAATGAACCTACGCAATAATTTTCCTTTAATGGTACATGACTCTATGGCCTATACATTTAACAATCAAACTTGGCGACCATCCGAAATATTTAGACGGCTCTGAATATCTACGAATCTATTACAGTAATCAAACTGATTTTTTTATGTTCATAGGGGCTGTGAACTTAAGTTCACCTCTAGGACTTTATAACCTGGTGATCAGAAATCCAACATGGCGGGGACGCGAAATATAAATATTCACATGGACGTTTCTCGCAATTTAACCATCCGAGTGCAGTGAAACTTAGTACAGTAAATCCTTAAACGATTGTTAATCCACTGGCATCTAATTTATTTCAATTTTTACCATAACCACAAGATGGCAGCTGTGTGAAATTTTAAAATCTCCTTGTTTCTTCTTGTGTCCTAATCATGCGATTGAAGTTTGAATGCTACACGTACACAATAATCTTCATGTAACAGTACATAACTCTAGGACCTACATATTGAGCCCTTGAATGTATGCCTACATTTAAGTCCTCGAGTATTTTTTATTTCCTCAGCTAAGATACAGCTCAGTTGAGAAAAAGTTTGGTCATATTTGAATTATCAGTCTGTCTGGGTGGACAATGCATTGCTACCGTTGTCGCCAATGAAGCAACGACAGGTTAGATATAGCTGATTCCAAGAAAAAGAGAAAGGCAGGTGCAAGCGATGTATCCGTTGACTTGTTCTAACGAGATGTATGAATGTTTCATGGTATTAAACGCTAGAGAAGGTAGATGATAGGCCAACTGAAGAATGAGTTTATGACCAGACATGAGAGTGGGAGAAAGGTCATCACCCTGGTGTCACCGTATTATTTGAAATATTGGCAATGAGAGCAAGACGCCAAATTTGACCGCGCAGATTGTTTGCGCGTGAATTCTGATAAATAGGTGTTCCAACGATGCGATTTTCTGCTCGCGAATGTCAATTGTTTGTGCTGATTTTTACAAGCTGAATGAGATGAGTCCGAAGTGTGTGCGAGTATTATTACTATTTTTGTGGAGCGAATTACCCCTTCCATGTGAAATTTGATTGAATCACATAAATATAGCGGCCTGTGAATAGACGCCGTCACAATTTCAGATATCTTCGGGCGAGTAGGGTGTCACTCTGTCTGAGGACGTGGCACGTTGATTGACTAACTTTTGCGGGTGCTTAGGCGGCACGAAAGAGTTTGAAAATGTTATTGTGTTGCGTGACGGGCAACATAGAATTGTGTTTGTGTATTAGGTGGAATATGTCCACATATTGTAGGGAAAGTCTACGACACTGCAATTAACTTATGGGTGAATCGAGTAGCTAAATTATGCAGTATAATTAGGAGCCTGAAAATAATAACAATAACTTTATTTCCTTTAGCAAGATGATCGTCACCATGGCCTCAAGAGTGGATAGTGTCGTATCCCAAGATTTAATGTCTAGCATGATGGGCTAGGCTATGCAGAAGGAAGATAGTGGGTGCTATCTCGGCACCGGGCAGCATTGAAAGTGATGAGTACTAATTACATTTATTTAATTTTGACGGGGAAGGATCATGAATAATTAATTGGGAAATTGTGTTTTTTTGTAAATAATTTTGCTTTACTGTGATTACATGTAGATTCGTTTCACTGACATAATAAGTTAAATAGCATCACGTGACTTTGTGTAAATATTAGATTTTTTTTTCTTGTGTGTTTTTCTTGGGTTTTAACCCGTTCCTTTGTTTGAAAGAGTGCTTGCCTTCATGTTGCTGTGCACATGAATGTAAGGCACTAGCGAGATTATTTACGGCTGAAACCTTAGATAAGGGTGATAACTGGGACTGCATTTAAATTTTATGTTAGATAATGGGGGCGGGGGGAATTCCCGTCTTTTTGGTTGTGTTTTTACCCAGGCAAATGCTTTGATTGTTTTGCTTTGAATAACTTTATGTTGTTACAGAAGGCCGTCCGCCTTTCTGTAGTCATATATTAGATTTTTGTGTGGTAATTTATATTCGGGATCTGGGGTACAAGTGAGATCATTTGGTCAGGTATGGAGATGTGTGTGTGCTATATGATATTCTTCAAAGAGGTATCAGGATTCGGACATGGCGATCCAGTTTCCGTTGCTCCTCATGCTTCAGTAAACGTACCTGAGGGACGTGTTGCTGATATGTGGATCTTGACACCCATGGGTGGTTGGTCAAGAACATTTTATGTTTTATGATGTATTTTACGCGATTTCAGAGGCTTGGAGTTTCTGCTGACACACTATGGCACATTTGAGCTTGACAGACCTATGTACTCAGATCTCTGAATGTTGATAAGGAAGCAGCGTGCGCGCTATGCATTCCTTTAACTAATTGGTAGATTGCTTGCCTGGCAAATTATAGCTTGCTTTTGATGTTAATTGGGATAGATGCCCATGCCCGTATTTAAATACTTCAGTCCGTATTAATCGAAGTGTTACTTGTAATTTTTGTATTCAGCCCGCTGGGGCATGTTAACTTTGTTTGTTGTTGTTGCTTGGATTTTTGCCAAGCATTGTAAAGTGTCCGTTTAAAGGTCGCAGACGGCGTGCCAATATCCTTGTTGTCACGTGGGTGCTCTGTTTTGTTTTGCATGACCTAAGACCGACTGTTCGGCAGTCAAATAAGTGTAAATATACAATTCGTGTATGTTGGATTGTAAGGGTAGACTATATCAGTGCATTTATATTTTGTATTAGCCATTTAGTGTGTATTCCCATAATTATCATGATTTTCCAACTCGCAGTACGGGGTTCACGACTTAATCTTATGGTCGATCGGAAGTGAATTCCCGTCAAGTACTCAAATCTTTCTTTGTCCGAACGCGCGCACAACACAATAAACATTTTTCTCTTCTAATTTTTGTATTTTTGATGTTTTATTTAAACTGTAATATTCTTTGAGGTGATAGTATTGTATCCCTCGTTTCCAACTGTATAAGTTGATTTATGAGGTAGCTTTTCATGGGCTGGTGGTTGAACCAGTTATTATATTTTACGGCTATCGTGGGCTGGGGATACGTTGTGAGCAGGCGCAAGCGGGGCTTTCCAAGTTCCCAGCTGGCTTGTTGACTTGGTGTTCGCTGTCCAGGGGTCGAGTGTGGGTTAATGGGTCACTTGCACGTCACGTGTGGCGGGCCATTGACTCATGGCATCACACGAGGGTGGATCATTTTACTGTTATGTTATTAGTCCGTATTAAATTGTTTTGTTTTAACGTGTCATATTTCATTTATAGCCTTAAGTTCCCTTATGAATCCTGGAAATTTTTAAGAAGCACGTTCTCCTCTTAGTACTTTGTATGGACCGATCACCCCCGAATGTCTGTCTCGTGTAGTGCTTCTTTTCCAAGGGTACAATATATACAATCCAACATGGCGACCATCCGAAATAGTTAGTCGGTTCTCAATATCTACGAATCTATTACAGCAATCAAACTGAAATTTAGTATGTAGATAGAGGCAATTAACATAAGTAGGATAAATGAAAGTAGGCTGTATAGTTCTTTACGGAACTACTTGTTGCAAATGCGATAAAGTGCGAAATGCTCATTAAGGCTTGTAGTCTTGTATTTTCACTTTTCAAGACTTGTAAACCACTTTTTAATGTGTTAGTTTGTTATTGTTGTTTTAAGGGGTGGAACTACGAAGTCATCTACCCCTCTTAACACAGATTAAAGAATACAAATTTGGAATGGAATTTATAATCTAGAGGTGGTTACCTAACTTTAAGAAGACCGAAAAATAATAAAACAAAACGAAAAACTAATAATTATAAAAATAAACAAAAAATATGGAAAAACAAAAATATTCAGTATTAAAAGAAGAACAAGTCTTTGAGTCAATGCACACTGGAAAATTTAGATAGGCTACATGTTCTTTGCAGAACATAATGTTTTAAATAAAATGATTTTTATTCTTTCTTTTCAAGTTAGGAGTTTGTGAAAAAAATCCACAGCCTGCTTCCAGTCTCCGACCGGGTCAGGAATGGAATGAATGATGCCCCCATCTAGCGGCGAGGATATGAACTGTGCCGGCTGCCGAGGCCTGACACACTCTTCTGGGGCAATGATTAAATGAATGGCAGATGAAATGAAATGATAGTGGAGAGTGTTGCTGGAATGAAATGTTGACAGGGAAAACCGGAGTACCCGGAGAAAAACCCGTCTGCCTCCGTTTTGTCCAGCACAGATCTCACATGGAGTGACCGGGATTTGAACCACGGACCCAACGGTGAGAGGCCGGCGTGCTGCCGCCTAAGCCACGGAGGCTTCAGTTAGGAGTTTGTACACCCTTGAAATGTTTATGACGGCTTGACCACCGATCTGAAATGCGGAAAATAAATCCTCCTGCACCACGTTGTCCGCCAGTCACTTTCATTCCCTTCGTGTAGGTCAAGTCAACAAGATGATGGGACCGAAAATGCCTATAAAACAGCTCTAAGATTTCATGACTTGCATGTTCTTGCACACTGTAGTGGATATTGAAACTTGACTTGATTTCATTTTGTGTATTTCCTCTGTATTATTCAGATTTTGCATAAGTATAAAAACTTATATTTTTCTGTGTAATACTGTATTTTAGTCTGTAAAAATTTTCTTCTCTGTTACTTCAACCAAATTAATTTATAATAAACACTTCATTCTTATCTCGCTAAAACTGTTACGCTTATCATTTTTAATTAATTAAATATTTAATTCAGCCAATGGCCATACAATAATAATGTAGTTATAGATATAGTGGTCAATGTATAGTTCTATAGTTCATATATCACTTAACTATTACAAAATTTTGTCAACGAGATTTTCCTGCTTTTGCATTTAATCACATAATATCTATCACATTGGTCACACAGAGTTTACACTGACACAGGTCACTTGGTTCATGGTAGGCATCTCTTTCACAGATTTTGTAGTGAAAACCATGGACCCCAAAGCGAGTCATGGTGTGCCTCAGTTCATAGTTAGCCGTTATTCATGCCCTGTTTATCATAGCGTCTGTGGAGAAGAAATCTATACATATATCTTCCCTTTTGTCCCGAAGTTCTTGTAATAGGCTCTGGTATGCTCCTCTTGTGGGCAATGATAATTCAAATCTGAGATCTTCAATGTAGAATGGTTCTCTGGCCAGCAGGTAAACCAATCGCGATAGGGTAAATTTAGAGACTCCTAATGCTTTTTTCAGAAATCTAGCCTTTACCTTTTCAATTTCTTTGATGTCCCTCATTTGCAGTTGGTCCCAGATTAATGTCAGGACATAAGTTAATATCGGTGAGATCTTTCGCTTAAATATTTTCAACGCAGTTTCTAATGAAATTTTCTGTATATTCTGAATGCGGAACTTATCATTTTAATTTCACATTAATTCAATTACAATGGACATTATTCATTTGCCAGATTTAACACAAATTGTATGTTTTGTTTTCAAAATGCTACAAATTGTTAAATTTCATATGTATAAAAGCTACAAAATAATAAACGTTCAAATCAAATTGCTAAAAATCACCACCTCTACCTATAGGCCTAACTAAAGCCCTGAGTGGATGCGGATATCCGCGGATAAGCAGCAGATAATATTTGGAGTAAATTTGCGGATAGATTTTAGAATACAATCTGAACTTGTTCAATACCACTACCAAGACCGGGTGTTTATGACATATCATATTTTTCCGTTGAGAGCCTCCGAGGTCTAGGCGGCAGCACGCCGGCCTCTCACCGCTGGGTTCGTGGTTCAAATCCTGCCACTCCATGTGAGATTTGTGCTGGACAAAGCGGAGGCAGACAGGTTTTTCTTTGGGTACTGCGGTTTTTCCCTGTCACAATTGCAATCCAGCAACACTCTCCACTCTCATTTAATGTCATCTGTCATTCATTTTATCATTGGCCCAGGGGAGTGCGACAGGCTTCGGCAGCTGGCACAGTTCCTATCCACGCCGCTAGATGGGGGCTTCCTTCATTCCACTACCTGATCCGGTCGGTCGACTGGAAGCAGGCTGTGGATTTTCATTTCATATGTTTCCGTTATGTTTCCTTTTTTCGTGTCAAATTGATGTAAGATGATGATTTGCGCTAATCACATTCAAATTATGTCCTTAAACACAATTAACACTCCGAACTGAAAATGGTTACAGTTCTGGCTGCATAACATTCATTTTAAACATAGAATTTGACATGCAAAGCCTAAGGAAGCGACTTTCTTCTCAAAACTAAATAATTATGTTGGTTTAATATTTTATTTAATTGAAAATATTATTGTAATGCCAGTAGATTTGGATAAACAAACGTGTGGAAGGCGGATAAAAGTCGTGCGGATGGGGGGCGGATGTGGTTAGCATTCATGCGGTTGTGGCGCGGATGCGGATAACAGCCATGTGGATGTGGCGCGGATGCGGATACCAGCCATGTGGATGTGGGGCGGATGCGGATAGCGTATTGTATATCCGCGCATGGCTCTAAAAGTGATGGCGCGTGAATAGTTTAAATTAAATCTCGGATGCGTTCATATCCATCTAAACAATCATCACAACTACAAATTCATCTCGTCCCGTGGAAAGTGGAATACTTTACAGACCTTTGGAGCCATTTCTCAGCGTTTCCTTATTGATAGCCTATTGTAACTTTTCAGTATAATGTATGATTGCCGGTTCATACATTACATTTTATTTGCTACTCTACATTGGAACTTCCTGTAGACTCCCTGTGAGTGCGCACTTCTCTGCTAGGAGCTTAAATTGAATGTTGTTGTGACTACGTTACCAGTCTGCAGCGTATTGACTGTATGTCATAGAAAATACTGCGTCGGGTGAAATCCGATTGGAAATCACTTCTATAAATTTTAGTGCTAGTGTATATTTAAAATGCTTGGTATTGATTGCACATATTCCAAGTCCTGCTTTGTGTTTTGAATAGCAACAATTTAGCGAGAAAATAATTCCTTCGTGTGTTTTAACTTACCACAAAGAAATGTACTGTATTATTATTCAAACATACATATCTTGACTAAGTTCACCATTTCCATTATTTCCTTTAATTAATCACGCTTCCCAGTGGAATGTAATACGACTGACTGACTGATTGCGTGGCACGTTAAAGATCCCCTTCGGGGCAAACTTCTGGCTTGGCGTTGGCGTAGGGATGTGGCGAACCCATCACTATAGTTTAGGTTATTAAGTACTTTAGTTATATGTTAGTTATTGTTGTTTTAAGGGGCGGAACTACGAGGTCATCTGACCCTCAATAAGTACTTTGATTTATGTATTATTGCATTATAATTGACTTTATTTTCTATTTTAAATGAATCAAGAGGCGAGCATTCGGCAAATTCTGCAAATGAAAAAAGATATATACATATTTGCTCAATAAAACTTTTTTCCGATGTTACGATGACTTCGCGAGTCAGGAATTTTGTTGAAGAATGGTCAGGAAAAGTCAGGAAAATTGACATTGAAAATTCTGTGGACACCATGAATTGGTAGCGCACGAGTAGATTAAATAAATGAGTGATAGCGCGTGAATCGTTTAAATTAAATCCCGTATGCGTTCATATACCATTCGTCCGATTGCGATAAAACTTAGGTGAGTTGTTGTATACACTCTCGTGAAGGTTCTGAGTTAGCAAGTTCATTTATAGTACGTGCTCTCGTATGCACACCAAAGCATCCAAAGCAAACGTTGAATGTCATATCACTCTGGTTCCGAGCCTGCGTGTGCGACTCGGGCGCGTGGGGGTTCGAGGTTCAAATCCGGGGCCTATCCATCAGTTTTTTTTTGTTCTCTCTCTTCTCCTTTCAAGTGGAAACAGATCGTTTGTTGACATTAAGACACGGAACCAGAGTGATATAATATTCAACGTTTGCTTTGGTGTGCGTAAGAGAGCACGGGCCTGACCGCTCGAGCTGAGCCGTCACCTGATGACGTCATATGTTTAACAGTTGTGGTTCACTTTTTAGGTATTTCAGGGCACTTGCGACCCTAAGTGTCCTATATCAAATTACTTGTCTTTATCCCATCTACGTCGCTATAGAGAGTTTTTAACGTTAATAAGAGACATCCTGTATATTGAATAGTTGCATTATTTTAACTATTACTACAACTAAATAAGTGTAGGTAACATATTTTAAATACTTTCATCCACACTTTTTAGACATATAAGGTGCATTCAAAAAGTAACGAGCCGGAGGCTGTAATGCGCAAACCGGTGACGACGTCGGCTAATCGTGGCGTGTGTAACGAGGTGTGGTTCCGACCAGAGCGTGGAAGGTTACAGACCGTCGCTAGAGGGCACGCGTACACGTCACGTGACGATACAAAGCGAACAGCAGAATGCATGAATCGTCCAACCAAGACCAAGACAGTGGGCCATTCGACATGCTTCCTGGTGTGGTTGAACACAGTGGGGCACCCATTGGGCACACACTTTCCGCAAGTGCAGTCGTTCCTTCATGATGGTGTGCACACTTCCGACGCTCAATCCGACCATGGCGGCTATGGGGTTCACTGTCACTCGGCGGTCCTGGGTAATGAGTGCATCAACCAGCTGGACGTTGTCATCGGTAATGCAGGGGGGTGCCCCGGACCGGGCATCATCGGCTAACGACACCCGTCCTTCCCTGAAGCGCTTGTGCCACGTCTTGACCCTTGCAAGGGACATGCAGTGTTCGCCGTACAATTGTGACATTCGGCGATGAATGTCCGTTCCCTCTACTCCTTCCGCTGTCAAAATCCGAACAACACCTCTTTGCTCTTCGTTTGATGTCTCCATGTCACTGTTTGCAATGCGACTGGCAGCGTTGGACGATTGATGCATGCTGCTGCTCGCTTTGTATCGTCAAGTGACGTGCACGCGTGCCCTCTAGCGACAGGCTGTGACCTTCTACGCTCTGTTCGGAACCACACCTCGTTACACACGCCACGATTAGCCGATGTCGTCACCGGTTTGCACATTACAGCCTCCGGCTCGTTACTTTTTGAACGCACCTTATAGTTTTAATAGCCTAAGTGTAATGGATCTGATGATGATCGCTTGACGATCGAAACTCGTCATCCAAGTGTATTCATTAATCTAATGTTTTATTCAGGATTAAGGAATAACCCATCACAATTGGGCACAATCGTGTTGACCGACTAAAATACATCAAATTTCGATTACTAGGGCAACACTGAAAATGGCTTCAAACAGCATAATGCTAAGGTTTGGATAAGAGAGACCGTGGCCTTAATTGAGGTACATCCCGGGATTTACCTACAGTAGAAGTGCTTTCTAAACAAGCAGCTATTGTACAGCGTGATTCACCTGAATACACACCTGCAATAGAGCCGCGAAAAGTTCCTGCTCGCTAATTCGTCTATCTCTGCGATAAAAATGCATCGGTCAAATCAAAATGTAACAAGGATGAGTTGGACAGCCATTTTTTATCTCCCATGTAATTCTCTCTTAAAATATAACGCCAAAATGGCCCTAGAAATTACATGGATTTTAATTAATTAAGAGTTACTACCATAAAGAACGTGGCATACTAATACTTAACTGCTTGATATAACTATTATAAAAATAAACAGTGTTCGTAAAAGAAAAGAAGACAAATTGTTGAGCAATTTTAGTAATATCATTGTTATTTGCTTGACAATGGGCCAATTAGAAAAATAAATGGAGTTAGGCTCGTGATTCGAATCCCGGACCATAGGCTCCGCAGTCTCTCGCGCTAGCGTCTGAGCCACTGTGTCAGTCTTTGAAACAAAAGGACAGAAAATACATAGCCTACTTTCTCCTAAATGCATGGGTATTGTTATAACTCGTCGTTTTCAAGGAGTATAATTGAATGTTGTTTGTAGCTTGTTGAAATACAACGTGTTGTACGGATATTAAACATGAATATGAGGTGCCCTTTGCTAGTGCTACCTCTGTACAAAATTTCATTCAATTCGGCTTCACCGTGTTTGAATTGATATGGTGAATCGATTTGCACACATACATGGGCACTATCTGCAAACTATTGGGCAGATGGCGGCGATATAAAACGTGACACTGAGTTGCTTTTGCGAGTGCTACCTTTGTACCAAATTTCGTTCAATTCGGTTTCACCGTGTTTGAATACGTAGGGAGAATCGATTTGCACACATACATGGCCGCCATCCGCAAATTATTGGGCTGATGACCTTGTAGTTCAAGATTTTTCATACATAAGGGTATAGTGTTGCAAAATTTGGTAGAGAGCAGATGATTAGATTGGTCGTAATTTGATTTAAGCTTTGAACATTTGGGTGGCCGCCATTACGTATTCGTCAAGATGGTGGCGATATAAAACATGACACTGAGGGTCCCTTTGCTGGTGTCCGTATAGAAGCAGCTACAAACTCGGGTGAGCCGAACATGTCCTCCGACCAACCCATGGGGTGAGCTACAAGTATCGTGTTCGCGTGTGGAGTGTTGTCTGGGGAGGAAAGTTTGAATGTGAGGATGAGGAGTTGGAAGGTAGTGACTGTGGCCTATAGTTAGGGACCAACCCTGGCATTTGCCTGGAAGAGGGAAACCACAGAAGACCATTCTCAAGGTTGCCGGCAGGGGGATTCAAACCTCCTCGCCTCCCGGATGTGAGCGACTGCCCACAGCCACGCCGTTACGACCACGGCTAACTCACCCGGTACGGTGTTTATGAATTACACATATGCACAAATATATATATATACAGTACAATGATCAGATTACATAAGTTAGTAAATATTTGTGTAACGCGTCAATCTTATTTATAGATGTTATTGTTCACATCTAGGATTGTAGCGTTATTGATGATATCCTTTAAGTTTGTTTACTTGTGTTCTATTGAATCATTATTGTGACCAGATTCAGAAATGTTTCTACACTATATTGTTAACTATGTTCTAAATTAACCATTCCTATTGAAATTGCAAGCCCGTACAATTGTACAATTCCATACAACCATTACAGCCTGCTGATAGTAAATATACAGTACATTAGCCATAGTCTCCATATTAGTTTAGGCACTTGTCGCTCGTGGGATGAGTTGGAATATTCCCTCCTGGTAAAAATCCTGTCCTCGCGTGTTCAGCCACGTTGTCCCGAAGTGTTTCACCTCCTCGTCTGAAGTGAATCTTCGACCTCCTATGTGCTCCTTCAAGTGAGGAAAAAAGTGAAAACCGCTTGAAGCTAGGTCAAGATTGTGGGGAGGGTGGTCAATGATGTCCCAGCGAAACCGCTTCAACAGCGTGGTGGTCTTCTGGGCAGTATGAGGTCGGGCGTTGTCATGAAGGAAGATAACGCCGTCGCTCAGTGATGAGTCCTGGCCACGGTTACATACTTCCCGCCCAGAAATCGAATAACTGATGGGATCTCGTCGCGAGATCAGTTTTCCAAATGAATCGCCATTAGTTGTTTACCTACAACTAGCGCTGTAGGTGGTGGGTGGCTGAAACTCTGCTCAGTTACCAACCGTATGTATACGAATTTCCGCACACTACTACTACTACTACTACTAATAATAATAATAACAACATCGTATGGTCTCAAGTACCGGGTGCAAGCTTTGTTATTTGACACCGAGAGGGCAGCTTTCATGTCAAATTTTGTTGTTCCTTGGAGCTCTATGATGTTATATATCTAAGCTCCTTGACACTATAGCGCTTTCTAGTAGAGAAAGGAGGAACTTTGGTGTTGGCAGAAAATGCCAAGTTTAATAATTGTGCCATTATGAACACGGCCTACTGAATTCAAATGGGTTCTTTAACAAGCCAACAACTAATTTATCTATACCAGACGAAACTCCAGGAATACCGACCTTGTAACCTTAGTTTTTGATCATCCCTCGTTGTTATGAGCGCTGAATATGAAAGCCTATGCTGTTGTATTAGAAGAGCAAACTTGATCAATCAGGATAATCCGTTAAGAATTGAGATTGGATAACGAACATTGTAACGCTAAAGAGCGAGTTTTAAGGTCATTGGTATTACCTCTCCGATCGGGAGTTACTACACACAAAATTAATAAAATGTTGTCGAACAGTCAGAATGAATTATCGCGGCGGTATTTCTGCGTGGAAATCGTGCTGCAGTTTATGGTTGTTTCACTAATTTGACGATAAAAGAGAGTGATCGTGATCCGCTTGACAAACGAGCCCGGTGGGGTTGCATGACATGAATGAACCAATAAAACACAGGCAGAATTCTATGCGGCAATACAAAATATTGAGTTGTAAAGAAAAGAAGGAGGGATTCGTGGTAAATTTGTACACTTCATTTTAGTCTGTTACAGGAATCAGTTTCCACACACGCACATAGCATAGCATTGATAACTGTACTTTTTTGACATCGTGTAAAACACAGGTTAATTAACAATTTGGTTCCCATTTGTGGGCACGTGTTATTCCTCCCTCAGTTACAGCCTCCATGCATATTATTTCATCCTCCAACAGTGACATGTACGTCACAAATATCACAATATGAATTTGACCACCCCGTGGTGTAGTGGCTAGCGTTATTGACTGTCGCCTGCAATAGAAGTGGGAAACCACAGAATACCACTTCCAGGATGGATGAGGTAGGAATCCACCTCTTCTCAGTTTTGTCTCACAAGGCTGATCGTACCCCGTCCCATCCCTTGAACCAGAATTAAATTTCTTGGCAGAGCCGAGAATCGAACCCGGGTGTCCACGGAGAAAAGGAAAGAGAGGCGCATGCTTGTTGAATTATTTTATTTAATGGTGCGGGTGCTTGGTATGACAAGAAAGTGGTGATCACAGTCTCCAAAAGGTTAAGAACGTCTGTTAGACCATGCCTCTACCACGGGTCGACTGTGAGTGAAACCAATCTTCCGTCCAGTATGAGAGATAGCCTATACCAGGAGGCTCATTTGCCCCGTGTAATCTACCTATAAAAGTCCCGCATACAATACTGCAGTGTGGAATGTCTAATGACTGATTTCCACAGGGGTCACACTGCACGCTGGCCGATAGCGTCAGAATACAAAGGGATAACAACCGGACAGGCACTTGCTACGTGTTCCTCAGCACTACCTGTCTAATACGCCCCATTGCGTTATGAAACCTTGCATATGAGAGCTTAATAAGCTCACATGTGGTACAACAATACGACAGTTGCTGGCAACGTATGGGCAATGGCTGGTATATTCAGCAACAATGAGTACACGGAAATCATAGTAATCTATGGAGAAAAAAAATACACAGCCTGCTTCCAGTCGACCGACCGCATCACGGAATGGAATGAATGAAGCCCCCATCTAGCGACGAGGATATGAACTGTGCCGGCTGCCGAAGCCTGTCGCACTCCCCTGATTAAATGAATGACAGATGAAATGAAATTATAGTAGAGAGTGTTACTGGAATGAAATTGTGACAGGGAAAAACCGGTGTACCCGGAGAAAAACTTGTCTGCCTCCGCTTTGTCAAACACAAACCTCACATGGAGTGACCGGGATTTCAACCACGGACCCAACGGTGAGAGGCCGGCGTGCTGCCGCCTAAGCCATGGAGGCAATCTATGGAGAAGCTGGTTGTAATGCCGTCGAAGCTTAGGTTTCATAACGCAATTGGACGCATTTGACGGGTAGCACTGAGGATACCCCTTAGGGATTCAGTTTTTAGACCTCCCGTTCATAATTAGTGCATAGCTTGTACGGTGCAAATGAGCCAGCTGGTATATTATGTGATAGGGATAAAAGACGTGCTTGCTGAGTGGACTCTATTATGGTGAAACAAGATGGGGATAGCACGGAGACTTGAACTGATTAGCCAGTGGATGGCCTCAACCGTTTGAATCTAACTAGAGAGGCCCGCCTTAGACCTCTCAGCATGCTCAGGAGGGATTTTATGTGAATAAAGAGGGGTATTATAGTCCGCGGATGGAAATCTTCATGCAATATTACGGCAGGTAATGATTGAATGTCTCTTCATGAAAAATATCACTTTTATAATGATGTTGTATAGCCAACATTTCACGTATGACTATTATTATTTGTTGAAATTCTCTAAATGCATAGTCTATTATTATTATCATGGCTCATGTGGCCTATAAAATAATTCTTATGAACTTTACATGGTACAGACATGATATTTCTTGGACTGTCGCCTAAGGAACGGCAGCCAGCAGAATGTAGGTGTACTGACAGTTGCCGCTCATCACGGCGTACACATGCTCAGATCATCCCTTCAAATAGTCACTTTGACAGATCTCTAAAGCTGCTGATGTGAGATCATGTAACGATTGGCAGCGGTTGTCACGCATTGGATTCCTCCACGCAGTTTTGGGTTCGATTCCCGGTTCTGCCTTGAAATTTAATTCTGGGTAGCTTGGGATTACGAGGAAATACAGAATATCCCCACAGGACTCTATCCTGCCAATTGAACACTTCAAGATGTCACTCAAGGCACTGAAGTGGGAACTGATGTTGCTCGTTTCTGGCCCGACACCGTGTGAACGTTAAGTGCTGTAGATTTTACTCCGTGTTATGTATTAATGTTATATTTGTAAACAGTATGTACCCGTATTAATTGTGACTCAACATTAGCATCCCTCTGACACGAAATAATAATAATATTATTTTTAACATTCGAATTGAGCCACTATGGACTACGAGTTAACAAAACAATCAATATCATATTCTGTGTGTTGCTCTTGTTTGCCAGCTTTGACGTTCTGCCAGTATCTCTTGAGTCCATCACTCAGTGCCTTATTTTGTGGGCTCTTACCCTACTTTAGGTTTCCCATTTTCAACACCAGGCGAATGCTGGGACGGTACATTCTGACAGGCCACGGCCCCTTCCTTTCACATCCTTGCCCAATTTCATTCATCTTCATTCATTCCATCTCTAATCCCGACGATAGGGTCGCCCACAGGAGTCGACTAGAAAGACCTGCACTCGGCCTCTCAGGAGGCCACACGACAAAAAAAACTACTTTAAAACCCCAGTAGCTTTTGTTAATTTGTCTTAATTCATTCTTGTGCAGAATTTTGTCCTCGGAAGTACACATTTCTGTAAGATTTCCAGTACATTCTTGGAACCATCCTATTCTTTTGCCTTTGGTTTCACGAAATTCCAAACTTTCTTTGTGCGTCGATCATGGGACATTAAGAAGATATGCCCATAGAATAATAACCATTTCTTTTTTTATTGTTGACGTGACTGGTTGTATCCTTCTGTACAACTCTTCATTTGATTTCAAACGTGTCCGTCGACTCTTTTGTTGCCTAAAGTGTTTCTCAATATATTACGTTCTCTTTTGACTAACTGGTCGACTAGTCCCCGTATGTTCGTAGTTAAATAATAATAATAATGATGATAATAATAATAATATTGTCTCTCAGAGACTGACCAACCACATTTCTTCCTACTTCGTAAACAAGAAATCGAAGGGACCTTGGTTCACCGAGATTGAAATAGATCTTCTAGAATTACGGATTACGTTTGGAGACATCCAGGAACGTGCTCCTCTTCACTTGGAACACACCACCGATTCTCGGAAATGCTAAAGCTGAAAACAGAAAAAGGTGGACTGATGAAAGAAAGGAAGCTCACAGAAAATTCATGTGGGAATAGTGGGATAGAACTTAAACTCAGGGACGGAAGCGGTTGAAATAACGTGGTCCATAGTTGGCCGAATGGAATAATAATAATAATAATAATAATAATAATAATAATAATAATAATAATAATAATAATAATAATAATAAAAGAAGATAGAACGGAAGATGCCGAGGAAAATATTTGGACCAAAGTTTCAAGACGGCATCGGGTTGAGGAAAAGCTCATAAGAACTGTTTTCACTGCCTGAACGATTCGCATCACTTGCACGGAAAAGACACATGTAATTCTACGGGCATAGAGCACGAATGGACAATTCTCAATTGACCAAGAAAATCTTCCTCATAATCAACGAAAAACGACAAATCAAATTACGCTGGCTCTTAGACACCCAAAAGGACCTCACAAAAATCAATATTGAATTTGAAACTTAAAGTTGCATATACAGACAGACACAAAGAGAAAGGATTAGGGTGTTGTGGGATGAAAAGAAGAGCAAGAAGATCAATGTGCTGACAAACGGTTCCAAACGCATTAAACGGAGTGATTCAGCATCCCCATTCATTATCGTTTTCTAAAAAGGAAGCTTTAAGTTTTACATGACCGTTAATCATGCGATCATGAGCCACGGGAATATCGTTTTCTACAACCCAACTAACGCGTGTTGCTAGGAAGGTCGATATCCCCCTGCCTGCAACCTGTAAGGTACTAATACACCATTTTATCATTTTAAATGATCTTGTCGACTTCGTCGTTACGCTGGGGTCTGACGTTACGTTACGGTGACGGGACGAAAAGTTCCCAGATGCACTGAGGTGTGTGACGTCATAGTACCGCTTGGTGCATGTGTACCTCGACAATCTCTACTTCGTTAGTATAAGACAAAAATCCCTGATTCTTGGATGTCACGGGTAATCTCGAGAACCACTGGATGGATTTTGATGCGGTTTTCACCATTCTGTAAAGGATATCTCGAGGAAAGGTTCTGTAGAAAATAATTAATGTGTGATCAAAGGAAGCCAAGCAGTAACGATTTCAGTGAAAAAGTCGAAAACAAACTTGGCGTCCGTGCGCTTCTTAAGCTTACGCTGGGCAAACCGTTAAAACTATCAATATACTGTGAGCGTAAGAATTGGTCAGCATGATTAGTTCTACAAAAAAGTCAGGGAGAGCATATCTCTATCTTAAATACATCGCCCACTATAAGTGTTTTTAGACTGGATGGAACGGGCAAGTCCCCGCGCGCTCTGGTGAGCGTGCGGCATTCCGCGCGCTTGGCCTTCCTTTGCCCTTGGTTTGCACTTGCCGTTCGCGAGTAATTTGAAACTAGATAAGCAAGATAAGTATTATGCAGATAATTTTCTAACATGTCAAGAGTGTTTGGCTTCGAGCGAAGCGAGAAACCTCCAGCCTTTCTAGCATTTTTCAGCATTTGTAGCATTTAAAATGATACAAAGTCTAGTCTTTCTGACTGACTGTCACTTTTTCCCTCGATGTGACTACAGGCTAACACGAGGGGCAAATAGCAGTGTTCAGTATCGTTTGTGGGATATGCTTGCAGTGAATTAGTACCATAATGGATGCAACCTGCATTAGTTGGGTTGCGCCAAACAATATTGGAAGGAGCTGCAGAATCACCCGGTATATAGAAGATGTAGGTGGTATTATGGTCCGCAGAAAAATATATTTTTCCTCCTATTTGAAGGCATTTAATTATTGAATATTTCTTCATGAAAATATCGCTGTATTTAGCCAATATTTCGCTTACGATTGTTAACGAGTGATATTAGTATTAATATCATTTGTAGATCTAGAAAAACAATAATTAGTGGATTGTGGTATGTTCTTATAACATGAACATGAAACTAGAGGTACCGTAATACAGAAAATTATTTCTCCGTGTGGTATATTTTAATAATCTGCATTGATATGAATGATGGGGATTCATTTCTTCTCCCTAGTGATCTCACTGCAGGTAATGGTTCGAAAAGCGTTCCTCTTGCTTTCAGTTCATGTACAGTATCTCATCGATCATTCACTCACTACCTGTACCATGTCTACCTCAGAGCGGGACGAGTGATTTATTTTAGATTCAGTCGCTTAATCATTCTCGTCTCATTTCATTGGTCAAGGTTGAAATCTAGGTCAATCCAGGATGGGGTCATTATCTGAAAACTCATTTGATGGTGTGATGGGCATTGGGTTTAAAACTCGCACAACTACAGTAGTATGAACAATTTGTGTGGAAAGTAAGAAGATGTAGGCGATGGGGTGAAAGAATTAATTTTGCTAATAATAATAATGAATGAAAATCCACAGCCTGCTTCCAGTCTCCGACCGATCAGGAATGGAATGAATGAAGCCCCCATCTAGCGGCGAGGATATGGACTGTGCCGGCTGCCGAAGCCTGACGCACTCCTCTGGGGCAATGATTAAATGAATGACAGATGAAATGAAATGATAGTGGAGAGTGTTGCTGGAATGAAATTTTGACAGGGAAAACCGGAGTACCCGGAGAAAAACCTGTCTGCCTCCGTTTTGTCCAGCACAGATCGCACATGGAGTGACCGGGATTTGAACCACGGACCCAGCGGTGAGAAGTCGGCGTGCTGCCGCCTAAGCCACGTAGGCTGCTAATAATAATAATAATAATAATAATATCGTATGACCTCGGGTACCGGGTGCAAGCGTTATTATTTGACGCCCAGAGGGCAGCTTGTATGTCGAATTTTGTTATTCCTTGGAACGCCATGAAAGTCAAGGAGGTTAGATATCTAAGCTCCTTGACACTACAGCGCTTTCTAGTGGAGAAGAGAGGATTTTTTTTGTGTTGGCGAAAAATCCCGAGATTAATTTTGCCATTATGAACACTGTCTACTGAATTCTAATGGGTTCTTTAACATGCCAACAACGTATGACATGCGTGCCGATATTTTTGTCACCTTTCAAAAATCACATACCACGGCCAGGAGCGAACCCGCGAGTTTGGGATTGGAAGTCCGACACGATAACCACTCACCCACCGTGGCAAGCATAATTATGCTAACAGCTGTTCATCCGTCCGTCCGTCCTTCCGTCCTTCCATCCCTCCCTCCCTCCACCCACCCTATAATTTCATGAATTGAATTATTCTTAAGGCATGAGTTGTGCTACCAGACGACGAGCACCAGATTGCTGTAGTGTTGTAGTTATAGTTTCTTTTCCACTAGCTGTACCCGGCATGCGTTGCAAGGCCAATCAAAGAAAGGAAGTGTTTGTGTTGTAATTTTGTTAGTTGAAATGCTTTTGGATACAAAATACTTTTTGTATTTCCGTCTGGTGCGTACATAAATATATCAGAAGGTTTTCGGACGCGTGAGCAGACCACATGGATTTTCCAAATTCAGTCCACACCCTCGTAGGGATCGCTCCTATGCTTTATTGATGGTCATCGCAAATGCGAGTCTCACCGGAAACTGCAAGCGTTTGAAAACATACAAAAACTGCCACTATGTATGAAATACCCTCATTTTTTGTAACGACTTATGAGCCACTTGTCGTAAAATGGATTTACTAATTCAGAAATCTTTGCAAGCTTGCACAACACCTGAGCAAAGTTCATTTGTTGGAACGACTCGCGCACCATCTATTGTAAAATGGGCATTCTAATTCAGACACCATAGTGGGTGTGCGCACAACTCCTCACCAAAGTTCATTTGTTGAAACGATTAGTGCGCCAAAACTAATTTTTGATACGACTCGCGCTCCACCAATTGTGAAATGTATTTTATGTTCGACGATGTCGTAATGTAAATATTATACTGTATGTCAGAAATCTTTATCATAGTGAGGGTCATTATAACACTATTTTTCATTATGAAACAGTTTCTCCCACCCATCAGAGCCCAAGAAACAGTTGTGTGACCAATTAGGTAAGGATAACATCGCATCTGCGCTAACTTCCACGGCCTCCAATTTTAAATTTCACTGCGTGGCTAGTGTCATAGTGAGGTATTTGAGGAGGACATGGTCAAAGACAAGGTATTCTCTGCGTCCCATGCGCTCTGTTCAGTACATAAAACTGGCGAAAACTCGACAGATATTTATGAATATTTATGTTCGAACATAAAATAGTTATAACTAGCGGACCCGTGCGAGAACTCTCGCTTAATGAGTTGCGTGCGCCCCATGTGCACA
This sequence comes from Meconema thalassinum, assembly GCA_946902985.2. Taxonomy (NCBI): domain Eukaryota; kingdom Metazoa; phylum Arthropoda; class Insecta; order Orthoptera; family Tettigoniidae; genus Meconema; species Meconema thalassinum. The sequence goes on from OX336388.2 coordinate 748,348,544, forward strand.
GACTACCCGCGCGGCGCTAGTGCTATGCGGGCTGTAGGCGACAGAGTTCTCGCAGGGGCTATCGTCTTGTTTATTTGTTTAAAGGCACTTGATAAACAAATGCATATATTTCCGTTGACTTTTCATGAAATGCAAGATTTTTCCTCTACTATTGAGACAATTTGAAAGATTTTGGTACAAACCACACCTTCTTACTCCTTCTGGTTTAGGAGCTTGAGTTTTGTGATACATATACCTTAGCCTTAGCGTATTATATAATAAGATTATCGTCGAACATAAACAGTCGTATGCAACTCGCCTATAATGGTAATTAAGACACTCGTGTCTTATTTATTGCCATTATAGGCTCGTTGCATAATGCACTATACTCATTAAGAAAATTCGTGGGCGTGGACACAACAACTAACCAAAGTTAATTTTTTAAAGCGATTTGTGCGCCAACGCTCATTTGTTGAAACGACTCATGCGCCATCTATTGTAAAATAGATTTACTAATTCAGAAATATTTGCGGAAGTGCACACAACAACTCACCCCAATTTCATCGCAATCGGATGCATGGTATATGAATGCACATGGGACGGACAGACAGACAGACAGACAGACAGGCAGACAAACTATCCCGTAACATTCATTTTTAGCCTATTTTCAATTTTGAAAAAAAAATAGGCTTATGAGATCACCTTTTGTCCGTGTGTGTGTGTGTGTGTGTGTGTGTGTGAGGTGTGTGTGTCCCCCCCCTAATAAAATCTAAACGGCTGGAGCGATTTCAATGAAACTCGGTAAGTTCATAGCACTATTCCCGGCGACCTCGACCGTTCCCTTCAAATTTTGTTACGTCTCACCAATCCAACATGGCGGCTGTGCGAAATATTTCACTAGCATTCAATATCTCCGAAACTATTACCGATATCGCCCTGAAATTGTGAACGGTGATAAAGGGCACTACTAGAAGTTCACCTATGAGTCTTTCAAAAACCTGGTGACTACAAAACCAACATGGCGGTCAAGCGAAATTGAGACTTTTAAATAGACTTTTCTCGCGATTTAACTATCCAAACGTAATGAAACTTGGTACAGCAAATGTTTATACACATTGTAATGCACTGGAGTCTAATTTAGTTCAATTGTTTACATAACCTCCAAATGGCGGCTGTGCGAAATATTTCACTGACATTCTATATCTCCGAAACTATTACAGATATCATCATGCAATTTTGTACGGTGATAAAGGGTACTGATACAAGTTTACCTATGTATATTTCATAAACCTGTAAAGTACAAAACGAACATGGCGACCAAGCGAATTTGAATTATTTTAATCGACTTTTCTCGTGATTTAACTCTCTGAGCGCAGTTAAATGTGGTACAGTAAATGATTTTGCAGATTGTAATGCACTGCCATCTAATTTAATTCAATTGTTTACATAACCTCAAGATGGCGGCTGTGCGAAATTTTAAAATTTAGTTTTTATTCTTGTGTCGTAATCATGCGATCGAAGTGAAAGTTTGAATAATGAAGCTAGGCAATAATTGTCCTTGAATGGTACATAACTCTATGGCCTATACATATTACAATCCTAATGGCGAGCTTCCGAAATATTTAGACGGTTCTCAATATCTATGAATCTTTTACAGCAACGAAACTGATTTTTTTAATGTTCATAGAGACTATGAACATATGTTCACCTATAGGACTTTCAGTAACCTGGTGAGCACAAATCCAACATGGCGGCGACGCGAAGTATAAATATTTAAATGGACGTTTCTCACGAATTAACTATCCGAGTGGCGCGAAAGGTTGCACGTTAAATGCTTATACAAATGTTGATCCACTGGCATGTAATTTATTTCAATTGTTTGCATAATCACAAGATGGCTGGTGTGCGTACTTTTAAAATCTCGTTTTTTACTTCTTGTGTTCTAATCAAGCGATTGAAGTTTGAATACCACACGTACACAATAATCTTAATGTAATAGTACAAAAATAAAAATCCATCCTGGCGACCATATGAAATATTTAGACGGTTCTCAATATATCTACGAATCTGTTACAGCAATTAAACTGAAATTTTGTATGTTGATAGAGACAATTAACATGAGCAGGATATATGAAAATAGGCTGTATAGTTCTTCACGGAACTACTTGTTATATAGAGAGACTCGCTTTGCTCGTTAGGGGCTCCGCCCCCAAACCCCTGGTATATTTGACGAACCGTGTATTTTGAGGGAAAGTAAAGGGTTGAAGTCTTTAAAACATATCGTTCTGAATTTAAGGTTTTTATAATAAAAATAAAGGCGAATATGTTGCATTCAGATTTTCCTTTGATGAATATTTTTTTGTGAATCGTGGATGTCACCTACCAAAATAAATTATACTAATGGCCTGAATAAAATTTTAGTTTTGCTTTGTTATAATTTTTCCACACGTTTATAGTGTCTTCAGTGCACGATGTCCCACACAGTTATTGCGTGTCAAATATTCGGTTTTTGGCACGTGCCCTGAAGTCCATAAAATACAGTACTTATTATCTGATAATGTTTGGTTACGAGTCCATATTTTAATTCTCTATAGTGTTATTGCCTCTTTTTGACATATCTTTTCCCTCTATTTAAATTGATTTCCAACTGAAGAAGGAATGTGCGCACTGCTATGTTATAAGTCGGTTAGGACATGGCTGGTCCTCCAGTATACTTCTAGTTATAATATTATGGTGGGAAGTTTTGTGAAGGTATGTCTCCTAGCATACTGCCAGTTATATCATGGCGGGAAGATTGGAAAAAGCAGGTCCCCTAGCAAAACAGTCTGTTTTGGATTGTGTGGTGTGGGTAACGGGCTCCAAAATGCCGATGCGCTGCTGTTCAGAACATGTTATATAATAACCCAGTAACAAATTCCTGAAACAATAAATTTCTTGGAAGTAAGAAAAGTACACGAACGCATAACCTCCAGTAATTGGTTTACAACATTACGCATATTTACAAAGATAGATTCTTTTCCCCATTTAGTTCTTTATGTGATTGGCAATATCATTTGACTTTCTATTCCGATTATTATATATATATATAGGCTATAATTCGTTGAGACCATCTGGGACCACGTTAAGTCTTGCTACACTTGGCAATTTGCTTCGCTTTTCACTGAGCCCAGAATTCCCTCATTCTCTGTGAGTGGGCCATCTTGCGCTCCGCTGTCCAGGTGGTACCTTTTCTTCTTTTTGGGTTCGATGTCTCGTCTCGGGTTAGCCCATTAGTCAGTATATTTTTGCGGAGGAGATGTCTATTGAAGGCGTCGTCGGGATTTAGATGCAACATTTCGAGGTCATCTTTGGTATTCATAAACCAGGGCATTGTGGTTTTGGGTTTGGAGTCAAAGAAATGAAAAATCTGTTTAGTCAGCCTGTTTTCGTCCATTCGTTTGAGATGACCGTAATACCGTGCCCGCCTCTTACGGATCGTTTCAGAGATTTTCTCTCTTTCACTGCAGAATTCTTTGTTGGATTTTTTATATTGGATGCCATTCTTGTAATTTGATCCCATTATACCTCTAACGATTTTGCGTTCTTTTTTCTCCAGTTCTTCAAGGAGTCCTTTATTAGCATTTAGGGATAGGGTATCGGCTGCATACATATCTACTGACTTCAGAACAGTTTCATAATGAAGAAGTTTAGTATTTTTGGACAGGCATTTTTTGTTGTATATTGAGCGCGATGTTTGATAGGCTATTTCGAGTATGCGTACTCGTTCCCAGAGTGCTTCTTCTTATTATTATTTTAATATTATTATTATGAAGGGGACGTGGTGGTGCTGAAATCCAACCTCTCGTCTCTTACTAAGGCTGACTGGGTTCAATTCTCATCGAATGCATGTGAGATTTTCCAACTAAAATATCAAGTGCTGTGGTTGGGAATCCACACAAAAAGAGGAGGGCCCGTGCCTCATGTTCAGGAGATTAACGGTCATGTCAAATTACAAACGTCCTTCCATTTTCACTAATATGATGTGCAAACTCTAAGGGTCTTGACTCACCCGATTATTAATCACAGGAAGAAAAATACGTCTATACATTGAATATCAGATTCTATATAGTAAAATGTACATACACATTCTACAATATTGAGCCCCTCTAAATATGCCCCTCGATTATCGTACTAATATGATAATTTAAAAAAACGTATGCTTAAAATATATGAAATGAGGAAGCAATTTGAATATCCGCAGTGAATATTATTAAGGAAAGTACGTAAAATATATCATGTCATGATTAAGAGTTATGGAAACAAAACCAACTTTAATCATTCTGATTTATAATAGCTAACCAGTTATATTAAACGTTTGTGCAATACAACCGTTAAGTAAATGCAGAAAAATAAAAATTAATACTCTGAAATTCAGTTGGATTCGTCACATTGTAACGGTTTCGCTTTGCTCCACGTTGAGCGTACAAATGTAATGGTTTCTATTGCCCTCACTGTTGGGATGACAAATGAAACGTTATTTCCTTACTAAGATATGTTGTTTTAATGGGCGCCAAGACCTCAACGCAATGTTGAAATCTAAATTTGTATATAACAACACCTAGCTCCGGTGGAACACCTTCAAGAGTCTATTCACTCAGATCGTGGTATGATTTGATCATTAACCCAACAAACAATTGTATCAGGAGAAGGAGTTGGTCTATATCTAATGCTACCTACTGAAAGCAAAGATTGCAAGGTTAAAAGAAATGAATTTATTATATAAAACACAAGTATAGCAAAATTAATAATAATAATAATAAGCTTGAATTTAAATTGGAGCGTTGCGATTTGAATTTTACCGCTAGAAAATTACGTGAAAATGGAGTCGGATAAATTACTGATTTTACTCTTATTCCCAAGCTATGAAGTTACTGAATTACTGAATATGAAACAAAGAGAAACGAGAGAGTGCGTAGTTCTGAGTCATTCGCGCTTACCACTGGAAATTGCCGAAGCATTTCCCTCGTACTGGATGTTGAAGTGAGCTTCCCACAGCCTCCTGGATGTCGTCATCTTCTTCGTTAGTTGATGATATATATTTGTAGTTATGATGACTTTATGGTCCGAGCATTGGAGCCATACACTCGTACAACCACACTGGTTAAGTTTTACAAAGATTGTCCCTCACTCCACTGAACATCGGAGCCACACAAACGCGCAACCATACTGGTCATGTCTTACACAAAAAAGTCCTTTACTCCACGGCGCGCCAAACGATATATGCACTCGTCGGCTTCCCACTCCAGTGCCGACTTCAAGTCGCTCGGTCTCCACTGATTGGCTGATCCCCACGCACTACTTCCCCACCTCTGGCTCATTACACTCGGCGGGAGGGTGAAGTCGATTGCCGTTCCATACTATCCGCCTTTTCTTGACGCTGCAAACCAGGCGTAATGCTTCTTGACAAAAATCAGCCTGTATCTGAATTCCCAGTGAGTCATGTCTCTCATAATACCCTAACTGACGAAACTCCGTAAAATTCCGTAATCATATAATTTTCTAGGATAATGTTGTTCGTAATAATTTGCTTGATAGTGTTTTCTAAGACATAGAAAACCTATCTGTATGCTTATAATTTTATAAAATGCTCCAAAAAATACCTTAATAATAATAATAATAATAATAAGTTAATAATAATAATAAATTAACATGAAAAATTCTCTTGGCTGAACAATTTGCCGCGTAAATAAATATAGAATGGCTTCCTACTGACTTATGCCAGTGGCATAAAAAAAACTCGAAAAATACGTTACATATTCGCCTCGGATCATCGGATGATTTACCGTGACGACGGTCCATTATCCGATTATCCCAGACACGTTAATAATCCCCATCCAAAATACATATTACATAAATGAAATCACCCTAAATTACATATATATTGTGCCCATTTAGCAAGAAATATGCCAATCACAGTATACCAGCGTAGCTCAATTCGGGATTTCGGGGCAGCGGTAAGTTCCCCCACTCTGTGACTCCCATATTTTGGATTAATTAGAGGATACACTTGCAAAATAACAACAAAATCAACTCCTATTTAAACATATTTAATTAATAAAATTAATGGCGCTACAAACATTTTTAACACTTTTATTACTGACCCAAATATCAACTGCTTGTTCCAAATGAACAAGGGATCACAAAATAAAATAAACAAATATTGAATTCAAAACCTGTGGTTTCCATATAAACCATCAATTCTTACTTAGTCTCACTTCCATAAAGCACAAACATTAAGTTTACATAACTCCGAGCTCTTTGGCTCCATGCATTTACATTATTACGGTGTCATTCTTGTACACCTCAAACATTGTCTTTTATATTTATTTATTTCTCAAGAACAAATATATAATTATATTTAAAATCTATGTTAATTATCTAATTCAATATTTTTGGGCATGTCCACACATTCAGTTGTTATCATCTCTCTTTATTTCACAAATATATTAAGGTAATCAGAAAATCAATTGTGTACTCCAGAGCGTGAAGGTACTTGACACCGTCAAAAAAACTATAGTTACTCCCGAACTCAGTTGCCTTCAATCAACTCGTGGAATCCCACGTCCATACATTATTACCATAGGGATTGTTAGTTATTTCTTATGTCTTAATAGACCATTATCAGATAAGAAACTACGATCTGAACCGGCAAACGAAATATCTATCTTTAAGGACCTCGGTTCAACGCCCGGGTCGTTAACAACTTTAAACACTCCTGGTGTATTTATTTCTCTTTACAACAGCTTACGAGACGGTCTCTGTTCCATCTCGCTTTAAAAGAGCTAGTCTCTACTACTGGGGTGCGATTTATGACACGTTAGGGTGGCGGCGACATCCCGTCTGACCCAACATTTAGTAGCTTATTTTCAAGGCTTTCAAAACAAACCTTCCCATTCTATCCAGTTCTGGGGAGACCGGGCTTTATTGTACCGTATACATTCAAACAACTATTCTTTGGTTCACAGACCATTTTCATATCCTTGGCATTTATTAATTATGAGAGGGTCCTCATTGATTGGGAAGATTAAATACACATACGACGACGGAGAATTTCAGGGGCTTTTATCATAAGAAGATCCTGCATTCGAATCTCTTCAGGTGCCTCGGGAACTAATCCCGTACAGAGGGCTTATTACAAAATGCGATTTAGAGTCGGCCGTGGCCCATATGACATACGCTCAATAATACCATATATTAGCTCCCTTTTTAAATACATACACAATGCCTCGTGATACCATGTCACAATATAGAGGACTTATACAATTATCAATTCACTGCAATCAACTACCCTCCATAAGTAATGTACCAAGTATTTAACTACTACGCGTTCCTAGCGTGACACTTTAATATTATATTTGCGCTCATTATGCGCTATGCATTATTTTAAGCCGAAAATGTCTTCCCAAGAACTGATAAAATCTCTTTAGTAACAATTCATATTATTTTAATTCACATATTAATCTTTCCATGGTCGATAAATCGCTCCCTGTTTTAAAATATTCCATTTAACCTCATTTCTTTTACACATACGTTAAGGCTTAAGGTTCTTATGTTCATATCAATTTATTTGATTTTTATTTAACATTTCCATATTTAATTATTATTATTATTATTATCTTTATTCTTTATACAAGCTCAAAAGCTATTTCTTTCATATCTCAACTTTACTTTATTTCAATGTCTTTCATGATAATTAAATGATATTTCGCTTGCTCTTATGACATTTGTTAAATACTTTAACCCTTTATTCACCTATTTCCTCTACGGGAATTATTCTTTACATAATTATTCCTAATTTCTCTATTTATTTTATTATTGTTCAGACCGTATTCTTGATTATTCAGCATTTATTTATTAAGACACATCCCTTTCACTCCAAACTCCGGTGGGTTTTGTACACAATCAATTTCTGACACCAAAATAAAAATGAATTTTGTACTCACATATTTCCAGATCATCCCATGATCTTAAATCTGGTGTGGTGTTTCATTTTTGGGCCCACTTCGAACTTTTTACACCATATTGAAGGTATTCATCTTACGTAAAAACACTTTTTGACCTATATCTAGAACACTTAATATTGACGACATTTTTATATACTGGTGTGTCCCTTTTGAACACATAATAACACTAAAAATATTATCTAACACACAATCTTGATTATTTTACACTTCACAATTTCTCGATCACTAGGCCGTACTTCTGAGCCTATCACACGTGATCTTCTTAAATTCCCGTTTCCAAGGGTGAAATTTATCCGATGTCGGCTTCCTATTCTGAAGAATGCGAAAGTCCCGAAACATCTATTGTTCCCTGGAGTTCAATTCTGCTATTCCTATCCTGGATAACTGGCTATTATCTAGCTTGAACGGCTTCTCTGTAGATCTGTCTATTGATCCTAACGAGAGTCTATATGGATCGAGGTCTCCTCTAAGACCTATAGAATTAGTTTATAGCAGCTAGCACTTCTAGATTCTAGTACTATTAGAATTGTTCGCCTGCTATCTGGAGCTAATATTTATAGTCTCCTATCCTCTTTGTTTGAACATGTTTTAATACTCCTACGTTCGAACCTTATTCTGTTCTTCCTTTTTAGGTTTCTTCAATTTAAATAACAGTTTATCTGTCTGGTACGATACTTCCGTACGTTATGATCTGTTCGTTCGAACATTTAACGACCTATCGCCTTTAAGTCCGACGTTCGCAGCCTGCTCTGACTATATCTTGCGAATTTTCACTTTAACTTGTATACAGTCGGGCCTAAATCCTATAATTAGGATTTTCCTAATATTTCACTACGGCGATACTTTAAAATTTCGTCTTGACTGCTCCTTATGGAGGCCAGCAAGTCGTTACTACTGTGACGCCTGTGGCTATTGGATCTTACTTCGGTGATGTAAAACAGCGTTTCTCCCCTCAAGGAGTACTGGTAGCTGTTATCGATGTAACGCAGAGTTACGTCCCCTCACGGACTGTCGGAATGATTACTTCTACGTCGTGGAGCAGCACTTCCCCTCACGGAATGCTCGTAGGACTGCATGCGATGTGACACAGTGACGTGCCCTCTGGCTGTCTGAATACTGCGTTCGGTGCTTATACTTGTTGCGCAGTATGACCTCCCCTGAGGTTCATACGTTTGAAGACTTTGATGCAGCACCTCCGGTCACGGAGTGCTCGTTGTAACTGCATGCTTGGCTTGGAAACGCCCGAAGCTTTATACTGTTTTACTACAAAAAAATAAGACTCAAGCCTTTTCTGTGGTCAACTTCTGAAATAATGGTGCCACGATTATAAAAATTTTACCTTCCGAAAGCTCGTCTTCTCAATGTCAAATGATCTTATTGCACCTAAGAATCGATCGTGCAATTCGGAGATATTAATTAATTTCTCGTCCTCAATTGTGTGGGTGTTGCATTCTTTTTGCTTTCTCCCCTACACAGAGGCTTAGGTAATTCCCAAATGACGTCGTCTTACGTCGGCAGTTTCTTTCTGCACAATTATTACATGGTTTCTCTATACTGAAAAATCTCTCATTCAAAATGATTCACTGTACTGTGCTTGTTTACTCATTATTATGCTCGTAAACGTGTTAATTTTAATTATTCCTCTTCTGGCGCGTATGCGACGTTGTCAATTTCCAGCCACGTCAGCTTGAATTCCGATTCAGGCTTCTCTTTCTAACACGGTGGAAAATTCCACTCAGTTATTAATACTCGTGACCAGCCCTCTCTGAAATGTCGAGTGGGGTGATCTCATCTAAGGAGCATCTGTCCCTAGTCGCTTGCACAATGTTAAGCTATATTCCTGGCTTAAAATCTCTCTCCGTTCCTTTAAGAAACTATACGTTTCTTTCATTTCTTCCTTAAGGACATTGGTTCGACCGTCATGGACCCTATGGCCCATGGGTTCATCTCTCCCCTCCTTAGGTAAATAAATTTTCAAAAATTTTGAGGAAATTTATTTCAATTTTATTTGTATTTCCTTTCCGTCGAATCCATCATAACGTCATCCGTATTTACTGTTATTTTATTTTCTTAAGGTTCCTTCCACTAATTGTGTAGGTTGGGTATACTCTATCTTTACCCTTTTTTTCTCCTTTATTACCTTAAAATTTTCCTTTTCAATAAAATCAATTACTTCTTTAAAGTTCCTCTCCTTTCTGGTCTGTGTTTCGGTTGGGTCTTCAAGAGTTCCCATTCATTCATTTATTCCCTAGTGGACGTCTCCACTCAAGCCATAAATCTCTTGTCACGTTCAGTGTTTACAACTCTCTACCCTCGTCTGGCGCGCTTCTCCAAACTCGAGTCAACAGTTGGTTCCCTTTCTCCCTTTCTCAGGTCAGACTTCAAATCGGTCTGTTCTTTATTCATTATATTTCTTCAACTTAAATGACTTTATGTTAATTATCTTGCGGGTGCAATTAGCTTTACCCGTAACTTGCTTTATTACAGTTATCAGACTTCAAGTCTGTTACACTTCAATTAAAATTTTTAAGAGCTCAGTCTGACTTCACCTGACTCTTTCTGGTTCTCTTCCCTATTCCTCATCTCTCTTTGAGATGGTATTTCAGCACATATTATACTTATTTCTCATATTCTTTGATGGTTGCAAATATCTTTACCCGTTTGTTCCAATGGGATAATTCTCTTCCTTCACCTCGTATTGAGATGGCACTTTCCAAGAGTATTTCTTTTTCCTACTCTTCCAATTCTTTAGATTTTCCAAATCTCCTTTCTTTCTCTTCTTTTTATCCTTCCCTTTCTTCTTACGATGCTTCCAGCTGAAATATGCCTGGGCATCCTCTTTCTCCAAGACATCGTTGGTTATTTCACCTTCTTTCATTGTTTCCATGGGGTATCCATTTCCTGGTACACCAATTATCAATGGCGGTTTTCTTCCCTTTGGCTCTTCTTCAGAGACGTCTCCTCTCATTTTTTCATTGCTCCCAACAATCTCATCTTTTTCTTTTAGGGTCTCTTGGCTCTTATTAGCACCTTCCTCCATTTCTCTAGTCTTTCTTTGGCAATCAAGACATTTAATCATTAATTCGAGGATCTGGGCTTTCAATTTTTCCTCTTCTTCCTTTAATGCCCTTTTATTTTCCTGGTCCTGCATTTCTTCGAAGTTTTCCTTTTCCCTTTCTGTGAAATCTTGAACCTCTGTTTCCATCGGTGCTTCATTGATATTTTCTATATTTATTTCCTTTAATTTCTCTATTTCTTCTGGAATTATCATTTCCGTTTCTTCAACTATCAATTCCTTTAGTATCTCTTGTTTCGAGATTACTTCTTGTTCTTCCAGCTCGACCTTTTCATAAAAATGAGTCTCTTCAGTTTGGAGCTCATTTTCATTTTGGCTATCCTCCTGTTCTGGAGTTACGATCTCTTCCTGAATTTCCATTGGTTTCTCTGGAAGGATCTCCAAAGTTACTTCAATTCCCACTGGAGTCATGATGATTTCTATTTCTTGTTCCTCTTCTTTAATCTCAACTTTGGGCTGTTCTGGCACCGTGATTTCCTTTTCTTCTTCACCTTCAGCTTGGGCAACTATTTCATTTGCCTGACGATTTTGCTCCAACATGTATTCCTCATATCTCTTCTGAGCATCCTCTAATATCTCTTGATATTCTGGAATTTTGACCTGTCTTACTTCAGCCAACTCCTGAATACTTATTATCTCATTTTCTTTATGCATGCTCATTCTGAAATAATGCATCTTATCCCATTCTTCTTTTATATAATCCATTTGTTCCTTTACATATTTCTTCCTTTCGTGCTCTTTATAATTGGTCTTCCACCAAATCTTATCCCATTCTCTTCTTATATCCCATACCTGCTCCATCATCTCACTTATTTCCTTAATAAACATTTTTAGCTGTTCCCACGGAACTATTTCAATTTTTCCTTCTTTCTCCATGCGTTTCGCAAACTTCTTCTTTGTTTCTCTGAATGACCTTTCCATCTCAGGAATTTCTTTGCGTATTTCTTCCAACTCCTGTTTAGGTCTCTTGCATTTATTACATGCCCTTTCACGGAGCCTGGTTATTTTCGTTATTTCCTCGAAAATACTTTTTGTTTGTTCCCTAATTTTCTTTCTCTCCTCTGAATCAGTACAACTCAAATCCCAAAGTTCACCCCTCATTTCTTCGTACTCATTATCTATTTTATCTATTTGACGTATAAATTTGCTTACGTCATCCCACGTCGCCATTTCTACCTTTTCCTGATCCTGAACATCAGTACTATCGTTCTTTTCCCCTTCGTTTTCGGAGCCTACCTGGACCGACATTACTACATGAGACTTATTCTTATCAATATCCATTACATTTTCCCTTGGAATTGGTTTACAACTTTCCTTTTCCTTTCCGAGCTCTAAAGGCTCAACATTTATTACCCTTTTGTCTGCAGACATGTTACCATCTCTTCGTGTAACTATGTCTCCAGGTGCACGCATGCTTTCTACAGAAACATTTATCATTTCTTTGGTTGGGTACTCTTTCTCACCTGTAGTTTTACCTTTCCCTGGGCTCTCGGCCCTTACATTCTCAGAGAGCCTCCGCCTCTCTTCACTTAACAACATCATATTAAAATACAGTGGGCCTCAAATGCCACCACACTAGTACATGTTTGAGAGATGATACTCTGAATTAGTGTGTCCCAATTTCTTTCAAACTTTCCTTTGGTACGGGTATTCACTTACAACGTACCCTTTTGATACTCTTATTCAATTTCATAAACCTTTATGGAAGTGTTTAAAATTCAAAATTTCGAAAAACCATTTTTTTCAAAAAATGAAAATTTTGATTTTTCGAGAAAACTCGGGTTTTCCCTAGGAAAACTCAGTCCTGCGTACTGGGCGCCAAAAAGAGTTAGGTTGCTAGGGGGTTTGATAATATAATATATTCAGGGCTGCTCGGTATGAGTTTCCAGGGACCCATGCGGTCAGTTAATATTTTACGTTGTAGCTTTTCCTAACATTACTTTAATTTTACATAATATGACCGACTTAAGTGTTCCTCTAGTCATTAATCCAGCACAGTATTTATATATCCCCCTGTGCCCATTTAGCAAGAAATATGCCAATCACAGTATACCAGCGTAGCTCAATTCGGGATTTCGGGGCAGCGGTAAGTTCCCCCACTCTGTGACTCCCATATTTTGGATTAATTAGAGGATACACTTGCAAAATAACAACAAAATCAACTCCTATTTAAACATATTTAATTAATAAAATTAATGGCGCTACAAACATTTTTAACACTTTTATTACTGACCCAAATATCAACTGCTTGTTCCAAATGAACAAGGGATCACAAAATAAAATAAACAAATATTGAATTCAAAACCTGTGGTTTCCATATAAACCATCAATTCTTACTTAGTCTCACTTCCATAAAGCACAAACATTAAGTTTACATAACTCCGAGCTCTTTGGCTCCATGCATTTACATTATTACGGTGTCATTCTTGTACACCTCAAACATTGTCTTTTATATTTATTTATTTCTCAAGAACAAATATATAATTATATTTAAAATCTATGTTAATTATCTAATTCAATATTTTTGGGCATGTCCACACATTCAGTTGTTATCATCTCTCTTTATTTCACAAATATATTAAGGTAATCAGAAAATCAATTGTGTACTCCAGAGCGTGAAGGTACTTGACACCAAAAAAAAACTATAGTTACTCCCGAACTCAGTTGCCTTCAATCAACTCGTGGAATCCCACGTCCATACATTATTACCATAGGGATTGTTAGTTATTTCTTATGTCTTAATAGACCATTATCAGATAAGAAACTACGATCTGAACCGGCAAACGAAATATCTATCTTTAAGGACCTCGGTTCAACGCCCGGGTCGTTAACAACTTTAAACGCTCCTGGTGTATTTATTTCTCTTTACAACAGCTTACGAGACGGTCTCTGTTCCATCTCGCTTTAAAAGAGCTAGTCTCTACTACTGGGGTGCGATTTATGACACGTTAGGGTGGCGGCGACATCCCGTCTGACCCAACATTTAGTAGCTTATTTTCAAGGCTTTCAAAACAAACCTTCCCATTCTATCCAGTTCTGGGGAGACCGGGCTTTATTGTACCGTATACATTCAAACAACTATTCTTTGGTTCACAGACCATTTTCATATCCTTGGCATTTATTAATTATGAGAGGGTCCTCATTGATTGGGAAGATTAAATACACATACGACGACGGAGAATTTCAGGGGCTTTTATCATAAGAAGATCCTGCATTCGAATCTCTTCAGGTGCCTCGGGAACTAATCCCGTACAGAGGGCTTATTACAAAATGCGATTTAGAGTCGGCCGTGGCCCATATGACATACGCTCAATAATACCATATATTAGCTCCCTTTTTAAATACATACACAATGCCTCGTGATACCATGTCACAATATAGAGGACTTATACAATTATCAATTCACTGCAATCAACTACCCTCCATAAGTAATGTACCAAGTATTTAACTACTACGCGTTCCTAGCGTGACACTTTAATATTATATTTGCGCTCATTATGCGCTATGCATTATTTTAAGCCGAAAATGTCTTCCCAAGAACTGATAAAATCTCTTTAGTAACAATTCATATTATTTTAATTCACATATTAATCTTTCCATGGTCGATAAATCGCTCCCTGTTTTAAAATATTCCATTTAACCTCATTTCTTTTACACATACGTTAAGGCTTAACGTTCTTATGTTCATATCAATTTATTTGATTTTTATTTAACATTTCCATATTTAATTATTATTATTATTATTATCTTTATTCTTTATACAAGCTCAAAAGCTATTTCTTTCATATCTCAACTTTACTTTATTTCAATGTCTTTCATGATAATTAAATGATATTTCGCTTGCTCTTATGACATTTGTTAAATACTTTAACCCTTTATTCACCTATTTCCTCTACGGGAATTATTCTTTACATAATTATTCATAATTTCTCTATTTATTTTATTATTGTTCAGACCGTATTCTTGATTATTCAGCATTTATTTATTAAGACACATCCCTTTCACTCCAAACTCCGGTGGGTTTTGTACACAATCAATTTCTGACACCAAAATAAAAATGAATTTTGTACTCACATATTTCCAGATCATCCCATGATCTTAAATCTGGTGTGGTGTTTCATTTTTGGGCCCACTTCGAACTTTTTACACCATATTGAAGGTATTCATCTTACGTAAAAACACTTTTTGACCTATATCTAGAACACTTAATATTGACGACATTTTTATATACTGGTGTGTCCCTTTTGAACACATAATAACACTAAAAATATTATCTAACACACAATCTTGATTATTTTACACTTCACAATTTCTCGATCACTAGGCCGTACTTCTGAGCCTATCACACGTGATCTTCTTAAATTCCCGTTTCCAAGGGTGAAATTTATCCGATGTCGGCTTCCTATTCTGAAGAATGCGAAAGTCCCGAAACATCTATTGTTCCCTGGAGTTCAATTCTGCTATTCCTATCCTGGATAACTGGCTATTATCTAGCTTGAACGGCTTCTCTGTAGATCTGTCTATTGATCCTAACGAGAGTCTATATGGATCGAGGTCTCCTCTAAGACCTATAGAATTAGTTTATAGCAGCTAGCACTTCTAGATTCTAGTACTATTAGAATTGTTCGCCTGCTATCTGGAGCTAATATTTATAGTCTCCTATCCTCTTTGTTTGAACATGTTTTAATACTCCTACGTTCGAACCTTATTCTGTTCTTCCTTTTTAGGTTTCTTCAATTTAAATAACAGTTTATCTGTCTGGTACGATACTTCCGTACGTTATGATCTGTTCGTTCGAACATTTAACGACCTATCGCCTTTAAGTCCGACGTTCGCAGCCTGCTCTGACTATATCTTGCGAATTTTCACTTTAACTTGTATACAGTCGGGCCTAAATCCTATAATTAGGATTTTCCTAATATTTCACTACGGCGATACTTTAAAATTTCGTCTTGACTGCTCCTTATGGAGGCCAGCAAGTCGTTACTACTGTGACGCCTGTGGCTATTGGATCTTACTTCGGTGATGTAAAACAGCGTTTCTCCCCTCAAGGAGTACTGGTAGCTGTTATCGATGTAACGCAGAGTTACGTCCCCTCACGGACTGTCGGAATGATTACTTCTACGTCGTGGAGCAGCACTTCCCCTCACGGAATGCTCGTAGGACTGCATGCGATGTGACACAGTGACGTGCCCTCTGGCTGTCTGAATACTGCGTTCGGTGCTTATACTTGTTGCGCAGTATGACCTCCCCTGAGGTTCATACGTTTGAAGACTTTGATGCAGCACCTCCGGTCACGGAGTGCTCGTTGTAACTGCATGCTTGGCTTGGAAACGCCCGAAGCTTTATACTGTTTTACTACAAAAAAATAAGACTCAAGCCTTTTCTGTGGTCAACTTCTGAAATAATGGTGCCACGATTATAAAAATTTTACCTTCCGAAAGCTCGTCTTCTCAATGTCAAATGATCTTATTGCACCTAAGAATCGATCGTGCAATTCGGAGATATTAATTAATTTCTCGTCCTCAATTGTGTGGGTGTTGCATTCTTTTTGCTTTCTCCCCTCCACAGAGGCTTAGGTAATTCCCAAATGACGTCGTCTTACGTCGGCAGTTTCTTTCTGCACAATTATTACATGGTTTCTCTATACTGAAAAATCTCTCATTCAAAATGATTCACTGTACTGTGCTTGTTTACTCATTATTATGCTCGTAAACGTGTTAATTTTAATTATTCCTCTTCTGGCGCGTATGCGACGTTGTCAATTTCCAGCCACGTCAGCTTGAATTCCGATTCAGGCTTCTCTTTCTAACACGGTGGAAAATTCCACTCAGTTATTAATACTCGTGACCAGCCCTCTCTGAAATGTCGAGTGGGGTGATCTCATCTAAGGAGCATCTGTCCCTAGTCGCTTGCACAATGTTAAGCTATATTCCTGGCTTAAAATCTCTCTCCGTTCCTTTAAGAAACTATACGTTTCTTTCATTTCTTCCTTAAGGACATTGGTTCGACCGTCATGGACCCTATGGCCCATGGGTTCAATATATACACTCATAATTTTTCTTTACGCACTTTGCGTCAAAGTTTGTTGTCACTATGGATCGCACTTTGCAACCAGTCCAATGTTTTTCATATAGAACAATGTTCCACGGATATTTCCGCCTCTCAAATTTCTCTATGTTGGAAAAATTGGCATAAATAATGTGTGAGCACTATGTATATAAGATGTCACATCACACTCATCAAGGTGTTCTGATATATGTATATCACCATAGAACTTCCTAATTTCACTGGAGGTTCCTTCCTTATGGTGAAATTTAATCTCACTTATCACTGAGCACACGATCACACTATTGTGGCAGCGCATCGTAACCATAATACTTAATCTCTCTTTATAACAGACGAAATTAATATTGACTTCTGAAAAAAAAAACCAGTAAGTGCGCATTACATATAACACCAAATATTTCTGTGCCGTAATCGCCCTGTCTTCTTAAGTTCCCGTAGACCATATTCTACTTACTACTAGTTCTCAACACAGACAAGTTCTCCTCACACAAATAATACCATTGTACAAATTACCTAAATTACACACTTACAAATCTTACATGGCGAGGCCGTAAACAGAAATCACGTGTGCTGTTATGTATGAGTTTCATGAAGGACTGTCTCGCCTTCTGATGGCCCATCTTTTATCTCGTGGACTTCTTAAGCTAACAAGCCCTATACAAGCGCTCCCCCATCTCTTGGAGATAAATGGGAACCCATCAGCGCTGCCAAAATGGCCTTGGTGCATCGAGACAATTTAGTGCTCAACAGCATCCACCACTCCCTTCATCTTTCCCTGTACCTTAAAAACTCTCAATTACTTACATACTACCCCCCTGTGTGATTTCTGATACCCCTGCCTGGAAGACCATATCTTCCCCGCACCAAATACCACACTTACTCATTTGATAGGCTGGCTCGCCAGCTAAACACACTTACTTTATGACACATACTTTCGTAGACTATGTATATTATACGTCCCATATAATCTGTTTCCCTCACTATTCTCCAGCACATATGCTGTTTTGCCTAAACGTTTGGAAACTATAAATGTTTCTGCGTCACCTGCTTCCAACCTTGCAAGTGGCTCCCTTAAATGAACGTCATCACGTTTCTCTACCTACCTATTTCTCAGTGTCTGTAACGATGCCCTGTTGCTACTGTCCACACACGCTAACCCTACTTTCCTCTGGTGTCACACCTCTACTCGACACTCTATGACCTAAAAATGTCACTTCTGACTGACAGAATGACGACTTAGACAGCTTCAAAGTGAACCCTGCCTGATCTAACTTCTGAAAAACTATATCTAAATGGTGTAGATGCTCCTCAAAACTGCGTGAACTAATTACCATATCATCAATGTAAATGGTTACAAACTCTCCTGTGTCATCCCCTAATGTAATGTTTAAAGCCCTAATTAAAGCTGATGAACTACTCTTTAACCCATAAGGTACCCTGCAAAACTGATAAAGGTTATATTTATGACTAAAAGCTGTAAATGGTCTATCCTCGTACATAAGTGGCACTTGCCAAAAACTGGAACTCAAATCTACACAAGTGAAATACTTCTTCCCCTCAAATGTTTGCATTAATTCCTCTATTGACATAGATTTCAGCTGATCTGAACTAATTCTACTGTTAACCAAACGAGCGTCTAAACAAATACGAACTGTGCCGTCGGTCTTGGGTACCGTGATCAAAGAATTAACATACGGACTGTTAGAGTGCTCAATAATCCCATCTTCAAGCATCTGGTTAATTTGTGCCTCAACTGTACTCTGATAAGCGAAAGGTACAGGATATCTATGTCCTGTGAATACTGACCTATCAATAACGTTCAATGAATGTGTATAGCAATTGGCCATACCAATGCGATCCTCAAAAACTCTCCTATTACACATTAACACATTATAGAGCCGAACACATTGTTCCACCTCTATATTTCCCTGAAATGCAGCATCACGTAACGAGTCCTCTAGACTACCGTTCGTAATCACACTGCCCACAAAACATGGAGAACCCCGCTCTACGGCTGGCGATATCTCATTTAAAGTACAAATCACACCTACAACACTACTTCTCTGAATATGGTCATTGATCGCTATTTCTACTTCAGAATCTCCCCATTTAAATTTCAAACTCCCTACATCATAACATAAGTTACCAGACACCCTACTTAGCCACTCTGAACCCAAGATAACACTGAATACTAAATTTGGAATTACAAGGCAAATCTGCTTCTCTACATGATTATTAATTTTAATGTCTACTATAACTTGCTTAGAAATTACTTTAGACCTCTTCCCAACAGCTGTGATAACAAAAGTGCTTTTAATTGGCATCTCCTCAAAATTTACTCCAGTTCCTTTCATTTTATCATAAAATGCACTACTTATGCAACTCTTCATACAACCACTATCAATTAAAACATCTGTGTACGCCTCGGACACGTTAAATTTAACTATGGGGCTCTTACTAACCACTTCCTGAATAATACCTTCATCATTTAGTTCATGTTATAATTCATTTCTTACATTTAGGTCATAGTGTTCCTGTATAATTTTATGGACAGGGCATCCTACAGACTGTGATTCTGACCTTACTTCGCAGCCTGTTACGCGTTTAAAGAACCGCTGCAGCTGGCTGTAGTACTACTAAGTACTGCACTGGTCTGGTTGTTCTGGGCTGTGTTGTCATTGTTTGGCTGTATATTACTACCACTAGGCTGTCCTCTTCCTTGACCCCTATTCTGGTTGTAATTATTGTCATTATAATTTCTCCCTTGATTTCCCCTGAAATCATTGTTCCTACCTTGGTACTGATTACCATAGCCATTTCCTCTGTTCTGATTTTGCTGATTATTATTCTTATTATTTTTATTTTGAGTGTTGGCCCCTTCGCCACCGTTCCCTTGAACTTCCTGATGCCTGGCTTCATTAGGCCTATTATTATTACTACCCTGGTTCCGATTGAAATTGTCCTCATAACCCCCTCTCCCTAGTGCATCAAATGTGCTTAACAAATTTTCTACTTGTGATATTGTCTTTACATTCTGGATACAAGCAGCCTCCTTGATCCTATAGGGAAAGTGCCTAAGTAGCAACCTCACCACATCACTTTCCTCCTTCAAGCCATCCAGATATTTACACACTAATACCTGCCCTAAAAAGTATTCGGTCATGGTGGAGCTTCCTTTAGGGTTATATTTACCACACACTACTCCCTCACGATGCTGCGACTGAATAACCTCATTCCAGAACTTTTCACAGAATTTCATTTTAAAATCATTAATATCAGTAAACTTGTCTCAGTAGACAGCAAACCAATTCCTCGTTTCCCCCACAAACACTTGTTCTAAAATTTCAACTACCTGGCACCACTCAATACTACCATTTTCCAACCTCTCCCCGAATTTATTTTCTATAGTATTCATGAACTCCATTGGGCACCCCTGTCGATTGCTGAACTTACCCAGTTCTACCTCCCTGTGTGTGCTATTCACAAAAACTGGCCTATTCTGACTATTTTCTTGCCTGATCCTAGCTTTTAATTTTAATTCTAATTCTGCAATTTTCTCCTCAGCCTTCCTCTCAATACTGTTTACTGTTAATTTAATGTTTCCTTCTGATTCTTCTACTTTATCATATAGCTTTGCTTGTTTCTCCTCAATCTTGCTAATGCTCTCTCTATTACTCTCTCTTAAATCATTTACTTCTGCAACTATTTGCGAGTGGACTTTCTCAATTCTACCCCTCAGCTGTTCTTTAACCTCTTTAGTTGCTACCTGAATTTTGTCAATTTCTCCCCCCAATTGCTTTTTGACCTGCTGTGTTTCCAGTTGCACTAGTTCTTTTAAATTTTCAGCCTGTGTACTGATTCTAATTTCTAACTCCTCCTGTACTTTTCCTAATTTTCTGTCTACATCTGCAATAATCTCTTTAGCCTTCTCTTCCATCACCCCCCCTGATCTCACCTCTAATCAGTTCGAATTTATCACTAATTTCCCTACTGTTTTGTTCTAATTTAGCATTTAAAGTTTCAGTACTCTTTCTATTTTCCCTACTATTTTGTTCTAATTTAGCATTTAAAGTTTCATTACTCTCTCTATTTTCCCTACTATTTTGTTCTAATTTAGCATTTAAAGTTTCATTACTCTCTCTCTATTTTCCCTACTATTTTGTTCTAATTTGGCGTTTAAGGCATCTGTACTTTCTTTATTTTCCCTACTGTTTTGTTCTAATTTTGCATTATTCTGTTCTAATTTTGCATTTAAGGCATCGCTACTAACTTTGTTCTGATACATGAACTCGAGAAGTAAAGTTTTTAATTCTGGTTGGCCGCCTACACTCCCTGTTTCAGTATCGGGATTTACCTCCGCTACCCCGGTATTACCATCACTCGACATACTGCTCGTATCATCACTCTCCAGTTGATGACCACTACGTAACTTCATCTGTTTTTCTTTCTTATCCCCCATAATGATATACACTGATAAAGACAAATGACCCCCCAAAATACAGGCACAGAAATATATACCCTTCTCCTTCCACAAATGTTATTAAGTTTTCATCCCCAAGTTGTCGGCGACAATGTAACGGTTTTGCTTTGCTCCACGTTGAGCGTACAAATGTAATGGTTTCTATTGCCCTCACTGTTGGGATGACAAATTAAACGTTATTTCCTTACTAAGATATGTTGTTTTAATGGGCGCCAAGACCTCAACGCAATGTTGAAATCTAAATGTGTATATAACAACACCTAGCTCCGGTAGAACACCTTCAAGAATCTATTCACTCAGATCGTGGTATGATTTGATCATTAACCCAACAAACAATTGTATCAGGAGAAGGAGTTGGTCTATATCTAATGCTACCTACTGAAAGCAAAGATTGCATGGTTAAAAGAAATGAATGTATTATATAAAACACAAATATAGCAAAATTAATAATAATAATAATAATAATAATAATAATAATAATAATAATAAGCTTGAATTTAAATTGGAGCGTTGCGATTTGAATTTTACCGCTAGAAAATTACGTGAAAACGGAGTCGGATAAATTACTGATTTTACTCTTATTCCCAAGCTATGAAGTTACTGAATTACTGAATATGAAACAAAGAGAAACGAGAGAGTGCGTAGTTCTGAGTCATTCGCGCTTACCACTGGAAATTGCCGAAGCATTTCCCTCGTACTGGATGTTGAAGTGAGCTTCCCACAGCCTCCTGGATGTCGTCATCTTCTTCGTTAGTTGATGATATATATTTGTAGTTATGATGATTTTATGGTCCGAACATCGGAGCCATACACTCGTACAACCACACTGGTTAAGTTTTACAAAGATTGTCCCTCACTCCACTGAACATCGGAGCCACACAAACGCGCAACCATACTGGTCATGTCTTACACAAAAAAGTCCTTCACTCCACGGCGCGCCAAACGATATATGCACTCGTCGGCTTTCCACTCCAGTGGCGACTTCAAGTCGCTCGGTCTCCACTGATTGGCTGATCCCCACGCGCTACTTCCCCACCTCTGGCTCATTACACTCGGCGGGAGGGTGAAGTCGATTGCCGTTCCATACTATCCGCCTTTTCTTGACGCTGCAAACCAGGCGTAATGCTTCTTGACAAAAATCAGCCTGTATCTGAATTCCCAGTGAGTCATGTCTCTCATAATACCCTAACTGACGAAACTCCGTAAAATTCCGTAATCATATAATTTTCTAGGATAATGTTGTTCGTAATAATTTGCTTGATAGTGTTTCTAAGACATAGAAAACCTATCTGTATGCTTATAATTTTATAAAATGCTCCAAATAATACCTTAGTAATAATAATAATAATAATAATAATAATAATAATAATAATAAGTTAATAATAATAATAATAAATTAACATGAAAAATTCTCTTGGCTGAACAATTTGCCGCGTAAATAAATATAGAATGGCTTCCCATTGACTTATGCCAGTGGCATAAAAAAAACCTCGAAAAACACGTTGCAACATTAATTTGTGAATTCAAGTTGCTGTTCCTTTCCAAAAAAACCGGCTAAGAGCAGTCAAGTACTGGCTAACGGAGATATTCAATTAAAGAAAAATAAAACCTGTTAACATACTTAAATCACACCGCGGAAAATATTAGGTATTATACCTTCTTAAATAGGCCTACAAAGACAGGAACTCACACTATACAGACGGCACGAAGAGTATAAATTTAGACTCAAAATCACATATTGATTCCGACCCCCCCAGTTCATGTATGAATATAAGATTTGTACATTCCTCACACATTCCCTACCTCTTTGACCCACTTATGCCCAGCTCGAGAACTTAGAAAAATTCCGGCCAGAATTTTAAAATCGTAAATATCTCTAATATGAATTTCAAGAAAAAGAAGCTGGAAATAATTATTTAACTTCTATTAAAACATATTAAGCAATTAGGACCTTTTACCTGTTGGTAAGTTACAGTGTAATATTGATTGATACCAGCACTTCCTTAATAAATTCCTTGAGCGTTTGGAAGCTGCAGCTGCTCTTGGTGCTCCCACTATCCAATATTAAAGGGCGGACGCAATGACTGGTAACACAAGCTTTTGTCTCCAACTTTGAGCTCTTGTATAGAAGTACAACTTCACACAGCGTGCGGTCCTGAATTGAAAGCGCGTTCGATTGCGTGACACTTTGACAGTTAGCTAGTCATTTCCTTGGGATAATGGTCGCTTCAGACGTTATCTCGGTACCGTATTGGCAGCGCACCCCTACACGTTCACTGTGCCAATAATTATCATCCCTTAACAAGCACATTTCCCAGTAAGTCTTTCATTGCATTCACTGCACTGGCCCATGAGTGTGCCAGGTTACATTTTATTTTAGAGGGTCTTAAAATTAATTTCTCCCCGGCTGGTTGTGCTGTAATCGAATACAGAGGTGTGCAAATTATGAGACTCGATATCAGTTTTCCATCATTTACTTATTACAAACGTTTGATGCTTTTCAGTCGGTCAACACGATTGTACCCAAATGAGATGGGTTATTATTATTATTATTATTATTATTATTATTATTAGTGATTTAAGCGCTCTAAGGAGCGCTTATGACTAGTGCTTCTGCGACTCTTTCTTCGTTCACCAATATCTCCTCAATCCAGCCAATAACTTGTCCTTCATCTCCTGTGTGAGTGGTGGTCGGGTCTTAATCACTTTGGGTGGTGGGGACCAAGAGTTAACACTATCACAAAATTTGGAACGGTCAAGAATATCACAGTCTAAAATGCCAGCGCTATTCAAGTCTTGTTTCACTTCATTAAGCCACAAGCTGCCAGTCTTGTAGCCATTAATCAAATTGAAAATCTTCTTAGTGATTCTAGCATTCCCCATATGGAAGAGGTGCCCGTAGAAATTCAGTCGTCTCCGTCGCATGTATGAGATGGGTTATTCGCTAATCCTGAAAAAAATTACATGAGATTAATAATGGCTTCAAACACCATAATTTCCTTGTTATTTTCTTATGATTTTATACAGTAAGAATAGTTGCAAGGCCCCTGAAATTATTACAAATGTTTATGTTCGACCCTGACTGTTATATGTCAGAAAACTGTATCATAATGATGGTCATTATAGCACTATTTTTCATTATGAAAGAGTTTCTCCCACCAATCAGAGCTCAGGAAACAGTTGTTTGACCAATTAAGTGAGGATAGCAACGCATCTGCGCTGAGTTCCAAGGCCTTCTAATTTAAATTTCACTGCCTGGCCTAGTGTCATAGTGGGGCAATCGAGGAGGCCATGGTCAAGTACAAGGCATTCTGTGCCTCCCATGCGCTCTGTTCAGTACATAAAACTGGCGAAATCTCGACAGATATTTATGAATATTTATGTTCGAACATAAAATAGTAATAATAATTATCGTCGAACATAAGCAGTTGTATGCAACTCGCCTATAATGGTAATTAAGACACTCGTATGAAAATTATAAAACTCGCATACGCTCGTTTTATAAACATACTCGTGTCTTAATTATTGCCATTATAGGCTCGTTGCATAATGTACTATTAAACAATAGTTGTAGTTATATCTTCCTTTAGAAAACGTACAGTCAAATGATGGTTTAGAATTTTCACTAAAAGAGGAGATTTCCTAATGCCTATTGTCACACGTTTTTGTTTCGATTATTATAGTTTTAATGTGTAAATAGAGTAGAGGGATTGGTCTTTTTATATTACTGTAGGTCCGCTCGTAAAGTGTTCAAAGATTCATGGATCCTGGATTGAAATCACCTGATTTAGAGGATATATTCCAAAGGCGATGAAGAAAGAGGAAATGGAACCAGCTTAGGTATCCCTCAGAATCTCCAATTTCCAAAATTTGCATACGCTGTTCCCCACGGGAAAAGTTTTAAGTCCATAGGGACATTGCTTGTGATGTAATCAAAATAAAATAAATTGATTTTAATTAAGAAATTGTAACTGATTTAAATTCTTTATATGTGTCTAATATTTTGCACACCTCTGTATTTGCCGTAGTTTATACGAAGGTCGATCCAGAAATAAGGTTCCCATCAATGTTACATATAGACAACATTTTTTATTCTCATTGATATTTACATCATTAGAAAGCAGACAGTGCCCTCTATTTTTCCACATAATCGCCTTTTTTTTCGCATTTCTGTAGACGGTCAACTTTTGTATCTCAATGTCGTAGAACTCAGCCGCCAACCCGTTGAGGTAGCTTGTCACCGTTGTTTTGAGATCATCGTCGCTCTGGAAGCTACCCAAGTGTTCCTTTAACTTTGCGTCGGACCGTCTCGAGAAACAACTCGGAAACTCACGGTCTACCACTCCATCTTCATCGTGGACGTCCTTCCGACCAGCACTAAACTCCGTGCACCACTTTCGGACGTGTTGAACAGACATTCAGTAGTCGTCATAAGCCACTGTCTGACGATGAATATCCACAGGTGGAGTCCCTCTGTCGTTCAAAGAGCGAATTACAGAACGAATTTCGGACCTGGCGGGATCAACAATGGCAGCTTCCATCTCGGACAGCTGCTGAGTCAAGACTGTGCGGCGCAGTAAAACGC
This sequence comes from Meconema thalassinum, assembly GCA_946902985.2. Lineage (NCBI taxonomy): Eukaryota > Metazoa > Arthropoda > Insecta > Orthoptera > Tettigoniidae > Meconema > Meconema thalassinum. The sequence goes on from OX336388.2 coordinate 748,374,736, forward strand.
GACCGGGTGGAATTGCGAGTGGCGGAACAGCCGCGCACTGTTGCCGGATTTCGCCTCGGACCTTCCCGTGCGGCTCGAGGTCTTTGGGAACCTTATTTCTGGATATTCGCCCTCACGGCGAAATATTGAGGAACGGACGCAACCTTACTGCTAGAATTTATTAACAGCAGATGCTTTGATAGAGAAGCCCCACACAGTCTATGAAGAGGTGCAAGATGAGAAGTTCGCGGCGTAGCCGTGTGCGTTAAATCGGTTATTACGATTACAGAGGAGCTGCAGAAAGTCTGGAGATCAGAGGTTCGAAACCCGGCGCTGACAGCAGCTATCCTGTGTGTGATCTCCGTAGATGTTACCACGCTCCCTCCATTCACATATCGGAGTTGTACCTCATTTCGTAAGCCTCTTTGCGTAGTGGGTAGCATTCTTGGAGACCCGGGTTTGATTCCCGGCTTTGTCAAGAAGTTTAATTCTGGTTCAAGAGCTAGAATGGGATACACTTAGACTAGTGTGGTAAAACTGAGAGGAGGCAGGTTATATTCCTACCTCAGCCATCCTGGAAGTTGTATTCCGTGGTTTCCCACTTCTACTCCAGACAAATCGAAATTACGATTTATCAAATAAAGGTTTTATTCTCTTTACTTTTATGTGAGACTGATATGTAGTAACTTTCTGTAGTAAAGTAGCCTACTGATTAGCAATAGTAAAAGTGTAAGTGCATAAAAGGCATTAAGTCTAGTCATATATTTGATTGTGGGAGTGAGGCCAGGTCCTCTTTATGGATAAACTGCGCTTCATTACTTAAGCGCCAAGAGTTCGCTATCGATAACTCAGTTGCTCACGGGAATTGGATATATTTTAAAACATGTGAAAACTGTTAAATGGTTATGGCTGTATTTATAATGTGCTTTTGCAATTGAGGCTAGGATTTGTAAGGAGGCGGCCGTGGTACTTGGTTACGAAATATCCCAGCATTTACTTGGAATACAAATGAGGAAACCACGGAAAACCTCTTCTACGATGAATCAGATCGGAATCGTACCCACTTATTACGAGTTTTGCCTTATAGTACAGGACAGCTGCACAGAAAAAAAAAACTTTTGTTCCAAAAACTGTGCTATGGTTGGCTTTCTGTAAATCGTTAGAAAAGCACAAAAGAAGCTTAACTCTGAATTTTAAAATAATTTGCACGATCATTTTGTCGGAAAACAAAAACATACATTGAAAAGCTTTTTTCTATGAATCGACGTATTTTAAAGAAAAGTTTTATAAACAAAAACCGTAGAAGACATTGTTACCTACAATTCGTCTCATTGAGGTCATGTCATACGTTTTGAAATGCAGAAGCTAGGTGGCGCCAAAGTTTCCAAAAACGTGTTTTTTCACTTTTTGTCCTAGAAAAAATGTTTTGTTCACAAAAGAGCGAATCAGAAATTTGTTCCTCTCAAAATTGTCTACAACATTTATTGAAACATTTTTTCCTCCGCCTTACCGTTCCAAAGTTATAGTCTGCCGAAGTGTGAAAATTGTACTATTCAGATGGCACAAAGGTTAATATGTGTACAGTTATGATTGATACGTTGCGATTGAAATAGATATGATTGTTTGAGCTAATTAACAAACACAGCCCGAGTCCTGTTTGACCGAGCCTTAGGCAGCTGTCCGACACCGGCCCCTGTCTAAATTATGCCCACCGCTCTCTCCGCAGTAACAATAGTAGCATCGACTACGCAGCGTTGCATTTGCTGCGCTATAACTTTGGAACGGTAAGTCGGAGGAAACAAACGTTTAAATAAATGTTGCAGACAATTTTGAAAGGAACACATTTCTGATTCACTCTTTTGTGAAAAAACTATTTTTTCTAGGACAAAAAGTGAAAAAACACTTTTTTTTGGAAACTTTGGCGCCACCTAGCTTCTGCATTTCAAAACGTATGGCATGACCTCAATGAGACGAATTGTAGGTGACAATGTCCTCTACATTTTTTGTTTAAAAAACTTTTCCTTAAATTATGTCGATTCAGAGAAAAACGCTTTTCAATGCTTTTTTTTAGTTTTCCGACGAAATGATCGTGCAAATTATTCAAAAATTTAGAGTTAAGCTTTTTTTTGTGCTTTTCTAATGATTTAAAGCCAACCATAGCACAGTTTTTGGAAAAAAAAACATTCCAGCTGTACTGTACTATTACGAGGCGGACCAGGATTCTGATTATTGGCTGAGGCGGGAATTGAACGTGGTTCTCAGCGGTTACAACAAATAGCGCTAATCAATACACCACGAGGTATGTTTCCTCATAATAATAGTCCAATAATAGTAATAATAATAATAATAATAATAATAATATGTCTCTTTTTTCTATTGCAGGTGAGTTACCAGATGATTTTGTGCAGACTCTTCAGGTAGGAGACATCAATATCAATATCGTCCTGTACTTTGCGAAATTGATGTTCAGATTTTGTCCATTGTGCCAATCGTTAAAAGTAATACACAAACGCCCTGTACAGACTCACGACATGCTTGATTGAGTTATGGGATCAGTATCATTTCCTTTCAGAGAAGTGGGGACAGTCATGAACCTCAGGGATGACAGCTAAGCATGCTAGCCACTGCGCCAAAAGGTGGATTATTGTCATGCGACCAGCAATATATTCTTATAAGGTGCGTTCAAAAAGTAACGAGCCGGAGGCTGGAATGCGCAAACCGGTGACGACATCGGCTAATCGTGGCGTGTGTAACGAGGTGTGGTTCCGACCAGAGCGTGGAACGTCACGGCCCGTCGCTAAAGGGCACGCGTGCACTTCACGTGACGATACAAAGCGAGCATCAGCATGCATCAATCGTCCAACCAAGACCAAGAGAGTAGGCCATTCGACATGCTTCCTGGTGTGGTTGAAGACTGTAGGGCACCCATTGGGCACACACCTCCCGCAAGTGCAGTCGTTCCTTCATGATGGTGTGCACACTTCCGACGCTCTATCCGACCACGGCGGCTATGGCGTTCACTGTCACTCGGCGGTCCAGGGTAATGAGTGCAGCAACCAGCTGGACGTTGTCATCGGTAATGCAGGGTGGGGTTGCCCTAGACCGGGCATCATCGGCTAACGACACCCGTCCTTCCCTGAAGCGCTTGTGCCACGCCTTGACCCTTGCAAGGGACATGCAGTGTTCGCCGTACACTTGTGACATTCGGCGATGAATGTCCGTTCCCCCTACTCCTTTCGCTGTCAGAAACCGAACAACACCTCTTTGCTCTTCGTTTGACGCCTCCATGTCACTGTTTGCAATGTGACTGGCAGTGTTGGACGATTGATTTATACTGCTGCTCGCTTTGTATCGTCACGTGACGTGCACGCGTGCCCTTTAGCGACGGGCCGTGGCGTTCCACGCTCTGGTCGGAACCACACCTCGTTACACTCGCCACGATTAGCCGATGTCGTCACCGGTTTGCGGGCTCGTTACTTTTTGAACGCACCTTATATATCGAACTCGCGTGTTCTTGTGATGCAATAATGTAATCATGAACATACAACTCGTTCAGTCTCGTTTCATTTCCACCAACTACTCTTTCTGTTTATGGTATTGTGTCATATGTGTAGAATTGGATGGAACTCTAGTATTCTTGAAGTGAAAACCTCTACAAACATCAATCAGTTATTTCATCTGCCAATTGCATTGGAGTATCTGGCCTGCAGGTATTTGCCAGAAGGCACTGTCCATCAGCTTTAATTTCAAAAATAGAAAGGTTCTTTCTTTCATAAAGGTGCAAGTCAATAAATAACTTAGACAGGAAGAAGGGCACTGAAGTGTATGAAATACAGAGTTGTCAGTTGTGATCCCTGAACAGGTCGATTGTGTACTCAGTCTATTTACCCCAAACAATCGTAGTGTATGGATGAGATCCAACGTATTGAAGCCATTATTTCAGTGTTGCCTATACAAACTGTAATTTGTCACTCTTCAGTCGGTCAACAAGAATTTTCCCAATGAATGGGCGGGGGTGGGGGTACAATGCATAATAGGTAAATAACACTCCAGGAAAAAATTACATAGTTGTATCACTATTATAATGGGGCAATTTTTAGTATTTCGTGTTTCAACCTCAAGCGGTCATCATCAGATCCTGATCACTGTGTTGGGGTTTTAAATTTATACACAAATATATTTTCAAACTACAAAAAGAATACAAAAAATAAATGAAAGAATAAGTAAATGAATAAGTAAATAAATAAATAAATAAATAAATAAATTAATTAATAAGTAAATCAATGAATGAATGAAGAAAGAAGGAAGATTAAAGTTTAACGGGACCGTTAATCTCGAGATCGTAAGCCACGGGATATCCTTTTTACGTGGAATGGCATTTCACTTTCACATGCATTGACCGGGAATCGAACTCGGTCTGCCGAGGCGAGAGGCCAAGAGCTTGACTGCTGCGCCACCACGCCCCGAATGAATGAATGAATGATTGAATAAATAAAGAAATAAATGGATGAATGATTGAATAAATAAATGAAAGAATGAATTATTGAATAAATAAATAAATAAAAGAATGAATCAATGAATGAATGAATGAATAAATGATTGAGTAAATAATTGAATGAATGAATTATTGAATAAATGAATGAATGAATGATTGATTGAATGAATAAATAAATGAATGAACGAATGATTGAGTAAATAATTGCATGAATGAATGATTGAATAAATGAATGAATGAATGAATGATTGATTGAATGAATAAATAAATAAATAAACGAATGAATGAATGAATGATTGAATAAATAAATGAATGAATGAATAAATAAATGAATGCATGATTCAATGAATAAATGAATGAATGATTGAATGAATAAATGAATGAATGATTGAATAAATGAATGATCGAATGAATATAAGAATGAATGTATGATTGGTTAAATAATTGAATGAATTATTGAATATATGAATGAATGATTGAATAAATGAGTGAACGAATTATTGAATGAATAAATAAATGAAAGATTGAATAAATAAATGAAAGATTGAATAAATAAATGAATGAATGAATGAATGTTTGAATAAATAAATAAATAAGTGAATGAATGAATGATTGAATAAATTAATGAATGAATGATTGAATAAATAAATATAAGAATGAATGATTGAATGAATAAATGAATGAATGAATGAATTTATGATTTAATAAATAAATAATTGAATGACAACTCGGGGTTGAGAATTGGTTTCAAGGACAAACTAAACATCGATGCCTGGCCTTCGCAGATGATCTCACACTCCTAAGATCCAGTATGGAGGAAGCTACGCACCAACTCTCCTCTCTTAGTCAAATATCAGCTAATGTAAGGTTGAGGATTGCCATTAACAAAACGGAGTTCATCACCATCATCAGGGACGCACCCAACTCAATCCCACACGGGGATGCAGTAATAAAGAAGAATAAGTCCTACAAATACCTCGGAGAATGGATAACCCCGAATGTTAGTAAGGACCTAGCCATGAAAGCCAGGTGTACCAAACTGGAGAGAGCGTATCTTCTCTGTAAGAACATTTGCAAGTCCAAATCCATTTCTCTTTACCCCGAACTTAGACACTACGAAACCGTAGTAAGACCTTTCGTATTGTATGCCTCAGAAGGCTTGAACATGCCAAAAGGGAGAACTCAGGAATTTGGAACTGAAAGAACGAAAGATCTTGCGAAAAATCATGGGTCCCATTAAAGAGGGATGTGAATACAGAATGAGGCATAACAATGAGCTTTACCAACATTTAGAGAGCATACAATCAGCCATGAGAAAGAGGAGACGTATCTTCTACGGTCACATAGTCAGAATGGACAACAAGAGACTGGCCTCAAGAATCGTCAACATCATTTCTAGAGGGAAGGGGACAAATGCCAAATTGACGAGACTTGTTCGAAAAGACCTCAATTTTTTATCATTTGATCCCAAGGATATATTCAACAGGGATAAATTTAGAATGTCCGACATGCTCCAGTCAATGACATTTGAAACATTGTGCCCTGGAGTGGGAGTGAAGTGGACTGAGGAAAGGAAAGAAACCCTCACTTCAAAGATGAAGGAATCCTGGGCTAAGAAGGAGGCTCGCCAGAGTGAGAAACCACGTGGTCCGAGGGGCCTCAACGAACCAAGAAAGAATAAGTAATACAGAAAGAAAGAAAGAAAGAAAGAAAGAAAGAAAGTCCTCACGGCACGCCGGAAGGCGGAGGTAGATTTCACCGGACAAACTTGGGGATAGGCGAAAATAGGCAGAATATGCAGGTTTTCGTAGAAGGATCAGACCTCATTTATTGCGAGAAGATATTTTATAATTGGAGCTTAATTAACTTTGTTTTTCGTCATTTTATGCTTATTTTAAACATTTTATTGTCTTATGGGAACGGTAACCTTCTTGTCATTTGGGGTCCATTTTTATACTTGTGGTCACACTGTCCTTATGCAAGGTTTCAACACTGATGTGTGACTATGTAACGGTCTGTTACTTCTTCACGCAAAATTATATCTCCCGCAGAGATTTTGATTGGTTGCTCAGTTTAGGGGCTGCGACAACGCGGTCATGTAACACCGTGTACTTAGGGATGGCTGTATTAGTCTGTAATTCAGGTAAGGACTGCAGACGGTCAATTTCAAGCAGTAGTTCCTAATGTTGCTACCAGGCACTACCGTCAACGACACCTAGCTGTGAACTTGGCTACTAGATGCCACCGCAACCAGCAACTTGCAACGAACGTTGGAACTTCCCCTCCAAAGGAAAGCATACTGATGGATTTTTAGCGCTCTTAGAAAATCCGACGACTTCGGCCGGCTTTGAAACCGCGACCTTGGGCATAGACATTCAGCATGCAACCAGTTACGTCACCGAAGCCGCTTCCCACTTGGTCAGATGGAAATACTGAATTTGATCTCGTGCAAGTGCGTTGTCATGGCAACAATGATGGATCATCCCTCATCAATTTAGTAGTGTTGCCATGGCAACCTCTGATAGCTCTTGGCATTTTCTTATAATTCCGAAATCATTTTTCTCATCCCTTGGCGTAATGGTGGGTCATATCAAAAATTCTTTCAGACAAAAGTTTTAGGTAATTATTAGGGGAATATTGTCCATTTTGTACGGTTTTGATATTGTGCCTATTAAGAGTGATATGATTAATGTTTCCCGAAAAACCCACTTTTTCCCACCCCTTTGGTCAATGGTTGGTGCTATAAAAAAAACTCTTCAAACATAAATTTTTGGGCTTTATCCGACACATAGTATGAACGTTGAACGGATTCGATATGTCACATATTAAGAGAGTTATAGCAATATTTCACTTTTTCGAAAAAAAGCCCCCCATTTTCACCCCCTTCGACCGATTTAGCCCAGTAACGAACTCGACCGAGATTTTATAGGTATACATATTCGGTAAAATATTCAAAGTGATTGGTGCAATATTACGGTAGTTATCGTGTCCACAAGAAACTGATATATATATATATATACAAGCTGTACCCGGCATGCGTTGCAATGCCAATCAAAGAAAGTGTTGGCGTTGAAATTCTGTTTCTTGAAGTGCTTTTGGATACACAACATGTTAACTGCCTCTAAGCTATCGTAAAATGGATTTTCTAATTTAGAACCATTCGTGGAAGCGTGCACAACAACTTTCAAAAGTTTCATCGCTGTCACTCATTTGTTGAATCTACTCGTACGCTACCTGTTGTGAAATGGATTTACTAAGTCGAAACCCTTCCCTGGCGTGTACACAATAACTCATCAATGATTCATCGCAATCGGATGAATTGTATATGCACGTATACTGGGTTTTGTTTAAACGATTCGTGCGCTGTCACTCATTTGTTGAATCTACTCGTGCGCTACCTATTGAGAAATGTATTACTAAGTCGAAGCCCTTCCCTGGCGTGTACACAATAACTCATCAAGGTTTCATCGCAATCGAAGAATGTTATATGAACGCAATAGGGGATTTTGTTGAAACGCTTCGCGCGTCTTCACCCATTTGTTGCATCTACTCTTGCGCTACTTATTGTGAAATGGATTTACTAAGTCCCCTTCCCTGGCGGGTACACAATAACTGATCAATGTTTCATCGCAATCGGATGAATAGTATATGAACGCATACCTGATTTTGTTTAAACGATTCGCGCTCCGTAACTCATTTGTTGAATCTACACGTGCGCTACCTACTGTAAAATGTATTTACTAAGTTAGAAACCGTCACGTAAGTGTCCACAACATCTCACCCAAGTTTCATCGCTATCGGACTAATGGGATATGAACACATAGGGGACTGTATTGAAACGCTCCGCATGTCGTCGTTCATTTGTCGAATCTACTCGTGTGCTACCTACTGTGAAATGTATTTACTAAGCCAGAAACCTTCCTTGGAGTGTCCACCATATTTCATCCAAGTTTCACCGCTAACGGCAGAATGGTATATGACCTTATACGGGACTTTGTTGAAACGCTTCGCGCGTCGTCCCTCATTTGTTGAATCAACTTGTGCGCTGCATATTGTATAGTGGATTTACTAAGCCAGAAATTTTCCATGACGTGTACACAACATCTCACCCAAGTTTCATAGCTACGGACGAATGGAACATGAATGCATACGGGACTTGGTTGAAACGCTTCGCGTGTCGTCGCTCATTTGTTGATTCTACTCTTGCGCTACATATTGTAATATGGATGTACTCAGCCAGAAACCTTCCCTGGAGTGTACACAACAATTCACCAAACATTTATCACTATCAGACGATTGGTATATGACTTTATACGGGACTTTGTTGAAACGCTTCGCGTGTCATCGCTCATTTGTTGAATCTACTTGTGCGATACCTATTGTAAAATTATGTACTAAGCCAGAAACCTTCCCTGGAGTGTACACAACATCTCACCCAAGTTTCATCGCTATCGGATGAATGGTATATGAAATTATATGGGACTTTGTAGAAACGCTTCGCGCGCCGTTGCTCATTTGTTGATTCTACTCGTGCTCTACCTATTTTTAAAGGGATTTACTAAGCTAGAAACCTTCCCTGGAGTGCACACAAAATCTCAGCCTAGTTTCATCGCTATCGGACGAATGGTATATGAACGCAAACGTGACTTTGTTGAAATGCTTCGCGCGTCGTAGCTCATTTGTTGAATCTACTCGTGCGCTGCCTATTGTAAAGTGGATGTACTAAGCCAGAAAATTTCCCTGCAGTGTAGACAACATTTTACGCAAGTTTCATAGCTATCGGACAAATGGTATATGAATGCATACGGGACTTTGTTGAAACGCATTGCGTGTCGTCGCTCATTTGTTGAATCTACTTGTGCGCCATCTACTGTGAAATGTATTCACTAATTTTGAAACCTTCACGTAAGTGTACACAACATCTCACCCAAGTTTCATCGCTATCGGACGAATGGTATATGAACACATACGGGACTTTGTTGAAATGCTTCGCGCATCGTCGCTCATTTGTTGAATCTACGCGTGCGCTACCAATTGTAAAATGGATTTACTATGTCAGAAACCTTCCTTGGAGTGTACTCAACATCTCACCGAAGTTTCATCGCAAACGGACGAATGGTATCTGAACGCATAGGAGACATACAGACATACCCACAGACAAACTATCACGTTACATTGATTTTTATATATATATATACATACATAAATTATATATAAACTTTTGAACTGACGGTGGTTTTGGGGTCTGGGGGATGTGAAACGTGAAGATATGTCGAAATTTTCCGGAAGTCGAAACATGGGACCCATTGCAATAGTTAGCTTTCTAATGAAATCTATCTAAAAATGGAAAATAGATACATCAATTAGTCATAGAATGCCAATACATTTGCCATTGATAGCACAATGTTTGTAGATATCCGTATTGATAGATGAATTCAAAGTTTAAATAATACGCCAATCAATACTTACACACACATATCTATTATATATTGTACATGTTTCGACCGGATTTAAATACATTTATAGTAATTTATTTTTATTTTTAATTGATTTCATTCTTAATTGAGCTGAAAAAGACCTCAATATCAGGTGGAAACGTGTACAATATATAATAGATATATTTGTGAAATTATTCATTGGCGTATAATTTATACTTTAAATCAATCAGTCATTATATCAATCAATTTGTTATATGATCGTTGATACTGTTTATTTAACCATCCATAGAGTAACGTATGTCTTGGAGGGTAGAGCGCTTTTGGTTTCCCGGGCGATATATTTATGGTCATTGCATGTGAAGGTATGTTTTGTTCGACCTGCGTATTACGGCCACATTTACTGCCTAGGCGTTATTTATTACGACTGTTACCGTACCTCTGAGATCCTCGTACGGGCCTCCTTACGCCAGACTAAAGCAATTCCGTGCGCCGTAACACACTTCTACTGTGTTATATGACGCACTTTACAGTCCCATTTTATCTTGTATTCCATTTAAATGTCAACTGCTTCCTTTCCTTCATCATCTCCAGTTGTGATAGCGCGCTGTATAATGGAATTAATTATCATTTTAATTTTCTGTCGTGGTTTTAATATGAACTCCTCATTCAGAATACAGTTTGTAAGAATGTAAGAAAAACTGCGTCGCTATGTGCTGGATGGGTGATAACTAGGGCTCGGATTTTTAAGTGCTAAAAATCGGGAAAATATTTATTTTTTATGTATTAAAAATCCCTGAAATATGTGACAAAAAGTAAAAATATTTAATTAAGTTATAATTTAGTTTATTAATGTGAATATAAACAATATGCAATATGCAATTTATGTTATGTCTTACTGAGTGCTGAAGCATTACAATACACAACGAGATACATCTTCAGGTTGACCATCACAAATGACCGACGATTATCGCGAAACACTTCTTCTGAAGGCGCGAAACTGCGGCAATATGTTTCTTGCCCTTGAGGGGTTATGTAACTTGAGATCGCTGTTCAGCCATGATTGCTTTCCCACATGGTTGGCTGAACAGAACGCCCCCATCAGAAGTAAAAGTATCATTAAATTCTCTGGAACATACTGCTGCAGACGATAACTTGTTTAACTTCACAGTGCCAGAAATGAACTACACTCGTTCCTGGTTGCTGGGGGAGGGAGGTCAAGCACGTGGTAAATATGGCTATGGACAAGGAAATCCCTGGCTTCCACAGTGTGTGGGACGGGGCGACAAGTTGAGAATAACATAGTTGCAAACTGACATACGCTCTGCATGAAGAATAGAGGTTCTTCCCCGTTGAAGTAACACAGAACAAAAACGCAATCAAATGAAAGAAATAGCATAACTTACTGATTTTAAAAATGTAAATATTACTGTATGTATTTTTATGTGCTAGTAAAAAGCAGGAATTTATGTATTTATCGAAAAAATGCTTAAAATATGCATTTACTTAAGAAAATATTTATTTACCTAAAAATCCGAGCCCTAGTGATAACGAGAGAATCAAGATTCAAAGTTTAGCCTATTGCCATTACATGATGATACACATTAAAATTCAATATCCACCAGTGATGCATACTGAACTTTAACTCGCGTTATTTAAGCATACGACGACAGGAGAATAATTATTTCACAGTTGTTTGCATTCTTCTGTTCTTCTATCGTGGCTATATCCCAACTACGCAGTCGCTCAAACAAATAATGAGCACTCTCCTGGTAACTGATTATTACTTAATTGAATGGATTGAAAAGAGCTCTTGTGTAATCAAATAACGTTTTTATTTAATTACATACATTTTCATTCGAGACTGGTTGGTTGGTTCCTCAGTTTAGTGGCTGCGATAACGCGATCATGTAGCCCTGTGTACTTTGGGTGTGTGTAGAATCTGTCTGATAACCGGTGTTAATTGTGATGGTTGTATTAGTGTGTGTTATCTGTCATTCAGGTAACGACTGCAAACGATCAATTTTCAAGTAGTTACTACTTTTGCTACCAAATGCTACCGTCAACGACACCTAGCTCCAAACTTGGCTACTAGATGCTACCACAACCAGTACCTGGTGGCGAAAGTTGGAACATAATAGAGCGCTAATCAAATCCAACCTACAAATTTGGCTTCACACAAATTTAGTTAGTGGAAGGTTCTTTTACATGCCATAAATCTATGACATGGGCCCGCCGGCTTTACTTCCCCTCCGAAGGAAGGCATACTGAGGGATTTTAACGCACTTAAAAAATCCGATGACTTCAGTCGGGATTGAACCCGCAATCTTGGGCATAGAAGCTCAGCATGCTACCAACTACGCCACCGAAGCCGCTTAATTTGATACTGTTCTGCCTTTCAGTCTAGTCTGCAAGCCTTTGTTTGCAAAGGAATTGCCTATATGATCTATTAGCAATTAGCACTGCGGCCTCCTCTGCTTCTACACATCTCACTTTGAAATCATTCAACACGGAATATAGTCATCGCCTCTTAGGTCTACCTCTATTTCTCTTACCTTCTACAGCCGAACTCATTGACCTCTAAAAGGTTGATCCTACATTGGAAGCGGCCACCAGACCCGACCAGACCAGTCCAGACCAGTCCAGACTCGACGCTCCTACATTGCAGCTAGTTTTCAGCCAAGAGCGGAAGAACCAGTACCTACTGTGTCAACTCTCGACGAGGAAAGTTGTCTATTATTACAGTTGAAAAATGGACGAGGAACTAATTGATTTCATGTTATTGGACAGGAATGCATTATTAAACTCGTGTAAATAAAAATAATAAAAATAAGTTCATGAGTTCAATGAAAACCACCGTCAAAGTGAATTTTACACAACCTGCCTACCTATGCGTAGTCACCCTGATGACCTACGGAAGTGGAGTAACTTCAGGACTTGTATAGAGCCAGAAGAAAAACTAACAAAATCGCTCTCGCACTAATTCAATTAACATTCCATTTTTCTACCATTATGGCACAATTAAACACAAAAACCAAGTCCAATAGATGGTGTTAAAACGCGCCACCTCGACCAAAGCTTCCAGGCAATTTGAAGAAAAAACAAACCTGTTTGATTGCTGTCAGACCAGTTCAGACCCGACTCCCCTCCCCGGAACGAGCACTGGCTCCAGTTTAGGAGGGGGGGGGGGGGGGGGGGACGGTGCGTCATGTGTTTGTTTTCTTCAAACCCGACCAGACCCGCTCGGACCGTCTGGTTGGGAGAAATTCCGCTACCAATGTAGGATCGGCCTAACGCAGGCCTGTCCAGTGAAAATGCCACGCTAGTGCCACGGCCTTTCGTTAGTGATTTGGTGGTTGAGTGGGGAAGGTGCGGGTCGAGGCATGGCTGCAAGCGTGGTTGAGATGGTTATTAAGAGACGCACAGTTTTAAAATTCGTAAAAAAAATAAATAAAAAAAAACACTTATGTGTAGTACTGGAGATCCGATTTCAGTCGAGCAATTAGTTCTCGTCGCCAACGCAGTTATCTTGATAAGAAGCATGCTTTGAATTGTAATGTTTGACGATAGGCTATAGTTTTGTTTTTTTTTACTTAAAAAAAGTGCGACATATGAAGCACATCAACTTTCCGTCCACTGGCGCTAGGGCGGGTACTGCAAAAGAATAAAAATCCCAGGAAGGGTTGCTTCCGCCACTCACCTCTGATGTTGAACTTCTTTTTGCCTTTCACAACTTTTCTACGACTGATGTACCGTTCTATTTTAGAAGAGGAAATCAGAATCTCCTTATTGCTTTGCTTGTCACTTGGCTTCATGCTCCATTTCACTACAACGCAGCGTGTGTAGGACAGGAGTGGGGGGGGAGTCCGTCTAGTTTAGTGAGAGGATAGGCTGGCGGGAGTGCAGGTGAAGCGGGGAAGAGCGGGGCTTAGTCTGCCACGGAGCGAGTCTTGTGACAAGCCGTGGCGCCACAGCCACCAGTGGCATGACTGGACAGGCCAGCTCTAAGGTAATCTCTCCTCCTCCATTCTCTTCACATGAACCCACCATTTTAATCGGCTCAAACGAACAGCTTCATCTAGCGTGTTCATTTCTGACATAGCGTTTATCCCTTCATTACGACCACCTTCATGCCATTTCTCCCATCTATTTGTCCCAGCCATCATTCGTGCTACCCTCATATTAGTTACCTCTTTCCTATGTATTATATATCCTGAATCTACCCAGTTTCTCGATTCCATACAGCAAGGTCGGTCAATATGCCGAGCGATGTAGGGATAGTTTCGTCGCTACACTAACATCTTTCTTACAGAATATTATAGATCGCAACTGAGAACTCACTGCATTGAACTTACCACATCTAAACCCTATTTCCTTCCCTATACTACCATCTCGAGAGAATATACAGCCCAAGTACTTTTTATAATTTATTTATTTTAAAATAAGAATCTGAGCGATGATTCGTGATGGTGCAGTACATAGAAATTTTATTTGGTGACAGAGAAAAGAATAACATGTTCATTTTCAAGTTATAACGTACACGAAAGGAAGTAAAATAATATATAATTATTAAGGTACAAAACTGCATAAACGCTTATAATTTCAAGTAATTAACCAGATTTCTTTTGCATTCTGGTAGAGAATGTTAGCCTTACAGCAGACTTCTTTTCAGGAGCGAGTAATCCTCACTCGAAAGACTCCTGTGTCCGAGGATGTGCTTGTGAAAAGCACCGTTTTATAATTTCCATACGAGTGTCTTAATTACCATTATAGGCGAATTGCATACGACTGTTTATGTTCGACGATAATTATAACTATTTTATGTTCGAACATAAATATTCATAAATATCTGTCGAGATTTCACCAGTTTTATGTACTAAACAGAGCGTTTGGGCCCAGAGAATACCTTGTATTTGACCGCGGCCTCCTGGAATACCTCACTATGACACTCTCCACGCAGTGAAATTTCAAATAGGGGCCATGGAAGTGAGCGCAAGTGCGATGATATCCTCACCTAATTGGCCATACAACTGTTTCTTGAGCTCTGATTGGTGGGAGAAACTGTTTCATAATGAAAACTTGGACTATAATGAGCCTCATTGTAGTACAGTTTTCTGACATATAATATTTACATTTCGCCAGGGTCGAACTTAAAAGTCATTACCATATCCTTCCCATAATCCCAACTCTGTTCAATGTTCTGTCTCAGAATAAAAATGGGTTCCGCTGTTGACCTGTCCCCTCTAAATCCAAACTGCTCCTCCTCTATTTGGCTTTCTACCATTACTCTAATTCTTTTTTCTTGGATTCATTCCATTACCTTTGGCAACATGCGAGATGATGGTGATTCCTCGGCAGTTACCACACACCTTCCTGTCTCCTTTCTTGAAAATTGGCAATATTATTCCCTTTTTCCAGTCTTCAGGAATTTCTTTGATATTATTGTTAGTAATTTTCTGTAATTTGTAATTTTTCACCGGGGTTACCTCTACTTACAAATGAAGTAAATAAAGTTGTAAAATAAATGAGTGAATGAATAATAGTTGTCCAGCCAGAAAGCCTTTACAGTTCCGAATGCCTGATATTGAATAAATAAGGGGAAATTGAGGAATTAGGGAAGAAAGAGAGAAAAATCTTGCGAAAGATACTAGGGCCTGAAAATCGAAACAATGGTACACGGAGAAAGAGGAGAAATGAGGATCTATATAGACAGGCAGTGAAGATCGCGAGTACCTCATGAGAATGGATGAGAATCGACCCTTCATTTGTCATTTTCAAGAACATTTTTGAATTCTTTTTTATTGTCTCATTCGAAAGTATGTCCTCTCTAGTTTCCAGAAATATATAGTTTATACTAGTTTTATTGTTGTTTAGCTCATTTATATTCAATTTAATGATCGGTGTGCACGATTTTCAGCAGCTGTTACTTTGACGCATAGGTGCAGCAGATAAAGCACACATTAATCTGGCTTTGAACCAGTCTACTCCAGAACTAAAACAATGTAGGAGATACTCACGGGTAGGGGAATGCAGAAGATTAACCTAAAATCCAATGAAAAGCCAGTTTTTAGGAGTAGAAAAATAAGACCCTTTACTCTAAATGTGTAACTTTAAGTTACATTTTCTCTCACTTCATTTTTTTCAATAACTGTCTTGACTTGGGCAGTTAAAATGTCCACTTAGAATGCAGATATTAGTTTCATTTAAAAACTAAAATATAGACAGATAATTCAGCTACGTTGTAAAGCAGAAATGTGCTGTTAAATTGAAATTAGGGGTCGCGCCACCACAATTAATTTATTTTTTTCAATCAAAATAACGTAAACTGTAAAACAACGCTTATATATTTGCCTCAATCATTGATACAAAAACGATTCTGCTATGCAACATTCTGAACATAGAGCAGATCAATTTGCAACAACAATGACTCGATTAAGTTGAGAGCGAAGATATCGAGTCCTAAAATTGCACGTTATTTTTGTGATTAATCTTTGAAAAAGACCCTCCCCCCAAAAAAAAAAATATTTTCTTTTTTGGCAAAAATCCACTAGTTCATATTCTTGGAATCAGTGATATCAATTTCAAGAAAATAAGATAATTTGTAATGAAATGTCTTCAGTAGTGTCGATGAGTACCTTAGTTACATCACCAAGCTAAAGGCGACTACAATGTGGGTAGAAGAAACGAGAAAAGACTTAGAGGAATTTGGCGTACTTCCAAAAGACATCTGGAATAGGGCTGTGTTTCGAGCTAAAATTGATAACTTCAAAGGGTTCAAGGAAAGACCCAGTAGAACGACAAAGAACACCTGGTCAAAGGAAAGGAGGAGGAACCGTACCGAAAGGATGAAGAAATTCTGGGTGAAGAAAAAAAGAACTGACCAACTAGCAAATCAATTGTTTCACGAAGAAAGAAGAGGAATATTAATGAAGTCGTAGATTTAACATCCCTCTTAACTATTGTTGCTTTAGAGACGCCGCTGAGTGCCAGATTTCATTCACTGAAGGTAATCTTTGACGTACCAGTAAATCCACTGACACACCTGTCTTGCGATTTAAATATCCTCATATGCCAACTGACTGTGCCGGGATTTCATCTCAAACAATTTGAACGCGCACCCAAGAACCTAAAGCTGATGACGAAGATGTCTAAAGCCCGTAAGATGCATTAACTACAACTCAACTGTTAAAAGTGGTCGGTAGGACTGTAGCAGGAGAATGCTTGTTAAGTGATTTTAATGTAAGCAAGCAGCAAGTTAACGAAGCCCTGTTGAATTCACGTGATCGAGCAAGCTCGCTCGAGCCGTCAAACTTTATTCCGCTGGATAAATTAATTAACACTCACACCAACACCATCTCTTTGATGTAGCCAATTAAACTTGAGCATAAAACACAAGTTAAAGATGACAGGCCGTTAAACCTTCATACGTCACAAGAAACAACTCTAAACGTCACAATATTCTCAAGCACAAGGGTGTACAACAGCCTCTCAAACTAATATGCAAGGTGGAATATTTGGGCTTTAACGGTCAGCAAATTATACTAGGTATGCCTCGTCTGTGGGGTTCTATCTTTTTCGCTCCTCCTTTGGGAGAAAAAAAATGCTAAAGGAGCTGAAAGTTTTAGCCAAGGTTTTCCTATTTCTTTGTGTTTGTTATCAATATTTATCTGTCTAATTCAAGTGCTTGAATCCTGCATCATGTAGGTATTTCGCTTGCTGCATGGTCAATGTAGCCTAAACTACTATAGGCTAAATGTGAAAAGAAAATAAGAAAACTCAGTCTTCCTTTGTGAAGGCTATGATTGTAGATACAGACACAATTGATGTTTCTGATGTTCTGACACAATTTCCAAACATCTTTTTCCGAAGTGGGGAGTCCTGAAGCAAGTGGATGAGGTAAACACATGAATTGGAACGGAGGGCATGGGTTCCCATTCAAAATATTATCTAGCCACTCCCCTTGAACAAGTCCTAGAAGTTTGTAACCGGAAATTCCAAACACCTGAACACCGTTACCTCGCCTAATATAATTCGCTAAAGCGTGTTGGCTGACTGAAAAATATAAATTAATAGTTTGTACAGGCAACACTAATATTATGACTTCAAAACTTCACTCAGGCTATTATAACAAAGAATCCTAAATTATAGCTACATACAGGTCTCCAACATTTAGCGTCCACTTTGACTTGGGGTATTAATATCCATTCCAAACATTTCCCGATTACATGACAGTTCCCCACACTGACACTTCCACACACTGCCCAAAATACTGACACTTCCACACAGTCCTTGGACACGACTACCTGTTTAATGACTCAGAAATATTCCCGACTGACAGTTCCACACACATCCCCCCACCCTAAGGCTATAGGCTTCAGTGATCATCGTTACAGCTGCACCTGTGACAATGCACCTTAACATAATACTCATTTGGAGTGAAGAAAACCGCTCGGTCTATGTACTTCATTACTAACACGGTCTCGAAAATATCATTGTGATGTAGTGTAATTTCCATCAAAATCCTGGCTGTGGACTGGCAAAATAATAACAAAACCGATCAGTTTGGTGGTGTTATCATTTTGGCGTGTTTAAAATCAGCTTTCTAGGCTTCGTCAGTTGTTTTGTATTTTTTTTGTTTGTTTTGTTTTTTGTTTTTGTCATATTTGTTCAACAATAATATTAACCTACTCCATTTTCTGTGAATAGGCAACTGCCTTCAGAAAACTTTTCATATTTTTGTCATTTTCGAACTTTTTCTGAATGTTCTCAATCCGTCCGTCCAGTTTGACATATTTTGGTCTTCTTTTTTTCCCTTCCATGTTGAGCTTGGCCTTTAAAATGCGCAGTTTGTCTTCTCAGCTTCCGTCTTCAACACTTTGACAACCTCTTTTAATTTGGGGTGAGGTCTCCCGACAAGATTGTTGAGTCGGTTGTTCCAGCCCTCAACAGCATTCGTTGTCCTGTGTCGTGCTTGGTGGCAGTTCCTCATCTCGATTGGAATGTCTTGGTTATCTAGCCAGTTGTCAACGATGTAGTCAAAAAACTGGCTAAGTTTGGGACTTTCTGGAGCTTGAGAGTGTATTTCCACCCATCCATCGAGCACATCTTCAGGCTTTAAAAACGCAAGTGCTGCGCACATACGGACATGAAGGCGGATTTCGTTATTCTCTCGGTACTCCACCGATAATCTGAGATCCTGTACTTTTCTCCATAAGCATTTTGTCATGTGAAAATGACAGCCATGTAATTTTGTTGTTGGAAATACGTATTTCAGAGAAGAAATTACAGCAGCTTCAAAATCCACATTACGTCTTCTGGTCTCCACTCCGGAACAGCCTGGAGGAGGAGTCTGAACAGTCTCCTATACGTTTGCTTCTTCTTGTTTGGTAGAAGTGCGAATGCGATAGGACCATCCATAAAAAATGGCTAAAACATTTCAAGCTCTCTTTTCCTTTGCTGCCGCAAAAAACAATAATTCCTTCTTCATTTCCGTCGTCGGCCAAAAGGAAAGACGAACCGTCAATCATAGTCAACGTATTGATATCAAAAACGATATTTTCTCTGTGTTCCGGCTCCTTTGTGCTTCCCTGGGCACTGCTTTTGTGTCGATAAAGTGACCTCATCATATACTCTGTCCTAGGCATTTCGGTAACGAAGTCATAACCTGAAAACAAACCATCTATCCTATACTCTAAAACAAGCAATGTATGTACATGAGAAAACGAAAACTGGCCTAACAATTTTAATGAAATCTCTGAATAAAGTTTTTTTAAATTTACAAATAAAAATTGTTTCATAAAAAAATAATTAAAAGTATGGTTAAAAAATCAAAATTTCAATGCTAGAGTTTGGAAAAACAAATAAAAAAACAGGGGTCTGCTTTATAAATCTATAAAATGTTGTAAACATGGATACCAACTGAGTAAACAAAATACATTAATAAAGCACCATAGTACAGTAAAACACAAATGCTTAGAAATGTTAATAATGCAGTGTTATGCTTCCAATCCGCACCTGGAGTAGAAAAGCAGCTCTGCACGCGTATGTTTTATAATTAAAAATACACACTTTTGACATTGATAGTACAAGACCAATGCTTGAAACTGGTTTCCAAATAGTTCATGAACATAAATTAATATAAATAAATTTTTTAATTAGATTTTTGATAATTGTAAAATATGATGAGTACGTTGGGCTGCATTATCTAATAAATAAATTTTAAATAGAAGAAACTACATTATTACGTATGTGTTGTTTGAATGAGTTTACTAAATTCACTCAGTGGCACCCTACTACTAAAACTAATGCTAAGAGCACATACCTTTATCATGAAGGTCACCCATGGCGTTGTTGTAAATTTGACTAATGCTGGCTTCTTCTTCGCGTGCTCTCTTCACCGCCTCTTGGACGAGCTTCAAAATCTCTATACGGGCAACATCAGGAACACCACACTGAAGCTCACTGTTTGCTCCACGGGTTAAAATGTTTTCTTTTGACTGAATTGATGAATAACACTTTTTCGAATACTTGAAAACACACACCCACGTCACAACACCACTTTTCGCCATTCTTAACTTTTGGTATTCGTAACCTTCATGGTAAACGCATTCCCTTCCCTTAGATGTCCGACCAAATTCTAACTCCATAGTACTCACGATCCTTACACGGCAAGAATAAAAATTTCTCATTTATAATGTACTAGTACTTGTACTTGTACTCATAATAGCTGAAGAGTATTAAACATTTTTGCCTGAAACCTTATACAGTAGTTTAGTAGTTAAAGAATATAATATGAGATTACAGAGATATTAAAAGTGCTAAACAACAGCAGGCCAAATTTCAACTTGATCTTTTCCATAGTAGCCTTGGGGGAGAGGGGAGATGTGTGTGGAAATGTCAGTCGAGATTATTTCTGAGTCATTAAACAGGTAGCTGCGTCCAAGCACTGTGTGGAAGTGTCAGTATTTTGGGCAGTGTGTGGAAGTGTCAGTGTGGGGAACTGTCCGGACACCCATTTCCCGACATCAGAGGGAAGCACAATCTAAAGTTAACTTTCTCCAACTTCCTCCCCTCCCTGATCTACCTGAAGGTACATAGCCAGCTGGTCAGGTCACGTTAGATGTTTGCTTTTTGATGTACAGAGTACTGCCATTCTAATCAACTCATCTTGATCTTGACGCAATTCTTCCACTCGCACCCGCTTCCACATGTGTCTTGTTAGCATCTCCTCCTCCAACTGGGCCACGCCACCCGCTCTAAGTCTTGTGCATCTTTCACGAGGCTGTCGAACACGACGGAAGTTCCGCAGCTGCCAGGCTCGGATCTAGAGTTTGGCTTTGGGGGGGGGGGTCACAGAATCGAAATTGTTAAAAAAAAATGGTATCACTAACAACGCAATCACAAAATAACCAAACGTAGAAAACCAGACCAATTTTTTTGCAAGCTACATGGATAGAAATTTGATGCGTTTAGCGCACCAAAAATATTCGTACAAATTGCAACGGCGTGTTTTGCGACTTTTACATCGAGTTTCGAGGAAAGTATCAAGGTACGTTACAGTTTCGGCAAGCCGAGTTGGTACCGACAAAGGGAGAAAGTCACAGCTTAAATTGCCAACCAAGCTCGCAGTTTGGACGTCGGCAAAATTTTTTGGTGCGAAAAAAGCCCCAAATTCCTATCCGAGCTTTGCTGCACATTCATCGTGACATCACTATAGACATCGATTCGGTAATCACAAGGTTTGCTAAACAAAATAGACGAGTTGATTTTGTTATATAAATAATCGTTTTTATATAACAGGTATGAAGTTGTAAATATGTGCAGTTGTAACAGAACATAATAATTGCAATAAAGATATTTTCAGTATTGAATAAAATGAAAAAACTTTTTTTCAGTAAAAAATATTTAAGTTTTATTTGTCTGGTTATTGTGTTTAAGTTTTTTGAGTTTGCAAAAAAATTGGTCTCCGTTTGGGGGGGGGGCATGACCCCCCGTGACCCCCCCCCCCCTTGAATGTTGGTGCGTGAATCATTTCAAAAGAGTCCCGTATGGGTTTATACACCATTCATCCGATTACGATGAAATTTTGGTGAGTTGTTGTGTACACTTCCTCAAAGGTTTCTGGATTAGAACATCCATTTTACAATAAGTGGCGTACGAGTAGTTACAACAAATGGCTGTTGGTGCGCAAATCGTTTCAACAAATTAACTTTGGTGAGTTGTTGTGTGGACGCTCGTTAACGTTTCTGAAGTAAAGAATCAGACGGAAAAAACATTTTGTATTCAAAAGCATGGCACTTCAATAAACAAAATTACTACTCAAACACTTTATTTCTTTGATTGGCATTCCAACGCCTGCCAGGTACGGCTAGTTTTAAATAAATATTCCTGGTATTTACGAGTAATGACGCGTTTCATTGCAATAACTGATGCATTGTTCAATTTGTCAATTAACGGCTTAGGGCATTATATCGCTGCCTCTCGAGACAGCTCGAATAAACACGCCTTCAGTTCTCGTATTGCAATTAAAGAGGGGACGAAAGAATACCAAAAATGACCGAATGTCAGATTGAAGAAGATAAATAAAAAGATGAAAGAATTATTTGGAATGAAATCCTTCCTGCGTTCAGCTATTAATGAATAGCTTCTCGCGTGACATCACTCGTGCAATCGAAATTCTTTTCTGAAGCTGGTTGAATGGTGAGCCTGGCTGGGGTGAATCGTGCGCCCCTTCATTCCACCAGTGACACGTGGAAGGCCAGGATATGACGTCAAGGGTTGGGGAGAATATCTGTCGCTACCCCGTTCATCTAGGCATTGCATCACATCTTAAGAGGGGGTGACTTCTCGTGTTGGGTGCGTTTAATAGGTAGAGAGGGTGGCCTTTGTGCAAGGCGTGATGGAATACGCTCTGAATTCCTCTTTGTTACATATCACACTGAATAAAGCTCCATCATTACACGTTCTGGTGAGTTAGCCGTGGTGGTTACGGCATGACTGATGGCAGTCGCTCACATCCGGGAGGCGGGGAGGTTCGAATCCCCCCGCCGGCAACCTTGAAGATGGTCTTCTGTGGTTTCCCATCTTCCTTCCAGGCAAATGCCGGGGTTGGTCCCTAACTATAGGCCACAGCCGCTACCTTCCACCTCCTCGTCCTTACATTCCAACTTCCCTCCTTCCCTCCCCAACGGTACTTCTAGCTCACCCATTGGGTGTCCGTCTCGAAGCAGCTACAAAACTGGCGAGCCGAACATGTCCTCGGACACTCCCGGCACTAAAAAGCCATACGCTAAAAAAAAAAAAAAAAAAAAAAACACGTTCTGATGGTAACCCAGACTGTCATTGATTTCTGTGGGGTGTTCGGACCACGTGTCTGCCAATTATTACATTATGTAACGAGCCTATAATGGCAATAATTAAGACACGAGTATGTTTATAAAACGAGCGTAAGCGAGTTTTATAATTTCCATACGAGTGTCTTAATTACCATTATAGGCGAGTTGCATACGACTGTTTATGTTCGACGATAATTATAACTTTATTATATGTTTCAATATAAATATTCATAAATATCTGTTGAGATTCAGTCACTAGAATTTTGTGATCAGAGTGCAAGCCCTGGGTAGGATATCTCTGTTTTCCAAGTGCTCTGACCGGCCGACGCATGCACTCTGTGCGCTTGGCAATGTTTACAGCCTGCCGATGTGCATCTGCATTCAGTCAAACTGTCGCTGAAGTCGTTTGAAAGCAATGCGCTGTGTTGAAATTGGAGTTGGGGATATTAAGGTACAAACAGTGCTATTTCTAGTCTTATATTCGCCAATTCTTTTACGCGAACATATGCACGGTGCACCTTTGGTAAATTATATAGACATGTTGGATTTTGAGCGCATGCGCGAAGGTATCCTTACCTAATTGGTCACACAACTGTTTCTTGAGCTCTGATTGGTGGGAGAAACTGTTTCATAATGAAAACTATTGTTATAATGAGCCTCATTATGATACAGTTTTCTGACACATACTGTTTACATTTCGCCATCAACGAACATAAAAGTATTTATTCTCGCAAATTTAAGCGAAGTGGAGACAGTTCAGGGACAGATTACCAAAGTTGTCCCTAAGTCCTAAAAAACGAACACAAATCGTACATTTTACGTAATAATAATAAAAATAAATAAATATATATATTTAGAAAGAAATAATATAAGGGATGAAGACACTGTCAACAGAGAGAGTTTTCGAAAGAAGGTGTTAAGTATGGAAGGATTCCAGGGACGAGTGGAAAGGAAACCTGGGGTGAAGTGGTCTGAGGACATAAAGAAGCAGCATATTCTAAGAATGAAGAAATATTGGGAAGAATGGAAGAGAAAACAACAAATAGTGAAGAATTGAAATTGGCGCGTGGTCCAAAGGAAGCCTCATCGGAAGAAAAAGCAAAACAATAATAATTAAATGCGTAATCTTTAACCATGTTAAATTGGTAACAGTATTGACTAATGGTAAAATATAATAATAGTCTAATAATAATATCGTATGGCCTCGGATGCCGGGTGCAAAATTTGTTATTTGTCACCCAGAGAGCAGCTTGCATGTCGAATTTTTGTTGTTGTTCCTTGGAGCGCTATGAAAGTCAATGAGGTGAGATATCTAAGCTCCTTGACACTATAGCGCTTTCAAGTAGAGAAAGGAGGAACTTTTCTATTGGTGGAAAATCACGAGATTAATTTTGCCATTATGAACACGGCCTACTGAATTCAAATGGGTTCTTTGACATGCCAACAACGTATTACATGCGTATCGTGATTTTTGTCGCCTTTCGGAAATCACTTACCATGGCCTGGAGCGAACCTGCAATCTTGGGGTTGGTAGACCGACACGATAACCACTCACCCACTGGGGCAAGCTGTAATAATAATGAGAAGTCGAAGAAGGTATAAAGCAAATTAAAGCAAATTACGACATTACAACATGGTTATCACACCAGAGGCATGCCTTTGAATCACTGATCATTGGGAGTAGTGTGTTTTGGACAGTTCAGATGCCTCCTCCTCCTCCACACCCTCCACACAAGATGGCGGCAGCCCGATAACTCCCGAGCCCGTGGTCGGATTTTGACGAATGAGGTGTCATTGAACTCGGGCTGATACCCCCTTTCCTATGAACAACATATTTCAACCCCAAAAATAAAACCTACCCCTACTAAGCGGTGGAATTGTAATTTTTTTAGAGAATCTCTCTTTCCAATTGCAACATGTGAGAGTTTGAATGCTAATATGGAATGAAAAGTTGTTCTACACAAGAGACATGTGTGCGGTGGAAAGCCACTATGAATTAGCATGCCCACTCATGGCTTTTGAAGAGGGTGGGGGAGCGGTTTCCTGTGGACGGGTTCTTGTTGACAGGTCCCTGTGGACGGGTCATTGTGGACGAGTCCTTGTGGACAAGTCCTTGTGGACAGGTCCTTGTGGACAAGTCCTTGTGGACAGGTCCTTGTGGACGAGTCCTTGTGGATGAGTCCTTGTTGATGAGTCCCTTTGGACTGATCCCTTTGGACCGGTCCCTTTGGATTGGTCCCTATGGACTGGCCTATGGTCCCTAATGCTATGATGAAATTAAACGTTGTTCCACATGAAACGCATGTGAAGAGCCGATTGCTACTATGAATTAACATGTTTGTTTTTTGTTTTTACGCATGCGCACTTGTTTTTTTTTTTTTTTGTAAGCGGGCGGGCTTTTTGAATAATGATTTATAGAAGAGTTATTTTTAAAACAAATTACCAAAAGATCCAAAACTAATATCTCATGAATCAATAAGGCTAGGGACCTGTATGAGAGGTCGTTGGACTTGAAGTGACATTCTGTTTTTGAATATATTATTTATTTATGTCAAAAGGGCCTAACTGCACTTTTGTTAATAACTCGCTAACTAATAATCAGAGAGGGTCAAGTGAGGTGTCATAGGACTCAGGATGGTCAACCCTTTTCCATGATCAACGAATTTACCCAAAAGATTCAAAACAGCAAGGTCATTGACCTATGATTTTATAAACTAATAATCAGAGAGGCTCAAGTGAGGTGTCATGGGACTCAGGATGGTCAATCCTTTTCCATGACCAACGAATTTACCCAAAAGATTCAAAAAACAGCAAGGTCATTGACCTAATATTTTATAAACTAATAATCGAATATCTACATGTGAGGTGTTATAGGACTTAGAATGGTCAACCCTTTCCCATGGCCAATGAATTTACCCAAAATACCCAATACATCAAGGTCATCGACCTGAGATTTTATAAACTAATAATCGAATACGAACATGTGAGATGTTTACCATGTGTGTGATGAAACATAGCTAGGTAGAGAAAGAATTAGTGTAGTGCTTGGCCATGGCAATAGTGCATTCTCTTTCTGTTTGTTTCCAAAAACGTATAGGACTACTACTACTACTACTACTACTAATACTACTACTGTAGGTAAGACTGTTTTACAAAATAACACCTATCTACCTCTGCATTAAAAAAACACAAGTGTTAAAAAAACTACAGTATACTATTTACCATTTGCTATATACATTAATTACCCCACCATCCTACCTTGCCGTGTTTGCTTTGGTTGAACAATCAATGCTACCCACACACACATACACCCACACACACACACACACTTTCTCTCTCTCTCTCTATCATTCTATCTATAGTCATACATTCACACAACCATACCTGTCTTTGAAAAACAAATACAACCACGCTATTTATCCTTGACATGCACACTTATCCCAAATTACTTTTAGTTATACATTTAACATTTACTATTACAAAAAAA
Source organism: Meconema thalassinum (assembly GCA_946902985.2). Lineage (NCBI taxonomy): Eukaryota > Metazoa > Arthropoda > Insecta > Orthoptera > Tettigoniidae > Meconema > Meconema thalassinum. Next base: position 748,401,466 of record OX336388.2, read on the forward strand.
TGTTTCCACTATTTTTACAATTCCAAAAATGAATATTTACAAAATACTAAATCTACTGGTTACAAAGAAGCCATGTCTCTAAACAATAAAATATAGAAGTCACACCTCCACCTCGTGGTTATAACCCTATGGTAGGCTAATGCATAGGTCATTCATCTGCACTCATTTGCTATCCATCAAGGTAAAAGTGCATTTTTTCGGTTCCACAAGATACAAATTTGATTGCTGGATTGTATCCTGCACTGTTTATGCGATATATAGCTTTGCCAGTTCATAAAACCGCTAGGTAGTTCTCTACATATAGCAATTTTACCACTGCTCTACCTACGCCTTTTGCTCTTTTGGCTTTCTTACAGTCTAGTGTGTGATAGACAGCATTAACTGTATATCAAACCCAGTTCACCTTTGTATTTGTAATCCAAGTAATAATTTGGAAAGACACAAATGTAATCAGTTTTGAACGTTATCTCTGTTTTGTTTTGTTTAATATGTTTATGACATGCATATTAACCTGAAATCGAACCCTGGTGAAAAGGCTAACATCTTAACCACTACACCACCTTGCCCTTGTTTCTTAGTTTGACTCGTTCTAGGCATCAGACCTGGAAATCGAGTTAAGACCACCAGTACAAGAGCTAAAAGTGCTTAACACTGCAACACAAAATGGATAGCTGGTAACATTATACAACCGGAAATGATTATATTTCTGTTAGCAATGCATTTTTTGTCATCAGCCTACTGTCTGAGCACTGACAGCAACACAGTTTAGTTTAGAACAAGCGAGTGTGTGTGTATAGATTATTATCCTCAAGTATTTAAAGCTTGTTGTGTGTGTGTAGCGACCATCTTGTCCCGGTAACCACTGAGCATTTTTGTGTTTTAGCTATCCTCTTTAACCAATCAATTAAAGATAGTCTACTCTTAATTCTTGAATCGATACATCAGAGTTTGTGTGTACACCATTCGTCATTTATTAACCCGTACCTACAACCTATACTCTCTCTATATTGCAGTTTGATCTGAAAAACAAGTTTCAATGGTAAAAGACTTGTCAATCACCATACATGTAGCCTACACTAATTCTTTCTCTACCTAGCTATGTTTCATCACACACATGGTAAACATCTCACATGTTCGTATCCGATTATTAGTTTATAAAATCTCAGGTCGATGACCTTGATGTATGGGTATTTTGGGTAAATTCATTGGCCATGGGAAAGGGTTGACCATTCTAAGTCCTATAACACCTCACATGTAGATATTCGATTATTAGTTTATAAAATATTAGGTCAATGACCTTGCTGTTCTTGAATCTTTTGGGTAAATTCGTTGGTCATGGAAAAGGGTTGACCATCCTGAGTCCCATGACACCTCACTTGAGCCTCTCTGATTATTAGTTTATAAAATCATAGGTCAATGACCTTGCTGTTTTGAATCTTTTGGGTAAATTCGTTGATCATGGAAAAGGGTTGACAATCCTGAGTCCTATGACACCTCACTTGACCCTCTCTGATTATTAGTTAGCGAGATATTAACAAAAGTGCAGTTAGGCCCTTTTGACATAAATAAATAATATATTCAAAAACAGAATGTCACCTTAAGTCCAACGACCTCTCATACAGGTCCCTAGCCTTATTGATTCATGAGATATTAAAAAGCTAATGACCTTAGATCTTTTGGGTAAATTCGTTGGTCATGGAAAAGGGTTGACCATCCTGAGTCCTATGACACCTCACTTGACCCTCTCTGATTATTAGTTAGCGAGATATCAACAAAAGTGTAGTTAGGCCCTTTTGACATAAATAAATACTAAGTTATATTCAAAAACAGAATGTCACCTCAAGTCCAACGACCTCTCATACAGTTCCCTAGCCTTATTGATTCATGAGATATTAAAAAGCTAATGACCTTAGATCTTTTGGGTAAATTCGTTGGTCATGGAAAAGGGTTGACCGTCCTGAGTCCTATGACACCTCACTTGACCCTCTCTGATTATTAGTTAGCGAGATATTAACAAAAGTGCAGTTAGGTCCTTTTGACATAAATAAATAATATATTCAAAAAACAGAATGTCACCTCAAGTCCAACGACCTCTCATACAGGTCCCTAGCCTTATTGATTCATGAGATATTAGTTTTGGATCTTTTGGTATTTTTTTAAAAAATAACTCATCTATAAATCATTATTCAAAAAGCCCGCCCGCTTACAAAAAAAACAAGTGCGCATGCGTAAAAACAAAAATGTTAATTCATAGTAGCAATCGGCTCTTCACATGCGTATCATGTGGAACAACGTTTAATTTCATCATAGCATTAGGGACCATAGGCCAGTCCATAGGGACCAATCCAAAGGGACCGGTCCAAAGGGATCAGTCCAAAGGGACTCATCAACAAGGACTCATCCACAAGGACTCGTCCACAAGGACTTGTCCACAAGGACCTGTCCACAAGGACTTATCCACAAGGACTCGTCCACAATGACCCGGTAACAATGACCCGTCCACAGGGACCTGTCAACAAGGACCCGTCCACAGGGAACCGCTCCCCCACCCTCTTCAAAAGCCATGAGTGGGCATGCTAATTCATAGTGGCTTTCCACCGCACACATGTCTCTTGTGTAGAACAACTTTTCATTCCATATTAGCATTCAAACTCTCACATGTTGCAATTGGAAAGAGAGATTCTCTAAAAATATTACAATTCCACCGCTTAGTAGGAGTAGGTTTTATTTTTGGGGTTGAAATATGTTGTTCATAGGAAAGGGGGTATCAGCCCGAGTTCAATGACACCTCATTCGTCAAAATCCGACCACGGGTTCGGGAGTTATCGGGCTGCCGCCATCTTGTGTGGAGGGTGTGGAGGAGGAGGCATCTGAACTGTCCAAAACACACTACTATTGGGGGAAAGATCACTAATTAATGATACGCAGAAACATGAAAGAAAAATCTTGAGGATGATTTTTGGCCCAGTTTTTACTGAGGAATTTGGATAAAGTGAAATCCCTCAACCTTTATCAACATTTTGAGAAAATCTTGGACATATTCAGGATAAGTCGTTTGAAATTTTATGGGCATATTCTCAGAATGAGCGATCACAGGCTGAATTCTAAATCTTGCTCTCTCAAAGAAAGCTAAGAACAATTGGATGCTTGAAGTTGAAATAGACCTTCAGGATTTGACTGCGGTGGCGTCTAGTAGCTAGTTCTGAACTAGGCCTAGTAGTCGTTGACGGTGGCGTTTGGCGGCAAAAGTAGGAACTATTTGAAAATTCAAAGTTGCAGTCTCTACTTGAATTAAAAAACAGATACACACACTAATACAGTCATCACAATTAACACCGGTTATCAGACAGATTCTACACACACCCAAAGTACACGGGGCTACATGACCGCGTTGTCGCAGCCCCTAAACTAAGGAACCAACCAACCAACCAGACCTTCAGGAAACAGACATCTCAAGTTATATGGTACTGCACAGATATGAATTCAGAGAATTAGTTGACAATCATCATTTTAAAAGTAGCAATGTATCCTAATTTTTCTATACGAAATAAATAAAATCTTCTACATTTATTGATATACTGGAGAATATTGGATTTTATGCTATGATAGACTTCCAATAAATTAAGAACAGTATACTTAACGCAAAGTTCAAAATATTATTGTAGATGCTAAGAAAAAACAGAGGCAGCACAAATGTTTAAATGCTATAATGTACAGTGAGAAACTATATATACTAGACTATAGTTGGCATGAGAATCGGAAAATACATCTATAAGATTAAGTTGACAATATCCGAAACTGTGAAAATAAAAAGCATATTAATGACACATAAATATTTTAACTACTAAACTAAAAATGTTCTAAAAGCCGGAAAATCCACTGAAATGTTTGTTTGCATCCTAAATGACACATTTTCTGGATTTGCACACTGTTTTGCTAGGCTATATAGGGTATATTTTCAGTTGAAGCAGATCTGTTGTAAGCCCTGGTGTGCTGGATGTAATATATCTAGAGTCTGGAGCAATTAGGCGGTACTGCCAACTGTGTAATGGGAGAAATAAACCATTTTTATTGGGGGAGAGACGCACTTGCTGAGAGTGCACTTAAACTGGAATGGCTCCGGAATATGCGTCCTTTCCTTTTTTTTAACTGGCAATTTAATAGCTCGTTTATAAATTAAATATTCACTCTAGATTTGATTGTCGCTTACATATTGACCCGGATAGATAAATGTCTTAGCTTCATAATTGGTACAGAAATAATAATGTTACTGGTTTTACGCCCCTTTTAACTATTGAGGCTTTTGGAGACGCCGGGGTGCCGGAATGTTGACCCGAAGGGGTTCATTAACATACCAGTTAATCTACTGACACGGCTCCCTCAAATTTGCGCACTCTCAAATGCCAACAGACTGTGCCAGGATTCGATCCTGCAACCTTGGGAACAGCAGGCGAGAGCGTTACTGCTGTACCATCCAGCCAGTCGGTACAGAACTGTATAAGGCAGCATCTTCATATTGCATTCTGTTTGTTGTTGTTGATTCATTTATGGGCTTACGACATCGAGGTACTTTGGTGTGTATGTTGGCATTGTCTGATAACCTGTGTTACTGTGTTATTTGTAGTAGTGTATGTGTTCAGACTAGGATTGGGAAGGAGTCAGCCGTGACTTTAAGTTGCGTGACTTTAAGTTAGGATCCATCCAGGTATTTACAAAGAAATATATGAGAAACTCGTCGGAGCTGGGAATCGTTGAGATATGGGATGATAGCCAAGATGGCTAGTCGCTACACCATGAGGTGGTCATATTGTATTATGATGGTGATAATGATTGTTCTTTTGAGAGCAGAACATTGAGGCCATCTGCCCGTCAAGACATTGTACAGTGCTAAACAGCGGATGTGGTGTTTAACATTCCATGCATTCAATATCCTGGTAATTGTATCAATGTGTTTTTGCATGGTCTAAGAATATACGTTCAGTATTTATAAAATTCCATCAGGTACACAGGAGAATCGTTGAGATATTTGCACTAATGAAAAATTAATGTTTTCCTTTAATCAGATTAGAGGGTCATATCAGTAGCAGATTATGCCGAAAGTCATCAAAATTGTCGAAATGTCTTGTTTGCGCCATATTCTTTTTTTTTTTTTTTGACCTGGTAGTTTTATTTTCTTCAGATCTCACTCCAAAAGCTATAGGCTAGTGATGTCATCGTTAGTTCCGACTTGACGTTTCAGTGGTACGTTAGAGCTATCTAGCGGTCAGAAGTGAAATTTCTCTAACCAACCAATCACAGGCAGCGATTTTAATCGATATATCAGGTCAAGTCGAGTTTCCTTCGCGATTTAGCAGGCAATTTTGCAAACGAAGCTTGATTTTTCATGGTTTATCGATTGAATGCCTGCAGATTATAGTGGTTTCACATCTGACCGCTAGATAGCTCTAGCGTAGCACTGAAACGTCAGGTCAGAAGTTTAACACGTATACATTTCTTATACTTGACCACAACTTTGCTATTACTAAACCTCCCAACTTACATTTTAATAACATTTCCTTATTTGGACAACATACGTTAAAAATGTATGTAAACACAACGGGCATTAGAAACAAGGGTAAAGAGGCATAGATGAACCGCAAAATAGATGCCAGTGCTTCAAATGGAGGACGATGAATCCTGTTCTAAAAATCGGAAAAACTTTCATTCCAGTCCGTACTCACTAAAACGCATTTATTTCTATAAAAAATATGCCTTTTTCCGGAGTCTTATAACATTAATTTCTTTTAAAATCCCATCTTAGAGTTTTAAACGTAACTATAGGCAAATTTAATAAGTAATAAAAGTTCCATGATGTCTTTCAGTAAGTATTAATCCTCAGAGGCAAAACATTTTACAAATAGTTGCTGGTTTGTACAGGAATCACTTTCTCTTTTCCCCCCACAAGTTTACATTTCCTGACTCACGGGGTTTCAAAATAACCAGATTGTTTATACTTGTTATGTGAGAAATCCAATCCATGTTTTTGTACGGGCTCTCTACACTTTTACACGTATTTCTGCATGAGAATTAATTGGCAGTGACATTTGGCGTTATTAAAACGTCTATGCATCTCAAATATATACGCCATGAATGTTATATTCATACAAAGTAATAACTCATGTCATACATCCTGGAGGATATTAATATCTGCTAGCTTTGCCTTGTTGACATTGTACAGAAGATATGAAATATTCGCTCGGTGATAAAATAGAAATCAGACTCGCTTCAATATTCGCATCCGTGCCTAAACGGAAAACCTTGCTTCAGAAGTTGATAACGAGTTGTGTCGTTATGTCGTTCAATCTACTTCTTAATTTAAAGTTTTCTCACTCTTGAACTGTTTCTATCGACAACTTCTGTTGCTGCTTACAGTATTTTCAACTGGAATATTGGTGGATGTTGTTTCATCTTTGGTCTTAGTAATCGTGGTAATCAACCCCATGTGGTCTACTTCCTATCTGTGGGAGGTCTCTCTGCTGACCTGTCTTATTGTGATATATGTAACATGGGTGGGGAGAGCGTTGCTAATATTGTTGTTGTTGATTTATATAAAGGCTTTGTGACATCGAGCATTTTGAGCCACTGTTTTGCCAGATGTGGGACCGCATGTGGACCCTCAAGTCACGTCGTTCTTATAAAAACGTAACTCATGTGCCACTCACGATGAAAACAAGTGCTAAATACTTCACAAGACATGTGACAGAGAAAACAACACAAGCGGTAGGTGCGAAGCATGAAATCAACTACATCAGAATCCTCAGCTTCTAGACAGCAATGGTGCTAGTCAGATCTAAAACCATGCCTACTGTACACAAACGTATGGGATAGAAATCATATGGTCATACCTCACAGAAAAGAACCTATCGGCACTAGAAAGAGTAAAAGAGTTGTTCATAGAAAGAGTGATTGTAGTGTCCAAGACTAGAAGATCACGACTCGTCTACCTCCTCGCACGTGTATCATTCCTCATTGAAGACCTTAGAGCACTCTTCTCTCTCTTCAACACTAGAGCCTCCGAAAAACTTTTAATATCACTAATCAAAAAAGAGAAGAATTCTATGGAACTGGAGCCATGATAGACCGGACGTGGGCAACATATAACTTCGAGATGAGGCACTTGCGTACAAGACTGGCAGTACATAGTTTTCACCGTATGATTTGTACCAACACAATGCCATGAACCAACAGAGGCGTGTGAATGTTGCTATGTAGACATATGTGTGGACGCTACCATTTAGAACTCTGCAGCAAAACAACAAAATCAATTAAAGATTATGCAAATCAAGACGCAGGTGCGCAATTTTAGTGTATTTCATGGGTGCCCGCAGAGGATTGTTCATTGGCACACCAGTTTATTTTATAAATTTAAGGTACTGATAATTAACTGATTTAGTTGTAGGGATAATTTCACAGTTTTATTTAACTTAGTAATTTGGGATTATTTGAAAATATATCCAGTTATTTAGAAAATCAGTGAACTGGATTAACATTATCATTTTAATGAACTTCCTGATTTTTAATTTTGTCGATACATGGTGATACAACTACCTTTTACGTGTTTTTAAGAAATAAACATTATGACGATGCTTTACAAGGAAATGCGAACTTCTATTGACAAAAACTCTCAACAAAAAAAACTATTCCTGCAATTTACCTAGTGACAGGTAGGTAATGAAATGAAAAATATTACATCCCCCCCCCCCCCCCTCTGGAAAAAAATCCTGCAGGCGCCCTTGGTGTAGCCTATTTCAGCTTTCTTTTAATGCAAATTTAGTTTTTATACCATTCATCAGTGTTGACTTATTAACAACTAGTAACCCGACCCGGCTTCGCCCAGGAACAGTTATGAATGCATTACGTGATAAGCGCTTTTTTTTTCCAATGTCAATGAACAACGACCAATATCCTTTTTACGTCTCGGCATGATGGGTTAAAATCACTGACTGGACTATTAATTATATTATCATGAAGATGCATGTGCAACAAATTCTTGTCAGATGTAATTTAAGAATGGCGAGGTGAATGAAACACAAATCCCCCTTCCGTCCAATCTTAACTTGACTGTGTTTCACAGGCGAAATGAAGAAAATCCGAGTTGCACTTCCAGGGAAACTCCAAACCCAGCCACCCTTCTCAGAAGTCTTTTAACTCAACACGACTCAACGGTTTGCTGCTGGCTGTATCTGGGGCAATAGGTTTGCCCGCTAGCTAGGCTGTAACAGGGATGATAGACTCGCCATTAGCTAGCTCGTACCCTGTCGCCTCAGTAGTTGAATGGACATGCTTGGAAGAAATTAAAACGTAAAAACACTTATAAAAGGAAGATTGTAGTTTTACGTGACCGTGAATCTTGTGATTATGAGCCACGGGACCTCCTTTTTACGTGGAATCCGAACCACAGGACATGGCATTTCACATCGAAAATCTCACATGCATTGACCGGGAATCGAACCCGGACCGCCTTGGTGAGAGGCATACAGCTAGACCGCTGAGCCACCACGCCCCTCGTAAAAACACTTATAGTGGGCGATGTATTGAAGATAGAGATATGCTCTCGCGGAGTTTTTTTTTTAGAACTTTTCATGCTGAACAATTCTTACACTCATAGTATTTAGATATGTTTAACGATTTGCCCAGCGTAAGCTTACAAAGCGCTCGGACGGCAGTTTTTTTTACTTTTCCACTGAAATCGTTACTGCTCGGCTTCCTTTGGTCATAAATAAATAATTTTCTACAGAAATCATCCTCGAGATATCCTTTACAGAATGGTGAAAACCGCATCAAAATCCATCCAGTGGTTCCCGAGTTTACCCGTAACATCCAAGAATCGGGAACTTTGTTTTATAATAAGTAGAGATTAATATTGTAACTTTCAGTCGGTCAACAAAAAATAATTCATATTACTGGAATATGTGAAAAATAACCTGACATAAATAACATATGATTAAGATTAAGAATAGATTGTTATTATTTATTTAGCGTATGATGCTTACATGACATCCTTCAGAAATTACAAAATAATAACTTAAATACTAGTAGACTATACAGGGTCTTTCATATAAAGTAAGAACGGCAAGCGGCAGTTATGTTATTCGCTGTTACGGTGACCTTGGCCGAGCTTGTGGTGCGCCACGGCCCCTGCTGTACTATTGGAAGCGCGTGCGTAGTTCATACGTGGGCAGTTTTCTTTTTCAAGTTCCGATGAACTGTATAAAAATAAACAGATTGACATACCAAACTGATTTTACTACTCAATTTTTGCTTGTTATATTCGTATGTCTCAACATAATCGCCAAAACGATTGAAACATTTGTCGTATCGCTACACCAGCTTTCCAATGCCCTCGGCAAAATATTCTGCCGCCACTGAGGTGGGTAAGTCTGGACAGGCTCCTGAAGTTTTTCCTTTTAGACGAGGCGTTGCCGCCCAACCATACCTTCAATTCTCGAAAAAGGCGAAAATCATTCAGTGCTAGTTTGGACTAAACGGCAGATGGTCCAAAACTTCACACTTGGATTCTTTGAAAAATCTATCGTAACGTTGGTACAGTGTGGTCGTTAATGGTTTTCACCTTTTTCGAGAATTGAAGGTATGGTTGGGCGGCAACGCCTCGCCAAAAAGGAAAACACTTCAGGAGACTGTCCAGACCTACCCACCTCAGTGGCGGCAGAATATTTTGCCGAGGGCATTGGAAAGCTGGTGTAACGATACGACAAATGTTTCAATTGTTTTGGCGATTATGTTGAGACATAAGAATAAAACAAGCAAACATTTAGTAGTAAAATCAGTTTGGTATGTCAATCTATTATTTTTATACAGTCCATCGGAACTTGAGAAAAACCAGCCCTCGAATGTAGCCTACTATGCGCGCGCTTTCAATAGTACAGCAGGGGACCATGGCGCGCCACAAGCTCGGCCAAGGACACCGCAGTAGCGAATAATAAAACTGCCGCTTGCCGTTCTTACTTTATATGAAAGACCTTGTATAATTGACTAACCAAAGTAATATAAATAACTAATTATGAAGGAAAATGAAGAAATTGTTAATAGAAATAGTATTAAATTAACTAAACTTCACTTCAGACTAGACTATAGAAGGATATCAAGAATTTCAATCAATTGCACTGCTTCAGGCGTAGCTGACTGAAGGTCTTCCACGCTTCCAGGAAAGGCACCAAGTGGATAATGTAGCACAATGAGTTTTATTGTCTGCCGGACCTCTCCGCAGTTACAGAAAGAGGAAGTTGACCATCCCCAATTGTATAGAGTAGCAGCAGTGCTTCCCACTCCACATCTTATACGATTTAAACTTCACCAGGTACGGTGGGGAAGATTGAATCCTGCAGGTTTTTAGGTGGGATTATTAATGCACGAGGTGGATATGATGTCCATTCTGTTAACCAGCTGGCGTTGGGGTTGCAGTAGCTAGTTTTTAACTTCACAGCAGTCTTCCAGGCAGATTGTCAAGACTTGAGGCGTGTGTTTTTTGTTGTTGTGCAACGTCCTCATGTGTAGGGAGTGCCTCGTTCTACAGCATCGTAGACCAAAGCTTGAAGAGGGCCTTCTGTCCTTTGATGTGTGGAGGTTGTATGTTACTGAGGACTGGTAACCCTTGAGTTGGAGTAGCTCGAAGCATGCCAGTTATGGTGCGCAATGTTTGATGTAGCTGGATGTCTACTAGCTGAGTGTGGGCACTGTTAACCAAACGCCGGAACAGTATTCAGCTGTTGAGTAAACTAAAGCCAAAACTGTTGTCCGTAATGTGTTTGCATCTGCTCCCCAAGAAGTTCCGGCCGGATGTAGGAGTAGGTTATTGCGGCTTTTTAGTATAAGGGCCGTATTGTAAAGATGAGAAATGAAAATCCACAGCCTGCTTCCAGTCGACCGACCGGGTCAGGGATGGAATGAATGAAGCCCCCATCTAGCGGCGAGGATATGAACTGTGCCGGCTGCCGAAGCCTGTCACACTCCTCTGAGGCAATGATTAAATATATGACAGATGAAATGAAATGATAGTGGAGAGTGTTGCTGGAATGAAAGTTTTGACAGGGAAATGATGATGATGATGTTGATGATGATGATGATGATTGTTGTTTTAAGGGGCCTAACATCTAGGTTATTGGCCCCTAATGGTTTGGCTGATCGTGAAGATGAATATGAAATGTAAACTATAACTAAAACTAACTACTAACTTATATACGGTACTAGAAGAAGAAATGGAAAACAAAAGGAGACTAAGGCAAATAAAGGACAGGAGGAAAAGAAATGCCCTCAACCCTCGAAGAATGCGGATTGAGGGACTTGGAAGGTTGGATAGCCATGAAAGGCAGATAGGAAAGTGAAAAGGATAGGGTCCGCCCCAGAGGGAAGGGATAAAAGGGGGAAAACTGGACCCAGCTCCGGAATCCCTGAGGAATCCCCCTGAGGGTGTAGCAATATCCAGGGTGCACCAGAAGTGGTGGGAGTTTTGAGCAGAAGGCAGGAGATAACATGAAAAGAAAAAGAAGGCTGACCCCTCGCAGAAGGAGGGTATCAGAAAAGATGAGACGCCAATTAAGGCGGGAAAGGAAGAGACTCCCTAGGCCTCGGATACCCTAATACCGTCGGGGTCGGAAGAGAGCAAGAGTTAACCAAGTGAGGTCGACAGGAAAGAAGGCGGAGAGGATCCCGGCACAAGTAAGTGGAAGCAATGCCAGACTCAGCTGGGACCCCGTGGTCGCCAACCCACGTCCCACTGGATGTAAGCCCCTGGGGGGCGGGGGGGGGGGGACAGGGAAAACCGGAGTACCCGGAGAAAGACCTGTCTGCCTCCATTTTGTCCAGCACAGATCTCACATGGAGTGACCGGGATTTAAACCACGGACCCAGCGATGAGAGGCCGGCGTGCTGCCGCCTAAGCCACGGAGGCTTCATTTTAAAGATAGCTTCTGTATATTAAAGACCTGTCCAACGTTACACCCAAGTATTTTGGAGTGGTGATAAATTGTAGTTCCAGGTTTCTGAACATAACCTTAGGATGACAGTTTGCTTGCATATTAATCAAGTGAAGTGCGGATGTAATTATTTTCTGAGGATTAGGTTGAAGACTCAATTTTTAAAAGAAATCATCCAACAGTTAAGGACTATTGAAAAAGGAGAAAACTAAGGGATAACATGTTTCGCTTGTCAAGCGAGCATCATCAGATCCAAATATGCAAGACAAATAGCTCTACAAAAGCTACCAAACCTACAGTGACACCCACAGATAGTGTCACCCCTCTAAGAACAAAATACAAGAAAACCCGTCAGAAAACTTAGAAAACTGATAAATATTAAGACATTAAGCACCAAAAAAAATGACTTATTTTAATGTTGCAAAAACTTAGAAATGACTATCCCATCAACAAGAAAATATTATTTCTCCTACAAACTAATCTATGTAGGTGTAGCTACTATTGCTGTGATATACTTAAGCAGTAAGCCCTAAACTACAATATAATTGTAAACTGATGTGAGGAAATGAACTAAAAGTACTCCGTTGTGATTATTAAAAGCTATAACTACAACATAAACTACTGTTTGTATACAATTAATGTGTTCAAAGATCTACTGTTAATACTTATCTGAAGCCTTGTGGAATGTTTAGAGGCTGATGAAACAGTTTTGGCGTACGCTTTAGAAAAATATATGATAACTGTGAGTTCTTTTTAATTTGAGTAGCATTCATAAAAGCTTGTATCTTTTGCAAAAGTTTTCAGAATAAGTAACTAACTGGAATGATTTTGGTGTTGACCGACTGTTGGCTGCAATAAAAGTATTATAACTAGGGACAGGATGCTTAGGTTTTCAAAATTGTCATTTTAGATCTTTTTAAACACAAAATAGTTTTTTTAAAGGTTTTTAGCACACTTTTCACATTTTGCAAAAGTGAGGAAAAAGTAGACTTATGAGATCGATCCGGGCAAATGTGTGTCTGGCTGTCTGTCTGTCTGTCTGTCTGTCTGTCTGTCTGTCTGTCTGTCCTTCTGTCTGTGTGTGTGCCCCTCTATCAACTCCTAAACGGCTGTAGCAATCGAAACCAAAGTTGGTATGAGTAAAGATCCCTACCTGGATATCTCAAGCCCATATTGGAAAATGATGTCAGTGCTACCAACTGATGAAAAACTGCACTTGAAATTTGAGCTCCATGTTGGATATCTTGGAAGGTATGCATGGGAGCTATTCCAAAATTGACACACATATAGATAATAATATTTCAGTTTAATTTCCTGGAGGCCATACATGGCAGTGTTACCAAAATGATTCTAAGTCTGCCGATAGGTCCAATTGGATTTCAACCAAATTTCGTATGTAATATGTGTGCATAAGGAGTTATGACTGAGCTTTTTCTTAAGATCCACCAGGGTTGCCAACTCTTAATAAATTATCTCTCTATTCTTTTATCCAAATACCAATATATCAGAAAGTATGCAAGCCGACAGCTATAAACTATGCACACGTATAGTACCTGACATTCTATATTAATTTGGAGTACCTAATATACGTCAGTGCTACCAACATGATTCTAAGCCTGCTGATAGGACCAATTTTTAAATACATGTAACTTCTATACTAACAAATGGATTTCATCCAAAATTGGCACAAATTTAATATATAATATTTCAGATAATTTGTGACCAACACATGCAAGGCATTGTTGCCAACATGGTTTTACGCGCGCTGATTGATCCAATGTATAACTGCATGTAACGTTCATGCTATCCATTGGTCTTCAACCAAATTTTGTATTCTGTACCTAAAGAGATGGAACTAAGAATATATTCAGTTACCAGGGCTGCCAACTGTAGTGCTCTATTAGGCTACATTATACCAGGTATATTTCGAACTAATTAGACATTTCGATATTACCAACTTAATTTCGTCATTATTCTAGATAGGTCCATATAGATTAATCATTGGCATGAACCTTAATTTTAAGAACAGTAGGCTCTTTAGTTCATAACGGAACTTCTTGTTTTAAACATAAAATAGGTTTTTTTTAGCTTTTTAATTATTAGAATAGGATTTTAAGTAGATTTCTATGTTTAATGACTGGCAACAGTTGACATAAACTGCGCTAAGCTTAAAATTAATGAATTGTTATTAGAAATTCTGATTGCAACGAAAGTGTAAATATTTTACATAATGATAGGACTACGTGTTTTATCAAATTATCACCGAGAACTTCCCACTCTTAAGCAATATTTGCTGTCCTTAAGTATGTTAATTATTCAAGTTCAATAAAACCAAGGGTGTCAGAGTTATTTCCACACTTTACCCCGTTTATTTAACTTTGTTCATATAGCATACAGGGTGTAACAAAATTGCACGGCACAAAATGCAGGACACATTCCTCACACGTAGACGAAGAAATTATGTTATATGAACATGGGTCCGGAACCGCTTTGTTTCAATGTTATACCTCATTGTCTTCAACGCATTTATCATGGGAAACACACAAGAACAGAACGTACCAGCATACCACATGCAACTCTTGCTCACAGGAGATGTTCAATATGCCCTCCGTGCCCATTGATACATGCAACAACCCGCCGTCGTAGTGAATCTTGGATGCGCTGATGTATCCCTGGAGTATTGTTTATGGTTTCGCAGCCTTTCATATTACGGGCACGGAGACTCTGAACATCTTGTACTGGGGTTCGATTCACAAGAGCTTTCAAATACCGTCACAAATAAAAGTCCAGTGGGTTTAGGTGCGGAGAGCGTAAAGGCATGGCAATTGGTCCATCTCTACCTATCCTTCTGTCACCCAATCTGTATTTAAAAGCCGACGGACATAAACACTAAAATGAGGTGGTGCTCCACCTTGCCTGAAGTACATATTTTGTCGCACATCTGCTAAGTCACATGGCAACAGGGCCATGTAGAACAAAACACTGGCTGTGCACCTACGATAATGACAACGTAACCAGTCGTAACCAAGAGTGCATGTTCCCCACGATTCTGACGTTCTGTTCTTGTGTGTTTCCCATGATTAATGAGGTATAACATGGAAACAAAGCGTTTCCTGTCCCATGTTTATATAACATAATTTTTCGTCTACGTTGAGGAATGTGTCCTGCATTTTGTGCCGTACGTTTTTGTTACACCCTGTATAGGGAACTTGGAAACAATAAGAGATTTATCCCCACTTTCCTGACAGTAAGAATATGATAAGATATTTAGCCGCACTTTTCTTGATTGCAGTAAATAACCAAGTATCTCTTTAAAAATATGGACTAAAGATTCAAATATACTACAATAAATGGAACAAAACTGCAATTAGGTAATTTCAGTTAGATTTACTCCCATATCATTTAGCTTTTTTAGGTACTACAGAATTTATGAATAAGACTCATTTGAGTGTGATTCGGATAAGTATTAACATGCTTTTGTATTTAGAAGTAAGTAGAGAAAAAGGTAAAAACTTAAGAATCCGGTCCCTAATTAAAACGTATAAGCTATACCAGAATTCGAATTTGGGCATCTACTGTAGCTATAGCACAGTGCCAGCCCCCCTGCCCATGAATTGGAATTTGAGACCAATAAGCATAATTAAATCTCGTAGACTTAGTGTGAGGAATTCATTCAAAGCAACTGATAGATGGCCAACTGCTCGTCTTTTGATCTTAATGAGCTTTTTACTTGCCTGCTGATAGGAGTGGTTATTAATTACAGGCAAGCGGAGATAATACACAGAGACAAGAAATGAAACGAAAGGGAAGGATAAAGTTCTTACAATGAAAGTTTGTGGACTTATAGCTTAATGATGTTTGAGTTTCGGCGAGTTAATTTCGATCTGCCGCTCATTACAGCAGCAGTCAGCAAACACTCGCCCTAGCTCTTCTTTTTTATAGACGCTTAAAGACGCCATTTGGGCCCCCTGATGCTTCGTTGCCCTCTTAGCTCGTTACCATCTTCCTGCCAAGAGGCTGTCGGGGTCCCCACCTCACGGTGACCATATTTCAAGACCTCATCAGTTTCGTCTATCTGGAGTCGGTTTTAAGATACAAGAAATTTATGTACCACTCAATGGAAGAATCATTTATATGGATATATAAATGAAAGTTTGCCTCATCAAACTATCAAAATAACAAGTAGTTCCGTGACGAACTAAAGAGCCTACTTTTCTTAAAATCTATGAATTAATCTAAAATATTATTATCTATTATTGTGCCAATTTTGGATTAAATTCTTTGGTAGTATAGAAGTTACATGTATTTAAAAAATGGACTTATCAGAAGGCTCAAATCATATTGGCAGCACTGACGTATATTAGTTACTCCAAATTAATTTAGCAAGTTTGGTAAAATATGTATGCAAGGTTTAGAGCTGTTGGCTTGCATATTTACTGATTTATAGGTATTATGGTAAAAAAAATAGGGAGAGCATTTACTTACAGTTGGCAGCCCTGCTGGCTCTTAAGAATTCGCATATTCATATAAGTTATGGTACACAGATCACAAGCAAAATTTGGTTGAAATCCATTTGTTAGTATAGAAGTTACGTCATCGTAATTTATTGTCCCTAGCAGGCCATTTAGGCCCGTGACAGGCAAAGAAACATAACACACACATCAAATATACAACATTGCACATTCCATTGTCGTCAACCATTTGATCAGTCCGATATTTTCCTTTACCTTCTTCTTTCATAACGTAATTTAAGACTGGTAGGTTATGAGCCTTCCGAGCCCGAGCTTAGTGATGGGGCTGCATTTAAAATTTGGACCTATCAACAAGCTTAGAATCATGTTGGCAGCACTGACGTATACTAGGTACCCCAAATTAATGTAGAAGGTCTTGTGCTATACGTGTGCAAAGTTTCGAGTTCTTGATTTGCATACTTTCTGATATATATATTAGTATTAGGATAAAAAATAGAGAGAACATAATTAACTATTGGCAGCCCTGGTTGCTCTTAACAATACGTATAGTCATTATCTGTTATTGTACACATAGTACATACGAAATTTGGTTCTAATCCAATTGATAGTGTAGAAGTTACATGCATTTAAAAATTGGACCTGTCAGCAGGCTTAGAATCATGTTGGCAATACTGTCATGTATAGTCTTCTGGATATTAAACTGAAATATTATTATCTATATGTGTGCCAATTTTGGAATAACTCCCATGCATACCTTCCACGATATCCAACATGGAGCTCAAATTTCAATTGCTACTTTTCAACAGTTGGTAGCACTGACGTTATTTTCAAATATGGCCTTGAGATATTGATGTATAGATCTTTACTCATACTAAATTTGGTTTAGATAGCTGCCGCCGTTTAGGAGTTGATAGGGCGGGGGGTGGACACATACAGACAGAGAGACAGACAGACAGACAGACAGACAGAAGGACAGGCACACACACATTTTCCCGGATTGATCTCATAAGTCTACAATTTCCTCATTTTTACAAAATGTGAAAAGCATGCTAAAAAAATACCTGCTACCTTGATGAAGGCAGCTCACTGCAAAACAAACATTTAGAAAGACGAATATTAAACTGAGGGTATATTTGATAATGTTGCTCTCCGTCCGGGAGTGCTGGCTGAAAATTCTAAACGTTCAGTTTTACTTTACAGTATATATGTTGTTGTTTGAGACTTCAGTCTTTTGACTTATTTGTTGCAGCTCTCCATGCCTCTTTGTCCTGAGCTAATCCTTTCATCTCTACATAGCTACCACACCCTACACCCGAGGCAATTCTCTGTAGATACTATGATGTAATTACTATATTTTCCAAATCACGACTTGTGTACATTAAGTGTGTTTGATAACTGTGTTGGTAATTTTCTGTAATTGTACAATTTACCACCGGGGAATTACCCCCATTTGCAAATAAGGTAAATGAATGAATGAATGAATTCCAGTCCTCAGACCAGAATTCAATTTTTTGACAGAGTCAGGAATCGAACCCGGGTCTCTGAGGTGACAGTCAAAAATGCTAGCCACTACGCAATTAGGCGGACAGCAGTATAATGCATCTGGCTGCGCAGCGATAGTCCAAATACGAATTATGCCAATTAAAAGAGAAACAGAAGAGAACCTATATAATTGTATAAAGTGTTCGTCTGAATTACAGATTTTTTCTTTATTTAATTCAGAATAGAATGAATAGGAACTAAAAGGGACTGTTAATGTGTTAATAGAGGAGGCACGAAAAATGGGTCTGAGGATCAATCAACCGAAAACGGAGTGTATGGTAGTTACAAGAGAGAATATAGAAGAAGCGGTGGGGGCATTAGAGATAGGAAGCTTGCTGTTTAGGAAGACTGGATCCTTCAAATATCTAGAAAGCATCGTAAATTGGAATAACAACCTGGAGAAAGAGATAATGAACCGTATGATATCTGCAGAGAGGTGCATGTTTGCAATGAATAAACTATTCAGCAGTAAACTGCTATCAAGGACATCAAAAGTCCGTGTTTATAAGACTATTGTACGACCAGTATTAATATATGGGACAGAGACATGGGCACACAGCAAGAAGACGAAGAGGAGAATATTGACCTTTGAAAATAAAGTGCTAAGAAAAATCTTTGGTTTGGTATTGGAGCAGGAAAACTTCAGAAGAAGAAAAAAAGAGACAGTCAGTCTGAAAGACTGACCTTTATATCATTTTAAATGCTACAAATTCTGAAAAATGCTAGAAAGGCTGGAGGCTTCTCGCTTCGCTCGAAGCCAAAGACTATTGACATGTTAGATGATCAAGAAACAAATGAACGCTAGAAAGTTACAAATCATGAGGGAGCTGGAGCGCGCGATGAAAGGAGGGAGCTGGCTGGATGACGTCACGCTCACCGTGTCGTTGCCGTCTCGTAACGCCAGAGCTCACCAGTGAACTCGGTACACATGCACCAAGTGGTACTATGACGTCACACACCTCAGTGCATTCTCGGTACATTTCGTGACGTCGCCGTAACGTAACGACGAAGTCGCCTAGATCATTTAAAATGATAAAACACAGAAATTCACGCACTGTATAACGAACCAGATGTGATAGCAGTAATAAGGAGCAGAAGAATAGAATGTCTGGGACATGTGACAGGCTATCACTCGCTGACGAGTATGATTGTCTTCCTCAGATGTTATTTGTGAGTTTATGAGTTCTTATATGACTATGCAGGCCAATCCTCGAGCCACAAAGTCTTCCACAGTGCTGACAAACATTGCCAGTTGCGTTGAAATCCAGTTGTTGTGGGTTATTCATCCTGAGGAACGCCTGCTCTTTCCAAGCAATTCGCTTTTCAGTTTCATATCTCCGACGTTGTTGTTCTTAGGACCTTCGTGGGTAAGACGCCATACCAGCTGCTTTTGTTTCCCAGTTAGTGGTGTTGATGTGGCAATTCTTCATGTCTGACTTTAGGACGTCCCTGAACCTTTTTTGTTGTCCACCCTGGTGCCGACAGCCATCCTTCAGTTGAGCGTATATAATTTGCTTTGGAAGGCGAAAATCAGTGACATGTACTGAGAAGGGAAGAATGGATGGTAAAAAGAATGCTAGAAGGAAACCACAAGGAAAAAGACCCCTCGGTAGACCAAAGTTGAGATGGCACGATGGAGTCAGGAAAGACCTGGAGGCCCTGGGAACTAACGAGAATATGGCTGGAGATAGAAAGCAATAGAAGAGGCTAAAGAGTGAGGCAATGTCCCGACTTCGGTTCGTGTGGCCAACTAAATAATGGTAGTAGTGTGCTCGCATTTAGTCTGAGGAAGAATAATAGCAAAATGGAACGGTCTCCCTCCTCGATTATCTAGGGTAGTATAAATTCCTTCTATCTAGCATATTGTAAAAACGTATTGATGTGATGTATCCCCTGCGAAATGTTTGTACACGCGTCTAACGGCTCCCATGGTGAGCACTCGATATTATTATGGACTGGTAAATGCTCGTTTGGGATACGAGGAAATTAAACTGGATAATTACGATGTGTACGCGCATTAACACCACTACCTTACTGCCTTGTGGTCACACATCTACTGTCCCGGTCAAGAACTTGCTCACATGTTGTCTGTGCAAATGATCTGGTAGTAGAAGCTTTCAGTCGGTGAGCATGATGATGATGATAATCGTTGTTTTAAGGAGCCTAACATCTAGGTTGAGTTTGAGTCTTCAGTCTTTTGACTGGTTTGATGCAGCCGTCCATGCCTCCCTGTCCTGAGCTAATCGTTTCATCTCTACATAGCTACCACACCCTACACCCGAGGCAATCTGTTTAACATACTCTAACCTTGGTCGACTCCTACAGTTCTTGTCCTCGACCCTTCCTTCCATAACTATGCTTGCTAGTCTCTTCATTAGCAGTCGCCAGAAACATCTCTCCTCTCCCACTCGTCTTAATACCTCTTCGTTTGTAACCCTATCTACCCATCTGATCTTCATCATTCTCTGTAACACCACATTTCAAACGCTTCAATTCTCCTCTTTTCTGCTGCACCAATAGTCCAAGTTTCACTTCCATAGAGTGCCACGCTCCAGACAAAGGTTTTCAAAAATGTCTTCCTAATACCTAAATCTATATTCGATGTGAACAGATTCCTGTTCTGTAGAAATGCTTTCCTTGCCTGAGCCAACCTACTTTTTATATCCTCTTTGCTTCTTCCATCACTGGTTATTTTGCTTCCTAAGTAACAGAAGTCTCCTACTTCCTTTAGTTTTTCCCCTGCCAATTTGATGTCCATAGAGGTTTCTGATTTATTGCGACTACATTCCAATATTTTTGTTTTACATTTATTAATTTTCATCATGAATTCTTTCCTCAAGACGGAGTCCATACCATTCAAAAACTCATTCAAATCCTCAGGCTTGTCGGCCAAGATGACGATGTCATCTGCAAATCTCAGAGTTGAAATTATTTCTCCTTGAATCTTCACTCCCACTTTAAATTTCTCTCTAATTTCTAGGTTATCGGCCCCTAATGGTTTGGGGTATAGTGAAAGATGAGATGAGAATGAAAACTATAACTAATACTAACAAAAGACTTACATACTAGAAGAAGAAATGGTAAGCAAAGGATGAGGGAAATAAAGGACAGGAAGAATTGAAATGTCCTCAACCCTCGAAGAATGAGGATTGAGGGACTTGGAAGGAAGGAGAGCCATGAAAGTCAGATAGGAAGGGAAAGAGGAAAAGGGCCCTCCCCAACGTCAGAGGAAAAAGTGGACAAAACGGACCCAGCTCAAGAATCCCTCGGGGTTGCATCTCCCAAACTCACCAGCCGTGTGCCCTTGAGGGTGTGCAACTATCCAGGGTGCACCAGAAGTGGTGGGGCTACATACACCCTGCCTCCTCGAGGGCCTTGCGCAGAAGGCAGGAGATAACATGAAAAGAAAAAGAAGGCTGACCCCTCGAAGAATGAGGGTATCAGGAAAGATGAGACAAGGGCCAATTAAGGCGGGAAAGTGAAAGACTCCCTAGGCCTTGGAAACCCTAATACCGTCGGAGTCGGAAGAGAACAAGAGTTGACCAAGAGATGTCGACATGAAAGAAGACGGAGAGGAGCCCGGCACAAGTAAGTGGAAGCAATGCCGCAATCAGCTGGGGTCCCATGATCGACAACCCTCGAACATGAGTAGACTATATCCAATTAGAATGGGCAGAGAGTTACAATTCATTTTCTAGTGCCTGAAATAGAACTTTCTACGGCTTATTCCAATTAATTGGGGTCCGACCAGGCTCATTTTGGTTTTGGCTGGGGATTTAAGGCCGGTTGCTTATTCTGACGCCACGTAATTATTCAGTTGAAAATTCCACCCCACTGTCACCGGGATTCGAACTCCAACCGTCCGGGTGAAAGACGAGCAGCAAAGCCACTGTGCCATCACGCTCCGCCTTCTAATCCCTGAAATAAATACATGACTTATTCATACACTTAATAAAACATTAATAATAATAATAATAGTGTTATTGGTTTTATGTCCCTATTAACTACTGTGGCTTTTAGAGACGCCGGCGTGCCGGAATTTTTCACGGAAGGGATTCTTTAACGTGCCAATAATATATCTACTGACACGGCTCCCTCGCATTTGCGCTTCCTCAAATGCCAACTGACTGTGCAGGGATTCGATCCAGAAACCTTGGCCACAGCAGACATTTCTCACACAATTGGGGGGGGGGGGGATTAGTTGACTAGTTTCGTTTGGAGGCGTAGTGCAAGGTTCATTATTCCAGAGGAATCCAGGAAGGGTGTGCCAAAACCCTGCTGATGAGCCTAAGTTGGAAATTAATTTCTTTTGCTGCATGTCGAGAAGAAAAAGAAGCTAATAGCAGGGAAATGTCAGGTTGAAATATGGTAGCATGGAGCGCCAACGTAAACAAAGGCCCCACCAACAGTATAACGATATTAATGATGGGATATACAGTACAATGGGCGCTTCTATTATGGAAGTTTGCCGAGCTTAATTGAAGTAAGTCAAGGGGAGATCCTGTCAGCGCTACTAAGACAGAATAATTGTCCATACTGTTCCACGTTCCTGAAATAGTTATACACCGGGTGTCTCACCTAAGGGACGTCAGATGACTTTGGAGATATGGAGATATTTTCAATTGCATGTGTGTTGGTACAGTCCACCCAAACTAAGCCAGTTATTCGGCTCATAAGGGGACATCGCGAACGAGAATCTTCCTGAAACTTTGCATAGTTGTTTGTTATAACTAAGGACCGATTTTTTTTGGAAAATGCATGTGCGCATATGCAAATGCATATTTTGAGGGTTTATGGGACTTTTTTGCATATTCTGAACATAACAGCATATTTTAGCATATATTAAGTAGGTAATATAAAACATCTTGAACAGAATTGGTTTCGCCTGCGTGTTGGACATCCCTTGCAAGCAACTTTCTGAGCAACAGATATCGAGATGACAGTATTTTACACCTGGCATTTCAAGAAACGGATGGGGTGGGACATTTCTTTCACCTTCTGGTCAGTATCCCTTATAAGCAATTTTCTGAGAAACAGATGTAACGAGATAACAGTATTTTACGCAAGCATGCTGCCTGGCTATTTCAAGAAAGGAATGGGGTGGGACATTCCTTTCACCATCTCGGCAGCCAGTAGCCCGGGGTTAGTTTTGTGAGGAGTTTCTTCAGTTAAAGTGTTACTTTGGTTTGCATATCCTTTACTCTTAATGCATAACGATAAGATCAGCAGAAAGTATTTATTAAACGAGTGGGTGTCAGGTAATAGTGATTATTCAACTGATGGCGTTGTCGTCTATTGTCCAGTATGCTCGAAGGAAGTGAAATATGAAAATAAATTTCTGAACATGAAAAAAAAAAACATATTACGCAGAGGATGGAAAGAAGAGTGAATCAGTTAAGTGCATATTTGTCAATTTTTAATGAATATTTTCTGCATTTTAAATCGTTTTTAGTCCCTAGTCAAAACGCAAGATAAACATATTTTATGGTATTTTATATCCACATTCGTTTAGGCCATCTCTATACAAAGCGAACTTGTACGCGAGCGCGAGACATACAATGGCCCAGGAGGATACAACCACTTACTTACTAGGGCTTCACATACCATTCGAATATTCGCCAATTCGAAATTCGAATAAATTAATTCGAACAATGCGGATGTCTGAATATTCGATTATTAAAATAAATCGAACAGTTCAAATTTTGAATTATTCAAAGATAATAAGTAACCGGAAATTACAGAAATTCGTGTAATGAAATATGTCCAGATGTTCGAAAAAAGAGCGAATCCAAGCAGTCGTTTTTAGCCTACTTTCGATTTTTGCAAAAGATGAAAGTAGACTTATGAGATCAACACAGGGCGAAAAATTGTGTGTCTGTCTGTGTGTGTGTATGTGTGTGTGTGTGTGTGAGTGTGTGTACTCTGAATGTATGTCCTCCCCCCCTAGCAATTCAGACACGGTGAAACCGAATTGAACGAAATTTGGTACAGAGGTAGCACTAGCAAAGGGCACCTCAGGGTCATGTTTCATATTGCAGCAATCTTGACGAAAACGACCAACTTATCATCTGATCTCTACCAATTTTTGCAACAATATACCCTCATGTATGAATAATCTTTTGACCAAACTACACGGTCATCAGCCTAATAATTTGTGAATGGTGGCCATGTATGTGTGCAAATCGATTCCCGCTATCTATTCAAACACGGTGAAACCAAATTGAACGAAATTTGGTACAGAGGTTACACTAGCAAAGGGCACCTCAGGGTCATGTGTTATGTTATGTAAACACTTGAACGAAGTTAGATGTTGGTGCATTACAATGCGTATAAACATATACTGTACCAAGTTTCATTGCGTTTGGTTGGTTAAATCGTGAGAAACGTCTATTTTAAAGTCGCAACTTTGCTTGGCCGCCATGTTGGTTTTTTAGTTACCAGGTTTTCAAAGGTCACATAGGTGAACTTCTAGTAGTTCCCTTTATCACCGTACAATATTCCAGGGTGATATCGGTAATAGTTTCGGAGATATTGAATGCTAGTGAAATATTTCGCACAGCCGCCATGTTGGATTGGTGAGACGTAACAAAATTTGAAGGGCACGGTCAGTTTAAGTAGCCCAACAAACGCGTGTTATCAGGAAGGTCGATATTTCTCTGTCGCATCCCGTATTTCTTTTAGTGGGGGTGATTTTGTAAAAAGAGACGGAAGTGGGACGGAAACAATGAGCGCGCGCGGTGGCAGAGATTGGTACAACGACGTACTGTCGGCCATGTGGCTATGTGGAATGTACATGGCATACGGTTTACTTCAAGGTTTGTAGGTCCCATTAAAGATATTCCTACAAAAATCATCTTCAAGTTGTCGTTCTTTGGTGTGAAAATATTCATTATATCATATTTGCTGAAAGGATTTGGCACAGGAGTTTTACAAGTAGTTTTTTCAGTGACCAACAGAGTCCACTGTTAAACAAGGGATTTGTGCTCCCGGCAGACACATAGTAGGATAACATGTCACATGTTACACATCATATGCAACTACTGTAAGACTCGTAATTTTTTTCTAGGTTACTTTTCGCATATCCCAATATTACATTTTGTTGACCGACTGAAAAGTAGTAATGTCAGTTAACCATTTCAGGAGTTATTATTTTGTGCATATCATCGAAAAATATTGAAAATGAGGAAAGTAGTGGATATTTCTTTGTAGTGGGTAACAGCAGCCTTGTAGCGGGTTCCTAGCTTGACGGTTTGATCTCTCGGAGACTGCAGCGATAATTGAACTAGAGGATGTTTGATGTGGCGTCAGTCACATGCCGTTGATTACATGTACTGACAAACTAATTACGGCTCGTAATGAAATTAATTAACGTTCAAGTACAGGGTTTAATTGAATATGTTCTCTGTCACTGAATAACAGATGGTCCTCCGCCATGTTGCAATATTTTTGATCGGGGTATTGGTGAAGCTCATCACTTCCCAGACATATTTCTGACGTTGATTACAATCCAGAACGCGCGCAGGATCCATTGGCTACAAGTGAGGATAGATGCTTAAATAATGCCGTTTCTAATAATACGAAGGGCGTACTATATTGTTTAACAGTTTCTTTTTTTCTACCCAAATGAAGTACATTACACATCAGTTGTTACGCCCACCTTCTCAACATAATCTCCTTGTAACTTTATGCACTTTTGCCATCGCTGTGTCAGTCTCTCCAGACAAGATCCAGGCAACTTCATGGCTAAGCTTGTGACTGGTGATGAGATATGGCTCCATTGCCATGAGCCACAAACGAAACAACAGCCGATGCAATGGAAGCATAGGAGCAGCTCACCGCTAAAGAAATGTCGAACAGTGCCATCAGCTGGTAAGCGAATGGTGACAGTGTTCTAGGACACAAAGGGCATCATCCTCATTGACTGGCTGGAATTGGGGGCCACGATTAACAGTGCAGCATATGTGGCAACCCTTAAGCGCTTACGCCGTGCCATTCAAACTAGGCGGACTGGAAAATGGGCTAAAGGAGTGCTTCTGCAACATGCCAATGCCAGCCCACACACTAGCCGACAGACCACCGCTGCCATTGATCAAATGGGATTCACGGTGCTGCCACACCCACCATACTCTTCTGACTTGGCACCAAGTGATTATCACCTGTTCGGGAACATGAAGAAACCTCTAGACACAGCTGTCAAGGCATGGCTACGCAGCACTCCGAAAGAATGGTCTCAGGAAGGTCTGGAGAGTCTGACAAAAGTGCATAAAGTTACAAGGAGATTATGTTGAGAAGGTGGACGTAACAACTGATGTGTAATGTACTTCATTTGGGTACAAAAGAATAAAATGTAAATCAATATTGTACGCCTCTCGTAGTTAAGTTTTGAAAGCAATGTGGAGTAACGTTGGCACTACTTCTTAATTAAAATCTCCTATAGTGATGTTGTTGTTGTTGTTGCTATTGTTGTTGAACACTTAGGGGCTTTGTGACATCACGGTAATTTTGTCCTGTTTACTTGTAGATATTTTAAGCCATTCTTATTTCAGTGTTGCCTATACAAATGGACTTTTTGTAGCTTTTCAGTCGGTCAACACGATTGTGGCCAATGAATGGGCATGAATTTACCCCGTCTATTCATTGGACACAATCGTGTTGACCGACTGAATAGCTACATGAAGGAAACCTGTTTACTTGGGTGTGAGTGAATCTGTCTGATAACATGTGTGAATGTTAGGGCTGTAGGGCTACTAGAGATTTTCTATGTAACAGAGGTTAGGATATGGGCAGGAGTACGCTGTTGCATGAATTCAGGTACCATCCCGGCATTTTCATGGGCAAGAAGTGTAAAAACCACACAATACCACTCTCAGGATGGCTGAGGTAGGGATTGAACCCCCTCAGCTCAGTTCTTCTTCAGTGTGCGCCGTTCCACCCCTCAAAACTGAATTGAATTGCTTAGCACAGCCGGGTATTGAACCCTGACTTTAGGACTGACAGTCAAGAATGCCAGTCACTGCACCACGAGGTGGTTCCTTCTTTGGCAGAAGGTCGACTCTTGGAACATGAATATCAAACTACAACATGGATTTTAAACAGTGAAAATTTATAACACACGTTAAGGTCACCACGTACTCTTACACGATGAAAAAGTCTATTTTTGTGGCATCACTTTACTAAGTATTTTCTGGGTTTATGCTAAAGGTACACATATAAGAAGCGGTATATTCTGAGCTGTTTTTGACTATGTAGTGCTACTTTGCTCTTATAGGATGTGTGAAATGAATACAAATTTTGTCAGATACATTTTCAAAAAAATGTTGTATAAGTTGCTTCGGGTACCCATTTCTCAGTTGTTTTTCCATCAAATATTCTCAAATTTTGTTCACATACTTGGAATGGATCGTGGCAGATGAGTAACCGCTTTGTTTCGTTATTATTGGGACAGAATGCAAGAAAAAAAATCCGAACTCTTTCTTTTTAAATTTATTCAAAAATATGTATCAATTTTTTCCTTCCCAATCCATGCCTACTATGTTTTGGAAGTAAAAATAGGTTAACATTCAACTACTCCATCAGGCAAGTTAATGTAAAAAATAGCCCTCTATCTTAAATGGTTTCCTAGTTATTGGTACCCAAACATGAAAAATGAGTATTAACGGAAAACAGCTGGCAAAGTTAAAAGTGTATTATTCAGAGCATGGGACGCTAATAAAAAAAACGAATTTAAGGTAGTTGTAGACATCAAAACCCCAACAAACTATATATATTTAGATTCAGAAAAGAATGAAGAATTTTATGGCGCCAAAATCAAACAATCTATTTTTTCATCATGCAAGAGTACGTGGTGTCCTTAAACTTTATTGAAGTGTTAGAAGCCACTCGACAGTGATAGTTATATGGTAGATTAAATAATTTTTTGAATCAATCTCACAGGACTACCTTTCCACTGGCAACGCCATTTCATCAGGCTCATCTTCCTTTTACACCGCTTTTCTTCCTCCATGTACAGTAAGTGCAAATGTGTCTGTGTCAGTGTGTGAATGTGATGACGATGATGATCTTGATAATCTTGATAATGATGATGATGACTGTAGGAATGGTTCAAATGAAATATCTGTGGTCACATCTCATCTCTTTCTTCAGAATGGTTCATTAATTTCCAATTGTGTGAAATAAATGATAACTTTCCAGCTGAGTTCAACGCTAAAGTAAAGAAAATGTTGACAAAATTAAAAATTCCCAGACTGAGAATATTCCCCCCTATCCCTCCCCACAAAACAAACCGACCTCATAAATTTATCTTGGCAGAGCTATCTTTATATAAACTTCTCCCCAATTAAATATTCCAGACGAGAACATGTCCGCAACCCAAAACCAGTCGCAAGCAACTAAACTATCCTCTCCCCCAGGGGCTCACATCTTGTGGGACGTGGGTTGGCGACCACGGGACCCCAGCTGAGTCCGGCATTGCTTCCACTTACTTGTGCCGGGCTTCTCCGTCTTCTTTCCTGTCGATCTCCCTTGGTCAACTCTTGTTCTTTTCCGACCCCGACGCTATTAGGGTATCCGAGGCCTAGGGAGTCTTTCACTTTCCCGCCTTAATTGGGCCTTGTCGCATCTTTCCTGATCCCTCCTTCTTCGAGGGGTCAGACCTCTTGTTTTCTTTTCATTATATTTCATTTTCTCTTTAAGATTCCCGCACTGTTTTTGTTACTTGGTTCCCCGTGTATCTAAATTCCTTTTAGCGTTTTTTAGTAGGTATTTTTAATCTACGTTGCATTTTGTAAGTTTTTTCGATCTAAATTACCTCTCGCGATTGTTTTCAACCTCAATTGCATTTTGTAAATATTAACAATCTGAATTGCTTTTTAGTAAGTCTTTCAATGTAGGTTCAGGGCATTTTAGTGGGTATTTTGAATCTAAATTGCATTTTGTAAGTATTGTCAATCCAAATGAGTCAATTGAATCTACCGTACAGTTTGTAAGCATTTTCAAATTCAATTGCATTTTGTAAAAAATTTGAATTTCAATTGCACTTTGAGAATAATTTGGATTGGAAATGGGATATTTCAATCTGAATTGCATTGTGTATTTTCAATTTCAATTGCATTTTGTAAGTATTTTGAACCTCAATTGCATTTTGTACGTATTTTCGATCTCATTTGCATTTTGTAAATATTTTGTATTCCAATTGCATTTTGTAAGTATTTCGACTCTACATTGCGTTTTGTACGTATTTTGAACCTAGCCTACATTTTGGGCGTATTTTTCAATCTATTCTTTTTGTGACTCTTTTCGTTCTAAATTCCCTTTTGTAAGAACATTTTGTGAGTTGTTTCAATCTTCAAATGACCCAAATCTCGTAAATAATTTGATGTGCTGTCGAAATAACACATAACACACGCTAGAGCTATTCCATATTAATATACAAGTAGGAAATTATAATATGCATCTAATTCGCTTAAAATTGATCTATTAATCTATAACCTATACAGTAGATTAAGCATGTGTTTACGTTTGTCGTCGAGTTGCATACTTCCCTTTTTCTCTTTGAGTCGATCAATATTAATAACAGGGGTATTATTCATGCTAGATATGAACAGAGGATGCGAAAACCCTTCCGGTTTGCTGTTTTAACAACCGGAAGACATTCTGTGTGGCTGTCCCCTTGGAGTATTAAGGTACTTCAGGATTCGGAAAGGAAGTTGATTTGATCTCAACATACACGCAGTTTATTTATGTTCGTTTTGTAAATTTGGAGCAAGTTAATATCTTCCACTTCCTTGGATCTGTGCAGTAAATGGGGCGTGCGATTTATGGCCTGAGGGAGGATATTACTCGCAAGCATCAATAGATTGGTGTGTTTATATATGCTCCATTTCTCTCTTCAAGCTACTCGTTTATTGTGTGGAATGAAGGAGCTGGACGCTAAATAATGGAGCTGAATGATAACGTGTGTCCCTTATTCGCAAATAGAGTACTGGTCAGCTGCGGAAAGCGCAGAGGATGCATGCGTCCGCACAAGTATTGAGTATAAAGAGATGGTCACCCAGGGAAAGCTTGAATGAGGGCAATATGGGTGACAAAGAGCGAACATATCATCTAACGGCTCAATCACACAGAACGCAATCTATCACGGCAAGCAGTGATCGCAGCGGTCGGCGATATGGCACCATCACAGGCAGTGCGATATCTTTGTGAGTGATCCAGTATCTTGATTGCTTTCCGGCGAGTAGTTCCAGTATTTTCTGTTCATACTTTCTTCTTATATTTTGAGAAAAAATGAGTAGTTCTGACAAGGAGCAATTCCTCATTCTTTTAGCACTACAAACCTAACAGAAAAAAGACTACTTTGGGTGCATACAATAAATGGAAATGAGAAACAGATGGGGAATATATTTTTGTACAGTCCGTGGGAAGAATCGTACGAATATGCGCATTTCCTCACTTTTCCTATGAGTGCCTGCGTTTCGTCCCTCATGGCATGGAACTGATCGCTCCAACTGTGCGATAAATTTGTAATTTTGTTCAAACGGATCGCTGCCCGTCTCGATCAAGACTGACTCGCTGTGATAGATCACGTTCTATGTGACATGGATAAAGTAATATTGAATCATACAACTAGATAATTTAAACACGATCTGCTTGAGCCACATTTCTTCTAGCAGTATAACCCCTGCAAACCGTCACCTATTTGACTGGGGGTCGGTCGGTACGCAAAAAAGGCCGGATTTTCAGAAAGTATATAAAATACGGATTTACATTAAAATAAACAGCAGTTCATGTTTAGGCTTTTTCAATGTTTTGCGATTCTTAAGAGCTGTTTCACCATCTGTCGTCACTGGACATGATTTGATGTCTTTCCGATTTGTTCTCCAATCTTTTATTGTCGTAACGCCCCTTGGCAACTTTTTGTAGTGATTCCCCTCTGTCCTGTGTTCGTAGAACTGCTAATTTTTCATTTAATGGAAGAGTAACGTGTTATCGTTTCACTCCTGACATGTTAAAAAAAACACCCACAACTGTACAGAGCACACAATGTAAAGTACACAAATTACGGTACAGTACTGTAACAAACACAGT
Organism: Meconema thalassinum; assembly: GCA_946902985.2. Classification (NCBI taxonomy): domain Eukaryota; kingdom Metazoa; phylum Arthropoda; class Insecta; order Orthoptera; family Tettigoniidae; genus Meconema; species Meconema thalassinum. Next base: position 748,432,535 of record OX336388.2, read on the forward strand.
AGAACAATGTCGTTAAACCAACGAACAGTAAGCATTAAAACCTTCACAGTGCAGTACGTACTGTACTAAACACGAACGACAGAAACGATACGTGAGATGACGGAGCACTAAAACGGACAAGCGATAACAACAATTGCCTGTAAACAACAATGGCGCGACGGGTAGTGAGTCACCGCTACGAGTCGGGCAAGTTCGGCTCGAACACGGTCGGATCAACCGGAAGCGAGATTGCAATTTCTAGTTCACTTTTAGCATTGGAGGGCGATACGGCTTGCTGATTGGCTATTCTGACGGAACACGACTGCAGCAAAGGATGTGATTAGTCAGCGTAGATATAGCGTGGAATCTATCAGCGATGTCGTTCCATTAAGTTAAGGTTTATATTCTAGTCAAAGTTATGCATTCATAACGAAGAGAAACCTCATACTTCAATAAATGCAATAGCAAACACTTATGATACATTTTTCATAGAACTGTGTTGTTAGAATAATAAACTCTATACAGCTATAGCACCATAAAGTGTCCCCTATATGTAGAATCACCCAAATGGTCTACATTTTTTTTTTTTCAAAACTTGAACGACATCGCTGATAGCTTCCTCCCCATAACAACGCTGACTAATCACATCCTTTGCTGCAGACGTGTTTCGTCAGAATAGCCAATCAAGAAGCTGTGTCCTTCTCCAATGCTAAAAGTGAACTAGAAATTGCAATCTCGCCAACCGGACCAGCCGAGGGCCGACGAGAGGGGTTCCACTGTATGTAGTTTCCGCCGGGCCCAATATAATACGCCATCTTTATTCTGATCTTACACCAATCGTACAAAGTTATTTCTTTACTTCGCAGTAGTTGACCATTGTTTGAAATATAGCGTCAAGGGAAACGAGGAAACATCGAACGAAAATGAAAACAAGTAAAGAGAGAATATGTGTCTTAAAGCCAGTGCCTTCAGATCAAGCTCGAACATAAAAAGGAAATTGACGCCCTGGATCGTAAAAGCTGAACCTTTCCATCCATTACGCCGTAGAGGTTGGAGAGAATGGATCATTATTTGTTCTCTGACAGATCGTCTGTTCACTCTCTGCTTTACTTCCATGACCCTCTACTACGTATTTACTAAGCTGACATTAGAAACTTCTGTATGTTTCGTAACATCACTCATAAATATCAGGGAATAATAGCCCATCACGACTGCCACGGGGAGCTTAGCAAGTCCGGAGATGGCATATCCCGGCGCTCCTGAGTGTGGTTTTCCCGGTTTTTTTTTTCGACACACTCCCCAGCCGAATGACAGACATGTACCTTATTTAAAGTCCCGGGGCACTTATCCCATTTCCAACTCTAATAATTACAGCTACTGTCACTACTACTGTACAGTCATCACTGAATCACAGGTTTTCGTACTAATTAAACACACACTCAGGTATATGGAGCTGATGACCAAGATGTCCTACGCCCCTAAAACGAATTAATAAGATTAACAAGAACAACAAACGCTTTTTGGAGCATATATAGTTTGTCTTGAAGAGGATGGGCAGACGCATTAATTTCGTGAACTTTTTTTCTTATCGCTATCGTTTTATCCTCCAGGGTTGGCTTTTCCCACGGACTAAGAGAGGGATCCCACCTCTACCACCACTGAGGGCAGTGTCCTGGAGCTTGAGACTCTGAGTCAGGGATACAACTGGGGTGTGTGACTAGCACTACGCCCAGGCGGCCTCACCTGCAAAGCGAACAGGGGGCCTATTGAAGGGATGGGAAGAGTGGGACGGTTAGGGTTGGAAGAGGGAAGGAGGCGGCCGTGGCCTTACAGTAGGAACCATCCCAGCATTTGCCCGAAGTCGAAGTGTGAAACCACGAAAAACCACTTCGAGGATGGCTTAGGTGGGAATCGAACACCCTCTACTCATTTGGGCCACCCGAGACTGAGTAGACCCCGTTCCAGTCCTCAGACCACTTTTCAAATTTCGTGTCAGAGCCGGCACCCGAACCCAGAGGGGCGGCAGCTAACCATGCTGACCGCTACGCTACGGAGGCGACAATTTCGTGAACTTTCAAATCTTTATTAAGTTGTTGTTCACTGTTGTTGTTGTTTCATGTAGAGACTAGGACATCTTGGCCATGTCAGCTCCATGTACTTGAGAGTGTCTGTGATAGTATATTATATACTGTTATATTATATTCAAATCCTTCGTTGAATGTCATATCACTCTGGCTCCGAGTCTGCGTGTGCGACTCGGGCGCATGGGGTTGGAGGTTCAAATCCGGGGCCTATCCATCAGCTTTTTTTGTTCTCTCTCTTCTCCTTTCAAGTGGAAGCAGATTGTTTGTTGACATTAAGACTCGGAACCAGAGTGAAATGATATTCAACGTTTGCTTTGGTGTGCGTAAGGGAACACGGGCCTGACCGCATGAGCTGAGCCGTCACCTGATGACGTCATATGTTTAACAGTTGTGGTTCACTTTTAAGGTATTTCCGGGCACTTGCGACCCTAAGTGTCCCATATCAAATTACTTGTTTCAGTGCCATCTACGTCGCTATACAGAGTTTTTAACGATAATAAGAATCATCCCGTATATAAATAATTTAACTGATAACCTGTGTTATTGTAGCGTCTGTAGTAGTGTATGTACTTGTAACTGTGACAAGAAATGGGAAGGAGGTGGTCGTGGCGGTTGACTGGAGTAGATAGAAAAACGAACTGCTGCTCCTAGTGGTCGCAGCTTTCTTGATATAGCCAGATATCGTTACAACTAAAATTAATTATCATAATAATATTAATGTTATTGGTTTCACGTTTCTTTTAACTACTGAGGCGTTTAATGACGCCGGGATTCCGAAATTTTGCCCCTCAGAGAATCTTTAACGTGCCATTAAATCTACTGGCATGGCTCCCTCACATTTGCGCACCCTCAAAATCCAAGTAACCGCGCCAAGATTCGATCCTGTAAATCAAATTACCTGGCCCACTAAACATAGGTTCATTTATTCCTCCTTACCTTATACTCAACATTCCATCCTGAGAGACGTACTTACACGTACAGTGTGTAGTTGTCTATCTGATGCCACATACTTGGATTTCTCCTGTACTTTCACGTGCCTAAGTAACTTAAATCTCCCGTCACATCCTCAAATCTCGTAGACTTCTATGCACCTAAACCTACAGTATATGAGATTTGTTATTTATTTATTTGTATCAGACGTATACAGTTTATATTAAAAAATATGGTACATAATAATGCACATATTAAATAGTGTCTGTCCAAAATTTTACCAAGTCACGGGCATTAGGTGTCACAGCCATCAAGTCCTTCATTGTGCAACTTAAAGGACACTTAATGCAATTCATGAAATGGACTTTGGTTGGACTTCACCACCAGGAAAACCACACTTTAACATATTGGTTCTTGATCTACCAACACCAGTGCGAAGCCTGATCAATGACTTCCACGTAGACCAGTGTTCCTCATGTCCTGGAGGAAGATGTTCAATTGGTAGCATCCAGCCATCAAGTTGAGTATTTCTAGATCTCCATAATCTTAACCTTGTGGACTTAGCAGATTCATGTAGATCTTATGTTGTATTCAGGAAACTCCTCCTAGACCTCAGTTATCGATGGGCAAGTTCTTATCCGTACAATGGGTGTGCGCATGAGGTAATTGCTGTGGTTTTCTCAGTCATGGCTGCAACTTCTCTCCTATATCTGGTGGGGTGATTCCAGCCAAACAGTAGATTCTATCTCGTGGTGTTCGTCTCAAACAGCCTGTGATAAGTCGGCATGTTTCATTTAGAGAAGTGTCAACTTGTTTAGCATGACTGGAACTCAGTAGCGTAGCCAGGATTTTAGTTTGGGGGGGGGGGGGGGCATTAGGTCCACATCTATTACTGCAGGAGTTCATATACCTTAGCCTATTTTCTTGTGTGTACGTTTGTGTGCCCCCCCCCCCCCTCCCCCTCCCCCCCCCCCCCCCCTCCCCGCACCTGCTCTTAATAAAATCTGAAGGACCGGAGCGATTTCAATGAAATTCGGTACTACTACCTTGTCCAACCTCGACCGTGCCTTTCAAATTTTGATACGTTTCACCAATTCAACATGCGGACCATGCGAAATATTTCACTGGCATTCTAGGCCTCTATCTCCTGAACGGTAACATATATCACCCTGAAATTTTGTACGGTGATAAAGGGTACTACTACAAGTTTACCTATGTGACTTTACAAAATCTGTTAAGTACAAACCGAACATGGTGGTCAAGCGAAGTTGAACCATTTTAATGGATATTTCACGCTATTTAACCATCCGAGCGCAGTGGAACTTGAAACGGTAAATGTTTATACAAATTCTAATCTACTGACATGTAATTTTGTTCAATTGTTTACATAACTTAAAGATGGCGGCTGTGGGAAATTATAAATTAAGTTTTTATTTCGTGTGTCCTAATCATGCGATCGAAGTGGAAGTTTGAATAATGAACCTACGCAATAATTTTCATCTAATGGTACATAATTTTATGGCCTACATATATACTCATCCAACATGGCAACCATCCGAAATATTTAGATGGTTCTCAATATCTACGAATCTATTGCAGCATCAAACTGACATTTTGTATGTTGATAGAGGCTATTAATATAAGTTCACCTATTGGACTTTCAATAACATTGTGAGCACAACACAAACATGGCGGCCAAGCTTAGTTAACGCATTTAAATGGAATTGACTCGCGATTTAATTATCCGAGCGCAGTGAGACTTGGTACGGTAAATGTTCATACAAAAGCTACTGGCATCTAATTAAATTCAATTGTTTCATAACCCCAAGATGGCGGTCGTGAGAAATTTTAAAATTGACTTTTTATTTCATGTATCCTAATCGTGCGATCGAAGTGAACGTTTTTTTTACCTTCTGAGAGGCCGATTGCAGGTGTTTCTAGTCGAGTTCCGTGGGCGACCTGCGCGTCGTGATGAGAGATGGAATGATGAAGATGAATGAAACTGGGCAAGGATGTGGAAGGAAGCGGCCGCGTCCTAGCAGAAGGTACCTTCCCAGCATATTCCTGGTGTTGAATATGGGAAACCATGGGAAACCATTTCAAGGGGCTTGAACCAATCCGTCTATCGAGTCAGCAGAGAGTTTGGCCCCATGGCCGAACGATGCGCCTTAGTGAGCGTAGCTACCACTGTCGGTTGTTTGAATAAACCTACGCAATAATCTTCATCTAATGGTGCATAACTCTATGACCTACATACAGAACAATCCAACATGGCGTTCCTTTTCATAGGCGGGATAATTTTTTAATAAAGAAGACCAATACGATATATGAAAATAGGCTATATAGTTCTTCACGGAAGTACTTGTTCTGCTTATAAGTACTTTAGGGTTCGCCTTTAGCTTCGGACAAAAATCTTCAATCTGTCCATGTCTGTCTGAATTCCACCCTTCGTTGCTTTGTTTTGAGGCAGCTCACAGCTGTCAGTGTCTATATTTGTCTCTGTCCCTCAGATTTTCAATTATCAGTTATCAGAATACTACTGCTGTATTATGGCATATTCACACGTTTATGTGCACAATGTTCTTTACATTAATACCGCACTATGTCTTGGTGTTTTTAAATAGTTTATTTACCAGAAATATTCTTTGTCAATTGAATGAATATGTCCAAAACCAAACCCATCAGGAGTAGATAACAGGAAGAAGGGACCTCATAAAGGCATCAAACAAAGAAGGTAGGTTGCAAAACATTTAGATCTATTATTGTTAGTGTAATTTATACAGTGCTGTTTAAAGGTAAGCCTAACGGTCCCCGTGGACCTCATTCTGGTTTATTATTATTATTATTCAGAGGAAACTGTAACACCCTCTAAATAATAATAAATAAATACGAACCTTTTAAAAAGATCGAATAACTTAACATTTTATCAGTGAACAATGCGTCTTTCTCGTGCTGTACTTATATAATGAAATGGGGCCTCGATTTTCTACACCTACAATAAAAACGTTTCATAACTTATCGAACGTGTATCCAGTTTTGCCTTCTTTATGACAAAGCGATCGATCTTCTAAACACTCGCTAATGTGACAAAAATAAGAAAGAAAAGAGCAACTATCAAATAACTCCCGACTCTTCCAAAATACAAACTGTATGTCTCCTCTCGCACAGACACACAACCACCGTATATCACGACAGTGGCGACAATCAACCACGCTGCGCCAGTATTGTAGAGTGGGACATTTAAACACTGCTATTCCCAGGAAATGGAAATTAAAATCTGACAAGAGAGTATAAGCTGACAAGCTGGCCTCCTCCAGATAGGTCTCCTAATTTCTTGGTAGACTTTTTTCATCATCACCTGGTTGTATTCCCAGTACTGAGGCACCTACTATTCTTTTCGTTGTAGGTTCTAAATTTGTTTGAGCCGTAAGAAAATATCTGGATTTTTTTTTGGGGGGGGGGCGGCCCCACTGCCCCCCCCCCCCTCTGGCTACGCCACTGCTGGAACTGTACCAAACAGGACAGGAGTACTCTGCAGCGGAGTAACACAAAGCCAGGGCTGTAGTTCTCATCGTCTTTGGCTGTGCCCCCCAATCTGATACTGTGTGGTTATCAGTAGGGATCGGACTTTTAGATGCTGAAAATCGGGAAAATATGTATTTTTTTATGTATTATAAATACTTGAAATATGTGACAAAAAGTAGAAATATGTAATTATAATTTAGTTTATTAATGTGAATATAAACAATATGCAGTAGGCTACTCACAAATGACCGACGATTATCGCGAAACACTTCTTCTAAAGGCGCGAAACTTTGGCAATATGTTTCTTGCCCTCGAGGTGTTGTGTAACTTGAGATCGTTGTTCAGCCTTGATTGCTTTACCTCATTGTTGGCAGAACAGAACGCGCCTCCGTCAGAAGTCAAATTATCCATAAATTCTGCAATAAACTGCTGCAGACGATAACTTGAAAGTTAGTTGCCTTTACTTTAGGCATCGTAGAACTGCCTTACACCTCACAGTGCCAGAAATGAACTGCATGTGAGTGCCACTGGTTCCAGGTAGCTGGGGGGAGGGGGAAGGTGTGGCAAGTGGTGCAATATGGCTATGGACAAGGAAATCCCCGGCTTCCACAGTGAGTGGTACGGGGCGTCAAGTTAAAAATAACACTGTTGCTAGCTGATATACGCTCTGCATGATGATTAGATAGCTCACAGGTTCTTCCCCGTTGAAGTAACCCAGAACATGCAATAAACTGAAAGATCTAGCATACTGATTTAAAAAACGGTACATAGTATGTCTTTTTATGTGCCAATTACTTAATTGAAAAGCAGGAATGTATGTCATTATTGAAAAATTGTTTTAAAAATGTATTCACATAAAGAATATATTTATTTACATACAAATACGAACCCTAGTTATCACGATGCTGCTCGACGTCGCATGGGTTTATTGAAGGAATTACAGTATATTCATTGGAGAGCCTGTCATTATGTGACGCCATATCGATCTTCTCCACAACATTTAATCAGCTTATCGTATTATTGGACACGCATAAGCCTAGTCCATGCATTATACATGCCCATCAATAAGTCATTCAGCATCTGTTTCGTCATTATAAAGAAAGCTTGATCACATTTTGCGTCATTTTGTATTAAAATACGATATGCAGTACGTTATATTCAGGGTTATTACAATTGATTGGAGTGGTTTCATTAATTAACTCTGGGTATATTATTAGCAGGGCCCGGATTCTGATGACATGTTATTTTTTAAATTGTTCACCACAGACATGCTAATTTATAACTTATACAAATCCTGTTCATGGTCCTCGCATTACAGAAATGCATATTTTTTAAGTTATTCTTTTCGTCATTTTTCTAAGTACCGTATTGTAGTTTTAGGTAATTTTCGAGCTTTTCGCGTCATTATTATGCCATTTTATGGAATTTATCAGAACTGGCGGACCCGTGCGAGAAATCTCGCACGTTCATAAACCACACTTTCCCCAATAGGTTTATAATGAGAGACTTAAGGAGAAAGGTTGTTATGTTTTTATTTCAACCAAATGATTATAGAACACTATTTACAATTCAGTTAGAATTCCAAGTTCTACGTTCCCTAACTTAAGAAGGCAATCACTGAAAATTGGATCATCATAACATTCACCGGTTATTCGATATTTATGAAATTATACGATTTGAGTACTCATTCCTTTGATTTACTGTTTCTGAAATCGATGAAAAATGATAAAGGAAAGACCTCAGAATGTTAAAATGACATGAAACAGGCGTTACAGCCGCAAAAATGTGAAGTGGACAGCAATTATGGAGAGTATTTTCCTACAGCAACAGTATCTGCAAATCGCACACTTCGTACATTTTTTAAAAGTCATTATTTAAGGAAATTAAATATATTTATGAAATGAGAGTGCAATTCGTCACTGCTAATGTGTATTCTCTTTCATTTTAATGCTCATTTGTCACGATCGGTCGCATATGAGCGCCGTAGGAAGGATCTATTCTACTGAAATTATATTTTATACGTTTTGAGTCATTTTCTCACATATTTAACGGTTTATGATACTTTTGTTTTGCGTACGGTGGTGGATATTAACGTAACTGAAAGTGAGGATGAGTACGGAGACATGAGAATCTTCACAACATTGTTCAACCCTTATTTCTTGGAATATCCACATTCCAGGAGACACACCAGACTGAAATAATAAGCAGTATTTGTGTGCAAATAATTCGTATTTGTCAAATTAAATTATATTAGGTACCGGTATCTATTAAAACACTTCAGCACACCATGACGTAGTCTGTTTGCATTTTTTGTGTGTGGTAAAATTATGTGTTTTATTCAAATTTTATGTCATTTTTTAAAGATTTTGGGTCATTTCATGGGATATTTGCAGTCATTTTATAGGTCATTTAAAAAAAATAGGTCATCAAAATCCAGGCCCTGATTATCAGACATAGCATCACAAAACAGTACAGTAATATAGAAAAACTCAAAAGTTTTTTTACACATATTTTTACATTTCATAAGTGCTCATGTGTGCCCTTCTCGCGATTCTGCTGATATCAAGCCTACAGTCACGTTCTACCTCACTCGATGTAACATGTTCCTATCAATCTGTTCAAATGCATTGTTGAAGCAAGTTCGCAGTTCTGATAGAACTGCTGATAAATGATGTACGCCAACACTGAATCTTTAGCATAACCCGACAAAAAAAAGCACATGGAGTTAGGTCAGAGGAGCGAGGAGGCCATGTCACACAGGTCTGATCGTCATCCCCACCACGACCAAATCATAGGTTTCCATAACTTATATTTAAGGATATACGAACATCGGAATGGTAGTGCGGTGGAGCACCATCCTGTTGGTAAATAATAACAAACCTTTGCTACTTAATCACTGCTCTAGAGGCAGAAATACCAAAACTATTCTTTACACCTAAGCTGTGTCAAATTATGTGACCACAGTGAATTAACGAAACTGCTCAAATTATTTGTAATAACCCTGTGTATGAAATATCGTACTTAAAATGTTAATATATTTAAAACTCAGCAATTATTCTAGGTTTGTGCCGTGTCTTGTGTGGGGTTTTGCCTAGGACACCAAGCTGGTTAATCAGCCAGAACCACCACGTGAGTAGCGAACTGCGCGCTACCTCCCTATTTATGAAGCACACCTGCGCCACTTTACTGCGAGAATCAAAAGCTCAAGCAGCCTTAACCTCCACATGAAGGCTGCCAAAAAGATGGTATATTCAATATATACCATCTTTTTGGAAGCCTTAATGCATCAGCAACGGAAGTTAAGTCGTGGAGGCTGATATGATTATGCTGCGGTGAATATAATCCTTCGTGAGAACATTGATCCGAGCTGTAACCTGGAGCACTTCCCTTGTGGCACCGTATGAGGGTGACTCACCCTCTTCCTTGGGCTAGAGGTGGGGGAGCGCTAACATTCTAAGACATGGCTACCATCTTATGTAGCCACAATAGTAGCAATCAGAAATATCCAGTTATCTTCGTATTGCTCAACGATATCTTGAATATTTTATTGCATGCATGGGGCTACATAACCACTATGTGGCAAAGCCCCTGAACGAATCAACGACAACAATATATTATTGGCATATTGATTTCGATAGTTGTCATCGACAGATGTACATCAAATTATTGCAATTGTTCGATTACTTACTTACTTACTTACTTACTCACTTACTGGTCGGCGCTACAGTCCCTGAAGGACTTCTTAATCACCTGCCTTCATTCTTCTCAATCTTCCGCCTTCCTTCTCCAGTTCCTGATTCCCAGACTCCTAAGGTCGTCTTCCACGTCCTCTATCCACAGTCTCCTGGGTATTCCTCTTCTCCTTCTTTCCTCCGGTCTTTGTGTAAACACCTTTTGCTCCTGGTAGGGCCACCCAAGCCAGACAGGTCAAAGGTGATGGGCCAGACTAAGATCGATACCTTGGTCCTCCAGGTTGCGGGGTTGGGCGTATGGTTAACATCCCTACCCTGTAAAAAAAAATGTTACGGATACCAAATGTTCGATTACGTATATTTAATTCGAACTAACGAATAGCTCCTCCACTAATCGCACATTCAAGTTAAAAAAATATTCGCTATTCAGTCAATAAATCTATGTTCGAATAAATATAATGAACATAGATAGAAACAAAGAGAGAAGAAAGAAATAAAGAAGGAAAGAAATAAAGAAGGAAAGAAACAAACAAACAAAGAGAGAAGAAAGAAATAAATAAAGAAAGAAAGAAAGAAAGAAAGAAAGAAAGAAAGAAAGGAAGGAAGAAAGAAAGAGAGAAGAAAGAAAGAAAGAAAGAAAGAAAGAAAGAAAGAAGAAATAAATAAATAAAGAAAGAAAGAAAGAGAAAGAAAGAAAGAAAGAAACAAACAAACAAAGAGAGAAGAAAGAAAGAAAGAAAGAAAGAAAGAAAGAAAGAAAGAAAGAAATAAGGAAAGAAAGAAAGAAAGAGAAGAAAGAAAGAAAGAGAGAGAGAAGAAATAAATAAATAAATAAATAAATACATAAATAAAGAAAGAAAGAAAGAAAGAAAGAAAGAAAGAGATAATCGATGCTTGTTTTATTTTAAAGGATCTATCATGTTGAATGGGGAAGGGATTAACTCCCATCTGACTTCTTGGATTGGTCCCTGCATCGAACAGATCGTCCATTTGGAATATTAATTTACAAAAATTGCTGCAATTTTCGGGTAATCATCATCTTGGAATAATTCTAATTCAATGTATTTTTATAATGTCCTATTCGAATGATTCGAACAGCCGATGTATTCTGACATCCACATCGCTCCAACAGTTGAATACTTCGAGCATTCGAATAATTTATTCCAATTTTGAAGTGGCGAATATTCGAAGTAGTCAAATTAAAATAGTACATCATGCAGTGAGCCTATAATGGCAATTACCATTATAGGCGAGTTGCATACGACTATTTATGTTCGACGATAATTATATCTATTTTATGTTCGAACAAAATATTCATAAATATCTGTCGAGATTTCGCCAGTTTTATGTACTGAACAGAGCGCATGGGACGCAGAGAATACCATGGCCTCCTGGAATACCCCACTTTGACACTAGAAGCCACGCCGTGAAATTTAAAATAGAAGGCCCTGGAAGTCAGCTTAGGTGCGATGCCATCCTTACGTAATTGGGCACACAACTATTTCTTGAGCTCTTATTGGTGGGAGAAACTGTTTCATAATGAAAAATAGTGTTATAATGACCCTCATTATGATACAGTTTCCTGACATATAATATTTACATTTTGACATCGTCGAACATAAAATATTTTACATATTTATTTTAAAATAAGAGTTGTGAAATAGCTAAGTAGCAATGGTAATGCTAATCTATAGATTAAACTACTTAAATATATCTTTAATGTCATTTTTATTCTCTCGAACAAATATCTTTGCGTTATGTATAAACTTTGTAGATTTATGTAACTGCTCTTTTATGGTTTTATGAATGTCTTGATCTCTTTAATATTGCCCCCCCCCCCCCCCCCTCTGATCTATTGCTAAGGTGAAACACTCCATACAGTATTCTGACTAACTTTGTTGTACGGGGATGAGAATTGAGTAAACGGGTCCGTTTTTCTCTTTCTTCCACTGGGTTTGAGAGGGACTCTCCCGTATTCTCTTTCCTGCCTGCCTATTATGGCTCTACATCCTTTCAAACCCGTCAATCCTTATTCTTCGAGGATTACCCCCGACTTTTATTTACTTTTTATTTTCTTTAAATTTGTCCAATTCTTCTTTTAGTAATTATATAAGTCAGTAGTATTCACTTCATATTCATGCATTAGCATGCTTATTATTACGGGCTGACGCCATTTGAAACAACAGTCATCCCCACCAACTCTTTCGGAGCAATGAACTTGATGATATCAGTGTAGGGAATTAGTGAATAAACAAAGGGAGTTGTAACAATAGGTTACACTGGTTGGCATAATAAAACAACCTTCCTTTACGCCCAACGCCCGGCCTCTCAGTCACACATATCAATTAATCTATAAAACATAATTTCAACAGTGGCGGCCAGTGATAAGGTTGCAGCGTTACACGACGACCAGATTTTGCTCAGAGAGAAAAAAAAAGTAAATTGAACATTACACGTTATAAACAGCCTATCTCATTTATGCTTAATTAATTCGTAGTTTTGTCCTTAAATAACTCGAGAAATCCAATTCTACTGCCTAAATACATTGGAAAAACGAACCGCGCCAAGTGGTCGATGCATGGCTCGAGCACCGACAGGATTCCTACAATGACACACACAGATGGCACAGATGTTAGACCCGGAAACTTATATTTCAGCAGTTAACTCCACTGGTTGTTGCATGGTAGATAAAACAAAGCTCGAAAAGCGCTGAGTGAAACATCCGAGGCGCTACGAATACTGTCGATTCCCTATACTGCCACACAATACAAATACACGTTCTCTATTTTCTCACCCTGGTTTGTTTGATTCACAATTTAGTGTTGTCTATTTTCAGACGGCGATATAGTGCCCTTAGATTGAAAGCATCCTATAATGAAAATTGCTTAACATATCAGGACCATATTATTATTATTATTATTATTATTATTATTATTATTATTATTATTATTATTATTATTATTATTATTGTTATTATTATTATTATTATTTTATTTATTGAATATCACTTTTACTCAGCACATTTGTTCAATTCATGCTAAATGTCTTCTTCCTCTCTGTCCACATTTGTTTATTCCTCTGTAAACTCTGCTTCCTGAGTTGTTCGATGTTACGTGGTTGCTTTCGTCTTCTTTCTTGTTCATCCATGAACATCACTTTTTGAAGGTTTTCTTCTAAATAAATCCCTATTATGTGTATCCTTAATGGCAATGTTGGCTTCCTGTAGATCATCCAATGTCTGTGTAAACCAGGCAGGTTGTACTTTAGGGCTTTAACATTTTATTAAAAATTTGTTTTTTTGTCAGCCTGTCATTATTCATTCTAGGTAAATACAAAAGAACGGCAACCTTCATTTATTATTAATATCATCATCATCATAATCGCAGCGCTAGGTCATGGGGCCAAGCTCTCTGCGGACTTGATAGACGTAGATTCGAGCCCCACCGTCAGCCGTCCTTGAAATGGTTTTCCGTGGTTTCCCCATTTTCAAATCCCGGCAAATGCTGTGACGATACCTTCTGACAGGCCACGGCCGCTTCCTTCCTTGCCCGGTTTCATTCATCTTCATTCATTACATCTCTCATTAACTCCTCTCGTGAGTTTGGCGTCAGGAAGGGCATCCGGCCGTAAAAACCATCCGCCACATAGAATTTCATTCCATCTCATCCCCGACCACGTTAAAAAACGAGAATAATAATGGGTAGACAAACAATTGTTATTATTATTATTATTATTATTATTATTATTATTATTATTACTACTACTACTACTATATGTAATTCTCTAGGACCATGTTAAGTTTTGCCACATTTGACTTTGTTTTGCACCAAGAATTCCCTCATTCTTAGGGAATGAGCCTGCTTGCGATCCTCTGTCCAAGAAGCAAGATGTCCTTTTTTTGGAGACAATACTCGGTTAAGCCCGTTTGTCACTATCATTCGGTGGAAGAGATCCCTGTCCAATGAGTCGTCGGGATTGATTTGGAGCATTTGGAGGACTTCTTTGGTGTTTCTAAAACAGGGCATCGTGGTTTTGTGGTTGAAATAAAATAAAAAGTGAAAGTCAACGTGTTGCCGTCCATTTGTCTGAGGTACCCCGTCTTTTATGCGTGTTACCGTTTTTACTATCCTTGACATTCATCAAGACACATTTTTTACACAATAATAATACATAACAATTCCAAGACTCTCTTTTATTTTCTTCATTGCTTACTTGATATTTATACTCTCGCACTGCCTTCTTGATACTCTGCTGCTACATCACTCTCCTGCCAGTAACTAAGTTACGTTAACCGAGACTGAACATTTATAAACTATACATGAAAAAAAGTGACAGTCAGTCTGAAAGACTAGACTTTGTATCATTTAAATGCTACAAATGCTGAAAAATGCTAGAAAGACTCTTGACATGTTAGAAAATTATCTGCATAATACTTATCTTGCTTATCTTGTTTCAAATTACTCGCGAACGCCAAGTGCAAACCAAGGGCAAAGCAAGGTGAAGCGCGCGGGAATTGCCCCTTCCATCCAGTCTAAAAACACTTATAGTGGGCGATGTATTGAAGATAGAGATATGCTCTCCCGGAATTTTTTTTAGAACTTTTCATGCTGACCAATTCTTACGGTCATAGTATATTGATATTTTTAACGGTTTGCCCAGCGTAAGCTTAAGAAGCGCACGGACGCCAAGTTTGTTTTCGACTTTTTCACTGAAATCGTTACTGCTAGGCTTCCTTTGATCATACATGAATTATTTTCTACAAAATCTTTCCACGAAATATCCTTTACAGAATGGAGAAAACCGCATCAAAATCCATCCAGTGGTTCTCGAGATTACTCCGTGACGTCCAAGAATCGGGGATTTTTGTCTTATACTAACGAAGTAGAGATTGTCGGGGTACACACGCACCAAGCGGTCCTATGACGTCACACACCTCAGTGCATCTGGGTACATTTCGTCCCGTCACCGTAACGTAACGCCAGACCCCAGCGTAACGACGAAGTCGACAAGATCATTTAAAATGATTAAAAAAAAAATAACCTAACTTAACCTAAGAAGTCATGAATTGAATTCTGTCCCGATATCTGGTAGGAAATCTTATCACCCTACCACAACGTGTAGTCTTGACTCGTTCACAGTCCTGATTGGCATGGTACTGTTCGGAAACAGGGGACTTGGTGGGAGATAGATTAGGATTCCTCGCTGCAACTCGTTCTGTCTCTTCATCCACTAGCATATACGCAGGTTTGAGTCTATCAATGGACACATTGTTATGTATTATTAGTGTGTACAAAAAACAAGATTTTTGTTTGTTGATGAATGTCAAGTGTAGTAAAAACAGTAACATTTCCAAGAGACTCTTTTTTTCTTCACTGCCTACTTGATATTTCTACTCTCGCACTGCCTTCGTGATACTCTGCTGCTACACGCCATCTGTCTGTAAGCTTCTCTATTTTACTATAGAGTTACTTGTTGGATCTGTTTTGGTGGATGCTATTCTTGTAATTGGATCCCATAATTCATCTAACGATTCTACGCTCTCTTTTTCTAGTCTTCGAGGAGTCCTTTATCGGCATGTAGGGAAAGAGTTTCGGCTGAATACATATCTATTGTTATTATTATTACTATACAGTTAAATACATATCTACTGTTATTATTATTAATATTAGTATTGCTTGCCACGGTGGGTGAGTGGTTATCGTGTCGGGCTACCAACCCCAAGCTTGAGGTTCGCTCCTGGCCATAGTAAGTGACTTTTGAAAGGCGACAATAATCACGACACGCATGTCATACGTTGTTGGCATGTTAAAATAACCCATTTGAATTCAGTAACCGTGTTCATAATGGTAAAATTAATCTCGGGATTTTCCGCTAACATAAAAAGTTCCTTAATTCTCTACTAGAAAGCGCTATAGTGTCAAGGAGCTTAGATATCTAACCTCCTTGACTTTCATAGCGCTCCAAGGGGAAGAAATCGACATGCAAGCTGCCCTTTGGGCGTCAAATAACAAAGCTTGCTCCCGGCACCCGAGGCCATACGATATTATTATTATTATTATATTATTGTTGTTATTACAAATACCCTGCATCAATTGTGATGCAGGGTATCGCCAGTGTAACTCTCCCTACTCTCAACTTGACTACCAACTTTCACACAATTATATTCAGCCACTCCCAATTGCAAAACTCGTTTCATCCACTTGTGAATAAGGATCATGTCGTAAAATTATTTATTTAATTAGTTTATTGAACTTTTGTTTATTTTGTTTTATTATGTTTATTTTTTTTTTTGTTTTATTTTGATTTTGTATTGTTTTATTTATTTTTTGTTTTGTTTTTTGTTTCGTTTTATTTTATTTTGTTTTGTTTATTTTGCTTTATTTTGTTTTGCTTTGTTTTATTTTGATTTTGTTTTATTTATTTATTTATTTGTTTTGGTTTATGTTGATTTTCCAGAAAACAAACATAAAACAAAAAACAAAAAACACGAAGCAAAAAGAAAAATTCAAAAACAAAAGAAAAAGCAGAAAACAAAAAACAAGAAACACAAAGCAAAAAGCAAAATTCAAAAAAAAAAGCAAAAGCAGAAATCAAACACAAAACCAAAACCAAGAAAGGAAAGCAAAAAGTAAAATTCAAAAGCAGAAGCACAAAGCAAACACAAGACCAGAAACCAAAAGCACAAAGCAAAAAGTTAAAAGTAGAAAACAACAAACACAAAAGATACGCGAGGCAGAGCCCAGAAAAACGTTTCTCATGAAAATTATCCTTATTCACAAGTGGATTAAACGAGTTTTGCAACTGGACGACTCAATTGATACGTGACCAATCACACAAACAACTAGACAGATGGAAATAGAACAACCGGTTATTTGTGCATTGTTAGAATACCACCCGAATAAAAAATGTTTCCATTGCTGCTATGAAAAGTATATACAAAACTAGAATTTAATATATATAGATTTGCTTTCAAACAAATATAAATTTTAGTGTGAACTTAGGGGCGTGTTAGGGTGTATTGAAATGTGGTAATTAGTACAGTTAATGTTGGTGAATATGTCTCTCATGCTGGAGGTTGAAGCTGTTTGATCCACGCCTCGCTGCGTTCACAGACTGGCAATTCAATTTCTGTCGCGCACACCAACTTCACTGCTCTAACCTCAAACCCAGGAGAAACTTTCTACGACCGCGTTACGGTGATACACAAAGCGTCACTCTGTTCACAAGTATGTTCGCTCTGGCTCCAAGACACTCTAATGTACGTGACCAGCAAGATATTAAGGCCCGCAGTTTCAAAAATACCTGCCTTTTTGTGTTAATGTAATCCTATTACTGTAACCTTTCATAATTTTACACAGGGTTATTTGCCTTTCTTTCTCAAAAATGACATATTTAAAAATTAAGCAATGCTTTGGAATAATTATTTTGATATACACATCTAAATAAAAGGCTCATAAAACGCACATTCAGTAATTTAAAGGTATTTGCCATATTTTCAAAATACTTTTGAAATCCGAATTGATATATAACCGCCTGTTTAACATTTCTTATTGAATGCGGAATTTTTGCATTTGTCTGTTGGCACAGGTTAGAGTAAAATGCGGCTTTTCACCGATGTCTCAGTCTCATTCATGACTGTGATTATATGGAAGCTACTGACGTAGGCTATGGGTGGTGCTGAATGACAGCCTTCAGGGCACAGCCAGTGCCTGTGGATGTTGTGGAAGGTTCCACTCGTAGGGTTGGTAATGCTGTGCTGGGTCAGAGAGCAAAGTAATGACAAACTACCTAACTCTTCACCTTGATTAGCAAGCCTCAATATAGCGCTCCCATGGGTTTTTGTGGGTTTCATTCCACAAACACTACGGTGGTACTTTTTGAGGATCCGACCAGCCTCCGGGCTGACTACACAACATGCAAACATTGACTCCAAACATTATGAAATGTACGCCTATCAATACTTCAGTAAAACATCTATTCAAATATTGTATTATGATACATGTTTCAACACGTCATTGAGGTCTTCATCAGCCGATAGCGAAAATTGTTTATATTTAATTCTTTAGACTAATGCAACAATGATTCATAAACGAAATGGATATACTTACAATTTCAATGTACATAAAAGTGAATTTGTTAACATCGAGAGAATAGAGTTGAGGTCTAACCGTTCGATATATGTTAATGTTAAAACCATAAAATGTTGCTTTTTGTTTTATATATTGGTAACACTGACATGTGTGTGTTGCTGAAAATATTGTGATATAATAGTGAATAAATATAGACGGCCAGAAACTGACACATAACGCTAATAGCAAGGTCAGCAAAATCACTAGAAGAAATGATCAATGAGCTGGACAAAATACGCAGTGAAGTAGGCCTCACAATGAACCCCACAAAAACAAAAATAATGACAAATGGCAGACAAGATCCAATCCAAGTCCATCAATCACCACTAGAGTATGTGCAACAGTATGTGTACCTAGGACAAAGCATCTCCCTGAGCAAAGACACAGAGAGTGAAATCAAACGCCGTATAGGACTGGCGTGGAATAAATTTCGGTCGCTTAAGTTCTTACTCACAGACAAGAGACTAAAAGTAAGCACAAAAGCAGAAATCCTAGACAAATGTGTTATGCCGACACTACTTTATGGTTGTCAAACATGGTCCTTGACAGAAAAACTGAAAAAGCAGCTACAGGTATGTCAAAGAAGAATGGAGCGTAAGATCCTAAACGTTTCTCTAAGAGACAGAATCAGGAACGAGGAACTAAGAAGAAGGACAAACAAACGCGACGTGGTAGAAAGGGCAGAAAGCCTAAAATGGAAATGGGGAGGACACGTATCACGCGTGGATCACCAGAAATGGACGCATCGCACCACAATGTGGGACCCGAGAGAAGGACGAAGAAACGTGGGACGCCAAAAAATCAGATGGGCAGATTACTTTAGAGCTAAAGCGGGAAACCAATGGTCGAGAGTGGCAATACACAGGGAAGCATGGAGACAACTGGAGCCAAACAGGAATCAAGATGCACCAAACAGGACAGAAATACAACGACAGTGAGTGCAACAAGACAAAAGCTCCCAAGAATGCTCACCTTCGGAGCCTAAACACGAGCCTTTGCCCTTACGGGATGTCTATAGGCTAATTTTATTTTTATTATTATTTATTATAGTGTTGGGAATTGTTTGTATGGATAGATTCTACGATATTGAGTCAAGGCATCAAATGTTATCAGAATGTTTCTAAGCTGTTGATAGACCTGATATACTGTAGCCTAAGTATGTTTTCGAAAACAGATATCGTACAAATAGCAATAAGGGACAACAGGGTCCTGAAACACAATAGGTATTTCCTGCATTAGTCGAATCGCAATGAAAGTATTTCTTCATATTCTGTGAAAAACAAATTCTGATGTAGTATGTTTTAGTCAATCGTAAATAATTTTTATAACAATGTCATTTAAACAATTGAGAGACAGTCTGAGGTTCTTGAGATGATTCGAGGTCAACTGTAGCACAGCGCCCTTGCTTCGAAGAATGGT
Source organism: Meconema thalassinum (assembly GCA_946902985.2). Classification (NCBI taxonomy): domain Eukaryota; kingdom Metazoa; phylum Arthropoda; class Insecta; order Orthoptera; family Tettigoniidae; genus Meconema; species Meconema thalassinum. The sequence goes on from OX336388.2 coordinate 748,452,293, forward strand.
CTTATTCCATTACCAATTATTTAATGGTGCACGGTAGCAATCAGAGAGGGATGGGAGACTGGTTTCGTAGATGAACTTCTTCTCATTGTTGGCTCCAGATGCCTGATATTAATCAATTTAAAAAGGAATTGTGGGACAAATTAGTGCTTTCTCAGAGCGCCGCTTTACTGCGACAATATCAGCTCTTCTAAAAGATTCATTAGAAAGTTCGCAGTTTATTTATTTATGGGCTTCTCATTCTAACGATATTAAGGATGAGACTATTATGCTCCTCACTTTGTAATGTCTTTGTGACATGGGCCCAACAGTTATCCGAGGGTTTCGATCTCACCGCAATCTGGAATACGGAAGCGGGTTGTGCTGGAACATAGGTCTGGTATTCCGCGAATTGATGAGATGTTGCCATCCCGGAAGATATACATTTACTAGGCAGAGAGAAAGTGTCTGTTCGCGGTAGCCTAGTTGGAAAAAGCATCGGGACGTAAATCCGAAGGTTCCAGTTTCGAGTCCTATTCGCAGCAGACATTGTAATTCTCTGATACATCTTGGGACCACCTCACGGCTAGCACTCTTGGCTGCCGCCCCGGAGGTCTGGGTTCAGTTCAATTCCAGGCTCTGCCAAGAAATTTAATTCTGGTCTGACACAGCTACCTCCTTTCAAACCCTCACCTGAATTACATTTGCATTAATACACCCATCATAATAACACAGGTTATCATATACATTCCACACAAAACCAAGTGCACGTGATGAAATGCCCACGATGGCCAAGCCTCTCAAATGAAACCAAAACAACAACATGTACTTCATATACCCAACACAACCTGATAACTCAATAAATGCATTTGATATTCGAATGGTCGTGAAAAATACAGTTCATATTTGAATAAGCCCAGTCCTGCGCTCCACTCCCCATCCGGCACTGGCTGTGCAGATCGCAGCTCAGCGAGAATTTCTACGTTTACTGACAGAAAACATGAACTATACCTTTTGCGCATGCGTGGTCAACTTGTTAGTTGTGCTGTTGGGATAACAGCCAACACCTTAGGCCCAGACCAGAGCCAAGACATCACAGCGATTCATCGTTTGATCACAGAGCGGCAGCACTGATCACACCAAATGAGAACGTGACAGACTATGCAATAGCATTCTAGAGGGATTTTCTTGTAATATGTCTAGTTTGTATATTTCACTACAGCAAAATAACATGTAATTTTACATTGCAGCGTTGCTGGTTCCAATTCAATGCTTTTGGTAACGCTGAGAAGTTCTGTTTTTACGCGCTGACAATAAGTGTTTGTGAGTACATGAATATTTTGTCATTGCAGCAGTTAGTGTGTGTTTAATTAATCTCGTACAAGGAACATGATGAGTGTGTTCAGTATGGAATCTCAGTGGAGAACCTCTTGAGTGTTTCTATGAACTTTGTTTCGTCAAATTTTATTTTTAGCCTACTTTTCACATTTTGCAAAAATGAGGAAAAAGTAGACTTTTGAGATCGATCCGGGAAAATATGTGTCCCCCCCCCCTATCAACTCCTAAACGGCTGCAGCAATCGAAACCAAATTTAGTATGAGAAAAGATGTATACCGGAATATCTCACGTCCATATTTGAAAATGATGTCAGTGCTACCAACTGTTGAAAAAACGCACTAGAAATTTGAGCTCCATGTAGGATATCTTGGAAGGTATGCATGGGAGCTATTCCAAAATTGGCACACATGTAGATAATACAATTTCAGTTTAATTTCCAGGAGGCCATACATGACAGTGTTGCCAAAATAATTTTAGGCCTTCTGATTTTCTGATAGGTCCAAGTTTAAAACTTCTACGCTATCAATTGGATTTCAACCAAATTTTGTATGTAATATGTGCACATAAACAGATATGACTGAGCGTATTCTGTTAATAATTGCTGCCAACTGTTAATAATTGCTCTCTTTTTTTTAAATTCCAAATACCAATATATCAGAAATTATGCAAGCCGACAGCTTTTAAACTATGCACACGTATAGTATCTGCATTTTATATTAATTTGGAGTAACTTATATACGTCAGTTCTAACAACATGATTATAAGCTTGCTGATAGTACCAATTTTGAAATACATGTAACTTCTATACTATCAGTTGGATTTCAACCAAATTTCGTATGTGCTATGTGTTACATAACAGATATGACTATAAGTATTGTTAAGAGCAATCAGGGCTGCCAACTGTTAATAGATGCGGTCTATATTTTTTTACCCTAATATCAAAATATCGGAAAGTATGCAAGCCAACAACTCTATACTTTGCACACGTATAGCACCTGACATTCTAGATTAATTTGGAGTAATTAATATAATTCAGTGCTGCCAACATGATTCTATGCCTGCTGATAGCACCAATTTTAAAATAGATCCAAAATTGACACAACAAGATATCATAATATTTTAGATTATTTCTGACTAGCACACGCATGACATTGTTGCCAACATGCTTTTACGCGTGCTGATAGATCCAGTGTCTAACTGCATGTAACGTCCATTGGACTTCAACCAAATTGTGTATTCTGTACCTTAAGAGATGGAACGAAGAATATATTCAGTCACCAGGGCTGCCAACTGTAGTGCTCTATTGGGCTACATTATACCAGGTATATTTCGAACTAATTAGACATTTCGATATTACCAACTTAATTTCGTCATTATTCTAGATAGGTTCATATACTGTAGGTTACTCATTGGCATGAAATTTAATTTTAAGAAAAGTAGGCTCTTTAGTTCGTCACGGATTTTGTTGTTCGGAGGGAGGATCGGTTACAGCACACAACAGAATATCGGCGTTAGACTCCACTGGGAGAGTGGTACGCAGAGATTTAAAATGCTTGCAGATGAAATCTGAATCCTCAGTAATTTTTGACTTGTGCCGACGTGTGAAAACTGCGGTTGATTTATAATAGCCTAACAAATATTACCACTAATATATTTTACAAATATGATTGTTGTGTCAGTGTGTATCACAGATCTGCAACTTGGTCGTAAATCTTGTTTTAAATGGTATTGTGAGGACGCAGCTTGCTGTCTGTCGCTGGTAACATAACTAATGATGCATGCAGCAATAAGGACCCTTTACTGCCTTGACATCTTGAGAAATTGTTATTCGTAATGAGATCAACTTGAGCATCGTATCACTGCTCGCGTCTGTCATTTCCCGGCTTGTCACTGGGCCCATGACAGGGTTACGGTTAGCACACAATTTACGTTTTGAGACGGAATTGTGAGGGATCGAATTAACGTAGAATCTTCGAGGGATTTCGTTAAAGGCTTACAGTATGTTTGAAAATTATCGCTCCTACTTCAGTATCACCATCCCGCTTGTCGCAGTAAGCGCTCTGTGTAATGGAAGCTTCTGTCTGCACATAGATAGGACTTAAGGCACATGGGGTGTATGCAGGGCTAGATTTGTGACGGTACGCACCGTTACGCCGTACCGAAACCTCTGATCGGGGGAAAAGTAGAATATATAACATAGTTTTTAGAACTGTGGGACGTTAGTTGTAAGTCAAGGTCAACTTGGTCTTTGACTGGACTGTACTTCAAAATACGTAGAATCTTGGCTGCTTCGGGGACGGCACTCCGCTCTGGATACTAGCAAGGTGAGAGAGAGAGAGAGAGAGAGAGAGAGGAGGCACATACAACGAAAACTTTTCTTAACTTTGAACAATTTTATAAACTGTAAGGTAAAATATTTTTGGGTACAGTACCTTTTACAGTAAATAATTATTTCCGGAAACTGTAAAGACAAAATTATAAAACAAGAAATAAAGGATTGCTGGTGAAGATGTGTGTATTTTCAAACCGAATGTATTTAATTTTTTAAATTACGTAAAAAAATGAAATACTGTACATTGTTTGTATGGTAGCCTAGTTGGCCTACATTATAATTTAATACAGGCTAGAAAGTTATTGGTACAGCAGTCTCAATTTAATTTAAAATTGCAATCAAAATTAGATTGCTATTTTGTCCACTGATTAATTTTTAAAGGTGTTCAGAAAAGCATAAAAATATCGTTTTTAGAACTCTATATTTCAATATTCCATAAAGCCCCCCCCCCCCTACCCCCCACCCACCACCACCCGGTAGCCCACAGTACCGGAACCGCTTTTTTAAGAAATCAAGCACTGGGTGTATGTGTATGTTTTTGATAAAGGTGATACTGGACGTCACCACTCCCAGGACCAGACATGGGAAAACTTTTTAGGGGCTGGGACAGATGCAATATAAAATTATCTAGGCGGGCCGAAATAAAGAACAACACATGTTTATAGATAGATTATAAACTTTTTATTTCTTGCCACGGTGGGTGAGTGGTCAACGTGTCGGTCTACTAACCCACAGCTTGCAGGTTCGCTCCTGGCCGTGGTAAGGGATTTTTGAAAGGCGGCAAAAATTACGACACCATGTCATACGATGTTGGCATGTGTTCCATCCCGGTGTTTGGGGGGAGGGATGAACAGGGAAGTGTAGATGTATAATTTTAGGGTTGGTTTCCGAAAGGTGCAGTTTCCCGTATTTGGGGAAACTACTAGTGTAAGTGTCTGTTTTAGGATGAAATATAACGGTGTGCGATCCTACGGGGTGCGTCTACTCGTTAAGGGATGAATGTCTAATAGAGAGGTATTAACTTATTTTACCAATTAAGTGTGAGCGAGCGATAGCGAGCTCATATGCGGAGTCGGCACTTGGCCGCTGCTGTCTGGCTGCTACTCAAATACAATGGAATTCCTGACGGTGCAATTCCTGGCGTTCACGGTCAGGGGCAATTAGGACTGAGGGCAGGCTGGGTGTGAGGATGTAAAGCTAAATGAAATAAGTATAAGATGTGTGTTTACTGACCAAGTGTTTATTTGGTCAGTTATGGTGATCTGCTGTCCCTTTTACTAGTGGACAGGTGTAAAACAATGTGTACAAGTACAAGTGTGGGTTTGGGTGATAAAGTACAAATGTGTAAGTTATAAGGAGATCTGAGCACACTCTATTCTCACCTGGTGGTGCTGGAGCTGGAACCGGAGATGCAGAGCCGACGGCCGCGAATAGACATTGGGCTTTCCTGGGGTCTACCTTTTAAGGTCTCCCGAGCTGCTGACTTGGCGTTTCGTCACTGTTGGTGTTCCAGATTCCGGCGATAGTGTATTTGTTTATGAGTGATGTAAGCTTGGCTGACAGCTAGATCGCTGCGCCTGCCTGTGTTAAGGAAGTGTATGAGGCTTACAGCCTGTAAGGGGTAGTTTATAGGTGAAAGATGAAGGGGTGTGTTGGCATTTCAGGTCCTAGGGTCGTCCCGACCCTTGGGCTGAACACATGTCAAAGAACCCATTTGAATTCAGTAGGCCATGTTCATAATGGCAAAATTAATCTCCGGAGTTTCCGCTAACACAAAGTTCCTCATCTGTCTACTAGAAAGCGCTATAGTGTTCAAAGAGCTTCGATATTTAACCTCCTTGACTTTCATAGTGCTTCAAGGAACAACGAAATTCGACATGCAAGCTACCCTTTGGATGTCAAATAAAGTTCGCACCCGGCATCCGAGGCCATACGATATTATTATTATTATTATTATAAACTTTTTATTTCTGAATTTTGAATCATGCAAAACTTATAGGCAACAAATGGTAGAAAACTTAGGAAAATAGATTACACCTTCATTATTTATTAGAAGAGGAAGGAGTATGTGACAAGTGAAACTGCGACTGTTCTTCTAACAATTTTTCATAATCATGTTGAAACTGGGATGAGTTGATTCTTAGTAGCGCAGTTAAATGGTGATCTGTCATATCTATTTCTGACGCCATTTTTGCGAATCTTCATTGTAGAAAACACCTGTTCACAGAGATATAGTAAGATGCGAACATGGCAGTTATCTTTTGTGCATCAGATTTCAAGTTTGGGAAGCTTGATTTTGGTAGGGCCTTGTAGAACTCAATTTTCGAAACGTTGAGGAATAGTTGCTTTAATTCGTTGTTACATTGTAATTCAATCTGTTCTAGCTGCAACTCTGATTTTACTGTTTCACAGTCGACATTAAATGACATGCTGAAAACGTTCAAGTCATGACCTAAAATGTTCATTCAAAATCGTCGTGGAGATTTTTCGCACAAAACGATATTACACAAAACGCAAAAACACAATGAGATTGAAATAGTTTTTTCACATCTAGGTACACAGCACAGGAAATATGACCCATGTGTAATTGTAGGTGTTTTAATTCGAAAGCATGTCGCGGGCCGGTTAAGACTAGCTCGAGGGCCGCACTTTGCCAATAACTGCCCTAGACAGAAATAATAAATGATTGTAAATTTCTTCTTTGGAAACTTTCATACTTTTCCCCAAAAGTATTTTATTTTAAGAAACTTTTCTAAAAATATGAAACCAATGTGCCAAGAAATTCATAATCTTATTTTTATCCTCTGTTCTTCTTCTGTATAAGAAATCAAAAAGTTTCTTTGCCTGTCGAAGTACACGCTAGTATATGAATTGGCAAGGGAACTCTTTTATATTGAAGAGCTACCACAAACTGAACACCTGAAGTCCACTGAAGCATACACCGTCACAATGGAGGAATTTAGACGAAAGAGATAACAAATCTGGATGGAATTCTACTCCACGTACGCAATGATAACAACGGAATGGAGACAAGAAGAATGCGATCACAGACATCTGGTGATGATATTAGCTACACACGGATTTCATCATAAAATATGCATCAACAAGAAACGCCATGACCCAGACTCTCAGTGCATTTGTAAGATTTGTGCTAAACATTGCGACCGCTATCCTGTCATATCGTGTCAGATGAGAGTTGTATCTCTAACAGCTTACCCCAAGCTTGCAAGTTAGCTCCTGGCCATGGCAAGTGATTTTTGAAAGGCGACAAAAAGCGCGAATTGCATATCATACGTTGTTGGCAAGTTAAAGAACCCATTTGAATTCAGTAGGCCGTGTTCATAATGGCAAAATTAATCTCGGGATTTTCCGCCAACACAATAGTTCCTCCTTTCTCTACTAGAAAGCGCGTAAGTGTCAAGGAGCTTAGATATCTAACCTCCTTGACTTTCATAGTGCGCCAAGGAGCAACAAAATTCGACATGCAAGCTGCCCTCTGGGTGTCAATTAACAAAGCTTGCACCTGGCACCCCACGCTATAAGATGTTATTATTATTACTGTGAAAATGACTGATCAATGGTTTGGAGAACATACGATGTGTAACTGTATCAGTGACATCAGTGTTAAACTTTGTATTATGCACGTTATGCACTTTTCAAAATATATAAATTATTATTGAGAAGAAATATTCCGTATTGTTGGGGCACGAGACTTATCTTTTATCAAGTACTAGCTGAAGTACCCGTGATTCGCTACTGGTCATAAATAAATTGAAATGTGAAGGTGACAGTTAAAACAGGGGATAGGCGAGGTGCTGCGCAGAGGGAGATTAAGGATGGAAGATTTTGTCCAGCTACACCACTTGGCATTGACCTTGTTTTATGGCACACAATTAGGTTTTACTCGCTAACAGTTGGAGATGCACGAAAAGTGATAAAGACCATTCTGTTAGAAATTTAAATTTTAAACCTAGTATATGCCATCAAAAGTTTGCTATTTCTTAGCGTTCTCTTTTTATTTGAAATTGAAATATGAATGTTTGAAACCAAAGGGTGTACTGACGTCACTTAAATGGTCGCCATCTTTAAATAGTGCAAAGTATTGAAATCAAAAGTAGCCTATATATTAACCAGGAAAATCAGCTATTTCCATGTAAAATTTCGTGTAAATCGGACCAGTGGTTCTTTGGTGATCGAGTAATACACAGACACACAGACACATACCATCTCACTTTTATATATTGGTATGGATGTAGGTTATTGATGTAAGAAAAACGTAATTTGAAAGCACCCATGTTTAAGTACAAAAGGAGCCTGGTCATGGCTTCTAATGATTACTATGATATTTATTGGTGACGTCAGTTACTGTAGGTTTGCTACGATACTGTATCTGTTGTGGTCAGTGAAGGAGGTAATGTTCTGTACAAATAATTTACTCTTATAGTCATGTCTTAAGTAGAAAAGAGGGAGTGTTCACTGCGGGGTTAATCATTTTAGATTACTGTTTCATTTTGGTTGCTACAAATTATTCTGGTTCTGTTAGTCTTAGTCAAGTCTTATCACAGTTACTGTATTCCTGATTTATACTACAAAAGATAGCCGGTACAGGTTAACTATGTCAACAATTAAAACAATACAGCATAAAAACATTAGGATTAATAAAACATAAACGAAAACATATTAGTAGTAGAACACACCTTAACGGAGATTATAACACAACAATACAATATATTGCGCGTGATACCTTCCGTCATAAGGTAAATATTCAAAATCTCCCGTAACAGCAGCGGCATCAAGAGTATGACATTAGACCCAAAATGTCACATTTAGACGACCACGTGGATTAGCGGCTAACATTCTCGGCTGTCGCCTTGGAAGTCCGAGTTTGAATCCGGCTCTGCCATGAAATTTTAATTCTGGTCTGAGAGCTGGAAAGGGGTACACTGCGCCTCCCGTGGCAAAACTTGGAAGATGTTTCCCGTGGTTTCCCACTTCTACTCGAAGCAAATACAGGGATAGTTTCTAACTGAAGGCAACAGCAACCTCATTTTTAATCCTCACCTGAATTACAAATACACATACTACTACAGCCATCACAGTAACACTGGTTATCAGAAAAAAATCATACACACTTAAGTTCATGGGGCTACATGGCCATAATGCGCCAAGCCTCTAAATCAATCAACAATAACATAATCATTTAAGCTAATTTAATCTTAATACTAAGTTTCGTGCTGATATCTATAGCCGTTGTTACGTTAGGTCGCGTGCAGAGTTAGCCGATGTATTTGTTTTTATTATTATTTTAATTCCCTACATCGACCCCTGTTAATAAAATTTAAAAAAACTACGTATTCAGATTTTTAAGGCGTTCAGATTCCTAATGTTCTTATCGAGGTTTGGATAGAAAATGGAGGCCCATGACCTGGTGTTTACGTTTTGACTGTAGTCATGGAGAAAATGGAGTAGCATGGCCCCTTACAGAGACAGGTGGAAACCTGGTGATCAATTCTTGACGTAGTGTTGCCGTTGAGAAAATTGAGTGGCATGGCCTCTTACCGAGATAAAATGAAACTTGGTGGACCCGTCTTGTGCTACTGTTGCCATGGAGATAACCGGCCTTGCCGTTCCTTCGTGAGTTAATTTTCTGAATTTATTAGCCTTTGCTCGAGTGCAAATAGGCCGGTATCAGAAGAATAAGAAAGACTACCGAAAATTCATTTAGGCAGCCGTTCCTTCTGGGTCCTAAACTAAGTGTATGCAAAATTTGGTTGAGATTGGTGGAACGGTGTAGATTTGTATACAGAACAAACCCACATACATACATACACACTTTCACTTTTATATAATAGATTTTACACGATTCTACTATCTTGCCAATTTTCGTAATAACTTTTTTAGATACTGACAATATAATTTCATTTTTTATATATTCAAGATGGCAGCTATGCGTAATATTCAATGTAATAGCCTACGGTAACTGATTCCCCTTGTTCGCAATTCATCTTATTGCAAGTTTCGTGAACTGCTTTTGTTTATATTTAGAGTTATCAATAGTAATGTTTTAATAGTACGCTTGACTGCCATCTTCAGTCTAATAACTCAATGAATTTTGTTTGTACATATCTTAACAAAAGACTCCTCGTTTGCCCTCTTTTTGCGGCAATTGGAATTGCACAATCACATGACAGTTCTTCGATTTTAATGTTTTGTTGGCACTTATTGCTAAGTTTAGACACTGTAGAAAGATAATCACACTACGTATAGCTGTTCTTGTTCTGGAGTACCCGTTTGTACCGCCTAATTATCAGTCTCGAAGATGAAGGTTAAATATGTAAACAGAGGATTCAAATTAACAATGAAAGCCAAATATTTGGCCAAATAATAATCGAAAAGGCATCGAGTGTTTATCTTGAATTTTGTACAATGCCGAACTGGGAGGAATTGCTTGTGCCCGCATTACAATAAAGCCAGCCGGGTGGTATTTACACATGGGGCAACACAAATAATCCATCCTAACAGCGTTCAAGAGAAAGCGAATTGCCCGGATAAATGACGAATTTCATTCTGATTTCATAAATATCGACATTTTGTTTAAAAAAAAAGCGTTTGAACTGTATTCCGCCTCCTCTGTTGAATGTTCTTTGTCAAGTATGTATGTATCGTTTTTCATGTTTTTCATCAATAATATTTTTTTCATGTCTTGAAGCACATTTGTTTAATATTTTGGCAAGGTTTTCTTCATATGAATCCGTTATCTAGTGATGAGATATTGTAAGCGCTGTGAGGGCGTAGTGTTGTGAAAGGATGTCTCGGGAGTAGCGCTGAAAGCTCCAGTGAAGCAGCCTGAAGTGTTCAATGGTGCATGCCTGTGACTGATGGTGAAAGTGTGACTTTATTAGCTACGAGAAATTGCTCGATCAAACACGAGAGACACTCACAAATGGGAACATCCATCACACAAAGTGCACGTCAACGCCCACAGAGTTCGCATCGAAATATTGAACTGTGATCGTTGGTTTCTATTAAATATATTACGATGGCTTGAAGTGAACCCGAACTTTGATCATGGCTTTGACTTCCACTCGATGAGGCGTTCGAATCCCGGTAACAGACATCTGATATGACGTCAGAAAAGGTTTCCAGTTCTAAATCCCCGTAATAGTGGGTGCTGTGCGTATTTCCATACTGCAAATAGTTTCTATACCACGCCACTTGGAAGGTTTGTCGGTAGCACTATGTTTGATAATTCTCAATGAGGAAACACCAAAAATGTCCCTTAGGATCCATGATGGTGGCCATTTTTGGACAAGCGTTAAAAACACACGAAAATAAATAAATTTGTTAAATGTGTGGTGCGTTGTGTTGTTTTCGACTAATTACGACCTCCTGAACACAATTGAAATATTTATTTGAACGTCTGAGGGCATATAAGTACGTTTTGGGACAAAAAATACCGTTATTTTTGAACAAACATTAAGAAATTTGAAAAATAAGGAACTGCCAACATTAGGCAGGTGTTGTATAATTTTCGACTAATTTCGACATTCAAAACACAACTGAAATATTTTTTTGAACTTCTGATGACATGGAAGTACGTTTCGGGATCAAGAGTGCCGTTATTATTTTTTAACAAACGTTTAGAAATTTGAAATATAAGAAATGGACAAAATAGAGTACACGTATGTGTTATATTGTTTTTGACTAATTTCTACATTCCAAACACAACTACAATATTTTTTTGAACTTTCAAGACCAATACAAATTAGTTAGGGGGGGGGGGTGATTTTAACGAAAAAAAAAAAACAACCTTTGTCCTTGTTTTTTTTGTGTGCAAATTATCTTTGATGCTCTATTGCGAAGTGAGCGTGTTGTTTTCTTCTTTTAGGTAGATTTCATTAGAAAGCTAACTATTGCAATGGGTCCCATGTTTCGACTTCCGGAAAATTTCGACATATCTTCGCGTTTCACATCCCCCAGACCCCAAAACCACCGTCAGTTCAAAAGTTTATATATAATTTATGTATACAGTGTGGTCCGCCAGCCCCTTATTTTTTTTGGAGGAAGGCAACCCAACTAACGCGTATATCACAGTCATCCTAAAAACATTAGTACCTGTTCCTTTACGTCCATTGTACAACTTTACCGTTGAGTACATCCTCGCGAATATAGTAGAAATTAATAGTGGCAGTTTTCTTTCAATGACCTCAAATATAATGCATGATTGAAACGATTAGAGCTCCGAATAACACATGCTTACGTTTTGACAGGAAGTGTCTACGAATAGATTCAATGCGTGCCAGCAATATACCATGGTTCTCGGTAGCTATGGTGGCTAAATCAAGAGTAGCGTCAACGAAGTCGCATTGTAGTAGGTTCGAATCTTGAACTAGTACTTTTTTTTTTTTTGCTTAATGTCGTTTATTGTGGATGTATTATGGACGCATATCTATCTGTTCCAACGAGTGATTTTTTATTTGGTCCTCAAAAGGACCGTACTTATCCGATGTTACGCAGCCAGATTGGACGACGACATAATGATCTGTAGAACGAAAGCTAGGTATCCTGTATATTCAAGGTAGCAAGTGTTCGAAATTTTTACCACCTTTGTTTAAAGGAAAACTCCGACTCACTCAGACGACCCACATAACAAATAAATAAATACATCAGACCGAAACTATAATTCCTTTCAACGGCGTCTGTGCAAAAAGCGCTTGCTATACACTTACAGTAATAGTTAGTTAGTTAGTTAGTTAGTTAGTGAGGTTTTAAGGGGCGGAACTACGAGGTCATCTGCCCCAAACCTAAAGTAAATACAGATAATTATGACATTATTGGTTTTACGTCCCTTTTAACTGCTCTGGCTTTTAGATACGCCGGGGTGCTGGAATTTTGCTCGGAAGGGGATCTTCAACGTGCCAGTAAATCTACTGACACGGCTCCCTCGCATTTGCGCACCCTCAAATGCCAGCTGACCGCACCAGGATACGAACCTGCAACCTGCAACCTTAGGCACAGCCAGCTGAGCCTCGCAGCAAGCCAGTAATTACAGAACGTGTCATATTATTATAAATATTGAACTATTAAAATTCTAATTATCACGAATAGAGTCGCTTCCGTTGCGTAGTAGTCAGCGTGATTAGCTGACACCCCGGACGTCCTGGGTTCGATTCCCGGCTATGCCATGAAATTTGAAAAGTGGTATGAGGACTGGGACGGGGTCTACTCAGTCTCGGGTGGTCCAAATAAATAGAGGGGGTTCGATTCCCACCTCAGCCATCCTCAAAGTGGTTTTCCGTGGTTTTCCGTGGTTTCCCACTTCGCCTCGGAAGGGGATCTTCAACGTGCCAGTAAATGTACTGACACGGCTCCCTCGCATTTGCGCACCCTCAAATGCCAGCTGACTGCACCAGGATACGAACCTGCAACCTTAGGCACAGCCAGCTGAGCCTCGCAGCAAGCCAGTAATTACAGAACGTGTCATATTATTATAAATATTGAACTATTAAAATTCTAATTATCACGAATAGAGTCGCCTCCGTTGCGTAGTAGTCAGCGTGATTAGCTGCCACCCCGGTCGTCCTGGGTTCGATTCCCGGCTTTGCCATGAAATTTGAAAAGTGGTATGAGGACTGGGACGGGGTCTACTCAGTCTCGGGTGGTCCAAATAAATAGAGGGGGTTCGATTCCCACCTCAGCCATCCTCAAAGTGGTTTTCCGTGGTTTTCCGTGGTTTCCCACTTCGCCTTCGGGCAAATGCCGGGATGTTACCTACCGTACGGCCACGGCTGCCTCATTACCTCTTCCTTGCCTGTCCCTCCCTATCCTCCCCACCTTTCCCATCCCTCAAGATGTCCCTGTTCGCTTTGCAGGTGAGGCCACCTGGGCGAGGTGCTGATCCCACCTCCCCAGTTGTATCCCCAGTCGAGATGTTTCAAGCTCCAGGTCACTGCCCGTAGAGGCGGTAATGATGGGATCCCTCGCTGAGTCCGTGGGAAAACCTAACCTGGAGGGTAAAATCGACTAAAAAAATATTAATTATAACGAATAGTATCCATCCATGGTTTAGAACAGGTTTTTTTAAAATTTTATTTAGTCAATTTACCCTCTAGGTTGGTGGTTCCCACGGACTCAGCGAGGGAACTCACCACTACCGCCTCGATGGGCAGTGTCCTGGAGCTTGGAACATCTGGTCGGGAGGGATACAACTGGGGAGGTGTGATCAGCACTTCGCTCAGGCGGCCTCACCTGCAAAGCGAACAGGGGCCTCATGAGGGATGGGAAGGGATGGAAGATTGGGATGGATAGGCTAGGAAGAGGGAAGGAGGTGGCCGTGGCCTTACAGTAGGTACCATCCCGGCAATTGCCCGAAGACGAAGTGGGAAACCACGGAAAAACACTTCGAGGATGGCTGAGGTGGGAATCGAACCCCCTCTACTCATTTGGGCCACCCGAGGCTGAGTAGACCCCGTTCCAGTCCTCATACCACTTTTCAAATTTCGTGGCAGAGCCGGGAATCGAACCCAGGACCTCCGGGGTGGCAGCTAACCAAGCTGACCGCTACGCTACGGAGGCGACATGGTTTAGAACAGTATTTATTTTATTTAGTCAATTTACCCTCTAGGTTGGTGGTTCCCACGGAATCAGCGAGGGAACTCACCACTACCGCCTCTATGGGCAGTGTCCTGGAGCTTGGAACATCTGGTTGGGAGGGATACAACTGGGGAGGTGTGATTAGCACTTCGCCCAGGCGGCCTCACCTGCAAAGCGAACAGGGGTCTCAAGAGGGATTGGAAGGGATGGAAGATTGGTATGGATAGGCTAGGAAGAGGGAAGGAGGCGGCCGTGGCCTTACAGTAGGTATCATCCCGGCATTTGCCCGAAGACGAAGTGGGAAACCACGGAAAACCACTTCGAGGATGGCAGAGGTGGGAATCGAACCCCCTCTACTCATTTGGGCCACCCGAGGCTGAGTAGACCCCGTTCCAGTCCTCATACCACTTTTCAAATTTCGTGGCAGAGCCGGGAATCGAACCCAGGACCTCCGGGGCGGCAGCCTACCATGCTGACCGCTACGCTACGGAGGCGACATGGTTTAGAACAGTATTTAGGGAAAATAACCATTTAAATGAGACAAGAAAGTAACTTTCCCTATCGTCTTCGTAGATAATGTGAACAAAACCAAGTTGAAATCTTGCTGTATGAGGTAGGGAGGGTATAATAAAATAGTTAAAAAGAATTTAAAAAATCTGCCGTTGGATGGTCTTGAACCCGGCATCTTCGAAAGAGCGAGCGGGCGCAATAACACTTGCACACATTTCCAACACACTCTAGAGGTTTTTGTTGCGCTTCTTATTAACGCGTATGGTAAAATATTCAATTATTACAGTTAGATCTTAAATATTGATTGGAATGCATTCGTTCAGTACCTGGCAGGTTTTCTAATTTACTTAAAGCAATTTTCGTGACCGCTTTGCGTTAATAAGGCGAAAGAACAGCAACTAATGCCCTCAAACGACAGCCCTTCGGTTTTATTTCATACAACTTAGCGTCCAAAATGCTAGCGTGTGATACACTTCGGTCAGTCAAGCAGGTGTACTGACGAAGAGAACAGAATTATACAGGATTTTGTACCAGCGATCACACCAGCTTCCTTGCCAGCGAGTGTCGTGTGATACGGGCCTAAAGATATGCTAAGACTTTTTGTTAAAATTTAATAACAAAACGAGATGTTCGGTAAAGAACGTATAGCCTACTTTCTCCTAAATACATGGGTATGGTTATAACCCTTTGTCCTTTTCAAGGAGTATAATTGAATGTTGGTTGTAGTAGCTTCTTGAAATACAACGTGCTTTACGAATATTATACATGAATATGATGTGCCCTTTGCTAGTGCTACCTCTGTAAAAAAAATCATTCAATTCGGTTTCACCGTGTTTGAATTGATAGGGGGAATCGATTTGTACACAAACATGGCTGCTATCTGCACATTATTGGTCTGATGACCTTGTAGTGTGGTCAACAGATTCTCTATACATAAAGGTATGTTGTTGCAAAATTTGGTAGGGATCAGATTATTAGGTTGGTCATAACTTGATTCAAGCTCTTAACATTAGGATGGCCGCGATTACGTTTTCGTCAATATGGCGGCGATATAAAACATGACACTGGAGTGCCCTTTGCTAGTGCTACCTCTGTTCCAAATTTCGTTCAATTCGGTTACACCGTGTTTAATTGATAGGGGAATCAATTTGCACACATACATGACCGCCATCTGCAAACTAATGGGCTGATGACCTTGTAGTTCAGTCAAACGATGCTCGCTATACAAGTATACGTTGTTGCAAAATTTGGTAGAGATAGGATGATTAAGTTAGTCGTAATTTGATTTAAGCTTTGAACATTTGGGTGGCCACCATTACGTTTCCGTCAAGATGGTGGCGATATAAAACATGACACTGAGGTGTTCTGAGCTAGTGCTACCTCTGTACCAAATTTCGTTCAATTCGGTTTCACCGTGTTTGAATTGATAGGGGGAATCGATTTGCATACATACTTGGCCGCCATATGCAAACTGTTGGGCTGATGATCTTGTAGTTTGGTCAAAATATGCTTCCCACATAAAGGTATGTTGTTGCAAGATTTGGTAGAGATCAAATTATTAGGTTGGTCGTAATTTGATTCAAGCTCTTAACAATAGGATGGCCACCATTACGTTTTCGTCAAGATGGCGGCGATATAAAACATTACACTGATGTGTCCTTTACTACTGCTACCTCTGTACCAAATATCGTTCAATTCGGTATCACCGTGTTTGAATTGATAGGGGGAATCGATTTGCGCACATACATGGCCGCCATCTGCAAACTATTGGTCTGATTACCTTGTAGTGTAGTCAAAAGACGCTCGCCTTATAAATATATGTTGTTGCAAAATTTGGTAGAGGTCGTATGATTAGGTTATTCGTAATTTGATTTTAGCTTTGAACATTTGGGTGGCCGCCATTACGTTTCCGTCAAGATGGCTGCGATATAAAACATGACACTGAGGTGCCCTTTGCTAGTTCTACCTCTGTAACAAATTTCGTTCAATTCGGTTTCACCGTGTTCGAATTGATAGGGGGGGGGGGGGGGAGGGGCTGACATTCAGAGTACACACATTCACACACACACACTCACACACACACACAGACAGACACACGATTTTTTGCTAATAATACAATGGGAATTTCTACAGAATACGTATACTTCGATGCAAGCACTGGCGATCAGAATATCATTCGATATGTTGTTGTTTTGTTTCATTTGAGGGCCTAGAACATTTAGCCATGTTTACTTGGGTGTGTGTGTGTGTAGAATTTGTCTGATAACCTGAGTTATTGCGGGCTTGTAATGATGTGTGTATTTGCAATTAAGGATTGGGAAGGAGGCGGCCGTGGCCTTAAGATAGAATCCGTCCCGGAATTTGGAAACCACGGAAAACCATTTCCAGGGTGGCTGAGGTGGGAATCGAACCCACTTCTTCTCATATTTGCTCCACGAGGCTACGTGTTCCCAATTTCAGCCCTCAGACAAGTATTACATTTCTTGGCAGAGCTGGGAATCGAACCCGGACTTCCGGAGCAACACTTCGAGATGTTATGTTAATATTCATGCCAGTTTTTTAAATTTTCTGCCATAACAGGTCACGTGGCATAACGTACCAATTCGATCGTGTTCTCTTTATAAATCATCAAAATTCAACGAACTCTTCACAAAAATTCGTCGTAAGGCAATAAATGTGGCAATGTAGTTACATCCCGACTAAAATGGAATGTGGGCTTTCGTTCAAAAAAAGAATGCCTACTACTGGATTCGAAGCAGCATTCAACCCGCTCGCGCCCACCAAGTACGGTCAGGCTTTAAACCTCGCAGCCACCAAGACATTGCAAATACCGCACGCTAAACGTGCTTTAGTTACTGTAGCCGTCCCACCTCAAACGTTTAAGTCCATCTCAAAGTCTTCAATCACGGTTTGTGATGTTGATTTAACTTTCTACTATTACAGATCACGTGGCGTAAGCTATTATTTCGATCGTATTACGTGTATTTGTGTTATTTCAAGGAGCAGAAAGTCATATGTTAGTAGAATGGGCCGTAGTAGTTGGCGGGGAAAAGTTTAAGGTCGGTTTTCCTTTGCTAGACCCATGACCCAATTACATTGCTGTCACACAGTCAGAGCGCAGAGCAATATCGACCATCGGGAGAAATGCTATGTTAGTTGGGTTTCATAAAACTAAATAATAAGGGGCGGTTGGACCACACTGATGTATCTATCTATCTATCTATCTATCTATATATCAGTTTCTTGTGGACACGATAACTGCCGTAATTTTGCACCAATCACTTTGAATTTTTTACATAATATGTATCCGTATAAAATCTCGGTCGAGTTCGTTAATGGGCAAAATCGGTTAGAGGGGGTGAAAATGGGGGGCTATTTTCGAAAAAGTGAAATATCGCTATAACTCTTTTAATACATGAAATATCGAATCCCTTCAAAGTTCATAATATGTGTCGGATAAGTGCCAAAAATTTATGTCAAATAAGTTTTTTGATAGCACCAACCATTGACCAAAGGGGTGGGAAAAAGTGGGTTTTTCGGGAAACATTAATCATATCTCTGTTAATAGGCACAATATCAAAACCGCACAAAATGGACAATATTCCTCCAATAATTACCTAAAACTTTTGTCTGAAAGAATTTTTGATATGACCCACCATTACGCCACGGGGTGAACAAAATGATTTAAATTATAAGAAAATGCCAAGTGCCAAGAGAGGTTGCCATGACAACTTTACTTTTAATTGATAAGGGATGAGCCATCAGCAGTTGCTATGACAACGCCACTGCACGAGATCACATTCAGTTTTCATATGTCTGTGAGAAGCGACTTCGGTATCGGAACTGGTAGCATGCTGAACTTCTATGCCCAAGGTCGCGGGTTCAAACCCGGCTGAAGTCGTCGGATTTACTAAGAGCGCTAAAAGAACTGAGTTTGCTTTCCTTCGGAGGGGAAGTTCCAACGTTCGTTGCTGATTGAGGTGGCATCTAGTAGCCAAGTTCACAGCTAGGTGTCGTTGACGGTAGTATTTTAGGTAGATTTCATTAGAAAGCTAACTATTGCAATGGGTACCATGTTTCGATTTCCGGAATATTTCGACATATCTTCGCGTTTCACATCCCCCAGACCCCAAAACCACCGTCAGTTCAAAAGTTT
This sequence comes from Meconema thalassinum, assembly GCA_946902985.2. NCBI lineage: Eukaryota > Metazoa > Arthropoda > Insecta > Orthoptera > Tettigoniidae > Meconema > Meconema thalassinum. Next base: position 748,471,198 of record OX336388.2, read on the forward strand.
ATATATAATTTATGTAATATATGTATATATGTATATCAGTTTTTGTGGACACGATAACTGCCGTAATTTTGCACCAATCACTTTGAATTTTTTACCGAATATGTATACCCATAAAATCTCGGACGAGTTCGTTACTGGGCTAAATCGGTCGAAGGGGATGAAAATGGGGGACTTTTTTTTTTTCGAAAAAATGAAATATTGCTATAACTCTCTTAATATGTGAAAAATCGAATCCGTTCAAAGTTCATACTATGTGTCGGATAAAGCTCAGAAATTTATGTTTGAAACGTTTTTTGATAGCACCAACCATTGACCAAAGGGGTGGGAAAAAGTGTTTTTTTCGGGAAACATTAATCATATCTCTGTTAATAGGCACAATATCAAAACCGTACAAAATGGACAATATTCCCCTAATAATTACCTAAAACGTTTGTCTGAAAGAATTTTTGATATGAGCCACCATTGCGCCAAGGGATGAGAAAAATGATTTCGGAATTATAAGAAAATGCCAAGAGCTATCAGTGGTTGACATGGCAACACTACAAAATTGATGAGGGATGAGCCATCAGACGTTGCCATGATAACGCACGTGCGCGAGATCAGATTCGGATTTCCATCTGACTAAGTGTGAAGCGGCTTCGGTGACATAACTGGTAGCATGCTGAACTTCTATGCCCAAGGTCGCGGCTTCAAAGCCGGCCAAAGTCGTCGGATTTTCTAAGAGCGCTAAAAATCCCTCAGTAAGCTTTCCTTTGGAGGGTAAGTTCCAACGTTCGTTGCGAGTTGCTGATTGAGGTGGCATCTAGTAGCCAAGTTCACAGCTAGGTGGCGTTGACGTTAGTATCTGGTAGAAACATTAGGAAATACTGCTTGAAATTTAGCGTCTGCATTCCTTACCTGAATTACAGACTAATACAGCCATCACAATCCACACCGTTTATCAGACAGATTCTACACTCACCCAAAGTACACGGGGTTATATGACCGCGTTGTCGCAGCCCCTAAACTGAGGAACCAACCAACATCTCTGCGGGAGATATAATTTTGCGTGAAGAAGTAACAGACCGTTACATAGTTACACATCAGTGTCGAAACCTTGCATAAGGACAGTGTGACCACAAGTATAACAAGTAGTTCCGTGAAGAACTGTACAGCCTATTTTCATATATCCTGCTCATGTTAATTGCCTCTATCAACATACAAAATTTCAGTTTAATTGCTGTAACAGATTCGTAGATATTGAGAACCGTCTAAATGTTTCAGATGGTCGCCAGGTTGGATTTTTATTTTTGTACTATTATATTAAGATTATTGCGTACGTGTGGTATTCAAACTTCAATCGCATGATTAGAACACAAGAAGTAAAAACGAGATTTTAAAATTACGCACAGCAGCCATATTGTGATTATGCAAACAATTGAAATAAATTAGATGCCAGTGGATCAACATTTGTGTAAGCATTTAACGTGCAACGTTTCACAGCACTCGGATAGTTAATTCGCGAGAAACGTCCATTTAAATATTTATACTTCGCGTCGCCGCCATGTTGGATTCGTGCTCACCAGGTTACCGAAAGTCCTATAGGTGAACATATGTTCATAGTCTCTATGAACATAAAAATTTCAGTTTGGTTGCTGTAAAAGATTCATAGATATTGAGAACCGTCTAAATATTACGGAAGCTTGCCATTTAGGATTGTTATATGTATAGGCCATAGAGTTATGTACCATTCAAGGACACTTATTGCCTAGGTTCATTATTCAAACTTTCACATCGATCGCATGATTACGACACAAGAAATAAAAACTTAATTTTAAAATTTCGCACAGCCGCCATCTTGAGGTTATGTAAACAATTGAATTAAATTAGATGGCAGTACATTACAATCTGCAAAATCATTTACTGTACCACATTTCACTGCGCTCAGAGAGTTAACTCACGAGAAAAGTCTATTAAAATATTTCAAATTCGCTTGGTCGCCATGTTCGGTTTGTACTTTACAGGTTTATGAATTATACATAGGTAAACTTGTATCAGTACTCCTTATCACCGTACAAAATTGCAGGGTGATATCTGTAATAGTTTCGGGGATATAGAATGCCAGTGAAATATTTCGCACAACCGCCATTTTGAGGTTATGTAAACGATTGAACTAAATTAGACTCCAGTGCATTGCAATGTGTATAAATATTTGCTGTACCAAGTTTCATTACGTTTGGATAGTTAAATCGCGAGAAAAGTCTATTTAAAAGTCTCCACTTCGCTTGGCCGCCATGTTGGTTATGTAGAAACCAGGTTTTTGAAAGTCTCATAGGTGAACTTCTAGTAGTACCCTTTATCACCGTACACAATTTCAGGGCGATATCCGTTATAGTTTCGGAGATACTGAATGCTAGTGAAATATTTCGCACAGCTGCCATGTTGGACTGGTGAGACGTAACAAAATTCAATGGGCACGGTCGAGGTCGCCGGGACTAGTGCTATGAACTTACCGAGTTTCACTGAAATCGCTCCAGCCGTTTAGATTTTATTAGGGGGGACACACAGACACCTCACACACACACACACACACACACTCACGCACACACACACACACACACACACACACGGACAAAAGGTGATCACATAAGCCTATTTTTTTTCAAAATTGAAATTAGGCTAAAAATGGACTCCAAATGACAAGAAGGTTCCATAAGACAATACAATGTTTAAAATATGTTTAAAATGAAGAAAAACAAAGTTAATTAATCTCCAATTATAAAATACTTTCACGCGATAAATGAGGTCTGATCCTTCTACGAAAACCTGCATATTCTGCCTATTTTCGCCTATCTCCAAGTTCGTCCGGTGAAATCTACCTCCGCCTTCCGGCGTGCCGAGTGGACTTTTTTTTTTTAGGAATTTAACATAAATGTTGTCCACGTTACATTTAAAATATTTTACGCTTTATAGGTTTGTCACATAATAAAAAATACACTGTTTGTTAAGTAATAGACTACTACTAGTACTGTTTTGGTTTTATTGATCACAATATATTGTGCCCTTTTAGCAAGAAATATGCCAATCACAGTATACCAGCTTAGCTCAATTCGGAATTTTCGGGGCAGCGGTAAGTTCCCCCACTATGTGACTCACATATTTTGGATTAATTAGAGGATACACTTGCAAAAATAACAACAAGATCAACTCCTATTTTTAACACATTTAATTAATAAAATTAATGGCGCTACAAACACTTTAACAATTTAATTACTGACCCATAATCATCTACTTGTTCCAAATGAACAAGGAATCACAAATATAATAAAACAAATATTGTATTTAAAACCTATGGTTTCCACATAAACCAACAATTCCTACTTAGTCTTACTTCCATAAAGCATCAACTGTAAGTTTTATATAACTCCGAGCTCTTTTGGCTCCATGCTTTACATAATAATGGTGTCATTCTTGTACACCTCAAATACTATCTTTTATATTTTCTTAATCCTCAAAACAAATGTATAATTACATTTAAAATTTTATGTTAATTATCTAACTCAATATTTTGGGCATGTTCACACATTCAGCTGTTATCATCTCTCTTTATTTTCACAAATATATTAAGGTAATCAGGAAATCACTTGTGTACTCCAGAGTGTGAAGATACTTGACACAGTCAAAAAACTATAGTTACTCCCGAAACCTAGTTGCCTTCAATTAACTCGTGGAATCCTACTTCCATACACCATTACAATAGGGATTGTTATTTATCTCTTATGTCTTATAAGACCATTATCACATAAAAACTACGATCTGAACAGGCAAACGAAAATATCAATCTACAAGGACCTCGGTTCAACGCCCGGGTCGTTAACAACTTTAAACACTCACGGTGTCTTTACTACATCTTACGAGACGGTTTCGGCCCACCCTCACTCTAAGAGAGCCAGGCCATTATACTCGGGCGCGATTTATGACAAGGAGGGTGACTGGGCGACTCTCTGTCTAACCCATGTTAGCAGCTCCTTTCCAAGGCTTTCAAAACAAACCTTCACATTATACTCAGTCCTGGGGAGAGACCGGGCTTTTACTGTACCGTATCCATTCAAACAAATATTCTTTGGTTCATAGACCACTTTCGTAACCTTGGCATTTATTAATTATGAGAGGGTCCTCATTGATTGGGGAAGATTAATACACATTCGACGACGAAGAATTAAGGGGCTTTACCATAAGAGGATTCTGAGTTCGAATCTCTTCACATGCCTCGGGAACCATTCCCTTATAGAGGACTTATACAAGACGCGATTTAAAGTCGGCCGTGGCCTACATGACATACGCTCAATAATACCATACATTAGCTCCCTTTCAATACATACACAATGCCTCGTGATACTACGTCACAAATAGAGGACTTATACAATTATCAATTCACTACAATCAACTACCCTCCATAAGTAATTTACCAAGTATTTTAACTTCTACGCTTTCCTAGCGTGACATTTTAATATTATTTGCGCTCCTTTGCGCTATGCATTATTTTAAGCCGAAATGTCTTCCCAAGAACTGATAAATCTCATTAGTAACAATTCATATTATTTTTAATTCTTATATTAATCTTTTCCATTGCCGATAAATCGCTCCCTTTTAAAACATTCCCTTGAACATCATATCTTACACATATATTAAGGCTTTAACGCTCTTATGTTCACATCAATTTATTTGATCTTTATTTAATATTTCCATACTTAGTTATTAGTATTATCTTTATTCTTTACACAAGCTCAAAAGCTATTTCGTTCATATCTCAACTTTACTTTATTTAAATATCTTTCATGATAATTACTGATATTTCGCTTGCTCTTAGGACATTCGTTAAATACATTAACATTTTATTCACATATTTCCTCTACGGGATTTATTCTTTACATAATTATTTATAATTTCTCAAATTTCTATTATTGTTCAGACCGCGTTCTTGTTTATTCAGTATTTATTTCTTAAAACACATCCCTTTTACTCAAAACTCCGGTGGATTTGTACACAACCATTTCCTGACACCAAAATAGAATGAAATTCAGTACTCACATGTTTTTAAGATCGTCCCATGATCTTTATTCTTGTGCGGTGTTTCATTTTCGGCCCACTTTGAACTTTTACTCCATATTAAAGGAATTCATCTTATGTACAAACACTTCTTGACACATATTTAAGACACTTAACATTGACGACATTTTTATACACTGATGTGTCCCTTTAGAACACATAATAAACACTAAAAATATTAATTTAACACACAATCTTGATAAATTTACACTTCACAATTCTTGATCACTAGGCCGTATTTCTGAGCCTATCACACGTGACCTCTTAATTTCCCGTTTCCAAGGGTGAAATTTATTCAATGTCGGCTTCCTATCCTGCAGAATACGAAAGTCTCGAAACATCTACTGTTCCCTGGAATCCAAATTCTTCTACTCCTATCCTGGATGACCGGCTATTTATCTAGCTTGAACGGCTTCTTTGTAGATCTGGCTTATCGATCCTAGCGAAAGTCTATTCGGATCGAGGTCTCCTCAATGACCTCTCGATGACCTATGGATTTAGTTTATAGCAGCTAGTACTTCTCGAGTCTAGTACTTTTAGAATAGTTCGCCTGCTTTCTGGAGATAATGTTTATAGTCTCCGTGCTTCTTTATTTGATCGGTTCTAGCACTCCTACGTTTCTGAAATACGTTCCGAACCTTATTCTGTTCTTCCCTTTTTGGGTTCTTTAATTTAGATAACAGTTTATCTTTCTGGTACGGTACTTCCGTACGTTATGATATCTTCGTTCGTCTATTTAACGACCTATCGCCTTAAGTCCGACGTTCGCAGCTTGCTCTGACTATATCTTACGAACTTTTCACTATAACTTGTATACTGTCGGGCCTAAATCCTGTAACTAGGATTTTCCTAATCTTTCAATACGGCGATACTTTAAATTTCTTCTTTACCACTCCTTATGGAGGCAAGCAAGATGTTAATACTGCGACGCCTATGGCTATCGGATATTACTTCTGCGGTGTAACACAGCGTCTCTCCCTTCAAGGAGTACTAGTAACTGTTTTCGATGTGACGCAGAGTGACGCCCCACACGGCTGTCTGAATACTGATGCGTAGTAACACCCTCACGGGTTGTCAGAATAACTGCATTCGGTGTGATGTAGCCTTACGCCCCTCACGGACTGTCGGAATGACTGCATGATTGGCTTGGTGAAGCCCGAAGCTTTATACTATTTCACTACAAAAAGATAAGACTCTAGCCTTTTCTGTGGCCAACTTCTAAAATAATGGTTGCACAATTATAACAATTATACCTTCCGAAAGCTCGTCTTCTCAATGTCAAATAATCTCATTGCACCTAAGAATCGATCGTGCAATTCGGAGATATTAATTAATTTCTCGTCCTCAGATGTGTGGGTGTTGCTGTTCTTTTGCTTTCTCCCCTCCACACAGGCCTTGGTAATTCCCCGATGACGTCGTCTTGCGTTTGCAGTTTTCTCCCGTGCAATTATTAAATGGTTTCTCTTTACTAAAAAATCTCTCATTCGAAATGATTCACTGTACTGTACTTGTTTACTCATTTTTATACTTGTAAACGGGTTAAATTTAATTATTCCTCTTCTGGCGCATAAGCGGTGTTGTCAATTTCCAGCAAGCTCAGCTCGATTTCCGAATCAGGCTTCCTTGTTTAATCTTGGGAACTTTCCACTCGGTTATTAATACTCATGACTCGCTCCCTTCTGAATGTCAAGAGGGGTGATCTCATCTCACGAACACCTGGTCCTCGCCTCTTGCACCATATTAGGCTAGCATCTTAGCTGGATCTTTCTTTAAGTTACATTAGAAACTATACGTTTCTTTCATTTCTTCCCCAAATGCATGGATTCGCCCTCATTGGACCCTATGGCACATGGGTTCAATATTACCTACTATGCAGTGGCCTCAAAACTGAAAAAAAAAAAAGATAAATGTTTTCTCTGTTATAGGTTACTTACATGATTTAAAAGGGAGTCTCTTTGAGTTTGACTTTCATTTTAACTGGCATTGTGTCATTTCCCTCGCCAATTTTTGCACATCATTGTTCATGGCACATCGTTTCTAAAGCAACTACTTGCTTTCGTTGAGCAGTTTTTTTTGGCATCCACACTTGAGCACTACTTCCTTTAAGGCTGTCCAAATCGGAGGCTGTGTTGTCCATCTAGGAGACCACGTGTCTTCGCGCTTAAGCCATCCCCAGCACTTAATAAAACGCAATCGCAGTGTTAAAGTTTTTACCGTCAATACTCAGCAGACTTACATACACTTTTGATTGAACTTACCTGTGGTGATGTTAGGTTCGATTTTGAGGGCCTGTCCCCAAACATGGCCGGCTTGGAATGTAGACCGTAGTGCATGTTGCAACAGGGCGTCCGTTGACGGTGGGAGACTTTCTCTTGATTTGTCCTTGGCTGTTAGAAGAATTTTCCTGGCCTCGTTTGTCGATTGAATTTCAGGATCTCTGGTGTACAAAATAACCACATATTATTCCAAAGTATGAAAGACGTCATCAGGGAGATCAGGGAGTGGAGCAGATATTCTTCGGAAAGCGCTTGTTGCTTCTTCAAAGGCTAGCCACGTTTTCCATGCGCTTTTTTTTAGACTTGGTTGCAAAAGAAGGCGTTGTGTCACACCCACTAAAGGCGTGGAAACCTCTTCAGGCTGCCCATTTTTCTTCACCCAACGATTCGGCAATGTCATGAACGGCTAAGTATCGTCGGTTCTTTGACGTTGCAAAATAAATCCACAACTCTTCCAATCCAGCTTGCCTGAATACAGACATGAATGAAATAAACAGCACAAGAACGTCCGTATCGCAGGAATAAATCACCACTTTTCGTGCTCCGTGATCAGCCATATCTCTAACATGAAGCATCATTCTTGCATCGGCCCCTTCTAGTGCTTCACAGTCTAAGCCATCGATACTTGTTCTGCTTGAATCTGACGAAACTATGCGGCCGTTCATGTGGGTAACTAAGCATACCTCATTACTGTTATTTGCCAATGCAAGTGAGGCGATGAGTCGAAAAAGTTGCTCTTTGTTTGAAGATTTTTTTTTAAAGTCTTGCCAATTTCGTGGCACATTTGCTTCTTCACTGATTTTTCGTCGTACGCCTACTCCTCTGGAATCTCGCGCGGATTTTTTAAGACTGTCACCTTTGTAATGGTCCCAGACGATGTCAAGTCGCTTGCACCCCTTTGTGGATGTAAATTTGTTAACAGTTTCCCTTAATTCTTTTGTGTAGTAGTCATTAAAAGTTTTCGCCGATTTTGGAGGGTTACCACGGACGAGTACAGCACCATCGTAGATGACACCATCACAATGCTTCGGTAATTCCGTCGTCTTCACCAGACCTTCAAGAATGTGCTTTAAGTCGCTTTTACCTTCATCGATGCGCAAATCTCCTTCGTAAGATAAAGACGGGGGAATTTTGGTTTTCATGTGCGCAGTATTTGTCTAACTTCCTGTTCAGGCATGCGACGAAGAGGTTGGAGAAAAGCTCGACATTGGCTCTAAGTGATCTTATTTTTCCAGTTGCAGCTGTTACTTTCGACTTTGAGACGGCAAAAAACCGACAGTTTTGCTTTTTAATCGGATCAAAAACAGACTTATTTCACTCCGAAAATCGTTCCCGCACAAATTCTTCGTATCTTCTCCGACCATCATCTTCGACACGGTCCAAATGGTCATTTCTTTCAGGTACCACGATGCGACTGTCGATCACTATCAATACAGAATCGGTGTGTTGGAAATTGTTCCCCATTTCTTCGAAACGTTCCTTCATTTATCGTACGTTTTCTCGAAATTTAGCTTAGAATGCAGGATAAGCTTCATGGTGCTTCGTCTCGGTTTTCTGGGAAGAAGTTGCAGAGTTGTCAAACTCATTCAGTAGCCTACAAACCTCTGGACCGGCGAGACACCAGCGTCTAAGGGCATTAGCATCTTCCGTCAAACGGATAGCTCCGCCGTCACCCTTCACGACGGCGTTGTTCTGCTCATGTGCCTGATCTACTCTAAGGGCCGAGAACCTTTGCTGGTATTTGTCAAAACGCGCTAACAGTGTTGAAAAAAAACGCGGGAAGGGGTGGGGGCGGTATTTTGTCAAAGGAAATAATTTTTATGATCTCCAAAGTTAAAACAATAATTATAGTTGTGTTTGGAATGTCGAAATTAATCATAAACAGTGAGGCCAAAATGTTGTGAATTTCTTATATTTTTCACATTTTTTCACGTTTGTTCAAGAATAACGGTACGTTTTGCCCTAAAACGAACTTATATGTCCTCAGACGTTCTAATGAATATTTTAATTGTGTTTGGGACGTCGAAACTAGCCGAAAACAATATAACACATGCAATATGTTGTCGATTCCTTATTTTTCAAATTTCTTCACGTTTTTTTAAAAATAAAGGTATTTTGACCCGAAACGTACTTATATGCCTTCAGACGTTCAAATAAATATTTTAGTTGTGTTTAGGATGCCAAAATTAGTCGAAAACAACACAACGCACCCCGCAATTACAAAATTTCGTTTTTTTTTTCGTATAGGACAGAAGGTCGTGAGTCGGACCAAAATTTCGAATTATTTTTAGTCACATTTTGAAGAGCGCTCCTTCCTGAACAAGAATATCTATAATTTATAGGTATTTCTATTTGAACTCACGAAGATATTAAGAATAATGTGAACCCTTGTTTCTGCCACACCCCCTTCTTAAACGTCACTGTCAACCATAGTCAATTATAATTTCTTTACTAATTGTACGAGAATCTTGTGGGATAGCGCGTTTCGGAGGTTGGCTCTATGGCAACGTCTCGCCCGTCTGAAAAAGGACTGCGCAAGAGCGTAGCCATAGATTCGTGAATGTTTCTGTTATGGTTTGATGTAAACATACTCTGAAAGGTTATATTTTTATCATTTGGAACGTGTTTCATAGATTGTGGAGTTTGAAAAGTGTAAGCATGCCCCGAATTAAGAAGTTCAATACAAAACAAAACCATCGAGGTAATAGATACACGAAAAATACAGCGAGTGTTATTGCTAGCCCACCACAAGGCGTTAGGCCTAATTCTAATCCATCTCCTAAACCCTCAAAAAACAATGATTCGTGTGTTTCAAGTGCTTCACAGAGAAAGCTAAGTTATCTCTCAGAGGAAAATGAGGGAGGAAGTGTTAATGGTATTTCTGGTGGCAGTGTAATATTAGATTTAGTTATTATATCTGATTTAGTTCAGAACAATGTCATGTGTAAGTACTGTGAAAATGTAAATTGTATGAAGTTAGTAGAAGATGTAAATAACAGAAGAGGCCTTGCAAGTAACATAGTTCTAGAATGCAGTGTTTGTAAAGCAAACCATTCATCTATGTCATCAGGTGTAAATAGAAACAGACTTTATAAGGTAAATATTAGATTTGCCTATGCAATGCGGTGTATCGGGAAGGGCAGGAAAGCAGGACATGTATTTTGTGGCATGATGAACCTGCCACCTCCATCAAGTAAGTTTGTTAAATCAAACAATGCAATCTTGTACTCTTTAAAAGATGTGTCTTTGGGTTGTATGATAAATGCAGCTAAAGAAGCCAAGCTACTAAATGACAATTGCAGTGATATCGTTGCTGCTTGTGATGGAAGCTGGCAAAAGCGAGGCCATATTTCTCTGAATGGTGTTGTAACTGTAACATCTGTAGATTCTGGCAAAATCTTGGATGTAGAATGCCTCACAAAATACTGTCATGGTTGTACTGTAACTGAGAAGGAGCATAAATGTCTGAAGAACTTTGTTGGGTCCAGTGGTAGTATGGAGGCTGCAGGTGCTGTGGCAATGTTCAAACGTTCTTGGTTGGACCGAGGTCTACGGTATGTTAAATACCTAGGTGACGGTGAATCAAAGGGGATCACAAAAGTAAATGACTGTAAACCATATGGAGACAATATTGAAGTTGAAAAACTAGAGTGTGTAGGCCATGTCCAGAAGAGGCTAGGTACTAGGCTTAGGAAACTCAGGAAAGATTTGGGCAAACTGAAACTTCCTGATCTCAAGCCCATCAAGGGTCGAGGGAGGTTGACAGATGCAGAAATTGATAAGCTCCAACGGTATTTTGGACTTGCTATAAGGAGAAATACAGGAAATCTCCTAGAAATGAAAAAGGCCATAAAAGCAACATTTTATCACAAAATGTCAACAGATGAAGAACCAAGCCATGAGCTGTGCCCTGAAGGGGTGGATTCATGGTGTGGCTTTCAGAAGCAGAAGGCAGGGGGTCCTGAATACCACCACAAGAACTCCCTTCCAATGGCTATTCTAAATGCCATTAAACCTGTGTATAAGGGATTGTGTAATGACACTGTACTGTCTAAGTGCTTGCATGGTGGCACACAGAATGTCAATGAAAGTTTTAACCACTGTATCTGGCAACGTATTCCAAAATTGAATTTGTAGGTTTTAGAACCCTTCAGATAGGTGTGCTGGATGCAGTGATATGTTTCAATGATGGCATGATGTCAAGAAAATTTGTTTTAGAAGAAATGGGGATTAATCCTGGGACTAACGTGTTGTACGCGTTGAAAAAAAATTGACATTGACCGTGTGAAAAAAGGTGAAAAAGCGAATGCAGAATCCACTAAAGAGGCTAGAATTGAAAAAAGAAACAGAAAAAGGAAGAGAGACGATGATGAAAGCCAGCAGCAAGAAGAATATGGTCCTGGAATGTTCTAAGACATGGGTGAGAGAAACAAAAACTTAAACTTAAGTTTCCCAAAAAGTTTTTTTTTCACATTTAGGTACACATAGCTCCTAAACTATTTTAGCTACAGATATGAAATTTTGCACACTCATTTGTGACTATACTGTGATACTGAAACTCTAGAATTTTGGATGTATCTTTTAAATTGTGGTATTTATGAAACATAATATGTTGCTAAAAAGTATATATTTTGTAATCAAAATTTCAATTTATCACTGAATGATTAAATATTCATCAAACGTCAAAATTCTAGAGTTTCATGTAGCTAGGAATGTATTTAAAACATGGAAAAAATTTGGAATCAGTGGTATGAATACTTCAGCAGAAACGTGTACCAACATAATTACATGTTTCAATAACATTTTGAAAAATTATATAATTTAAAAAAATGCTAAAAGAAAACGAGAAGTCTAATTCCAATAAATTTAAATTCATTGGAGCCATCAGGGCTTGGACTAAACATGGTAAAAGTTTTGCAGTTCTACCTGCAAAATTATGGTAGAAACGGCAAGAAATGTTATGGTAAGTTTTTGCATTATTTCATGGCGCGCTCACGACCATCTGTCATTAACGCTTGTTCAAAAATGACCGCCATCTTGGATCCTAAGGGACATTTTCGGTGTTTCCTCTTCTAGAATCATAAAACACAGTGTTACCAAAAACGTGCCAAGCGACGTGGTATAGAAACTATTTGCAGTACCTTCTTAGAATGTAGGATGTACCGCACCCACTATAAGCCACGCATGTGTACTCATGACCGCAAATAATTGGGCAAACTGATAAAAGGCTTTATTATTATTATTATTATTTTTATTATTATTATTATTATCATTATTATTATTTAATTATAGTATTATTATTAGTCGATTATTATCATTGCCTGTCCCGTGGAGTAGTTTGCGTGATTGACTCTTACCTATTGGGTTATGGGTACGATTCCCGGTTTCATTAGGGATTTTAGAACTGTCGTGAGGACTGGAACGGAATGCACTCAGCTTTGTGAGGGCAACTGATTAGTTGTCTGGTACGAGAGGGAACAATCCTGATCAAGATAGCCAAGTCTAATGGCCGAGGGGACGCGTTGCTCTGGTCGCATGGTAGGCCGAGACTCTCAGTGTTCTGTAGAGCCACTGGATCATTATTATTATTATTATTATTATTATTATTATTATTATTATTATTATTATTATTATTATTATTATTACCATATGCATGAAAACGCTGCAGGCTGTTCCAAATCCACGAGTTTGAGTATGCATACACGTGAGTACTCAGCAGTGTTGCTCGGAGCACGGTTGGAGAGAGACTGGGGGTGATAGCCAATACGCCACTGGGCCAAGGTCATAGCACAAGCCAATGCAATTCCTGCCAGTCTTGATGTATTCACCGCGTAGTGATGGCAGCCCCCACAGTAGAACTGTATTGCATGTTGCAGGTTTACTCTCGCAAGGCGACGGGTACTGTGCTGCTCACTCGCGAGCAGCTCGGCTGGAACAGCCTGCTCTAAGGTGTAAGTTTCACAAAATTCAAGTTCTTAAACCAGAGTTAGAAGGTGGTATGTACCAAAATCTTCCAAATCGTCTCAATAGTACCGGCATAATGTTGCATTTCTTGAAAAGTCAACGGAAATATACTTATTTGTTTATCAAGTGCTTTTAAACTAATGAACAAGGCTATAGCCCCTGCCAGAACTGTGTCGCGTGAAGCCTGCATAAAGTAAGGTTAGGCGGATGGTCTATACACATGGAGTGGTACAAGTAACCGATCATGCATTTAAAATAAAGAAAAAAGCAATGAAGAATTGAACTCTGATTGCATAAATATCGACAATTAGTTAATAACTGCGTTTAAAGAAATAAACAAGACGTCTAGTGGTGGACGGGTGGTTTCTACACAGGCGAGATTTCTCGCACAGGTCCCCTAGTTATTATTATTATTATTACTATTATTATTATTATTATTATTATGATCAATAGCAACAACAACTATCTGCATCACTATGGACACTGTCCGTTTTGTTACTCAATGTTTGATAAATCCCCCCAGGGGCTCACATCTAGTGGGACGTGGGTTGGCGACCACGGGACCCCAGCTGAGTCCGGCATTGCATCCACTTACTTGTACCGGGCTCCTCTCCGTCTTCTTTCCTGTCGACCTCTCTTGGTCAACTTTTGTTCTCTTCTGACCACGACGGTATTATGATATCCGAGGCCTAGGGAGTCTTATCAGTTTCCCACTTTAATTATTGGCCCATGTCTCATCTTTTCTTATACCCTCATTCTTCGAGGGGTCAGCCTTCTTTTTCTTTTCATGTTATCTCCTGCCTTCTGCACAAGGCCCGCAAGGAGGCAGTGTGTGTGTAGCCTCACCACTTCTGGTGCACCTTGGATTATGCTACACCCTCACGGGCTCACGACTGGTAAGTTCGGGAGTTGGCAACCCCGAGAGATTCCTGAGCTGGGTCCGTTTTGTCCCGTTTTTCCTCTGACCTTGGGGTGAGCCCTCTCCTCTTTCGCTTTCCTATCTGCCTTTTATGGCTCTCCATCCTTCCAAGTCCCTCAATCCTCATTCTTCGAGGATTGAGGGCATTTCTCTTATTCCTGTCCTTTATTTTCCTTATCCTTTCTTTCTTTCTTTACCATTTCTTCTTCTAGTATGTTAGATTTTTGTTGGTGTTAGTTATAGTTATCTTTCTCATCTCATCTTTCACAATCACCCAAACCAATAAAGGCCGATAACCTAGATGTTAGACCCCTTTAAACAACAATTATAATCATCATCATCATCACCACCATCAAGTTTGATAAGTGCGGTAATGTGACGATAAACAGGCCTTTTGTTAATGTACTGTATTTTTGAAGAGTTAATCATTTTGAAAGAAGTAGAAAGAGATTAGACAATTACAGTTAATTAGATTGAACTCATGGAAGACGTTCTGCATTGTTAAGATTACACAATCAGTTTCGTGTTTGTACGCGTTCAACTTGTTTACACGAAGTCACAAAGTTGTGGTTTCAAATGATCGTATCGAAGCGAAAACAAACCTATAATTCTCCTCGGCTCGCCTCTTAGTTGGCGAACTCGTACACAAGTTTATATGAGTCTTACAGCTGCACTCTCGGAGAGTTACCTTACCAACCAAATATGATGATATAATGGAAAATAACATTCATTAATTGAATCACTGAGTCTTTTTATGGCCTTTAGTCTCCGACAGGCCCCCATTTTTACATATCATCGTATTCTACGGGTCTGGAACAACACCATTATCTCTGCAACCCCTCAACCTTAGAGTTGGCCTATCAAATGGTGGCCTGCGAACCACAAGCGTTCCGCGAGTTAATACCCCGGTTAGACGTCACGGTCCCGATCCCGAATAATGGCTTCAGTGGCATAGTTGGTAGAATGCTGAGCTTCTATGTTATCATCCCTATACCAAACAAAGTGGGAGCTGACAGATGTGAAGATTACCGTACAATCAGCTTGGTTACTCATGCTTGAAAGATCCTGTCTAGAATAATTTACAAGAGGATTGAAAGCCCTACAGCTGCACTCTCGGAGAGTTACCTTACCAACCAAATATGATGATATAATGGAAAATAACATTCATTAATTGAATCACTGAGTTTGGTTTCAGGAGAAATGTAGGAACAAGGGAAGCTGTACTAAGTCTTAGGCTGATTTTGGAAGGTAGAGTAAGGAAAGATAAGAGAACGTTCATGGCTTTTGTAGACTTAGAAAAGGCTTTTGATAACGTTGATTGGACTAGATTGTTTGACATTTTGAAATCTATTGGAATAAAGTACAGGGATAGGAGGGTGATATACAATCTGTACAGAAACCAGACGGCAGTCATTCGAGCTGAAGGACATGAGAGAGAAGCTGGTATTCAGAGAGGTGTAAGGCAAGGCTGCAACTTATCACCCATACTTTTCAATCTTTACATTGAGCAAGCAATGAAGGAAATTAGAGAAAAGTTTAAAGTGGAAGTGAAGATTCAAGGAGAAATAATTTCAACTCTGAGATTTGCTGATGACATCGTCATCTTGGCCGACAAACCTGAGGATTTAAATGAGTTTTTGACTGGTATGGAAATTAATAAATGTAAAACAAAAATACTGGAATGCAGCCGAAATAAATCAGAAACCTCTATGGAGATCAAATTGGCAGGTGAAATGCTGAAGGAAGTAGGACACATCTGTTACTTTGGAAGCAGAATAACCAGTGATGGACGAAGCAAAGAGGACATAAAAAGTAGGTTGGCTCAGGCAAGGGAAGCATTTCTACAAAAAAGGAATCTGTTGACATCGAATATAGATTTAGGTATTAGGAAGTCATTTTTGAAAGCCTTTGTCTGGAGCGTGGCGCTGTATGGAAGTGAAACTTGGACTATTGGTGCAGCAGAAAAGAGGAGAATTGATGCTTTTGAAATGTGGTGATATAGGAGAATGATGAAGATCAGATGGGTAGATAGGGTTACAAACGAAGAGGTTTTAAGACTAGTGGGAGAGGAGAGATGTTTCTGGCGACTGCTAATGAAGAGAAGAGATAGGTTAGTAGGACACATACTAAGACACCCAGGAATAGCAAGCTTAGTTATGGAAGGAAGGGTCGAGGACAAGAACTGTAGGGGTAGACCAAGGTTAGAATATGTTAAACAGATTGCCTCGGATGTAGGGTGTGGTAGCTATGTAGAGATGAAGCGATTAGCTCAGGACAGGGAGGCATGGGGAGCTGCATCAAACCAGTCAAAAGACTGAAGACTCAATCATCATCATCTATGCCCATGATCGCGGGTTCAAACCCGTCCGAAGCAGTCGGATTTTTAAGAGCGTTAAAAATCCCTCAGTATGCCTTTCTTCAGAGGGGATGTAAAGCCGGCGGGCCCATGTCACAGATTTATGGCATGTAAAAGAACCTTCCACTAATTACACTTGTGTGAAGCTAAATTATAGGTTAGATTTTGCTAACGCTCTTAGGTTCCAATATTCGTCGCCAGGAGCCGACTGCTGTGGCATTTAGTAACCAAGTTCAGAACTAGTTGTCGTTGACGGTGGCGTTTGGTAGCAAAAGTAGGAACTACTTGAAAAATTGAATATCTGCAGTCCTTACTTGAATTAAAAACAGGTAACGCAGCTAATACAGCCATCACAATTAACACCGGTTATCAGACAGATTCTACACACACCCAAAGTACACGGGGCTACATGACCGCGTTGTCACAGCCCCTAAACTGGGGAACCAACGAACCAACCCGATCCCGATTAATTCTGATCTGGATAATGTATATTCGCGATCAACGGTATTTGTCATTGGAACGTGTTTAGACGTCCCATCATGAAACAACAGGAGAATCAAGTAAAACAGTATGACATCGCAAAGTTCTGCCAACTTTCGAATTCCAAGTGTTAGCAGAAATTTACAACAGTTTTTTTTCTCCAATTTTGAAGTCATCATCATCTTGCACAGTTTCCAGCCACTGGCCGGGTCTGTTTGGAACACAAGCCTCTCCAACGTCTTCTGTCTTCCCACCATCTCTCAGCCTCCACCCTTGTCCAGTCTTCTCCTCTCTTCTTCACGCTTTCTTCCACCCCCTTCAGCCACCTGTCTCTCGGTCTTCCCCTCGGTCTCTTTCCTTCCCACTTCGTCTCGTGTATGCTCCTGGGTATCCTCTTCTCCTCCATTCGTTTTAAATGTCCATACCATCTAAGTCTAGATCTCTCTATACCATTCTGTAATGGTTCCTCCTTCATTAATTCTCTGGTCCTCTCATTTCTTATTCTGTCTATCTTTGTAGCTCCAATACTGCTTCTCAAGAACCTCATCTCACTGGCCTGTATTTTGCTCTTCTCCCTTCCTTTCATAACCCAGGTCTCCGAGGCATACGTCAGGATAGGGACATAGTACGTCCGATATATGATCTTTTTGCTGTTCTGAGGGACATCCTGGCTGCATAACATGCTTCTCACACTCCTCCGGAATGCTTCTGCCTGTCTCTCCCGCTCATTTATTTCTCTATCGTTTCTTCCATTATCTTGTATCAGGCTTCCCAGATATTGTAACTCTCCACTTTCTTCAGCTGTTCCCCACCAATTGTTATTCCGGTTGTGGTTCTTTCCTTCTTCCTTGTTGCAATCACCATCTCACTCTTATTTATGCTAAATTTCATCCCATATCCTTGTATTATTCCTTCCAATTTTGAAGTATTTCAGTTATTATAGAATTCAACCTACTAACGCATATTCTTAATTTTATACAAATCCTGAGGAGATGTGTAGGCAATGCTTACTCGTGTAGTGGAAAAAATGAAAATGAAAATATTCATGCCCTGGTCTAGGATTTTGCATAAATGCTTCTTTGTTCGTCCAGAGTCATTTGGTTCTATCGAAATCCCTTCTATGTTGGTTGGTAGGTTCCTCAGTTTAGGGGCTGCGACAACGCGGTCATGTAGCTCCGTGTACTTTGGGTGTGTGTAGGATCTGTCTGATAACCGGTGTTAATTGTGATGACTGTATTAGCGCGTGTTATCTGTAATTCAGGTAAGGACTGCAGACGATCAATTTCAAGTAGTTCCTACTTTAGCTACCAAATGCTACCGTTAATGACACCTAGGTGGGAACTTGGCTACTACAGTAGATGCCACCGCAACCGGCACCTGGCGACGAACTTTGTAACTGATAGAATGTTTATCAAGTCTAACCTACAAATTTAGCTTCACATAGTTGTAGTTATGGTTCCTCAGTTTAGGGGCTGCAACAACGTGGTCATGTAGTCCCCAATTGTAGTTAGTGGAATATTCTTTTACATACCATAAATCTATGACATGATTTTCTCTCCGAAGGAAGGCATATTGATGGATTTGTAACGCTCTTCGGTCGGGTTTGAACCCGTGATCTTGGGCATAGAAGCTCAGCATGCTACCAACTACGCCACCATAGCCGCTTTCCCTTCCATGACTATGACAATAAGTTTACGTCTTGATTATTCATATTCAACGTCTTTACCCAATGGTAAAAAGAATCCGTGTTTAAATACTTGCATGTATATTTTCCTTCCATCATTTCGTGTCTCTCGATGTTCATATATCTGACATCAACCAATATAAAGACAAACATCATGACCAACATTACATACTTCTCGCTTTCAAAACACAAGCCAATCATTAATGGCCAAAATGTCCACTGGCTACTTCACTCACACAACAGGGGGATAGGACACACCGACGATCGCAATGGCCACAAACGCGATTATCTACTGTACTGTAGTTGTGGAAACAAGATCGGGCTGATCTTGTTGGAGGGAAAGTTAATCGAGATAATGTAATCCTGTTGCCTTTAGTCGTCCCAAATTAATCTGGATCGGGGCCTAATCGGGATCGTGACCGGGACGTCCAAACGGGGTATGAGCCCCCCTGAACAAAAATTCATCATAATAATGGTGTGTAAACTAATTATTTTAATATCGAGCATTCATTACCCATCCTTGACATGTTAATGAAGTAAAAAAAAGGTCGCGGGTTCAAACCTGGCCCAAGTCCTCGGATTTTTTAAGAGCGTTCAAAATCCTTCAGTATGCCTTCCTTCGGAGGGGAAGTAAAGTCGGCGGTCCCATGTCATAGATTTATGGCATGAAAAAGAACCTTCCACTAACTACACTTGTGTGTAGCCAAAATTTGTAGGTTAGAATTGATAACGCTCTATTAGTTACAACGTTCGCCACTGGGTGCTGACTGCGATGCCATCTAGTAACCAAGTCCGCAAGCTAGGTGTCGCGGACGGTAGCATTTGGTAGCAAAAGTAGCAACTACGTACTTGAAATTATGGTCTGCGGTCCTTACTTGAATTAAAACAGATAACACACACTAATACAGCTATCACAATTAACACCGTTTATCAGAGAGATTGTACACACACCCAAAGTACACGGGGCTATATGACCGCGTTGTCGCAGCCCCTAAAATGAGGAACCAATCAACCAACCAACCAAAGTAAACAGGTTGGTTGGTTGGTTCTTAAGTTTAGGGGCTGCGACAACGCGGTCATGTAGCCCCGTGTACTTTGGGTGTGTGTAGAATCTGTCTGATAACCGGTGTTAATTGTGATGACTGTATTAGTGTGTGTTATCTGTTTTTTTTTTAAATTTAAGTACTGCAACTTAGAATTTTTCCAATAGTTCCTACTTTTGCCGCCAAGCGCCACCGTCAACGACTACTAGGCCAAGTTCACAACTCAGCTACTAGACGCCACCGCAGTCGGCTCTTGGCAACGAACTTAGAAACCTAAGAGCGTTGTTTACATTAACCTATCCAATTTAGCTTCACACAGGTGCAATTAGTGGAAGGTTCTTTAACATGCCATAAATCTATGACATGGGACCGCCGGCTTTACTTCCCCTCCGAAGGAAGGCATACTGAGGGATTTTTAACGCTTTAAAAAATCCGACGGCTTCGGCCGGGTTTGAACCCGCTATCTTGGGCATAGAAGCTCAGCATGCTACCGACTACGCCACCGAAGCCGCCCAAAGTAAACAAAGACAATTTGTTGTTATAATTTCAAATGAGGGGCTAGGACATGGTGGTCAATTTGTCCAGTGGAATAAGAGTGTGTGTAGAACTGTATCTGATAACTTGTGTTATTGTGTTGTCTGATTTAGTGTGTGTCTTGTGGTCTTAAGGTAGAAACAACATTCCTGGAGTAGAAGTAGGAAATCACGAAAAAACACTTTTAGAATGGCTCAGGTAGGAATCGAACCCACCTCTTCTCAATTCTTCCTTACAAGGCTGAGTGAGCCCCGCTCCATCCCTCAGACCAGAATTGAATTTCTTGGCGAAGCCCTAGAGATGGCAGTGGTGATGATTATGTACGTGAGACCCTGTTTTGCTGACAAGCAGGCCGGTCCTTTTTAACATCTTTCAAGTTTCTGTAGTGGACAGTATTCTTGACTGACGTTTTTGACCAAGGTTGCTGGATCGAATCCTGGCGCAGTCAGTTGTCATTTGAGTGTGCACATATGCGAGGCAGTCGTGTCAATAGATTTACTGGCACGTTAAAATATCCCGTTCGGGGCGAAATTCTGGCACCCCGTTGTCTCTTAATGCCGCAGTATTTAAAAGAGACGTACAACCATTAAAAATATTATTAAGATGTTTTGAGGTCCGGATTGAGTTGGTCTGCTGTAGGGACATGGCAAATATTGAGTTAGGTACTTATTGAGGCTTAAAGGGGCGGAACGAGATCATTTGCCCCTCTTTACACAGATTTAAGTATACAAATTTAGATTGAAATTAAGAATTTATAGGTGGAAAGGAACAAATGGCCGCGAAAATAGAAAAGGGAGTAAGACAAGGGTGCAGCCTTTCACCTCTGCTCTTCAATGTGTATGTAGAAGAAGCAATAAAATAATTTTCAACAACATGCACACATGGAATAACAAGATGTTCAGTAAAGAACATATAGCCTACTTTCTCCTAAATGCATGGGTATTGTTATAACTCTTTGTCCTTTTCAAGGAGTATGATTGAATGTTGGTTGTAGTAGCTTGTTGAAATACAACGTGCTATAGGGATATTAAACATGAATATGAGGTGCCCTTTGCTAGTGCTACCTCTGTACCAAATTTTGTTCAACTCGGTTTCACCGTGTTTGAATTGATAGGGGGAATCGATTTGCACACATACTTGGCCACCATCTGCAAACTATTGGGCTGATGTTCTTGCAGTTTGGTCGGAATATGTTTCCCACATAAAAATATGGTGTTGCAAAATTTGGTAGAGACTAGATTATTAGGTTGGTCGTAATTACATTTTAGCTTTTAACATTTGGGTGGCCGCGATTACGTTTCCGTCAAGATAGCGGTGATATAAAACATGACACTGAGGTGCCCTTTGCTAGTGCTATCTCTGTACCAAATTTCGTTCCATTCGGTTTCACCGTGTTTGAATTAATAGGGGGAATCGATTCTGACACAAAGATGGCCGCCATCCGCAAACTATTAGGCGAATGACCTATTAGATTGGTCAAAGGATGCTCCCTCCATAAAGGTATGTAGTTGCAAAATTTGGTAGAGATCGGATGATTAGGTTAATCGTAACTTGATTTAAGCTTTGAACATTCGTGTGGCCGCCATTACGTTTCAGTCAAGATGGCGGCGGTACAAAAAACATGACACTGAGGTGCCCTTTGCTAGTGCTACCTCTGTACCAAATTTCGTTCCATTCGGTTCCACCGTGTTCGAATTAATAGGGGGAATCAATTTTGACATAAAGATGGCCGCCATCCGCAAACTATTAGGCGAATGACCCATTAGATTGGTGGGTAGTTTATTGGCTGAGGAATAACCCACCCACCAAGGGAAGATGATTAAGAAAAGGAAGTAGATTTTGGATTGGAGAAAAAGGATAGAAAGATAGGAGGAGAGTCCCACAAAATTAATAAGTTTAACTTTAAACACACTTAAAGGTGGTTGCGACTGAAAATTAACTCTCTGATACCTAAAGTAGGTACGAGCTTGGTCGAAGCTGACGGGAACCGCAGCTAAGACTTTGGCGGTTTGCCAGAGAAAGGCTTTAGTGTATTTCCTCCCAAGCATGTATAAAAGTACTATAGGGAAGGGTGATAGTCTGGCAAGACAAATGGTAAAAGCTTTATTGAGTATGAACGCGGGCATAAACCTAGGAAGAGCTAGGAAAGCCAGGATCTTGCCTAACTGTAGTATCAGAGAAATGATGAATCCAAAAACAAATATTTAATTTATTTAACAATTCAAAGAAGTTTGAGGAAATTAACAAGCGTGTAATATAATTTGGACAAACATAGTTCATTTGAACTTTTTAACAAATGGGGTCGCAGACCACTCAGCATTAAACGTTTGCTCCAGGCAATTGACAATTTACAAGGTTTCAAACCTTACACGTTTCTAAAATCTTTATAAGATTTAAACAAATAAACAATGAAGCAATTAAAGTTTGAACGTGAATTGGAGTACAAAGAGTGTACATTAAGAAATTCTTGAGAGAATGTTCTAGAGAAAGTGACAACTTCGAAAATAACAATAATAAAAACATGAAAAATAAGATAGAAGTTCCTACAACTTCTTATATTTATACAGAATTACTATATGAGAATTATACAAAAGAGGGCAGGTCACTTACTGTGAAACCTGAAGAAAGTGAAAAGGAAGGTTCTAGACTTCCCAAGTTTGAGCAGGAATCACTAGCCAAATGGGACAGTTTCCATTTCGTGAAACCTGAACATGACTCGCTCAAGAGTTTAAAGAATTGTTTTCCCTGATTATAGGAAAGGAACAACGTGAATTTGAAACTTGTATCACACAAGCAATAATGCAGAATTTAATTAATGTTAAACTAGCAAAGTTGGAAGGGCACTTCGTGAGTGACACCTTATAGAAAAGTTACAATTTTATTAATATTTGTTGTTAGTAGAAGGTTGAGGAAAGATCATTGGGATATAGGATCAATGTTCATGACCGTATTTAATGTAAACGGACGATCGCGACGCGGCAGAAACGTGGAGCAAGCACTGGTTATCACTGTAGTCTATAAAGATGGATGCAAAGTTCACTATAGAAACACTAAAGTTTATGAGAAAGAAAGTTATTGCAATTATGGAAATAACTGATTGCACTATATAGGTGAGAGTCTATTTCTTGAAAAAGTTGTGATTTACAATTAAATGTACCATAAAACCTTCCAGTGGTTCCAGCGGTGGAAGAAAGTTAGCTATTGCAAAAATTTGTAAGGAAGATTCCTCATTTTAAATATTATTGTCACAAGTGAGTGAAAAATACTTGACGGCAAGACTCGCAGATAGAGTACAAGATCTCGAAGGTTCCAGAACGACCTTAGTAGTAAAATGGGGTTGAGAAAGTCCAACGGAGGAACTAGCTTGATGAATTATAGACAGCGGGTATTAGGTAATATCCCACGTAGTGAGAAGATTTCTCATTTGAATAGCTTAAGAAAAGCTCTTTTTAGTAAGGTTGGCTTATACAAGCGAAAGCTCAACATAGCAAATCCCACGAAGAATGATTTTTCCCCAAAATAAATACTTTCACACTGTCTATAAAAGTATCATTAAAAGCACGTGGAAGTTAAAACCATGAAGATGAGGTTAAATCTTTTAAAATGGTACTTATCTTGATTTCATGTTGAAGGCGAAGTTCCGTATGACGATAACTACTTTGCCAACATGGCGTAGAAGAGAGTATGCCTCTTGGTTTGAGGAGGCTAGCTCGAGAGGAGCTTTAACTGATCGAGTCAACTGCCGACTGAGAAGTGAGACCTGCTCAACGGAGCACGGAGGGTCCAAGGAAGGGAAAAAGAGTGGGGGGTAGGAAACAAAAGGAGAACATATAAACATTGCCAATGTTACAACAAAAAATTATCTTCTCTTGGTGAGCTGGTCTTCAAAGAGTTGACAACAGATGATACTAGCGCAGCATGGTGAGTAAAGAAGTAGACGTAGTCCTCTTGCTCAAGGAGAAAATAGCTGGTGATGGCAGTAAAATCTGGTAGCCAGATGGAGAAGGAATTCCTCTTGCACCAGGAAGAATTGAGGAGCTTCAGATATTCGCTGCTATATGACGCTAGGTGGGTCATAGAATATATATCTGGAACAGACTCATACAAAATATAAGCGACCTGAACCCCTAAGAGAAAACAGAAGATCACTGTTGGTGTTTGACAAAGAGGAAGGAAAGAACATGCAAAAGCATTGAAAATTATAATCTCTGGTACCGTGTATTCCAAGAATGCACCAATTGGTCAAAGGACGCTCCCTCCATAAAGGTATGTAGTTGCAAAATTTGGTAGAGATTGGATGATTAGGTTAATCGTAATTTGATTTAAGCTTTGAACATTCGTGTGGCCGCCATTACGTTTCAGTCAAGATGGCGGCGATATAAAACATGACAATGAGGTGCCCCTTGCTAGTGCTACCTCTGTACCTAATTTCGTTCCATTCGGTTCCACCGTGTTCGAATTAATAGGGGAATCTATTTTGACATAAAGATGGCCGCCATCCGCAAACTATTAGGCGAATGACCTATTAGATTGGTCAAAGGATGCTCCCTCCATAAAGGTATGTAGTTGCAAAATTTGGTAGAGATCGGATGATTAGGTTAATCGTATTTGGATTTAACCTTTGAACATTCGTGTGGCCGCCATTACGTTTCAGTCAAGATGGCGGTGATATAAAACATGACACTGAGGTGCCCTTTGCTGCTACCTCTGTACCAAATTTCGTTCCATTCGGTTCCACCGTGTTCGAATTAATAGGGGGAATCAATTTTGACTTAAAGATGGCCGCCATCCGCAAACTATTAGGCTAATAACCTATTAGATTGGTCAAAGGATGCTCCCTCCATAAGGGTATGTTGTTGCAAAGTTTGGTAGAGATCGGATGGTTATGTTAGTCGTAATTTAACTTATGCTTTGAACATTTGTGTGGCCGCCATTACGTTTCTGTCAATATGGCGGCGATATAAAACATGACACTGAGATGCCCTATGCTATTGCTACCCCTGTACCAAATTTCGTTCCATTCGGTTTCACCGTGTTTGAATTAATAGGGGGAAATGATTTTCACACAAAGATGGCCGCCTTCCGCAAACTATTTGGCTAATGACCTATTAATTTGGTCAAAGGATGCTTCCTCTATAAGGGTATGTTGTTGCAAAATTTGGTAGAGATCGGATGATTAGGTTAATCGTAATTTGATTTAAGCTTTGAACATTTGTGTGGCCGCCATTACGTTTCCGTCAAGATGGCGGCGATATAAAACATGACACTGAGGTGCCTCTGTACCGAATTTCGTTCCATTCGGTTGCACCGTGTTCGAATTAATAGGGGGAATCGATTTTCGCACAAAGATGGCCGCCATCCGCAAACTATTACGCTGATGACCTATTAGTTTGGTCAAAGGATGCTCCCCCATAAAGGTATGTTGTTGCAAAATTTGGTAGAGATCGGATGATTAGGTTAATCGTAATTTTATTTAAGCTTTGAACATTTGTGTGGCCGCCATTACGTTTCCGTCAAGATGGCGGCGATATAAAACATGACACTGAGGTGCCTCTGTACCGAATTTCGTTCCAATCGGTTTCACCATGTTCGAATTAATAGGGGGAATCGATTTTCACACAAAGATGGCCGCCATCCGCAAACTATTTGGCTAATGACCTATTCATTTGGTCAAAGGATGCTTCCTCTATAAGGGTATGTTGTTGCAAAATTTGGTAGAGATCTGATGATTAGGTTAATCGTAATTTGATTTAAGCTTTGAACTTTTGTGTGGCCGCCATTACGTTTCCGTCAAGATGGCGGCGATATAAAACATGACACTTAGGTGCCTTTTGTTAGTACTACCTCTGTACCAAATTTCGTTCCATTCGGGTTGCACCGTGTTCGAATTAATAGGGGGAATCCATTTTCACACAAAGATGGCCGTCATCCGCAAACTATTAAGCTGATGACCTATTAGTTTGGTCAAAGGATGCTTCCCCCATAAAGGTATGTTGTTGCAAAATTTGGTAGAGATCGGCTGATTAGGTTAGTCGTAATTTGATTTAAGCTTTGAACATTTGTGTGGCCGCCATTACGTTTCCGTCAAGATGGCGGCGATATAAAACATGACACTGAGGTGTCCTTTGCTAGTGCTACCTTTGTACCAAATTTCGTTCAATTCGCATTCACCGTGTTCGAATTGATAGGGGGGGGGACACATTCAGAGTACACACACAGACACACACACAGACACACACACAGACTCACACACACATACACACACACACAGAAACACACACACACATACACTCACACAGACAGACACACTTTTTTCGCCCTGTGTTGATCTCATAAGTCAACTTTCATTTTTTGCAAAAATCGAAAGTAGGCTAAAAATAAACGGTGAATTGTACCAAACAATACGTTTCGCAGATGACATTGCCCTCATAGCAGATGATGAGAAAAACATAGAAATTGCATTACATGAATTAAATGATCACCTAAGGGTAAAATGTAACACGAAGATTAGCAAATTAAAAACCAAGATAATGAAATGTAGTCGTGATGGTAGTCAGAACAGTAATGTATGGTTGGGAGTAGAAAGAGTGGCTCAAGTAAATCTTTTCAGGTACTTGGGAAGCATTATTACTTCTGATGGGAGGTGTGAAAAGGACATCCGCTCTCGAATAGCCCAGGCTAAAGAAGCTTTCAACAAGAAGAGAAGTCTCCTGACATCCAAAGCCATATCCCTACAAGTCAAAAAACACCTCATTTGGAGCAGTGCGACTTATGGTTGCGAAACCTGGACACTATTGAAGGCCGACAAGAAACGATTATGTGCATTTGAAATGTGGTGCTGGCGACGAATGCCACGGATACCTTGGACCCTAAGGCTAACTAATGAAGAGGTTCTAAGAAGAGCAGAGGAAAGCATCAATTTGACAGAAACAATCCAAAAAAGAAGAAATAATTGGATAGGCCACTTACTCCGGCATTCACCATGGTGCATCACAGTGCTTGAAGGGAAAATGGAAGGCAAGGCAGGAAGAGGACGACCAAGAGCAGAGTTCTTTGATGACATCGGAGGAAGATGTCCATACCACCCGATCAAACAGCGGGCTCAGGATAGAAGATCTTTGGACGAAGACATTCATGCTACTCACCAACCGCCAGGTTGAGGAGAGAAAGAAGAAGAAGGTGGTGTTTTAGATCCCTTTTATTGGGGGGTGGTTGGATCTAAAAGGAAGAGTTATTGTGTTAATTTATAAAGCAGTGCCTAAAAGGGGGTAGCTTCCCGTAGCAGGGTAAGCTGACCAGTGTAGAGTGTTGTTTAGTGTTAGGAACTAGGGGGCGCTCCTATAAAGGATGTAGACGTATCTTAGGGGATGGAGTTTGGTGTACAGGTCGACGCGCTGGTCTTCCAGCTGACTGGCTTGTTATATAACTGAACGTGCTCGTGTCAGCTATGTGGCGCTCGCTGCTCTTAGCAGCCGGGCCGCCGCGAGGAATACAATGATACCTGAGCTAGCACTGTTGGGCTACCATATGTCACGTCTAACCGTGACGGGAATAAGGAAGGGCGTTGGGACGTAAAGAGGCGTATAAATAGTAAGACGAGTGTAGTGTATTGACCAAGTGTTTATTGGTCTGTGATGTTGAATTATGAGTCCCTTTCAGGGAATGTAATAATGGTCACAATGTAAAAGTACAATCTGTGGGTAAAGGTTACAAATACAGGAGATCTGAACACGTCTGACTCACCTCTGATGATAACGTCGATAGCCTGCGGCCGCTGCACTGTAAGACTGGTAATTGAGAGAGCCTTTGTCCTACATAAGGCTCCTTTTTATAGCTTTCGGCGTTGTTCTGTCAGCATACTGCTGCCTAGATGACCTAGTTAATTTGTGTGTCGCTGTTTGTGGTAGTGATGCAATTATTGGTTAAGCTGTCCATACTGGCTAGCTGCCATTGCGGTGTTAATAGATATGTTCTGGACTTACAAGATTTGCCAGTTAAGGGTGATTTAAATAGATGATGGGGGGATGTCCTCCAGGGGATGCAGAACCCTGGGGGGCTGTACAGTGGACACCTAAATGTGAAAAAGACCGAAAATAAATAAAACAAAAAATTAAATAAAACATAAATATAATTATAAACGAAGTTGCGAAAAAAAAAACAGAATTCAAAAATGAATAAAGTCTTTGAGTCGATGATCACTTGTAAATTTAGATTGCTGGCAAAAAATTGGGTTGGCAGCATAGTCATAACCATATTTGCTTTGAGACTACAGTAATTAGTTTGAGTTGCGCTTTGTGAAATATAACACTGTACATAGTATAGGCTAATCTTATCTGTTAAGATTCAAGGGCGAAATCCAATGAAAACATGAGAGTGAAATATGGTGAGTAGCACCAATGAAGCCTCTCACAGGACCGGTTAAACATTGATCTCATACATACGATTCCTTGTGCTAGGTGTGGAAGCATTTTAAATTAAATTTTGATCTGTAAGCGGGAACTGTGTGGTTATGTGCAATATTAATTAAACTGAAAGTGGACTGTGCGACGTGTTATTGGACCAGTGGGAATTTACGCGCCATACCTGTTGACTTTTCCGCGAAACACACAAAAAAAAGCTAATGAACAAAAAAATGCAAGGTTTTGCGTTAAAATATTCTATGGGACAAACGAGAGGACCTATGTTTGATTATTGAAAATTAGGTAAACTGACTGGTATAATATGCATGATTAGAATGAACAATTTTGAAAAATATATAAATAAATAAATGTATGTCTGTCCCTTATTATTCCCGTTTTCCAACGGAGTCGGGGATGAGATGCGATTAAAGTATTTGTGGTGGATTACGTTTACGGTCGGATGCCCTTCCTGACGCCAACCTCATGAGAGGAGTTAATGAGAGATGAAATGAATGATGGTGAATGAAACTGAGCAAGGATGTGGAAGGAATCGGCCGTGGTCTGTCTAAAGGTACCGTCCCAGCATTTGTCTGGAGTTGAAAATGGGAAACCACGGAAAACCATTTCAAGGACGGCCGACGCCGGGGCACGAACCCACGTCTACCGAGTCCGCAGATAGCTTGGCCCCATGGCCTAGCGCTGCGCTTTAGTGAGCGTAGCTACCGCTGTCGGTAATAAATAAATAAATAAATAAATAAATAAATAAATAAATAAATACATACATACATACATAAATAAATAAATAATACATAAATTAATAAATGAATAGATAAATAAGTAAATTGATCAATAAATAATACATAAATTAATAAATGGCTAGATAAATAAATAAAAAGTACATAACATAATAATTAAATATGTACATAAAAG